>CM031991.1:364441-1701104 GCA_018804465.1 Populus tomentosa | reverse complement strand
AGAGGACGGGTACAAAGCAAGAAAGTAAATTTCCGTAGTCCCCAAGCACCTACCGCTCAAGTCTCACGCATAAACTTTAACCAATCTTTTTCACCTAACCGAACAAATAACCAGCCAAACTACCAAAATCACTACCAAGATCACTACCAAAGACCACACCCAAGATACACTTCAGAACAACTGCCGCCTTTACCCATGCCATTGAAAGACATGTATGCCAAGCTGTTAGCATTGGACAAGTAGCTCCTATCCCTACACTACCATTACAACCACCATTCCCAATTTGGTACAAGCCTGATTTGTCTTGCGAGTACCATGGGGGTAATCCCGGCATGGGATTGAAACTTGCTATGCCTTCAAAAAGAGGTTATTAGAGCTTATTAGGCAGGATGGGTATCCCTTTGGAAGACAAGCCCATGTTAATTCAAACCCATGGCCTAAGCATGCTCCAAATAGTGGTGGATAGGCATGATCGAAGTGGGAAATCAGAGGCAGAGGTGTTTGAAGGTGCCGATGAAAAGGTTGTACGACATGTTAGTACAATCAGGATCTCTAAAGGCAAAGGCGGTAAGGCACTCGGGGAGAGGTGACTACTGTGAGTTCACACGGAAGAGATGGACATCACATTGAGGATTGCGTAAAGTTTTGCGAAAAGATCGCAAAAATGTTAAGATGGGACAATTGAGGATTGAACCCATGGAGAGGCAGGTGCGAGGTGAGCATGATGGAAGGCCAAGATGAGATGGCAGGAGTTTGCCGGATCCAACAGACTGCTAATGGGCCCCCAAGGCTGATCTTGATTAAACCGTCCTGCACAAAAGAGAATCACAATGCCATGCCGTATAATTATGGGTATACCTCCGACATTCGAGCGCCTCTTCCTTTGTTCCAGACGGAGATAAGTGGTTTGACCAGGAGTGGTCGTTGCTTTACGCCTGAAGAATGGAGGAAAGAAAAGGGTAAGGAGGTGGTAGATCTGGACAAAGCTCCCGAAGTTAATAACCAGTAACGGAAGAGGAGTCAAATGAGTTTTTGAAGTTGATCAAGCATAGCGAATATTGCATAGTGGATCAACTAAAAAAGACTCCAGCGCGAATCTCCCTTATGTCCTTGATACTCAGCTCTGAGCCGCATCGAAATGCCTTGCAAAAGGTATTGAACGAGGCATATGTACCTCAAGACATTGAGCATAAAACCATGGAGCATTTAGTAGGGAGGATCCATGCAACTAATTACCTCTACTTCACGGCTGATGAGCTTGATGCCGAAGGTACCGGACACAACAAGCCTTTATACATTACTGTTAGGTGCAAAGACTGTCTTGTAGGGAAGGTGCTCGTCGATAATGGCTCGGCCCTCAACGTACTGCCAAAGCACATTCTAGAGGAAATGCCGATTGATGAATCGCATATGAAGCCAAGTACTATGATGGCCAGAGCATATGATGGCTCACCTAGGCCAATACTTGGGACTTTAGAAGTGGAGCTATATGTGGGACCGCAAATGTTCCTCGTGACACTTCAGGTTATGGATATCCACCCTTCCTATAGCATGTTGTTGGGAAGACCTTGGATTCACGCGGCGGGGGCAGTAACTTCGTCATTGCACCAATGCCTGAAGTACATCATGAATGGGATGTTGGTAACTGTCAAGGCTGAGGAGGCAATATCCATGATAAGAATGTGGCTGTGCCTTTCATCGAAGCGGAGGATTGCAAGGATGGCAATATCCATGCTTTTGAGATCGTGAACACCGACTGGGTGCCGAAGAACACCGTGCTAAGAAGGCCAAAGATTTCAGAAGCAGCAAGGATGGCAAGTCTATGCTTCTTGAACCGTGGGGTCCCACGTCAATATAACCTCGCTTGCGGAATACCAGAAGGGGCTAATCCGACAAGAAAGAGAAAGGCTGATCAAAGATTTGGGTTAGGATATCAACCTAACCAAGAGGATTATCGTTGGGCTGCTAATCGGAGAAGGGCAAGAAGGGTGGCTAGAATCAAAGGAAGAGATCTTGAAGAAGAACAATTAGAAATCCCTCCCCTTAGCATATCATTCCCGAGAGCTGCATACGTAGTACAACATGATAAGGGAGCTGAAAGCCTGGGTATAGAACTGGCTCATATGAGCATAAACACCTTGGAGGGAAACGAGAAGAAAAGGGATGACGTGAAAGCAGTAGCGGGAAAAGAAGATGAAGTGCTACCACAGCTGACGATCCATACACTAGAAGAAGTCTCCGCCAAGACCGTGGTGCGCAAGCTGGCTCCAGGCGAAAAGTTTCAGAATTGGGTGACCCAAGAAGCTCCAGTGGTTTTCAAAATGTAAACCAACTTTGTTTGCCTTAGCATGTTTTTTGTCATTGCTTATGTTTGCTTTTGTTTTCTCTAGTTGACAATCAAGGCTCATGATGTCAGCTAGATTCTATATTTGTCATAGAGCCCACCTTTTTTCCTTTGAATGAATGTGAGATCATGCATTTTTTTTCAGAAATTGTTTTTTATATATATGCATTTACACCAAGCACTTCCCGCTTTCAGGAATCCTGAAAGCGGATCTCCAACAACATCGCATACATTTAAGAATAAATGGCCAAACTGGAACGAGCATGTAATAGCTATGGAAGAAGAAGAGTGGGATGAAAGCAACATCAGTGAATTCACCAGGCTAGTAGAACAACAGGAACAGACTTGGAAGCCTGCCACTGAGGAACTCGAAGCCATCAATGTGGGCAATGGTCAGCTCAAGAAAGAGTTGAAAATAGGTACCCTAATTACTTCTGAACAAAGGATAAAAATGATCACCCTATTACAAGAGTATTCAGATGTCTTTGCTTGGTCCTATGAAGATATGCCCGGTTTGGATACAAGTATTGTAGAACACAAGATACCGTTGGAGGAAGGTTATAAGGCAGTCAAGCAGAAGCTAAGGAGGGCCCACCCAGACGTCTGGATCAAGGTCAAGGCAGAACTCGAAAAGCAGTGGGATGCTGGTTTTCTAGAAGTAGTTAGATATCCACAATGGGTATCTAACATTGTTGTGGTGCCTAAGAAGGAAGGGAAGATTCGAGTTTGTGTGGATTTTCGGAATTTGAATAAAGCTAGCCCTAAGGATGATTTTCCTCTACCACACATAGATGTTTTAGTGGATAATGCTGCCCGAAGTTCCACTTATTCCTTTATGGACGGTTTTTCAGGATACAACCAAATAAAAATGGCTTTAGAGGATAAGGCGAAAACAACTTTTGTCACACCTTGGGGGACCTACTGCTACAAGGTCATGCCATTTGGGTTAAAGAACGCGGGTGCAACATATCAAAGAGCAATGGTGACTCTATTCCACGACATGATGCACAAGGAAATTGAGGTGTATGTAGATGATATGATTGCCAAGTCTAAAAAGGAACAAGATCATGTGGAAGTTTTGAGGAAGTTATTTGAGAGGTTGAGGAAGTATGAACTAAGGCTTAATCCTGCAAAATGTTCATTCGGAGTTAAATCGGGCAAGCTGTTGGGATTTGTGGTAAGTGATAGAGGTATAGAGGTGGATCCGGATAAAGTAAGGGCCATCCAGGCCATGTCGTCCCCTAAGACGGAGAAAGAAGTAAGAGGATTCTTGGGAAGGTTGAATTACATTGCCCGGTTTATAGCTCAGCTAACAACAACATGCGAGCCTATATTCCGGCTACTAAGGAAAAAGAATCCCGGAACTTGGAATGAGGAGTGTGAGGAGGCATTCAATAAAATCAAGCATTATTTACAAAATCCACCTTTATTGGTTCCTCCTATATCAGGAAAACCTCTAGTATTATATCTAACCGTTACTGAAGTAGCCATGGGTTGTGTATTGGGTCAGCATGATGAAACCGGAAGGAAGGAAAGAGCTATTTATTACTTGAGTAAGAAATTCACTGAATGTGAGTCCAGATACACGGAGATAGAAAGGCTCTGTTGTGCGTTGGTGTGGGCGGCAAAGAGGTTGAGACATTACATGTTATACTATACCACTTGGTTGATTTCAAAAGTGGATCCTCTGAGGTATATTTGTAATAAGCCTTTTCTCTCAAGTAGGATTGCAAGGTGGCAAGTTTTGTTAGCAGAATATGACATAGTGTATATGACAAGGAAAGCCGTAAAAGGGAGTGCAATCGCAGACCATCTGGCCGATAATGCTATTGAAGATTACGAACCTTTGGATTTTGATTTCCCTGATGAAGATATATTGTCAATAGAAAAGGAAGAAGAAAAGACAGATTGGTGGACCATGTTTTTTGATGGGGCAGTAAATGTATATGGTAACGGGGCAGGGGCGGTAATAATCTCTCCTGATAAGAAACAATACCCCGTTTCGGTCAAACTACACTTCGAGTGCACCAACAATACAGCTGAGTATGAAGCTTGTATCCTCGGTTTAGAAGCAGCATTGGAGCTGAAAATAAAGAAGATGGATGTATATGGGGACTCAATGTTGATCATTTGCCAGGTAAAAGGGGAATGGCAAACCAAAGAAGAAAAGTTGAGACCTTACCAGGAATACCTATCCATGCTAGCAAAGGAATTTGAAGAAATTAGATTCACCCATCTGGAAAGGGAGGGGAACCATTTTGCGGATGCTTTGGCCACATTAGCTGCTATGACTACCATTGATCTCAAGTGCAAGGTACAACCGGTACACATTGATATTAGAAATGATCCAGCTCACTGCTGTTTAGTTGAGGGAGAGATAGACGGACAACCTTGGTATTACGATATCAAGAATCTGGTGCAGAATCAGGAATATCCGGTGGGAGCTTCTAAGACGGATAAGAAAACCTTGAGAAGGTTAGCTATAGACTTCTATTTAGATGGAGAGATTTTATATAAAAGGTCATTTGATGGAACCTTGTTAAGGTGTTTGGATGAGGCAGATGCTAGAAGGGCATTAAAAGAGGTCCATGAGGGGATTTGCTCAACCCATGCTAGCGGACATATGATGGCAAGGAAAATCCAAAGGGTTGGTTATTTTTGGATGACACTAGAAAAAGATTGTATAGACTATGTCAGAAAATGTCACAAATGTCAAATTTACAGTGACAAGGTCAATATGCCACCAGCTCCTCTGTTTAACCTAACATCTCCATGGCCCTTCGCGATGTGGGGAATTGATGTAATTGGACCTGTAAACCCAAAAGCGAGCAATGGTCATAGATTTATCCTCGTGGCTATTGACTACTTCACAAAATGGGTAGAAGCCGGGTCGTTTGCTCATGTGACGCAAAAAGTGGTGAAGAAGTTTATTGAGAGAGATTTGATATGTCGGTATGGTCCACCAGAAAAGATTATAACTGACAATGCCCAAAATTTCAACGGCAAGATGATAATAGAGCTCTGCACTAAGTGGAAAATCAAGCATTCCAATTCTTCGCCATATAGACCAAAGATGAATGGGGCGGTAGAAGCTGCTAACAAGAATGTCAAAAAGATTATTCAGAAGATGGTAGTCAACTACAGGGATTGGCATGAGATGTTGCCATTTGCCCTTCATGCATATCGCACCGCAGTCCGAACCTCGACAGGGTCTACCCCATATTCTCTAGTATACGGTATGGAGGCAGTGATGCCCTTGGAAGTGGAAATCCCGTCGTTAAGAGTGTTAATAGATTCAGAGTTAGAAGAGGCCGAGTGGGCCAAAGTAAGACACGAGCAACTGAACCTGATCAGTGGAAAGAGGATGGCCGCAATATGTCACCACCAGCTTTACCAGAAACGAATGGCTAAAGCATATGATAAGAAGGTTAGGCCACGGATGTTTCAAGAAGGGGATTTAGTATTAAAGAAAATATTGTCACTACCCGGAGATGATCAAAGCAAATGGGCACCAAATTACGAGGGTCCTTATGTAGTAACAAGGGCATTCTCAGGAGGAACATTGAAGTTAGCTAGAATGGATGGAGAAGACTTAGCTAGGCCTGTGAATTCTGACTCTGTGAAAAGATATTATGCTTGATGTAAACCCTTAAATCAATAAAGCAAAGTTTGGCCATTGATTTCTTTCTTCTTGCATTGATCTCACAACATTCATTTTCGCATTAATCCAAACAGTGCATGTCTTGGTGTTATTTTCATCACTTATTAAAATTTTTAGCATCGGCTGAACGCATTTCTTCTCTATATAAAAGCCCAAACTAGGATCACACCCCTACGTTGGGAGGCAGTACAAGATGTTTTTATAAAAGTATTACGGAAGCCAACAAATTTGAAAACCAAGCTAAAGCATTTGACAAAAGCATGACAAAAAGGCAATAACAAGTCATACATTTTGAGAAAATGTCTACTTGAAGAAAATCAAAGAATTATTCTCCAAGAGTATGATCAGTAAAAAGAGGCAACGCGAGAGATGAATCCAGCATATGACTTCAAAAGCAAGCTCGTATTAAGAAAGAGCTTCAGGAACTAGAAGAAGATGATGGGGCCTATGTTTCAAAAAAAACCAGGTACGGATGCATGCATTGTATCTAATCATAAATCATTGCATGTATGTTCTTTTCTCTATCATTACAGGAGGAGATCTTAGTGCATTTCAACAAGAATGGGGACGAATAATGAACCGTTAGAACAACAAGAAGAGAAAGTAATTGTCAAAACCCGCCAGCAGGAAGAGCGACGTCGATAACATTTTGGAAAAAGAGGAATCGCCAGATGGGATTCCAAGTTAATTAAAGGAGATCGCCAGAAGGGATCTCGTGTTTCACTATTTGGAGGTCGCCAGATGGGACCTCGTATTTCATGTTGGTTAAAAAGGAATCGCCAGATGGGATTCCAAGTTAATTAAAGGAGATCGCCAGAAGGGATCTCGTGTTTCACTATTTGGAGGTCGCCAGATGGGACCTTGTATTTCATGTTGGTTAAAAAGGAATCGCCAGATGGGATTCCAAGTTAATTAAAGGAGATCGCCAGAAGGGATCTCGTGTTTCACTATTTGGAGGTTGCCAGATGGGACCTCGTGTTTCATGTTGGTAAAAAAGGAATCACCAGATGGGATTTCAAGTTGAGTAAAGGAGATTTCCAGAAGGGATCTCGTGTTTCACTATTTGGAGGTCGCCAGATGGGACCTCATATCTCATATTTCATATAGGAATCGCCAGATGGGGTTCCAAGTTGATTAAAGGAGATCGCCAGGAGGGATCTCGTATTTCGATAATTGTCAAAAGAGGTCGCCAGAAGGGACCTTATATTTTCTATTTTCAGGGAATCGCCAGATGGGATCCCAATATCTGAGGCCGAAGAGGATTGCTGTAAAGAAAGAGTTTCAGACCGATCAAGCTTCGACCAGATTAGTTTCAGGAGTTCAGACTGGGTTATCTTTATAAGACTTACTACGCCTTTGCTCCGTAAGCATTATAAAGAGGGGGCATCTGTTGTAACCCATTTTTTTGGGTCCCCACAAAAAATAAAAAGGATAATAAATAAATAGCTGAAGAAGGTTAGAAAATAACAGGAGGCATAAGCGCTCAGAAAATGGTCGAAAGATTGGTCAAGGAGGTTAAAAAATACAGAGATTGGATTTTTGGCAGTATTTTCTTGAAGGATGAGAGCCCTGTTGAGAAGGAAAATTTGAATTTTTGAGGAGAAAAGCCCCAAATTTGGATGTTTATGGACTTAATTGGATTTTATTTGAATTTATAGAGGATTGGAGTGCAAGAAAAATTTATTTTTAGGTCAATTTGGGTTTTAATTGGGAGAAATTTAAGTTCTGTGGCCAAAATATATTTTTTTGGAATTTATTAGGCCAAATCAGGGGCTTAATTGCATAAATATTGAAGTTTAATGGCCAATTAGGGGCTTAATTGTGAAAATCCGAAACCAGGGACCAATTTGGAACACGCGGGTAAATAAAGGGGGCTGTCTTGATTTGATCCAGGGGCGTAATTGAAGAAATTGAAAGTTTATTGATCAATTGAGGGCTTAATTGCACAAATCAGAGGCCAAGGACCAAGATGAAAAATGCGGCCAACTATGGGGGCGAGGACCAAAATTGACAGGGACGTAATTGAAAGAATCAAAGGATAATTGAGGGCTGAGTTGAAATTTTGCGTATTCTGGCGCCTTTTTTTAAATGAAACGGCGCGTTTTCCCCAAAACGACGCCGTTTCATATATTAAAAAAAAAAAAAAAAAAAAAAAAAAAAAAAGGACCGAACGGTGCCGTTTTGAACGGCACTGTTCCCCTTTCTTCTTCCTCCCCTAACGTGCAGCAGCATGGGCGAAAAGCGTTGTTTAATCAACCGGTGCCCCTCTCTCCTCGCGTGCATTGACAGACCAGGCCCATGCACCTCGGACGACGCGAAGCCAGGAGGGCCACGCCGTGATCGACCACGCTCACCGACCAGCCGACCGGCGCTGTGCTGCTCCCCACGTTGCCCAGCTCAGCCCACGCCATTCTGCTCCCCACGCTGCCCATGCAGCCCCTGCTCGCCTATAAAAGAAAGATGGAGATTGTAAGCACAGGAGGAAGGTGAGAGGAAGAAAAAACCGAAGACCAAGAGAGAGAGAGACTGAAGGAGAGAGAAACAGGGGACCTGAAACGAAACTGAGAGAAGGGGGCAGAAGACTGAAGCCGTTGGGAAAGCTTAGTGGACAGAAAAAACCAAGCACAACCCGAGAGGCACCGGACTGTTGGGAACCGTCGCTTTGAACCACCAACCTCCGCTGCAGCACCACCAACACGGACGCTCGACCAACAGCATCGCCTCCGCCAGGTATTTCCTCCACCCCCTGCACTCTTTTTTTATCTGTTTGTCCTCCTGCATGCAGAATCGTTCTGCATGCAGGAGGTAGGGGAAGGGAATTGTTTTCCCTTCCCCGCTGAGTTTTCTTAACACTGGGCCGGGTTTCCGGCCCAGTTTTGTTGTTATTCATTTTGGGCCAGACCGAGTCTGGCCCAGGCTAAAGATGTTTTTTTTGTGTTGGGCCGAGATCGGCCCAACCTCCTTGCGGGCCGAGATCGGCCCAGCCTTTCGTTGGGCCGAGATCGGCCCAACTTCCTTGCGGGCCGAGATCGGCCCAGTCTTTTGCTGGGCTGAGATCGGCCCACTCCTGTTTCGGGCTGATGTTGGGCCCGATTCCGGCTGGGTTGGGTTCGGCCCATTCATTTGGGCCGGCCCAACCCGAATTTTTATTATAAAATATATTATTAATTATAGTATATTGTAATATATATGTGTGTATATTGTGTATATATTTTTTTTTTACTAAAAAAAAAATATTTCGAAAAATCTTAAAAAATATTGTTGATTTCCCTGAATATTTTTGTCAAAATGGGTTAATCTTGGTTGGTATTTTTATACTGTAAAGATATCAAACCAGTGTTAAAAATACCCGGTTTTCGTAAAAATATCAAAGATTTTCCGAATAAAAAATGTTTTTGCTTTCAAAAAATTTCTTAAAAAATACCTAAAAATGTTGTTGATTTTTCTGCATTTTTTTATTAAGGTGGAATAATATTGGGTTGTATTTTTATACCGTAAGGATACAAGCTCAGTATTTAAATACCCGATTTACGTCAAAAAAGCAAAAAAAAAAAAGAATTAATAATAATAATATTTTCAAAAATTGTTTTTTTTAAATACGGCTTAGTCTCTCCAATATATATAGATATAAATATTATAACATCATTTTTTACACAACAAAGAAAATTTTCAAAACAATATATGTATTAGCATGCATTTTGGCTTGAATAACCAGTTTATTTAAGCCATGAGAACTAGGCCAATATTTCAAAAATTCTAAAAATCTTTTTGTTTTCTTTTAGTATATGGGATTACGAATTTATACGTAAAACGTATTCCTAAATATTATCTTTTTGGTATAGACGTTAGAACGGTTAAGTTTTTACCCGATAAGATAAAAGACCTTCTTACTGAGGAGGATTTTTCTTGAACCATAGACAGACCAACGACTAGAAGGACAATAAACACCATAGTTTTTATCAGACAATAGAACAATGCAGCTTACCTTAGGTAAGGCGTACTTGGGGTGCTAATACCTTCCCTTTACGCAACCAGTCCCCGTACCCAATCTCTGAGACCAGTTAGGGTTCCTAGTGACCAAAATACTAGGTGGCGACTCCCATTCCATTTTTACCAGAAAAAATAATATTTTCTCGTATCCCCATATATATATTACATTGTGGTTTTAAAATGGAAAACTTAGTTTTTCGCCGCGACGCCGCATACGTGCGACAATACTCATAGAGTAACTAGTGACATCCTATTAATTATTTTCTGGAGTTTACATTAAAGAAATAAATACATACAAGTAAGAGAGAGAAATCATATCTGGAGATATATTTATCATTTTTTATAGGCCATGAATTTTAATCTGCCTCTCTTTCTCACTTGTGTATATCTCTTTTTTCAAAGTAAAATCAAAAGAGTAATTAATAGGATGACACTAATTATTCTTTAAGCACCATAAAATCTATCTTTGTGTAGATCATGCTGGAGTATTGACATGGTTCATGTATAATGCAAAGAAGGATTGAATATTTTCCTTTGGTATAATAAGTAGATGATGTTATTGATAAAAGCTCACCTCATACTTTAAATTGAAAGCAAAGTAATTGATTATGGGATGTAGTATTTTTAAGCAAAAACATAAGTTTTTAAAAGTATAATATTCATTTATGAAACATGTTTTTGGAAATGTTACTTTCATTTTATATTCCTAGAAAACACAACTATCAAAAAACAACATAACAAACACAAAGAAAGAACAACTGATTTTAAACAAACCCATTCAAATTAACATGTTGTAATTAGAAATTAAAATTACTCTCTCTTCATCTATACATAATAATAATAAAAAAAAAAGTGATTCAAAAGTTGAATTGAACTATATGAGAAGGTGTTACACCACACATCAAAATTATGAAATTTACTATGTTTAAATAGATACATCCATAGTAAACATATAAGCTTTCTTATAATAAGTTTTATGGTTCATATTATGAAAGGAGCGGGTAGCGAATTAGAGATGACTATTTTAATGAGTTTCTCTAGTGAGAGTTTCTCCAATATGAGTTTTTTTTAAAAGAAATTGAGTTTTTCCAATTAGTTTATAAAATGAGAGTTTCTCTAATGAGTTTTTTTAATTGGAGTTTCTTCCATGAAAGTTTCTATAGTGAGAGTTTTTCTAATAGAAGTTTTTTTAAAAAAAATTGAGTTTTTTAATGAGTTCAAGAATAAGAATTCCTTTTATTGAAGTTCCTTTGATGGAAGTTTCTCTCATGGGCTCAGCTTAGGGGAATAGCCTAGCCCCCATGAGCTCAGCTGCATTTTGAATATAGTAACTCTCCCTACACTTTGTATAAAAAACATTTTAATAACCTATTATATTTTTCCATTATTAAAACATTATTAAAACATATGTAATGAGTATTTATCTCTGAAGTAATAACAAAAACAAATTTTTCATCACTGTTTTTGTAGAAAATCACTAACAAAAATTTTCCATCATAATTTTCAATAGTAAACAATAACAAAATAATTTTCAGGTAATTCTGCTACTTTTTTCTAATAGTGTCTGATAAACTAGTTAATACATTAAAAAAAAAATGAATTCTTAGAAGGGGTGACGATTCTTCCTTTTCATACACTTTTTTCAACATATTCTTACTAGGTGTAACAGTTCTTCTTTTTCATCTCACTCTATCGGCCTGGTTTTTCGGAAATTTTTAGGTTGACATGAAAGACAGACAGGCTAGTTAGTTTTCCTCAATCTAAAAGGTCAATGTTTTCCAACTACAAATATAAAAGAAACCCTCACCTCTCTTTTGATGTCTCTGGCATTTGTAATCAACTCCAATGATTTCCTCCCAGGCTTTCTCTCTCATGCGTAAGCCATTCTTTCCCAGTACTTCCTGCCACTCTCTTAATTTCTCTTAATAGTTTTTAAATCAACTACTTAATTATCATCTTAATCCATTCCTCTTGCCTTGCTCCCAACTGTGATTAATTAGTGAAATATGTATACTTTGTTTTTATCTGTTTCACGAATATGGCTCTGTGGTCTTCTCCCTGCAGCCACATGTCGCTCGTTCGGGACTTTCTATGGTCATGAGAACAGTAACATTATTCGCAGCTTCAAGTTTGCCAAGTAAGAGCTGGTGAAATACTTTCAGCCTCTGTATTCTCTTAATTGGTTGTCGTTAATATTTAATTATAAATTTTACTAATATTAGCCTTTAATTTATGACCGGACCTACGGTTTTGATCCATTTATAGACCATGGCGCAGCAATTATATGCTACAAAGCATGGAGATTCCGAAGGGCGGTCATCGCCTCTCGTTTTTCATCTCATATTCACATGATGTATCAGATAATGACGAAGGTGATCAGGGTACCCTTGCCTTGATTATTCTCTAAGTTTCTTGATGATGTTATGCCTTCAATATTCAATATCTGGTTGAAGAACTTACATAGTTCTCTATAATTTCTTTGAAGAAAATTTTCTACTTGGACTTTTGATCATGTGTTAGATTATATATCCACAGAAGCAATTTAAAATCTGAATGCAAAATGTATGGATTATTTAACTTAGAATTTTCGAATACATTGCAGTACCTAATAAGGAGGAAAAAGGAACCAGACGGTCAATCTCCAAATGGTACAAGACCATAAAGTCCAGGCTGACGGAAGCCGGCAGTAGTGACTGTTGCGTAAAGGACGGCCAGAAGGTTTTTAATGTTTCCTTTGATTCTTGGAAATTACAAATTCCATCATTATACTTATCATATATCCCACAAATAAGGTTTAGAATGGGAAATTATTGATCATCATCCATATCTGAGAAGCATGTAGTCCATTTTCCTAATATCATGTTATGTTTTAGTTTTCCTTTCTACTCAACTTGGCTCGAGATTTCGGCTAATTGCCTTATATTTTACCTGAATTCGCCTCTTAACCATTTGCGATACTTTGCAGGTAAAAATTCACTACAAGCTCTATGATATCCACACTCATGAATTGCGTTGCGAAACCAACCCGGAACATGATCCTGAAATAATTGGTCCAGGCGAGAACAAAATATGTGAAGGTGAAAACTTAATTTTTGGCTCTTTTGGAATATTGCAATATGTTGTCTACATACTATCTGGAGATGAAGTTGCTAGAATATGGAACTTATGCAGGCTTGTATGATGGGATTGTGGGCATGCGAGTTGGGCAAATAAGAACAATCGTCCTTCCACCGTTTGCGGTCAGTACTTTTATATCTGTTATTTCTTCTTGGGATGATTTTGTTTGATTGAGAGCTAGCACTGTTCTTACTATTTTTGGGAATTTCAATATTAAGTCTCGGACTACGCAAATCTACACATTTTTTTTATTGGGGAAATCTCATCGATCTTTGTATAGCTTAATATCATCCTTTAAGTGATATTGATCATTTCTTTTGCAAAACTCATTTCCTTCTTTACCATTTTCTCAAGGATATGACTGGAGAACACAATAAGATGATGATGAAGAAGAAGCATGGAATTTATGATGTGTACTTGGTCGAAATCATCGGATGACCAACTTGATCTGGAGACCAAATAAGGGGTGTCGCGTGGCTTGTATTTTTAGGTGTAAGAGGTTCTTCAGCTACTAGATGTGATGAAGGATGAAGGACTTTAGTTTTTAGTTCACCAGTGGTTTTAGTAAGAGTCGTCTCATTAATAATTAATGAAGTGTGTACGCATTGAATAATGTATAATTATTATGCTTCTGTAAGAACACGTTTGAACTAAGTAATAATAATTTGATATTTAAGAAAAATATAAATTTGTTGTTTTCTTCAATCTCAATATACTTCAAATTAAATTAAGTCCATAAAGTTAATTATCAAACAGAGATTAAACGGATATGTCTAGGGATGTGAAATAAACCCTTTGTATCCCTACATGTATCTAAAAGGTCAATAATACATTATAATTTCACATTTTCAAGAGAAATCTCATATATGCTCACTTGAGCAAAAATCTAATATCCTATCATTTTAACTGACATTTATGCAATTTAATTCCGTTTGTGAGAGCGTGTGTGTCTTTTTTACACACACACACATCACATTTTAATTGTCATTTTAATAAAACCATCATATTTGAAATCAAATTATAAACAGAATTAAATTTATTTAATAAATAAATTTAAATTTAATTGATAACCTATTATAGTTTTTATATTTGAAATAAAATATTAAATTAAAAAATTAAATTCAATTATATTGCTTAGAATACATGTGGAAATGAATTAAATTAACAAGCTTGGTTATTTTTCCTTTAATTTAAAAAATATATTTTTTACAAAAATCATTTATTTTGTCATAAGCATCCTTATATTTATTTTAAAAATATTTCTAGAAATATTCCAATTAAATTTACTTGACAATTATATAAATAAGTTTGTGGCAATTGTATAAATATATTTAGTTCTAACTTTCATGTATAACTTGAACTCTTCAATAACATTTTACTAACTCATATTTTTCACCGATCATTTACATTAACATGAATGATTATATGAGCTTCATAGATATAGCTAAAATAAACATATCTACATGATAAAAATATATTGAAGTATAGATAAACTCTTCCTCTACTTTTAAGTATTTGAGATGGGATATTGTAGAATAATTTGGTTGAACTAAAAATTGATGTTCAAGTATTTTTTTTTATATATAAATATTAGTTAGAACTTTTATTTTGTTTTTTGTCAGATAACAAAGAATTTGTTCTTCTTTCTTTTTTCCTTTCTTTTTTTGTGCTAGGAATTTACCAATTAAATAATATCTTTAAAACATGTTAATTTAGAGATTTTTACCTATAGTTTCATTTGATATTCCATAATAACACAATATAACATTTCAGTCAAAATAATACATAACAAATAATTAGAAAAAAAATTATTTCAAAGAAGGATGTTCAAATCAACTGATTGTTATTATAAACTATCATCTTTTTTTGGGATAAATTATAAGAAAAATTAATTCAAAAATAAAAGATTTGATTAGTTTTAACTGCTTAGGAAGCAACAAAGTTTTATTTTTTTGGTTTTGGAAAGACTATTGTAAAATATGATACAAAGTCTACTTAAGAAGAGGGAGATTAAAATCTAAGAAATTCGCTTCAATTAATTTGAGATTGATGGTAGTTAGATTATTCAATTCAATTCTTGAAAGATTGTAAAGGATCTAAATGGAGATTTTATGTATTTTTATGAAAACATTACAACAAAAACATTGCATATAAGAATAAATAATGTTGATATTTCACATCGTCTAGATGAGTATTATACCTAATCTTATATTTTAAAGCATAATGGATCATATGATGGGACACCTGAACATCATCCATAAGAATCTATTCATTTTGAGGTAAGATAACTTAATTAATTTTTAAGTTAGAATTGTCGATGTAGCTTTCAAGATTGGTTGTATAGTAATAACATTTATATGACAAGTAATGAATATGTTATTTGCTTCACAAGTTATAAGAATTCGAGATATAAGAGACTATATAAGCAAACAAGTCACGAAATTTAATTTGCAAACTGACCATGCTAGGAGTATTGATATGACACAATATTAATACAGACAAGGACTAGTCATTTGCTTTTGGTTCATAATTTGAAAATTAGATAGTGTTCACATACACACACACATATATATATGCATTAATTTTGATGTTTTGGAAAACAAAAATAGAAACTACCTTAGTAAATTAACCCGTCTGTTTTATTAAAAGCCCAGACCTATAATTGGTCCGAAGAAAACCGATCGACACCCTAGTTCAACCCGAAACACGAGTAACCCGACAAAACCCAGTAGAGACTTGTTTTTTTGTTTTCTCTCTCTAAAATATGTTTATTCGTTTTGCCCAAGACCCCTCTTTTTTATATTTTTCAATTGGTTACTAACACATTTAAAAGTTTACTATATAAATATTAGAAGAATGTTTTTTTTTTCAATGTGAGATTTGAAGCTTTTTAGTATATATACCTTAATAAATCAACTTTTATTAATTAATGTATAACTTAATAAATTATTCATTTATCGATTAAATAATATGCCAATTAACTAACAAATTTTCATGGTCTTATAAGTATTAATTTATAGAGGTTTAGATGTGCTTTCATTTTATATTCCTAGTCAACATAATATAGCATATCATTACAAACATAACATTGAGATATAATCAGGAACAAACTATTTCAAATAAGCATGTTCAAATCAACCAGTTGTTATTATAAACTACCCTCTTCTTGTGTATAAATTGTAAGAAAAAATTGATTAAAGAATAAAAGATTTGATTAGTTGTTGTTGCTTGTGAAGCAACATAGTTTTATTTTTTTGGATTTGGAGAGGCTATTGTAAAATATGATCAAAGTCCACTGAAGAAGAATGAGAATAAAATCTAAGAAATCAGCTCTAATTAGTTTGAGACTGATGGTAATTAGTTGATTTATATCAATTCTTGAAAGACGGTAAAGGATCTAAATGGAGATTTTATGTATTTTTCTGAAAACATTACAACAAAAACATTACATATAAGAATAATGATGTTGATATTTCACATTGTCTAGGTGAGCATTATACGTAATCTTATCTTTTATAGTATATGGACCATATGATGAGACTCTTGAACATCATCAATAAGCATATGTCTATTTTAAGATAAGATAAATTAATTAAATTTTAACCTGGAATTCTTGAAGTAGCTTTCAAGACTTTTTGCATAGTACTAGCATTTACATGGCGAGTAACGAATATGTTATTTGCTCCACATGTTATAAGAAATCGAGATATGCAAGACTATATAAGCAAACAAGTCACTCACTTTAATTTGCAAGCTGGCCATGCTAGGAGTATTTGATATGACACAATATTATTATAGACAAGGACTAGTCATTTGCCTTTGGCTCGTAATTTGAAAATTAGATAGTGTTCACATGTAACAATACATGATATATACATTAATTTCAACGTTTTGAAATGTTGGGCATGCTAGTAGTATTGATATGACACAATATTAATACAAACAAGGACTAGTCATTTGCCTTTGGTTTGTATTTTGAAAATTAGATAGTGTTCACATATAACAATTCATGATATATGCATTAATTTCGATGTTTTGGAAAACAAAAATAGAAACTACCTTAGTAAGTTAACTCATCTATTTTATTAAAAACCCGGACTTACAATTGGTCTAAATAAAACCAATCAACCTGTCAGGTCGACCCGAAACTTGGGTTACTTGGCAAAATCTAGCAGAGTCCCGTTTTTTTTTTCTCTCAAATATGTTGTTTCTTTTTTCCAGAAACCCCTATTTTTTCATATTTTTTAGTTTGTTGCTAACACATTTCAAAGTTTGCTATATAAATATTAGAAGAATTTTTTATTTTTTCAATGTGGGATTTGAAACTCTTTAGTATATACTGGTTGGAAGCTCATGCTACGTGGCGGGCTTACTTTGTTTTTTCATAAAAAATATTGTAAAAAATTATATTACAAAAAATAATATTTTTTTTATTCAAATTTATTAATTATATTAAAAATAATAAAATTTATACCACAAATGATAGTATTTTTAATATTCATACTATTAATTATAATAAAAATAATAATATTTATCACCAAGGTTTTTAAAATCGTGATTCAACTCGTAAAATCGTATATTTTTACGAGTTAATATAGGCTTTACGTGCTAAATCGTTCATAAAACTCGGAAATCAGTAAAATCGGGTCAAAATCAAGTAAAATTATGATTTCACCACCGATTGAACGAGTTTACCCGCAGGAAATAAAACTTCAATGTTGCTGCCAGGTGTCGCCTGCCTATTGGCTTTAACATATCAAATGCAATTAAGAAATTCACCGAATCAGTCTTCTCTCTTCTCTTAACATTCACAAGTCACGTTCTCTGCACCAGCCACCAGCCACTTCTGAGAATCAGCGTCCACACAGCAACAACGGTCAATGGCTTCTCTCTAGTCTTCAGAAACCATGCTCTTTTATCATTGCAAAAGTGCTTGACAGGAGTGGATGAGATTAACCTTCCACATGGTATGTGGTTACAATGTTTTGATCTGGTGATCTTTACTATGCTAGATGACTTGCTTGAAATTGCTCAGGGACACCAAAAAGACTACCAGAATATGGAAGGGACACTTGTTATTGCTGTAAAACTCCTGTCAAAGGTGCTTTTACAGTTACTTAATGAACTTGCACAGCTGACAACTTTTTGCAAGCTATGGCTAGGAGTGCTTAGCCGAATGGAAAAATATCTTAAGGTAAAAGTGAAAGGGAAGAAGAATGAAAATCGTCAGGAAACGGTGCCTGAGCTTCTTAAGAACACTTTGCTTGTAATGAAGAGTAGGGGAGTGCTTGTGCAGAGAGAACTTTCCATGCGTGCTGTCATCAAAAGTGGGTTTCTTTGAAGATGTTATCTAGTTAATAGATGGTGGATTTAACCCCATAGTCTTTCTTTGAATTCTCTCATCATGGGTTCCGGAATTTTGAGCTTGAAATTTATATTGACTTTCTGGTTGATGTACAGGACTCGGAATTTGAATCTGAAACTTGTATGTTTCAAGTAGTTTATACACGGAATTAAAATATAGTGTACTGTTGTCTGGAGATATGTGATGGTTTTGCAGATTTAAATACAATTCTTCAGATTCTGGATGCTCTGTGGGCTGGTGATTATTATGATCGGAGCATTCAATTAGCTCTTTGTATGACTTTTATTTGAATCATGTATTTTAAGATATTTAAATTATGTATGAATTTTTATTTGAAGACATGAAATATGTATGAATTTTTATTTGAAGCATGAATTTTTTTTAATGTATTTTAAAATTCCTTACGATTTTACGATTTTACGATCCGTTTTTATAATCCGAGTTTGTGTGCGGCTTTCCGTGCCGTGTTAAAATCGCAATTTTAACAACCTTGTTTATCACATAAATAATTATATTAAGAATTCCAAAAATGATTATAACACAAAAATACTATTTTTTATATCAATACTTTGAGTTATAATAAAAATAAAAATATTTATAATACAAATAATAATATTTTTTATTTGAACACTTTGAGTTATAAGAGAAATAATTATATTTTTAACACACATTATTATATTAAAAAAACTGAAGAATATTTACAACACAAATTATTTGGGTCCTGATGAGGACCTATGTGAATTGGGTCACGAGACAAGACCCATTAGACTTGGGTCCTGCGCAAGACCCATTGTCATTAGATCTTGTGTTGGACCAATTGCATTAGATCCAGCATAGGACCTGGTTGCGCCTAGGTGTGGCAGCCAATCACCAGGTGTTCGCAGCCCTAACAGGCACGCCGACAATTGGATCCTACAGGCTGCAGCCTCACTTCATGCCCCCACCAAACAGTGTAGTCCATAGTGAAATCACTCATAATCTATAATATCCGTGCTACAGTACAATCCATAATGAATTAACTCACAGTAAACAGTAGCCTCTACTATAGTGAAACACTGATCAATTTTAGTTGTAGTTAATAATAATAATAATAATAATACTTTATATTCACAAGAGAAAACTTATATTTTTTCAATGTGAGATAAAAAACCTTTTTGGTTTAAATACTTCAACTTAAAAGAATAAGACAATATCTTTTCAATGTGAAATAAAAAATCCTTTTGAAATAATATTTTAATCTTTATTATTTATAACATGTATAATCTATATCCACATGGATTGTTTCGTAATTTTTTTATATGAAATATTAAAATCTCAAATATTTTTTTTAATATTTTCAGGTTGACGCGGAACCCGGAACCTTGCCCCTCAACCTGGTCAACACCGGAACCGGGTTTAATAACTATGTTTTTAACTAAAAAGTAAAGTAAATGATTGCGAGATGTGGTATTTTTCAAAGCCAAATTAAAAAAATTTAAAAGCACAATATTTATTTATCAAACATATTTTCTGTAATGCCACTTTCATGTCATATTCCTGGACAACATAACTAACGAAACACAACATATCAAATAGTAAGAAAAAAAATGATTGAAAACAAGCCTATTCAAATTAACTGATTGGCACTAGAAACTACTCCCTCTTTATCAAAATATAGCTAGAAAAAAAAACTTGATTAAAAAGTATATGAACTTAATGATAAAGTGTTACACCACAAATCAAATTTATCAAAATTATAGTGCTCAAATGGATATGTCCATAGTAAAAATGTGAGCTTTTTATAAGAAGTTCTCAAATTCAAATCATGAAAGGAGTGGCTAGGAAATTACAGATTAAGAATGTCTGTTTTCAAATCATGTTAGAAATACTAATGAGAAGGTGTTACACCACAAATCAAATTTATCTAAATTATAGTGCTCAAATGGATATGTCCATAGTAAAAATGTGGGCTTTTTATAAGAAGTTCTCAAATTCAAATCATGAAAGGAGTGGCTAGGAAATTACAGATTAAGAATGACTGTTTTCAAATCATGTTAGAAATACAATTTGTTATTCAATTTCGGAATTATCTATAAATGCCAGAATTAATGCTTTCCATTTGCAAATTACACTCCAGGACTCCCCAGCAAGCAAGCAGCCAAGTTGGTTCCTCTTCCTTCATTCACTGGCCTCGGGAACATAATTAAAACACATGCGAGCAGGGGAAAAGTCATGGAAATTTTTACTCTAAATTTCCACTTTTTGCCGGAATTAACTTCCATAAATGGAAATAGAGCAACCGGAATGTATTATTTATAGATGCGAAGGAATGGAAACATTTCCATGTGCATGTTTTCTTTGCCTTGTATAGTGTTAGTTTGTAGTTTTATTTATACTTTTTTTTTTTCGTTTTCTTCCTTCTTGAGTTATATGAAATTTGCATCAATTAGTTTGAGATTGATGGTAATTAGTTAATTTAAATCAATTCTAGAAAGATTAAAAAGAATCTAAAAGGAGAATTTTATGTATTTTTATAAACAAATTATTGCAAAAAAAAACTGCATATGAGAATGAATGGTGTTGATATTTCACATAGTCTAGGTCAACTTGTTTTTAAGTATTAAGAATTTTATCTTTTAAAGTCTAATGAACTATATGATGGGACAATTGATCATTAATAAATGTCTGTCCATTTTGAGATAAGATAATTTCTTTAAATTTTAAGTTGAAATTCTTGAAGTAGCTTTCAAGCCTTGTTGTATGATACTAATATTTATATGGCAAGTAACGATCATGTTCTTTGCACCACATGTTATAAGAAATTATGATATAAGCATTATATAAACAATCAAATCACTCACTTTAATTTGCATGTTGGCCATGCCAGGTATATTGATATGACACAATATTAATATATACAAGGACTAATCATTTGCATTTGGTGCAATAAATAACTCGTAATTTGGAAATTAGATAGTGTTCATATATAACAATACAGGATATATGGATTAACTTTAATGTTTGGAAATAAATAAATAAATAATACCTTAATAAATTAACTTTTATTAATAATATATATTTTAATAAATTGATTAAATAATATCTTAATTAATTAACAAATTTAGTATTATGATGTGCATGAATTTATAAGCAATCATATCACTAACTTTAATTTACATGCATGTCAGAGTAATTTTATGATGCTCATAGAGTAACTAATATCTTCCTATTAATTATTTTATGGAGTTTTCATTAAAGAAATAAATAGGTACAAGTAGGAGAGAGATTATATGTGGAGATATATTTATCATTTTTAACAGGTCATGAATTTTATTCTCTCTCTCTTGTATCTATTTCTTTTTTCAATGTAAAATCAAAGAAGTAACAAATAGGATCATACTAGTTATTCTCTAAACATCATAAATTATATTTTTGTGCAGGTCATGTTCATATATAATGCAAAGAAGGATTGAATATTTTCCTTTGGTATAATATGTAGATGCTGTTATTATAAAAGCTTACCTCATACTTTGAACTAAAAGCAAAGTAATTGATCAATGTATAGTTTTTTTAAGTAAAAACATATTTTTTTAGAAGTATAGTATTCATTTAGCAAACATGTTTTTGGAAATGTTGCTTTCATTTTATTTTCCTAGAAAACACAACATAATAAACAATAAGATAAAAAAAAAAAAAACTAATTCTAAACAAACCCATTCAAATTAACAAATTTACTAAACTAATCTCTCTTGATCTATACATTATAAAAGAAAATGATTCAAAAATTGAATTGACTCATATGATGAGAAGGTGTTACACCACACATCAAAGTTATGAAAGTAATTTATTATGTTTATATAGATACCTCCATAGTAAACATATAAGCTTTCTAATTATATTAAGTTTTCCAGTTCATATTATGAAAGGAATGACTAGGGAATTTGAGATGACTATTATAACCCAATACACATCTAATTGATAAAAAAGAATTTTATATATATATATTCTGTACTATTAAAACCAATAACAACAATGAATCTTTTGTGTAAATTATTAAACGGCTTCAATACAAAGAGTTTGAAGGAGAAATAAAGAAACATAAATATAGTTTATTCAATACTTTTAATATTTTATAGAATGGATGGTACGTTGATTTTTAAATTACTATTTTTGACCACCCCTAATTTCCTATTACTTTTCTTCTTGTCTGTATAGATTATGAACATGGGATTCACTTTAAATAGCTGTATTATTATCCTTTGCTTTAACAATTACATATAATCGAAACTAACCTTACAATTAATTATAGTTCATTTTGTTCTCACTAGAAATAAATTATTGTGAAAGAAGGCTTTTTTACGTTTTTTTTTTTTTTTGGCATGATACATGAGCGGTTATATGATTTTGATGTTTTTAGCAATATTTTCTAGAATCAAACTGCATTTAATCTCATCTAAAGTTGTGAAATTTTATAATTACATTGAATTGAACATGAAATATTTGATTAGTTTTAGTTGCTGGTGCACCTACATTTTATAATTTTTTGTTTACATGTTACAAAGAAGAAGAAATTATCGTAATTTGCTAGGGCTTTCATTTGCATGTCAGTGGCTTTAATTTGCATGCAGGCTGTGGTAGGAATATTGTCGTGGTCCATATAAATGCAGACAAAGACTTGTTGAATGGTACTAATATTTACATGGCAAGCAATCAATATGTTATTGGCAACACGTGTTATTAGAATTTCACATCATTTAGGTGAGTATTATACCTAATCTTATTTTTTAAAATATAATGGATCATATGATGGGATATTTGAACATCATCCATTAGAATTTATCTATTTTGAGGTAAGATAATTTAATTAATTTTTAAGCTAGAATTGTTGATGTTGCTTTCACTGGTTGAATAGTACTAACATTTATATGATAAGTAATGAATATGTTATTTGCTCCACATGTTATAAGCAATCGAGATATATAAGATTATATAAGCAAACAAGTCATGAAATTTAATTTGCAAGCTGGCCATGTTAGGAGTATTGATATGACACAATATTAATACAGACAAGGACTAGTTATTTGCTTTTGGTTCGTAATTTGAAAATTAGATAGTGTTCACATATATATGCATTAATTTCGATGTTTTCGAAAACAAAAATAGAAACTACCTTAGTAAATTAACCCGTCTATTTTATTAAAAACCCGGACCTATAATTGGTCTGGAGAAAACCGATCGACCCGCCAGTTCAACCCAAAACACGAGTAACCCAGCAAAACCCAGTAGAGGCCTTTTTTTTTTTTTCCTTTCTAAAATATGTTTATTTTTTTTGCCAAAGAATCATCTTTTTTATATTTTTTAGTTGGTTATTAACACATTTTAAAGTTTACCATTATATTATTTGAAGTTCTCAAATTCAAATCATGAAAGGAGTGGCTAGGAAATTAGAGATTAAGAATGACTGTTTTCAAATCATGTTAGAAATACAATTTGTTATTCAATTTCGGAATTATCTGTAAATGCCAGGATTAATGCTTTCCATTTGCAAATTACACTCCAGGACTCCCCAGCAAGCAAGCAGCCAAGTTGGTTCCTCTTCCTTCATTCACAGGCCTCGGGAACATTAAACACATGCGAGCAGGAGAAAAGTCATGGTACATTTTTACTCTAAATTTCCACTTTTTGCCGGAATTAACTTCCATAAAATGGAAATAAAGCAACCAGAATGTATTATTTATAGGTTTTCTAATTATTTGGGCTCCAGCTTCTTGAAGTAAAAGGAAAAAAAGAAAGAGAGAGAGAGAGAGAGAGAGAGAGAGAGAGAGAGATAAAAGAACACATTGATCGATTGGGATTTAACAGTTAATCAAAGGGAAAAAGGAGAAGAAATAACCTAACAATTAGCAATAGCACGAGACCACCCTGGGCAAGGATTATGTAGTTTATTTATTGAAGTGTGAGCTTTTAATCTTCAGAGATAGGAAAGCGTGAAGCAAATTACCAACCTTAATTACAAAAATAATTTTTAAAAATAATAAATAAATATATTTTAATATATTTTTAAATAAAAAATATTTTAAAAAATAATTATTATTACATTTTCAGAGCCTGTATAATAAGTTTAAATCCTGTATAATAAGTTCAAAAGTAATTTGATTGGCCCGAACAATTACCACTGCATAATGCTTGTAAACTAATCAAAATCAACAATGATGATATTAAAGAACTAATATTTAATCACATAGATGCGAAGGAATGGAAACATTTCCATGTGCATGTTTTCGTTGCCTTGTTTATAGTGTTAGTTTGTGGTTTTATTTATTCTTTTATTTTTCTCTTTTTCATTTTCTTCCTTCTTGAGTTAAGATTTTATAAGCTTATTTCTTGTTTTGAAATTTAGACTGTTAATTAAATTGCTTAATATATTATGAGTACTGTTAATTTGTTTTCTTGCTACTAATATATATATATATATATATATATATATATATATATATATATATTTATATTTATATTGCATCATTTATGTGAGGGATGCTATTAAATTGGTCATTAGAATTTCTAAGGAAAACTTACTAGTTGATACTTCAAATTTTTATTGAAAGGTCTTATTTGTAAACTCAAAACTTATTAAACTTCTTATTTATATAAAAGTGTAACCAAATGTCTTCACATACAAGTTTAGAATTTAACCCAATACAATAAGCTTACTGAAATCTTTTCAATCATTATTTTTTTTAAACATCCAAAAAGGTAACACTATTTCATTAACTTTTAAGCCGGAATTCTTCAAGTAGCTTTCAAGACTTGTTGAATGATACTAATATTTACATGGCAAGCAATCAATATGTTATTGGCAACACGTGTTATTAGAATTTATAATATGCAAGATTATATAAACAATTAAGTCATTGATTTTAATTTGCATGCTGGTCATGTTAGGAGTATTAATATGACACAATATTAATACTAACAAGGACTAGTCATTTGTGTTTGGTACAATATATAAATTGTAATTTGAAAATTAAATAGTGTTCATACATAACAATACATGATATATGCATTAACTTCAATGTTTTGGAAAAAAATAAACATAAAATTAAAATACCTTAATAAATCAACTTTTATTAATTAATGTATAACTTAATAAATTATTCATCTATGGATTAAATAATATCCTAAATAACTAACAAATTTTCATGGTCTTAAAAGTATTAATTTATAGAGGTTTAGATGTGCTTTCATTTTATATTCCTAATCAACATAATATAACATATCATTACAAACACAACATTAAGATATAATTAGGAAGAAACTATTTCAAATAAGCATGTTCAAATCAAACAGTTGTTATTATAAACTAACCTTTTCTTGTGTATAAATTGTAATAAAAAATTGATTAAAAAAATAAAAGATTTGATTAGTTTTAGCTCCTTGTGAAGCAACATAGTTTTATTTTTTGGTTTTGGAGAGGTTATTGTAAAATATGATACAAAGTGCACTGAAATAAAAAAGAATAAAATATAAGAAATCCTCTTTAATTAGTTTGAGACTGATGGTAATTAGTTGATTCAAATCAATTCTTGAAAGATTGTAAGGGATCTAAATGGAGATTTTATGTATTTTTATGAAAACATTACAACAAAAACATTGCATATAAGAATAAATAATGTTGATATGTCACATCATTTAGGTGAGTATTATACCTAATCTTATCTTTTAAAGTATAATGCATCATATGATGGGACACTTGAACATCATCCATAAGAATCTATCCATTTTGAGGTAAGATAATTTAATTAATTTTTAAGCTATAATTGTTGATGTTGCTTTCAAGACTGGTTGCATAATACTAACATTTATATGATAAGTAATGAATATGTTATTTGCTCCACATGTTATAAGAAATCAAAATATACAAGACTATATAAGCAAACAAGTCACTCACTTTAATTTGCAAGCTGGTCATGGTAGGAGTATTGATATGACACAATATTAATACAGACAAGGACTAATCATTTGCCTTTGGTTTATAATTTGAAAATTAGTAGTGCTCATATATAACAATACATGATGTATGCATTAATTTCGATGTTTTGGAAAAGTTGGTCATGCTAGGAGTATTTATATGACACAATATTAATACAGAAAAGGACTAGTCATTTGCCTTTGGTTTGTAATTTGAAAATTAGATAGTGTTCACATCTAACAATACATGATATATACATTAACTTTGATGTTTTGGAAAAGGTGGCCATACTAGTAGTATTGATAGGACACAATATTAATATAGACAAGGACTAGTCATTTGACTTTGGTTCGTAATTTAAAAATTAGATAGTGTTCACATATAATAATATATGATATATGCATTAATTTTGACGTTTTGGAAAACAAAAATAGAAACTACCTTAGTAAATTAACTCATTTGTTTTATTAAAAACTTGGACTTACAATTGGTCTGGAGAAAACCGATCGACCTGTCAGGTCGACCCGAAACCCAGGTAACCCGGCAAAACCCAATAGAAATCATATGTGGAGATGTATATATTATTTTTGATGGGTCATGAATTTTATTATCTCTCTCTTACTTGTATCTTCCTTTTTTTCAAAGTAAAATCAAAAGAGTAACTAATAGGACCATACTAGTTATTCTCTAAACACCATAAATTCTATCTTTGCGCAGGTCATGTTGGAGTATTGACATGGTTCATATATAATGCAAAGAAGGATTGAATATTTTCCTTTGGTATAACAAGTAGATGCTGTTATTGATAAAAACTTACCTCATACTTTGAACTAAAAGCAAAATAGTTGATCAATGTATAGTATTTTTTAAGTAAAAACATAATTTTTTAAAAAGTATAGTATTCATTTATCAAACATATTTTTGAAATGTTACTTTCATTTTATATTCCTAGAAAACACAACATAATAAACAATAAAAAGAAAAGAAAAACTAATTATATACAAACCTATTCAAATTAACAAGTTCATACTAGAAACTAGTCTCTCTTGATCTATACATAATAAAAGAAAATGATTCAAAAATTGAATTGAATCATATGATGAGAAGGTGTTACACCACATATCAAAGTTATGAAAGTAATTTATTATGTTTAAATAGATACCTCTATAGTAAACATATAAGCTTTCTAATTATAATAAGTTTTCCGGTTTATATTATGAAAAGAGTGACTAGGGAATTTGAGATGACTATTGTAACCTAATACACATCTAATTGATAAAAAAAAATTATATATATATATATATATATATATATATTGTACTATTAAAACCAATAACAACAATGAATCTTTTGTGTAAATTATTAAACGGCTTGAATACAAAGAGTTTGAAGGAGAAATAAAGAAACATAAATATAGTTTATTCAATACTTTTAATATTTTATAGAATGGATGGTACAATGATTTTTAAATTACTATACTTTTAATATTTTATAAGCTTTCTAATTATAATAAGTTTTCCGGTTTATATTATGAAAAGAGTGACTAGGGAATTTGAGAGGACTATTGTAACCTAATACACATCTAATTGATAAAAAAAAATTATATATATATATATATATATATATATATATATTGTACTATTAAAACCAATAACAACAATGAATCTTTTGTGTAAATTATTAAACGGCTTGAATACAAAGAGTTTGAAGGAGAAATAAAGAAACATAAATATAGTTTATTCAATACTTTTAATATTTTATAGAATGGATGGTACGATGATTTTTAAATTACTATTTTCCACCACCCCTAATTTCCTATAACTTTTCTTCTTGTCTCTGTATAGATTATGAACATGGGATTCACTTTAAATAGTTGTATTATTATCCTTTGCATTAATAATTACATATCATCGAAACTAACCTTATAATTAGTTATAGTTCATTTTGTTCTCACTAAAAAAAAATTCTTGTGAAAAAAGGCTTTTTGACGTTTTTTTTTTTTTGGCATGATGCATAACCCTAATAAGATTTTGATGTATTTTTTTTTGGCAGTATTTTCTAGAATTAAACTGCACTTAATCTCACATAAAGTTGTGAACTTTTATAATTACATTGAATTGAGCATGAGATATTTGATTAGTTTTAGTTGCTCGTGGACCTACATTTTATAATTTTTGGTTTACTTGTTATAAAGAAGAAGAAGAAATTATCGTAATTTGGTAGGAGTTTCATTTGCATGTGAGTGACTTTAATTTGCATGCAGGTTATTGTCGTGGTCCATAAAAATGCAAACAAAGACATGTACTGATGTTTTTTCTTTGGTACAAAAAGTAAAGAGGTAGTTGCTAGTACTGATGACAGCATCGTCTACTTGAACAGAAAGATTTAATAGTATTGAAGGCAGTCTGTCAAGTGCTTGGTATCAATTATTAAGGATGTCCAATGCAGATCATGTGGTCGGTATCTATCACTAGTCAATGTGTTTTTAGGTATCTGCCATTAATGATTTCACACATGTGGCTAAAACGTGGATGTTGAAAAATGTCTTCATCGTTTTTAACCTCTAATGAGCTGGCAAACTGATATGAGACACCTTTTTTATTGAAATAAATATGATAAAAAAAACTATATTTATATTATTTAAAATGATATTTTATTAATTTAATTTTTTAAAATAACATTTTATATTGGAAATGCTCTAAGACATTCGAGATTCCTTGTCCATATTTCGTATTTATACCTCTTGGAGGAAAGTATAATACCTTACGCTAGGTTTTAGTGTTCAACTGGGAAGTTGTTTGCCAGGCCTAAATGGAGTACGGCTTTCAATAATTTTGGCCCATTTCAGTTGTTAGAGCATTTCCTGTTTTGACTAGAAAAAGCTCATATTCTCTGTGAATTCAACTCTTGAATCCCTTATCTGCATCACTGCATGGAGGACCAAAAAACTAAAGTTAGAATGGTCCTCGTCTAATCAATGCATGCTACAAAAATATTGGCTGCTTTTCAGTCTTTACTCTTTACGTATATAATTTTCTTAGTTCTCTTGTCTATCTCCTATAAGATTTAATAAACAAAAAAAGAAGGAAGCTAAAAGCTTATTCTAAATGAAATGGATCACTAGGAGCAAATGATTTCAACTTGAAATGATCAAGGAAACAGTTGGTCTTCGTGTGTGTGTGTAAGTTGAAAAACCTACAGCTTATGTTACGCTGCCAATTCAACAATCAGAATTGCCAAACTCTGAGGTCAAGTGCCGACGGCCAAGGCTTCAAGAATCTCTCAGTTTATCGCTCTCCTTGACTTTGCACTAGCTATAACTCATTGTCGCATAATCGGATCATCAAATTAGACACCATTCTCCGAGCAAAAGGAGTATAGCCTTTGGTTTGTAATTTGAAAATTAAATAATGTTCATATGTAACAATACATGACATGCATTAATTTCAATATTTTGGAAAACAAAAATAGAAAATACCTTTATAAATTAACTTTTTAATTAATTAATGTATAAATTAATAAATTATTAGTTTACTGATTAAATAATATCTCGATTAATTAAAACATTTCATGGTACTAAAAGTATTAATATATAGAGGTTTAGTTGTTCTTTCATTTTATATTCGATATCAACACAATATAGCATATCAGTTCAAACACAATATGAGATGCAATCATAAAAAAAATTATTTCAAACAAGCATGTTCATCAAATCAACCGGTTGTTCTAATAAACTACCTGCTTTTTATGTATACATTTTAATGAAAAATTGATTAAAAAATAAAAAATTTAATTAGTTTTAGTTGCTTCTGAACAAACATAATGTAATTTTGGTTGTAAAGAGACTTCTGTAAAATATGATACAAAGTCTGAAGAAGAAGAAGAAGAAAGTGAAGAAAATATATGAAATTTACTCTAATAAGCTTAAGATTTATGGTAATAAGTTTATTCAAATCAATTCTAGAAAGATTCTAAAGGATCTAAATGGAGAGTTTTATGCATTTTTATGAACCAATTTCCACAAAATTATTTCATATGAGAATGAATGATGTTGATATTTCACATCGTCTAGGTGACTAGTGCATAATCTTATCTTTGAAAGTCTAATGGACCACATGGTGGGACAATTGAACATCATTAATAAGCATTTGTCCATTTTGAGATAAGATAATTTAATTAAAGTTTTACCTATAATTCTTGAAGTAGCTTTCAAAGCTTGTTGTATAGTACTAGCATTTACATGTCAAGTAACAGACATGTTATTTGCATCACATATTATAAGAAATTATGACATGCAAGACTATATAAGCAATCACATCACTAACTTTAATTTGCAAGTTGGCCATGTTAGGAGTATTGATGTGACATGATATTAATACAAACAAGGACTAGTCATTTGCCTTTAGTTCTTAATTTGAAAATTAGATAGTGTTCACATATAGCAATACGTGATATATGCATTAATTTCAACGTTTTGGAAAAGCTGGCCATGCTAGTATTATTGATGTGACACAATATTAATACAAACAAGGACTAGTCATTTGCCTTTGGTTCGTAATTTGGAAATTACATAGTGTTCACATATAACAATACATGATATATGCATTAATTTTGACATTCTGGAAAAAAAAAAAAAAAATAGAGACTACCTTAGTAAATTAACTCATATGTTTTATTAAAAAGCTGGACTTACAATTGGTCTGGAGAAAACCGATCAGCCTATCAAGTCAACCTAAAACCCAACAAAACCCAGTAGAGACCTGTTTTTTATTTTTTCTCTCTATCAAATATGTTTTTTCTTTTTGTTAGAGACCCCTATTTTTTCATAATTTTTAGTTGGTTGCTAACATATTTCAAATTTTACTATATAAATACTAGAAGAATGTTTTATTTTTTTCAATGAAGGATTTGAAACTCTTTAGTATATATACTAGTTGGATGCCCGCGGCGTAATTTTCATAAAAAATACTGTAAAAATTTATAATACAAAAAATGATATTTTTTAATATTAATAATATTTTTTATTCAAATTTATTAATTATTTTATTAATAATGTTAATTATATTAAAAATAATAATATTTATACCACAAATGATAGTAGTTTTAATATTCATACTATTAATTATAATAAAAATAAAATATTAATAACAAAAATAATACTATTTTTGATATGAATATTTAGAATTATAATAAAAATAATAATATTTATCACATAAATAATTATATTAAGAATTCCAAGGATGATTATAACACAAATAATACTATTTTTTATATTAATACTTTGAGTTATAATAACAATAATAATATTTATAACACAAGTAATAATATTTTTGATATGAACCCTTTGAGTTATAAGAGAAATAATAATGTTTATAACACACATTGTTATATTAAGAAAACTAAAAAATATTTACAACACAAATTATTTGAATCCTAGCGAGGACCTATGCGAATTGGGTCCTGAGGTAGGACCCATTGTCATTAGGTCCTGCACTGGATCAATTGCATTGGGTCCAGTGCAGGACTTGGTCGCGTCTAGGTATGGCAGCCAAGCGCTCGGTGTCTGCAGCCCCAGCAAGCGCGCCTCTGGCATGGCGCTTGGATCCTGTATGCTGCAGCCTCACCTCATGCCCCCACCAAATAATGCAGTCCACAGTGTAATCACTCACAATCTACAGTATCCACATTACGGTACAGAACAATGCAATCCACAATGAATTAACTTACAGTAAATAGTAGCCCTCGCTACAGTGAAACACTGATCAATTTTAGTTATAGTTAATAATAATAATAATACTCTATATTCATAAGAGAAAAGTTATGTTTTTTTTTTAATGTGGGATAAAAAATCTTTTTGGTTTAAATACTTCAACTTAAAAAAATAAAATAGTATCTTTTCAATGTAACATAAAAAAACCTTTTGAAATAATCTTTTAAACTTCATTATTTACAACATGTATAATCTATATCTACATGAATTATTTCATAATTTTTTTTATATGAAATATTAAAATCTTATATTTTTTTAATATTTTCGAGTTGACTCATTTAACCCGAGACCTTACCTCTCAACCTGGTCAACATCCGAACTGGGTTTGATAACTGTTTTTTTAACTAAAAGGTAAAGTAAATGATTGCGAGATGTGGTATTTTTAAAAGCTAAAATAAAATTTTTTAAAAGTACAATATTTATCTATCAAACATATTTTTTGTAATGGCACTTTCATGTCATATCAAATAGTAAGAAAAAAATGATTTAAAACAAGCCTATTCAAATTAACTGATTGGCACTAGAAACTACTCCCTCTTAATCAAAATATAGCTAGGAAAAAAAAAAAAAACTTGATTAAAAAGTATATGAACTTAATGAGAAGGTGTTACACGACAAATCAAAGTTATCAAAATTATAGTGCTCAAATGGATATGTCCATAGTAAAAATGTGGGCTTTTTATAAGAAGTTCTCAAATTCAAATCATGAAAGGAGTGCTAGGAAATTAGAGATTAAGAATGAATGTTTTCAAATCATGTTAGAAATACAATTTGCTATTCAATTTCGGAATTATCTATAATTGCCAGGATTAATGCTTTCCATTTGCAAATTACACTCCAGGACTTCCCAGCAAGCAAGCAGCCAAGTTGGTTCCTCTTCCTTAATTCACAGGCCTCGGGAACATAAAACACATGCGAGCAACCGGAATGTATTATTTATAGATGCGAAGGAATGGAAACATTTCCATGTGCATGTTTTCTTTGCCTTGTATAGTGTTAGTTTGTAGTTTTATTTATACTTTTTTTTCTTTTTCTTTCTTCTTGAGTTATATGAAATTTGCATCAATTAGTTTGAGATTGATGGTAATTAGTTAATTTAAATCAATTCTAGAAAGATTATTAAGAATCTAAAAGGAGAATTTTATGTATTTTTATGAACAAATTACTGCAAAAAACGTTACATATGAGAATGAATGTTGTTGATATTTCACATAGACTTGGTCAACTTGTTTTTAAGTATTACATAATTTTATCTTTTAAAGTCTAATGAACCATGTCATGGGACAATTGAACATCATTAATAAATGTTTATACATTTTGAGATAAGATAATTTCATTAAATTTTAAGCTGAAATTCTTGAAGTAGCTTTCAAGCCTTGTTGTATAGTACTAACATTTACATGGCAAGTAACGAAAATCTTATTTGCACCGCATGTTATAAGAAATTATAATATGCAAGACTATATAAGTAATCAAATCACTCACTTTAATTTGCATGTTGGTCATGCCAGGTGTATTGATATGACACAATATTAATACATACAAGGATTAATCATTTGAATTTGGTACAATAAATAACTCGTAATTTAAAAATTAGATAGTGTTTATATATAACAATACAAGATATATGCATTAACTTTAATGTTTGGAATAAATAAATAAATAATACCTTAATAAATTAACTTTCATTAATAATATATAATTTAATAATTTATTGATTAAATAATATCTTAATTAATTAACAAATTTAGTATTATGATGTGCAAGAATTTATAAGCAATCATGTCACTAACTTTAATTTGACTGCAGGTTAGAGTAATTTTATGATGCTCATAGAGTAACTAATATCTTCCTATTAATTATTTTATGGAGTTTTCATTAAAGAAATAAATAGGTACAAGTAGGAGAGGGAAATCATATGTGGAGATATATTTATCATTTTTAATGGGTCATGAATTTTATTCCCTCTCTCTTGTATCTATTTCTTTTTTCAAAGTAAAATCAGAGAAGTAACTAATAGGATCATACTAGCTATTCTCTAAACACCATAAATTCTATTTTTGTGCAGGTCATGTTGGAGTATTGACATGGTTCATATATAATGCAAAGAAGGATTGAATATTTTCCTTTGGTATAATATGTAGATGCTGTTATTATAAAAGCTTACCTCATACTTTGAACTAAAAGCAAAGTAGTTGATCAATGTATAGTATTTTTTAAGTAAAAACATAATTTTTTAAAAGTATAGTATTCATTTATCAAACATGTTTTTGGAAATGTTACTTTCATTTTATATTCCTAGAAAACACAACATAATAAACAATAAGAAAAAAAAACTAATTCTAAACAAACCCATTCAAATTAACAAAGTTATGAAACTACTCTCTCTTGATCTATACATAATAAAAGAAAATGATTGAAAAATTGAATTGACTCATATGATGAGAAGGTGTTACACCACACATCAAAGTAATGAAAGTAATTTATTATATTTAAATAGATACCTCCATAGTAAACATATAAGCTTTCTAATTATAATAAGTTTTCCAGTTCATATTATGAAAGGAGTGACTAGGGAATTTGAGATGACTATTATAACCCAATACACATCTAATTGATAAAAAAGAATTATATATATATATATATATATATATATATTATGTACTATTAAAACCAATAATAACAATGAATCTTTTGTGTAAATTATTAAACGGCTTCAATACAAAGAGTTTGAAGGAAAAATAAAGAAATATAAATATAGTTTATTCAATACTTTTAATATTTTATAGAATGGATTGTATGGATTGATTTTTAAATTACTATTTTCCACCCCACTAATTTCCTATTACTTTTCTTCTTGTTTGTATAGATTATGAATATGGGATTCACTTTAAATAGTTGTATTATTATCCTTTGCTTTAATATTTACATATAATCGAAACTAATCTTATAATTAATTACAGTTCATTTTGTTCTCACTAGAAAAAAATTATTGTGAAAGAAGGCTTTTTTATGTTTTCTTTTTTTGGCATGATACATGAACGGTTATATGATTTTGATGTTTTTAGCAATATTTTCTAGAATCAAACAGCACTTAATCTCACATAAAGTTGTGAACTTTTATAATTACATTGAATTGAGCATGAAATATTTGATTAGTTTTAGTTGCTGGTGCACCTACATTCTATAATTTTTTGTTTACATGTTGCTAGGATGTTGAAGAAATTATCGTAATTTGCTAGGGCTTTCATTTGCATGTCAGTGACTTTAATTTGCATGCAGGCTGTGGTAGGAATACTGTCGTGGTCCATATAAATGCAGACAAAGACTGATGTTTTGTCTTTGGTACAATAAGTAAACAGATAGTTGCTAGTACTGATGACAGCATCGTCTACTTGAACAGAAAGATTTATTAATAGTATTGAAGACAGTCTATCAAGTGGTTGGTATCAATCATCAAGGTTTTCCGATGCAGATCATGTGGTCGGTATCTATCACTAGTCAAGCTGTTTTTACGTATCTGCCATTAATGATTTCACACATGTGGCTAAAACGTGGATGTGGAAAAATGTCTTCATCGTTTTTAACCTCTAATGAGCTGGCAAACTGATATTTTCGTATTTATACCTCTTGAAGGGAAATATAATACCTGACGTTAGGGTTTAGTGTTCAACTGGGACGTTGTTTGCCAGGCCTAAATGGAATAATTTTGGCCCGTTTCAGTTGTTAAAGCATTTCCTGTTTTGACTAGGAAAAGCTCATATTTTCTGTGAATTCAACTCTTGAATCCCTTATCTGCATCACTGCATGGAGAAAAAAACTAGAGTTAGAATGGTCCTCGTCTAATCAATGTATGCTACAAAAATATTGGCTACTTTTCACTCTTTATGAGAACCAATACATAGATGAAAAAACAAGAAAACGGCTGTCAGCCAAGGCTTCAAGAATCTCTCAGTTTATCACTCTCCTGGACTTTGCACTAGCTATAACTCAGTGTCGCATAATCGGATCATCAAATTAGACACCATTCTCCGAGCGAAAGGAATATAGCTCAGGCTGTACCTGAAATAGCTCAAACTGGGCAAATAAGTATAGCGAACAAAGCATTTAAAATGCCAAAAGAACTTCCTATTGTTAAACTCAGAGAAGCTATTGTAGAGATGTTGCCTGATACATAAGAAAAAAGGCTGAAAATCATATTTTGTAGTCTGGAAAATTAGAGTAGAAAGAGTACATGGCTGGAACCATGTATTGTAGTCTCTGAAAAACCAAAAAGAGTGCTGTATAATTTCTATCCCAAATAGTCTGAACACTATTGTGTACTATATACAATATTGCAAGACTTCACTGCACAATTCTAATCTTGTGTCCTTATGCCTTCCCATAAAACTGGTGAAATGGGCAAAAGTGAAAGACAAACTTACCAGATAAGGGCACAAATCTCGAATATGATGGCAAACACTGTTAAAATTTTGCTATGGATCTGCAACATGAAAAGAAATTGTAGAAATGCCTGTTTGTAAGATTATGAAATAAGCAAGAAATGATTTAAAACTGCTACAATTTGAAAGTTTTTATTTTATTTTATTCTATATATATATGAGAAAGGAGAATTAGGTGTGTTTTATTGTCAGATATTCAACACAATTGCAGTTCTCTAATATTTTAAAATTTGTTAATTATTCCCATTTGGAGATGTCGTGTTCTCCAAATTGATCTTGAACATTTTTTTTCTCTAATAAAAGGAGGGGAAGCTTTAGCCCTATAAGTTCACAAGGGTCAGGATGTGAGATGGCAGGGCCATTTTAGTCTACCGCTCTGTTCAAACTAGAAGCTTTTCATGATTTGACCTCTTCTGAAATTTTGGTGAATTTGTGAGAGAGTGAGAGAAGTTCTTCTGAGAGACAGCACAAGGATAAAAGCATAGGGAATGGAAGCCCATCAGGAGGCATGAACAGAGTCGAAAATGGTTTCAAGTTTAACCACTTGGTTAAAATTCCAAGGAATCTCAATTTTTCAGAAACCGGTAAAAGGTATCCTCAGCTTCATTTAGTCTGTCAATGAAGCAGAAAGCTTTCTGGTCAATTAACAACGCAAATAGATACAATGGTAGAAAGTTATACCTAAATTCTACATTATTTAAATTTGAATCCACAACTCAGAATCAAAATGCCAAGATGGTGTAAATTCTTCTGTGGTAGATAAAAAAAGAATGCAATGACAGCTAAGGAAACGAAGGGGGAAAATGGAGAAAATATGACAGAATACCAGATAATTAGGAGAAGTACAATTTTCTTTGAGGTAGCAGTGAAGAAGAACCTTAATCGTTAACAAAAGGAATTCTAGTACCAAATTTAATAACTTGAGGTGAAAATGGTTAGATGCACATTATCTTGTATGCTGCAGTACATAAACTAAGGATAACAGAACTTCTCATTTTAATTGCAAGAAAGTGAAAAGAAATGGGCATGATCCAGAATACTCATGTTTGGGATTGAAAATTTAAACAAACCAAGGATAGTAACCCTATAGGTCATAAAAACAATCATGATTCACTGCACTTTAATTTCCCAAGTTTTCTCTATCATTGAGGAGCACTACTATTATATTTGAATATTGAATTGAAACTGTTGACTTACCAAGAGTGCACAAATGAGAGCCAGAACAACGCATCCAATATATATAGCTGTTGCATAAATTCGGGCAGGGTCAAACATCATGCCTAGTTGTCGCCCAGGTCCAATGAGGAAGGCTGTGCTGCCATACACAAAACAAATTCAGAATCCAGAAGACCTCAAGAAGGACAACAATTCAGTTGATCTGAATTACAGATGATCTCAGGGACACTATCTGTGTGGAATCAATAAAGCTCTCTAACTTATGTAAACTCACTTCCAAATACACAATAACACACGACTGAGTAGGCTGGCATAGTCCAACTTGGAGTGCCAAAAAGCCTCAGATCAAAAGTGATCAAATTAACTAGTTTTTGCCAGATTATTCAAAGTGTTTATACTAAGAAAGAATATAAATGAAGTTATGCCAAGCAAAAATAAAAAAAGAAGCCCTTCCTTTGCTATGATGAATAAGAAGTGGTGTTTTTGTTTTTACACGTATGTAAGAAATATTACAAATCAGGGTGGCAAGGGGACTGAATATAAACTTGTGCCTGAACAAACCAGCAAATAGAGAGATTAAAAATAAAAGATTAAAATGTAATCTAAATTGAGTAAGAATGTCAATCTACCTTCCAACTGCCAACACATTGCCAAAGGTGAACAATAATGCAAATTTAATGGGCTTGGGAAACACAATCAAGGACTGCAACACAAACAGATTTTGTAAAGCTATCAGCAATTTTAAGATGCCCACATGCTTCCATTGAAATACAGCATTCAAAATGTCACAATAAATTATCACAAACGCTAGTACGTTTTCTAACAGGATTATGACTCAAAATCAGTATATTCCTTCAACATGCTCAGATTCTCAATGTTCTATTATCCCACACTTTCCCTCAACTAATCTAAACTTACCTACTTAAGCAGGAAACAAAAGGGAACTGCTATCTAGTAGTAATAATGGGACTTGAATGTCTACTTAAGCAGGAAACGAAAGAGAACAGCTATCAAGTGGTAATCATGGGACTTGAATGTATGAAAGATGCATAGAGTTTCTATGCTCAAAGAAAAGGAAGAAGGTTAACTTAGGAGTTCAAAATTTACAGATATTGGTAATACAACACCTCTTATGCAATTAGGTATGCTAACAATCTGAGCCAAGCAGAAGAACCTGATAAAATTTTCTCCAGATACATATCCTATTCATTTACTTCCCATTTCTTCGCAGCCTCAAACTAAATAATTTCATCACTAATAAAGTACAAATACATATCCTTTTTAACCTCTAAGATGCATTCTAAACTATGACGCTGATTTTGAAATGCAATCTTCTTTTGATAGTTTGGCCCAATGATCTAATTCGATGATAGCTTACCAAGTATCTTTTCCATGGATGATAGAATGCATTATTGGAGAAAAAGGGCAACATTGAGAGAAGCTTTGAAAGAAAAAAAAGAAAAGAAATGGAAATTGTTGGGGAGGGGGATCTATATATGGTCCATGCTCATAGGCTCCAGGCTGTTATAGACAGTCCAGAAATGATGATTGTCCAACATCTCCAACATGACAGGAATTCCCATATTCTTCTCGAGGCAAGTTTAGAGGACTGCTCCTCAGTGTTTATATGCCCGAGCTAACAATTTATCAACCACCAACCAAAGGTATACTAACATCATTCCACGGGAGTGATGATTTGATACATGAGTTATATAAATGGTGCTTGTGGCATCCTGTTAACAAAATGCAGTAAATGTAGTGGAAGCATGTAAAAAGCAATGTGATATGCAGATGCGGAAAACTTGCCCCTCTTAGATGCCCTGGTAGGGAAAAAGAAAGTTTAATACCAAGCTTGCTATGGGACTGTTCCTTGTATTATGGAAAGTAATCTAATAAAAGACATGCTACAAGATGACAGTAATCCTTGTATAGTTGTATTAGTTAATACACCTATATAAAGTGGGCAAAGAATTACCCTATAAAAGTTTGAAAACCATTGGAATAGTCTAAACAGATTGAATTGACAACATCAAATTAGTAGAGCATGAGTTACAAAACCCAACTTTAGACTGAACTGAAAAAGTTGAACATTTAATGAACTCCTCAGGAGCAATTCCACTGTTTTATAGACATTCAGTTAAAGAAAGAAATTTGAAACCTTGGACACAGATATAAACACAGAGGAAGAAAATCTATAAGCTCCTTGCAATATTTGAGACAAGAATATTTCTACCATTAATGACTTCCAATTTTTCCTCTTCAAAAGCTAATTTCAATACATATTACCACCTCCAAAAACACATTAAAATTCAATCACTAACATCGCATAAAGAATACATTTTATGCTTCAATACAATCCAACAACAAACAAAAAGATAAACTTCAAACCCAAAAGGTGGACATACCAGAAACATAAGAGCCAAACCAGCGACCAAAGAAGCAGCAAATGCATACATTCTCTGCATAAACAAAAACCCAGATAGCCAAAAGGATTTAAAAAATAAAAAAGATGAAAAATTTATAATCAAGAGAGATACAAGATTTGAGGTGGAGTTAGAAAAACAAACCTGCGTAGGAGAAAGCGAACAAAAGCCATCTGATTCTTCTTCCAAGAAACTCTCTTCTCTCTCCTCATCATCACCTGATAAGAACTGATTTAGCTTCCACATGGGTATTTTTTCGTAAAAATTTAAGCTTTTTCAATGCTTTTGATCTTTTTTATTCTTTCTAACAACATTCTAAAATCTCCTGAAGACAAAAAAAAATTAAAAAAAAAAAACCCTGAAGAGAGAAGGCAGGAGCAATGTTTGCATTAAGCTGGCTAAGCAGCTTAAACAGCCCTCGATGAAAGGCGATGAATCATTCCAGTCCCTTTAATTTGGACATTTGGAGTTAAGATGCTTGAGTTTGAATAAATTATACCAGCCCCCCTGAAAACCTGAATATTAAAACCTTGACCACATAAATACAAGTATTACAATTAACATCGAAAGTTTTTTTGTTTTTTTTAAAAAGATTATCCTAATATCTTTGATTTGAAATTTTTTATTTATGATTAATTTTATTTATTTTACCATTCCATTTATATTCCTAATGGTGAGATTTAAATATGATATTATATAAACATAATTAAAAATATCAAATTGAAAATACTAAATATAATTGAATAACTGTGATTTTAGATGAGAAAAACTCAAAAAATAATTTATAAATAAAAATAAATGTGTTTTTTTTTTCAAAGGATAATCTGCTATAAAGATTTATTAATCTACCATTTTCTTTAGCATATAAGATGAAAATTATCATTAAATTTATTATTTTGAGAAGAGAGTCCTAGATTCTTTTAGTATGGGCCATGCTTTGAAAAATTTTAAGATTTTCTACATCTACATTTACAGTCACAATATTATCTTTGTAATTAACACATTGAATATAACATATTTCCAATCAGAAATATACATAAAAAATATATTCAATAATTATAAATTAAATTTGTTTTATTTTTGCATCCCTTGTGCAAATTTAACCATTTTTATCCGTTTAAGGTGAAAGATAGGTTCATGACCTCTATAATGAAATAAGGATTTTACTATAAACTAATTATGTTTTTAATACTAAAAAAAACAAAATTTCACATCATTTGAAAAATAATAAGTTACTTCGTGTAATTATAGCAAAAATCAGGGCAAGCGCTGCAATTAAAAGTAAACTAAAACCAGAAACGACACCGTTATAAGTTTTCAAACATTTCTCTTTAGACAATAAAAATAAAAATCGAACCTCGCTGAACCTCTCGCTTCTGCGACTTCTGTCAGCTGAGAAGTGAGAACCCTAAACAAAACCACACTGAAATCCACCACAAGTTTCACCGGAGCCGGAGGCAGAGACCGCCGCGAAGATGTCGTCGACTCTATTAGAGGTGACTCGCGCCTCACACGAGGAAGTAGAGAGACTCGAACGACTCATCGTTAAAGATCTCCAAAACGAACCAGCAAATAACAAGGACCGTCTTTTTCAAAGCCACCGTGTCCGTAACATGATTGAAAATATCATTACCACTACTGAGAAACTCGTAATTCCTTCCTCTCTCTCATTAATTTACTTTAATAATAATTATAATTTTTAGTTTCTGGTTTTTATTTTTGATTTTTATTTTCAGGTTGAGATATACGAAGATAAAGATAATGCTAGGAGAGATGAGATTGCTGCGCTTGGAGGACAAACCGCGATGGGGACTAATGTGTTTAGTGCTTTTTATGATAGATTAAAAGAGGTAAGTTAGTATTTTTAATTGATTTTAATTAAGCAATTTATATGATGATTACTGGTGGTTATGCAACTTGTTCTGTATTAATTGGTTGTAATTCTTTTTTTGTGTGAAGATTCGAGAGTATCATAGAAGGCATCCAGCAGCTCGGGTTGTTGATGCCAATGAGGATTATGAGGCAATGCTTAAAGAAGAGCCAGTAATTGAGTTTACAGGCGAGGTTAGTCTCTTTAACTTGTGCCACTTAATGGCTGATTTAGCTTAGTTCAACCTGTTGGTATTTTTGGGCTGTTGTTTGACATTGTGAATATTCGAAGAGTTTATGCTAGGCAACTGGAAATTAGGGTTGAGGTAGTTTATAGAATTTGAAGAAACTGGTCTGGGTTATTTTTATCTACTACTTTTTTGCTCAATAAATGAACTGACACCATTAGATGTTAGTGTCATACAATGTATATAGGATAATGGGAGCAGTAAATTAAGCGTTGCATTACAAAATCTTGAGATTCTGTTGGCATTTTCAAGTTCATCTACTGTGAGGTTGGAGGGAGTAGTCTTCTCAGTTTGATACTTTAGGACATAGTTTCAGATGCCAAGATTCAAAGTGTTCATGCTAGTTAACTTATAATTTAGGGATGTAGTAGTTTCTAGTTTTTCCCCCTTGTATAAAAGTGAAATAGTACTTGCACAAAACTTGTTATTGTGATTGATGGAATATTTATTAGGTGGAAAACTATTGTTTGCCTTTTTTCTACCAGAGACTTCTCCTAATTATGTTGTATGAATTTTCCCTGCAATAACTAACACTATAGCTGGATTTATATTACAGGAAGCATTTGGGAAATACCTAGACATGCATGAATTGTATAACCAGTACAATAATTTAAAATTCGAGAAGCCTATTGAATACTCTACTTACCTTGACATTTTCTCCCAACCAAATATTGTACCCCGCAAATTGAAGTTTTCAAGGTAGCTCTCTCTCTCTCTCTCTGGCCCCCTGATTTTTTTATACTTTTTTAGGTGTTATATTCACCAGCATCTGCATCTCACTGTGAACTTTTTATCCAAATTTTAAATTCTGTTTTTGTTTCAATTTTCTTCAGGCAATACAGGGAATACATGGAGAATCTACTTGAATATTTAGTTTATTTTTTCCAGCGGACAGAGCCCTTGCAAGATCTTGATAGGATTTTTTCAAAGGTTTGTTTTGAATGATTCTTTCTTTCTTTTTTAACTCTTTTGTTCAGTGTTTATGATGCTGTAGGACACTTGCCTGCTTGATTTACCAAATGCTAACACTGGTGTCAAACAGTAATTTTTGCTTCTAAATGTCAATTGATGCTACAATTGTCTCATTTTTTTGTCTATAGAACAAAGAATTTTGACCATGCTTGGTTATAGCCAATTATGTACTTCATTTGACATTATAGGATTGTTATTGTTGTAGGTTACTACTGAATTTGAAGAGCAATGGGAAAATGACGCAGTTGAAGGATGGGAAAAGACCAGTCAAGAAAATGGGCATTTGTCAGCTGATCATACTGTTATTGATCTTGATTTTTACAGCACCGTTGAGGAGCTGAAAGAAGTGGGCCCGGAAAAATTAAAGGAGGTAAGCCATATCATTTTTTCTGGCTGCTTTGTTTTTCCATCAAACGCTTTGTGCTTTCATGGAAATCTAAAATCATAGAGCATTCTCTTGCTTATTTACAAAAGTTTATGTTAATTTCAATAAACAAAGATGTACTTTTATATTACCAAGTGACAGCTGATAGTGACATGTTACCATTATCCTTCTAGTGTTGAGTTTAAAGTGCTAGATGGGATGCTGTGATCAATCCACATTCTTCATTGTTATTGCTTTGACAATTTAACTTGAAATACTCTGATATCAGACAGTGTGATGGACACTGGAAATTATTAATAATATCCAATGCATTGCTGTGGAGTCACATTTCTTGTCATTGATTGCTTTGGTAGTTTAACGAGAAATACTCTGGTATCAGACATTGTGATCAACACTGGAAAATATTAATAATATCCAGTGGGTCGCTGTGGAGTCACAGAAGTTTGTAATAGAAAAGTATGCCACGACTTGGGCAATTGTTATTGTTCAATTGCTTCATCAATGTTTCCAAGTTCATTCCATGTGCTGTAACAGTTTTTTTGGCAGAATTCTATTTTGTTGGTTTTACTTGTCCTTTCCAACTACATATATTTTTAATTTGTTTGCTACATGTTTTCCTGTCAGGCATTGGCTGCATTGGGGCTAAAGAGTGGTGGTACTGTACAGCAGCGTGCAGAAAGGCTTTTCCTCGCAAAGGTTGGACTAGTTCTTTTACTATATACAAGTCTTATAAGTTTAGGAACGAAAGAGATCCAATGGATGCTCTCTTTTTCTCTAATTTCTTAGTTAAACATTAATCTTTTTCTCAAGAAGGGAATGTGCTTTTCCATTTCATATTTGGTCAATTCAGTGGTGAACATGAATTTATAATTTTGGGTAAGAGAAGATTGCATTAAAAATTTAAGAATTACAAAGTGTGATGGACAATAAGACTTCCTCCCAAAGAAGAGAGGAAACAGATATTTATAAAAGAGCAGCCCAATCATGCTGAATATCAGCCAAGGAAACTCCCCTAAAAGCAGTGCTTGAAGCTTGAACCTGCAAAGACACACACGTGTTTGTTTGTTTGTTCTTATGTTAAGAGCCTCTCTAATTACATCTAACTTCAAGCTATGTTGTGGCATTTTATTTATGAAGTAGAATCCTCCCTATTGAACTATTCTTCAATCGGAGGATGCCTTATTTCCTTAAGCTAGATTAGATTACTTCTCAACATGACTTGTTTTTTTAAAAAAAATGTTTCTTATTTGGTTCATTTCACACACGCACACATGTTTGTTTGTTTGTTCTTATGGTAAGAGCCTCTCTAATTACATCTAACTTCAAGCTATGTTGTGGTATTTTATTTATGAAGTATAATCCTCCCTATGAAACTATTCTTCAGTCAGAGGATGCCTTATTTCCTTAAGCTAGATTAGATTACTTCTCTACATGACTTATTTTTTAAAAAACCATTGTTTCTTATTTGGTTTGTTTTGGCATTTTGTGTTTTATGTATTTATTTGTTTATTCTGTGCAGGACACACCTCTTGAAAAGTTGGACAAGAAACATTTTGTGAAAGGATCACGTGGATCAGAACAGAATGGGGGTGCTGCAACCTCAAAAGAAGTTGACAATTCAAAAGAAATTGCCCTGATGGAGGCCAAAATTAATAAATTGTGCGACTTACTAGATGAGGTTAGCTGTGGTGCAAATGTACCCTGTTTCTCCTCCACTCTCTTGATCAGTATCACATTAAGATTTAATTTTTTGCTTACCTACCACATTTTTTGTATGTTTTAATGGTCTGCATTTGAATATTGACTAAATAATTCTTTTTTCTTGTGGTTTTTGGATAGTTGATTTTTCTGTGACCTTGCGCAGACAATTGTACGAACAAAAGAAAATGTTGTGAAGAAGCAGGCTTTGACATATGATGAAATGGAAGCAGAGCGTGAGGAGGTAAGTTGTCACAAGTTACCACAATTTCTCAAGTGCTTTAGCATTTAAAGTAGTGTGAATGATAACTTTTAACATAGCATTTCATATTAACCTTCGGGCAAAATTGAAGCAAGCCATTTGCACCATGATGATATTAGATGATCAAACCCCATTGCAATCCAGTATAAGCAGAATATATTTTTTCTCTTGTAGTGGGCAGGGTATGCTAATGCATTATTGCCAACTATGCATGATATAGCTGCATATAAAGAACAATTTGTAAATACAAAGCAGCAAGACCATTTGCGTGAACTTTTTCTTACCGTCTGCTTGAATTGGACGTCTGATTGTTACTGTCCAAGAAATTAGACTTGAGTGTTTTGGCTTGCTGGCAATAATTGATAATGTGATTTTGAAACTGATGCAGGAAGAGACACAGGCTGACACTGAAAGTGATGATGATGAACAACAGATTTACAATCCTCTCAAGTTGCCAATGGGTTGGGATGGGAAGCCTATACCTTACTGGCTGTATAAACTTCATGGTCTTGGTCAGGTATGTTTCTTATTAATTGTAGAAGCCTGTTGCTGTTGTTTAAGTAGCGTATCTCATTACTGGTTTCTTCCATGTATATTCTGTTTCTTTCGGCTATTTGGTAATGAAGTTTGTTCTTTCTACATTTGGAGAGTAGTTCTCTCTGCTGTGTATTGTTTTCATTTTCCCAGGTGTATTTAATTGATATGTGAAGAAGTTTTCATTTTCAAGTGCAATAAGTAACGTATAGTATTATTATCCATCATTATGATGCATGTAATACTTCTCTAGTTATATTAGTTGTTTAGTGGAGGATCTTTTTATGGTGTGGTTATAGTATTTGATAGTTTCTATGGCTAGAGGATCTCAATTATTTTTCTGCATGTCAGGAATTTAAGTGCGAGATATGTGGGAACTATAGTTACTGGGGTCGAAGAGCCTTTGAGCGGCATTTCAAGGAATGGCGTCATCAGCATGGGATGCGTTGCCTTGGCATTCCAAACACCAAGAACTTCAATGAGATCACGTCGATTAAGGTGCGCGCTTTCTCAGACATTTTTCTGAAATCTGAACCTTTCTTTGTTAAATGCCTTTTATTTTGCTCATTCAAATCAAACTCCTGATCTTTTTTAGCGTGAAATTCTTAGTGCTGATTTTGCATGTTAGTTTCAGATCTAACAACCGCTTTCATTTATTCACTAAGCTCTTTTTGTCTAAGACTTCAATTTTATTTTATTTTTGTTTTGTTTTTCAGGAAGCACAAGAATTATGGAAGGGGATACAAGAGCGGCAAGGAGTGAACAAGTGGCGCCCAGATCTCGAGGAAGAATACGAAGATAAAGAGGGTAACATTTACAATAGAAAGACATACACTGATCTCCAACGCCAGGGACTGATTTGAAGCGCAGTATTTTGCCAGAGAAGTATCTTAATTTTGAACGGTGAGAGTGACCTACCCAACCCAGTGCTGGGAAAATCATTTGCAGTTCTCAAACATTATAACAACTTAGGCATGGCTTTGTAACATCGATGCATTCATCTGCTAGCATGTAGTCCATAAATTTTACTTTGTCGAACCGGACTAGATGAAATCGTAAAGTTGAATTTCAAATTGATTTGCCTTGCTTTGTATAATTGAGTTACAGTTTCATTGCTCATTGCTTCATCTCTCTTTGGATGTCATAAATTTGTGTTTTATGCATGGGCGGCGAAAATAATTTATCGCCTGAAGTGGCAAATCAGCTGGTTGGGATTAAGGTATTTAAATTTTCTTATCCTGTAATTACTGGCATGTTATCAGCTTGCGTTAAAAAGTTCAGAAGTTGCTTTGGTACTTGCAACCTTGAGTTGGACGGCAAAGGTAACAAAGATATCTAAGCTTAATGATCCTCGGAATCTAGTTAGGCATGGATAATTAATTTGGATTTTGAAGATCAATTTTAGATGTCACTAGCTTTAATGCGGGTTGGATTATTATTATTTTTTTCAATCTAAAAAAATAATGTTAAAATGTTAGGAAGTCAAAAAGCTTATGTATAATGGCTGAAATATTTTTAAAATACTTAAATGGTTTATTGGATGATATATTTTTTTTAAAAAATAGTGATAAAGATGGGTTGGATTGCTCCTGAAACTTGTAATTTGAGATGTGAGATTGTGATTAAATAATGATATCTATATCAAAACAAATAAAAGAACCTCAATTATAATAAATCAAAGCTAAAAGTGAGGAAAAATTAAATTTAAAAAAAGATACAAAATCTCGATGGCTGGTGCAACGTTGCAAGCTAAACTTAGACTAAGTTTTTCGAACATAAAAAGAATAAAGTTAAGATAACACTGGGACTTCTAAAAGAGTTAAAGAAATTTGGGATTTAGGTCATTAAAAATTGATTAATGTAAAACAAAAGGCGGCATTAATTTAACAACTTAAAAACCAAGTAATCTTGTATGAATTTTATAAACCTGGGTTAATCTTTCAAAATCATAACTTATGAAATCTCAAACTTAAACTCAATTAAAAAGCCTAATCCCCAACTAATTAAATGTTAAAGATTAAAATAAAATAAAAAATTAATCGAAAAAACTTATAAAAGCATAAAAATAGTAATAAAAAAAATTAGGATTAATTGTAATAAGAACAAAAATGAAAGACAATGAAATAATAAAAAAAGAATCTATTCATAAATCATCCCAAATAAAAAAATAATAACAATAAAAAGAACAAACATCAAATATAAGAGATAAAATTAAAAATAGTTTTCAATATGAAATAAGTTTTTCAAATTAAAAAAAACTACAATTAAAAGAACATGGACTAAATCTACATGGAAAAGAAATTAAAGGGTCATTGTTAATTTTTTTAGGGATATTGTGCAAATCAAGGTGGAGAATAGAGAAATGAAAGGGAAACACTACCACAATCTTTAGATTTACAAAAGGAAATTTCCCGTCGGTATTTGCACTATCATTCCATTGGTAATTAATTTACCAACGAAATCACCGAAAGAAATGCTCCGTTGGTGAATATTGCGTCAATAATTTTTTGTTCATCGGTAAGTCTGTTGGTAATAAAAAATATTATTATCGATGGATTTACTAACAAAAAAAACGAGCAAAAAAAATTACCTGCTTCATTTCGTCTATATTTTCCTCGGCAAAATACTGTATGTAATTCCATCAATAATTATTTAAAAATATTCAAAAAAAAATCTATTTTACAAAACTATAAAATAATTAAATTAATATAAATCAATACTTTATAATACTCAAAATGTTTGGAAAAAAGAAGAAGAAAATCGACTCAAACAAATTTGCAACAAATAAATTCAACTAAAAAAATTCATATGAAAAAAATTTTAAAATCCTATAAATAAATCAACTAAAAATTGATATCATATGAACAAAAAAAATCCTACAACAACATTCATACAATTATTAAGAACAAAAACAATAAAAATAAAATAAAAAACAAATATAGTTAAAAAAACATGAAAAAGAAAAGAAAAAAAATCTTACCATAATGTAGTTGTAAGTGACGCTATGAAGAGAAAAAAAAATAAATTTGTAAAGTATACTAATTAAAAAAAAAAGTTTAGAAGAAAAATGAAGAAAGGAGAAGAAGACATACCTAAAAATGGAGGAAAAAAGGAGCTGAGGAGAGAAGAAAAGAAAAAGAAATGGATATTGATTTTTTTAACATATGGAGGAAAAGAAGAAGAAAGGAGACAAGTATGTTGTGAAATTAGGGATTCTAGCTTTTTATTGGAGTGTTTTACCGCTGGTTTTACCAAAGAATAATTAAATAATATTTAATTTAAAATTTTAATTTAGTAAAAAAATTTCAGAAACCGTCAAATATAGCTGACAATTTTTCAATCTGTTAATGATTTTGTCAGTTATATTTAATTGAATCTAATTTTTTTAGAAAACCATCAAATAACACCGACGACTTTTCAATTCGTCGGTGATTTTGTCTATAAAGAATAATAATTAATAGTGTAACTAGAAAGTGAACAGTTCCAGAGCTCTCTGAAAATACCAACGGAATTTTCCATCAATGATTCCCTTTATAATGACATGATGAACGGTGTTTGTAGTTTACCAACGATTTTGCTGACGGATTTTACCGACGAAATTTATTCCGCCAGTAATTCCATTGGTAAAATCATCATGTCATCATTTTTTTTTTTAATTATTTTATCTTTTACTGTAATTCCCTTGGTATATAGCGAGGGAATATTGCCGTCGATAAAATTCGTCGGTATATTTTCAATGAAAATATTCCCTCGTTATTTCCATTTATATTTATCAATTTTCTAGTGATGAAAAAAAAAATCAAACTGGATGGAATTACCATAAGCACACAAATGACATTATGGAACATCGTCTTTGATCCCTGGAGACACCTGCATACACCACCTAAAGGCAATAGAGCAGTAGACGTATGCAACACAAGTGTCAATAACTTTTTTGTTTTTTTCATTTTATTTATCAAATTACCTCCATTCCTCTATGATTAAATAATTATTATGATAAAAATACCTTTATGGAATTTAAAAAAAAAAAGGAGATCATGAAGCCAATTAGGTCATTTCAATGTTCTTTAAAAAGTTTGAAACCAGAAATGTCTCTAGACCAAATAGTTAAATATTTTTTGTTTTTGTTTTTGTTTTTAAGGATATTCAATTAATTTTACTAAATAATTTTTTTAATTTGAAAGAGCAAAATGCCTCCTTAACAATTCTAGAATGATAAATTGATTCCGTAAAAAGATTATTTTACCTCTTAAAGCTAATAAAATCATTTTGTTCCAAGATCAAAGGTGTAATTTCATTGCTTCAATTCACACCGAATCACAACTTTGTTACAGTACTTTTGCTATATTGGTAAGGTTTTTGTTAATATTTTTTTATGATGTAAAAAATCAAAATAAAAAATAAATCATTTCATTTCTTAAGCTAAATCAACCAAGGTTTCTTATATTATTCAAAGATTTATAATAATATATGAGGTGAACTAGATGATTTTATTATTATTTTTCTGTTGAATCTTCTTTCATAAAATTGTGATTTGATAAAATTGTGAAATCAAGTGATAATATATATATATATATATATATATATATAATTAAGAATTTAATTTTGATATACATCAAGAAAATAAAATATATTATATATTTTTTAAAACTGTATTATTTTAGTTTTAGGATATAAATTCTATAGATTCAATTTTAATTAATTAAAAATTGATAAAAAGTTGAAAACAAATATAATGTTACAAAATATATAAAACCCGGGTTAGATATTTTTCATGGGTGTAAAATCCATTACTATTTCTATTTCTATTTCTGATCAAACAAAATAAAAACAATATAAATAAATATAATTACAATGATTATAAAAATATTATGTTAATATAGTCAAATATAACTAAAATGACATCTTCTTGCAAGGGTGTACAATGATTATAAAAATATTATGTTAATTATGTATAACCTATCACTTTGGGGGTGAGAGCCATTAATTATGAGTTTAGCTCATATAATAATTTCTATGATCTTAGACGTTATGTATTATTTATTGGAATTGCTTTTTCCTCCTAAGAAAATGTTTATATCCAACGAAAAGTTACAGCATTTCACTTTACTTTATTCTTGAAAGAAAATGCTCATGTCCAATTCTAGACTTTGACTACAAATATTTAGTTTCAACCTAAAAAGATTTACTTCTTTCTTCAACTTTATAAGTTAAAACTTTGAGATCCATTTAACATAATTTATTTTTGTGAATGTACTAAGTTAACATAAAAAATATATTTTTAAAATCCTCATGTTTTTTTTTTAATCTCCATTTATTTTTATCACTATAAGAAAATCGACGAATACAAATAAAAATATCAATGAATTTTTTCTGTCAGTATTTTACGATGATCTTTACGGATCGAATTTTATCCATTGCTAACTTTGTCGGTAAGCACCGACAGAAATATATTGTTAGTATATATCAAAGGAATCTCAATCGGAATAAAAATAATAATAAAAAAATTAAATAATATAATGACTTGTAAGTTTTTATAAATAAATCTCTATTATCAATGCTTCTTATAATGACATTATTTTCATAACAAATTTTAACCATAGTATTAAATGGAAATATTTTATAGATTAAGGGCCAAACTAAAGTTTCTTTTGTTCAGCATCTAGTTGAGAATCGCGTGATAGTTAGGGCTCCAGAAAATATTCCCTTGCCCTTGTTTATATCATCAACTTACAGATCCTCATATCTATATAAAGCTCAAGCATGAGTCTCAAATGTCTTCAACGTTACAAAAACGTGAAAACCATTCAACCATGCTTTGCTTCATTTGCTGCTCTACTCTTATGCATTAGCTTGCTTTTAGGGCATCAAGTTTCTTAACCATGATCGGTGCCACCATGCACGATCACGTTGTTAGCAATGAGACAGAAAGCTCTCTTTGCTTGCCATCAAGAATCAGACTGATCATGATCCAATACAAGTCATATCTTAATGGAATACATCTCTCCATTTTTGCCAATGGAGCGGTGTTTCATGCACTCGCAGGCATCGAAGAGTTACAATGTTGAGCTTAAGGTCACAAAGTTTGTCAGGAAAAACATATCTCCTTCAATTGGAAACCTCAGTTTTCTTCGAATCATCGATATTACAAACAGCAGTTTCAAAAGGGAAAGTGCCTCGTGAAGTCGGTCGCTTGTTTAGGTTGCCGGAGTTGGAGTTGACAAATAATTCCTTACAAAAACACATAGCACCTAATCAATCGAGTTGTTCGAAGTTGAAAATCCTTGGCTTTGCTTCATGTTTTGATCCTGATGTTCTTGTTTTTTTATTATTATTATTAATTTGTTTCTCAAGGAAGCTCATCAATCAAATACTTCAAGTACGTAGTCCTTTCGGAACTAGATGGTATTGCCGAAAGCACTGATGGTGATGGATATTGTTGATCATGCCCTCCTTTGGAACTAGAAGGGAAGGAAGCATCCAGCAGCAATAGCCAGAAACAGGAAAAAGTGCACAGTATGCGCAATGGTGTTGCATGTTCAGAAGAATCTCCAAGAGAACGAGTGAACTTATGCGATGTTGTTAAGGAACTACACCCAATCAAGGGCTTGCTGACTGAAAATGGGACGAAATAAGTGCATAAGGTAACAGCCTATGTTACGAAATACTAAGTGCTTCGCTAAGTTTTTCCCGACTTTTGTACAAGATCCACAAGCAAGTTTGATTATATTGCCCAAAGCTTGTGTTGACAGTGAAATAGTTCAGCAATCTGAAAGAACAGAATAACCTCAGACAACGAGCTAGCATTGCAGATTCTTTCTTAACTCGTCCTTCTCACCTAATATGAAACACTCTGACAGACATCAGTGATCTGTTCGGCTCAATGTAGAGTCACATAGGTGTTTAATATTAAAACTACGCCATAGCTTTGGAAACTTGTAATATTTTATTGCTTCGTCAATGTTTCCCAGTACCTTCCATGATTTTTAACAGCTTTAATTACTTGCATAATTCTTTTTGGCTGGCAGCCATTGGCTGCATTGCTAAGTGGTAAAAATAATATTCGAAATTAAACAGAAAATAATTAAAATAGCAAAAAGTAACAACTTCATTTGTCTAATTTGAAAGCTTCCTAAAAAACGAAATTGGTAACAAGAAAAGATCAACACGAACAAGTCTAAAATATCTCTGTTTTTTTCCTCACATTTCACTGATTAATAGCATTCCCTTTTCTGCAGAAAAATCATTTAACTGTGTTTATCATAAACTACTTTAATAATTTTGCTTATGAGCTGGAACGCACAACTGCAAAGGATTTGTAAGAAAACAATTACGCAAACAGCTTCTCATCATCCTAGCCAGTGAAATTATGAATGCGAGGAAAATAAGCTGAGGCAGAAAATCCAACAAAGCATGAATCCCCTTTGCTTGAACTAAAAAACTTAAGCAAAAGAAAAGACTGAGATGGACAAGATCACCTCTGAGAGAATTTAATCTGTAATTATCGGTAGTTAATATGCTGAGGATAGTCTTTAATTCTTAACTGAATTGCTGATTAAGGCATGCTTCGGGTACAAACTAGCACTCAAGCGAAACTTACAGGAAAGCGACCAATTGAGGTTTGTAGGCTTTGTTTTTTCTTTTTTCTTTTTTCTTTTTTCTTCTTTATACTTGGTTTTTGAGTGTCGGATTTGGGTGTAACTTTAACGTTGTTAAAGTGTTTTTAGGTTTCTATGCAAGTTTACGGTTACTTATTTTATTTTTATTAATATGGGTGTTTGGGTCAGATTGCGTATATCTCGACTAATCATATGGGTCCTCAAGTTAATGATAATGTAAGCCTCTAGTAATCTCGAGATTTGTAAAACTCAAACTAGTAATCTCTATAAAATAAACGTAGAATTTGACCAGTTGATTTATATCCCTTAAAATTATTGTTATTTTTCTTCACCACCTTTAAGTGGTGGTAGTGGTTGGTTTACTCTGTCTGGTCTATGAGATTGTCCTGTTCCTATTAAAGATTATTTTTATGTTGCATATACATTATGTGTTTATTGTGTTTATTGTATGTGCATATATAAATTTGAGTAAGTACATGTATTTAAATATTTAATTTTGTTAAATTATATAATTAGATATAATTTTTTTAAAAAAATATTCATAAAAATAAATAAAATTATACTCAAATTCTTCCCTTGAATTTGATTTATGGTGACTTCATTTAGCTGTAAAATCAAGCTAAAATTTATATTTTAAAAAGTATATTTAATTTTTTTTTGAAGAGTATATTTCATTTGTCTTCCTTGTTTGAAGAAAATTTGGTATTTTCTAAAAGATGTTTTTCTCTATGTGTAGGGTAATTTTCTTTATTTATTGAGATTTGTAAGAGCAACTATGTTTTTTTGCTAATACTACTTGATTGATTTTTATTTAATTGATTTTTATTTATGAGATGTTGTAATTATAATAAAATATTTTAAATATCTCATCTTATATATAAATTTTTTATAGATATATAAATATATATAAAATTCAATTTATTTTTCATGTCAACCTTTTATTTTTATATAAAAATAAAATAAAAAAGACATGAAAATTTTTGATTCGTTAAGATTATTTTTTGTTTCTACAGTACGAAACCCTTTAATTGATTTTCTTGGAGGCATTGGCTTCGAGAGACAGATTGGCTTTTGCCATCTTGGAAGCTCCTCTGGCTTTGGATGAAGAATCGACCGGGAGGGCGGGAGATCCCACGGTCGGAGGGCCTTCTGTCTCTCGGCACTTGTGAATAATACGCAAATTCATGAGGGATCTCTTGCTTCGAGTATTACCTGTACATTTTTAAGAATTGAGAAAAGATACGAAGCTTTACTGTTCATATGTTTAATTTTATTTTTTAATATTTAATTAATTTTAAATTATTTTTTGTTTTTTTATAATATTATAAAATAAAATAAAAATTAATTCAATCCAATAGATTGCGTAACACATATCACTAACTTTACAAATTAATCTGTGTGAACATGTTTTAGTTTTTTTTTTTTTTCTTGGAATTTTTTTCTTGAGACGTTAAGATTCAAGCACGCATATTCATGTACCACCGTACCGGATTCAATAACAAGTCGAAAAAAATGAAGGCGGCGGAAATAATGCCATTTGTTGTGTATAACTGAAGTGTTTGGCTTCCTTGAGGTCATCTGCTTGCGCAGTCATCGACATGGGCATGCAGATGGGTCCCACTGTTGACTATTTTGTGCCGTATAATTTGTGCTGTAAATCACTTCTCCATTGATTAAGATATCTGAAATTATTAATTTTTAAAATAGTTTTTTATTTTAAAATATATTAAAATGATTTCTTTATATATTTTTTTTTTTTGAATTTTAGTATTAGCATATAAAAATTATAAAAAAAATAATAATAAAAAGTAGTGTAAAATCCCCCCATGTTGTTGTAAGTTGTAACGTGTGGTTTTGTGTAAATTTTTCTACTTGTAGATTTATGCTGGTCGTCGTGGCTTGTCGAGTCTGCAATATTGCCACGCATGCTCTGCATCAGGATGATGTCACCTTGAATATTCTAAGATCTCATCTGAAAAATATTATTTCTTTCTGGTGAAGACAAGCTGGATGTTTTAGGTTAATTAATGTTTGTCGGCAAAAGATAATAGAGGTGATGGGACTAATTCTATGAAAGAGATGGGTTACATTAGCTTCCTCACTCTAGAATAATTAATTTGGTTCCCTTGGCTAATATATATATATATATATATATATATATATATATATATATATATATATATATATATATATATATATATATATATATATATATATTAAAAGAAAATTTTTCTTGCCCTAGCAACGGGCACCTGGGTCATCCAAGCCCGTGCTTATTGGTTGTTTTTTTATTTGTTTTTTTATTTTTTCATTCAGCGTTTGAGTTTTATGAAATTCTATACTTAATTTTATTTTTTGATATTTCATTGATTTTAAATTAATTTTTATTTTTTATTATATTATAAAATAAAATAAAATAAAATTAATTAAGTCTAATAGAGTGCACGTATGACTAACTTTACAAATTAATCTGTGTGAACATGTTATAATTTCTTTTTTTTTCTTGGCTTTTTTTTCTTTAGACGTTAAAATTCAAGGACACAAAATTCAAGTACCACCGTACCGGATTCAATAACAAGTCGAAAAAAATTAATGCGGCGGAAATATGCGCAGATTCAATAATGCTTGATGTAAACTGCAGTGTCATGGACTTGGGCATGCAGCGTTGAGGCTTGAGAATCTGCACATAAGCCAAGTGGATAAAGGCACCAAACTTGTGGGTCCCACTGCTGACTGCCGTCTAATTCGTGCTATAAATCACTTATCCATTGATTAAGATATTTGAAATTATGACACGAGTGATTTTTAAAATAGTTTTTTATTTTAAAATATATTAAAACGATTATTTTATATATATATATATATATATATATATATATATATTTTAATCTTAATATTAGCATATAAAAATTATAAAAAACAATGTAAATTTTTCTACTTCTAGACTTTTGCTGGTCGTCGTGGCCTGTCGAATCTGCAATGTTGCCACGCATGCTCTGCAGCAGGATGGCGTCACCTTCAATGTTCTAAGATTTCATTTGAAAAATATTATTTCTTTCTAGTGAAGACAAGCTGGTTGTAGGAAAATGGGAGTGGAAAAATATACGAGATTTTAGGTTAATTAATGTTTTTCGGCAAAAGATAATAGAGATTTCACTTTTTTTTAATTTTTTTAATTTATTTTTTATATCCATATCAAAATAATTTAAATATATATATATATATATATAAAAAAAAAAAAAAAGCGGCCAGCCAGATTCTAGAGCAGGCTATTAAGCTTTCTTGAAAAGTAGTCAAAGATACCAAAAACCCTACTCTAGAAGCAGGTGACTAATAAATCTTTCTTGCAGCCACAAGCCATTTTCTGTATTTGAACATGAAATAATATAAACGTGACTAAGAAATCCAGTTTTCTACTGAGCCAAACACCTCAAAGATTGATTTCAAGTTAATTATAACCATAGCATTGGAATTAATTAAATGCTATCTAGTCTTTGTACCGACAATGGCTTCATTTTCAAGATGAAATTGATGGAGTTTTTTTTTTTTAATCAAAATCAATATAGAATTATGGTGGATTACAGTGATTTTGGATTATTATGTTTTTGAGAATGTTACGATTAAAAATATTTTTTATTTAAAAATATATTATACTAATAATTTTTTATATTTTAAAAATTATTTTTAATATCAGCACATTAAAATGATATAAAAATATATAAAAAAAAATTTAAATTAAAAAAATTTTAATTCCAAACTCCGGTTAAGAAAACAAGATTTCTTAACATCCAAGTTTCAAGCACCCAATTCTCCCATCGGCATTCATTGTTTTTGCAAAAAATCCATACTTCAAATTATCATAGAATCTAAATCTTCAATGATTGTGATATGGAGGCGCACGCCATCTTCTTGACCATCGCCCGATTGCAAGTCCTTAAAGAAATAGAGCACACAAGTGCCGTTTTTGACGGGGCTTTTCTCATTCTAACAACACATTTTTTAATAGAGTTTTGGAACAAACAATATTTGAATACAGCTGCTAGAATAGCGGTTATGTTCGAAATACATCTCTCTTTTAAATTAATTAATTTTTAAAAAAATTAATTTAAAATTCCATGAAAATCAAGTAACCATCGAGATATGAGACTCAAGATCAATAAATAAAAAAAGAAGAGAGAAGAAATAAGTTGATATGACATAAAAGAGAAAGAGAAAAGAAAAAATAAATTACCAGGAATTTATTGGAACTTTGTTTCCAACACATACTCTTGAGTATTGATTAAAAAAATAACGATAAGATAATTCTTACTGCACTTTAAAAATCTATCTAATAAAATAATAATTAATTAAGAATTTTTTTTGGAATATAGAGTGGAGAGAAGAGGCCTTCTTGATGACTTTCATTTTGTAAAATACCATGAAAGATATGAACAAATTGAACATCTTGACAGACCTTAGCAGATATCGGGTGGCTTTTGAAAACTAAACATGTAATTAATACCGTGAAAAAAAGAATAGGAAAGAACAACATTATCCTTTCATGAGTAATTAGACGGTAATAATCGAGGGACAATTAAGACATTTCACATAATTTGATAAATATATTTTTAGAGTTTTTATGAATTTGTGAAAAATTATTTATAATTATTTAAATTTATTATTTAATAATTGAAATTTTTTTTTAGTATCATTTTTAAATGTTTCAATATATTAAAGTTAATTGATTTATATGTATAATTTTAATACGTGGAAGGTGTTTCATAAATTACTTCTTTTTTAAATGAATTTATTTCATTGCAAAATACAACCTATTATTATTGTAATTAGAGTAACTGCTTTTAACTCTTTATTTAACTTTAAATATGAGTGCTATTATTATTGTAATTAAAGTAATTGTATTCTTTTAACTTTGAATTTAACTTTAAATATGAGTGTGCAATTTATATTTGTGTTTAAAATTATTGGCTTGAACTATTTAAATCTTTGAATGATTTATAAGTTCACTTAACTTTTGAATCCTTAAAAATATTAGCACGCTTTGTCTAACTAAAAAGATGAAATATTATTTACTAAGTGTATGGCACCCATCCCTGTTTTTTTTTTTTTTTTTTTAGATGGTTTGAAAGAGAAGTAGAATTTCAAGTGGTTGCTTGGAAGTTTCTTTGATTTATAGAGTTTAGTATTAATTTTAATTATTAAATTAATTTGTGATCTTTGACCAGTAATACATTTAGTTTTATTTGACTTTAAATTTAAGTTATTTGAAGTGAGATAATTTATATTGGGTTTAATTAATTTTTAATTCTAAATATTTTTTTCTTGTAACAGAATATTATTTTAAGTATAATTTATTAATCGGAGTTAAGATGTATGCCCATAAAATATACCGTGTTGTCACGAAAAAGAAGTGTTTCTAAAAAAAAAAAAAAAAAAAAAAAAAAAACCTGGTTTGGGCATACTAAATGTAGAAGCAGCAAAGATTAAATCTTGGTCTCTTATTCATCAAAAGGGTCGCTTGATAAGAAACTTGTCTCTTATTCATCAAATCCTGGAGAACAGGGCAGCAGCACTAATAACCTTGGTCTTCCCTGTCTGGTGCGCATGAGATTCAAGTCACTGAGTTAGCTAGATTAAATTTCGTAACTCACAGAGTCAACCTTATTGACAAAGAAAAAATGAAAAACTACAGAGAAAATAGTTGAGGCAAGAAAAAATGGATGGCCATCTATACTCCATGCTCAAAAGTAAACAGAGCAGTGATAAAATGGAAAAGTACAAATGGGACTCGATCCAGTGAACAAGGGGCCCGGCTACCTACTTCTTGCCATTCTATTATTTACAGGAAATGGGGTACAATGGAGCATACCCAATAATAGCTCCAAAGATCTTGATTTCCTTTTCAGCAAGAACTCTGTAAGAGGTTTTTGCGGTAGCTCGATTCTTACATTTAAAAAAACTGACCTTGTCGCCAGTTTTAAGTTTCTTGCTGTTGATGAATGCCTTCCAACCCCGTGTAAGGACTGGCTTCCGGTGCCCTCTCCGGCGGACGGAGCACTGAAAGGCCCAGGCTTCGCCTCCCTCATCTCTAGCTTCAAACTTTACGGCATGCCCCCCGTCGAATGATGGAAGAGATTTGAGAAACTTGATAGGCACTGTCAGTCTCTTCTTAACATCAGTCTTGCTGAGGATCTTTGAGAAACTTGCCATTTCCTAGGGCAAACAGAAACGATGAGGATGCTAATAAAATGTGTTGTGTTTTTCTTGTCTGTGCATTTATAGATTTCAGATAAGTTCCATCTCTACGTCAGATGATCACATAATCTTCTTTTCTTTTCTTTTTTCTTTTAATTTGTTGAATACACCCACAGGATTCTTCCAGTAGTTGGTCGTGAGATCTTGCGCCCCATCGGGCGATGTTGGCAACAAACCGAAGAAGATCTCACGATGGGAAACTTCATATGTTTATTCCATTAATCATATACGGTCCAATCGTTTAATTTGTTAATTAACGAATCACAATATTAATATTGTACTTAATATATATATATATATAAGAATGCACGTGCAACTATGCTAGCAAATTCCATCTTGTTATCTTACCCGTCTTTTCTTCGACATTGATTGCATTTGGCCCAATAACCATTTAAAGCAACCGCTGCCGTATGTGCACATTGTCTACTGTTTGAACAGCCTCAAGCTCCGTTAACAGGGGATCAAAGGATCATAGGGATTTGTAATTTTTTAAAATATTTTTTTTAAATAAATATAATTTTTGTTTAATATTAACACATTAAAATCATTCAATAATATAAAAAAATAACTTTAAGTAAAGTAATTTTGAAAACAAAAACTCAAATTTGAATTACCTTTAAAGGAGGAAGACAAGCGATTTTGTAATGGGATCTTTTTTATTTAAATTCATCAAATTAATATAATAAAATGAGGTGTTTTTGAAATTATTTAAAAATTAATCTTTCAGTATAAAGATATTACAATTGTATAATTAAAAAGGGATCCCATTTTTTTATTATTTAACTGATATAAAATTTAATTTATTTACATGAGCTAAAATGCCTTTTAACTTTTTTTTTGTCCGTGTTAATTAAAAAATATTTCATGAAATAACATAGTTTTCATAATATTTACTAATTATTATTATTTTTAAATAAAATAATATAATTATCGTGCTTTTGAAACTTGATAATGTAATATGTAAATTTATAACCAATCCTTTAGCTAATTAATTTTGTCTATAAATTAATTTAATTGTATAAATTGATTGAATGTTTTACACAAAAATTATAATCTTATGAATATTTTTTTAAAAATGTATTTTGTAAGTTAAAATATGTATCTTTATTCAACTTATAAACTAAAAAATATATTCTAATTAAAATCTCAAAAAAATATTCTTCAAGTAATAATTGTTTTCTAATTTTTAGTGTTAAGTCTATTGATTTAACTGATCATAATAAACCAGCTAATTCATTTTAAATTTAATTGGTGTTATTGTTGTGAATTAAAATTTTATTGTAAGTACCTATCAAAATATTTAATTAATATCATAACTTTAAAAAATGAAATTTAATTAAATATGACGTTCAGAACCGTGATGTCATTTCATTAAACTTTTAGCTGCTACTTTAATTCACCATTTCTTTTTATTTTTTACATCAATTTCCCAATCTGTCCAATTTATTTTATTGTCAGCTGGATAAGAGGGTGAAGATAGAGAGTGTGACAATGGTCTACGATAGTTGTAACCAATCGATTGTTTTCCTCCATCGGATTATCAAGGAGCAGTTGATGTGATGTGATCCATCATGGGCCCTGCTTTTATGATTTAATTTGTTTCTTTGATATATCAAGAAATGAGTTGTTACAAACATGGATTTAAATTTCAGCAAGGTGGAACCCAGTTAATTCGAGCTTGAAACTAAATTGAATTTAAATAAAAAAAAAAACTAGTTAGGATTTGACCCAGCAAAACCCGTCAATCCGGGACTCGGATGACTTGGGTAAATCTAATTGAGACCTAGTTGCACAAACACACATACATCATTTTACCTTTTAGTTTAAAACTGAACGATGAAGACAAAAATGAAAAAACCTAATATCTTAAATCTACAATCCACACTTTCAATTCTCATTTCCCAATTAAATTGACCTTCTCATAACAACATAAAAAGCAACAACAATAACTAGACCCGAATTCCCAGCAGGTCGGATTAAGAGAATCTCGATAAAGACATTAACAAAGTCAATCTAGATGCTCTTTTCATCGTCTCCAGTTCCATCGGGATGTTTCTCTGAGAATCAACTGAAACTACAATCAAGAACAGCTAAAGCTAAAAACTGTGAAACTCGACTATATCCGAGTCTCTGTTAAAAGGCACCATCTTTTTAGAATCTCTTTCTCTGCCAATTCAATCACAGAAGAAGTCTATTGTACATACTTTAAAATATCAAGTTTTATAAAAGTAATTTTGTTAATTTATTTTATAATTCTAATAAAAATTATTGTGTTTCAAACTTCCAGTAGAATAGAAGATTCAAAGCTTCATGAATTCAAAACATGACTGTACATATTTTAAATATCAAGTTATTCGATATAGTAAATATTCTTTGTCCTTGTATTTTTCTTCCTTCTTTCATATAAGATATTCCTTGATTTGCATAATTGATATTATTGATTTGAATTGTTGTATTGGAATTTTTTTTTGTCCGAATAACTTATCTAATTCGGGATCTAATTATTATACTAGATGAGGTTTTAAAATAACTATAATTACATAGAATTTATAAGTGTTTTTCATTTATTTTAATGTACACTTGCCTAGCCTTGTGTGTAGTGGTGAGTGATTATTTTTAAAAAAAAAATTAAAATGTTTTTTTTTATTATTTAAACTTCAAATTAACTTTTTTTTAGATATTCTCTATTTTTTAAGGTATTAAAAATAAATAAAAAAATAAATAAAATATATTATATTATTTGATGCATTTTAAATAAAAAAATATTTAATATCCTCGTATACTCACCCGAAAATGATGGAAGACAAGCTCCAGCTGATTGGAAACTTCATATGTTTATTCCTTTAAAGTATTTAAGTACGATCCAATCGTTTAATTTGTTAATTAACAAATCACATATCCATTTATATTAACAATATTAATATTGTACTTCATTGATACTATATTTTTAAAACAAATATTGCACGTGCAGCTATGCTAGCAAATTCCATCTTGTTATCTTGCCCATCTTTTCTTCGACAATGATTGAATTGGGACCAATAACAACCGCTGTCATACATGCACCTTGTCTATTGTTTGAACAGCCTCAAGCTCAGTAAGAGAAATTAATAGTGGTGTTTGTAAGAATGGTAGAAATTTATTTTTTAAATTTATTTTTGATATTAATATATTAAAATGATTTAAAAATATATATAAAAATTAATTTCAAGTAATTTTTTTTGAAATATTGTTTGGAATATAATTCCAAATTACCTTTAAGAAGAGGAAGAAATGTGATTTTGTAATGGGAGCTTTTTTATATTTAAATTCATCAGATTAATATAATATAAATGAAGGAAGAATTTTTAAGACTATTTAAAACCTAATCTTTCAGTATAAAGAAATTACAATAGTACAATTAAAAAAGCATCCCATTTTTTTTATTTAACTGATATGAAATTTAATTAATTCACATGAACTCCAATTTTTCTCAAACGCCTTTAGCTCTTCTTTTCTGTCAATAGCATCGTATACAATACTATTGAAAAAAAAAAAAAACTAGTGTTTATTTTGAATTGCAAGAGAAATTGCTTTTTAAAATATATTTTATTTGAAAATATTTTGAAATAATATTTTTTTTTATTTTGAAATTTATTTTTTAATATAAACACATCAAAACAATCTAAAAATATTTTAAAAAACAATTAATTTGAAGAAAAGAATTTATTTTTTTTAAAAAATAAAAAATTTAAATTTACAAAAATGTTTTAAAAAAATACTCACACTTCATTAGCATACACATATTAGTTCTAAACATGTGTTGAAAGCTACAAGTATGATATAAAGGTTGTTTGGGATTGCGATGCAAATTATATTTTATGATTTTTGAATTTTTTTATTTAAAATTAATTTTTTTTATATTTTTACATTATTTTAATATGTTGATGTTAAAAAAAATAAAAAATATAAATATATTATTTAAATATATTTTATTTAAAAAATAACTATTATTATACTCTCCAATATTTATTATTATTATTATTATTATTATTATTATTATTATTATGAGCTAGAATGTTCAATGTAGCCCGTGGTTAGGCAACCGCTGGTGACCTTTTATGCTTTGAAATCATAAAAAAAAGTTCAACAAGTACATAATCCCATAATTTTTTTTATGATTTGAAAAATGAGAAGATCTACCAAATGACATCACATCAAATTAAAAGAACCCTAAGTAAGTCCTTTTAATTATCTTTTTGTGTAATATACAATTAATATTTAATTTTTAATAAAAATAAGAATTAAAATAATTGCATGAATCCGGATTTATATTTCATAAATTCACTGGCACTTATGGAATGTATAATTAATTAATGGGAAATTTTGCTTGGAATTTTTCTCTGCACCTTCACATTAGTTTTCCTTTTTCTTGTTTTGAATATTTTTATGGGCTAATCATGCGTACTATGATATTAATTGTTTTTAATTTTTTTTAATATATTAAGGTAATATTTTTTAAAATTTGTTATTGATATCAATATATCAAACTAATTTAAAAATACTAAAATAATTAATTAAAATAATTTTGAAATACAAAAAAAAATCTTACTCATGAACCCTACCAATGTGCGTGCACGGCATCTTGAAGAACAAAATTCAAAAGGATGAAAACTACATATTGCTGGGAAATTTGATTTGAAATTAATAATTTGTACGGATGGACGCGCATGCTTTTCAGTTTTCTAACCCCTTTCGAAAGTTATAGGCTTCAAGAATAAGACGTTATTCGGTAATGTGATAAAAGAATATTTTTAAAAAATTTTAAATTTTTTTATTTTAAACTAGTATATTTTTTATGTTTTTAAATTATTTTGATGTGCTGATTTTAAAAATAATTTTTAAAAAATAACAAAAAATATTATTCACATATTTTTATGAGTGAAAAGCAACAACAACCATATAAGAAAATTCTTTAGACGTGGATGATTTGAGGTTGCTGAAAAAAAATTCAAAATAAAAGGAAAAAAAAATAAAAGAAAAAAAAGAGATTGTTGAATAGAATAGTAGAAAAAAAAATGAGATTGTTGAATAGAATAGTAGAATGTTTTTTCCTTACCATTCTAACATGTTCCAGTCTAGTTAGATGGCTGGGCTATTGAGTTTTGGGCCGAACCAATAGGTCCAATCCGGGGTTCATAACATTACTTGAAAGGCACGCGGGCGGCGGCTAGATTCATCCCTTCCTCATGAGATGTTTGACTTGTCTAACCTCGTCTGTGGAACATATGGGACTCCAGGCTGCTAGTCCTGCATGCGTGGGTTCAATTATTGTAAACTGGAGGGTCAAAATGTACAGTTAACAAACTTACTTTGGCTGGGCTATCTTCTTTTTTTTTTTATTTAATTTTTTAGTTTACTTGGAGATTATGGAGCAGGCAGCTAAGTCTGCATTTACATTTATTTTCTGAAGAATAATTATTGGACTCCTTAAGTTCAACGTTGTAACTTTTGTGTCCAAATGAATAGCAATGCCATGGACGTTATGAGTGGTATTGGGAGGAAGAGGAGTTGCATTCAAATATCCACCATGAAGGGGATTAATCTAACTATTGTAGCAAAGTACCTGAAGGACTAATCTGGCCATCTCTTATATGGGATGCACTCGTACTCAATTCCAAACAAACGTTAACAAATTGAACCCAAGACCAATATTAGCAAATTCTGCGGTTATTTCAGAAAACATTCGTTGCTACTGGAGCTTTATGAAGTAAATATCAAGAGATTTGTGCACAGTGAAATCACATAGATGAAAAGATCCATTCACAAAACGAGTAAAAGGGCAAGATTTATTTAATTAAAGATGAAAACACAAAAGCCACGGTGCCTTGAAGACACTGTAGCAAGCACACCACCAGGCTTGCACAATTTACATTCCAACGGCTTACCCTGCTTGAGAAGTCTTGAAGTGAATAAAGCCATCTCACAGTGCTTAAGCTTCTCTGACAGGCTTCTAGCTCTGGCAAATACATAAATATATATATATATATATATATATATATATATATATATATATATATATAACGTAAGCAAATTGAACTATATATTATAGCACTGCAGCCTTCCATGAGATAGAGACCCAGCTAATTGCTACTTCTTGCCCATATAATAATATTTACTAAATAATATATATATTTCATTCATGGAAATGTGGCCATGATGGGTGGATAGCCAAAGATAGCACCAAATATCTTAACTTCCTTTTCAGCTTGAACCCTGTAAAAGGGTGTTGCAGCAGCGGTTTGGTTCAAGGAAAATTTGATCTTGTCGCCAACTTTAAGCTTCTTGTTGCGGACGAATGCAAGCCCGCCCTTTGAAAGAACCGGCTTCCGGTGCTGTCCTTTCTTGCGAATAGAACACTGAAAGGTCCAGACGAAGCCATTCTCATCTATTGCTTGAAAATCCACGGCATGTCCACCGTTGAAAGATGGGAGAGACTTGAGACTCTTCGTAGGCACTGACAGTCTTTTGCTGGTGTCTGTCTTGCCAAGGATCTTAGAGAAGGTTGCCATTTTAATTAGGCAAAGCAAAAGGAAGATATTACGTATCCTCTTCCAAGAATGGCTTCAAACTTCTGTTACTTGTGATCTTTCCCTGGATTGATGTTTTTTAATTTATAGCCCCCCTCGACCCACCCTCCCCTCGACCCCGACCCACACAAAGGTGGGACCTGCAAGCCAAGGTGACAAGGGGTGGGACTTGCAAGTTGCAAGGGTACTTTTTAATTTTTATGGGTAGACTCACCTGTGTGTTTTTTTGTGGGATGCGAGACGTGGTTGACAAGGGGTGCCCTTTTCTAATAAAATGATTGACCAATAGACGAATACAATTAGAAGTACCTTTACTTTGATAATTTTCTTAATATTCCCCATTATCAATTAATCTTCTTAAGATACCCCTCCTACATATCCTTACATTAATTAAATAAGCACATTCATTCAAATCCCAGACATTAAATACCAAGATAGTCTAGCATGCTGGTGGAATACATTGCTCTGTTTGTCTCATCTAATCTAGAATTAAGTTATCTTGAATTGTCTATTTACACTATAACTCAATTATAAAATCATGATAAATATGAATGTTGTAGTTTTGCTGATGAATTGATGTAAATGTATCCTGATTTTATGAGTGAATTGTAACTAAGATACACGGCTAAGAATAATCTAATTCTATATTATAGAAAAGAAAAGGAATTAGTGGATCTTACATATCAAGCTCACTCAACATTTAACATCTGAATTGGATATTAGAAGTACTTAATTAAGTGACAAAAGACAAATAGGAGGACCACATTACAAAAATTAATTGATGGGATCAAATTAAGAAAATGAAAAAGTAGAGAGACTAAGTTGAACTTATTAGACTTGAAAAGTGTGATAGCAAGAAGTGTCGAAAATCCTTATTGCTGAAGTCCTACTTTTCTAGAATAATGCATCTTCGTGAATTGTGATAATTGTTGCCTTGCCGCATGTTTTACTAGCTGACTTTTGCTGAGTTTGAAATTAATTGAAATAATATTTTTTAAAATTTTAAAAATATATTTTTAATATTAATATATTAAAATTAAAAAAATATATTAATCTGAAAAAAATAAAAAAAATAAATTTTTTAAAACGTTTTTAAAATATAAAAATAAAGAGAACCACTTTATCTATATTGATAAAAGATCCACCATATCAATAAAAGGTTTCTCCTATTTGATGCAACAAGAAAATAATCAAACCAAAAGGCAAAGATCAATATTGTATTATAAAATATTTTTTTTTTTGTGATTATAATTAAAGTTAAAGTTAGATATAATTTAATTATACATGAAACTCAGTCATAAAAATTAATTTTTTTATTTTCTCTATTTGTTTTTAATGATTCCAATGCATAAAAATCAACGCAACAGAATCAAACACATGTTTATGCAGCAGCGCTTCGATTGCATCTTGAAGAGATGGGACCTGTTAGAAAAGAATCAAGGTGGGACCCATTCGGTAGAAGAAAAAAAAAAAATCAAGAGCGCCCGCTCTGTCGATGCTCAGGCTTTGAATTGAATTGATAATTATGCTTGTAACATGTGATGCATGTTTCTATTAACCAACCAACCTGTGAATATATATATATATATATATCCCCCTCTTTATCGATGCTCTTTTTCTCGTCGTCAACGACGATAAGGTTAAGATATTGTTTATTTTTGTATTTTATAAATATTATTGAAAAAGTTTAATTTTTTTTTTATTTAAAATTAATATTTTTTTAGTGTTTTCAAATCATTTTGATGCGCTGATATAAAAAATAATTTATAAAAAATAAAAAAATATTTTGATATATTTTTAAATAAAAAAATTTTAAAAAAACCATCATAATTATACTTCCTGTAAAAGTAAAATTCAAGTGGCATATAAGAGATAATTGAAAGGACAGTGCCCATAAATGTTTTAAAAATTCAATGTAGTCCCATAATTTAGTATACATACTTGTAATACTTTGAAATTATTTGATACCTTCAGGAAATTTTATTCTTTAGGGCATAGACAAAGCATCGCTAGTACAAGAATCATGTGCATTTCCTTTCAAGTTAGCTAAAACAATGTAAGTAAATGTTAAATTAAAAGATGTTGTGTTTGACAATGAAGGTGTCGTTGAAGTTGTGAGTGTTTGATTAACAAGGAACTATTTCATCGACTAAGCTCTTGTTATGGCTTGGCACTACAAAAATAATATCTCCACCTCAGAAACTTTTCATGTTATTATAAAACTTGATATAATAGTTTAAATTTGAAAAATTCCAACTAGCTGCTTTTTTTTAAAACCTTTTCCTATTTTATTTCATATTTTTGGCTATATATATATATATATATATATATATATATATATGTTAGAGATGAGGGGAGCAAAATAAGGTCAAAAAACACATCATGTCATGCAATTAATAAACTTGTTTAATAACCATTTAAGTGGTGACTTAGTGATAAGAGCTTGGGATTAAGGAGTTTGTTTCTTCTATAGTTTCAGGTTCGAGCCATGTGGTTGCTCATATGATAACCACTAGAGACTTATATGGTCGTTAACTTCAGGGCTCGTTGAATCAGTCGAGGTGCGTGCAAGGTGACCCAGACACCCATGTTAATAAAAAAAAAATTAAACTTGTTTAATAGTTTACTGATGAATTTGGGCGGACATTATATATTTATACTGGCACAGTAGAGGTATTTGAAAGTATAATAACGATTATTTTTTAAAATAATATTTTTTAAAAATATTTTTAAAATACAGAAATAAACAAATTCACTAGCAAGAATATTTGAAAATGTGGTTGCGGTTGTTTTTTACTTGAAAATGCATCAAAATAATATTTTTTTGTTTTTAATTTTTTTTTTAATATTAGCATATCAAAATCATCTAAAAATACAAAAAAAATATTAATTTGAATATTTTTTTTTTTTTTTTAAAAATATTTTTAAAAGGCAAAATTAAATAATGCCTAAATCATTAAGTCCTTTAGGAAATTATTCAATTGTTTTACAGTACAAGAATAGAATGAATCATTATAAAAGGTTGTCTTGCCTCCGCAGACTTTCACACTTTTATTGATAAAAGGTTTCTACTATTTGATGCAATAAGAAAATAACCTAACCAAAAAGCAAAGTGCAATATTATATTATATACTGTGATGTTCAATTGAGTGGGTGGACGATGCTTTGGATTAGTATCAAAGTTCTTAAACCTGGGAACATGTCAGGTTTTAATAGGATAATCTAGATTAATTAATTTTATAAAAATTAAAATCAAATTGTATTAAAACTTTTATAAAAAAAAAATTCAAACATCAATTGGGTTAAAATAGATTAATTCTAGATTTTTTTTTAACTCGAGTTAAGTTTAATATTTTTTTATTTTTTAAAAATTATATTTTATATCAACAAATTAAAATAATAAAAAATATATATAAAAAAATTAAATTTAAACTAAAAAAAAAATTAAATTTTAATGGAACCCAAACAGTGCTGTACAAATCCTTGGTGTGGTCACTGGTAACCATGCACTCTCTTGTCAATGAAAATTCTTTGCCACTGTTGTTTACTGCTATGAATAATAATAATAATAATATAAGGGCTAACCTCAAAACAATCTCTCAGCTATGTATGTACCTTCTCTTGATTGAGTCCTAAAAAAAATTTGTCTCAATTGGGTCCTTCTTTTTTTTCAAATAAGATTTCCACCTAAACATTTTTAACAAAATAATGTTAATCTTCCTCCAAAACAACGCTGTTTGTTAAAATTTAGGTTCTTGCTTCTCTCCTTCGATCAAATAATTTCTTTTTTTTCTAGTCATCTCAAGAACACATTTAATGTAAATTAGCTTGGTGCATTTAGGAGAGTAACTTTCATGAGTGTTGGTATTTATAAATTACAAATATGAAAGATGAACAATTTGCCAATGGAAACCCACGAGTTGATTTAGGTAGAGACCAAGAGAGCAGAAGCCATGACAGAGGATGGCTCGTTAAAAACCTAATAATTCACAGTTTGCTGTTCAATGTATAACAAGAAGAAGGAAGAAAGAGGGCCAGAGATTCTGAAAGCTGCATCCATTTGCTGTTCAATGTAATGTGCTTGTTGCTTAGTCTCTATACTTGCTAGTGCCAGGGCCAACCAAAGCAGACATTTCAAAGTTCTTGGGGGGCACCCAAAAATGGAAATAAATAAAGAAACGTTCTCATCATACTGTTAACTTCTAGTTTGACCAGGGATGGCATATTCAGTCTCTCTTCCTTTTCTCTCTGTTTTTAGTGTTTCATTTGTTATGAATGTACTATAAGTCCAAAAATACTTGATGGTTTCAACAGATCAGACTAATAGCCATGCATGCATTAACACATACTGTGCAGATTTAACATCACCCATGCACACTGCAGCCAACCATGCACAGTGCTCACGGGATACACACCATGCAGCCACTGTAACAAACCTTGCAGCCATTGTAACAAACCCAGCATACAATTATATCAGCAAATCAGTTAGCTTATGATTAGGAATTCTGTTAGACAAATATCCAGCTATGTATATATATACCTACAGGATGAATACGAAAGAAAGCTTTTGATCAATACAAAATTCTATAGCTCTTTATGGTATCAGAGCAGTAAAATTTACTCTCGTTCCTTCTTCTTTTTCTCTTCTTCTCGTCATTTCTTCTCAAGCCTTCAATTATGCCTGTCAACACTACTTTACTTAACACAAATGAATCCCACGGCACATTGATTACCATCAATGTAGCAGCCCAAACACCAGTAAAACTCACCTCCACAAATTACCTAGCATGGAAGCTTCAATTCCAGACTCTATTCATAGGATATGATCTCAATGGATTCATTGATGGATCACATCCCTGCCCAGCCTCATCCATACCAGGAACAACTACACCAAATCCAGCACACAATCTGTGGATCAGACAGGATCAACTACTCCTCAATGCCATTCTTGGTTCTTTATCACCCACAATCATGGCCTTCATAGCTCAAGCACAAACATCAAAGGAAGCTTGGACAATATTAGCTAATACATATGCTAAACCATCACGAGGCAGGATCAAGCAAGTTAAAAGTCAGTTCAGACAACTCACAAAAGGATCCCTGGGTGTTTCTGAATTTCTCCAAACCATCAAAGCCAGAGCAGATGAGCTTGCCATTCTCGGAGCACCTGTTGACATTGAAGATCTATCTGAACGAATTTTAGAAGGACTTGGCTCTGAATATACAGAGCTAGCCAGGGCAGTCCAAGCTAGAGATACTCCAATCTCTTTTGATGAGCTACATGAAAAACTTCTCAATTTTGAAGCCTCTATCCACAACACAACTCAATCTTCCTTTCCTGCTTCTGCACACCTAGCCAACCGTGCCTTCTCTGGTTCACGACCCCTGCCACATTCCAACTATTCTTCTAACAGAAACACTGGCTGGCGCCCAACCAACACATATAATCCTCGTTTTTCTCAACCTTTCTCACCTGGCCCTCATAACTCTCGACCACCTCAGAAACCATACTTTGGCTTCTGTCAAATCTGCAGAATCCAGGGACATACTGCTAAATACTGTCCATCCTATAAACTCATACCCATTGCCACTCCAACCAACAACAACTCAGGACTCCTGAAAACACCATGGCCACCAAAGGCGCATTGTGCTACCACTTCTTCACACAACAATCCATGGCTGTTGGACAGTGGTGCATCCCATCAAATTCTATAGCTCTTTACAGACATGGCTTGGAAAGATGCCAAGAATGCTCAGATATGGGAATATCTCAGAGATGAGTTTGAATTAACACAGAGATTTGCAAGTCTTGATCTTAAGCTGAAGTATGTTGAGGTACTTTTTTTTTTTTTAGATTAGTATGAGTGTTCGTATCAGTTTACACGCATTTCAACTAATCTCATGAACTTTTAAGTTAACAATTATGTAAACTTTCAGTAATTTTAAAATTACTCGAATTCATGACAATTTAAGAATAAACCTAAAATTTAATTAATTAAGCTATCTCTGATTTTGTCGAGGTACTATCTTTGTTAGAAATTCAAGTGAATATGTTGCGCTCTTGCTGCTAGAAAACTGCTCTAACTGAAATTTTACGATGATGTCTTTGCAGCATAATATTTCGCTTTCTTCAGGAAATTTTGCAAAACAGGAAATCACACTTTGTGGTCGAAATCATTACATCAGTTTTTGATATATTGTCCACAGATCAGGATTTAAATAATTCGAATCAGTTTACTATCAATGTCTTCTATACACAAGTGATCAGACATGAAAGGTTACGATTGAGGTGGCACCTGCTGTAAATTCTCATTTAGTCATTAAAGGAGAAGACAATACAAGCATCTGCCATTCTTAAATTATTACCACCTCTTTTTTTAAAGTGGCTCCTCGTACAAGGAATAGACTGTATAGGAATTCCAAGTATTTATTTCTGAACATGAACATGAATCAAATCATAAGCAATTGAGTCTGTGATTCACTCCGTATAGGAATTCTGAACATGAATTCTAAGTATTTATTTATGAACACGAATTTTTAAGGTATTTTTAAATAAAAATTATTTTAAATAATTTTTTTATTTTAATATATTTTTAAGTAAAAATATTTTATAAAATAATCGCTGATAAATTTTCAAAAACTACTTAATAAACTTTTTTAGAATCCTAGCTGAGGTATCTACTGTTGATGATCATGGGAATTCTAAAACGTGGATAATTTAAGGTTGCTGAAAACAAATTCAAAATAAAAGAAAAATAAAATAAAAGAAAATAAAAATTGAGATCGTTAAATAGAATAGTAGTAGTCTATTTGTTTTGTACACATAGCAATTTTTTCCCCTTCCAGCCAGCAAACCCATTTAATATTTTATTAAAATAGTTATTCAATTAAATTGACTCAAAAACTCAACAACTCAATTGAAAAATAACTATGTAAAACCCATGATTTTAAAAAACTACCTATTTAAGTAACATTTTCACATTTAATATCTTACAATCATGCGCTTAGGTGAGTTTTTTTTTTAAAAAAAATAAAAAACGTATTTTACCACTTGCTGTTTTGAGTTTTTATTTTTAACCAAGGGAAAGAAAGGGGATATACAAATACAAAATACAAACCCAACGAAGAGCTACTCCAATGGGTTTCATGGTCATGGTTGGTCCATGCATATACCCAGCTCGAGAAATAGTTCAGTCTGCGACTCTGCGTGGGCTAGTTTTTGTAGGCTGGTAGCTGATATCCGCTTTTGGGCTAACCATGATCTGATGTATCTTCCACTGGGCGTACCATCACTGAACTCCCTCAAAGGAAAAGGCTCACCCTCCATTGACCATCCATTAATGCAGCTCATTAGGGAAGAGAAATGTAATATTGAAAAAAAAGAAAAGAGGAAAAATCAAATGCACAGAAAAAGGCACAAGAGACCGGGGTTTATTTATATATTACTTAAGTTTGGAGGATTTTCAATTTTTTTTGCTGCAAAACAAAAACAATTTACTGAAAACATAGTTGATCATCAGTTGTTAATATTCATATCCTTCAATGTGTCCAAGTGATGATTGGGAAATTGAAAATCAACTCCTTATTTGGATTAACATAAGGGAGTCGGTTGCATCTTCAAGAGGGAAAGACTTCAGGGAAAATCTCCTCTGGGCATTCAAACAATTAGGACTCTTTAAAACAAAATTATCAGCTAGAAAACGGAGGAAACTTGTCCCCTTTAAGGAGTTTCCAAGCCTTCCAGTGGCCGGACTTGTTTCACAATGACTGTCGGAATGTCTTCACACCATGCAACGTACCTTTCTACATATATTTAGCAATACTATTAAACCTAATATAGACAATTATCTGATCAAGCTAATGGATCCGTTAGGTAGATCGATTGTAATATAATTTGCAATATATAAAATATAATTAAATTCATAATTTTAGAAAGTGTTCGCAAGTTACAATTTTTTTTCCTTACCATTCTAACATGTTCCAATCTTCAATGTGAACCCAAACTAGCTAGATGGCTGGGCTATCGAGTTTTGGGCCGAACCAATAGGTCTAATCCAGAGTTCATAACATTACTTGAAAGGGATGCGGGCGGCGGCTAGATTCATCTCTTCCTCATGAGATGTTTGACTTGTCTAAGCTCGTCTGTGGAACATATGGGACTCCAGGCTGCCAGTCCTGCGTGGGTTCAATTATTGTAAACTACAGGGGCAAAATGTACAGAAAACAAACTTACTTTGGCTGGGCTATCTTTTTTTTAAAAAAAAAAAAATTTTTTAGTTTACTTGGAGATTAATTCTTTTTCATGATTAATGGGGTTGAAGTGGATCTGCTCTCAGGTAAGTAAAGCTTCAAAAAAGTTCATCAACAAGGCTTTGGATTTTCCACTTTATGAAAAAGATAATGCCAATCGGTGCTGGTCAGACGAACAGGATCACTATCTATCATTCTTTAACGTAGTATTAATTTGCCATTTCCATTTCTGTCTCCTAATCCATGTTTTTCATTTCTACTAAAGCTGTGCGTCGGATTTGTTAATTTGAGATTCGTAATTCTGTCTGTTAATTACAAAGGCTTCTGTTGAATGTTGACTTGTAAACCAGTGGAAAAATTCTAAATTTATAGGCCAAGGGTTTTGCTTCTTTTTTTAAAAAAACCTTTTCCTATTTTATTTCATGTTTTTGGATATGATAGGGACGGGGGAGCAGAATAAGGTCAAAGAACACATCCATGTCATGCAATTAATAAACTTTGTTAATAGTTTACTGGTGGATTCGGATGGACATTATATATTTGAATGGATATTAGATAGGTGTGTTTGAGAGTATAATAATAGTTATTTGTTAAGATAGTTTTTATTTAGGAATTAATTAAAATAATATTTTTTTTATTTTTTAAAATTATTTTTAATATCAACACATTAAAGTGATCTAAAAACACTAAAAAATATTAATTTAAAACAAAACAAATAATTTTTTTTAAATTCTTTTAAAATGTAGAAATAAACAAATTAAGAAGGAGGATGCTTGGAGGAATAGTTGTTGTTGTTTTTTATTTGTAAAGGTATCAAAATAATATTTTTTTTATTTTTAATTTTTTTCACACATTAGCACATCAAAATAATTTAAAAATGCAAAAAAAAAATTAATTTAAAAAAATTAATTTTTTTTTAAAATATTTTTGTGGTCACTTGAGGTAAAAAAAAATAAAAATAGAAAGAGAGATCAATAGGTACAATCCGGAGTTCATAACATTACTTGAAAGGGACGCGAGCGGCGGCTAGATTCATCTCTTCCTCATGAGATTGACTTGTCTAACCTCGTCTGTGGAACATATGGGACTCCAGGCTGCTAGTCCTGCATGCGTGGGTTCAATTATTGTAAACTGGAGGGTCAAAATGTACAGTTAGCAAACTTACTTTGGCTGGGCTATCTTTTTTTTTTCTTTTTTTTTAATTTTTTAGTTTACTTGGACATTATGTACAGTTAACAATTATTTACATTTCTTTTCTGAAGAATAATTATTGGACTCCTTAAGTTCAACGTTGTAACTTTTGTGTCCAAATTAATAGCAATGCCATGGACGTTATGATCAGTGGTATTGGGAGGAAGAGGAGTTGCATTCAAATATCCACCATGAAGGGGATTAATCTAACTATCGTAGCAAAGTACCTGAAGGACTAATCTGGCCATCTCTTATATGGGATGCACTCGTACTCAATTCCAAACAAACGTTAACAAATTGAACCCAAGACCAATATTAGCAAATTCTGTGGTTATTTCAGAAAACGTTCGTTGCTACTGGAGCTTTATGAAGTAAATGTGAAGCTAGAAGCTAGAAGTCAAATATTGTAGGCACCGAATTGGAGCCAGCCAAGTCAATATTATAGGTACCAATTTGGTGCTACAAGATGACGAAGGCAAGGAAGCTTGCTTATAAATAGGCAGTGCATCCTTGCCTTATGCACAACAAAAACAAGGAAGAGTGAGAGAGGGAAAATAATCCCACAAAATTATGAGGTATTTGTGAGATAGTAAGTGAGGTGTTTTCTTCTAATAATAGAGAGATTTCAGTTGTTCTTCTATTCTTAGAGAGAGGTTGTTGTTGTAACCAAATTTTGACCCACTTATTTTTAAATTAATTTTAAGGAGGGTAAATTTTGAAAATTAAAAGACCAGGGGTTTGAATGCAAGGATTTAGAAACTTCAAGGACTAGATTGGAAATAACTATTCTCAGCCCCAAAACAGCACCGTTTCAATCAGGTGTTGTCCGTCATCTTCATCTCCAAAGCACCGAGCGCCCGCCTGCAAAGAAGGAAATGAAAGTGTGAAACACCAGCATCCTAGTCCTTTCAAAACACAGAAAAGCAGTATTTATCTTCATGATAATCACAACCCGGCGAGATAAGGATTAGACTTCGCGTCCGAGTCCTAATAGAATCCGTCTCCTTCAGCCGTGCTTATCAGGAGGAGAGACGTGAGGCTGAGGGAAAGGAGGATTGGTCCATATAAATACCCAACAATTAACAGCTTACAGGGGGAATGAAACCCGAAAAAACAAAGAATTTACCCAGAAAAACAGAGCTAAGAACAGGAAACCAAACAAAAAAAAGAGAACCCAAAGACAGAGCAATTAACCCAGAAAAAAAACAGAACAAACAAAAGACAACCAAGAAAGAAAATACTGAGAAGAACAGAAACATCAACCCAGATTTCATCCCTGCAAGAAATCAGTTTTCGTCCGAAAAATATATACACGGGAAAGGAGAGAAAGGCATAGGAACCCTGTTCTCGTCCCTGCAGGAACCCAGTTGATCACCGAAGCATTGGTTATTGACAGAAATCGTCCGAATCCACACCGGCGATGCAACCTTCCTCAGCATCGCTAGAAACAGAAGCAGTCGAACTCCACCAACGCTCAATCGTCTGAAACAGGTGCGCCCGTTTCCATTGTTTTTTACTCTTCTGGTTTAAATTGCATTTGAACAATGCGAAGGTAATTTAATTACCTTCGCACTGTTGATGCACGCGTGAAAATGCTTCACGCGTGCATCGTCCGATTGCCCAGCCGGTCACTGGCTTGGGCCAGTGACCGGGCCGGCTGGGCCAGGCCCAGCCCTTGTGGGGCTGAGCTGAGCCCAGCTGCCAATATGTACATATGCTGGGCTGGATTTAGCCTAGCCCAGCCCAGCCCAAAAATAAAAAATAAAAAATTTTAAAAATATATATATAAAAATTGTGTAGGTAAAAAAAATATATAAAAATGAATTTATTGTTTTATTTATTTATTTATTAGACAAAAAATAAAATAAGATAAAATAGGATAAATTTATTTAGTATATTCACTGACGCCAGAGTCGGGAATAAAAAAAAATTCTAAGGTAAATTTATTTTATTTTATTTTGTTTATCATGCGTAAAAAAAAAATTGATAAAGAAATGAATTGATTTTATTTTATACGATAAATTTATTTAGTATATTCACTGACGCCAGAGTCAGGAATAAAAAAAATAGTAATGTAAATTTATTTTATTTTATTTTGTTTTGTTTTGTTGTTGTTGTTGTTTTATTTAGCTACATAAAAAATAAAAATTGCGTATGTGTAAAAAATTATATTGATTTCTACTTGTTTATTCACTGACGCCAGAGTCAGGAATATAAAAAAAATGATGATATAAATTTATTTATTTTGATACCTACGTAATATTTATCAACGCTAGAGTTGGAAATATCCGTAGTTGAATATTCACTGGAGCCAGAGTCAGGAATATTACACACAAGCAATCATAGTATAAACCAACAAAAAAATGTTAGCAATTAATAACAAAGATTAGCAATGCAGCCTGCCTTAGGTAGAACGTTTAAGGGATGATAATATCTTTCCTTTTACGTAACCAGTCTCGGATCATAGAATCTCTGTGGACCAGTTAGGGTTCCTAGTAACCGTAATACTAAGTGGCGACTCCTTAAACAAAGAATATTCCCATCAAAGAATAAAATGCCAGAAATCCGTTCTTTCCAAAGATTTAAAGAAATTTTTAAGGCCGCCGCGATGTCGGGTGCGACAGTTGTAATTCCCACATTGCTTAGTAAAATCCTTCTATATTTGCCCATGGACGTAGCCTAATTGGGTGAACCACGTAAATTCTTGTGTGTCTCATTTCTCATTTTATCTTGTCCCTTACCTTTTGTCTTGTCGGGTTTGCATGCCAGTATCCTAACAGTGGTATCAGAGCCTTCTTGGTTGGTGTTGTTAACACACAAAAGTTAATCGCGTATACTGTCACTATTCACGTCTACGGTACTATTCACCTATACGGCACTATTCATCCATACGGTACTGTTCACTTACGTTACTGTTGGCGTATATATAGAAAGTCAGTGCGGTGATTAAATACAGTCTAGGAAGTTCTATCTAAGGAGATTGGGTTTTAAGCGGGACCGTTTGTGACCCCTCCAATCTTTCCTGGGAACTTACTTAGTGAAGTATTATTCACACGATACTATTTCTATATACGTTACAGATATGTAAAACGGTGATAGCTGAATAGATCTCGGTGAATACAATGGAAGCAAAGTACGAGATTGAGAGGTTCAAGGAGAGCAATTTCTCACTGTGGAAAATGAGAATCAAGGCAATCTTGAGGAAAGACAATTGCTTGGCAGCAATTGGGGATCGGCCCGTGGAGATCACTGATAATGCAAAATGGAATGAGATGGATGGCAATGCTATTGCTAACATACATTTAGCATTAGCTGATGAAGTATTATCAAGTGTGGCGGAGAAGAAAACAGCTAAGGAGATATGGGATACTCTGACAAAGTTATACGAGTCCAAGTCTTTGCACAATAAGATTTTCTTAAAGCGGAGACTTTATACCCTTCGAATGGCAGAAACCACGTCGGTGACTGACCACATCAACATAATAAGAACTCTATTTTCACAACTCACTACGTTGGGTCAACAAATAGAGGAAAATGAACGTGCAGAACTTCTACTTCAAAGTCTTCCTGATTCGTATGATCAGCTTATTATCAACTTGACCAATAGTATCCTCTCAGACTATTTAGTCTTCGATGATGTTGCAGCCGCTATCTTGGAAGAAGAAAATAGGCGCAAAAACAAAGAAGACAGAAACAGTTCAAACCAAGTAGAGGCGTTATTGGTGTCAAGAGGAAGATCAACGGAGCGTGGCTCCAGTGGGAGTCAAAGGCAGGGGAGGTCCAAATCAAGAAGTAAGAAGACTATAAAATGCTACAACTGTGGCAGAAAAGGGCACTTCAAAAAGGATTGTTGGTTTAAAAAGGGTATAGAGAATACTGCAGAGTCATCAAAACCTCAAGGATGTGTTGCAAGCACCTCAGAAGATGGAGAGGTTTTATATAGTGAAGCAGCGACAATCTCTACAAATAGAGAAGAGCTCACTAAGGTCTTGCTAATGGATTCAAGAGCAACATGGCATATGACCCCTAATCGAGATTGGTTCCATACATATGAACCTATCTCTGGAGGCACAGTGTTCATGGGTGATAATCATGCTTTAGAGATTGCTGGCATTTGCACCATCAAATTGAAGATGTATGATGGCTTAATTCGTACTATTTCAGGAGTGCGATATGTGAAATACATAAAGAAGAATCTTTTGTCCGTAGGACAATTTGATAGTCTTGGCTGTAAGATTCGAACAGACAATGGAATCATGAAAATTGTCAAAGGAGCGCTGGTGGTTTTAAAGGCAAGAAAGACAGTTGCAAACATGTTTGTGGTAATAGGAGAAACACATCATGGGGCAGAAGCGTCAATCGCATCAGCCAGTCCTGTAGAATAGAAGACGATGATGTGGCATCAAAAACTAGGTCATATGTCAGAGAAAGGTTTAAAGGTTCTCTCTGATCAGAAGTTACTCCCTGGTCTTACAAAGGTTACTTTACCTTTTTATGAGCATTGTGTTACAAGTAAACAACACAGGTTGAAGTTTGGCACGTCAGCAACTAAGAGCAAATGCATCTTAAACCTGATTCACTCTGATGTTTGGCAAGCACCGGTTATATCCTTGGGAGGAGCAAGATACTTTGTATCATTCATAGATGATTTCTCTAGGAGATGTTGGGTATATTCGATTAGAAGGAAGGCAGATGTGTTCGCAGTTTTTAAAACCTTCAAAGCGCAGGTAGAACTTGAATCTGAAAAGAAGATCAAGTGTTTGAGGACTGACAATGGAGGAGAATATACCAGTGATGAATTTGATAACTTCTGTCAGCATGAAGGTATCAAAAGGTAGTCCACAACGGCATACACTCCACAACAAAATGGATTGGCAGAGCGGATGAATAGAACTCTATTGGAAAGAACAAGAGCAATGTTGAAGGCTGCAGGTCTAGAAAAGTCGTTCTGGGCAGAAGCAGTCAATACCGCCTGTTATGTGATAAATCGATCTCTGTCAACTGTAATTGAGTTGAAGACACCGATAAAGATGTGGACTGGAAAGCCAGCTGATTATTCTCGATTGCATATATTTAGAAGTCATGTGTATGTGATGTACAATACACAAGAAGTTAACAAGCTGGATTCAAAATCCAGAAAAAGTGTATTCTTGGGATATGCTGATGGAATGAAGGGGTATCGCTTGTGGGATCCCACTGCCCACAAGGTAATCATCAGTAGAGATGTTATATTTGCAGAAGATAAAATTCAAATGGAAGAAAATAATAGCATTTTAAAGGAGACTACAGAAGTCCAGATGGAAAATACTCAGAATTGTTCTTCTTCTGAAGCTGCACCAGAGCATGAAGAACAAGAACAAATAGAGTCTGAAACTCCTGAAGTTCGACGGTCAACTCGTGAAAGAAGACCACCGGCTTGGCACTTAGAATATGTTACTGAGAGCAACATTGCATACTGTCTTCTAACAGAGGATGGAGAGCCATCAACTTTCCATGAGGCTATCAAAAGCACAGATGTATCTATGTGGATGACAGCAATGCAAGAGGAGATTAAAGCTCTGCACAAGAATAACACTTGGGATCTTGTTCCGCTACCACAAGGAAGAAAGGCCATTGGCAATAAATGGGTTTACAAGATAAAACGTGATGGCAATGATCAAGTGGAGCGGTATCGTGCAAGATTGGTGGTAAAAGGATATGCTCAGAAAGAAGGAATAGACTTCAATGAGATATTTTCTCCGGTGGTACGACTTACTACAATCAGAGTAGTCTTGGCAATGTGTGCTATATTTGATCTTCACTTAGAGCAGTTAGATGTGAAAACTGCATTTCTTCATGGAGAACTTGAAGAAGAAATTTATATGCTCCAACCAGAGGGTTTTGCTGAAACAGGCAAGGAGAACTTGGTTTGCAGGTTGAACAAATCTCTATACGGTCTCAAACAGGCGCCGAGGTGTTGGTACAAGAGATTTGATTCCTTCATAATTAGCCTTGGATACAACAGACTTAGTTCAGACCATTGTATATATTACAAGAGGTTTGAAGAAAATGATGTTTTCATCATTCTGTTGTTGTATGTGGATGACATGTTGGTAATAGGCCCCAACAAAGATCGAGTCCAAGAATTGAAGGCACAGTTGGCTAGGAAGTTTGATATGAAGGACTTGGGACCAGCAAACAAGATTCTAGGGATGCAAATTCACCGAGACAGAAGTAAGAGGAAGATTTGGCTTTCTCAGAAGAATTATTTGAAGAAGATCTTGCGACGCTTCAACATGCAAGATTGCAAGCCAATTTCCACCCCACTTCCTGTTAACTTCAAATTATCCTCAAGTATGTCTCCTAACAATGAAGCAGAGAGGATTGAGATGTCTCGAGTACCGTATGCATCAGCAGTGGGAAGTTTAATGTTTGCTATGATATGTACAAGACCAGACATTGCACAAGCAGTGGGAGCAGCTAGTCGATACATGGCAAATCCTGGTAGAGAGCATTGGAATACTATTAAGAGGATCTTGAGATACATCAAGGGTACCTCAAATGGCATTATGTTATGGAGGATCAGAATTTACTATCAGAGGTTATGTTGACTCAGATTTTGCTGGTGACCTTGAGAAAAGAAAATCCACTACAGGCTATGTGTTCATAATTGCAGAAGGAGCTGTGAGCTGGGTCTCTAAACTTCAGACTGTTGTAGCGTTATCCATAACAGAAGCTGAGTATATGGCAGCTACACAGGCTTGTAAAGAAGCAATATGGAGGAGCTCGGGCACAAACAAGAGAAGATTCTTTTGTATTGTGATAGTCAGAGTGCCTTGCATATTGCAAGGAATCCAGCGTTTCATTCAAGAACAAAACATATAGATGTTCAGTATCACTTTGTTCGCGAAGTGGTGGAAGAATGAAGTGTGGATTTTCAGAAGGTTCACATAAAGGAAAACCCAGCAGATGCTTTGACCAAACCAGTCAACACTGATAAGTATATATGGTGCAGATCCTCTTGTGGCCTAGCAGAAACGTAAGCAGCATGAAGATGGCAAGTATTGAAAGGATAGAAGATCCTTTTGTATTGTGATAGTCAGAGTGCCTTGCATATTGCAAGGAATCCAGCGTTTCATTCAAGAACAAAACATATAGATGTTCAGTATCACTTTGTTCGCGAAGTGGTGGAAGATGGAAGTGTGGATTTTCAGAAGGTTCACACAAAGGAAAACCCAGCAGATGGTTTGACCAAACCAGTCAACACTGATAAGTATATATGGTGCAGATCCTCTTGTGGCCTAGCAGAAACGTAAGCAGCATGAAGATGGCAAGTATTGAAAGGATAGAAGAATTATAGATGATCATATGTGAAGACTTGATTAAATCATCAAAGTCTTCAAGTGGAAGAATGTGAGGCTAGAAGAAGCTAGAAGCTAGCTGGCACCAATTCGTGCCAGCTAAGTCAAATATTGTAGGCACCAAATTGGTGCCAGCCAAGTCAATATTGTAGGCACCAATTCGGTGCTACAAGATGACGAAGGCAAGGAAGCTTGCCTATAAATAGGCAGTGCATCCTTGCCTTATGCACAACAAAAACAAGAGAGAGCAAGAGAAGAGTGAGAGAGGGAAAATAATCCCACAAAATTGTGAGGTATTTGTGAGATAGTAAGTGAGGTGTTTTCTCCTAATAATAGAGAGATTTCAGTTGTTCTCCTATTCTTAGAGAGAGGTTGTAATTCCCACATTGCTTAGTAAAATCCTTCTATACTTACCTGTGGACGTAGCCTAATTGGGTGAACCATGTAAATTCTTGTGTGTCTCATTTCTCATTTTATCTTGTCCCTTATTTTTTATCTTGTCGGGTTTGCATGCCAGTATCCTAATAGTAAATATCAACAAGAGATTTGTGCACAGTGAAATCACATAGATGAAAAGTTTCATTCACAAACCGAGTAAAAGGGCAAGATTTATTTCATTAAAGATGAAAACACAAAAGCCACGGTGCCTTGAAGACACTGTAGCAAGCACACCACCAGGCTTGCACAATTTACATTCCACCGGCTTACCCTGCTTGAGAAGTCTTGAAGTGAATAAAGCCATCTTCCACCGTTATCTTTGCTTCGCAATCTAGACGTAGAAACTATAAAACGCCAACCAAAAACTTCTATCAAAGGCCCAGTAATATAAAATTTAGTAAATATTGTGCTTTTTAAAATTTAAACCTAAATTAAAAAAAAAACAAATTATACTTAACATCACGGTTCACGATAACAATATATAAACAAATATCATGGTTTTAAAATGTAATAATATTAAAATATTGTATTTATAACATCAAACTATGATATTTCAAAAAAAAATAAAAATTCATAGTATATTACTTCACTTTTATTTTATTTTCCCCGTGCAAATTACGCAATTTATCCGTGGAATGATAGGCTGGACGTCGACATGGGTCATTATCGAAGGTTAGCTATTTCAAAATTAACTAATGTGAAATCTCCCATGACTCTTTTAGCTTTCCAAGAGTAGCTCTGATACAAACCTCTCTAACCATATTCATGGACAGCACCTGTTCCTTTGATGGAGGCAATATTTTAATTTAACTGTCCTTTCGCAATACAGCAACTTGCCAACTTATGTTTTTTAAATTATTTTTTAATAAAAAAATATTAAATTTATATTTATTTTATTTATTTATTTATTTAATACTTAATACCAAAAATAAAAAAATCAAAACATTTATTTTAATATCTTTTAAATTAAAAATAGTTTTTAAAAAACACATATTAAACCATGTTTTATATTTTTAAAAAACACATACCAAATACATGCTAGTTTTGAACAATGATTTCGAGGTTGTTTATAGTTGTGATATATATCATGTTTTATGATTTTTAAAATTTATTAAATTAATTTAACAAAACTAAAATTTTAATTTTGAGAAAAAAATATTAATTTTTAAATAATTTTGAAATGCAAAAAAAAAAATCTCGCTTATGAACCCAACCAATGTGTATGCAGTGTGCACGGCATCTTGAAGAACAAAATTCAAAAGCAAGAAAATCTTTCTTTGAGTGGGACCAACTGCATGTTGCTGGGGAATTTGATTTCCAAATTAGTAATGTGTATGGATGGATGTGACATGCCTTTCAGTTTTCTGACCCCCTACGAAGGTTCTACTTTCTAGGCTCTAGATTAAAAGTGCCATTTTCACATTTAATATCTTACAATCATGCGCTTAGCTGAATTTTTTTTAAAAAAAAAAAAAAAAAACCAACGTGTTTTACCACTTGTTATTTTGACTTCTTCTTTTTTGTAACCAAGGAAAAGAAAGGGGATGTACAAATACAAAATACAAACCCAACAGAGAGCTACCCCAATGGGTTTCATGGTCATGTTGGTCCATGCATTTACCCAGATTGAGAAATAGTTCAGTCTGCGACTCTGCGTGGGCTAGTTTTTGTAGGCTGGTAGCTGATATCCACTTTTGGGCTAACCATGATCTGATATATCTTCCACTGGGCGTACCATCACTGAACTCCCTTAAAGGAAAAGGCTCATACTCCATTGACCATTCGTTAACGCAGCTCATCAGGGAAAAAAATGTAATATTGAAAAGAAAAAAAAAGGAAAAATCAAATGCACAGAACAAGGCACGAGAGACCAGGTGTTATATATATATATAGGTGCTTAATTTCGGAGGATTTTAAGTTTTTTTATAGCAAAACAAAATTTGTTTTACTGAAAACATAGTTAATCATCAGCTATTAATGATTGGATATCTTTCAACGTGTCCAAGTGATGATTGGGGAAGTGGAAATCAACTCCTTATTTGGATTAACATTAGGGATAATGTTTCAGCTAGAAAACGGAGGAAACTTGTCCTATTTAAGGAGTTTCCAAGCCTTCCAGTGGCCAGACTTGTTTCAGCTGACGGTGAGGTGACAGTGATTGTCGGAATGTCTTCACACCAAGCAAAGTACCTTTCTATATATATTTAGCAATATTATTAAACCTAATATAGACAATTATTTGATCAAGCTAATGGATCCGTTAGGTAGATCCATTGTAATATAATTTAAATATAATTTGCAATATATAAAATATAAATAAATGCATAATCTTAGAAAGTGTTCGCAAGTTGCAATTATTTTTTTTCTTACCATTCTAACGTGTTCCAATCTTCAATGGCAACCCAAATTAGTTAGATGGCTGGGCTATCGAGTTTTCGGCCGAACCGATAGGTCCAATCCAGAGCTCATAACATTACTTGAAAGGGATGTATTCTAGAGGGGCAAAATGTACAGAAAACAAACTTACTTTGGTTGGGATGGGGCGGCGGCTAGATTCATCTCTTCCTCATGAGATCTTTGACCTGTCTAAGCTCGCTCGTGGAACATATGGGACTCCAGGATGCTATTGGAGCAAATTTTGTGGTTATTTCAGAAACCGTTCGCTGCTATTGGAGCTTTATGAAGTAAATATCAAGAATTTTGTGCACAGTGAAATCACATCAATGAAAAGTTCCATGTACAAACCAAGTAAAAGGACTAGTTTTATTTCAGAAAAGATGAAAACACAAAAGCCACGGTGGCTTGAAGACACTTTAGCAAGCACACAAGCAAATTCAACTATATATTATAGCACTGCAGCCTTCCATGAGATAGAGACCCAGTTAATTGCTTCTTCTTGCCCGTATAATAATATTTACTAATTAATATATATATTTCATTCATGGAAATGTGGCTATGATGGGTGAATAGCCAAAGATAGCACCAAATATCTTAACTTCCTTTTCAGCTTGAACCCTGTAAAAGGGTGTTGCAGCAGCGGTTTGGTTCAAGCAAAATTTGATCTTGTCGCCAACTTTAAGCTTCTTGTTGCGGACGAATGCAAGCCAGCCCTTTGAAAGAACCGGCTTCCGGTACTGTCCTTTCTTGCGAATAGAACACTTAAAGGTCCAGACGAAGCCACTCTCATCTATTGCTTGAAAATCCACGGCATGTCCACCGTTGAAAGATGGGAGAGACTTGAGATACTTCGTATGCACTGACAGTGTTTTGTTGGTGTCTGTCTTGCGAAGGATCTTAGAGAATGTTGCCATTTTAGGCCAAGCAAAAAGAAGATATTACGTATCCTCTTTCAAGAATGGCTTCAAACTTCTGTTACTTGTGATCTTTCCTTGTATTGATGTTTTTTAAATTTATAGGCCTCGAGGCCCTCGACCTACACAAAGACAAAGGTGGTGCAAATGAAGGTGGGACCTACAAGCAAAGATTAGGTGGTGCAAATGAAGGTAAGATTAATATAAATTTAATCACCTCAGCTAAATCACAGTTAGGTTGTAAGCATGATGTGCTTTAATAACTCAACTAAAAATCACTATATATCTAAACCCAACCCTTTTTCTTTTCTTTTCGTTTCGATTAAGGTCTTATTTGTTTGTTTGAAAATGATTTTCTTTTGAAAAGTTAATTATGAGAAAGTGAATTTTAGAAAAATAAATTATTTTTTGATATTTGATAGTGTAATGAAAAATAAATTGAAAAACACTTCCCAATATTTAGTTATGTCATGGAAAATGAGATGGGAAATAACTTATTAATGTTTTATTTTTTAAATTTTAAAATAACAAGGAACAAATCTTACAAATTAAAAAGTTGAATGAGAATGAAATTAAAAAAAAACATAATTTCATTAATTATCTCAAATAAAATAAATAATAATCAAAATAATAGAGATCAAATCTAAAAAATAAAAAAATTAAAATAATAATAATTAATATTTCATAAATTATTTCAAATAAAATAAGTAACAATCAAAAGAATAAGGACAAAAATTTAATAGATAAAATGTTTCAATTAAAAAATAATAAGAGAAAAACAAATAACAATTTTAAAAATGAGGATCAAAGTTAATATAAAAATTAAATTTTAGAATTGTGATATAAGAGAGAAGCTACAAGAATTAATTTTATATTCGGGGTTGTTTAGAGTTATGATATAAATCATGTTTTATGAATTTTTAATTTTTTTATTTAAAATTAATTTTTTTATTTTTGAATTATTTTGAAGTGTTGATGTCAAGAATAATTTTTTTAAAATAATAATAAAATATTTTAACATATTTTAAAAATATATATTTTGCTTGGAAATATATTTTAAAATATATTTGGCAACCGTTAGTGACTTTTTATGCTTTGAAAACAATAAAAAAGATAAACAAGCACATAATCCCACAATGACTCTTTTTTATGCTTTTAAAAATGAGAAGATTTGGGATCACACGATTTGTCACCCAGCCAGAGCGAATGGCAAGATGTCACTAAACAACCAAATGGCATCACATCTAGTTAAAAAGAACCCTCAGTAAGTACTTTTAATTATTTTGTGTAATATACAATTAATATTTAATTTAATATTATTTTGTCATTTTAATTAGGCAAAGCAAAGGAAGATATTACGTATCCTCTTCCAAGAATGGCTTCAAACTTCTGTTACTAGTGATCTTTCCTTGGATTGATGTTTTTAAATTAGGTGGCTAAGGTGGGACCTTGGCCTCCCTTCCCTGACTCGAATCACCCTTGGGGAGGCTCCCATCACCTCCATCACCTCCACTCCCATCACCTCCCTCCCATCCTTGGCTAAGGTGGGACCTCTACCTCCCTCCCCTTGACTCGAATCCGCCCTCCCATCCTTGGCTAAGGTGGGACCTCTACCTCCCTCCCTTGGACCGGTGCACAAAGGGGTGCACCAAAGGCCCTGCACAAAGGGGTGGGACCTTTGCTTTTTATGGGTGGATGAGAGAGACTCACCTTTGTGTACTGTTTTGTGCCTTTTTGTGCCTTTGTGTACTGTTTTGTACTGTTTTGTGCTTTTTTGTGCACTGTTTTGTGCCTTTGTGTTTCCTTTGTGGGATCCTTTGTGGGATGAGAGAGACTGTTTTGTTTCCTTTGTGGGATCCTTTGTGGGATGAGACTCATGAGAGAGACTGTTTTGTTTCCTTTATGGGATCCTTTGACCTCCCCTTTTCTAATAAAATGATTGACCAATAGACGAATAAAATTAGAAGTGCCTCTATTTCGATAATGTTTTTAATATGCCCCGTTATCAATTAATCTTCTTAGGATACCCCTCCTACATATCCTTGCATTAATTAAATAAGCACATTCATTCAAATCCCAGACATTAAATGCTGAGATGGTCTAGCATGCTGGTGGAATACATTGCTCTGTTTCTCTCGTCCATTAAATTATCTTGAATTTTATATTTACACTCTAACTCAATTATAAAATTATAATAAATATAAATGTTGTAATTTTGCTGATGAATTGATGTAGATGTATTCTAATTTTATGAGTGAATTGTAGCTAAGATACACTGCCAAGAATGATTTAATCCTATATTATAGAAAAGAGAAAAAAAAAGTAGTGGATCCTACATGTCAAGCTCACTCAACATTTAACATCTGAATTGGATATCAGAAGTACTTAATTAAGTGACAAATGACAAATAGGAGGACCACATTACAAAAATTAATTGATGGGATCAAATTAATAAAACGAAAAAGTAGAGAGACTAAGTTGAACCTATTAGACTTGAAAAGTGTGATAACAAGAAGTGTAGAAAATCCTTATTGCTGAAGTCCTACTTTTCTAATAAAGTGCATGCAACTTAGTGAATTGTGATAATTGTTGCTCGGGACTTTTCTGAAGTTTTATCGCATTTTTTTATTTGGAATTATATTAAAATAATATTTTTATTTTTAAAAAAGTTATTTTTTAAATTAGTATATTAAAATAATAAAATAAAAAATTTTAATTTTTTAAAATATTTTTGAAATATAAAAGTAAATGATCCACCTTATTTATAAAAGGTTTCTACTATTTGATGCAATAAAAAAATAATCAAACCAAAAAGTAAAGTTGAATATTATATTATAAAATATATTTATTTTTGTGGTTAAGATGGAAGCAAAGTTCAATATTATATTATAAAATATATTTTTTTTATTAAGATTAAAATTAAAATTAAATACAATCTAATTATACATAAAACTCAACAATAAAATTTAACTTTTCTCTTTTTCTTCATTTTTTTTTAATGATTCCAATGCATAAAACTCAACGCAACAGAAACAAACACATGTTTATGCAGCAGAGTACGATTTATCTTGAAGAGATAAGACCTGTTAGAAAATAATCAAGTTGGGACCTGAGAAAAACAAAATAATCAAGATGGGACCTGTTAGAAAGTAATCAAAAGAAAAATAAAATAATCAAACTTTGAATTGAATTGATAATTAACATATGGTGCGTGTTTCTATTAACTAACTAACCTGTGATTAAAAAAAGAAAAAATCCAAAGATCAATATAGTCCCATAATTTAGTATACATATTTGTAATTCTTTAAAATTATTTTTAAAAAAATTTATTTTTGATATTATCCTATCAAAATTGATAGATCTAAAAACATTTAAAATTTAATTTAAAACCAAAAAAATATAAAAATTTATATTTTTTCAAAAAAACATTTAAAATACAGAAACAAACATTTTAAAGGAAGGATGTTTGAAAAAGTAGTTGTGGTTGTTAATTTTTTTTATATCAAAACATTAAAATGATTTAAAAAAAATTAAAAAAATTAATTTTTTAAAATAATATTTATTTTAAATATTTCTAAAACACAAAAATAAATAATGCCTAAATCATTACGTCCTTTATGCAATTATTTAATTGTTTATGGTACGAGAATAGAATGAATCATTATAAAAGGTTGCCTTGCGTCCGCAGACTTTCACACTTTTATTGATAAAAGGTTTCTACTATTTGATGCAATAAGAAAATAACCAAACCAAAAAGCAAAGTGCAATATTATATTATATACTGTGATGTTCAATTGAGTGGGTGGACGATGCTTTGGATTACAATCAAAGTTCTTAAACCTGGGAACATGTCGGGTTTTACTAGGATAATCTAGATTAATTAATTTTATAAAAATTAAAACCAAATTGTATTAAATAAAACTTCTATAAAAAAAATTCAAAGATGAATTGGGTTAAAATAGATTAGTTCTAGATTAATTTTTTTAACTCGTGTTAAGTTTAATTAGATCTCATATTTACATGATAAGTTGGGCATGCTTTAATAACTACGACAAGAATCACTATAATATATTTTTATTTTTTAAAAATTATTTTTAAATCAACATATTAAAATAATTAAAAATATATATAAAAATTAAATTTAAATTAAAAAAAAAATAAATTTTCATGGAACCCAAACGGTGCTTACAAATCCTTGGTGTGGTCACTGGTAACCATGCACTCTCTTGTCAATGAAAATTCTTTGCCACTGTTGTTTAGAGCTGTGAATAATAATAATAATAATAATAATAAAGGGCTAACCTCAAAACAATCTCTCAGCTATGTATGTACCTTCTCTTGATTGAGTCCTGAAAGAAATTTGTCTCAATTGGGTCCTCATATTTTTTTCAAATAAGATTTCCACCTAAACATTTTTAACAAAATAGTGTTAATCTTCCTCCAAAACAACGCTGTATGTTAAAATTTCTCTGTTTTTACTGTTTCATTTGTTATGAATGTACTTTAAGGCTGTGTTTGATTGGAATTCACTTTCCTGTTTTTTCTATGTTTGGCGACAACGAGGGAAAATAGTCAAAGAAAAATGAATTCCAATCAACCTAAAAATAATAACGTTGCCAAAGGAAAGTGTTTTTTTTCTGTTAAAGAAAGGAAAACACTTTTTTTTTTCTACACACCCTCAGCTGTTCAACGAGAATACAGCTGGGTGGCAGGCGTGCGTAACGCACGCTTGCCCAATGAATTATTATTCACTTGCTACAGTAGCAAGTGAATTATAATTCACTGCTACTGTAGCAGTGAATTATAATTCACTGCTACTGTAGCAGTGAATTAAAATGCAAAGGGGAGATTACATGTGGTTTGCTGCTCCTGAAGATGAAAACGAAGAAGGTTCTCTCGGGTGGTTCTTCTTTTTATTGTCACTGTTCGTCCTCCATTTTTTGTGGTTCTTGGCCTGTTTCCCCTGCCCTTCTTCCTCTGTTTTGCTGGTTCAGGTGCTATGGCGAAGACGATGATTGGCAGGCTTTATGTTTCTGCTTTTCCTCTACTCTTCTGGTTCTGTTTCGTTTGCTTCTCTGTTATTCTGGGTTTTTTCTCTGATTTTCGGCTCCCTTTAATTCCTCTCCTCTCTGTTCGTCACCTGTTGTTCTTCCTCCTCTTGCGTTTTCTCAGATATGGTCCATGACCGGATTTGTTGCAGCAGATTTCCCTGTTGAACAGGCTTCATCCGCGCAAGCGTAGGAGACGATGAACAATGCTTCCAAAACAGCGCTGTTGTGTCCTTGGGCATGGCTGTTTTTCAATTTAGTACCTAGACAGTGTAAACTTAACAATTGGGACCCTAATCAGAAATAATTGATTTCTAATTGTGCCCTTGGATTAAATTCAATTGAATCCTTGAGTTATAGCGCCACTTACACAACAGTCCTGGGTTTTTGATTAAATCAAAGTTTAATTAAGTCCTCAAACTCATTAATTCTTCAATTAAACTCTTGATTTCATTAATTAAAATAATCTAAATTTTAATTAAATCAATTCTCCAATTAAACCCTTGATTTAATTAATTAAACTAGTCAAGAGTTTAATTAAATCTTTAAACTTCCAATCATGTTGCCCTTAACCCAAATTTTAATTCATCCTTCATTTATTTTATTTTTATTTTTCATCATTTTTTTTTAAATAATAAAAATAAAAAAGGTCAAAATTTGGGTTATGGCAATTTTAAGTGATTAAATATTTTATATTAAATATTTTATATATATTAGATAAACTTGAAAAAAAATTTAATTCATTAATAAATTATTTTTTAGTTCATTTTCCATAACACAACCAAACACTGGAAAATGTTTTCCAGTTCATTTTTCATAACACTACCAAACAACGGAAAATACTTTCCCGGAATTCATTTTTCAGGAATTCACTTTCCCCGGAATTCATTTTTCAAAAGGAAACCACTTCCTACAAACAAACGGAGCCTAACTCCAAAAATACTTGATGGTTTAAACAGATCAGACATAGCTGGGAAAGATGCCAAGAATGCTCTTATTAATGTGAGTGTTCGGGTCAATTTATACGCATTTTGATTAATTCCATGGATTCTTAAATTAACGATTATGTAAATGTTTAGTAGTTATCAGATAACTTGAATTCATGACAATTAAAAAATAAATCTAAACTTTAATTAATTAAGCTGCCTCTCGGTTTGTTAAGGTACTTTCTTTGTTAGAAATTCAAGTGAATATGTTGCGCTCTTGCTGCTAGAAAGCTGCTCTAACCGAAGTTTTACGGTGATGTCTTTGCAGCATAATATTTCGCTTTCTTCAGGAAATTTTGCAATACAGGAAATCACACGTTGTGGAGTGGCTCATCATTGTGTTGATTTCTGTCGAAATCATTACATCAGTTTTTGATATATTGTCCACAGATCAGGATTTAAATAATTCTAATCAGTTTACTATCAATGTCTTCCACACACAAGTGATCAGACATGAAAGGTTACGATTGAGGTGGCACCTGCTGTAAATTCTCAATTATTCATTACGATTTACGGGAGAAGACAATACAAGCATCTGCCATTCTTAAATTATTCCCACCCCTTTTTTTAAAGTGGCTCCTCGTACAAGGAATACACTGTATAGGATATTCCAAGTATTTATTTCTGAACCTGGATCAAATCATAAACAATTGAGTCTGTGATTCACTCCGTATAGGAATTCTGAACATGAATTCCAAGTACTTATTTATGAACACGAATTTTTAAGGTATTATTTAAAATAATTTTTTTATTTTAATATATTTTTAAATAAAAACTATTTTAAAAAATAACCGCTAATAAACTTTCCAAAACTACTTAATAAAGATTTTTAGAATCCAAGCTGAGGTATCTACTGTTGATGATTAAGGGAATTCTAAAACGTGGATAATTTAAGGTAGCTGAAAACAAATTCAAAATAAAAGAAAAATAAAATAAAATAAAATAAAAATTGAGATTGTTGAATATAATAGTAGAAGTATATTTGTTTTGTACACATAGCAATTTTTTCCCCTTCCAGCCAGCAAACCCATTTAATATTTAATTAAAATAGTTATTTAATTAAATTGACTCAAAAACTCAATTGAAAAATAACTATGTAAAACCCATGATTTTAAAAAACTACGTATTTAAGTAACATTTTCACAATTAATATCTTACAATCATGAGCTTAGGTGAGTTTTTTTTTATAAGAAAAAACATACCACTTGCTGTTTTGAGTTTTTATTTTAACCAAGGGAAAGAAAGGGGATATACAAATACAAAATACAAACCCAACAGAGAGCTACCCCAATGGGTTTCATGGTCATGTTGGTCCATGCATATACCCAGCTCGAGAAATAGTTCAGTCTGCGACTCTTTGTGGGCTATTTTTTGTAGCTAATATCCACTTTTGGGCTAACCATGATTTGATTTGATGTATCTTCCAGTTGAACCTCCCTCAAAGGAAAAGGCTATATATATATGAGAGGAAAAGACTTCAGGGAAATTCTCCTATGGACATAAAAAAAATCAAAATTAATTTTTTTTTCGAGTCATCTAAAAAATACATTTAATATAAATTAGCTTAAGACATGGCTGAAAGAACCGTGCCCCCTAAAATTTTCAAAAATTCAATATAGTCCCATAATTTAGTATACATATTTGTAGTACTTTGAAATTATTTGGCACCTTCAGGAATTTTTATTCTTTAGGGTATAGACAAAGCATCACTTAACATACAAGAATTATGTGCATTTCCTCCCAAATTAGCTAAAACATAAGTAAACCTTTTGTGAGCACATGTCAGAGAAAGGTTTGAAAGTTCTCTCTGATCAGAAGTTACTCCATTGGCTTACAAAGGTTACTTTATCCTTTTGTGAGCACTGTGTTACAAGCAAACAACATAGGTTGAAGTTTGGCACATCAACAACTAAGAGCAAATGCATCTTAGACCTGATTCACTCTGATGTTTGGCAAGCACCGGTTGTATCCTTGAGAGGAGCAAGATACTTTGTATCATTTATAGATGACTTCTCCAGGAGATGTTGGGTGTATCCAATAAGAAGGAAGGCAGATGTGCTCACGGTCTTTAAAACATTCAAAGCGCAGATAGAACTTGAATCTGAAAAGAAGATCAAGTGTTTGAGGACTGACAATGGAGGAGAATATACCAGTGATGAATTTGATAACTTCTGTCAACATGAAGGTATCAAAAGACAGTTCACAACGGCATACACTCCACAACAAAATGGAGTGGCAAAGCGGATGAACAGAACTCTATTAGAAAGAACAAGAGCAATGTTGAAGGCTGCAGGTCTAGGAAAGTCATTCTGGGCAGAAGCAGTCAATACCGCCTGTTATGTGATAAATCGATCTCCGTCGACTGCAATTGAGCTGAAGACACCGATGGAGATGTGGACTGGAAAGCCAGCTGATTATTCTTGATTGCATATATTTGGAAGTCCTGTGTACGTGATGTACAATACACAAGAAGTTAGCAAGCTGGATTCAAAATCCAGAAAATGTGTATTATTGGGATATGCTGATGGAGTGAAGGGGTATCGCTTGTGGGATCCCACTGCCTACAAGGCAGTCATCAGCAGAGATGTTATATTTGCATAAGATAAAATGCAAATGGAAGAACATAATAGCATTTTAAAGGAGACTACAGCAGTCCAGATGGAAAATACTCAGATTCATACTTCTTCTGAAGCTGCACCAGAGCATGAAGAGCAAGAACAAATAGAGTCTGAAACTCCAGAAGTTCGGCGGTCGACTCGTGAAAGAAGACCATCGACTTGACACTCAGAATATGTTACTGAGAGCAACATTGCATACTGTCTTCTAACAGAGGATGGAGAGCCATCAACTTTCCATGAGGCTATCAAAAGTACAGATGTATCTATGTGGATGACAGCAATGCAAGAGGAGATTGAAGCTCTGCACAAGAATAACACTTGGGATCTTGTTCCGCTACCACAAGAAAGAAAGGCCATAGGCAACAAATAGGTTTACAAGATAAAGCATGATGGCAATGATCAAGTGGAGCGATATCGTGCAAGATTGGTGGTGAAAGGATATGCTCAGAAAAAAGGAATAGACTTCAATGAGATATTTTCTCCGGTGGTACGACTTACTTCAATCAGAGTAGTCTTGGCAATGTGTGCTATATTTGATCTTCACTTAGAGCAGTTAGATGTGAAAACTGCATTTCTTCATGGAGAACTTGAAGAAGAAATTTATATGCTCCAACCAGAGGGTTTTGCTGAAACAGGCAAGGAGAACTTGGTTTGCAGGTTGAACAAATCTCTATACGGTCTCAAACAGGCGTCGAGGTGTTGGTACAAGAGATTTGATTCCTTCATAATTAGCCTTGGGTACAACAGACTCAGTTCAGACCATTGTACGTATTACAAGAGGTTTGAAGAAAATGATGTTTTCATCATTTTGTTGTTGTACGTGGATGACATGTTGGTAATAGGCCCCAACAAAGATCGAGTCCAAGAATTGAAGGCACAGTTGGCTAGGGAGTTTGATATGAAGGACTTGGGACCAGCAAACAAGATTCTAGGGATGCAAATTCACCGAGACAGAAGTAAGAGGAAGATTTGGCTTTCTCAGAAGAATTATTTGAAGAAGATCTTGCGACGCTTCAACATGCAAGATTGTAAGCCAATTTCCACCCCACTTCCTGTTAACTTCAAATTATCCTCAAGTATGTCTCCTAGCAATGAAGCAGAGAGGATGGAGATGTCTCGAGTACCGTATGCATCAGCAATGGGAAGTTTAATGTTTGCCATGATATGTACAAGACCAGACATTGCACAAGCAGTGAGAGCAGCTAGTCGATATATGACAAATCCTGGTAGAGAGCATTGGAATACTATCAAGAGGATCTTGAGATACATCAAGGGTACCTCAGATGCCGCATTATGTTATGGAGGATCAGAAATTACTGTCAGAGGTTTTGTTGACTCAGATTTTGCTGGCGACCTTGAGAAAAGAAAATCCACTACAGGTTATGTGTTCATAATTGCAGGTGGAGCTGTGAGCTGGGTCTCTAAACTTCAAATTGTTGTAGCGTTGTCCACAACAGAAGCTGAGTACATGGCAGCTACACAAGCTTGTAAAGAAGCAATATGGATGAAGAAACTTATGGAGGAGCTCGGGCACAAACAAGAGAGGATTCTTTTGTATTGTGATAGTCAGAGTGCCTTGCATATTGCAAGGAATCCAGCGTTTCATTCAAGAACAAAACACATAGATGTTCAGTATCACTTTGTTCGCGAAGTGGTAGAAGATGGAAGTGTGGATTTTCAGAAGGTTCACACAAAGGAAAACCCAGCAGATGCTTTGACCAAACCAGTCAACACTGATAAGTATATATGGTGCAGATCCTCTTATGGCCTAGCAGAAACGTAAGCAGCATGAAGTTGGCAAGTATTGAAAGGATAGAAGAATCACAAATGATCAAGTGTGAAGACTTGATTAAATCATCAAAGTCTTCAAGTGGGAGAATGTGAAGATAGTTGGCCACTTGGCCACTTGCCAACTTGGCCAACTTGGCCACTTGCTCTTGCATGGATGCTTGCCTATAAATAGGCAATGCATCCAAGCATTATATGCACACCAAAGAAGAGAGGAAGAAGAGTAGAGAGAAGAGAGAGTAATCCCACTAAGTTGTGAGGTATTTGTGAGAGAGTAAGTGAGGTGTTTTCTCCTAGTAATAGAGAGATTCTTAGTTGTTCTCCTATTATCTGAGAGAGGTTGTAATTCCCACATTACTTAGTAAAATCCTTCTATACTTGCCCGTGGACGTAGCCTAATTGGGTGAACCATATAAATTCTTGTGTGTCTCATTTTTTATTTTAGCCTTTTGTCTTGTCGGGTTTGCATGCCAGTATCCTAACATCTGGAGGGACTGTAATCCAACGTAAATATTCCAATAACTTTACTTTTGCGTATGGAAGACTAAAGAGTCCCCCTTCCTTGTTCATGCATGTGTGCATTTAGTCAAACTCTATGGATTGACCATTTCTTTTGACATTTTACGTTTTGCAAGCCCAATAATAGATGAAGATTTCAGCTTCCTTAGGGTAAACCATGTTACCAGCGCTATCCCTGTAGCTTGTCATACAGAAGTTTTTTTTAAAAATAATATCTAGATTGTTGAAAAAATATTTAGAATCGTTATTAAATTTTCATCTGAAAATAATGACCGACTCGCTAATTAATCCCATGTGCAATATTCTTATGTGTCAAAAGTGTTAGCCATGTCACCTGGCGGCTCCATATCAGCAATTTTTGTGGTTACTTCAGGTAAGGAAAAAAAAAAAAAAAAACCACAAGGCATTTGTGAAAGTGAAATCACAGAAATGAAAATACCATTTTACTAAACCAAGTAATCAGAAAAGTCTTCGTTCAGAAAAAGATAGAAGAGAAGACAGAAGCTACAGTGTCGTCAACATTACTGTAGCAAGAACAAGAAAAGGCTCACACAATTCCGACGCCTTCCCTGCTCGAGAAGTCTTGGAAAGAATGCAGTCATCTTATCCAGGCTTCTCTGATAGGGCTTCTAGTTCTTGAAAATACGTAAACATCATCACCTATAGTATATTACATCGGCGTGGCAACTATATATATATATATATTACCAGCTAGCCATAAATTAATGCCAGGCTAGCTAGCTAGCTTGTTGCCAATTCACTAGCTAAAATAAGAGTTTTCATTCATGCATGGAAATGGGGCTACGATGGGTGAATACCCAAAGATAGCCCCAAATATCTTGATTTCCTTTTCAACTTCAACCCTGTAGAAAGGTGTTGCCGGACCACCTTGGTCTTTCTCCTTGAAAAACTTGACCCTGTCACCAACTTTAAGCTCCTTGTGGCGAACGAATGCAAGCCAGCCCTGTGAGAGAACTGGCTTTGGGTGTTCTTTCTTGCGAGTAGAGCATTGAAAGGTCCAGACGAAGCCACTCTCATCTATTGCTGGAAAATCTCGGCCATGGCTGCCTTTAAGAGATGGGAGAGGCTTGAAACACTTAGTAGGCAATGAGAGTCTCTTGTGAATATCCGTCTTGGTTAGCAACTTTGAGAACTCTGCCATTTCTACCTTTTTTTTGCGTGGTTTCTTGCGTTATGGGCAACTATTTTATATAGACTGGGGAATGGGGATAGATGACAAGTCAATCAAGTCAAGAATATTAAATTAAAATAGTCGGTGTGTGAGATGTGACAATAGAAGGCGCCTCATTCGTGGCAATTGGAAGGGCACCAGAAAGGACCAGCAGAATTTCTGTCACTTTTTTAAACTAAAAATCAAAATTTAAGTTAAAATTAAAAAAAAATATAAAAAAATATAAAATACTGAATACTAAATTTAACATAATCGGTCTAATGATTTTTTTAAATTTTAAATTTAAAATACTGAATACTAAATTTAACATAATCGGTTTAAGTTAAAATAGTCGGTGTCTGTCTTGCCAAGGATCTTAGAGGAGGTTGCCATCTCAGGCCAGGCGAAAAGAAGATACTTCACTTTTGTTACTTGTGTGATCTTTCCCTTGGATTGATGTATTCTTATAGTCAGGTGCCAAGGATCTTAAAGCACTGCTGCCCAAGACCCCACACGTACGTCACTTATGATCTCATCACGTTTTCGCAAAATAATGACGCGGCTCCTTGCAACTTCCCTTTTTTTTTTTTATGGGATGAGAGACTCTGTTTTTTTTTTTGGGATGAGAGACGCTTTTTTGTTGGACGAGAGACCTCCCCTTCCCCATTAAAATGATTGACCAATAGAAGAAAGTGGAAAAGTTTGGGAATAAAATGATTGACCATATAATATATACTATGATGTTCAATTGAGAGGGTGGAGTTAAAGCACTGATTCGTAGTAATTTGGTGAGTGACTTGTTAAAATAGCTCATCTACTATTTATATAAGTAGAGCATTATAGTTTATACACATGGTATAACCTATTATATATTATAAAATTATATAAAAAACATAATATTTTTTATATTACAATGCATCCTATAATAGATGGATGATGCTTTGGATTAGAATCGAAGTTCTTAAACCTGGGAATATATCGGGGTTTTACTATGTTAATTCAAATTAATTAATTTTATAAAAATTAAAATTATATTATATTAAATAAAACTTTTATAAAAAAATCTGAAAGAAAAATTTAATTATATCAATTGGGTCAAATTAGATTTACTTTGAATTTTTTTTTTTTACTCGGGTTGAATTCAGTTACTAAATTTACGTACTAAACAGAATATCCTTTAATAACTCTGATAAAAATCACAATATATCTAAATCCAACCCTTTTTCTTTTCATTTCATTTTAATTAAATTTACAAAACTGGTTGGAATTGCTTCCAGAGAATGGAGTGTGCAGGAATGTACGTACGGACATACGTTTAAATAAAAAAAATTGAAGGGTCCACCTCAAGTCGGTTAGATCTTGTCAGAGCTGGTGTGGTTGTCCTATTTGGATCCGCAAATCGTTGTACCTTAAAGACTACAGTTATAGCATGCTGTGTTGTGTTACTAAAAACAATTAAAATCCAGCCACAGCTTCTGTGCGGCAGCTGACATCCCGCTGTCTCACAATTTCTTCTCATCTCTTGTTATCTTTGCTTCGCAATCTAGACGTAGAAGCTATAAAATATGTCTTCTTATCTCTTGTAAGACCCATGTGAGAAAGCGATACCTAAGCCCCCCCTCCCCCCACATGGCTAGAAGCTATAAACATTTCTTCTTTTCTTCTTATCTCTTGTCGCAACGTTATCTTTAAAAAATAATACTCTGATCTTATCGCACATCTAAAATATAAAATTTAGTAAATATTGTGCTTTTTAAAATTTAAACCTAAATTGAAAAAAATAAATTAAAATTAATGCAGTGGTTCACGGTAACAATATATAAGCAAATATCACAGCTATAAAATTTAGTAAATATTGTGCTTTTTAAAATATCAAGCTCACTCAACATTTAACTTCTGAATTGGAGGATATCAGAAGTACTTAATTAAGTGATAAATGACAAATAGGAGGACCACATTACAAAAGTTAATTGATGGGATCAAATTAAGAAAATACAAAAGTAGAGGGACTTGTGTAGTCCTTATCAAATAAAATGCCTGACACCATGCATGTGAATTACGATAATGCTTGACCTTCATACACGTATCATTTTCAACAACGAACATTTCTTCATGCATTTTAAAAAATACGTTGGACGCTACAACTATGATCTACGGGCTGTTTGGGTTTCGATAAAAATCTCCAAGAAATATGCATTTCTTCATGCATTTTTTCTAAAAAAATATTTTTAAAAAAACAATACCCAAGCTGCATTACCACACACATATTAGTTCTGAACACATGTTGGAAGTTACAAATGTGATTTAGGGCTGTTTGGTTTCGATTAAAATTATATTTTATAATTTCTTTGAATTTTTTAGTTAAAATTAAATTTTTATATTTTCAAATTTTTTTGAAATGTTTATATTAAAAATAATTTTTTAAAAATAAGATAATTATTTTAATATATTTTTAAATAAAAATATTTAAAAATAACCGTAATTAATCAAAAAATATATAATGACTGACTCGCTAATTAATTTGATGTGCAATATTCTTATGTGTCAAAGGTGCTAGCCATGTCAGCAATTTTTGTGTTCACTTGAGGTAAAAAGAAAAATAATCACAAGGAATTTGTAAAAGGAAAATCACACAAAGAAAAAAAATCATGTGAGAAAATATTATAGCAATCAACAGTGTTTTAAAGAAAAAAAACTATAAAGCTAAATTTTTAACCAGTTCAGTATGTAAAAAATAAATTCAATAAAGACAATTTTGAAAAAAAATCGATAAAAAAAGAATATAAAAAAATACTATAGCAAGGCAAAAATCATGTGAGAAACACTATAGTAATTCACAATGTTTTAACAAACTACAAATTTAAATTCTTAATCAGTTCAATATAAAAAAAATAAAATCGATAAAGATCATTCTGGAAAAAAAAATCATTAAAAAAACCATGCAAGGGAACATTGTAGTAATCCACAATATTTTTTTAAAAAAACTACAAAGCTAAATTCTCAACCAGCTCAATATGAAAAATATAAAATCGACAAAAACAATTCTAAAAAAAAATAGACAATTTTGGGGAAAAAATGAAAAAAAAATGTGGAGAAATTTAAAGCTAAATTCTCAATCAGCTCAATATTGAAAAAATAAATTCAACAAAGATAATTTAAAAAAACAAACATGTGAGGAAAAACTGCAGCAAAATCAAAACCGTATGGAAGAAATATTGTAGCAATCCACAATATTTTTTTTATAAAACTACGAAACTAAATTCTCAATCAATTCAATATTTTAAAAAATTAGCAAAAATAATTTTTAAGAAAACATAAAAACAAAACAAATTAAAAAAAACAAAAAAAAAGAAGAAGAAGTGAATTTTGGAAAAAAGAAAAGAAAAAAAATGTAAGACAAAAAACCGGGGAAAATAAGGGGAAAAAAAAATTTGGGAAAGCTAACCTTTATCAAGCATATCACCATGACCTGTACAGAACCAATCTTCACTTTTCAACCTCCGTAATAGATATAATATAATAATAACTATGTGGAAAAAACAAAAAGGTTATATGGGGAATAGAAAAAAAAAACAAAAGGTTGCGGTTTTAGAGTATATATATATACACACACACTAGGGGCCCATGGCACTTGCAATCGGAGAAGCTGATCGCGTTAAGTAGCCACCATTATAATATAATCGGAGAAAGCGACTTGCAGACTTTATTTATAAATATATTAAAATATTAAATTTATTTCTTTTTAAATATTTTTATAATCTTAATATACTCATGTTAAAAAAAATCTTTAAAAAATATTTTAATATATTTATATAAAAAAACTCTTTGATGTGTCCAGTGGCATAAAGGGATATTTATGTTGACTTATATAATCGATCCCACTTTATCATTCTCCCTTTCTTGCCGTCAACAATGATAAAGTGGATGATGAGGTAAGAGTGAAATCCGAGGTGGCATATAAGACGTGGACCATATTGAAGTTAAAATTGTGTCGGCACTTTGATCCATAGTTATTATACCCAAAGATAACCCCAAATATCTTGATTTTCTTTTCAGCTTCAACCCTGTAGAAAGGTGTTGCCGGACCACTTCGGTCTTTCTCCTTGAAAAACTTGACCCTGTCACCAACTTTAAGTTCCTTGTGGCGACCGAATGCAAACTTTAACTAATGTGAAATATACAATTAATATTTATTTTTCAATGAAATTTTCAATAAAAAATGAGAATTAAAATAATTGCATGAATCCGGATTTATATTTCATAAATTCACTGGCGCTTATGGAACGTATAATTAATCAATGGGGATTTTTGCTTGGAATTTTTCTTTGCACCTTCACATTATTCAAAAGCATGAAAATCTTTCTTTGAGTGGGACCGACTGCATGTTGCTGGGGAATTTGATTTCCAAATTAATAATGTGTACGGATGGAGGTGGCATGCCTTTCAGTTTTCTGACCCCCTTCGAAGGTTCTAGCCTTCTAGGTTCTACGTGCCATTTTCACATTTGTTATCTTACAATCATGCGCTTAGGTGAGGTTTTTGTTTTTTTTTTTTGAAAAAAAATACAACGTATTTTACCACTTGTTATTTTGACTTCTTCTTTTTTGTAACCAAGGGAAAGAAAGGGGATATACAAATACAAAATACAAACCGAACAGAGAGCTACCCCAATGGGTTTCATGGTCATGTTGGTCCATGCATATACCCAGCTCGAGAAATAGTTCAGTCTGCGACTCTGCGTCGGTTAGTTTTTGTAGGTTGGTAGCTGATATCCACTTTTGGGCTAACTATGATCTTATGTATCTTCCACTTGGCGTACCATCATTGAACTCCCTCAAAGGAAAAGGCTCACGCTCCATTGCCCATTCGTTAGCGCAGCTCATCAGGGAAAGAAATGTAATATTGAAAAAAAAGAAAAAGGAAAAATCAAATGCACAGAACAAGGCACGAGAGACCAGGTGTTTTACATATATATATATATATATAGGTGCTTAATTTTGGAGGATTTTCAGTTTTTTATAGCAAAACAAATTTTTTTTTACTGGAAAACATAGTTAATCATCAGCAATTAATGATTGGATATCCTTCAACGTGTCCAAGTGATGATTGGGGAAGTGGAAATCAACTCCTTATTTGGATTAACATAAGGGATACTGTCGCATCTTCAAGAGGAAAAGACTTCAGGGAAACTCTCCTCTGGGCATTAAAAAAATCAAGACTCTTTGGCACAAAATTATCAGCTAGAAAACGGAGGAAACCTGTCCTATTTAAGGAGTTTCCAAGCCTTCAGTGGCCAGACTTGTTTCAGCTGACGGTGAGGTGACAGTGATTGTCGGAATGTCTTCACACCAAGCAAAGTACCTTTATATATATTTAGCAATATTATTAAACCTAATATACAAAATTATTTGATCAAACTAATGGATCCGTTAGTTTGATCGATTTTGAATATAATTTTAATATAATTTGCTATATATAAAATATAAATAAATGCATAATTTTAGAAAGTGTTCGCAAGTTGCAATTTTTTTTTTCTTACCATTCTAACATGTTCCAATCTTCAATGGCAACCCAAATTAGTTAGATGGCTGGGCTATCGAGTTTTGGCCGAACTGATAGGTCCAATCCAGAGCTCATAACATTACTTGAAAGGGATGTATTCTAGAGGGGCAAAATGTACAGAAAACAAACTTACTTTGGTTGGGATGGGGCGGCGGCTAGATTCATCTCTTCCTCATGAGATCTTTGACCTGTCTAAGCTCGCTTGTGGAACATATGGGACTCCAGGCTGCTATTGGAGCAAATTTTGTGGTTATTTCAGAAACCGTTCGTTGCTATTGGAGCTTTATGAAGTAAAGATCAAGAATTTTGTGAACAGTGAAATCACATCAATGAAAAGTTCCATGTACAAACCAAGTAAAAGGACTAGTTTTATTTCAGAAAAGATGGAAACACAAAAGCCACGGTGCCTTGAAGACACTTTAGCAAGCACACAAGCAAATTCAACTATATATTATAGCACTGCAGCCTTCCATGAGATAGAGACCCAGCTAATGGCTTTTTCTTGCCCATATATATATATATATATATATATATATATATATATATATATATATATATATTTCATTCATGGAAATGTGGCTATGAGGGGTGAATAGCCAAAGATAGCACCAAATATCTTAACTTCCTTTTCAGCTTGAACCCTGTAAAAGGGTGTTGCGGCGGTTTGGTTCAAGGAAATTTTGATCTTGTCGCCAACTTTAAGCTTCTTGTTGCGGACGAATGCAAGCCAGCCCTTTGAAAGAACCGGCTTCGGGTGTCCTTTCTTGCGAGTAGAGCACTGAAAGGTCCAGACCAAGCCACTCTCATCTATTGCTTGAAATTCCACGGCATGTCCACCGTTGAAAGATGGGAGAGACTTGAGATACTTCCTAGGCACTGACAGTCTTTTGCTGGTGTCTGTCTTGCCAAGGATCTTAGAGAAGGTTGTCATTTTAATTAGGCAAAGCAAAAAGAAGATTTTACGTATCCTCTTCCAAGAATGGCTTCAAACTTCTCTTCCCAAGGTTGTCATTTATAGGCCTTGCCCCCCCTTGCCCCGACCCTGGACCCGACCCACCACCCTTGACTCGACCCACACAAAGAGCACAAAGGTGGGACCTGCATTGCAAAGGTAATGTGGGAGCATGTGGGAGCACCTGCATTGCAAATGTGTGGGAGGGGACAAAGGGGTGCAAAGGTCCTGCACAAAGGGGCCGGTTGCACCAATTTTAGTGTTGTGTTGATGAGAGAGACTTGTTTTTTTGTGTTGATGAGAGAGACTTGTGTTCTTGAGAGAGACTCGCCGCAGAGAGACCTCCCCTTTTCTAAAAAAATGATTGACCAATAGATGAATAAAATTAGAAGTAACTCTACTTCGATAATTTTCTTAATATGCCCCGTTATCAATTAATCTTCTTAAAATACCCCTCCTACATATCCTTACATTAATTAAATAAGCACATTCATTCAAATCCCAGACATTAAATGCCGAGATGGTCTAGCATGCTGGTGGAATACATTGCTTTGTTTCTCTCATCTAATCTAGGATTAAGTTATCTTGAATTTTATATTTACACTATAACTCAATTATAAAAATCACGATAAATATGAATGTTGTAATTTTGCTGATGAATTGATGTAGATGTATCCTAATTTTATGAGTGAATTGTAGTTAAGATACACGGCTAAGAATAATCTAATCCTATATTATAGAAAAGAAAAAAATAAGTAGTGGATCCTACATATCAAGCTCACTCAACATTTAACATCTGAAATGGATATCAGAAGTACTTAATTAAGTGACAAATGACAAATAGGAGGACCACATTACAAAAATTAATTGATGGGATCAAATTAAGAAAATACAAAAGTAGAGGGACTTGTGTAGTCCTTATCAAATAAAATGACTGCCACCATGTGAATTACGATAATGCTTGACCTTCATACACATCATTTTCAACTACGAACATTTCTTCATGCATTTAAAAAAATACGTTGGACACTACAACTATGATCTACGGGCTGTTTGGGTTTCGATAAAAATCTCCAAGAAATATGCATTTCATCATGTATTTTTTTAAAAAATATATTTTTAAAAAAACAATACCCAGGCTGCATTACCACACACATATTAGTTCTGAACACATGTTGGAAGTTACAATTATGATTTAGGGCTGTTTGGTTTCGATTAAAATTATATTTTATGATTTTTTTGAATTTTTTATTTAAAATTAATTTTTTATATTTTTCAAATTTTTGAAATGTTTATATTAAAAATAAAATAATTATTTTAATATATTTTTAAATAAAAATATTTAAAAATAACCGTAATTAATCAAAAAAAAAATATAATGTCTGACTCGCTAATTAATTTGATGTGCAATATTCTTATGTGTCAAAGGTGCTAGCCATGTCAGCAATTTTTGTGGTCACTTGAGGTAAAAAGAAAAATAATCACAAGGAATTTGTAAAAGAGAAATCACATAAATGAAAATACCATTTGTACGAGAGATTGATTATTTATGTGTTTTAAAAGTATTTTTAAAAATTTTAAAATTTTTTAATTAATTTTAAATTAATATATTTTTAGTGTTTTTTAATTATTTTGATATATTAATATCAAAAATAATTTCTTAAAAATAAAAAAAATTATTAACATATATTTTAACATAAAAAATTATTTAAAAATAATTATAACTGCCAAACAAAAAGTCCTACTTCAGAAAAAGATAGAAGAGAAGCACGAAGCTCCTGACAGCCTGTTTGGCATTGCGGCCAAACCGGCTTTTTAAAAAAATTCAAAAATTTTTTTTTTTTTGACTAAAATTGAGTGCGGTTTGTACTTTTTGGATCGTTTTGATGTGCTGATGTCAAAAATAATTTTTAAAAAATAAAAAAACATTATTGGCATGCTTTTCGGCATGAAAAGCTATTTGAAAAGCAACCGCTACCACACTCCCAAACACCCTCTGAGTCTTCAGCAATACTGTAGCAGCAGCAGCAACAAAAGGCTTACATTATCCTCGGTAGCAATTGTTCTTTATTTTTATGATCAAAACGGTAATTACACTATAGTAAAATTATTTTAACCATAATTTACACAATCATTTGTACTATTCTTGTACTATAGTAATTAATTAATTAATTTTTTCCATCAATAATTTAAATGCAATTTCCAAAAATACCATTTACTAAACCAAGTAAACAGAAAAGTTTTACTTCAGAAAAAGATTGAAGAGATGTACAATCCGGACATCAGTACATTTTCACACCCTGTTTTCTCCCAAAACAAACTTGCTTAGTCAACGTTATAATCTTTTTGCCTTTTTTACACAATTTTAATCTTAACCTTTTAAAGTCGAATCGAGCCACCATCACAATTTCTTCTAAAAGACACCAGAATTATCGACCACAGAACATAACACAAGAAGAATATCTACCTCAGAACATAACACAAGAATATATCGATATATCGACCTACGAATATAACACAAGAATATCGATCCTAAGCCTTAATATATTATAGTTTGGGCACATGAACTATCACTATCAACCAAAGAAAAGAAAAGAAAGAAACCAGGGTTTGATTTAATAACAGTGGATGGTTTAATTTAATCCTAGTCATTTAAATTTAGAAATTACCTGACATACCAACTCTCTCGTTCAAGGGTATTTAATATATTTTATAGGTTTTTAACACTTCAATCCCCTGCTTCCTTTCTATTTTGTTTTAGTCCCTAGCTAGCTCCGATCTTTTAGAAAGTGAAAGGAAGTCGCGGGGAGAGAGAGGGCATCTAGCCTGTCATTCTCGGCGATAATTTTCTACGACTTTGATCAAAGAAGAGACAGATTTAGAAATGGATAGATAATTTATAATTTTATTTTGATTTGATATTTTTATATTTTCAAGGGAATTAAAATGTATCTGGATTAATTTTTCAAATTAACAACCATAAGATCCTAAGCCCAGGTTTAATTAAGAAATTAAATTGTTAATTAATCTTATATTAAATGATAAAATAATAAAAATTAAAATTAAAAATATTTATCAACATAAAAGAAGTAAACAAAAAGAATGATAATCAAATCATATAAAAAACACAATTAAAAGAGGATAAAATCATAAGAAATTTTTTTTCTAAAAATATTCTAAAACAAAACAAATAAAAACCATAAGAAACGAGACAAGATTTGACAAATAAAGAATTAAAAGATGATGAAATTGAAAAATTGTAATTCTATAAATCATTTCAAATAAAACAATAGCAATTAAAAAACAATAATTTAATATGAAAAGAAAACAAATTGAAGTGCAGGTTTGAAATTCTAATGTGCCACATGCTAAAACTGAAGTGGAGAGAAAAAAAAAAAAAAAAAGCTCATTAACGCTAAATTAGATGTTAGAATGCCTTATCTATTGCCATGAAATAAATCCAATAATACCAAGAGAGTTTACCATTGATTGTCAAAATCCTCCACACTTACCGCTTAAAGCTTGTGGAATATTTGATGCACGGACACATGCCATGTATGAGTTAACAATTTTTCTTCTATTATTTTATATTTATTAAAAAAATAAAATTTTCTCTGAATAAACATAAATATAACAAAATTACTAGAGGGCAAAGACAAAATAACTCTTTGATGACAATTTATCAATTTTTGCCTTTTAAGTTTATAAAAAAAAAAAAAGAGGCAAAATTGACCTTGGGCATCAATTTTACCCAAGGTGAAATTGACAGGTGTAAATCTAAAAAGATGTGATGATAATCAAACATTTTTGTTGAAAGAAATAAATATAAGTATAATTTTTAATCCTGGACTAAATTTTTACAAGCGTGTTTTATAGGCTCAACTCCATTAGGGGTCGGCTTGCTAGCTCGTCGTTTTTATTTCCAAATTAGATTTGAAAAATACTTGTTTCAGATTTTTTTTTATTTTTCTTGTTATTTTTATATTATTTTCCTTTAAAATCCAGGTCGGTTTAACCTAGTATTTAAACAGTTTTTTATACCATTCACATCATAATTATTGAAATTTAGAATTTATCAAAATTAAAATTCTGTACAGTTTAGATATAATTTTGGATTTGTGCAATCTTGATTTCTTTTTTTTTTTCTTCTTTTTTTTTTTTGCTATGTATTGTGTTTATTTGCAGTACTACTTTTAATTTTATCACGGTATTTTTTTAGTCAACTTATATGTTAATCAAAATTAATTTTTTTTTCGAGTAATCTCAATAACACATTTAATGTAAATTAGCTTGGCGCATTTAGGAGAGTAACTTTCATGAGTGTTGGTATTTATAAATTACAAATATGAAAGATGAACAATTTGCTAACGGAAATCTATGAGTTGATTTAGGTAGAGACCAAGAGAGCAGAAGCCATGAAAGAGGATGGCTCGTTAAAGACCTAATAATTCACAACAATCCAAATGCATCGGCAAACTTTATAACTAGCTCAAGAACCTTCTGGCCCAATCCAACCTTGGGTGGACTTGAAGATGCCCTGTGCTTTGAGGACCTTCTAGGAGATGGCAGGACTGGGGTTTGGTGAGGATGGGCTATACGGTAAGATATTAATTAAAGAACTCTAAAAGGCGTGGGGAAAGCATTGTAGCTTCCCCACGCCTTTTAATTATATTTATATATTATTATTATTATTATTATTATTATTATATATAATAATAATTATTATAATTATAATTATAATTATATTATTATATTATAATATGTATTATTTTTCATTTTCATTTTTTTTCTGTATTTTTTGGTTTTTTATGCCTTTATAGGTTTTTTTTTGCTTCTTTCTTAGTTTTTTTTTCTTTTTAATTTCTTTTTGTTTGATTTAGTTTGTTAATTGATCCCGAGTTTGACGGGTTAACCTGGTTTGACGGGTTAACTATACATTTTATTTTATTTTCTTTTTTTCTTTTAAATCAATTTGTTTCATTTAGTTTAGTTTGTTAATGTTAAATTTCTTTCTATTTAATTATCAGACTTTCATGACACGTATTCTAAGCTTGACATGTTAACCCGTCAATTTTTTTTTTCTATTTAGTTATTAAACTTTCATGACGCGAATCTAAGGTTTGACAGATTATCCTGGTTTGAAAGGTTAACCCAATTAATTCAGATTTTTTTTCTTTTTCTTCATTAGTTTTTTTCTTCGTGTTGGTTTTTTTTCTTTTTTTTTTCTTTTTAATTAATCTATTTAATTATCACACTTTTATGACACGACCTTGCAACCAGACCCACATTCAAGGCTCTTGGGTTTGGTGTTACAACCAGACTCACTTAAACTTGAGTCATGTAAGTTTAATATTATTATAAATATTATTCTTGGGTCAAGCGTTGTAGCTAGACCAAAGGCTCTTGGGTATATCTTTGCAGAAAGACATAACACTCTTAGATCTTAGCATTTTTTTATATTTTTTATGCAAGAAAAAAAAATAACCCGTGGCGTATGCCTTTGTTTTGTTTTTTTTATTTTTCCTTTTTTCTTTTTTCTTTTTAAGCCTTTTACTGTGGACTACACAGTGCAGTCCACAGTGAAAAAGCTGATGTCTTTATTTTTTTTAATCTTTTTTTCTTCATTTTTTTGTTTTGTAATTATTCTTTTAATTTAGTTTTTTAATATTAAAATTTTTGTGTTTAATTATTAGACTTTCATGACACGGATCCCAGGTTTGACGGGTTAACCCAGTTGATTCAGATTGTTTTTCTTTTTCCTCATTAGTTTTGTTCTTTCAATTTCATCTTTTAATATTGTATGTAGTCTATGGTGAAAAAGCTGATGTCTTTAATTATTATTTTTTGTTTTTTTTTTCTTTTTATGTCTTTCACTGTGAACTGCACAATATAGTCCACGGTGAAAATGTTGATGCCTTTATTTTTTTTAATTAACTTTTTTTTATTTAGTTTGTTGATATTAAATTTTTTTCTATTTAGTTATCAGACTTTCATGACACGAATCTCAGGTTTGACAGGTTAACCCAGTTAATTCAGATTTTTTTTTCATGTTGTTTTTTTTCTTTGTTTTTTTGTTTTTAATTAATCTATTCAAGTATTACACTTTTATGACACAACTTTGCAACTAGACTCATATCTAAGACTATTGAGTTTTGTATTGCAGCCAGACCTACTTAAACTTGAATCTTTCAAGTTTAATGTTATTATAAATATTATATTTAGGCTAGGCGTTGCAGTCAAACCTAAGACTCTTAAATATAATTTTGTAAAAAAACCTAATGCATTTAGATTTTAGTTTTTTTTAATATTTTTTATGCAAAAAAAAATTGACCCGCGGCATTGCGCGAGTCATGTTTTTTCACTGTAGTTAAAGCTGTTTTTTTTTTTTTTGCAGTTTATTTTTTATATATATAGTTTTTTTTTTCGTTTTTTCTTCTGTGGCATTTTTTTTTTGTTTTTGGTTTTTTTTCTATAGCAGTTTTCCTTTTTTTTTTTTTTTGCTTTTGCTTTTGTTTTTTTTAAAATGTTTTTTTCACTGTAGCAGCTTTGTTTTTTTTTTTTTCCTCGCTGTTGTTTCTTTTGTTTTTTTACATATAATGTATCACTGCGCACATAGTGAAACACTTGACTTTTTTTTTTTTTTTTGCCCATGGTTTTTTTTTTTTTCTTTGTGTTTTTTTTCTTTTAATGAATTTTTTTTGTTTAATTTAGTTTGTTAATGTGAAAAAAAAAATTAATTCAGTTATCATACTTTTATTACATGGATCTCGGTTTTTTTCTATATTAAGCTGGTTAAGAACTTAGCTTTGTAGCTTTTTTTTTTAAAAAAAAAAACACTATAGATTACTATAGTATTTCCCCCACATGTTTATTTTTTAAATTATTTTGTTAAATTTATTTTTTTAATATTGAGTTGGTTGAGAATTTAGCTTTAGCTTTAGCTTTCCCCATGTTTTTTTATTATAATTATTATTATATTGTATTATATTATATGACTGTTTTTTTCTTTTTAATTTTTTTTAATGAATTTTTTTTGTTTGATTTATTTTGTTAATGTTAATTTTTTTTTATTTAGTTATCATATTTTCATGATACAAATCTCGGGTTTGATGGGTTAACCTGATTTGACGAGTTATTTTTTTTCATTTAGTTTAGTTTGTTAAAATTAATTGTCTTTCTATTTAATTATCAGATTTTCATGACACGTATCCTGGGCTTGACAGGTTAACTTGGTTTGATGGGTTAACCCGGTTAATTCTGAGTAAACCCATCATTTTTTTTTCTATTTAGTTATCAAACTTTCATGACACAAATCTCAGGTTTTACGGGATAACCTGGTTTAAAGGGTTAACCCAATTAATTCAATTTCTTTTTTTTTTATTCATTAGTTTTTTCCTTTCTGTTGATTTTTTTTCTTTGTTTTTTTAATTAATCTATTTAATTATCACACTTTTATGACACGACCTTATAGCCAGATCCACATCCAATATTCTTGAGTCTGGTGTTACAGCCAGACTCACTTAAACTTGGGTCATGCAAATTTAATTTTATTATTAATATTATAAATATTACTTTTAGGCCAGGCGTTGCAGCCAAACCCAAGATTCTTGGGTATAACTTTACAGAAAAACCCAAGATTTTTTAATTTTTATTTTTAAAAATATTTTATATATATAAAAAAAATAACCCGCGATATCACACGGGTATCAAAGCTAGTATAACAAGAAGAAGGAAGAAAGAGTAGTTGCATTAATATAACAAAAAATATATATAAAATACCGAGTTATCTTTAAATAATTTGCTAATGATTAATGAATTTTATGAAAAGATAAAATTATCCCTAATGGCAACTTAATTGTTCTTTCTTATAAAGAGCAAAATGAAAATTACAATATAGCAAAATTCTGAAAAAAAAATAATATCCCAAGTAATCAACAATGTTCATGTTAGCTAGCTAGACATGAACCCAATTCAAATTGATTACCTTGAAAAACCTAATAATTCACAACAACCCGAACGCATCCTGAATGGCACACTTTTTAACTAGCTCAAGAACCTTCTGGGCCAATCCAACCTTGGTTGGACCTGTGCTTTAAGGGCCTTCTGGGAGATGGGAGGACTGGGGTTTGGTGGTGATGGGCTATACGGTAAGATATATAACTCGGAGATTTTGAAAGCTGCATCCATTTGCTGTTCAATGTACTGTGGTCGGTGCTTTGAATTAACTCGGAGATTTGCAAGTCTTGAAGTTTGTTGAGGTACTTTCTTTGTTAGAAATTCATGTGATTATGTTGCGCTCTTGCTGCTAGAAAGCTGCTCTAACCGAAGTAGTGTTACGGTGATGTCTTTGCTTGTCTTTGCAGCATAATATTAGAAATTAACAGACATGAAACGTTACTATCAACGTCTTCTATACACAAGTCAGACATGAAAGGTTACGATTGAGGTGGCGCGTGCTGTAAATTTTCAACTAGTCATTACGGGAGAAGACAATACAAGTACATCTGCCATTCTTAAATTATTCCCACCTCTTTTTGGCTCCTCGTACGAGTAATAGACTGTAATAGTTACATGATCGATGCGATTCGTGAATTAATTTTTTTTAACATAAAAATATTAAAAAATAAATTAAAAATGTTAGAATTTTTTGTTTTAAGTTTTATCTAAAAATCTTGAATTTCACTGCAATACTTGACACAAAGTAATATTTATAATAATAATAATAATATTAAACTTACATGATTTAAATTTAAATGAGTCTGGCTGCAACATCAGATCCAAGAGCATTGGATGTGGGTCTGCCTATAAAGTCGTGTCATAAAAGTGTGATAATTAAATAGATTAATTAAAAAAAAAACTAATAAAGAAAAAGAAAAAAAATCTGAATTAACTGAGTTAACCCTTCAAACCAGGTTAACCCGTTAAACCTGAGATCCACGTCATAAAAGTTTAATAACTAAATAGAAAAAAAAAATTAACGAGTTTACCCAGAATTAACTGGGTTAACCTGTCAAACCAAGATAATCCATCAAGCCTAAGATACGTGTCATAAAAATCTGATAATTAAATAGAAAAAAATTTAACATTAACAAATTAAACTAAACGAAAAAAATTAATTTAAAAGAAAAATAATTCCGGGTTAACCTGTCAAACTCGAGATCCATGTCATGAAAATCTGATAACTAAATAAAAAAATTTAAAATTAACAAATTAATTTTTTTTAAAAAAAATCATTAGAAGAAAAAAAAAACAGTTACAGTACTTTTTAGGACATGTTATAATAAAATAAAATAAAATAATATAATAACTATAATAATGGAAAAACTTAAAAGGGGTGGAGAAAGTACAATACTTTTACATGCCTTTTAGAATATTCTATAATAATAGAAAATACTTATTTCAGTCATAATTCACTCCTCCGTATATTAAAAAATCTAGTCTCTTGTTTCTCTCCGTATATTCGATCAAATAATGACGGACTCGCTAATTAATTCAATTTGCAATATTCCGATGTGTCCAAAGTATTAGCCATGTCACTTGGCGGCTCCATATCAGCAATTTTTGTGGTCACTTGAGGTAAGAAAAAAAATAATCACAAGGCATTTTTAAAAGGAAATCACAGAAATAAAAATACCATTTACTAAACCAAGTGAACAGAAAAGTCTTACTTCAGAAAAAAGATAGAAGAAAAACACGAAGCTACTGAGTCTTCAACAACAACAAAAGACTTGCACAATTCCAACTGCTTTCCTGCTGGAGAAGTCTTGGAAAGAATGCAGTCATCTTATTCTGGCTTCTCTTATAGGGCTTCTAGTTCTTGAAAATACTTAAACATCATCACTTACAGTATATTACGTAGGCATGCCAACTATATGGCCATAAATGCCAGGCTAGCCTAGCTAAAATTAGAGTTTTCATTCATGGAAATGGGGCTACGATGGGTGAATACCCAAAGATAACCCCAAATATCTTGATTTTCTTTTCAGCTTCAACCCTGTAGAAAGGTGTTGCCGGACCCCTTGGTCTTTCTCCTTGAAAAACTTGACCCTGTCAGTCTGTCACCAACTTTAAGCTCCTAGTGGCGAACAAATGCAAGCCAGCCCTTTGAGAGAACTGGCTTTGGGTGTCCTTTCTTGCGAGGAGAGCATTGAAAGGTCCAGACGAAGCCACTCTCATCTATTTCTGGAAAATCTCGGACATGGCTGCCTTTAAGAGATGCATGGGAGAGGCTTGAAAAACTTACCAGGCATTGAGAGTCTCTTGTGAATATATATCCGTCTTGGCTAGCAACTTTGAGAACTTCGCCATTTTTTTTTATTTTTTTTGCTTGCTTTGTTGCATTATGTGTTAAGAGGGAAAGTAATTTTTTTTATAAATTAGTTTTTTTGAAAGATGAATTCTTGAAAAAAGAATTATTTTTTGATGTATGGTAGTGTCATGGAAAATAAATTGAAAAATATTTTTCAGTATTTGGTTATATCATAGAAAATAAACTGAAAAATAACTTATTAATGTTTTTTTTTCAAGTTTATTACAATAAGGAGGAACAAATCTTATAAATTAAAAAGTTGAACCAGAATGAAATTAAAAAAATAATCTAATTTTATAAATTATCTTGAATAAAATAAATAATAATCAAAATAATAAAGATCAAATCTAACAGATAAAAAAACTTAAAAGATGATGAAATTAAAATAATAATAATAATAATTTTATAAATTATTTCAAATAAAATAAGTAACAATCAAAAGAATGAGGACCAAATTTAATAGATAAAAACTTTCAATTAAAAAATAATAAGAGAAAAGAAAATAACAAATAAAAAAATAAAGATTAAAGTTAATATAAAAATTAAATTCGAAATAATGAAATTTTTTTAAAAATCAAAACAAAATATATAACAATCAAAAGTTTGAGAATCAAATTTGATATAATCAACAAATAATATAATTTTTTTAAAATTTTTATAGCATCTGAAAAGTGTTTTCTATCCAAAATAAAAGAAAAACACTTTTTTGAAAATCAAGTTAAATTTTATTTGTACTAAAAAATATTTTTTATTAACTAATTTTTTTATAATAAAAAATACAAAAAAGTTTGGAAATTAATTACTAAGACTATAATAATTTTATAAAATATAAATTAAAAAATAATAATTATAAACTTGTAAAATTAAGTGGATAATATATCGAGATAACTCCCGTACATTTTAAGAAATCAGGCAGTAAAGTTTAAATTTTAATTTTTCTAAAACAAACGAGGCCCAGGAGAGGAAGAACATGAAATTAAAATAGTCGGTGTAAGATGATGTGACAATAGGAGTGGAGCCCAAGTCGTGGCAATAGGAAAGACACCAGAAAGTGATCAGCAGAATTTCTGTCCCTTAGAAACCAGATTTCGGATTTCCTACAGAAAATATTATTATATTAGAAAGTATCCCAGTGCCCACTACCCCACCATTTACTTCACCCTAGTAGGGATATATTGATTTTTTTGATATGATTTTAATTTCTTTTCATACTTTTTTCATGGATTTTTAAGAGAGTGTTAAATACTTTCATATTACATGAACCATATTTTATTGAAGAAGCCAGAATTACGATTGAAAGTAAGCTGGACTATTCATTTAAAAGAAAAACAATAATAAAATTGAATTATTAATTAATTTATATATCTTTATAAATTTAAATATAAGATAAATGACCTTACTATTTCATAACCCAATCAAGTTTATGTTTTTAGTGAGCTCCTTTAAAGTATATTTTTTTTAATTTTCCTCTTAAATTGATATAATTATAGAATTTGATTCTTGTAAGTTAAGCTAGGATTTCTTTAAGAAGTTAACCAGTGAAAAGCATTTTTTATATATATAAAATACTATTTTCAACTAGTAATTAAATACTCGCATCAATGTAGTTAATAAAAATTAAATCGTTGTAGAGTTTTTGTTGTTTTACTTGTAGTAGCAAAAAATAAAATACGATTCCTTTGGTGGTTTTTTTATATATTGGAATTAAGGTATTTAAGAATTGATTTATTGTTTGTTTTGCATTAGAATTTGTATTTTAAATTATTTTTTTAATATTAAATTGATATGTTTTTATATATTTTATTTTTATTTTAACATATTACTATTAAAAAATATATAATTTTTATATATTTTCAATTAAAAAACATCACATAACACAATACCAAGAATTAATTAGAATGATCATTTTCATTCATTGCAAGAGTTTGAAGGATCGATATTCTCTTAAATTTCTCTATTTTTATTTTCTATCTTGCTATTGTATCTTGTAAACATAGAGAGAGGAAGGGATGAATTAATTAGAATTGATTTATAGTTTGTATCTTTTCTCCCCACGACTATGAGATAAATCAATTTTTTTTTCTTTCTTTTACACAATAATTTTACAATTTAAGTCCAATCCGTTCCATCAATACATTTTCACTCTCTGTTTTTCTCACTAAAAAACTTGCTTGTCAAAGAATGATCTTTTTATTTTTTTTATATAAAAAAAACAACTTAAACTCCGCGTTTTAAGTCGAATTCAACTGCCACCGCTTCTGGGCCACAGCTGACATCTCCCTCACAATTTCTTCTTATCTCTTGTACCAACTTAATTAGCAACGTTATCTTTGCTTCGCAATCTAGACGTAGAAACTATAAAACGCCAACCAAAGACTTCTATCAAAGGCCCAGTAATATAAAATTTAGTAAATATTGTGCTTTTTAAAATTTAAACCTAAATTAAAACAAAATTATAATTAATATCACGATTCACCATAACAATATATAAACAGATATCATGGTTTTTAAAATGTAATAATATTAAAATATTGTATTTATAACATCAAACTATGATATTTTTTTTTAAAAAAAACAAAATTTCATAGTATATTACTTCACTTTTATTTTATTTTATTTTTCCCGTGCCAATTACGCAATTTATCCGTGGAATGATGGGCTGGACGTCGACATGGGTCATTATCGAAGGTTAGCTATTTCAAAATTAACTAATGTGAAATCTCCCATGACTCTTTTAGCTTTCCAAGAGTAGCTTTGATACAGACCTCTATAACCATGTTCATGGACAGCACCTGTTCCTTTGATGGAGGCAATATTTTAATTTAACTGTCCTTTCGCAATACAGCAACTTATGTTTTTAAAATTATTTTTTAATAATATATATATATATATATATATATATATATATAATACTTAATACCAAAAATAAAAAACTCAAAACATTTATTTTAATATCTTTTAAATTAAAAATATTTTTTAAAAAAACACATATTAAACCATGTTTTATATTTTTAAAAAACACATGCCAAATACATGCTAGTTTTGAACAATGATTTCAAGGTTGTTTATAGCTGTGATGTAAATCATGTTTTATGATTTTTAAAATTTATTAATTATATTAAATTAATAATTTTGAGAAAAAAATATTAATTTTTAAATAATTTTGGAATGCAAAAAAAAAAAAAATCTCGCTTATGAACCCAACCAATGTGTACGCACTATGCACGGCATCTTGAAGAACAAAATTCAAAAGCAAGAAAATCTTTCTTTGAGTGGGACCAACTGCATGTTGCTGGGGAATTTGATTTCCAAATTAATAATGTGTATGGATGGATGTGGCATGCCTTTCAGTTTTCTGACCCCCTACGAAGGTTCTACTTTCTAGGCTCTAGATTAAAAGTGCCATTTTCACATTTAATATCTTACAATCATGCCCTTGGTTGAGTTTTTTTTTTTTTTAAAAAAAAAACAACGTGTTTTACCACTTGTTATTTTGACTTCTTTCTTTCTTTTTCTTAACCAAGGGAAAGAAAGGGGATATACAAATACAAAATACAAACCCAACAGAGAGCTACCCCAATGGGTTTCATGGTCATGGTTGGTCCATGCTGATATCCACTTTTGGACTAACCATGATCTGATGTATCTTCCATTGGGCGTACCATCATTGAACTCCCTCAAAGGAAAAGGCCCATTGACCATTTGTTAACGCAGCTCGTCCGGGAAAAAAATGTAATACTGAAAAAACAAAATGGAAAAATCAAATGCACAGAACAAGGCACGAGAGACCAGGTGTTATATATATATATATATATATATATATATATATATATATATATATATATATAGATGCTTAATTTTGGAGGATTTTAAGTTTTTTATAGCAAAACAAAATTTGTTTTACTGAAAACATAGTTAATCATCAGCTATTAATGATTGGATATCCTTCAACGTGTCCAAGTGATGATTGGGGAAGTGGAAATCAACTCCTTATTTGGATTAACATAAGGGATACTGTCGCATCTTCAAGAGGAAAAGACTTCAGGGAAACTCTCCTCTGGGCATTAAAAAAATCAAGACTCTTTGGCACAAAATTATCAGCTAGAAAACGGTGCACTCTGTCTGTGTCATCAATGGGACGACCAGCAGTAACCAACTGGTCGCAGAGATATTTAAAAGATGTTACGTAGTAGCTTCTATTTTTAAAATTAATTATGTAAATTAAAGTAGTTTTTTATTTGGTGGGCTTTATATTTTTTTTCATCAAACTAGTATTTTATAAAAGCAGCTGGGAGCTGCTTCTCTCCAGCTGCTTCTCTTTATTTACCTGGACACTGTTTATAATAGTGTCCATGCCAGGTGACACCATTCACTTGCAATGCGAGAAGGTGAAAAGAAGCATTCACCTGGTACTGTTCACCAGGTGAATTTTTTTTCACTATTCATGTGAGCAGAATTCATTATACGACCCGGTAAAAAAAAATTAATTTTTTAAAAATTATATTTTACTCAAAAAACTAATGTTTAATATTATTTAATAACACTATATAAATTAAAAAAACATCACAAGATGACGTAGTATTTATGGAATTTGATCATAATTCTAATTTTATTTTTGATGATATTTTACCTGATTTTATTGCACGCTCAAAAAACCATGGAACCTATAGTTTTTATCGGATGAATTTTGTACGTAATGGAATTAAAAATAGTTTAATAGAATAATAAATAATATTTTATATAAAATATTATTTATTTTATGATGTAATAAGAATAATTAATTCTACAATATTTAAATTTAAAATCATCAATAGTAATATATATTTTTTAAAATTATTTTATAATTTTAATTTCAAAAACATTTTTAACCAAATACATTAAATTTTTTTTTTAATTTTAATTTTAACCATAGTTTTAATTAAATATCTATTTTTTTAAACCAATTTTAACTAAAAATATATTTTATAAAATAATATTTTTTAAATTATAATCACAACAATTATCATAATACCAAATAACTTTTCACAGACTAAAAAACTCAGTAATGGATGGAGAGCCGTGTTACATCAGCTGAGAGATGTCCACGACATGTCCACCTTTGAAAGATGGGAGAGACTTGAGACTCTTCGTAGGCACTGACAGTGTTTTGCTGGTGTCTGTCTTGCCAAGGATCTTAGAGGAGGTTGCCATTTTACGCCTCGCAAAAAGAAGAAATTACGTATCCTTTCTTGCAGTGTTGTGTTGCTAAACAGAAGCTACAAGTCAAATCCAGCCACCGCTTCTGTGCCACAGCTGACATCCCGCTTTCTCACAATTTGTTCTTATCTCTTGTAGAAACGTCATCTTTGGTTCGCTATCAAGACGTAGAAACTATAAAACGCCAAGACCAAAGACTTCCATCAAAGACACAATTTTTTTTTTTTCTATCACTATCAACCGAAAAATTGTTTTGAAAGGGATGGAAATATCCGCGGTCTATCAGTATCAACCGAAAAATTAATTTCAAATTAATAATGTGTACGGATGGAGGTGGCATGCCTTTCAGTTTTCTGACCCCCTTCGAAGGTTCTAGGCTCAGAGCCATTTTCACATTTATTATCTTACAATCATACGCCTAGGTGAGTTTTGTTTTTTTATTTAAAAAAAAAAACAACGTATTTTACCACTTGTTATTTTTACTTCTTTTTTTTAACCAAGGGAAAGAAAGGGGATATACAGATACAAAATACAAACCCAACAGAGAGCTACCCCAATGGGTTTCATGGTCATGTTGGTCCATGCATATACCTAGCTCAAGAAATAGTTCAGTCTGCGACTCTGCGTGGGCTAGTTTTTGTAGGTTGGTAGCTGATATCCACCAAGGAAAAATCAAATGCACAGAACAAGGCACGAGAGACCAAGTGTTATATATATATATATATATATATATATATATATATATATATATATATATATATATATATATATATTCTACATCAGAGGTGCTTAATTTTGGAGGATTTTCAGTTTTTTTATAGCAATTTTATTTTTATGCACAGAATAATTCACCCATGCGGTTGCAACAGAGCCCAGCTGATCACTGGCTTGGGTAGGTGACGTTACCGGATTAGTTGGGTCTGTGCAACCCAAAAAAATTAAAACTAAAAAAGTAAATAAAATAAAAATTATATATGCATAACTAAAAAATAATATATATTTATTAGTTTATTTATTAACGCAAAAGTCAGGAATAAAAATACTAATTTAAATTTATTTTATTTTATTTTAGCTACATAAAAATAAAAAATATATGTATATATAAAAATAAATTTTATTTTTGTTTTTATTCACTAACACTAGAGTTGAGAATAAAAATATGAATTTAAATTTATTTTGTTTTATAACTATGTAATATTTACCAATGCTAGAGTTAGAAGTATCCGTAGTTGAATATTCACTGGAGCCCGAGTCAAGAATATTACACGCAAACCATCATAGTATAAACCAACAAAACATTAGCAATTTATGATAAAATTAGCAATGCAGCTTGCCTCAAGCAAGATATTTAAGGGATGATAATATCTTTTTTTTTGCATAACCAGTCCTGTACTATAGAATCTCTGCTGACCAGTTAGGGTTTCTAGTGACCATAATACTAGGTACAACTCTTTAAATATAATCATTTTTTATTAAAAAATAAAATGTCAAAAATCTATTTTTTTCATGTTATTTTTAAGACTACTATGATGATATCGGGTGCGACATCCCTATTATAAATAAATATTCTTAGAATGCCCCTCCTACGTGTCCTTACATTGATTAAATAAGCACATTCATTCACATCCAAACATTAAATGCTGAGTTGGTCTGGCATGCTGGTGTAACACATTGTTCCTTTTCTCTCATCTAATCTAAGATTAAGTTATCTTGAATTGTCTATTTACACTATAACTCAATTATAAAATCATGATAAATATAAATGTTGTCATTTTGCTGATGAATTGATCGTAGATGTATTGCTATTTTATGAGTGAATTGGAGCGTAGATACATAGCTAAAAATAATCTAATTAATCCTATATTATAGAAGAAAAAAAAAAGAGAGTAGTGGATCCTACCTAAAAAATTATGCATTTCTTCATGCATTTTTTTTTAAATACCCATGCTGCATTACCACACGCATATTAGTTCTGAACACATGTTGGAAGTTACAATTATGATTTAGGGCTGTTTGGTTTGGATAAAAATTATATTTTATGATTTTTTAAAAAACATTATTTAAAATTAAATTTTTATATTTTTAAAATTTTTTAAAGTGTTTATATTAAAAATATTTTTTTAAAATAAAAACATTATTTTAATATATTTTTAAATAAAAATATTTAAAAATAACTATAATTATATTTACAAATATCTCTTTAATTGCTACTATTAGATAGAATGTACGTTCTATTAAGTTAATTGTAGCTCATTGATAGGCCACCGTTAGTGACCTTCTATGCTTTGAAAAAAAAAAAAAAAGTTAAACAATTTTTAAAAATGAGATTTGCAAAGAAGGTTCTGGATTAGAGATTGAAGTCTGTTTGAAACGTGATTGGTATTGTTTTTTAAATTATTTTTTTATTTAAAAAATAATTTTAATATTAGTATATTAAAATAATTTTAAAATATTAATTTAAAATACAAAAACAAACATAACTTTTAACATTTAATAAAACAGTAGTAGTATATTTGTTTTGTAAATATAGCAATTTTTTTTTTTTTTTTTTTTTTTTTTTTTTGTGATAGAGGATTGATGAGTGAAGAACCTTCTTTCCAGCATAAGACTCTGCGAAATAACTTAACTTGGTTTCACGTTATTTTCAACAACAATGGACATTTCTTCATGCATTTATGCATTTTTAGAATTAATGAATAAAATATACTTGGATACAAAGTAAGAAAAACATATTCTTCGTCGTCTTCTTCAACTCATCATCCCATCCAAAACCATTTTTTACACAGAGCTTTGATATAATTTTTCATTCCTCTTGTTTATTATTAATTGCTTTAGCCACACTTGCCAAAGAATTGGACCAAAGGTTGATGATGACCTATTTTGGTTTCAAAGCTTCCTCGACTAAGATTCCATGAAGCAGACGAGACGTGTTTTGTTCACCTATATTGCTTGCACTTACTCTCTCTCTCTCTCTCTCTCTCTTTTAATCCATGTCTACAAAAATAAAATAATTTAACGAAGTTCATATAATAATAAAGAAACTTCAAATTAATTTAGAAATATACACACTATGCCTAACAAAAAAAATGTAATACAATATCAAGTCTTTTCAGGGTCAGTAAATATTTATATAATCGTTAATTTTAGAAGTTATAGTATTAGTCGAGGTACATACAAGCTCATCCAATTACTAACACTAATCTAAAAAAATAGAAGAATGCAATACAATATTATTCTCATTGAAAACAAATAAAAACATAATAAAAAATAAGTTCTATTACTCATAATGTAAACTTGGTTAATAGTTTACTGATGAATTCAATCTTAGTCGAAAAAACCACATCACTCGACCAGCAACTCTAGATCACGGCAGCTCCAACTTGCAGTAGATCTTAAAATCACAACAATGTCAACGATGAACAGCAGCAAACCAGTAAACCAGACCAGCCTCCCTTTCACAGACAAGACCCACCGTTTCCACCTCCCCTAAGACCATCACTCATTTTCCTTCCTTTTCCCACAACCCGATCATCTTCACACAACCCTCATTTCCAGCTTCTTCTTCCCTGATCTCCTCCACCCAACAGCCTAACAACCAGCCACATTTCCACAGCCCCTATTTCCATCGATCTTCCCTCAACAGTCGTTCCCTCAGCCAACCGCAGATCTGATCTCCAACGGCAGCCCCCACACGGTGGTGCCCATAGATCCAGCATTGTTTTCCATCGAAGCCACCGGCCATTCAGCCAGTGGAGCTCCCCCATTTAGACGGATCTTCTTCTCCTCCGGGCAGCAGACCGCCACTCTGCAGCAGATTTGCCACCGGGGAAGAAGAAAGGAACAACGGACAAAAAAAAAGAAGAAGCAGATCTAAAACAAAAAATACTAAAATCAACTGGCTTGTGTTTCTTAACCAGACCAGATATACAATTAAAAAAACTTAAAAAAATGCCGTCTGCATCCTCTGCACTCTTCACCAAAAACCATCGCCCCATGCCCGTCCTTGCATCATCAATCTTACACCTTTACAAAACTCCCTACCAACATCTTCAGACCCTACCTCAACCACCCACAATAACATCTCCTTACCTAAATCCAACAGATTATCCTGTCATTTTTCCTTCAAACCCGGCTGCCTCCCCTATCTTTCCATCTGAACCCCCCATAAAAACTTTTAGCCCGACATCTTATGTCGATACCCCTACTAGTACAGACCATCTTAAGTTGTTCTTTGAGAGATTCCCCTCGTGGGTGGAATATCAAGACCTGAAAAACACTTTCAGCAAGTTTGGCTGGGTTATCAAACTGTTTTTGTCCAAATGAAAAACAGTTCGTGGCCGACGCTTTGGTTTTGTGGACATACTATCACCCCTGCCTATAACTGATATTTATGACCAAGCCAGTAAAATATGGTTTGATTCTTATAAGTTGAGAGTGAACCCAACTAAGCTTCAATCCTCTAAACCTCCCCTGGCAACATCACCTCATAAACCCCTACCCAAACCTGCATCCCCTCATAAACCCCAACTTATGTTCAGAGATAACAGATCCTTTGTTGAGGTACTCATATCCAATCCACAACAAATGGTCATAACGACGAGGAGAATGATACAGTACAACTCCACGGATGAGGATAAGGAATGGTTGCATAGGAGCTTAGTGGGAAATATTTTGCCAAATATGGATGTAGCAACACTGGAGGCAACGGTTTTAAAATCAAGTGTCAAAGCTATGAACTTTCATTTTTTAGGAGCTAGTCGGGTGATTATTACCTATGTGGATCAGTTTGCCTCAGTACAAGAACAAAGGAATAAAGTATCTGTGCTGCATTCTCTATTCAGCAATCTCAGATTGTGGGAAACAAGGACTAGAGCATATGACAGATTTGCTTGGATCTCCATATTTGGTTTGCCAATAGAAGGGTGGAACAAAAACTGTATCAATATTTTGCTTCAGAGGTGGGGAAATATTGTAGGATACAACACTTCCTGTGTTAGTTAGGGGTCCATATCAGGTATTAGGGTTCTTATTCGAACCACAAAGCTAGAACCTTTACATGATCAAGTGTTGCTTCAGCTCGATAGAGTGCAGGTTGAGGTCAATTTGACTGAAATCAAATGTGAGTTTATCCCCTCTCTCACAACAATCAAACACTCTATGGATGTATCATTATGTTTAACATCTGTGCTATCCGATGAGGACGAAGATGATTTTTGTGAGGAAACTAATAGAGCAGCAACGACTCACATAGAGACAAAACAAAAACCCGAATTTGAATCTGAATTCACCGGTTTGTTGGGCACCCAAACTCAGATTTCCAGCACACTCACCACGTTTGAAGTTTCACCATTGTACCTCTACCCAGAAATTATTGAAATTTGCAGACATGCAGGTTTATCTAATGAGAGTACATACAAAGTTGATAACCGATTAGCCTTGATACCTTATATATGTGTCGAGGTGGATTCAGTTGCTTGCAGAGAGGTAGCTGTGCAACAAGTTTCTTTCTTTACTGCTAAGGATAGGCTGGATCAACAAATCAATTATGACAGTGGACTCCTCCAGAATATGGGACGTAAGAAACAGCAGAAATCTTCAAGCAAAGGCACGGAAACCAATCGTGACTCAACAAGCATTGGGCCATCTTTTACAACCTTCATCACTCCTATTGCTGATCCATATGAGCTTAGTGCTCTGGAAGTAAGAAACAGGAAATCCCACAGAAAACAAGCAAAAAAGCTCACACGCAGAACAAAATCTCTTAGGAGAAGGAAATCACATCAAATAGGAAATCACAACGGTAAGCAATCAGAGACTGTAATTGTTGAATATTTAGTTTCTGATAATGGGATAAAGAATATAAATGCTATTATCAAAGCTGGTAAGGAATTGATTGGTGAGGATGAGGCAAGTAGTTCAAGATACAGACCCGACACCAATACTGGTGATGAAGCAAATGAGCCTGCACATTCTGATAACTGGGCCGAAGCCACTGCTTGCTGGGAAGTTGGAAAAGCTATTCTTCAAGGGCATGATGATAGCACACTTATGACTCAAACTCTGCAGGGATTCCTAGACCGAGAACAGGAAGAGTGGATCCTTAGGAAGAAGACGTGATTTTCTTCCATAAATAGTTTGAAGGTACGGTCTTTGTAATCACTTCTATGGGTAGTATAATTGTATGGAATGTATGTGGTTTAGGGTGGTAGAAAATTTAATCTTCGTATCCTGGGTATTTTGGAAACAAAATTGAAAACTTTGAATGATTTCACTATTACTACTATATGGGGTCGTCATCCTAAGGCTTGGTATGCAGTTCCCTCATTAGGCTTTTCGGGGGGGATATTATGTATATGGAATCCAGATCTTTTTTGTGTCTCTAGTTGTTCTGTTGCTATGAATGGCCGTATTTTGCATATTGAAGGCACCTTCACTCGATCCAATCTAGATTGCCTAGTCTCTTTTGTATATGCTCTGAATATTAGGAACTTGAAGAATGAGCTGTGGACTTATCTTGTTACATTCAGGGATAGTGTTAGCAAGCCGTGGTGTCTTATGGGTGATTTTAATGAAACCTTATTGCCATCAGATAAGAAAGACGGCTCAAAAATAACATCTTCCATGACAAGATTTAAAAATTGCATTGATGGTTGTAATCTTATAGAGCTCTCCTTAAATGGGAGAAAAATTTACATGGTCTTGAGGTAATGCGGTAAGCCGTATTGATAGAATATTTCTATTAGGGGATTGGTTGCAGGCTTTTCCATCCTTTACTTTATTTGGTCTCTCAAAATATTCATCCCATCATAGGCCTTTGCATCTGTTGCTAGACTCTACAAATTGGGGCCCGAAACCTTTTTGCTTTATGAATTATTGGTGGCTTGCGTCTGATTTCAGGATTATGATTCAGAGCTTCTGGAGCTCAATCACGGTTTCCAAATTTGGTACAAGAAAAATGGTCCCAGCTCTAAAGATGTTGAAAGAGAGATGTCGGCAATGGAGTAAAGCTTCTGTGGGAAACATGAATACTAGAATTGAAGAACTGGAACTTGAAGCTGACTCAATGGATCGTCAAAATGAGTGCAGGGTCTTGACTGCTGATGAACTGATTAGAAGTAAATCGATTGCCTCCCAACTTAAAATCCTATATAGAGCTCAAGAGTCTGCCTGGCATCAGAAGTCAAGAATTCAGTGGTGTAAGCTTGGAGATAAAAATACCCGATTCTTTCATTTAGCTGCAACAATAAGACAGAAAAAGAATCAGCTTGCATGCTTGGAGGTTGATGGACAGATCCTATCTAAACCAATCGATGTGAAGCTAGCTGTCTTTCACTTTTTCCGCAACCTATACTCCCACCAGAACATACCTAGAGTGTCATGTTCAAACCTGGAATTCTCAAGGCTGAAGCCTTCCTCCTTGGCTGCTCTTGAATTGCCATTTTCTGCAGAAGAGATTACAGCAGCTGTGTGGGATTGTGATGGAAATAAAGCTCCAGGTCCTGATGGTATTTACTTTCTTTTCATCAAGAAAGCATGGAACATTATAGGTGAGGACATTATCCAGATGGTTGATGAATTCTATTGGACTAATCTCCTTCCTGTAGGTATCAATAGCACCTTTGTTACTCTTATTCCAAAGATTAAAGGTGCTAACAAGCTATCGAATTTCAGACCTATTAGTTTGGTAGGCAGCCTATACAAGATCTTCTTAAAGATTCTAGCAAATAGGTTGAAACATGTTATACCAGAGGTCATCTCTCATCATCAAAATGCTTTCATCAAAGGGAGGCAAATTTTAGACAGCGTCTTGATTGCAAATGAGGTCCTTTCTTTCATCAAGAAAAAAAAAGGGTAACGCTTATCTTTTCAAATTAGATTTTCATAAAGCCTTTGATTTGGTGTTATGGGAATATATTAATGAAATCATGGCTAGTATGGGCTTTGATAGTAGATGGCGAGGGTGGATTATACAATGCATATCAACGACAAAAATGTCCATGCTTGTTAATGGGTCTCCCACAGAGGAATTCTGCTTAGCTAAAGGCCTACGCTAAGGAGACCCTCTCTCTCCGTTTCTTTTCAACATTGCAGTCCAGGGCTTGAGTTGTATATTGTAGCGTGGCTGTGATTTGGGTTTGACTTCTAGTATAAACATCGACAATACAAGGTTTGTCATATCTCACTTACAGTTTATGGACGACACCCTTATATTCAGTTCAGACTCTCTACATAGCATGCAGAACATTAAACGTATCCTATTATGCTTTGAACTTGTCTCGGGGCTGAAGGTCAATTTTTATAAAAGCAATATTGTGGGTGTGGGTGTAGCAGCTCATACATGTAACTTCACGGCTCAGCTTCTCAGATGCAAGCAGGATCAGTTGCCTCTCATGTATCTTAGGCTCCCCATCAGTGGAAACTTGGGCAGAGCTACATTGTGGAATCATATTTTGCGCAATATCAATTGCCAGTTGGCTTCGTGGAAAGGCATGTTCTTATCTACTAGGGGCCGTTTGTGCTTGATTAAATCTGTGCTCAGCAATCTCCCATCTACTACCTATCTATGTTCCCTATGCCTGCTACGGTAGCCTCCAAAATTAATCAGAAACTTCGATCCTTCCTCTGGTCTGGAAATGTGAAAAGGCACAAAATATGCAATGTTAGCTGGGCAACTGTTACTCTTCCAAAACATGCGGATGGTCTTGGGATTAGTTCTTTAAGGGAAAAAAAACATAGCTCTTCTCTTTAAATGGTTATGGAGGTTTAGGTTGGAGAAATCAAGTATGTGGAAGGATGTGATTAAAAGCATCCACAACACCAATTGCTCTAAACTGCTGCCAGCTCCTATTCCAGGAGCTGCAACTACATGGTCCTGGATTGTCAATCATTGTGTGAGAAATAATAAGTTGCAGGATATTGTGAATGAGCAATCTCTGGTTCTTATCGAAAATGGCAAGAAAACTATGTTTTGGCTTGATTACTGGCTTAATAACCACTGTTTAGCAGAACATTTCCCTACTATTTTCCAATTATCCAATGACAAAGCTGCCAGCATTGCTAAGATGGGAATGTGGGAAGGGTATGAGTGGATTTGGTTTTTTTCCTGGATACGTCCACTACGAGGGCGCAACATTGGCTTGCTTGATCAACTCTATGTAATCCTTTCAACAGTACACATGGACAAAGATGGAGAGGATAGACTAATATGGAAGGACAATAATTCAGGAAGATTTTCAGTGAAATCTCTTTGTGGATTGTTAAGTCCGAAGCCTTCCACAAACAATGCCTTCTCGTTTGCTGAAATTTGGAAAGGTATTGTCCCTCCTAAGGTAGAGATCTTTTGCTGGATGGCTATCATTAACAGAATCAACACCTAATGTATGTTGGTTAGAAGAGGTGTATTGGGTAGCTCGGAGTCAAATTGCCCTATCTGCCTAGTGAAAGCAGAATCGGTGGACAATATTTTGCTGCACTGCCACAAGCATTGGCTGATTTGGTCCAAAATCATTAAGTGGTGGGGTTTAGTTTTGTGTTGCCCAAAGAGCTTCTCAGATATGTGGTCTCAATGGACTTCCATGGTGCATGGTCATTTTTAGAGGAAGGCATGGTTGATATTGTTCTTCTCAGTGGCATGGTCTCTTTGGCTCCTTCAAAATGATATGATTTTCCATCAGAAGACACCTGACTATGATTTAATATTCTTTCTTATTATCACCCGTCTATGTCTATGGCTAAAAGCTATCCATTTAGATTTTCCATACTCCTCTACAGATCTGATCAGATCGACAGATGGCTTGCTTCGGTGGTCCAATGCTCACTCTTTCAGGATTAATAATATATGGTCTCCTCCTATGATTAATAGCCTCAAATGGAATGTGGATGGCTCTTCTCTTGGTAAGCCAAGGCCCCTCTAGAATAGGTGGTGTGCTGCGAAATCATCATGGCCATCTTCTCGGTATGTTCTCTGTTCCAGTTGGTATTTTAGACTCTAATATTGCTGAGCTAAGGGCTATTGTCAAATCCATTGAACTATCAGCATCTAATTGCCTCTTACACCATCAACATCTCATCATCGAATCTGACTCTATCAATGTTATTAGATGGATGAATAAGCCTCACAGCCATCTCTGAAAGCATCATAATTTGTTCTCCTTTGTTAATAGTCTGAAAGCATATTTTGGTTCAATCACCTTCTCCTATATCTTTCGTGAAAGTAATTGCATGGCAGATTGCATGGCTAAACAAGGAGTGCAGAGATCAAGTGAATTTGTTGCCTGACTTTGACTCCATCATTTTTCTATGGCCTTGCTATTGTGTCTTCTCCCATTATATCTTTGAGTTATTTCTGTTTTGTATTGTAGAGGAATGTTTAGCTTGAGCTCATTCGGATGGATATTCTATGGTCTTCTCTGCTTTTGTTTATCTTAGACTGCGCTTTATCCTATACATGGTTTTTTTGTCATAGTAAGATATTGTGTAGCTTCTGTACTACTACTGCCACACTTTGACGTTTAAATAATATACGCATCCTTTAAAAAAAAGTTTACTGATGAATTCAGGAGGATATCATGTATTAAAGAAATTGAGGCAGGTCGCGAACTAAATCTACACTTAAATTGATTGAAGAACTTGGTTATACAATTGTTTTTACTACAATTAAGTCCTTTTAGCGATTGATTTCGGCAATTTTATTTAGCCATGTCATGCTATAAGTTTTAGAATTGCATATATTGGACCCGCAATGTGGTGAAATCGCATTAATGTGTATTTTGACTACTTTTCATTTGTGTTTTTGGATTTTTTTTTAAATTTTTTTAATATAAAAAATATTAAGTTGATATTTTTTAAATATTAATATAAAAATATTATTTTAATATATTTTTAAATAAAAAATTATTTTAACCACAATTTTACACAATTATTTGTACTATAGTAATTAATTAATCAAGTTTTTCCATTAATCAATTTAAATGTAATTTACATGCCTATTTTAAGTTATTTTTTATGAAATTTTAAAAAAATTATTTTAAATTAATTTTTAAATTTTTTTTATCATTTTTTATGTGATAACATCAAAAATAAATTTCTAAAACAAATTGATGCATTTTTTTAAAAAATATATTTTAAAAAATAACTACCAAAATATTTCCAAACATCCCCAACCTCTATTTATTTAATGTAATATATCCACCCGAATCCATTAGTAAAACTATTAATGAAATTTATTGATTGTATCACGTGTTCTTTGACCCTTTCTCCTCCTTTTTTGAATCATCTCAAGAGCACACTAAATGTAAATTTGCTTGGCGCATTTGGGAGAGTAACTCTTGTGAGCGTTGGCCTCAAAATTATAACTTGCAAAAATGAAAAATGAACAAAAGAGCAGATGCCATGAACATCGATCAAGAGGATGGATCGTTGCAAACTTGATAGTTCACCACAATCAAAAGCATATTCATTGCAGGAGAAGACAATACAAGTGTCCTTTTCTTTTTCTTTTTTATAAACGAGACAATACAAGAATCTGCCCTTCTTAAATTATTCCCACTTTTTTTTTTAAAAAAAAAAATTGGCTCCTCATAGATGAGATGAAACAGACGGTATGGGGGAAATGTTGAATTATAAGTCTTTATTTCTTAGCATGAATCAGATCATAAACAAATGAGTCATAATTCACTCCATAAATTAACCAGATGTGATAAGAATAGAACTATAATCAAATGTCAATATTTCAATATCTTTACTTTTGCATACGGAAGACTAAAGAGTCCCATTCCTTGTTCATGCATGTGTGCATATAGTCAACCTAAGTGACTATTTCTTTTTTACATTATACGTTTTGCAAGCCCAATTACTAGTTTTACGTGAAGGTGGAGGCTGTTTGTCACTTGGAGATTTTTGTAGAATTTTTCTTGCAAGATGTTTCAGCCCATGGAGACAAGTTAGAGATAAGAGGCTTCTTGATGGAGACTGGAGTATGGAGCTATTTGAAGACTACTACGGAGCCATGGAGATTAATGGATATGTTTGAGAAAATGGAGACTTGGTGACAGTGGACACACGAATATTTTTTTTTTAAAAAAAATGAGACGTGGAGCTACGTTGGAGACAATAGAGATGTAGATACAACGGAGGTTATGTTGGAGATAAAAAAAAAAAAAAAAAAATACTACTGCTTTTATTGAAAAGCTCTAAGATATACAGAGATAAGGCATAAATTTTTGCTATGATTTTTTCTTCTTTTTGATAAATTGTTGCAGATAACCTTGGCAATCAATTTTTCTATCTTCTTTTTTAGTGTATGGTATTCCTCTATATTGAGGTCGTGATAACAATGAATAAGATAGATGCTTCATTAAATATTTCCTTGTTGAATGTCTAAAGATGGGCTCTAATGCTTTCGTCCCCATATTATGTAATGAAATGAGATCAGTGATGTCTTTATTAGCTCGTTTACTGGTGCTTAAGCATGAGATAAGTTAGGCATATTGATCATGAAGGCCAAGAATAGGACCAAGCTCAAGGTTGTGATACCAGACACGAGAAAATGCATAAAATGTCACGTGAAGGATTTTGCACATGTTGTCATTTTTTTTGTGTTATCACATCCAGGGAGCTTCTCATGTTCTGTATATGTTCCCTAATATTTGTAAGTCTATCATAGTTATCTAGGTTTACATTCGAAGAAACATATTCTTTGGAGATGAGAGTTTGTAACACTTGTTGACAAACTAAAGAATCTTTCACCTGGTGGTGGTCATTCTCATGACCTCTCTCATGTTTGGGTATTTTTCTGCATGGAGCAACTGAGTTGAGACTTAGAAGATTGGTAAATAGATCTTCATCTGGAACGTCTAGTTTAAGAGTGATGAATGTAGCTTATTTTGGAGTATAAGAGTGTGGGTGCATCTTATTGGCATGTCACTTTGTCATGTCCCTTCAGGATGGAACTAGAGTTGTTTATAAGCTCCTACTTGTGCTTTCCCTAGAGTTTGATGTTGTAGAGATTAAAGGGTTTCAAGATGTTGTTGGATGGTGGTAGCAACATCATTAAGTATCTGTATTTATTGGGATAATTGTTGGAGATCCAAGAGAGCTGGATCTCATGTGAGGAGATCAATAACTCATTCGTGTCCTGGAGTTTTGTTTGCCATAAAATGGATTTTTGTGAGAGTGAAAGAGAATGAGAGGGAAAGAACAAGTTTTTTTCTATAAATGTTGAAAGAATAACGAAATTAATCCTCATTTTCTAGCAAAGATAGGAGGAAAGTCTTGTAATCCCTGGAAGCGTCCTTTGCAACTGCCTAATCAAGCATTTATTAAAGGGTTTCAAGATGTTGTTGGATGGTGCTTTCCCAAGTATTTATTTATTGACTCACACTCTTACAGTAAATTTAAAATATTATGAATACATGGTCATTATGTTTGTAGAGTGATTATAAGCTCAAACTATCCTATTCTAACAAGAATTCTCTAAATACTAGTAACACAGGTATTCTAAATAACTAGTTAAATAATGATTTTAATTAAATTGTTTAACACAAATCCTTTTACATTAAAGATTTCTATTTAGACTAAGATTTTAGTATAATCTAACAATACCTCATTTAAAGAGCAAACACCCAGTAGTTTTATTAGCTTTATAAATGAGTCCATGTGTTCTTGTAGATCTCAATATTGTAGAAAAACTGACATTACAGTGATTGGTTCTGGTCGGCCATTTCATCAAGCTCGAGGTCACGTGCTGCCTGATACGCATCCTTAATTTTGAGTCTCGTTGTATTGCTACTTACGAGGTAGGCATCCTTCTTGTTTCCATACTTGACCACATTGAAAGCAAATAAGGTGTAGACCTTCATGAACAATTCTACGAGGCCTCCTCCTCAATTTGAATTTTGACAGTAGTCGAGGTTTCATAAGGTCTACTTCCACACATATTCTAGCAAAATTTCCACTGGTGCAAATTGAGGTTGCCTTGTCCACCTTCAGTGTCTTACAAATAGTGTCCCCCGATTTTCCACACAAAACAGCATTATCGTGATACTTCAAAGCCAAATCTGGAAGTCTCACCCACACAGCAATTTTATCAATCATGGCTTCATTCGGATCAAAATTGGGATGCCATTGTTTATTGTGAGATAATGGTCTGCCACCATCCAAGGACCCTCAAAAAGATGTAGTCATGATCATCAGAACTGGAAAATTTTGCAAGGAAGAAATCGTTTTCCAAATCTATGACTAAAGAACCCTGAATCTTCCACAAAGTTTAGAGTCTTTTCAGTAAAAAAACTTGTACCCAACTCTCCTCCCCATGACTTTGATTATTAAAGTTTGAAACCAAGGTTCCCTAATCTGCTGTTTTTCCTCAACAGATAATTTGATTAGTGGACAGTCATCCTCCTCATCATCAGTAATATATTCTTCCCTCAAACCATTTTCAGCCATCTTCTTATCCAAATAAGAAGCACCAACAAAGAGTGTCCTTATATATGCAACCACCAGTAACTTCTTGTGCATCACTCAGTCAATTCTAAACTCGCAGCATCAACAGTAGGTTGTTGTCCTGAATATCCACCTTTGTTCTTTTGTTCTATCGAGTCAAAAGATCTGCTTCCTCAGCTGAGATATTCGTTGGTTTTCTAGAGAGCATGCCTAACTCTAATGGCTGTGGTGATATAAGAACCAAGTAATTGTCTCATTGACTTTTTTCACAAACAGTTGGGGAGCATTCAAGAAACGAAGAGCGGCCAGCTAACGAAAATCTAGGACCATAGATTTTCTCTCCAACGCCCAAAGCATCCGAGGAAAATTAAAGGGCCGAAAACAATCGCGCGATCATTCTTTTTCTCATCTGATTAAAAATTTAAAACTAATGAATAAATAAAACAAAATCGTAATGAGTTTTTTGTGTTCAATTCAATACTCATGCATGTATGCATGTAGTGTCGACCTCTCTGGAGGGACTGTAATCCAACGTAAATATTCCAATAACTTTACTTTTGCGCATGGAAGAGTAAAGAGAGGCCCCCTTCCTTGTTCATGCATGTGTGCATATAGTCAAACTCTATGGATTGACCATTTCTTTTGACATTTTACGTTTTGCAAGCCCAATAATAGATGAAGATTTCAGCTTCCTTAGGGTAAACTATGTTATTAGCGCTATCCCCTGTAGCTTGTCATACAGAAGTTTTTTTTAAAAAATAATATCTAGATTATTGAAAAAAATATTTAGAATCGTTATTAAATTTTCATCTGAAAATAATGACCGACTCGCTAATTAATCCAATGTGCAATATTCTTATGTGTCAAAAGTGTTAGCCATGTCACCTGGCGGCTTCATATCAGCAATTTTTGTGGTTACTTCAGGTGAGGAAAAAAAAAAAAAAACCACAAGGCATTTGTGAAAGTGAAATCACAGAAATGAAAATACCATTTTACTAAACCAAGTAATCAGAAAAGTCTTCCTTCAGAAAAAGATAGAAGAGAAGACAGAAGCTACAGTGTCGTCAACATTACTGTAGCAAGAACAAGAAAAGGCTCACACAATTCCGACGCCTTCCCTGCTCGAGAAGTCTTGGAAAGAATGCAGTCATCTTATCCAGGCTTCTCTGATAGGGCTTCTAGTTCTTGAAAATACGTAAACATCATCACCTATAGTATATTAACATTACATAGGCGTGGCAACTATATATATATATATTACCAGCCATAAATTAATGCCAGGCTAGCTAGCAAGCTTGTTGCCAATTTACTAGCTAAAATAAGAGTTTTCATTCATGGAAATGGGGCTACGATGGGTGAATACCCAAAGATAGCCCCAAATATCTTGATTTCCTTTTCAGCTTCAACCCTGTAGAAAGGCGTTGCCGGACCACCTTGGTCTTTCTCCTTGAAAAACGTGACCCTGTCACCAACTTGAAGCTCCTTGTGACGAACGAATGCAAGCCAGCCCTGTGAGAGAACTGGCTTTGGGTGTCCTTTCTTGCGAGTAGAGAATTGAAAGGTCCAGACGAAGCCACTCTCATCTATTGCTGGAAAATCTAGGACATGGCTGCCTTTAAGAGATGGGAGAGGCTTGAAACACTTAGTAGGCAATGAGAGTCTCTTCTGAATATCCGTCTTGGTTAGCAACTTTGAGAACTCTGCCATTTCTACTTTTTTTTGCGTGGTTTCTTGCGTTATGGGCAACTATTTTATATAGACTGGGGATAGATGACAAGTCAATCAAGTCAAGAATATTAAATTAAAATAGTCGGTGTGTGAGATGTGACAATAGAAGGCGCCTCATTCGTGGCAATTGGAAGGGCACCAGAAAGGACCAGCAGAATTTCTGTCACTTTTTTAAACTAAAAATCAAATTTTAAGTTAAAATTAAAAAATATATATATAATACTGAATACTAAATTTAACATAATCGGTCTAATGATTTTTTAAAAATTTTTATAATTTTTAAAAAGTGTTTTTCGTTCAATATAAAAGAAAAATATTTTTATAAAAAATCAAGTGAAAATTTATTTTAATAGAAAAATATTTTTTTTAATCTAAAAATATTTTTTATTAACTAATTTTTGTAATGATAAATAAATACAAAAAAAAATTTAAATTTTTTTTCTAAAAATAACTTTACAGAAACAAACATACATCAAAGAAGACTTGGAATTCAGAGTACGATCTTCGCGTTTTAAGTCGAATTAAACCGCCACCGCTGCCATCCAAGTCTTATCTCTTGATCATTACAAAAAGTAACTCTCACAATTTCTTCTTATCTCTTGTGCCAACTTAATTAGCGTGTTCTCTTGCAACGTTATCTTTGCGATCTACAGAGAAACTAAAACGCCAAGACCAAAGACTTCTAGATATCAAAGACCCAGTAATACATGCGGTCTATCACTATCAACCAAGAAAATTTGTTTTGAAAGGGATGGAGTGGGGATTTTATTTGTAAAATTATCACAGTAAATATAAAATTGTGATGTAATACCATAGTTTTTTTTAAAAAAAAAATCAATGAAATAGTATATTTTGTTATTATCACGCTTTTAAAATGTAAAATTTAATAAGTGTTGTGTTTTTTAAAATTTAAATTCATATCAGAAGAAAACTATAATTAATATTAAAGTTCATAACAATAATATTTAAACAAGTACTATAATTTTAAAATACAATATTATTAAAATACCACGTTTATAAACTACAATATCATTAAACTATAATATTTCATTGAAACTTTTTCATCATGTTAATTTTTTTTCCCTGAGTACACAATTTATCCGTGGAATGGTAGGCGGGACGTCGAAATGGGTCATTATCGAAGGAAAGCTAGGGTTTAGTGCTTGAAGTTTCAATTAATTGTGAGTTTAATCTCTTCGTTAGTATGGAGCCGATTTGAATGCCTTCGGGTTTAACCCAAAGGCAATGACTTAATTGCTAGTATCAAGATTAATGGCAGCCACTGGATGGATGGATGGATGGATGGATTTAATCCTAACCATTTAAATTTAGAAACGATGCCCTAGTACTTAATTACTATACATATTTGAATCAACTTATTTCATTTTTAAACCTCGATTCCAATATTATAGAAAGAGGGAGGAAGTGCTGACAGAGAAAGTCGTCAAGCTTCACAATTCTTAACGTAGTTTTGGACAATTTTGATCCCACTGAGCTGTTATATATGAGATTAGTTCGACTAGTTATATTGTAATTACATTACATTACAAAAGAAACACAGTAATTTGTTTATCCTCTTAGATTTTCGAACTTTTCTTTTTCCTCTTTTTTGATATTTTGATCCCACTGAGTTTGATTTTTTTTTTCTAACAAAAACTATTGGGGCCATGAAAATTTAATTTGTTGTGCTCAGGATACTCTACATTTCCAAAATAATAAAAAAAAATCCTTGGATCAACAACCTCCTCGGCCAATAGAACCAGCCATGGCCTTTACATCGATTGGACCCAATGCTTTTGTTGGTTTGAGTCCAAGGCCTAAAGTTAAACGGTCCTTTTCCAAGGGCTAATTTGTTAGTGTACTGACTGCCTGATCGATCTTGGACTGGTCCAAATGTAAGCAAGCTCTCTGTTCGGATTAACATCTTCTAAATCGATGCATCGTCGGAGGGAAAGACCGAGCATCCTCCTCCGGCCAAACAAACGATTATTTTGGCTACAAAATTATGAGGTAAAAAATGGAGGAAAGCAGTCATTTTTAAGGGGGTTTTACCGAGCCTTCTAGTGGCAAGCTTGCTTGAGGAGACGTTAATTAATGAATTTGGCGCCACCCTCAATAAAACTACTGCTACTCCAACCACCGTAAAAGTTGACACCCAAACACCTTTCGAGATATTTGATTTATCGATTATTTTGTTTTTTTTCAGAACATGTTTAAATTCGAGGCTGCTAATGATTGTCACATCATTCATGTGGGGTCATGGGATCAGCTCTCGTGTACATATTTATAAAGATCATGAGATAATTAAAATTGTAAACACCAATATTGTTCTTCGCATTTATAGATAAAAAATTCCTTGACAGTTTTTTTTTATATTAATTATGTTGACTATGTTTGTTATTAAATTGTGTAAATTTACTGTTGCTAAATCCAACCCCACAACAACCCTAAACCCGGCTAATTGTAAAAAATATTAATTTAGAGTAATGCGATTTAATCTTATCAATTTAACGGATCAATTTATAACCTGAATACAATTCAGTTTAATTTTTAATTTTTTAAATAATATTTTAATTTTTTAAAAAAAATTATTATTAACCTCAACTATAATTTTATACTAAATCAACCCTCAAATCAAGCTTAGTAACTTTATTTTTAGTATTGTTGTAGAACTTGTGTGTTAAAAACATTTTAAAACAATATTTTGTAATAAAAAAAAATCAAATTGATATTTTTATTTATTGTTTTTATAATATTTTGAATTTTTATATATTAATATAAAAAAATTAACAAAAATTTAAAAATATTATTTTAATATATTTTCAAATAAAAAATAATTTTACATCCAGCAACAGTTGGCTATTCAATAATATTGAGCGCCGCACGTGCATTTGCTGGTATCACTGTAGTTTGTCAAATGTATACAAGACTTTTACATCCAAGCCCAAAAGGAAAGGCGTACCCAGCAGCAGACGGATCCTTGAAAAGCAAAGCAAAAGCAATAAAAGGTACCGCTGCCTTACCAGAAATCAAGAACAGTAATGAAAGTTTTTTTGGCAGCTTGAACACACGCAGAGAGCGTAAGAAGCTTCAACAAAGCCAAGCAGCAGGGCCTCCTCCTAAATAAACACCAGCACAAATTTATGCACACCAGGACAACTTAATTAGTATATTTAGCTTGTATTCGATCGAGAACCAAGCATCCCCAAGTTATGGAGCTCGAATCGGAGAGTGGCCGAAAACAGAGCCAAAAATCTTGACTTGTTTCCCGACCCGAACCTTGCAAACATGTGTTGCTGTCCTGCATTTGTTCTTCAGCTTGTAAAACGCGACCTTGTCACCAGCTTCGAGATTCTTGCAGGCAACGAATGCAAGCCAGCCCCTTGTAAGAACTGGCTTCGGATGCCTTTTCCTGCGAGTGGAACATTTGAAGGCCCAGACGCAGCCACCTTCATCCATAGCTTGAAGCTCCACAGCACGATCACCATTAAAAGATGGGAGAGAGCTGAGATACTTGGTTGGCACCGAGAGTCTCTTCTGGACATCCGTCTTGCTAAGTATCTTTGTGAAATTTTCCATTAACTTGTTTTTTAAGCCAAGTGAATATCTTAGAATGGCCTCTAATTAAGTTGGGTTTGGTTGGGATTTATATGGTCTCGAGCACGTTATTAAATTTTGCATCAATTTGCCATCGAGCGATTTGTAAGTGAAAGAGACCGCAGCCTCGCGAGCATGGCTGTGGGGTAAGATCGAGGTAAAGGGCGAGAAGAAATAATTTTAAAATAAAATCGTACGGTTTATCTGGGACATGAATCTGCGTTCACCTTGTTAGCTGTAAACCAAAGGATACCATGTGGGCAGCTTCTATATGTTTCCAGAATAAGTGTGTGTAGATTTTCTTTCTTCTATTTTTTTAATTCGATAAAGCGGGCCGTATGTCACTTACTTTTGGTTTTCTTATACTTTTTTATATTATTTTTTTAGCATATTTTTTCAAAGTTATTTATAATGTAGGGTTTTTTTTTTTTTAGTTTAATGTGTATGTCCGGGTTAATTTGCGCGTACCTAGACTAATCCCAAAAATCCTAAAATTAACTACAATGTAAGTCTCCAGAGACCATCATATGAGCAATTTAGAGCCCGAATCTAAAATCACAGAGAAAGCAAACCTCTTGATCCTAAATTCTTACCACTTGGCCACCACCGTAGGGTCTATATTTTAACAAGTTACAAAGCAGGCCGTATCTCTACAGTGAATTTGTTTAATGATTTTATTGTGTATGAGAGCCAATGATATTGAATAGAGTCACTAAAATTTGTAGGTCTCGGACGTACGAGGTCTAAATTGGTTATTTAGAGAAAATCTGAGCAAATCCCACCCTAATAGATGGGATTTACACTTTATGAAATTTGTCAAATTTTAACAATCAGATTGATTTCAGCAACCAGGTTTTGCTTGAGAATTTATTAAAATTAGGTTAAAATATTTTATTTTACAAGAAGATATTTTTTAGATTTTTCATATTTGTTTCTAGAAAATATTTTTCTTTGTTTATTTTTTATAAAATATTTTACAATCAACATTTAAACTTAGTTTATCTACCAAAAAATATTTTCAACTTAAAAATTTTATAAAATATTTTACAAATAATAATCCATCCATTTATAATATTTTTCAATTATTTTAACTACCATTTTAATTTCACCACAACACTACTATTACCACCACTATCTCCTTCCCCTTCACCATCATCTCTCCACTATCTCTTCTCTTTCCATTACCACCACCTCATCTCCCTTCACTTCCATTGCCATTTCATAACCATCTCCTTCTCTTTCATAATTACCATCATTTATACTACTAGAAAATTGGAAAAAAGTTAAGGAAATGTTGACGGTAAAAAAAAGTCAACGAGCTAGTTTTTAATTATAGTATTTCATTATTGTTTTTGTCATCGTGTAAAGCACCAATAAAATCTTTTTTATACATCAACAGAACATGTTGTCAGTATTTTTTAATTTTTTTATAGTACTCCTTCATCACTACTATTATTTTACCATCACATCTTTTATCATTATTATTAAAAATTATTTTGCTTAAAACAAACCAACCCATGGTGTATTTAAAATCAATTTTGGCCACTCCTTGACAGTCAAAACACCTGGGGAATGCATTATTTCATCTAATTGGCATAAATATTCTATTCTTTAGCAATCCTTTTGTTATCACTTATTTATAAGGGAGCCATAACATAAGCGTAAAACTCAGAATTTATAAGAAGCATGTAAATATTAAAGAATTATTTTAATTTAAAAATTTAAGTTGTTAGATGAGTTTTTAAGATATGATTTATATTATTTTCTAACAGATCTTCTCAGATAAAAGCTCTTTGAGCTTGAAACTTACACAAGCTTATATGATTTTGTATTTATTTTTTATCAAATAAATAAGTATGATGAGATTTAAATTTGTAATTGCTCGGTCATCAAATCTCTGATATTATGTTAAATAACTATTTTAACTCAATAATTTAATATATTATTTTCTAACATAATTTCTTAAATAAAAAAAATTTAAATTTGACACTCGTGTAGACACAATATTTTATGTTTAATTTATTATCCTGAATATATTGTCCAAACATAAAGCGATGCTAGAAATCGAATCCAAACCATACAATTTGAACTACACATATTAATCAAAGCACTTAATCACGACGAAAAAGCCATAAAATTATACTATCAAGATACCTTAATCCAATAACTTAACCACCAAGGCAATTAGTATTTGTAGGTCTCACTATGACGAGTGCATGACAAACACAAATGTTGAATTAAATTTTACGTTATGGTTAGGATTTAGGTAATAAAATCATAAATTGGATTAACTATCTAATTATAAATACTTTGGGACGTAGGTTTTTAATAACCTTGCTTGTATTATGAGTGAAATCTTTCAACTTTTAACTAAAATTAATGAAATGGTTTAGAGAAATATAAATTTATTAATTAAAAAAAACTTATGGAACAACGCATGCATAAATCTGCTTTTTGGTTTTTATTCACTTAATTATTTTAATTCTGTTATTCAAAATGAAGAATCTAATATTGTTAGATGAGATCTTTAAAATGATTTTATATACTTTAATACATCCTTTTAAAATGAAAATCTTTTGACCTTTGATGAAATTATAAGAATCCAAAATTACCTCCTGCTGATTTGTAAATTTAAGTAAAAAAATAAAGAAATAAAATTATAACTTGTGAATATATGATTATTAACATTCATATACCAAGTCAAAGAAATATCTGCATTCTTAACTTTAAAAACTTAACTTTCTTGAATAAAGTATTGTTAAATATTGTGCTCTAATAACATTTTGTTTAAATTTAGTGAACCAGTCAAGATCGTTGAATTTTTAAATTACTTTAAAAAGCTTTAGGATTTCGTTAATTCAGAATTAAGAACAATATTACTAAGTAGAACTGTTTAGTATCTGTTTTATTGACCTTTATTTTCAAAACCCTTTTACAATACATGTAATTTTGATTACATTAGATTTAATAATTGAATCCACAAATGTTTCTTGAATTTAGAAATAGTGTTTGATTTTGTGGATGAACTAATTTCTAAAGTTTTTTTCAAATTATTTTTTATTTGAAAAGATATTAAATTAATTTTTTTTAGTGTTTTTTTTAATGATTTTGATGGTATGATATCAAAATTAAAAAATATATATATAAAAAATATTATTTTAATAAATTTTGATTAAAAAACACTTTACACCATATTACTAAACAAACATTAAATTATTTCACCAGCACCTAAGATCCTACTTTTTTATCTGATAAGCAAAAACAGATGGCGCCATGATCAGTAGGCCAATAAAGGAACCCAAGCTTCACAGATCAACAGATACAGAACATAAAAGAAAAGAAAATGAAAGAAAATCAAGCGAAGATTTCAAGGAAACAGCGACATCCTACTGATATTACCATCTGGGTGGCTTCCTACACTCAAGAGTTGTGTTTTGCATATGCAACTCTACCTAGACTTTTGAAAGTCGTATTACGTCTCATTTTCCAACATAGAGACAAATAAGTCACATTGTATGGGTCCTCTTCTTACAAGACTAAGCATGGGAAAGGAACCTCTCTTTCTTTGACGAACTAGAATCAATCGAATCTTATCCAAATGCTTTGCAATTGTCCCTTCTAGGACTCATGCATCGACTAAAATGGTTCTTGATTTTCCTTGGGGTTCTGGGACGACTTGGGTTGAGCAGGTTGGAAAATTGTGGTGGTCGGGTGGCCATGAACAGCGATGCTATGTGTGATCATGGCTTTCGTCATTAACGGAAGCTTCAATCACAATGGGGGTGTCGTCCTCTTTCTTTTTCTCCCACTAGCAACCGACCCTGAGCCACATTTCAAACTCTTCATCCAATTGTAGCTCTACTTTCTCCTTGTGGTCGGTCCGGCAAAAGTGTTTTCTCCTTGAGTAGAATTTCTCAAGATGTATGAACGGCTAGCTAGTGTCTGCCAGTTCGCATAAACGACCCCACGAAAGCAAGCACCTAACTGAAAGATTAAAAATCAGCTTTTTTTTATACATGATAGATGTTGAGATCCGAATATTGAAAATAATAAAATAAAATTATTTGGGAATTCTTAAGATTATGTCAGACAGATTTGAAGTTGTTTAGAAATTTATTACTTGAAGATCTAATTCTTTTTTATTTGAATAAGTTTTTTAAGGTTGCATTGTCGCAAACAACAAGTCGTTCAATTGTATGATCTCTAATAATAATCCATACAAACCAGTAATGAGAAATCTCTTAAATCTCTATTTAGAAGAGATAGATTACTATGCCTAAAATACTAGCTCTTTACATAGTTCTTCTATCTAACAGACAATCATAAAAAATAAAAGTCATAACTATAATTTATAGAAAAATATGAAAAACCCTACAAATTGATAAAATATCAATTTGCTCCTTGAATAATATCCATATATTAATTCAGGATAATTTTATAAATTAACTCAATCGAGTCCTCACTTGATTTTTTTAAATCTAAAAATATAAATTAACTCAATCAAATTCTTAATTTTTAAAATATATTTTCAAGTCATACTTAATTCAATCATTTCAATTTAATTTCTTACTAATGGTTCTTAATATGTGTGATCTGTTAGGTTCCTAATATGTTGATCCAAATATAAACTTAATTCTAATTACATAGAATTAAACAATTTAATTTATTATCAATTTAACATTTAATTAATTTATATTTGAAGATTAGATGAATTATCTAGCAACGTGTCATGATCCCCCTAATATTAGAAAAGTTATTAGTGGTTTGATCACTTAACCTTTCAGTGACCGATTTTTCAGTGTAATTAGTATCATTTCATCAATAATGTTTTGATTTAACATTAAAACATGGAGTATATTTGATATGTTAAATCATGTTTGTTCTCTATGTAATAGTCTATGTTAAATCGGAAACTCTTTTAAAATCTTATTCTACCTTGATCAAGGATTTCTCAATCAATTCTATTTGAGCACAAATAGAACATTCTTCCTAATTTATCTAGGATGATGAATTCTCTCTTGATCACTCAAGTACCTTTATATAATTTATGTTATACCCAATGTATGTTCCTTTGTTATCTCGATTAAGATAATATGTAACAGGATCAAAGCATAACATTCTTTATATAATATAGTTTAGTGATCTGAAGTATAAGTATCATTTATACAACTGTTATGTAAGTCTTTCCATAAACATAAATGATCTCTTCATATAGAATTCTCATGCGAATCAATTTAGTATATGACAAGCATCTAAATATTAATTCTAAATATCCCTTATACCTCAACTTATAAGAAGAAATACTTCATTTCATAAAAAAAAAAGAGAACATAATTAATATGTATTAGTCTCTAAAACTTAAATAAATATCCAGTATTTAAAAGAGCATCAACCATTAATATTTTAGAAATAATGCTTTGATGCAATATGAATCTCATGATTATAATAACTTTATAAATATTTTTGCAAAGCATTTTTTTTATGAACTTTATCTTTACTCTAAATTCTTAAATTAAATATCAAAATTATTAATCTAATATAATATAAATATTAAAAATAAATTAAATATTTATTAATAATAAATATGTATTTATATAAATATAATAATATTATATATAATCAATTGATTAGCTACAAGTTATATTAAATTAATTGATCAATTTGGTTCAAAATATTAATAAATTAATCGAATGCATAATCTTTATATATGTAGGAACTATTTAGACACGCACGTTAAGATGTATTGAGAAAATTAACCACTAATTAATCAAATCAACCACTTCAAAAAGTTGACATCGAAAAGTTCACTTGGTAAAAAGGCAATGCTGAATATATATTATTTTTATAAATGTTTTGTTTGTTTATGGATGAAATCTTTTCTAATCACTTTTAACCATAATTTCAAAAGCTAACTCCATGATGAATTCGGAACAATGCTTGAATTATTGTTATAAATTAACTTTGGTTAATTTTAAAAAAACATTTAAAGGATAAATATGACATCATAGCTTGAATTATAGGTAGGGTAAGTTATGACCCCAAAATTATTTTTTAAATGATCAAAATAATATTATTTTATTAAAAAAATTAAAAATTAACATGTTTTTAACTAGATAAACTAATTTATAAATCAAACTAGGTTTTTAATTGAATCACATCAAATTTATTTATTTTTCGTTTTTCTTTTCCTTTTGAATGATTCAAGTACTGAATCAGCACGTTGGACATTCAAGATTTAATAACTCTGCTTTTGCCTCATTCTTCCATGCAACCTTCCTCAAAGTATTTGAAAACTAACTTTTAGACTGTGTTTGTTAAATTTTTTTTTGATAAAGTGAAATAATAGGAATGAAAGATGATGAATGACTTATTATCTATCCATTTATTTTGCTAATAAGGGAGGATTGAAAATTATAAATGAAGAAAGATTTGAGGAATTCCTCCAAATTTTTCGTTTGACTCCGTATCCTTCATGTTAAATGATTGAATACACTTAATTTGCCCTTGTCAACCCCTCCTTCCTTCTATCCCTCTGAACAAAGTGTTATAGATTAAATTGGAAGGAATCTAGCATATATAGCAGATAATCTCGATCGATTTTGTTGAAAAATTTTATTTATGTTAGAACACAATGACTTGAATTGGCCTTTTATTAGTCATCCTTCTCTTCACTGGCTTTTCACATTGACTATACTTGATTAATCACTTTATTATATAGTTTTGAAACCCGGTCTGGCCCAGCAAGTCAATCCGGGGCTGAACCGGGCCGGATTGAAGAAAAAACATGAAAATAAAAAACTTGATGTGACCCGGCTGATCCAGCACCCGGTTGCAAGTCTGTTGAAATTTTTTTTACTAAAACGATGTTGATTTAAATTTTTTTAAAACAATATTAACCCGGCCAACCCGGTGACCCAGTCAAAATCTGAAACCCATATCTTAAACCGGGTCAGATCATAAAACTATCCTTTATTACATTCATTGTACTTAGCTTTAGTTCATGTACCATGTTTTGACATAGATATTACTTGAATAGGACTAAACCACACAAAAAACACAACACATCCAAAAAGGTCAAATGTGAAGGTGATGGCCCAATATCTAGTTGTTTTGTACAATGTTGTACGCAGTTTCTAATTTCTAGTAATAGTTTTTCTTTTGATTATTCTTTATAAGTCTTAGATTTAGAGAATGTTTAGCTATGCATTAGCTGCTATATTTTTTTTATCAAACCCAATAACATAATGTTTGGTTATCTTTAGCAGCTATGTTTTGGCTCATGAGATCCACAAAAATCTAATGTTTCACCTCAGGTTCTGTGCAAGCAATTTTTTCATGCTTCTTGCTGCGTTTTTGTTAAGTGAAGAATTGCACTTTTTATTGTTCACATAAGTGAACAGTGGAGAGTGCAACTCCACTATTCGCATGAACAGTGAGGTGTGACACTTCATTGTTCACGTGAACAATGGAGTGTTTCCGGTCAGATCGAGTTTAGTTCAAAGCTAAATGCATTGAACTGGGTCCAACCTAGTAAAAAAAATAATTTTTGTTTTTTTAATTGTATTTTATTTGAAAAAATAGAAGGAAATCGCTTGATGATGTAGCATTTGCAGAATTTGATCGCAATCTCAATTTTGTTCTTGCTGGGTCCGACCCAATTAAAAAAACATCAATTTTTATTTTTATTTTTATTTTTAATTGTGTTTTATTCAAAAAAAAATTAGAAGGAGATCGCTTGATGACGTAGCATTTGCAGAATTTGATCACAATCCCAATTTGTTCTTGATAATATTTTACCTGATGTTGTTGCGCACTTAAGAAACTATAAAAAATATAGTTCTTATTGGATAGATTTCGTACGTGATAAAATTGCACATAGTTTAATGGAACAATAAAAAAATATTTGATATCAGTATTATTTATTTCATGATGTAATAGCAGTAGTTAAATCTACAATATTTAAATAAAAAACCATATATATATATATAACCTCAATTTAAAAGGTATTTTTTTAATCAAACACATTAAACTATTTTTTGCTCAACCTCAATTTCAATCACAGTTTTAACCAAACATATATTTTTCCAAACTAATCTCAACTAAAAATACTTTTTATAAAACAATTTTCTCAAACCACAACCACAACAGTTACAACAATATCAAACACATTTTTAAAAAGGTTAAAATGTAACCCTCTAATTTTTAATTTATTTTAAATTTGTTTGATAATATATCTGAAAATGGAACATAAACTTAATAAGGCAACTTTTAATTCCCAGAAGCAGCACATATAACTAAGAGCATTTCCTTGTATAAAAAAAGAAGAATTGAAGGACTACAGTAAAATACAAAAACTCAAGCATTAATGTTTCTAATTAATAATGGGAAGGGGATGCGATGGTGTAGTTAAATGCACCATAACACATATACTACTTGCCATTCAATTCATTGACCCTACATATTTTATAAAGATTAATTTTTATATTAATAGCTTGTTTAAGAGTGAGTAATGATTATTTTTTAAAAATATTATAATAAATTCAAATTATATTGAAACTATGGTACAAACACAACCCCAAACAAGATGTAAGTGGGCCTACTAGCAACTATTATTTTAAACAAATGTAAATTCAAATTCTTTCATAATTAATTAAGTTTTCAAAAATAATATAAAAGGTTAATGAAAAGTCATATGCCTTTCATACACACATAGTAACCTAAAGGATTGGAATAAATTAGAAGATGTTTTATTCTTGATGACCTACTTTTTTTGAATAATTTTTTGAACACTTAATTAATCATGAAAGAAGACATGTATCATTTTAATTTTTCATCCTTTCTGTGCTTAGCATATTGAAATTATCTTACACTTTATGGATTTTTTTTAATTATTTATGTTATATTTTCTGAATTATTCTTAAATATAATTTCTCATTTGAGAAAAAAATTAAGAATACAAAATTCCAAAAAAAAAAATTACACTATTCTGAAACTCAAGTCATGTTTTATGTTTAAATTTATTATTTTAATAACAAAAAATACCCACCGCAATTTTTTGTCATCTACAAAACGAAGTTGACAATAAAATCTTATCTTAATAGACCGTTATTTTAATTTAAAATTGGAATTATAAATGACAAAAAAACATTTTTTTTAAGTAAACAAATGCTTTTACTATTAAACATGTGTCATAACAAATCAAAGGGATCCTATTTTTTTTATTGGTCATGCGGTAAGTAGACACCTGCGCTAGTTTTGGTCCTAAACCGTGGAAGGTTACTAAAGTAGCCATAAATCATCATTGATTAGGCTACTGAAACACAAGTCTACCTTCACGCATGAGGGTGGTTTCTGAAACAATTGCAGGACCTTCTTTTCCTTTATAGACCAGATTGATATCCTTGAGCACAATATTTTCCCATGGATGGACACTGCTGTGGTTTAAAAGAAACTGCAGTCCTTAGCTTGGAAGTTACCCCTAATGTTATTGTATGTAATTAATATCTTTAATTTGAATATGTGAAGGAGTCTGCAAAGAAAAAGAAAAAAGAATAAGGTGATTAACATTCTCAGCTCAATAATAATAGCATTAATCACAATTAAGAAATGGGAAATTTATTTAATTAATCACAAGCCAATCAAAATTGGAAGTACCCTGGTGTCACAAGGAGGAAAAGGGCAATAATGTTGATCACTATTGATGGGATTCTGAACACCATCCATTGTGATGTCTTCATAAGTAAAACCAGAAGCAACATTGTTGTAACCCATTTTTGGGTCCCCACAAAAATAAAAATAAAATAAATAGCTAAAAGAGGTTAGAAAAATAACAGGAGGCATGAAACGCCCAGAAAATGATCAGAAAATTGGTCAAGGAGGTTAAAAATACAAAGATGGATTTTTTCTTGGATGATGAGAGCCCTGATGGATAAGAAAATTTGATTTTTGAGGAGAAAAGTCCAAATTTGAAGGTTTATGGACTTAATTGGATTTTTAATTGAATTTATAGAGGATTTGAGTGCAAAAAAAAATTAATTTTTAAGCCAATTTGGGCTTTAATTAGAAGGAATTAAAGTTCTGGGGCCAAAAATATATTTTTTAGGAATTTATTTGGTCAAATCAGGGGCTTAATTGCATAAATATTGAAGTTTAAGGGCCAATTAGGGGCTTAATTGTGAAAATCCGAAATCAGGGACCAATTTGGAAGAGGCACGTAATGGAGGGGCTGCAATTATTCGGTTCAGGGGCCTAATTGAAGAAATTGAAAGTTTATTAATCAATTGAGGGCTCAAATGCATAAATCAGAGGCCAAGGACTAAAGTGAAAAACGCGGCCAACAAGAGGGGCGGAGACCGAATTTGACAGGGATACAATTGAAATGAACAAGAAATGATGGAGGGTTGATTTGAAAATTGGCTCATTTAAATGAAACGGCACGTTTTCTCCAAAACGACGTCGTTTCATATATTAAAAAAAAAAAAGACCGGAACGGTGTTGTTTTGAACGACATTGTTCCTCTTTCTTCTTCCCCCCGAATGAGCAGCTGGGGGAGAAGAAAACCTTTGTTTTCAAACCTTCCCGCCTCTCTCTCCTCGCCCCCACCGAAGCCCCACACCTTTAGACCACCGAACAAGTCACTGGCCGACCAGCCATTGCGTGATTTGCTCCCGCACTAGCAAAAGGCGCATCGATTCTTTCCCTATAAATAGAGTGTTAAACCGAAGAGAGAAGGGACCCGAATGGAGGAGACAGAGGGAAAAGAAGAAAAGAAAACTCAAAGAGACCGAACAGAGGGGAGAGAGTTATATTTTTTAAACTGAAAGGAGAGGGAAGTTTCAAACGAGGAGAGCACCATTGAAGAAAAGGCAGCACCTACTCCTTTGCACGGGGAGGAAGAAGAAGGAAACAATTGTTGTCCTTAGGCTTCCCAGCCACTGTCACCTTCATAACCACCTGAGGCATCACCGACTTCCTCTCCACCACCACCACCACCATCAGCGCTGCCAAAAAAACAGCAGCATCACCGTGAGAGGGAAGAGCAGTGTGAGAAGCAGAAGAAGAAAGGAGAAGCAGAGGAGAACAGAGTAGAACAAAAAATACAGAGAAGAAGGAAGAAAGGCCGGCCACCATCCCAGCCATCCTCCGGTCAGCAACCGCTAGTAGCACCGCCTTCAGAACCGCCACAGGTCAGCCCTCTGCCCCTTATCTCATTTTATTGTTCATCTTCTTGCATGCAGAACGTGCACAGTGCACGTTCTGCAAGCAAGAAAATAATCACCCGTTATTGTGCATGTGCACTGGCTAATTAATTAACTGGTTACTGTGCACACAGTAACCCGGTTACTATTTATATACAGTACCCCGTTACTATTTGTGAACAGTTACATACTGCACTCATGTACAGTACCCGATTCATGTGGTTTCGGGCTGGAATATCAGCCCAGCCCATGTGGCTGGACTGAGTCCAGCCCTGTAGAAGGTTGGCTCATTTTATTTCGGGCCGATTTAAGCCCAATCTCCTTTTGGGCCGGGTCTGGCCCAAACCAGAAAAGCATGATGGCCTGTTGGGCCGAGATCGGCCCAACCTTTCTTTGTTGGGCTGAGTCCGACCCATTTGTTTGGGCCGGCCCAGCCCACTTAATATATATATTATATATTTTATATTATAATATATATGTGTGTATATATATATTATATATAAAAAAATTTAAAAAAAAATATTTTGAAAAATCTTTAAAAAATATTGTTAATTTTCCTGCATATTTTTGTCACAATGGATTAATGTTGGTTTGTATTTTTATACCGTAAAGATACAAAACCAGTGTTAAAAATATCCGGTTTTCGTCAAAACATCAAAGATTTTCAGAATAAAAAATGTTTTTGCTTTCAAAAAAATTCTAAAAAATCCCTAAAAATATTGTTGATTTTTTCTGCATATCTTTATTAAGGTGGATTAATATTGGGTGGTATTTTTATACCGTAATGATACAAACCCAGTATTAAAATACCCGATTTTCATCAAAAAAAAAATATTTACATAAAGAAAAATGTTTTTGTTTTAAAATACGGCCTAATCTCTCCAATATATATATAAATATTATAACATCATATTTTCACACAACAAAGAAAATTTTCATAACAATATATGTATTAGCATGCATTTTGGCTTTAATAACCAGTTTATTCAAGCCATGAGAACTAGGCCAATATTTCAAAAATTCTAAAAAGATCTTTTTGTTTTCTTTTAGTATTCGGGATTATGAATTTATACGTAAAACGTATTCCTAATATTAAAAGGGTTTTTGTAAAGACCTTAGAATGGTTAGAATTTTACCCAATAAGATAAAGACCTTCTTACCGAGGAGGATTTGTCTTGAACCATGGACAGATTAACAATTAGAAAACACACGAAAAGACCTTAGATTTTATCAGACAATAAAACAATGCAGCTTACCTTAGATAAGGCGTATTTGGGGTGCTAATACCTTCCATTTACGCAACCAGTCCCTGTACCCGATCTTTGAGACCAGTTAGGGTTCCTAGTGACCAAAATACTAGGTGGCGACTTCCATTCTATTTTTCACCAACAAAAGACAGTATTTTCTTTTATCCCCATAGATATAGATAGATTTACATTGTAGATTAAAAAAATAGAACAACTATATAGATTTTCACCGCGACGCCGCACACATGCGACAAACACCTTCATGAGGAGATTCCCATGTTTTGATTCTTACAGTACCATCACTAGTGTTTGCAAAAGTGCAGTAAAACCAGGAAAAAAAAAAGTGCAGTAAAACCAGAAGCAACTCCTTCATAAGGAGATTCCCATGTTTTGATTCTTGCACCGTCACTAGTGTTTGCAAAAGTGCAGTAAAACCAGAAGCAACACCTTCATGAGGAGATTCCTATGTTTTGATTCTTGCACCATCACTAGTGTTTGCAAAAGTGCAGTTCCTCACCCTAGGTTCGTGGCCTAGCGGTCCTGGCAGGGAATTCCTTGCCTCTACAATCTAAGTTCAAATCTTAATATTCATGTCTGTTATTCTCGTGATACCTTACTTATTTATTGGATTTATAAGATGTTTAGTAGGTTTGAATATTAATTATGATGTACATAAGCTGGTCCGGACATCCCGTGTTATAAAAAAAAAAAGTACAGTTGCTAACGGTCAATCCCACTAGAATGTCTTTTTTTTGAAGGTCGTATTCCCTCCCATACTTCCAACACTGATTCCATGTCCAGGGCCGCAAGAAACTTGAGTAATGTTAACATTGCGATTCCATTGAGGATCGCTACACAATCATCACCTGTACCGCTTATTGTGTGTGAAACCCTTATTCCTTGTGAAGCACTAAGTTTGATCCCATCAGTATTAGGGCTATCTTGAGGAGCAGATAAATGGAGATCACTCAGATCCAAGTTGTTGCTGGCAAAGATGGACACGTGCATTTTGGCTGTTGGTTGATTTTATGTTCTTCGCTGCCTCATTTTTTACGAATTCAAGCCCTTAATGTCTGAACAAAATATTATTAAAAAGTAATAATCAAATATATGTTTTAATACACATATATATGATAGTCAAAATAATAAAAAAATAATCAGGCATTGATGAATTGAATAATTAATAGAAAAGATTCGTAGTACGGCTGAACAACACTTTAGGTGTCATTTTAAAAAAATATATCATATATAACCTAAGGAAAAAGGTTCGCAAGGGCGAATAATACAAATTAATTTTTTTGTATTATATTGCATGCATCCGCGAGGAGTAACTGTTTTTTTAATAAAAGAATGCATCTTAGATGTAGAAATCAGTACGAGATGAGAATTATCATCTCAAATGTTGGAAAATATTTTGAATGACATCACAAAATAAAAAAATCTTTTCAACGAAACTTTTAAATTAAAATAATAAGATTCAAATTTCTAACTTAATATATTAGATAAATAATCAAAAATAATTTTATATTATCTCTCTAAACCTAATGGCTTCACAGTTATTTTGAATTTGACACCTGAGAATGTTGAGATTTAAGATTTTGAGACTTACTAATTAAAATTATGATTTCAAATCAAGTAATTATATCAATCAAAAAATAAAGTTATTGAGGGAGGATTCCAAGATTCATCATATATTATTTTCTACCATATATACAATATTTTTTTTATTTTTTTTAAATAATGAGCATTTCTCAAAAAACGAGAAAGTATAAACAATAAAGACATGAAATTAAAAAAAAAAAATCTAAATACCACCTAAAGCTTATATACAAGAGGACCATTACGGTAACTAAGAATCGATCGGAACATAGCCAAAAGTAGCTCCAACCAGCTTGACTTCTCTTGCAACCTCAACCTTATAAACATGTGTCGTATACAATAGGCAAACTCTATTAGGAAGGGTTTTTTTTTTTATATAGGATTTATTAGTTATTATTAGAAATGAAAGGGTTAGTTTGTATTCTTACATCTTTGATATACCGTATAATTATTAAATTACTCTTCAAAAAAAAAATTTCTTTGGTCACGAGGCTTTTCAAGTATTTATTTTTTTTATAGCACAATTATTTAAATGACATTAAAAAAAAATTTCTTGACTTTGGATGCAAAGGCACTTAAGTTATTTTTTTATATATATTTTTTTTTTGTTATTTTAGGGTCAAGAGTAATTTAATCTTTTAATACATAAAATATAATTTGCATTGAAAAGTAGTGGCAGATGCTAACAAGTAAGTGTCAATACCCATGCTTTTTAGATGGCGAGTGTGGCGCCAAAACAACTTTGAACATCATCTTCTAGAATGGCATTAGATGCATCTCATCAACCCTATCATGATAGTGAGATGCGAGCTGTCAGAAGATTGGTTGTTGAACTCCGACCAAATGTATTTTCTTCTTTCTCTCTTAGAAAATTATGTTTGTCATTGCACTATATATATATAGTTGTTTGTTATAATGTACTTGGTCTTGAATCATTTATTGGGTTAATGTTTTTTTAATTTCATCCCTTGATATTTGATTTTAATATCAGATTTGATCTGTATTTTTTTAATTGTAATTATTTGATCTTGAATCCTTTCTTGAATTAACTTTTTTTAAAATTTTATCCCTTAACATTTGATTTTTATGTCAAATTTGGTTATTATTTTTTTATTATTATTTTTAGTTTTTCTTGTCCTTTTCTTAATTGAAAATATTTTTCAATTCCAACCTTTATGATTTGATTTTATCTTTTTTTTAGTTAAATTTGGTTCTTATTCTTTTAAAATCTACATTTTTTTTCTTTTTTATCCATTTTTTATTTTTTTAAAATCAAGTTTATCCCTGATTATTTTTGTTGGTTGGGAATTTTATATTATTATTTTTTTGGGTTTACCTTTTATGTTGAAATTTGATCTCATGATCAGTGTTACAAATTCTGAAGGTTTGACCGAGTTAGCTTTGATTATTTTTAATTATTTTTTAAATTTCATTCATCATCATTAGGTTAGTTGGAAATTGATATTCTTTGATTTTTTTATCTTTTCTTTCTATAGAGTTATCCCAATATTATGTCCCGGGTTATAGATTCAGCAGGTTCACCAGATTTGACTCGAGTCCTTTTGTTTTCATTGCTTTTTAATTTTTTTTATTTCGCCCTTCAATATTAGGTTGATTTGAAAATTGAATTTGCTTTTTCTAAAGTTATTTTAGTCTCATTACTAAGTTATAGATTTAGTTTGATTTATGCTCAAGCTAGATAATAAAAAATTATAATGTCTGGTTCTTTAAGATGATGTATTTTTAAAAATTCACCGGTGTGATGGATTGAACAGACTCAGGTCAATTTCTTTTTTGTTTTTAAAATTATTTTATTTTTAATTTTGTCATTCATCATTTTATTTGCAGGGAATTAAGATTCATATTTTTTTATTTTTCTTTCTATATAATTATTTTATTCTCATTTAATTTTTATTTTGTTAACAAATAAAATCATTAAAATATTTTATGAATATTGTAAAGATAAATTTTCATAATATTAACAAGCATTCAACTTTTGTATTGAAATATTGTTATTTTTTTCATTTTATTTATTATTAATATCTTGTTTTCTAATCATATTATTAGAATAAATAAATTTTTTAAATCCATTCTATAAAATCTTAAATTTTTTTATATAAAAAATATTTATATTATCTTAATATCTTTTCTACTATGGAAAAAAAAAATGATAGTCAAGGGTACCTATCCAGTAGACTTCTAGAAATAAATAAATAAAAACAGACAAACGTGTTTCAGAGTGTTGATGTGACTAAAAAACCAAACCATGTGGTTCCATCCTAAGTGGCATTCGAGGTGGTTAATGGGCTCGAGCCATGCGACCCTCTTCAAGTAGCTGTGAACTCAGAACATGAGCAGAGCCTCAGTTGGCATGAGGTATAAATCAATTCTTGCTAATAAAACAATATGTATAAGTTGACTTAAAAAGTTTCGTTTATTTTTACGGTTAAAAAGTATTTTTTGCAAAAACTTAAAAAGAAGTTTTTTAATTAAATTTTATATTTTTAAATTGTTTTAATATGTTGTTATTAAAAATAAATTTAAAAAAAAATATTATTTTAATATATTTTTAAAATAAAAAATAACTATTAATTATAATTGGGTTTCTATTGAAAAAAATATATTTTAATTTTAAACGTAAGTATTAGACAACACAAACTCCATCGGGTTTCATTTCATGGTCATTGTTGGTCCATGTGGCACTAGGACATCTTCTAGCTCATGGTCAACAGGTTTCAGTTTTTTTTTTTTTTTTTTTGTGAAATGTATTTCTGGGGTTGTGGTATAAGTAGGTTAGTAAAAATTTAAATTTTTTTATTTAAAATTATTTTTTTATTTGAATATTGTTTTCCTATACTAATTTTAAAAATAATTTTTTAAAAAAAATATTTTAATATATTTTTAAATAAAAAACAATTTAAAAATTAACTTCCATAACATTTGGATAAGGATATCCACTATTGAACTTAGTTTAACATTTGACCTTTTATTTGTTTATCTTCCATTGGACTTACCTGCGCAGCCTTGTTTTTCTTTCTTCGTAATTTAGGCTTACGCCAATGTAATGAGTAAATTGATTGTATGGTCCCTCAGATTTCAAAAATAAATCAAATCAGTCCTTGTACTTCTGTGTACCATAACCCTAATATTTTCAATTCTTAGTCAAATGTGTTATCCCTATACAACACATATTCATTAGATGTCAGTGGCACATGTACACATTTAAGTGGATGAAAGTAACCACAAATTGTAAACTCAAGGGTTGATATGCTGAAATTTAAAGCATAGAGGGATGACTTAGCTAATTTTCAAAACTTGAGGAACTACATAATGGGTTTACAACATAGTTTTGAAACTTGACCTGACTCGATGGGTCGACCTAGGACCTGACCGACCCGGGACTGGAACCAGGCTGAGTTGAAGAAAAAATAGATAAAGAAAAAACCATGTATGACCAGGTTAACCCGGCAAGACCCGGTCAAAAATCTGGTTACAACTCATTGACTTTTGCTTCTTTTTTTTCACTAAAATAACATTATTTTAATTTTTTTAAAAAAACAAATTGACTTAGTGACCCGATCAAAATTCAAAACGCATGTCTTGAACTGGGTCAACCAGACCAGATCTGAAAACCATGGTTTACAAGTGAAGAATGCAATATGAGAAGAGTTGCTTTTTCAATTTTTTAAAAGAAAACGATAAAAATGCTTAAGATATTTTCTAATTATTTGTTTAAATTCTTTATATTATGATTGAACACCATTACAGTTGAATTTCTCCGTTCTAATTAGTCTCCAGTAAGACCAAATGATCAACTATTATGAATTGGATCCAACGAAGTAGCCTTATCAATCTCGATTTTTTTTATTCAATGATAAGAAATGTTTTTAAATTAATTTATGATTAACATATTAATTAAAATCAAATCCTATCTTATTAATTAAGTGTCAAATCATAATATTACAATGTACGGATGAAAACTCTTTTCCACGTTCATGGCCTGAATTATATTTTAAAAAATAATAATTAACGATTGGGTATTAAGATTTTGAAATTATATTAAAAATTTATTTAAATTTAATTAAAAGTTTAAACATGAGATTCCAAACACAATATTGTATTATTATCTGTACAAAATTATTCACACATTTTTTTAAAATTAAGAAAATAATGAACAGTTCTCAAGAAACTAGAGAGTGCTGCCCAGAGAGTGATTCTAAATATCGCCTAAAGCTTATATACAATATGGCCATTATGGTAATCACGGGGCTATTGTCGGAGCATAGCCTAAAACAGCACCATATATCTTGACTTCTTCAGCAACCCGAGCCTTATAAACATGTGTTATATATACAACAGGGCCATTTTGGAATCGGAGCAGAGCCACAAAATATCGCTAACACCAAATATCTTGACTTCTTCAGCAACCCGAGCCTTATAAACATGTGTAATATATACAACAGGGCCATTTTGGAATCGGAGCAGAGCCACACAATATCGCTAACACCAAATATCTTGACTTCTTGTGTGTTCTATATACAACTGGACCATATATTGGGATAATTATGGGGTTAGAATCGGAGCATAGCCGAAGATAGCACCGAATATCCTGACTTCTTTTGCGACCCGAACCTTGTAAACACGTTTTGCAGCGGGTTTGTTTTTGTCCCTGTAAAACCTGACCTTGTCGCCAGCTTTAAGGTTCTTGCTAGCAACGAAAGGAAGCCAGCCCTTTGCGAGAACTGGTTTAGGGTATCGCCCTTTCTTGCGGACGGAGCACTTGAAGGACCAGACATGACCCTTATCATCAACTGCTTGAAAATCTACAGTATGACCACCTCCGAAAGATGGGAGAGACTTGAGATACTTGGTCGGCACCGAGAGTCTCTTGCAAATATCCGTTGGTCTGAGTATCTTTGAGAAGCTTGCCATCTGTTAGGCCAAGTGGAAAGAAGAGGAGCTTTGGATTAATGGACTTCGTCGTCTCTTTGTTTTGTTTTTTTTTTCTTAAAAAAAAAAGCTTTTAGCACGACTCTATAACTCTGGGTGTACTTGGGAGTGCTATTTGTAGGCACGTTGGTCATCGAGAGATTGCAAATGAAAAAATAAATGAATCGCGCGAGGGTCCTTGTTGACTAATATAATGGAGGGGAAAAAGAAAAAGAAATATTACTAATTAAGATTAGAATAAAAGAAGAATCCATTGTAGGAATTCAATGGAATCACGCAAGTTCCCAAATCCCAGTTTGAGCTGGCAAAGATGGCCTAAAAGTGAGGGGGGATCGAAGCCACGATATTCAGTGTTGATCCGACAAAAAAAACAAAAAATGTGGTTCCATCCTAGGTGGCATTCGAGGTGGTAAATCAGCACAAAGCCATGCGAGTCACTTCACCAAGATGTGAACTCGGAACATGAACAGTGGTAGGTGCAAGTTATGGCGACAAATCGGAGAAGAAATTTCGACCCCTCAAATTGACTTTTTTTTTTTTTTTAATGAAAATTAACAGAATTTTTATATTATTATTAAATCGAAGAATTAGCTAATTAAAACTTGTTTAGGAATATGGTTGGAGTTATATATTTTTTTTGAAAATATATAAAAATAATATATTTTTTTATTTTTTAAAAATATTATTTTTAATATTTATATTAAAAAAATTATTTGTCATTTTTTATTATTATTTTTAGTTAATTTTGGATTTATTTTATTTGAGTTTTCTTTAAATATCTCAGTTTAAACGCCTAACTTTTCAACCCATTATCTTCCACATATAAAGGTTGCAAGATTTTAAAATTAAAAAAACTTTAAATCTTATAAACTTCCTGTATAAGTCACCTCCATTATTTTACAAAACTCACTAATGTTGCTTTTTGACATATTCTAAGGAGTCCATAGCCATCCACCGACTAAATGTGTTCCCGTCGCTATAATTTAATGCTGCCTCTTGTTTTATATAAATTTCTCCAGTTTACATTGCGGCAAAGTCTCATGGAACTTCTTTATTTATATCTTGGCCCTTGGGGTTTATATAATTAAGGAGTTAGAACGCCTTTTCTGATATAGTTTTATCTTTTTTAAAATATTTTATTATTATTTTTCAAACCCCATGCTCGTCAAGAGACCCAAACATCTATAATAAATCGATTTTTTTTTATTTAAGTTTAATATAATTTAAGTAACGGTCTCATTTAACCTAACTTGATATGATGTTTTCCACTCTTTGCTCCCCGTCCAGCCGGCAATATGGCAATACCTTAATTCTCATTTAATGGGTCGCCTGTTCACAGGACAGGGACAAATAAAGATGCGTCGTGCAACTTCATCATTCATGATTTCAGACTCACAACGTTGCAGTGACATGGAATACAATTCTTCAAGTTTTTTTTTAGTTTTCTTTTTTGTTGTGTCGTGTTGTGTTCTGTGTTTTTTATTATAAATTTAAAAATAATTAATCAGCCACCACACATCATAATTTTATATAAAATTCATTTAAAATTCCTCTTGAGATTTTAACTAAAAAAACCTATAATTTATGAATTGAGACTGCGTGACAAGATGGAATTGGGTTGGTTGAACGAGGCATTGCAGAAGGATCGAATATGTTCAATAGAAAGATGAGGGATAGAATAGGTAAAACCTCTATTTTATAAGTATTATAAAAATATTGATTTTAAAAAAGTATAGTTTAATTGGTCAAATTTTAAATTTATTTTTTATAAATCACCAATTTAAATTTTATAAATTTTAGAAGTATTGAAAGCTTATATAATTATTAATTTTAAAGTCTTTAGAATTAATTGAGGTGTATGTAAACTGATCCAGATATTTACATTAATAGTATAAAAAGTATTATAAAAGTATTCATCACATAGTACAATTTTTCTTAAAATTAAATAATGGTATGGAGTGGTGACTAATTCAGCACCACTGTAGTTTCTTTCTATAGAATATGGATATAAAAAGAGATTAGAAATTATTATTTTTTCCGTAAACATAAGGGTGCATCAACTTACAATCGCAATTATCATGTCATCAAAGTGTATTGTTTTAATATCATGTTGTAATATATTTTTGATACATTAATTGCAAGAACTATTAACTATATATATAAATTATTTATTCTTCTTATTATCAAATAGAATCTTTTTAATCAGAAAATGTGATGTTGAAAATTGTTGATTTTATTTGAATTCATGTGTGAATGGTTTCATGTAAATCAAAATAGTTTAAATCCATTTGTTGTTTATTGATGCTTCCCTCGAGTCGAGACAAAAAGTTTCCAATATTTAAAAGATCTTCAAGTAGCCGCCAATAGGCTAGATTGTCAGTCTCCCGACTTCCTGGGCACATGGATATGAAATGATTCGAGAGATTTTGAGAGAGAAACATATATTATTCCGTACATTCTGATTATTATCTGTATGCGTTTAAGATTCCAAGCACTATTTTAAATGTAAAAACAAATAACTTTTAAATCTTTAATAATATAATTGGTATGGATGTAAAGAAAACAGTCTTTCAAGGTGAGGTTGTATGATCAAGTTTCATCATTTATGTTTTTTTATAAATTATATATCTACCTTGAATTAGCTTCATTAATTAAGTATTTGTTCTAAACTTGAGAGAATTCATTCTATCTAAGTCATTAATAGGGTCAAATTTACAATTAAATCTTTTTAATATAATTAAAACTTAATCAATATTTATTTGACTTGGTTGTTGATCCATCTAAAATCCAATTTGGTTGTAGAATTATAAATAAATAAAAGATTTTATTATTCACTAAATACAAATTGAAATAATAAACTAATAATTTAGATCTATTTAATTGTTTTATATCACAGCAGTTTGGATTTAACCACTATAATTTGTGAAGAAAAAATATAATACTTTAATAGTGATTCCTAATTCATACTTTATTTACTTAAATTAAGTTAAATGTATTGGTGAATAATCAAATTAAAATTGGTCTAATTTTTTGTTATTTTTTAGTTTTTTAAAATCATTTTGAATAATATCAAATTTAATATGATTGTCAATTATTATATTATATATTTTTTTATGATGAAATTTTTTAAGGATGTTGATTTTATATTATGGCTTCCAAAATTTTGTTGAGATAGGAAAAGGTTTCCTAAATCAAAACGTATTTATGTGCTCAGAGTCCATGTTTAACCAATTAATTATAATTCTTATTTAATTAGTATTTAGAATCTTTATTAGATTATGATAGTTTGAACATTCAATCTTTGAATATTGAAATTTTTTTTATTGTTTGAATTTCAAGGTCTAGCATTAAATATGCAGAAGTTTTTCAACAAAATCAATACTTGTTTCTTATTACATATTTGGTATTATAGTATTATAGTGCCATGTTATTTTTTAAATGAAAATCAATTAAAATTATTTTTTATTTTTAATATTAGTATATCAAAATCATTTAAAATATATATATAAAAAAAATTTAACTTAATATTTTTTATATAAAAAACAGATAAATACTAAAAACAAACACTCACTACCGTAAGCGTGTCAAGTCCCTCTGGGCACAAAGGAACTACCAGCTGGACGTTTCTTCTCTTCCACTTGATCTGTGTCGGCAGCCCATTCACATGCATACAAAAATTTTACAAAAAAGAAAAAGAAAAAGTTCACCACTAAAGTATTATTCAACACAAGCTCCAGCGGGTTTCATGGCCAGGGCTGGTCCGCGTGGCACTTCGAGCTAGTTTCATGGTCAACGGATTTCACAATTATTATTATTATTATTATTATTATTATTATTATTTTATGATATCTATTGGGCTAAGTTTAACATTTGGGCTTTGTATTTGTACATCTTCCATTGGGCTTAGCAATTATCCGGATTAACATAGTTTTTCTTTCTTTGTAATCTGGGCTTTCGACTCCTTAATGCATAGTTATAAGACCACGAGTATTGATTTGGTCCAATGTCAAGATCCAGGACTGAGATTAAACTCAAGTTCACTTCTGTTAATTTAATTTTTATTTTTTAAAAAAAAATTAAAATAATATTGATTTGATAAAAAAAAAAAATGGTTTTTTACTAACCCTGACCAGATCTTGAATTGATATATTATTGGGTTGCCGAAAACATCTCGTAAACAAGTCATTGCAAATGCATCCACCATGTCTAAATTCCATCTATGTCACATTCCCAACTATACATCCAAGACATGCCTAACCACTGTAGCAAACCCCGAAGACTCCCTGTCACGGCAACAACAGTCTAAATCATCAAAATTTAATAGAGGAAATCATTACAAAGCCCCTTTTTTTTCTTAATTAAAGCTTCTTCACTTAAAACATTACAAACTATCATCAAGCTTCCATTTTGAGAAGTCTTTAAACTTAGTTCATCAAACTTCTCTTATGTCTTTTGCCCAAGTGCGTAAACCATTATTTAACCTACCATGAGATCGAGGCCAGGCTAGATACTAATTGCTGATACGATCCCTTACTAGCTTCATCAAGGAAAAGTGACGGATAAAAAAAACAAAAATTAAAAGAAAAAATATTAAAAATAAACTAGACTTTGATTTTGAAAAATAAAAAAGCGAGTCTGTCAGTTGAGTACCAGTCAACCAGCTGAAATAAGTTGAATCGATTAATTGATTCAGTCGGCATAATATAATTTCTATTTAAATTAGAATTTTCTCATATATGTTAGTTAATTCCTTGATTGTTTAGGGTTTTACACATGTAAAAAAAGCTTGTAATTTAACATTATAAAAAAAAATATAAAAAAAAACTAAGAAAATTTAAGCTTGAAACATTTGAAGGTCAAGCATAGCCTTTTTCATCGATCTATAGCTTGAAAATCTACCGCGTAGCCTCCTGTAAAAGATGGAAGAAACTCAAGATACCTTGTTAGCACCGAGAGTCTCTTGTGAATATCGGTTTTGCTTAGTCTCTTTGAGAAGTTTTTCATTGGTTAGGGCAATTGATCAAAAAGAAGAGGTGCTTTTTTAATATCTATACTCTTGGTTTTGACTTGTAATGGAGCTAGCACACTGTATTCTCAAGCTAGCTCATCGTGCGATATCTTAAGATCATATGCTTGGCTCTAAATATTTCAACGTAAATAGACTTATTTATTTGCCGACGACGGTATATTCCTAACCTTGTGATTTTATGTATTTGCCGACGACGGTATATTTCAACGTACAGGCGCTTTATATATGATTTTTTGTTTCGAATCGTTGGCCACCGCCGTAGTCCATCTTCATGGGCAATATCTTAACCAGTCCAAAAGAGGAAGAGAGGGAGACATTTTAGAGGCAAAAAATACACAAGGGGCACTACTGTCTTGATGGAGGATTCTCCACGCTGCAGTGAGTCAGTGACAAGAGACACCATTGAACAAGAGTTTTTCCATTATGCTTCGACGGAAGGTTAAGTTCAAATTACATCCGGTGAGAAGAAGGTACTGGACGAGGGGACCAAAAAGAGTAAGATATGTAAGATTCTCTTAACGGGATATGAGCATAGGACTAGATTTTCTTTTAAAAAAAATGGTTTTTTAGCTAATGATGACTTTTAAATCTTTTTTTTTTCTATAATCCCATGAATTTAATTACCAAATATACTAAAACGCTGGTTTTTTAGTAGAGACAATTATAGCAGTCTATAATAGCATAAGAAAATTACAATTTCATCCTTAATTTTTTTTTCATTGCAACTTTCTATGTCCAATTTGATAACCACGTGGAGAATAAAGTGTTTATATGATTGGTGAAAATAAAATGATATTAAAGTTTCTTTAACTATTGGGTTTGGTTGAGGATTTGAGCTTTATATTATTTAATCTTTCATATTGGGCTGAAGATCCCAACCTTTGTTAATGGTCTTTGTATCTTGGGCTTAAGCTCCATTTATTGATGAAAAAAAAATCAATAACTATATATAAAATCACAAGCACCAACTATATTTTGAAATATTTAATTCAATTAAAATATATTTATTTTTTATTAAATTAATGACTATAATAATAATTTTAGATTTTTAAATTTATTTTCTATTTATAAAGTTGATTTCTACATTTCGCAGATATTTATTAACTCTTGTTGATTTTTTGAACTTGATGATTATATACATATTTTAATATTTATTCACATTTTGAACTTTTATTAATTTAATTAATATCGTTGTTTTAAAATCTAATCCCATTTATAACTAGGGTGACTCAAATCCTAGATTGAGCCAAGTTTTAATAAAAATAAAGGAATAATAAATGTAGTACAATCCGATAAAAAATCTAAGTGACACACAACCTTATCAGCTTAAAAAAATTCAGTCAAAACTTATTGATTTTTTTATATAAAATAAACATATAAATTGATTCAAGTTAATCCAGATCAACCCACCTAATCTATGATCCAAGACTTGCTTTAAGTTTATTATTTGATCGAGTTTAAAAACTATAATTAATATTTTTTATAAATAGGTAATTAAATATAAAATCAAATGTCATAGTATTTGGTTTGTACTTGATTTTGCAAGCATTTGTTTTTTTTATTATCATATAATTAATAAAAACAATATTTTAAAAAATAAATTTATTAAACCCAGTAGAGCTCATAATCAAGGCCGCAAGTTTAACGGATTAAGCAACTAAGCTCAAGTCGATTTAATATGTCATAGTCTCAATATTTTTTTTTAAGAAAATATTATCTTGATTTTTTTAAATCAAACTATGTTTTCAACTATTATTCGGGTTATTTTTGAATCTGTAAAATTGATTTGGTTATATCAGGATAACTTACACATAATTTAATTTAAAACTTGAATTAAATAAGAAATCAAGTCTAAAAATTTTAAGATTGATTATTGGTTCGAATTTAATAATAATTCTAGAAAATTCTTTGCAATCTAGACATTTTATTTTTTATCAAGTAAACCAGTCATCACGCCCTCTTAAACCACCCCCACCCTATTCTTTCTTCTATTTTTTTTCATTGCATCACTCTCTCATGTAACCTTGGATTTTTGTTTTCAAGAAAAACAAGAAGAGTCCTAATTCTATTACTTTTCCTTGATGAAACCTCCTTTTATCCTTTCAAAAGTCAATCCCCATTTCTTTATTTTGTTTAATCCAAGGAAGGAATATGCATTGTGCTGTTTATGGGGAGAAATCAAACGCAGCCAGCTTCAACAAGAGTACAAGACTAGCAGAAAATGGGGAAGCTTGATGTTAATCTGTGGTAGAAGCTTTATGGAATCTAAAATCCACTTCAAAGGTAACTTTCTTTTTGTTTTTTGTTTTTTTTCCGTTGTAAAACATCAATACTGCAACCAAGAAAATAGCAATACTGGAAAGCACAACTTCAATAAGAGCACTTGACCGATAGAAAATGACACATGAAAGTTGATGATGGTGCACAGTTTTCTATAATAATAATAATTAAAAAAAACTAAAATCCCTTAAAAAACACTGATCAACCACACTTAGAGCACTATTACCGGTGTGCTATTCACATCAAAAATTTGTAAACTAGCAATTGAGGGCAGTTCGGAGTTTTCATAAGGTTTATTAGCCATTATTATATATTGTAGGGGTAAAAAGTATATTTTTATTTTCAAAGCACAGAAAATCAACCAAAATAACCCCCCCCTCTCTCTCTCTCTCTCTCTCTCTCTCTCTCTATATATATATATATATATATATATAAAATGAAGTTGGCTAAGAAAAAGTTTTGTATTTTAATAAATATAAAAACTAAATAAATACCTAATATATACAAGTACGCACCAAAAAGTGAAAGGCATCTATGTGACGCCAACTACTAACCAAAAACTATTTTTTATCATGTCATTAGATGTGTTGTCACATCCTCTTTATTATGAGACGATGCATGTGGTCATGAGTAGTGTGGTTTGTCGTTAACAATATTTTTTTTCTTCTTCCACTTTTCTCTTCTTCTTCTTTTTTTTTAAAAAATCATGTTTTTATTATGTATTTTCTTTTGAGTTTTCATCATTCAATAATCTTTTTATAAAAAAAAAATAGCTTTGAGATTTTTTTTAATTTTTTTTCTATCAGGCTATCCCAATCTTATAATCTAGGCTACGGATCTAGTGAGTTAACCTTGATACCTAGTTACAAATTTATCATGCTAACCCAAGTTGAGTCGGATTGGTTTTTTTTTTTTTTTTATCCAATTTTGTCTTTTTGTATTTAATGTAATGGAAATTAAGCTACATCTTTTTTTTACCCTTTTAAAAAAAATATTTTTTTCTTGAGGTTATGTGATCAAATTTTAAAAAAGATTTGATCCATTTGTTATCGTTGTCTATTTTTTCTATCATCTAATTAAAATAGAACCAACCTATTTGTTCCAATCAGATCTATAAATAGAGTTACATATTTTTTTTTCTACTTTAAAATATGTTTGTGGCACTTAAACATAATTTGTTATGCAAAAAAAAATGACTTCGCTGCTTAGCATGGGTCCATTAATAGTATTCTAATTATTTAGGCAACCCAAACAGCTAAAATTCTAGCTCACTAGAATTTTCAACCCAACACCCGATAGTGACCCAGTCAATCCAATCTTACCCTAGCAAACCTAATTATGCATTTTTTTCAAGTTCCTACTTCCTAAAACTTGTGCATATAAACTTTTCATGCACATAAAGTTTTCTATGCATACACAAGTTTTTATTTGTAAAGCAAGTACTATTTTATGTGCCAATAATATTATTCATTACCAATATTTTTCACAAATAATTCAAACAACAAAACAACTATAACATGACACAATAATCAACTACCACCATAGTTAGCTAATGGTATCAAATCAATTTATCCACCAATGATACATTCTCCTTCTCCATGAATAAAGTCCAAGACTTCGGTGTGTGTATATATATACCTAGTCATAGGCAAACAAGAGGATCTCATCATTGGCCACACACACAAATATAGCCATAGAAAGTCAAGCTATAAGCTAGTCACGCAAAGATGCATGTCACACAAGTTCTAGCCATACAAAAGCCAGGCAAAACCAAGTTGGACTATGTAATTTCTAGCCATTACATCTCAATACATACTCCTTACGCCTTCATTTTATTTTTCTTCTCTTATGTATTATTTTATCCTTTTAAATTTACCAACTTAAATATCATAGTATTTCCTGTTTTCAGAGAGACTAGTTTTTAGGAACAATCCAGATCAAGCCCAAAAAAAAAAAATCTAAATTCACCAGCCTAGAAAGCAACCATAGAAAGACCATATTTTTTATAAAGTTTTTTTTTTCATGACCTCATCAGTTAAGTAGTTCAAAATAAGATAAATTCGAAACGTAAAAGTAGTCCATTAAAAAGATTTGCTCCATGTCATATTTTATAACACAGAGAGGCAGGAAGAGAGAGAAAAAGAGTAGAGCTACGAAGATTGGAGTTGATGAAGTCATAAAAACTTCAAGATTAAATTGGACTTCACAACTACAATCTTGAATTGTTGGCGTAACTAAGTTTGATCCTAATTCATTAAATGTTTAATTGAAAATAAGTCCGTATGAAATATGAGATCTTCCAATATTTAAGTTAGTGTGTGTGTGTATCAAAGAAGAGAGCATGTACTTTGTAAATAAATATCTTATTCTTGAATTGTTGAAAAAAATGTAAGGAATAGGAAAAAGTGTATACAAAGGGGAGCATGAACTCCTACATGAAAAACGAATATGATGTTCATGAATTGTTGAATGGCTTGGAATTCCCCTGGCTTGATTTTTACTTATCTGACTTCTTTTACTTGTCCATGGGAAAAACCTCTGCTGCATATATTTTTTTTACATGCATCATCGGGGTCAATCAAGATAGGCAGTTAAAAATTAAAAACAGTATAATTTAACTAATCAGATTAAATTTTTTTTTTTTATAAATTATTAGTTTGAGTTTTATAAATTTTAAAATTATTAAAAACTTATATAATTATTAATTTTAAAGTTTATAGAATTGATCAGAATACACGCGTGTTGTTTTGGATATCAATTTTAATAAAACAAAAAAAGGGCAATTAAATTACTCAAAAGAGAGATAAAGATATAAGATCAGGAAGGAAAAGAAGGAACAATGATAAGAAATTGTTAAAAGACATGATATTGTTTAACTTGAATCTAGAAATGGGATTTGGGAAAACGAGAAAGAACATTATTTTTTTTATTCAACTCGTAAAAAAAGAAGAGAGAGAGACTATACCAACAGACAAATTGGTTGATGGAATAAGAAGAAATTATTTTGTTATGATTGAATAAAAAAATATTTTTCATTATAATATATGCTTTTGACACGCATATCCTGTTTAACCAAATCCTTCTTATCTAAATTGATACTCCAAAAATATTTTTGTACATAAATTCGTTGTGTTTTTTCCCTTCCCACAATGGTTATATGGCTGCTGCATGACATCATTAGAATTGTTTTTTCTTTTTGTTTCATTAACCAAGCAACAAATACCGTAATTTATTTCACACATAATTTAGAAACTCTATGTTAGCTAAAATGTCCAAGAGTACGTTTCTTTCGTGCAAATATAGATAAAAAATATTTTTTATATAAAATACTTTTTGTAAGATAATTTACATGTAAAATATTTTTTAATGTTTGGTTTGAAAAATATTTTAAATGTAAATATTTTTTAATGATAGTGGTGATGATGAAAAAATAATTGCGATATGATCATACTAGTGGTGAGATATTCGTGAGATGATGGTGGCGGCAATGAAAATGATTATGGTGGTGATAAAGAAATGGAAACGGTGGTTAAAATAGTTAAATAATATTTAATGTAAATAAATTATTATTTGTAAAATATTTTATAAAATTTTATAAGTTGAAAATATTTTCAAGTAAATAAGCTAAATTTAAAATTGACTTTAAAATATTTTATATTAATCGATTTTCCTATAAAATATATTACAAGAAATAAACATAAAAAAATATTTTTCAGAAAATAAATACAAGAAAATCTATAAAATATATTTCTTTAAAATATTTTACTCCAAACAACCCTTAAATTAGAGTAATTATCAAGTACTATTTTTTTTTCATTATCGGTGATTAAAACATCTCAAAACAACAAAGAATTGCACAAAATAAAAACTCAACTTTTGCAACAAAACATATTACTAATAATTTTTGGAAGAAAATCTAAGGAGTTTTGGAAGAACATGATAAGAAGATAAAATATTTTAATGATGGAGAATTGAATCTTACTATTTTTAATGGGTTAAATTGGTTTAATGGAAGAACTTGGATCATGAAAATATAACAATCGAAGTGCCAAATTTTATATTTTCAAAGCAAATATTTTTTAAAAAACTAAATATTAAGAATCTTTATAAAAATGGAACATTTTGGTTTTTCTTCCCACGAAGAGAAAAAAACAAAAACCTTCTCTTTGTCCACTATTTATTTCATTTATAGATTAAAATATTTTGAAAAATAATTAAAACTACATTCTAAAATAAAAATAAACGAACCTCAATTTTTTCAAGAGAAAAGATCATTAGATACACCCAATACATTTATTTTATATCTAATGAAAGTGAGATCCAGGAAAAGTCTCATTTTTACACGTAAATGAAGAAAATTAACATTTCACAATTCTTTTTATTTCTAATATTTAAATTATACACTTAAAAACCTCAATTAAATTGTTGAAGAAATTAAAAAATGGCTATCGTTAAGTACTTCAATGCAGTGTTTTTTTATTCACATAAAAATAAGATCCTTGAATAATTATCATGGTGGGTCTATTTTTATGTGAGCGTTAGAGGAGGACTTGATAATCTCTTTAGTTTTTGTTAATTATCTCACGTGGAACTTTTTAAGAACAGAAATATAAATACTAGTCCCTCAACGAGTCACTCGTTCAACGCATCTAACTAGTGAATTTGAAAAGATTATTAGGATTTTAAATTATAAGATATATTAGAAAATGTCAATCTAGAATAACTAAAATAAACAAAAGTAGCATCTACAGGGACTAGAATGTAGTTTGCATAAAATCATCTCAATCCAAGTTCTCCTCTCTTCAAACAAAACCCAAAAATCCCTCAAAAGTTTGAAAACACGACACACAAGCGGTTTTGCTCTCCTCTTTAAATTGGCATAAACCTCTATTATTCCACGTTTATCCCTAAGCGACTCCATACCCAACCTCTGTCCTCCTGGTTCTCTCGTAATTTTCACAAACTCCAATCCCTTTCTCGCACCCCCATCCCGCCGACGATCTGTCGTCCCCGTTACCCACTCAGCGCCTTCATTTACGATAAAAACCTCTCCTGTCCAATTCTAGTTACGGCTTGTAACTTACTCCACGAGCATTCGAGAGCTCGAAGACTAGGGTTTGGTTTTAGATTCGATAAGAGATTGGTAATCGATGGTTTTGAAACATTAGGGTTTTCCTTTCAATTTCGATTTTCTATAGAGTGTATCAATTTTTCCAGGGTTTCAATTTGAAGTTTTTGGAAAGTCGAGGATTTAATAAGGATGCCGAGAAGCTCTCGACACAAATCGAGCAAGCATAGCTCGAGAGAGTATTCAGATTCGGAGAAAGATTCGAGCTTGAAAGAGAAGAAGGCGGCGAAAGAGGAGAGTGTCAGTAATAATAGCAGTGTTAGGGTTTCGAGCGAGAAGAGGAAGTTAGATTTGAAGGAGAATAAGGAATCTTTAAATGGGGAATATGTAGAGGAATATTCTTCCTCTTCGTCAAAGAGGAGAAAAGAGAGAGTAGAGGAAAGTAATGATAGGTGGAATGGTGGAAAGGAGGAGAGGGGGGAGAAGAAGGGGAAGGAGAAAGGGGGCGAGGAGAAGTTGAAGAGTAAGAGGAGGGATGAGAGTGTGGAGAAGAAGAGTGAGGGAAGGCATAGGGAGAGTAGTAGAAAGGAGGAGAGGGAAAGGGAAAGGGTAAGGGAGAAGGAGAAGAAAGGAATGGAGGGTAGGAGTGAGGTTGAAGATTATTCGCGTGAAGGAAAACAAATTACTGAAAAAACTGGTAAGGTAACAATGGATTGGTTTGTAATGGTTGCAATGTGTTATTTAAATGTGTATGTTTGTGAATTTGTGTGTTGATTTTGTTTGCTGTTTGTTTTACCATTTGAATGCTTTTTTGAATTGTTAGAGGTACGTTTTCTTATCATTGATATCAGTTGTTGAAAGAAATTGTCTTTTCAAGTAAATAAGGGAAAATTTAGGGTTTTTTTTGGGCCTTGGAGTGCTCAATTCAATAATTCTTAGCCTCAAGGTTTCGTTTCTTTGTTGAATTTTTTCTCGTGCTTGTTGAATCACCTTTATTTCTTGAGTCTTGTCTGTTGAAGTGTCTTCAATAGGATAAAATGATTTACATTCTACTAGTTGATGAAGATGATTTCTAATCATCTTCTGGAATTGGTTAATGATATTTTAAATGTATTTAAAAATTAACTCTTATGTACTAAAAAATTAGCGAGGATTTGAGCAACGCTCATGTGATAAAAAAGTGACATGCTCATGTCTTTTGTGGATGATTTCTAGTTAATTGATGATAGAAAAAGTTGACAGTGGGAGAAAGTATGTCAGTACTTCGCGTCCCATTCATTGTAACCTTAGATATAGGTGACCATGAATCCATTGAACATTTAGTGGTTGATCTTCAATTTGGTTTTTATTGATTTATATTCCAAGTACTTCAGATGTATCTGTCCAATCTGGGTATTTTCTTGTAAATGCTTCATACTTTTATCTGAATTTGAGGCCTCAGAGTTATTTGTCTTCAATCAACTTTTGGTGTCCTTATGAAATACTTGGTAGAACATAATATTGTGTAATTTAATGTTATGGAAGGAAAGATTGGTACTTGTTTCATTCTTCTATTAGATTACTTCACACTCCATTATGCTCCACCACATATTCATAGCATTTTTAAACATTCTTTTTATTTGAAGTTGTTACCTTGGAGACAAGATAAACAAAGTATTCTGTTTGATTTTCTGGTACTGTACATTAAACAATTACAACTATTTATAGAATGTGGCACTGAAGATATTATTGATGGCCATTTACTTCCACTCCGACTCAGAGTGCTTTGTCAGGATACTTGACCACTTCAGATGAAGTTACTCAAGTCCTTTACTTTAATATTCATCACGTGCTGGAGGATTTTGGGTGTTGTTAGATTGCTTGATATAACTGTAGATATACCTGTTTGCTCAATTTTTTAAAAAAACTGGCATAGTTTTTCTGGTGTATTTGATGTGCAACCTTCAACACCGTATACAGAAACTAAAGTCTCATTTCATGCAAGTTTTAGTCATTTGGATTCCCTTGAAAAGGGATAGACAGTCATTATGATTGGAACAATATAGCAAAAGTTCTCATGTTTATTGAATGTAACACTATAAGATTTTGTTGGTTCTTTATGATATTTCTCCACCTGTTATCAGCATCATCTTATTTTAGTTATTAAGATTTTGGAACCATATGAAATTTTCCCGTATTTTGACATTGTTTCCTGTATAAATCTGTATGCCAATATAACCTGGCATTGCAATGTCACGGTACTCTTCACATGGGTTTCAAATTGCCTTACAAGTTGTTTTGTTGCAATGACTTTCCTATCCTCTATTCAAAGAGGATGTTTAGATTGGAAATAAAGTAATTTTGGGAGGAGAACATGATATGGCTGTATCTCTTTGCTATTTTGTTGGATATATTATATTAGTGAAGCTGTCATTGCAACCATATTTATTTTTTATTTTTTTAATTATGAAGAGAATGTTATTGACAATCTTGCACTGGGTGTTGGATGGTTTTATAATGCAAGGCTTTATCCAGTCACTTATTTTAATATTACTTAGATTGTCTAGATGAGATATATTGCTAGGCAGATGATCAATTCTTACATTATGTTGTCTATGTGTCTACTCTGGGGCTTGCTACCTGTTTCCATTTTTCAAGCTTTCATGGTAGTATATAATTGATTATTTATTTATTTCTAGTCCCCCTTTCCTTTTTACACACGAGCAGCCTTATTGTTTTGCTTTAGCTGGCTGAACACTCCCTGCAGTTGGGATATGATGGTCATGTTTATTTAATCTGCCTTATTTTTATTTTTTTTTATCTTGGCTCTTCTTTCTGAACATCCAGCTTACCTGTTGATTTATGTCTTGTGGAAGCAAATGATCAATTGCGAAGTCCTGAATCAGAGAACCGGTCTGATAGACGAATTAGGAGAAAGAAAGATGATTCTGCTGATGGGGATAAGCATCATGATGATATTGGAGACACCAATGGAAAGCGATTATCCTCAAGGGAAGATGTTAAGGAAGAAAAACCAAAGGACGTGAAGCACAAGGATGATCGATATAGAGACAAGTACCATGAGGTCATGGACAGGGAAAATAGGCATGGAGATGATAAACAAAGAGATGAGCGTGGTGCAAGAGATTATGTTAACAACAGGTCTGGAGAGAAGCACCCAAGGGATGAGAAGGATGCTTCAGAAGCTCGGAAGAAATCTAAGCCACAAGACAGTGATCGTGATCATGACCGTGAAAGAGAGTGTGACCATGATCGTAATCGTGATAGGGATCGGGAGCGAGAACATGATCGAGACCGGGATCGTGATTGTGACCAAGATCATGATTGGGATTGGGATCGAAATCGGGACCAAGATAGGGAACGAGACCGTGACAGAGACCATGGCCGTAATCTTGACTATGATGGGTCACATATTGATGATTGTAGTGCCAGATACAAAGATAGCAGGGGAAGGAAAAGATCTCCTGAGGATCGTGATCACTATAATGATGCTAAATCCAAAGGTACAAAGGCACCTTATCCTGATGTGGAAAAGAAATCTTTGAGCAGTGGGAGAGTTGATTCAGATGACAGGGGAAGATCTCAATCACGTCAAGCCCATCTAGACAATAATGTTGGCAGCAACAGGCGGAGGACTTCCCCGGACACCAGTTCACATGGAGCTGTTGAAGAGCACAGGTAACTGCATATATTTTCTAAATTAGTGGGGAAAAAAATGTGAGGATGCTGTATGAATAATCTTTCCAAATTGATATTTTATCATGTGGAAATTGTAAACTTTCAGACATGTGCTTTATTTCTGCTTCAAAAGTAGGGTTTATTTATGACTACCTGTTCCTGGGTTAAGTCAATGATTTCTTAAGTTTATTAGAACTGCTTCTCTGCTTCACTTGTTACAAATCTGAAGATCCATTTATTGGTGATGGATTGCAGGACTATTATTTCAGTCATATTCATGTCACTAATATATATGAAAGAAATGCAAATGAAACAATATAAGAAATATATTTTGATCTTTCTGTGAAGTCCTAGGGTTCATGCTGTATAGGTGAATGTTTTGTTTTCAGTTGCAGTCATTTGCTTCTCACTTTCAGTAACAGGTAGATTGGTTTTGTGTATATCAAAGAACCCGTCTCTTTGAATATTATCCTCTTATCATTTTGAGAAACCACATGACTGGGTTGCGTTCTTTGATCTACTGTCATTGTCTTTTCATATGGTATTCCTTGCAGCATTGTCAAGGTTGCATCCTTCTTACAAAACATTTATAAATGTCTTTTCACTGAAGTCTATTCACTGTCTCTTGCATGTACAGTTATACTTGTGGGGCTGATATCATGAACTATCAATATTCTTTCCTGCCCCAGTCCAGAAGGGAATATAATACAAGTAGAAAGGTCAAAACCTGACGTATTCAGTTAAAAATTTCTTATTTCAACAGGTTTTAACTATTTAAATATGTTGTTGTGGTTCAGTGCACAAGTGACCTTGCATTCATCCATTGACCTATTTCCATTGACCTATTTCTAAAATTAATCTCCTAATGAAATCATTTTTATATGGAACCTGCTTCAATGTTCAAGATGAATTTATATTGCTTTTTAATGCCCTTGGTAGTTTCTTGAGTTGAACTGGAAGATGATGGTTTTTATTTGTTCTATTATAGGCATTTCAAAGCAGAAGATTTGAAGTACAGGGATGCTGTGACCAAACAGAGGTCGAAAGCAATTTCTTCAAGAGAGGCTGCTGATTTTTCAGCAACACCAGAGAGAGCTTCCAAGCATAGGTCATCGGATAAACCTATTAAAATGGATGATGGCCATGTAGGTGAGTTGTCAATTGAGAGGTCTTCAAGTTCTAGAGCTTCACCCCGGGGCTTGGTTGACATATCTCCTTCATCAAGCCTTGAGCACAGATATGCAAACAGAACTGGTGTCAGACGGAGTCTTGACATTGAAGAATCAGCGAGGAGGAGAAGTGGTTCCATCAGTGCTAGAAATTTGCCTTCTGCTGAAGACAGACTAGGTCGGGATTTACCGTTGGAGAAGCCTCTAGCAGATGATTCAACTCCAGCTGATTCATCCTTTTATAATAGAACTAATCAGAACAGTTCTTCTTTGATTCCTCCATCCATCTTCAGGGGTGGAGGTGGCAGCCCATCTTTTATGGGTTCACTAGAAGAAGATAGTAGAGGTAACACCCGCTACAAGAGAGGCGGTGATCCCAGTCTGGGAAGAGGCCAAGGAAATGCTTGGAGAGGCACCCCAAACTGGTCTTCACCAATGCCAAATGGCTACATGCCTTTCCAACATGGACCAGCTCATGGAGGTTTTCAAGCAATGATGCCTCATTTTCCATCTCCTCCGCTGTTCAGTGCCAGGCCTTCAATGGAAATTAATCACTCTGGGATTCCTTACCATATACCTGATGCTGACAGGTTCTCTGGTCATTTGCGCCCACTTGGGTGGCATAATATGATGGATGGATCAGGACCTTCTCCCATGCATGGATGGGATGGAAATAATGGTGTGTTTAGGGATGAAACACATGCATTTGGGCAAGAATGGGATCAGAATAGGCATCAGTTGAATGGTCAGGGATGGGAAACTGGCACGGACATGTGGAAAGCACAAAATGGTGATTTGAATATGGACTTGTCAGCAACTTCTGTGAAGGAGGATTTTCCAATGCAGGCACCTCTGGAGAATGTTCTGGCTGGACAAGCAGGTCACCTGTTGCAAAATGAAAACATTCATCAGATGGTCCAAGCAGAAAATGTTGAAACAAAATTAGCTGTTGCTTCAGCAAAAGAACCTTCAAAATTTATGTCTAAAACTACCCATGAGAAGATGCCTGATCCTTCGAGAACGCAAAGTAGTGATGACAGTTTTCATTTTGCCCGTGCTTATCTCTCTAAGCTGGACATTTCAACAGAACTTGCTAGTCCAGAGTTGTATAGCCAGTGTACGAGTTTGCTAAGCATGGAGCAGAGTGCAAATGCAGATGAAGATATTGTAATGCTTGTAAATTTAAAGGTAGACTCTCCATCCGTCATGCACCCACATATATGTGTATCCGTATGTTATTCTGTTTTTAATGTTCTTTATGCTATTTTGATGTGACAGGATGGTGCAAGAGCAGTACCAAAAAGTTCTGATTCCATTTTCAGTCTTTCACTTCTTCCTGCTGTAAAAGATTCTGTTTTTCAGGTAAATCATTAGGATTATATAGCTAATTCTTTGTGATTAATTCTGTGTGTTTTGAGGCCCAGGTTCATAATTGTGCTTGTTGATAAATCAGTCATTGACAAAATTGGGGTCATTTGAAGCGGCATGGTGATTGTTAATTTTTTCCCTTTTGGAAATTACTAGGATTTCCTTCTTGGCAAGTGAAACCGAAGATTGTATAGGCATGTAGTTGATGAGATTTTGCAGTTCGCAATGCCTACTTATCATTTGCAGCTAATTACAATTTCTACATCTCTTTTTTTCTTTTCCAGCCCATGCATAATTTTTGTTCATAGACACAACTTTCCTTTCAGCTATATGGCATCTTTTACCTGTAGCAACGAGGAAAATGCCTGTTTCAATTGAGATTTGATAACACGGGGGAAAGAAGTGGGATGTAGGGTAATAAACAAAGGACTGGACTATGTATAAAGGCTGATCGTATGGATTTGGGCTTCACTTCCTCTACTGTGAGAGGGAGACAAATTTTTTTGTTTTGTGATGCTATATTTGCATATCATTGTCATTCCCACCCTGGTTCCAACTGCAAACAGTATTGATTTGGTCATAACTTTATTTTTCATATTATGCTTCTGAATAGTTTTTAGATTAATTCTGTAGTGTCAATTCTTTCACTCTGACATTCCGTTTCCTTACTCACAGAGAGCCATAGAATACTACAAGAAGCAGAGAGTAGGTTTGAGTGGCTTGCCAATTGTTAATGGTGGAAAAATAGATGCTATTTCAACGTCCAAAGTGAAGGATGAACCTATTATTGATGTGCACAAAGCAGAGGAGCTAGTTTTAAATCAGAATGAAGAAATGCCAGACGTGCCAGTGTTGAGTTTAGATCAGAAGAAAGCTGAAGAGGTTGCAATTGCTGATACCCGAGAGATATCGGAAGAGCTTGTTTCCGCTCCTAGCCTGAAGGAACATGCTCATGCTTGCACCTCCTCTCAGGAATTGCCTGATCAAGATCTCGATCAACAAGATTGTGTGGAAAAGCCCGTAGAAATTTATAGTGGTAATAAGATTGATGAGGTGCCATCTGAGCCAGTCAATTCAGGTGTGGTGGGAAGCCTCCCAGACCCTGATTATGCACCAGAAGCTGCTACCATTTCACCTACTAAAGGTTTAGATGATAATTCTTTGCAATGTGCTGAAGAAGGGCGGGGGTCTGGTGATACAATGTGTGGTCCTTTAATTTTTTCGGATGATTCTCCCAAGGCATCCGGGGCTTTGATGCCTGGGTCAAATGAGTCTGAGTCGGTAATTTTAAGTCGGATACATCATTCACCTGAAAGTACACGTTGAGACAATTTCTCTATGTTCGTTAATGCGTTTTTTCGTTACCGTTTGCTTTTCCAATTTTTGTTGCTTCTCTTTTTATCAAGGAAATAAAAGGAAATCTGCTCTTTGGTTTTCCCTGGATAAGGGGTTTGCGTGCCCTTCATATCGTCTGCCGCATGCTTTCAACTCCATGCTTTTTTCTTCAAGTACTTCTGGTTTGCCTTCGCTGTGCTTTGACGATCACATGTTTGGCATCCATGCTAGGGCCTGCATCAGGTAATTCATCTTTCATGGATACTGATTCCAGAAGGTCGATCTGTTTTACAATCTGATTGCATCTGCACGTTGAACTTGTAATCACTTGCATTGGAGCCTGCACAGGTTCTTTTCAGCATCGCCCCTCATGGATCGGGTGAAATCTAATTGACCTGGCTGATCTTGTCAAAATGAGCCGATCCATACCAACGAATAAAGAACAGAACACGAAAAACTAATAATCTAAGCTCTTCTCTAGGTTAGTCCCTTGAGCTGGATTTGTTAGTCTCTATAGTTCATGAAAAAAGGATGAGGATATGTTAAGAGTGGCAGTAAATAATTTTTATTAACCAACTCGTGTCAAACCCATTATAGAAAGCTTTTTAATCTTTACGTTATTCTTACACATTTCGTTTCCTTTTTGAGATATGTAATTAATGAAGAGCAGATGTAAAAATCAGATCATGGTGCAAAGCTTTCTGATTAACAAACTCAGTTGATCATATAATTGATTAGCTTTTAACTACAAGAAATTGTGTCAGTAAATTTACACAATGCCTGAACTAAAACGGCAGGCAAACCTATAACTTTTATTAAAGCTCAGAGTGCCAAAAACAAAAAACAAAAAATTAAAAATTTTCTTTTGCATAAAAAAAATTACAAGTTCAGTATGACTGTAAGATCCCACCGGCATGGGATTGGGTTAGCGCTCCTTGCGGAGTAACAATGGCTGATGTGTTTGTATCCTAATTCATGTACTTCCTGCAATTTGGAGCTTTACATAAACACGGAACTTTGAATTCATCAGGCTCGTTAGGATCAAACAAATAATCATACCTGCCACATAAAATAACAAATACTGAGCAATTGAACAGTTTAAAATTTATGAGCTCCAACAGGGAGAGAGAGAGAGAGAGAGAGACGTTAGCTCGTCACCGGCAGATACATTTGTCTTGGCAATGAGGACAATACGACTTTCATTATCACCCACACTCATGATCCTTGCATAGCAATTGGGCATGCACTGGAACAGATGCAAGTAAATTACATCATGATAAGGAAGAGTGAAGGTCACCAAACTTGGGACACAGAAGAGATGAAATATATTTATGTTGAGAAATTAGAAATGTTTTATGTGAAATCAATCACAAACTAGAGTGTCCCAACTCACAACATAGAGAAAGATGTTATTGTTCCATGAAATTTGTGGACCTTTTACTATAGTATTTCACAATATCCAATCATTTACACCGATGGAAGAATCTTCTTGATGATTCACATATGCATTGAAGAAATGAACTACGTGAATATTGAAGGACAGAATGCAGAAAAAGAGTGACTCACAGAATGGTTTATTAAGCGTGCTATGTTTCCTTTATCAGTGGCATCTACCACTACCTCTTCACTTATCTTGAAAAGCTGCAACAGAAAATCAGTCCAAAGTTTAGCTCTAAAAAATGTAGAGGAAAAAAGAGGCAAAAAACTGCGTTAGCAATATTCTAAGGAACTAAAGCGGGAAGGGGTGGAAAGCAAGTTCAACTTAGAAGACTGCTTTCAATATATTGAAAACTAGTGTGATCTTAAGCAGATTCTAGGGTTTCTCTGACAACCACACAGCTTCCATCATCCTTCACTTAGTATGAAGTGTAAAGGAAGAAAATAACTCACATAGCAGTCTTTGCCTTCTAATCGGTAGCGTGCCTCCCTAAGATCTGCAATACTGCCTCTGACTTGTTCACCACGATACTCAAGAACCTGGAGACAATCATGTACCGGTGATGGATTGTATTTGAGTTTTGATGATTACACAGACATGCAATTCATATGTGAACTTCAGGGTTGCATTTCATAAAACGTATCCAATGATCAAGGTTTTCTCATTCATGACAATTATTCATACCATTTCTCCTTCTTGAATGTTTCTTCGTGCAAAGAGGCCCCATCCATGTATTCCAGACCTCCCGAAGCAAACTCGGTCATTTTCAGTTTTCTGAGATTATATGCACACCCAATAGATGGTTAGAAGGCAATCTAGAAAGTAAATATATTAACAGAAAGATAGAGACTTGCCTGTAAGTAGTAAAGCCTTTCTCTAAAAGAAGAAAAACTTTCAGGCTCCTCTACCACCTGTTGAAGAATAAACCAAGCACATCACTACAAGCTTTGTCTCTCATTTTCCATGTCAAAAAAGATGAGAAGACAACAAATCTTATATAATACTGAAAGCTAGGAAAAAGAAACTTTACCCTAAATGCATTCAAACTTTGTATCTCTCCCAAAGGATGATGACAAGGTCTTGTCAATCGATGGGAAATGGCTTCTTCTTCTATCCGCTAGCAAATAAAAAAAAACAACAAAAAATAAAGTGAGGATAGATTTTATCTCAAGACCTAAGAACATTTATTGTAGCAATCATTTGGAAAATTCAAAATAAAAAGCTTTGTTAATTCATGTAGCATCAGTATATGAGGTACATCAATTCTGTTACTATTTGAAGGACAAACCATAACAAATTTAAATTCGTTGTATAATATGGATCATTACATAGAGCTTGTGAACGAACAGCCCATAACTTATCAGAATAGAGCTTAATTCACATTTTTGTTTGAAAATCTAAACTCTAAACCAGCTATTGGTGTTGAAAAAATACTCAAATCCATTAAGAAAAAAAAAAAAAAAGCCTACAAGTTATGGCATATTATTTGCTAACCTGCAACTCATGACTATACCAACACATAGAGCACCAGAATATATTTCAAGCACAAATTTGATATTGAACAATTCGACCAAGTAACAGTACCACAGTAGGTTTCCATAATTACATTATCATTTGTTCACTCTTTTTAACAGCAATCAAGCACTTTGTTAAGCATATGGACAAAGAAACGAATCTAGCTCATGATTTCTGCTCTAGTTGTTGAACTTGTGATTTTTCTCATGTCATGGATTTTTTTTGTGCGTTATTCGTTGTATGATCCCCTTCATAAAAAAATGAATAAACGTGCCTGCTTCTAGGAAGTATGGGCAAAAGAGCCATATGATATGGAGCCTCCAAACTCACGAGATAGGATTAATCACTTATCAGCGCACCAAGCAACCCTTAGAATCTGATGGACAATTATCCCCAACCCCACGTCTCTCCAAAAGTACCCTGAATATATACTATAGCCGCACCAGCTGCAATTTGGGCAACCGAACTAACCTTCTTGTGTTTAATAAATGCATCAACAATCCTTATGAAAAAAAGAAGGGAAGGAACGAAGATATATCCACACATAATAGAAGTGATAGGTAGCGAAACTCTTATTCAGGTACCTTCTTGTTGTTGTTCACTCTTTTGAAGACCCGACACCTCGCAGCAGAGAGTGACTCAGATTCAGTAGCTTCTTCAGTTGGCACCTCTTCAAGTTTTGTTCTATTAGATGAAATTAACCTCGTACCAGCCCTTTTCTTATTTTGAACAAGGTTTTTGGCAGAAAACACTCCTAGAGGAGTCTGTATAATCAAAACTGTGTCCAGATTTGGAGCCCTGCACCATGAAAGAAAGCACAAAGTTATTAGAATATGTTCCTTGACAAATATGAAGGTCAACAGAGGCTTTAATGTGCAAATTAACTCTGAAAATAGAATTATTGGAAGGGGAATGCTGTTGGTTTAATCATAAAATATAAGGACTCTGTACCTGTGATATGCACAATATGAAATCATTTTTGTTGTCTGTCTCCCATTTTTCTCCAAGCAGTGCAACTGCGATTTAGAAAGAGATAATTTAATAACAAGAGGCTTGACCAGACAGACAGAGAGAGAGAGAGAGAGATAATACAACCACTGCCAATTGAAAAGCTCAATAACTCAAAGTAAACTGTGAATGAATTTTTCCAGATGAAAAATAGTGTCCTGTTTTTTTCTTTTTGCATGCCTAAGGTAAAACAGGTGTATGCAGCAAGTACTTCTAGCCAGACAGTAAGGGAGCAAGAGCAACTCACCTCCATGCGATACCCTGCCCTTGAAGCACACATTGCATGGTAATAAGTGGAACACTTGCAACATTGAGTACACGAGCCATGAATTTGTTTACAAATAACACAAATCTGGAGTTCCAAAAAAGCACATTCCAGTTTCATCAGCTATGTTTTCAGATGCACAAAAGAGCTCACAATTCACGATTCAATATAGTCATTGATTAAAATAAGGAGTGAGAAACATAAAGCAGGCACAAAGCCCGAGAAAAAAAAAAAGCCAAAAATATTGAATGCAGAAAGACCAACTTCAACTATTCACCGCATAGTTGCATAAAGTTGGATAATGCTTCAAAGCCACCAGTCCTCATATGATGCTAATTAAACTTCTAACATGTATTCCTAGGTCAAGTATGAAATGCATGAGGTTCTTACAAGTTAAACTTGAGTAGCTCTAATTCAGTGATTATCAGAACGAATATTCTACCTTTACAAAAGAATTTGATGGGATGCTTAAAATCCCAAGAGCAGGTTCCATCTTTTCATCACTTGCAAATGAGACTTCAGGTCGAAACCATGCACATGTAACATGAACCCATAATGTCTCAACATCAGTTGGCTTTAGAGCACCACCTAAGAAAAATTGAGAAAACAGACATAAGATCAAAGAAATAAAATCACAACCTACAATCAAAAGCAACTGAAGAAATTCTCATATGAGTTTAATAAAACTATCAGTACATAGTAATTTTTTTTTGGAAAAATAGCACACAAAGAACTCGCTTTAAACCACTTTACGCAGAAGCAAGCTATGATCAAATAATGAAAAGCAACCTCTATTTGTAACTGGCTCAAACCCAAGATGAAAAGAGAGTTTCCCTGCAGCTGGCCAAAAAACAAACCTTTAACAGGACAAAGGCAACACTCCCTCTTAATGTCTGGTGTTTCACATGCTTTGCAAACCCATGAAGTGAAATCCTGCACGTTTCTTGCTCCATAACATTCTTGATGAACAGCTATCTGACATCTGACAGATGCATAAATAATGCATTAATTATTAGAATGAAATCTCCAGCCAACAAAAAATGCCTTGCTCTAATTAGCACATATCTAAGCAGGACATTGTTTTCTTTTCTTTCGGGATCAAATTTATTCAGTAAACTGCATCATGTAATGTAAATGAAAGCAGATAATTGCAGCAAAAGCGAATTGCTAATGAGTCATAGTATTTAAATTATTCAAATGACTCCATAATCTTCTTTCCTGACTAAGATAGCTTTGTTGCTTTAGAATTAGATAAAGATTTCTCAAAGTGTAAGGAACATGTCTAAAATACAGTTCAAAGTTGCCTGGTGTCTTTAGCACCAAACATTTCCACTGACACATAGTATTCTGTGCATGCTAACTAGAATCCCAGTTGAAATTGTCTCAGTACCTGTTACAGATAATAATCTTGTTGTAGTCCCAATCTTCTACCCATCTACATACAGCACAACGTTCTGTTGTCCACTTTGCATAAACAGGCTCATATCTCTCTGTCATGAAAATGATAATAAAATGTCCATGAACAGTGAGAAATTCACAGAGTGCAGCTCAAGATAACATACTGATCAGGTTGCAATAGCAACATACCTTGCAAGAAAGCAAGCAACTTCTGTTTTCGCTCTTTAATCAAAGGTCGCTTGGGTGGTTTAGTAGAAACAGCACGTGCATGATAATCTGCTATCTGCATCATCTGCAAAGTCCAAGAGCATATTGGAGAAACAAACAAATCAATATCGAAAGTATACAAGGAGAAAAGAAGAAGGTATTGAAAAGCAGCTCTAATGTTCAATTGAAGATGATTGTAAGAAACCATTGTTTCATGATTATTCTTTCTAAATGCAAGTAATATACTTTTAGAAGTACAGTAGCATGTAACCATCTAGAGACACAAACCTACCCGTAAAAGAAAGAAGAAATATTCACAAAGAAAGAAGCTCAAAAGATTCTGTACAAACCCATTGTTCTAGCGGTAGCATGGAATCTTTCACCCTAATACTGGTCCTCCAATTCTTAATTTTGGAGCCTGTGTGTCGTTCCCATTCACTAAGGGCTTGCTTTTCTGAACCACAGAACTCACATTTGCAAACAACCCTAAAGCAGGAAAAAAAAAAAAAAAAAAGAATTGTATCCATAAATAAACTTGAAAAATAAAGGCTCAGAAGCCAACAAGAAATTTTTCCAGAAATGCTCGAAATTCATGCACTTATGAAGCTGCATTTCTGCTTACATGTGCAGACTAGGGAAATATATGCCTTCCACTCCTGAGCAGATAACAGTAACCTTATTAGGTAGTGCTGGTTGACCATTACTTCGGTTTGATCTGTGCCGAAGGCTCTAAGATATTAGATATAATCCCTTCAAATAACTTGTGATAGAAAATTCAATATCCCGTTAAATAACTTGTGAATAGAAAATTCAATAATCTTCTGTTTGTTAACAAAAATAAAAATCAAAAGGAACCTACTTGCATTTCAGCTGTGATTTTTCTGAATCTGACAATTCAAAATTAAATTTTGCTTTGCATGCAGGGCAGTAGTAATCTGTGCCCCCCAGATCCTTCAACCAAGAATAGATGGATCAGGAAAGTCAGAAACTTCCATCCATGCTCTCATTATGCAGGTAGAACATAAAGTAAGGCAACATTGGCAAGTATGGACAAACCTTGAAACGATTGCTGGAAATCTTGTCACACTCTGCATGGACCCAAACTTTACAACCATCACAACGCACCTGATTCAGAGAGGAGAACCAGAAGACCAATTTGATAAGAAATAAACATTACAATTGAGCAGAAAAAATCACAACTCCAATGTAGGCTGCCTCACCCAGCTCCCACTATCTGAACGATTCCAAACCTTCTTGCATATACCACAAAAATGTTTTGATTTGGTTAGCTGCAATACCAATTATGCAGATGTGAAAAATAAATATAACCATTACATAAATGAGTTAGACTATGGAGACGACTTATTGCATAAAACACTGAGGACAAGACAGGTGGTACCCACCCTTGCACATGTTTTACATAAGAGCTGGCCTCCAGGGCTTGTGCCCTTTATTTTCTTTGCAGGTTTTAAAGGAAGGCTTTTGCCACAGCCTTCACAGAGGCGCATGTCATTATTCTTCCAAATCATGTCCTGAATCAGAGAAACCAAATTTGACAAGATTCAAATAATGAAAGGACAGATAAGCACTTCCTATTTCTTCTTTTGAAAACAATAGAAAACTTCATTTAAATAAGAGCCTGAAGAAAACTGAGACAAGCCAAAATTAGAATCTAGAAATTTAGTTCAGTGTTTCAGGTTCTTTCACAGGGATAGAACTACAGTGAAAAGAAAAGTATTACCCATTACAATTGAGTAAGCTTCCCCACTCTACTCCCAATCAAAGAGTAGTACAGGTCATAAACATTTGAGCACATTTTGGTTTATTCTTCTCGAAAAATGGTAATCACAAAATCTTTCCATGAAAAATGGAGGGCAAGAAACTGTACTATTATACCACGTTAGGTATTTCTGTTCCTATGTAAAAAGAGACAACAGAAACCAAGATGTTTAAACTTTAGGAACAGTATTCCAAGTTTCCTGAACTTGTCGAACTGTTTTCATGTTTCTACAACTCTAAGAACTAACAGGACGCTTATAGCTTAGAAAGCCAAACAGCTCTGCTGCTGAAAGCTGGGAACCGGGGACCATGTCCAGATTCCAGATCAACACCCCCCTAAAATCCTGTCAGATGTGATTAACACCAGAACATCATTCTGAGCAATCAAAAAAAGCGAGCCTGCATTTACATGATAACACATCCAAATCCCAACACAAACCTACTATTGACAGCCAAATTATTAAGAGATTCAACCCCCATAACCACATAATTCATAGATTTTCTCAGCCCACTAACTTTGTAAATCTCGAGGTACTGTACCAGGTACCAAAAATCAAAATTCCATTTACACCTAGGAGTTTAATACTTTAAAGCCTAAGCACAGGACTAGAAAGAACAAAAATAACAGAGAAGAGAGCTTCAAAGAAAAACTACTTAAGAACTACATGAAACTTGCCTGGTTTGGAGAATGAAATTCCAGATCCTGGTTTGAGCCAGTAGCCTCCTGAAGCCACCTATAAACAGATTCATCAAAAATTGGATTCCCAGCTGCTGTGTTTATATCCTGCATCAACTTCTCAGTGAACCCCTGTTCGGCGAGAAATGCCTCCTCAACCGCCATCTGGAAATCACCAGGCTTGCAGTCATCCAATTCAGACTGTTCCTGGAACCTATGCCAAGAAAAAAACTCCCTCAAACAGAAATTTCAAATCCCAAGTTAACAACCTATACTACAACAAAAACAATGACAATTAGCACACCTGTCAACAAAATCCAAAAATGGAAAGATCATCCCTCTTTGAACCCAAGCATAGTCCTGCTAATAATCATTCAACTTTACCATAATTAGCAAATCACATCACATCCAACCAAAAACTAACAACACAAAAGCTCCATATATCCAAAGTAACCCCTCTTTACATAGCAAGTAATTCATAAATTTAAAATCCACACATACCCTCTGATCCCCATCATTCCCAGAGCAACCAAAAAACATCACACAAGCTGCATCGGCAATACAAGACCTCAAAACCAACTCGGGTGCTTGTGTCATTGGATCAATAACAATAGCGGGCCAAAATGGATATTTCATTCCCGACTTTGCCCACACCAAATCACCTGAATAAAAATCTTCCGGCCCAAACAATCCATCCTCTTTCCTTTCGCCACTACTCAAATCCAAAACCCCACCACACTCATTATCATCCACCACCACCACCAAATTCTCATGCACTGTAGTAAGCGTACTTCGCGAACCACTCGAATAATACTTCTTCGTATCAAAACCACCCTTAAACCTCACCTCCTCCTCCTCCTCCTCCTCCACCTCCTTCTCACACGTATCCACATACTTGCCACCACAATGCCTGCTTTGTTTCTTCACATTACTACCCATTCTACGCAATCCCAAACCCGTTCTCTCTTTCTCTTTAACCTTTCTATTACTCTTAAACTGAACATCATAATCAACATCGTCGTCGTCGTCGTCATCAACGACATAGTCATCGTCATCTTTATCATTATCATTATCATCAACGCTATAATCACGCGAACTAGTCTTCCTTTCTTTTCTCCAATTATCAATAATTGAATCATTAAACCTTGAAGGCAATACCTGAACTCTCCCTCTCGACGTCCGCACTAGCGGTGGCCGAGAAACCTCCACCGTCCGATTACCATTATCATTACCAATAGTATTATTACTGCTACCGCCATTACCATTAGCTGCTCTCCTCGTCATTGAATCTCGACCGTTGGATTCAGGCGGGGAGCAAGATACTTCCGTGCACAAAGAAGCAGCGAATCCACTCGACGACTTCAAACTCACCGGAATCACACCAGCGGCGACCTCACGGAGCAGATTGAGAGGGTAATAACCACCGGTAACGCCACAATTGCTGTGATGGTTATTGCTCGTAAGCTTACGTTTCTTCCTACGAGTTGAAGCCGAGTTGTCCTCCTCCTCGCAAGCTGCGTTGTCGCCGATTCTGTTGCACCTTCTTAAACTCGGCATTTGAGATTTCAAGTTCCTCTTAATTATCATCTTCACTAAATCAAAATCAAAATCAAAATCAAAATTGATTTCAATTTGACCGAAATTAAGCGCCAGAAACCCTAATTCTGAGGCTAGAATCGGGCAAAAAGGGATTGAAACGACGCCGCATGGATGCAAAGCAAGTGCAAGAGCGGGTCAATTCTGTCAGAAAAAATAGAAGAAGATGATGAACAGAGATCTGAAATCTCTAGACAGAAGTTTCTCTCTTGGTTTGGTTGGGTTGCTGCAGTTTTCTCTCTCTTTCTCTCTCTAAGCGCTGCAGAGATAGGAGTGTTTTAGGAAAAGAAAAGGATATTATATTTAAAAATAAAAAAAATAAAAATATGTATAATTAAAAAAATAAATAATGCAAGGAAGGATGGAGGAAAAGCTGAGGGAAATCGGAGGGAAATCGGTTATTTAGAGAGAGAGAAAGGGTGCGCTGGCTGGCTACTTATCGAGCTTAACTTGTGTGGGTGTGGATGGGCTGTTGGGTGCGTGAGAGAGAATAATGGGGTTTACGTCGTGGTGGTGGTGGAGGGTGCAATGGGCTCACTCACGTGTTTTTTTTAAAAAAATAAAAATCTGAGTAAAAACTTTATTCCATCTTCTTCTAATCCTCCTTCTCTATGGAATTGAGAAGAATGCTTTGTTGCTTAGCAATGGTGGTTGCTGCTGTGTGCTGGTAATGAGGGGAATACGATTTTTTTTAACGTTGTAGATGTAGATAGTTCCAAGAAAGAGGGAACTCGATTTGATAACATCTTGATTGAATTTAAGTACGAGGTTTGATTTATTGAGGAGATTTAAATAGTAAAGGAAATTCAACAAATTTTCCACTTTATTTGTGATGGGATTTTTTGGGACAAAAGTTGGATTGGAGTAACTTTCGATAATGGCACGATTGGGGAGTTTCTGCAACTCAGGGAGGAAAGGTTTTTGAGTGAAGATGGCAGCCTTGGGAATATGTGGCACCGTTTTCGGTGTTGATGGGCAGAGGGAGGGGAGGAGGGGTGGTGTTGGTGATGGTTTTCATGGTGGTTCTCTGGTACAATTGGACTGGACTAGCATGGGATTTGAATTTTATTGCTAGGTGTTGTAACAATGGCATGGCAAACATGAATTTTCCCACCATTTCTTGGAGGGTATTTTGGGTAGTTTGTTTGTCTATTAATGGGCTGCCTGGACATTTTAATTGCAAAAACACTGTTTATTAACTCGATTGTATTTTTAATTACTTCGTTGCTGCTTGAGCAATTTATGATTTTGATACAAAGTTCTGGCCATTTAGGGTTTCCGTGGTGAAGGTTAGGATGTGTGCTAGGGCATAAAATTTATTACATGGCTGTAACTCCATGTCCCTGCTTGTTTCTGGGGCATCTTCATAGATGGGATCGATGATGGAAATGGGTCCCAAAGACAAGTTGGGGAAAATAAAATTAGGAAGATGGCAACTCAAGCACATACCTGCCCTGTGTGTCCTAGAGGAGGAAGAGCAGCCCAAAACGGAGCCTGCCTGGCCAGACCAGCAAGAGCAAGAATTGGGTGCTAGCTAAAAGTGTTGTTAGGGTTGCTGATTTCTAGAAATGGGTTATTAGGGTTTTTGATTTTGCTCATGGGTTCTTTCAATATTAGCAGAAGGCATCACCCCCACCATGGAAATTAAATTAAAGAAATTTGCTTCCATTACCATCCTCTTAGGAGGGAGAGTGGATGTGTTGACCAAGTTGGGCTTCGCCAAAAGCTTTTGGTGGGTAGAAGTTGATTTTTGGAGAAGTGTTGATCATGACAAAAATTGTGTGGCAAGATTTGATGAATAGGAAATTTCTGAATTTTTGGTGTAGGAGGATTAACAGATATTCTGCTCTCTGTATCTGGGGTAGGAGGATGAAATTAACAAAGAAAAAATATGTGTGTGTGTGTGTATATATATATATATATATATATATATATACTTTTTGTGTGTTTATCTATTTATTTATTTTTGTGGTCGTGATGCCACTTTTGCCTGGATTGGGAAGTAGGTAGATCAATATACGTACATATAAATCGTTCAGAAGAGTGTTTTTGCCAGATGGGTTTGCAAGATTTTATGGTAATCTGTCGAAGAATATTGTGATAACAGAGATTCTGAAGATGGCAGCTTTGGTACTGTTAGAGAAGTGGGGTTACGACCAACAATGGGGGGAGGTGTCTTAGAGACAAAAGTGTCCTTCACTTATCAGTCAAGTGCTTTTGTTCAAAGGTTGCTACTGCTACAACCACATGGTTCGGCACCTGTATGCGGTGGCTGCCCACGGCGGTTTATCAGCACTGCTGTCGGTGTGGTGGAGTAGACTAACCAAAAAAAGAGCAGCCAAAATGAGAAGATATGATTTTTGTTGTGTTTCGGAATGGTTATGGAAAAGACCACCGTCGTATCAGCATCTTGATGGCTGGTAGAGAGATTTTACCGCTTAACAAGTCAGTAACTCGATACCAATTTGCTCTTGAAACTCAGAATTCCTCGGCAAGATGGCAGTCCCTCCGGTGAACTTATAAGAGAGATGGTTCACATTGATCTGATTTCTTCGACAGAAGTAGAAGCCTGAAAAAGATATGGATTTTTCTACCTTTTTGTTATTTAAAATGAGAGGAAGAAAGGGTGCTTCAAGATTTGACGACGCATGTTGTGCTCAAGCATCCACGCAATGGTGGAGGCTCGGGGTGGCAGAGGAGAGCCATGGCCACCGCTGCCAAGATTTGACGTCGCATATTCCCCTTCCTCCTCCGCTTGCAGTTCAATTCTTTATTAACATAACTATTTTACATATTCTACCGAAAACCAGACCAATCTGTCAAAGAAACTGACGATTTGTGATGAGATTATGCCAAACATCATTTGAGAAAAAGATCATTTGTTTCACAGAGAATTTTTATGGATTTGATCTTTTGAGAAAAAGAGATTCTATAGATCTCTTTATTCAGTGGATTTATTTCATAGTCCGCAATAGAAAATCTAATTCTATGAAAGCATAGCAAACACCATTTGAGTATAAAATGAGAGAAGGATTGTTTTGTTCTATAGAAAATCATGTCACATCATTGGAAGCTTGTAAGTTCGTCGTAACCACGTAAACCTCTCAATGATGTGATGAACACAACTGAATTTTGACTAATCTAGTTTACAAGGTAGAAGGATTCAACGAATTAGGACAGAGTCAAATCAAATGACATACCAAGATGTGTTGAAATTAGGAAGAAAAACAAAACTCTGAGTGGGTACAGACTAATTAATTAACTGCAAAATCAGACTCTTCAAGCTAATTGTGATTGCCTAATGAGTTCAACATTTGCACGCTGCTGCAGTCATGTCCCTGTTCATGCATCTAGACCATGAATGGATTGCACTTGCTTTTGTCAAAATGTGAAATCCTATGCATAGCACGCGTGATTAAATGTTTTTGGTGTTCATAAACATAGTTGTAAGTTTCATAATTTTATTTTTTTTTCAAAACAATACCATTTTAATTTATTTTTTACTAAAAATATTCTTAATTTTAATAAAATTTAACAAGTTAATTAGATTAAAAATCAACTCATCAAATCACTCAGATATATTCTTGTTAATATCAAAACCTGTTTAAATTAAACTTGAATCAAGTTTCAAGTCATGAATTTATTATGTAACTCGTTGAATTATTTCAAGTTTAATATTAATGCACATGATTGATTGAGTTTATTAAGCATTTTTATTTAAAATCAGCATCAAGGGCAATTTAGTAGACCTCTAATCTTTGTTTCAACTAGGACACGCACATAATGCCTTGTCAATACTGCACTCTATTGCAAGCACCATGCCTTCACACTAAATAAGAAACTGTTCCGAAAAGTTCATGGAATAGGTTTGGTGGGAAGCTAAAAGAGGCTGTTCTGACAGCCTGAAAGGAAAAATCCTCGTCGAATTAGCTGCTTCAACTACTTCCACAATTTCAGACACAGGCAGTATTTCTAACGTGTTCTCAGTGTAGAACTCCAAGGATGCCATTATGCTAAAGAACTGAAAAGGAGAGCTGTACCTCGCTGCAGCCTCACAAAGAGCTGAGCATGAGTAGCTGCTAACCCGAACATGAGAACAGGCCTCCCGCAAGCATGCAACAAAGAGCACAACCAAGCTTCCTGCTTTACCACAAATGCAAACTCATTGAGTCAATTGGTTAATAGACAATAATCGTTTTAGCTAGCAGGGTCCTGTATGGATCCCCAGAAGTTTAAGGTTTCCTTCTCAACCTTTAGCTAGGAGATAAGGTGAATAAGACATGGAATAGATTCATCGCACACAAAATAATGAAATAGAACATTTCCATTCCGATATCATGTAGTAATAATGATCAGAATAGTTTGTACGCCATAACAAAAGCTGTGGAAGCACCAATAGAATTATAGAGGGGTTACAATATTGCCAAAAGATATATGAACAAATACAACTTTTTCTAGATTCCTCTTCTTATTTAACACAAGCCTATGTACAACTTTACTCGGCCATTTTGGTCTACTGCAGAGGTTATTACAGCAAATAAGATATCAGCTATGTTGCAGGAGTTGGGGATCTAGTTTATTTTAACAATAGCTAGTTTTCTGCCAAATCTATTTGCCAGGCTTATGCCATTACTCATTTCTGCCATTACTGCATAGCTACTTTTCTTTTTTCCTTTTCCTGAATTAGCTGATAGTTATTGCCTCTTGGAAACATCCCATTCTTCAGTCTTTGCAAACCTTCCACGAATCCTTGGCTGACTGTCTGCAAGAGCCTTCCTGCAAGCATACTGAAACAGACATGATGTGAGTTGAATCCGCATGTGAAAAAATGGTAGAAAATAAGGAATTGATACATCTCACCAAGTAAATGATCCGAGATATAAAAGTTTTGTTGCTTATTTGATGCTTTTTATTAGCAGACCCTTTTGATTTTAAAACAGAAGCAATGATAAAACTGGAATTTCAGGGGCTGATGCTTTTGTTAGAAATTTATTCAAGTTGGATAGTAAACATACAACAAACCAACAACAATTTTTATTTATTTACCTTAATTTTCCTGCCAAAGTTCCTCTTCGTCTTCTTATTCCTGTACCTTGAAAGCTTTTCCTGGCGGTCCTCAGCAGAGTAGTTGTTGATAATCAATGGTCGGTCAAGAGGAGAACAGATGAGGCTCGTGTTACCATTACCAAGAGTCTGTCACAAAAACTCAGTATCAATGACTCAGCCCCATCCTGTGGAAATGGCCAGAAGCATCTAAACAATTCTCAGTCCGTAGACTTCATTACAGGGCATATTCATGCTTGGTGCTTGGATTGCACAGAAAGGTTCCACTAGAATATGATGGAATTATGCGAGAGAAATGATAAAGGAAATAGAATTAAACTGAAAATAAAAGCAACAGATTCGGTTATCAAGTGGTGGATATAATCGTTCTCATCAACATACCATTTTAAGTGAGAAGAAAATTAATTAGATTCTTGATAAAGGATGAAAGTGTCAATTATCTGTTCAACTGCAAGGGCTAAGGGGAAGCTACATTATGGAGCACTACTACTACGAGCCACACAAAGAAAAGCAGTTAGTTCCATCCTGGATGAAACAGAAGCCCTTTCCTATAGTGCTTCAAGTGATTCATGGCGGTGAATTGACTCACAAAAATATGATAAGCAATACCACATGCACAGAGATATTGATTCTTGTCAGGCAAAGGTCTATGCCCTTTGCCACATCTAAGAAGGATCTAAGCAAAAGGAAAAATCATTCAAATGTGCTAGAAAAGCATATAATCAAATACACACAGAAGTATAGTAAAAGAAAAATTGATCTAACCTTTATGTCTCCTTCACTGAATGCTCTCCGCATCCCATAAGCATTTTCAAAATCAATTCCAGGAAAATCCAGAAAACTTGGCTTCACTGCAGCACCATGGACCCACTCAATTGAACTCAAACATCCCGAGCTGACACTTTTTGATAGTGCAGCATCAGGAGGTAATTTGTTTTCTTTAATGGGGTTTTCATCATCAGTCCTGACAATAGGAAGTTTGATATCCAGAAGCTCTGCAAGTGATTGTGTATCCATTGCTTCTTTTTCCAGGAGGTCCTTCTTGCATTCATAGAAAACCTCATTCAGAAGCTGCTCATTTTGAATTGATTCAATATCTGTCACCTTTAGTCCTTGTGAAGTAATGACTTCTTCCCCGCAGGAGATCATTGAAATGGCTGACGCCATGGGATCAATGCCCACAAGTGGCTCTTCAATGATTGGTTTGGGAGCTTTGAACAGATCCCCTTCGCCTCCCAGATCATATTCTGATATAGTGGTCTGAAGTAGGTTGCTCTATGTTAGACAAAATAGTCACCAACAAACAAGATGACATAAGAAAATTAGGTATGAAATAAATAGTGATCTAAACACTTCACGAATTATTCTATCCTTGGTCTTAAGGGATTCTTAAATAGGTTGGAAATGAAGTCTTGTTATATGTTATAACTCAATCTGGTAAAAGTGCTGATTTGGGAACACATGTATACAGCAGTAAATAAACATGCACAAGTACATGGATGTAGGAGCTGTAAATATACATTTTTTAGGAAAATCTACAGATTTTAAAAGCATGCTAAAGTGATGAATCACTATATTAATCCCCAAAACCCATCTAATGATAAACAATTTAAAGTGTTTTTCTTTGTTACCTTGTAGTTAGTATCTTTGAGTGCTTAGTTTTTCTGCCTTCGTATCAGGACTTTCCTGTTTCAGTTGCTTTTAGTTTAAATGGATGTTTCATTAATCGAAGAAGAAACCATCTAATCATGGCCTTTCAGTAGAGTTGAATGGGTTCAGTTTCGCGAATGAACCATTCAACGTGTCAAAATCCAACAAATCCAATAATTAGGGTTCTAGAATTCCTCCAAAGAAAGGGCAGGAGAAGAGACCTCACTGTAGCCTGTTAAGACCGAATTTTCAAGACAGATGAAGTGATTTCTTTATAAGAAGAACACTTCACAGCTCAACTCAAGAAAAGATTCTTTAAATGGCTAAGCACCTATGACTCAAAACATCACTAGCTTATTTGCACAAACACCAAACATTTTTAGCAAAAGCAAAGATCTAATGAAACTCTTTCAAGGTTAATTTTCTTTTCACCTCCTTTATACGAGTTTAGCTTCAACATCCAAGAGAAAGAGAAAGACGGCCAAAAAACCAATAAAATAGAGGTGGAGAATACTCTCTTTTCAACTTTCCCAACTTTTCTTCTCTTCTCTATGCCAAAAAAATAAAACAAGACCTTTTTCCTTCTTTTATCTCTCTTAGTTAGTGGGTTAAAAGGCCAATAAAAATCCCACTATCGGTTCACCATCACACAATTGGAGTCAGAAAATAGATGAAATCTTAAAGAACACGGAATTTGAAAGTTTGAAATTATTTTCCTTTTGTAGTCTTTCTTTTGCTATATGTTCTAGATCCAACAAGTAAAGAAAACACTTGCTGTTTCCATTTTAGCCCTATTTGGTTGCTTAACAAATGTTGAGAACAAAAACTGAAGACATTGATATTTGTGTAAATAAGCACAAATCCACAAGCATAAAAAAAAAAATCGGTCTTTTCCTCCATTTTCTCAGCAACTAAACGGAGGAGTAAAAAACATAAGCATCAAGAAGACAAGTTTCACTGAAAAAATCAAGTCCTCAAGATCAAAACTTCGAACTTTCCATATGAAATTTAACAAAAAAACAAGAAAAATATGAACTTTGAATTGGATTTCCACAGTAAAAGACCGATATTTCTTGTTGCTATACCCCCATTTTCTCAGAAACCAAACAGAGCAAGTTTGAGTACAAAGCAAAGAGCAAATCGAAGTACACAAAAACTAGAGCTCCAGACTTTAAAATAGCCAAAACCCAGTTCAGAACCGATCAAATGAATGCAGATCACTCAGATAAACAAAGTAAAAAAGAGGTTAACCACAAAGTGAAAAGGGCATATAAATACAAGCAAAAACAGAGAAAACAAATTACCATTGGAACATTGGTCTTTTGATACTTGCAATACTCTTCAAGTTGTTGAATATCTTGAAAGAAATTCTGCATGTAGGGAAACACTAGTCCACTCTCTTCATACATTTTTGTCAAAAATTGCAATCACTCTGTTTTTTCCAAATCTTGAAACAGAGCAAGAGAGGAAAATCACCTCTTCCAAAACAGAGCAAAAACAGAGTAACCCAGAACAGAACACAACACTGACTAGCTAGCTTAGTGCTAGGTACTAAAAAGCAAAGGAGCCAAAATGCAACACGGAGAAAGAGATAGGTCCGGTTTTGGCCTTTGATTTAAGACTTAAGAAGGAAAGGGAATTTATATAAAATAATAATCATAGGGATGGGGTAATTAATAATTAATTTTTTTAAATAAAAAATAAAAATAGATGATGTAATATATTAGGTTTACTAACTGTGTAGTATTGTATTGTATAATATTTTAAAAAAAATTATTTTACTTGAAAATTAATTAAAATATTTTTTTATAATTTTTAATATCAAAATCATTAAAAAAAACACTAAAACTTATTAATTTAACATCTTTTAAAAATAAATATATTTTTAAAATACACTCAAACATAATTAAAACAATCACCATCCCCGCAATAAAGACAAGGTGTAAAAGGACAGGATGCTGCTTACAGTGTGTCATGTTACTATCATGTAATTTGTTTTTTTTATCACTATTATTTTTTGCATCCGAAGTTTAGCATCGGGATTAAATTTTACCTTTAAAGGATTCTAAGAATGTATTTTTATATTGATTAAATATATTTTTTTAAAAAATAATTTTTACATATTAATATAAAAAAAAAACACGTCACCTTAACAAATAATATCAAAGTAATATTAAAAAGAACTTTAAAGGATATTGTTTTTTAAAAAATTACCAGTTTGAATCTCATAAATCTCAGAACAGTTAAAAATTTATATAATTATTAATTTTAAAAGTTATAAAATTAATTAAAATATCCATAAATTAATCTGGATATTTAAACATGTCTGGTAGATGTCAATTCATGATTAATATTTCACTAAATACTAGCCATTAATATTAAATTCAGACTATGTAAACAGTAATTATAAACTTCATGATAGCATCTTAGGGGAAATAAAATATCTTCAGTGTGTGTGTATATATATATATATATATATATATATATGAATTAAATTTTTAATATAATTTTTTGTAAAGTGGGATTGTAGGAGTATAGTATTTTTGTATTATTATAATGCAAATTGAACAAGTGAATGCATTCCTTGCCAAATTGAATGTACCAAGCCAAAATCTGTGTCTTTGTGGGCTAGACAGTGCTCATCCCTCATCATCACTCTATCACGTTGTCAGAGATAGGTCCACGCGCTTTCTCAGGCACGTTCACACCTACTTTATTTTTTCTCTTTTTTTATTATTGATATTAATACTTGCTTAAACAAAGTGGTAAAGTGTAAAATTCTCATGAATCTTATGATTATAATTTATAAGTGAATGATTCCCATGCTATATTCAGATTCCAAGGTTTAGAGAGGAAATTCTCTCATTAAATAAATTTAGTTTATCATGAGAAATTATATATATATATATATATAGAAAAGACTTTATAATGTTGATGTGAGACTCGAATATATTTTTCTTGTTAAAAAAATCATAATGGTGACTTTTTAATTGAATTAATGCAAAAAAATCCTCAACTTTTGAGCTGAGTATGAACCTGATTTAAATGAGTGGTAAATGATGACAATTTGGAGTGTGGAATTTGGAACTTTCTGACAAAATCTTCAACTCGATTTATCTAGTGACTTGACCTGTCATCTCTGTAATATCATGTGCTTTCTGATTTCTTTACAAAAAAGTAGCACGGTTTAATAAGATTAGTAAAATAATACTGTTTTTTTTTTAACGAAATATCTCCTAGGAAGTAATTGAAATTGTATTTCTCAAAAATTTAAATTTTTTTATTTAAAATTAATTTTTTTTATATTTTCAAATTATTTTAATATATTAATATTAAAAATAATTTTTTAAAAAAATTTATTATTTTAATGCATTTCTGAGTGAAAAACACTTTGAACTGCAATCGTTATCACATTCTTAAACACCCTCTTAATTTAGGTGTGTTGCAATTAAAAAAGAAAATATTTTAAGTAATAATAGATGGAAAACATGGTCTTCAAAGAAATTGTTAAATGAGCTAGCATAAATTATAATAAGAAGAGAAGGGAGAGAGAAAAAAGAAAAAAAAGAAAAACATCGAGGACATACCAAAGCTATAATTACAACATCACTAATATTATCAAAAAAAATCTCAACGAGACAAATCTAATGACATTAAGAAAGATCATCAACAGTGATCAGAGCGCTCACACTCCACGTTCAAAGACAATTGAGCAATTACAATGAGAGGAGAGAAGAGATAAATGAAAGAAATAAAAAAAAAGAGAGATCTTGGAGATGCATCAAAACTTCAATTATGACATCACCGATATTATCAGAAAGATCTCGATGAGACAAATCCAATGACATTAAAAAGGTCACCAAAGATTATCAGAGTTAGTCACAATATCTTTCCAAAGACAAGTAAGCTATTTACCATATGTGACCCACTCTGATGATCTTTTTTAAAGTCATTGGATTTATTTCATTGATATTTTTCTAATGGTATCAATGGTGTTTTAATCATAGATTGTCTCTAGTGTATCTTTCTTGCTTTCTTTTTTTTCTGTCATCTCTTCTTATTGCAATTATCCATTTGCTTTTGGATGGAGAGTGTAGTTTTCTTCGACCACCATTGGTGATTTTCTTCGATGTAATTAGATTCATCTCTTCGAGACATTTCTAATGGTACCAGTGATGTTATAATCGAAGCTTTGGTGTGTCTTTAGAATTTTTTTTTAATTATCTTTTATCTCTTCTCATTATAATTCATGTTGGTCCATTTTACAATTTCTTTGAAATACCATTTTGTCGTGTCTTTTAATCTGACAAGTATCAAACTATGCTATTTCATCAAAACTTTTTTAAATTGTGTTATTTTACAAGCTTTTTTTTTTTTTTTTTCAAATAGTGTTGATAAGATAAAATATTCATATTTTCTTCTTTTAAAGAAAAAAAAATCAAATTCATTATTGATATATTTGGGATATGACTAATTTTCTGTACAGTATTAATCAAACAAATAGAACAATAATCAAGAAATAATAGAGTAGTTTTTGGATTTTGTAAACTTAATTATCAAATTTATTATAAATGGATGAGAAAAGATTGGTTTTAGAGTGGGAAAAAACCCTTAATGGTTAAGGGTTGTCTTCAAGTTCAAGAGAGTGGATGTCCAAGGAGTTTTAAAATTGGGTTTTTGATAAAACAAATCACAATCATATTTTTATACTAATTTTCTTTCATAATAATCGAATATGTGAAGTAGGTGAAATTTTTCTGAATCACAATAAATCTTGTATGTCTATTTTTTTGATATATAATTGTGATTTGTTTTTCTTTTCCAACAATATTCAAGACATTTTTTTCATCACTATCTTTATTATATAAAAATCAAGTTAATTTCATATCAAGTATTAGATAGTTTATTATGTATTTTACATGGTAATAACTTTTGTCTTTACGTATTAAGAAAATCTATAAATTATAATTTTTTTAAACTAAAAGTTTTTTAAAAAAGTTAAAATGTTTAGGAACGCTGTGCAAACTGCATTCCATAAAAATTTTAAATTGTTTTTGTTAAAAATTAATTTTATATATATTTAAAATTATTTTAATGCACTGATCTTAAAAATAATTTTAAAAAAATAAAAAAATATTATTATATTTTAACATAAAAATTACTTTAAAAAATAATCACAGCCACATTTTCAAGTACTCAAAGCTTAGCCATCCACAAATGACTATTTTCATGTCAGTATTTTCCCTTTTTTCTTTCACATAGTGAAAAAGGTGTCATCTATTTCCTTGTATTAGCTTTCCTGACTTCAATTATAGTATGAATCTCGTAAATCTAGAAACATAGAAACATATGGCACAATTCGCTTACACTAACCTATAGGATTTCACCTTATGGGATCGTTTTTCAAGTCAGCCTTGGCCCCTTCCCTAAAGAAGAAAGTGAAGCAAAAAAGGTAAACTGAAGATCATCCCACTAGAAACTATAGGTTGCTAGTTGTGGTTAAAATTCTTGTGGATTAAAAAAGTTGAATTTTAATTATTATTTTTTTCATTTTTAGCTTGGAGTAATGGAGGTAGGTGCTTGATTTCAAACTTGTATAATTTGCAATGAGAAAATATATATTATTAAACTAAACACCTAGTATATACAAATTGGAATATGTTACCAATCTCTAACTAAATCTTAATTTTTCAATAATCAATCTTAATTGGAATACACCGTGACTTCAATAATATATGCAAGATTTTTTATTGAGTCATTGGTTGAAATACCTTTTCTATTATCTTAAATTTAATTTTAAAGTAGTATTTGGTTATTATCTTAAGATAAAAAAAGATAAAAACAGTGAGATAGATAAGACATCTTTCCATATCATCATTTCTATTTTGAAAAAATTAAAATTTACATTGAAATTATTTAAAAAAATATTTAATTTATATTTTTCTCTTTAATGCTTCTTTATCATTTATATATCTTATCTTTAGTCTTGAAATATAAACACAATCTATTTTTTTTCATAATGAAGTGATCCACATGGGCTATCTATAATTTAATAAAAAAATTCATTTAATCTTGACAGAGAAAGATTAGTTGAAGAACTAGACTTAAAGTCTACTATACTCCGTGGGTCTATATTTATTTTCTTTGTAAAAAATAATATTTAAATGTTACAAGCGCATTTGAAAGTAATAAAAAAAACCAACGACTCGGGCTATAACCCTAACCATATCTAATAAGTCAATTTTTATTTTAATTAGACTATAAAAAGTAGACAACAATAGTAAATGGAATTTGAAAAAAAAACAATTAAAAGAATAAAATTGCTTTAAAAATAGACAAAAGAAAAGCCCGAGTTAATTTGAGGTAGCGTAATAAACTTGTAACTTATATAATAAGAGACGAGTCAACTCGGATTAACATGCAAAACACGTGATCCATGTCATAAGATCAAGATAACAATATAGAAAAGAAATTGAAAAAATTCACAAACCTAATTTAATATATATATATATATATATATATATATATATATTGACTTGTGTTAACTTTTCAAACTCATGATCCATGACATTAGACTAGAAGCATCATACATGGAAAACCGCAAAGCCTAATCCCTAACAAATCAAATACTAAATGGTGAAATTGAAAAAAAAATCAATTATATAAAAGGATAAAAAAAACAACAATTAGAAGAATGAGGATAAAAATCAAAATAAAAAATAAATTAAAGGGCAATTATAAATTTTTGATTGAAGGGTAAAATTGAAAAAAAAAATAACTTTAATAAAAGAAGAAGAAAATAAAAAAAATAAAGAAGAACATGGATCGAATCCAAAGACAAAGGAAATTGAGGAGCAATTTTGAAAACTTGAATAACTAGGCATGAAAATAAAAAATGAGAGAGAATAAGGAAAAAAAAAAAGTTCTTGATGCTAAACCATTGGTTCGTTCAAGACATGGGACGTCCAGGAATTAGACGCTTTCCTGAAAACCACCGTTTGGTTATTGGAAGATGCTATACATGTTGCCTGAATTTGTATTTACCTTTCACGTACTTGACACGTGCAAGTCTACATTTCTTTTTAATATTTAATAAATATTAAAGTATACATTTGCCCATAATCCCTTCTATCAATAAAAAAAACAAGGTAAAATAACAAAAATATCCCTCGACCAATGTAAGGTTTCTCGGACCTCAAAAGCATTCTAGCAACTTCACCGTGCATTTAAAGGTGAAAAGGAAAAATCAACCAAGATTATTTTTACACTTTTATTACTCAAAAAAAAAAAAAAACTCAATTACCCTCCATTCAAGCTAGATTTTTATTTCTCGAGAGGCAAAATAGTAATTTTGCTTCAATTCACAGTGAACATTATGAGTGTAGAGTTATAGTAATTTGCACTATAAATGTTCCCTTTTCCTTTTAGTTTATTTTGATACTTAAATGAATGCTAGATACTCAAATTTTATAAAAATATTAAAGTAAATCTGGGTTCGACTCACCGGATTCTAAAAGCAATGTCACCCTTCCATTAAAAACAATTTACATGTGTAGCAAAAAAAAAAATCTTCAGTGGCAGGACGGTTCAAGGTTTGAAGAAAAAAGTGCATTTACCAATAAAATTGTTTTTTTCCTCATAATCCCCGTATTAATTTCAACTAAGCATGATAAGGGCCCCTTCATGTGGTGATGCCTCATGCTCCACTTGGATAATAATAAATAATAAATAATTATCTTTATCATAATTATCTTTATTCATAATTATTCAAACGCTGTTGTTTAACAATTATCAAGGGTGATATAATTAAATGTTGGAATATAATAGCAAAAAAACAAATTAAGATAATTAATACGAGGAACCCACATCCTGCACTCAGTTTGTACAGCCATAATATTTCTGCGCCTAACAAGTTGATACAGTCACTATCAAGTTACATGTAAAAACTATATTATTATTTGGAGAGTGTTATATTATATAGTTGTATAATAATCATTGCATAGAAAAAGGGCAAGTAGAGGACATATATAATGTCCATATGATCGTACTGTGTACATCATCGCAGCTGAAGGAAAAGGACATCCCATGGACTTTTCTGGGCTCAAATTAATTATGGAGAGTCGAATCATACTAGCAACGTTATGATAACTCACAGTCTTTCTCCTTTCCGTGCCTCCTCCCAGCCAGATCGACGTCTAAAAACCACTGTCGTAAAATTTGATTTTGTGGGAGATCGCGTAAATGGCGCAGGCATATTTAAAGATTGTGACAGGACGGTGGTGATTTAAAATAATTTTTATTTTAAAATGTATAAAAATAAAATTATTTTATTTTTTAAAAATTATTTTTATCATTAATATATTAAAATAATCTAAAATTATAAAAAAATAATTTATTTTAAATAAAAAAATTTAAATTTTTTAAAAATACAGTTTATAACATGTTCTCAAACATACTCTTAAAGAATTAAATTATTGTGTTAATGTGTATTTTATTGGGTTAATATTTTTATTAAAACAAGTTTTTTTATTGATATGGCTAATCTAAATCAAGTTTGACTGAATTATTAAAACTTTAGTCTAATAAATTAAATCAACTAAAAACTTTATCTTATCTTATCTTGATTAGTTTTTTAAAATTTTGATTAGTCAACTTGCAGCCCGAGTTGACTTTAACTGCAATGATTAAAAAACAATTAATTCCATGAGTTTAGCAATAATTTTCCTTTTCTTAAATAATTGATAAATGGTTTGTTATATCATGAAGTTTCATCCCTTTTTTTCTATTTATTTTTTGAGTTCTAGAAATCTATGTCCACCTGATGGTTTAGGTCATCTTTAATAGGATGCGATAAAAGAACAACTAATTCCATGATTTTATATAAATTATGCAAATTTATATATTACTTCAACATGTACTGCCTACTGGGACTTTTTGGTTTCTAGCATGGTGACTCCAAGAAATAATTTATGTGGTTAGAATTTTTTATATATTATTGTTTTATTTTTATTATTAATATAGATGTTTGTATTAACCTGTGTATAGTTTGATTAATTTTACGGATTTTAAAGTTAACAGTCATGTAATTCTACAGTAGTCTTAAAATTTATAATACTCGAACTGATGATCTCTGTAAAGCAAACTTAGAATATGACCAGTTAAATTACACCCCTCAACGTTTATATACTATTGTTTTGATCTATGTAATTGCAGTATATGATAGAAAATAAAAATAGAAATAGAAATAGAAATAGGTCCCCACCTTCCCAACCAGTTATATAAGATTTCTTTTTTCTAAAATGAATATAATTTTTTTTATCTGTAAAAGAACAAAAATGGAAATGGGAAATAAAATAATAATAGCTGTAAAAGAAAGAGGAGATAGATTCTGCATTCCAATTTGATCAAATTATTCAAATTCTCTCTCAATGGGGTGAGGCCTTTTCCTCCTCACTGCAATTTGATTTTAATTATTATTATTATTTTTTCAAGAGTCAACCTAATTTTTGTCGTTTTCTAAAAACTTAAAGCACAAAGTAAAGAATAAGTGTCGCAGAAGCAATGACCTGGAAACCTGGAAGCATGGATGTTATATCATAGAAAACACCAAATGCTGTGTGTTTTTATTCTACGTTCCCTCTCTGATATTTTCTTATGGATTTATTGTTTAAATATTTTGATTTTTCTCATTTTTCTATTTTTAAATTTTTATTTTACGTTATTGCATTATTTGTTTTTAGCCAAATTAAAAAGTAATTGAATGAAACTTGTTTACTAAGGATATAATTAAAAGATAGAGAATCAAAGTGAAAAAGATGCTACAATTAGATGATGGTTTCAAAGTTCTTATAAAAATTCACTTTAGTTCTTAAACTTCACATATTATTTCTATTTGGTCCCATAATATTTTTTCAATTTAATTTTAGAATAAAAATTTATTTGTATTATTTTTTTAGTTTCTGATTTGAGAAATGAGAGAGAGATCATTGGATTCTAGTAGTAAAGAGAGAAAAATATTGTTAGTAATGATTTTAATCACCAAAATGATCGATTTTTATGTCAAATGATTCTATTTGATTAGAGGAGTTTAACTTGGGTGTTTTTTTGTACTTTGAAAACACCTAAAAAAATTTCAACTCATAAATATTTTTTTATTTTGGGTTGATTTTTTATTTTGAGATGATTTTTAGGTTTTTTAGGCTATTGGTGGATTTATCAAGATGTATTATGTGTTTTCTAGATGTTTTGAATAAAAAATGAGTTGAAAATAAGTTTTAGATAAAATAAATTTATGCTATGATTTTTTTAGTACCATCGATTAACTTATTTTATTAAAAAATTAAAGTGAATTACATGTTGTCCATTCCAATTTCATTTTAAAAAAATTGAGCCCTATACAGCTCTGTAAGTTCGCCTAACCCTTTTTTTTTTTTTTGTATAGTAGTCTTAACTTTTTAAAAAATTATCATGTCTTTTTTTTTATATATATGTCTTCTTTTTAAATAATTTTTCAATTAATATCACTTCTCTTTCATTTTTATTTTTATATATTTAGTTATTATTAATGATTTTTTTTATTTGTTGATATAAAAGAATCTTAGATTTATTTAATTAGATATATGTATAAACTTTTTAATTTACTTGATATTTTTTATATAAAAAAATATGTTGAAAAATCTATATATTTATTTTTTTATTTAAAAAATATTCAAATTACAGCAAAGCATCCAAGCCATGCTTAGCATCCAAACACGAATTAAATGGAGTCTAAAATGAGTTCTAGCGTTTCATCATCCATGTGATCCAAGCATCCAAGCCATGCTTAGCACAAGTGAATCGAACAAGGGTAAAACCATTTTTATGATTTTGATTTTCATCTTAAAAAATTTACATCGCCAGCAAATTAGTTATTTCTCACTTGCATAATTTCATCTGAGAGAACACAATATATATATATATATATATATATATATATATATATATATATATATATATATAACTCAGTTTTATTGCATGAAACAACCTGATATAGTGTTTGGTATTGAAGTGGAAAAACACTTTTTAAAAAATTTAATTTTTTTTTTAATTTTAAAATAATATGTTTTTAATGTTTTAAAATTATTTTGATATATAAATATTAAAAATAATTTTTAAAAATTAAAAAATTTTATTAATATATTTTTTTAAATAAAAAATATTTTTTAAAAAATAATAATTACACTCCTACACACGTTCATATTCGTTATTTGAGGTGTGTTTTTAGACACTTGTTAAAGGTATGTTCTCAAATCCCAATCAATCAATCTCTCTCTCCGACACCATTTGTCTGCAAGGTGTACCGCGTGGCGCACGCACACTCCCTCCCTCTTGTGGCCGTAACTGTTTTTTTTTTTTTTTTTTTTGTTTCTTGAGGGTTTAGATTGGCTTCAAATCTAGATATAAAAAGTTTACTCAATTTCAATATATATATATATATATATATATATATAAAGATAGATTTGTGGTAATGTATAATAAGCACACTATTTTTCCTTACAGTATAAAATAAATAGTTTTGAATGGATTAAGCATATTTATGCAGTTATGGGTCCAAATAAAAACAATTAAGATAAAAAATACCATGTAAATTCACTTTAAACCGATTTATTTTTATGTATTATTTCCCATCTCTTCAATCAAATATATTTCTATTTAACCAAACATAACCTTTAAGATACTTGTTGAAAATCATTTAATATTTACAACTAGTCTCATTTTCCTGTTTTGCGGGATAATTTATTATAGATTTTTAAAAATTAATATATAAAATAACACTTAATTAATATCATTGTTTTTTTTCTCCAATCCAAATAAATGGAGTCTAATAAATGAACATATATAGTGCTTAACGAGTGTCCTAAAGAAAAAACGAAGTTGAAGTATTAGACAATTAACATACAAAAAATCCACGAACAATTTATTTAACATTTCTTTTCTAAAACTTAAGAAAGATGATCAAACAAGACAATACAAAATATGAAAGGATGTCAATCCATTATTTGCAATACAATTATTAACTATAAATTAGGAGGGAGTTCTATTGTATCCCTATTTACAAATTAGTATTTATTTAAATATTGTTTTGTTTTTTTTCTTTGTTTTTTTTTAATTTCATAGTTTAATAAGATATAATTTTATTGAGTCACTATACTCTCATGACACAGATCGTAGTTTTAACGGGTTAACCAAGTTGACTCGAGTTTTTCTTCTTAATTATTTTTTTATGATTTAATCTTTTAATATTTTGTTAACTAAATTGTTTTGTTTTTCTTCTTTGATTTTTCAATGATTTTTTTAATTTTATCATTTAATATTAAATTTGCTTCTTATTGAGTTAATGCTCTTATAATATGGATTACGAGTTTAGTATATTATCCTAGTTCACTTGATTTATTTTTCTCAATTAACTTTTTTTTTTAATTTCATCATTTAATATATGATTGATTGAAAATTAGACTTCATGATTTTTTTTATTTACTTTGTCTATCATGTTATTTTAGCCTCATGATTCGGGAATAATGCTTAATGAGTTAACCCAAGTAGACTCAAGTTGTTTTTCTTTGTCTTTTTTTAATTGAATGTTTTTTTTTATAATTTTATTATTTAGCAGTGAATCGGTTAGGAATTGAGTTTTGTAATTTATTTTAATTTGTTTTCTATCTTGATCTCATACTTAAGGTCACAAGTTTTGACATTTTACCCTTGGTTAAATGAAGTTATTTTTTTCTAAAAAATTATCTCGGTCTCATAAAATAGATCACGAGTCCTTCAACATTGATTATATATATATATATATATATAGAGGATTGTCCCCTACTTATGATCTAGATCGCGGGTATGACGGGCTAATAATTTAGTGTACATGTATTTAAAGATTAATAAATGCATGGATGGCTAGTGTTGAATATAGTTATAGATGTTGCAATTGTGTAGAAAGGATCACTCTTAAAAATTACACAATAAAGAATATTTTCTAGTGGTAAATTAACTTTAACAATGACCTATTGCTTGGAATATCCTGTTAATTAGCATCCTTAATTAGATTTAACAATTCAACAAGTTTCCTTGCGTATAGCAATTCATCGAACTTTGGCCTGCTTTATGAGAGGCCAATGTGAAAGCAAGATTCTAAATAGCAACACCCATTTGGAGACTTCTTTCTCACAATGGTAGTTCTGTAATTCATGATTGAGGTCAAATTGCTTGCCTCCCAATGTAGAAGAAAACAATGTGGGAGGAATATGGAGTGGGCTGTAAAGGAGAAAAGATGCGAGAATTTCAACCCATAATGCCTTAAAAAGGGAGAGTGATGAAGTGTTTGTACTCTCACTTTCTTGATCAATGAGTTGTAAGCAATGTGCACTTCCTGATTGGTTAAAAAAAAATTAAAAGTACATCTCAAAAAAAAAAAAAACCTTGAATTCCCATATCAGGAAAAGAAAATTTTGATCAAAAGTATATAACCTCTCAAGAACACGTTTAAATTAGGTACACTTGGCGAGCTTCATGCTCGATGTCTTTGTCATGGAATTCTAGTTTGCTCCTATCGTGCAAAAACATGTGGTGAATCCATTTTCCAACACTTGGCAGCCGTCGTTAGCTTTGGTGGACTTTGTTGACAAATAATAAAGTTTTTTTTTACTAATGTTTTTGAAACATCATGTAGAATTTAAATGAGAAAATGGGAGTTTCTCATCAAGAATTTAATTTATTGTTGAGAAATCCGAGGCTATATAAGAAAATATTCACGGGCTAAGAATATATTTGTGCTAATTTGATGATTAAAAGTGGATTAAGAGAGTCATCAAAGTGGCAATCACTATTTTATGGTAAGATGGTACGGAATTATGCAATATGAGACGATTTATTCCAAGAGAATTGACATGAGGCAGGCAGACTTGGTGATTTGAAATTAATTCAATTTTTTCGCTTGACTTGAGATGGGTTTTGAATTACATTTTGTTTATGATAAAGCTCCATAATTAACGTTAATGGAGGAAGGTGGAATGAATGGAGTCCATTTCTTGCAAGCTTTGCATCGATTAAACTTTATTAAGCCCCCATTATCTTTTTCTCTATGAGCAAGAGCACTTGCCGTCCCACTTTCGACTCTGCCTAATAATACAAAATAATTATTGATAATTAGTTATAGAGCCACAATCTAATTTTTTTTTTTTTGAAGTTCTAGCCAGAGAAATACTGGATATAAATTTTTCTGGTAATAAAATGAGTCTCCATTGCAGTTTATTTGCAAACCTCGTCGTTGGAGATCGAGAAAAATATGTTTTTGTCACTCAAAATTAGAAAATCTAATAACAAGTCAAATAAAAAGTAATTATTTCAATAATAAGAAAATATTTTATACAATCACAGGAGGAATTCGTTTTGGCAAAAGTGAAAAGGATGGGCTTTCAAGAAAAACAGCTGGAGTGGATTGTCTCATAGTGCTTTTGTCTTTCTAGACGACGAAGTAGCCATGGAAAATGCTTTGGTATAATATGGGGATGCCTGTCGCCTTCCCTTTATATGGCCCAAATTAGAAGGCATTTTTTGGATTCTCTCGTGTGATCATGCACTGATGTGTGTGAGAGGAAGTTCATTTCAAGTGCAGCTGGTTTCTAACCAGTTGACGTTGACAAAAGGTAATTGAAGTGTCCAGCAATATAAAATAGAAGTCTTTTCTTTTAAAATGATTTTTGTTTCTGAATTTTTTAATATATTTTTAGATTGTTTTGATGTTAAAAATAAAATTTAAAAATTTAAAAAATATTTTAATATATTTTCAAGTAAAAAATACTTTCAAAACCATCTACTATCAAAATATCAAATAAAATTTAAATTCAAGTTTCTGGTTTTCAATTTTTGGCATAATTCACAGACAATTGATGTAGAAATTAGAATAGAGTATATAGAGAACTCAAGTTTGATTTCTGTTTTGAAAATCCTTGCGCAGTCCAAATGAGTTTTTTCTTCCTCCTCTATGATATCATGGTGTCATCTTCCATATCAATATAGAATAAATTCTTCTTTTAGGATATCTTTGTGTTTGTATTTCAACTTGTTTTTCAATGTATATTTTTTTAAAAAAGACTTTCATTAAAAAAATATTAATTGATGTTTTATATGTAATTTTTAATAATTTTGATTTGTAGATATTAACAAAAATAATTTTAATATATTTTCAAATAAAAAATATTTATATAAAATCACTGTATAATGTATTATTAAACACATGCTTAGATGATGATAAAATTAATGAAATTTCTTATATGATTATATCCTACAAATATGTTTAAAAATAATTGACCAAATTAAAATCTTCTAAATTATCAAAACTAGCTCTGAGTTAATAGTAAAAGATAAACATTGTTGCCAATTCTATTTTTTAAAAAAATAAAAAACAAGAAGAAGAAGAAGAAGAAGAAGAAAGGAGCACAGAGAAAGTATTTGCAACTTTGGCATGGAATGTTTACTTTGCACAACAGCATGTTTGATGTAAAATAAAATAAAAGAATTCAATTTGATGGTTGGTTTTCATATGCAAATCATAATCAAGATACCCGATTGTGCATGATGAGTTGAAGAATGATGTACTAAATTTTGTTGGTTCTCACAGTTGCACATATATTTGCAAACATTTCATGTTTAATTTTTCGTGGTAGTGTTTTAACTATATTTTAAAAAAATGAAAAATTTTGAATTTTTTTAGCTTTATTTTTTTATATTTTTAGATTGTTTTGATGTGTAGATGTGAAAAATAAATTTTAAAAAATAAAAAAAATATATTATTTTGATATACTTTCAAACAAAAAATATTTTGAAAAGTAATTTCTACTGCATTTTCAAACAGACTTTCAAAATACTAAGATAGTGTTTAGTTACTGTTTTGGGATGAAAAAAATAAAGACAGTAATGACAGAAATATGTTTGGTTGAATAGATAGAGATATAAAAATAAATTTATTTCTGGAACGATTTTAAAGTAAATTTCTGTAATTTCAAAATAAGAGATACATAAAGAACATGTCTCTGAACACAATATTTATTATTTTTTACTCTTAAAATATCTTTGTAAAAAACTCTCAATTTCAAAACTATTCAACTAAGACATATAAAATTTAAAATTAAAATTAAAATTATTATAGTTTTAAAACTCAATTAAGATATTGATATGGAGCAAAGCGTGGGTCATTGGTTGAGACTAGTGTCATGGGTTGGGTTGAGAATAGAATCAACATGAGAATAAAAATGATTATTATCATAATTTTAAAATCCAATTCGAGGATCGACCTGAGGCAAGACTCGAGTCACGTGTTAGGAGAGTCAAGCCACGTTGACCCGAGACAATATAAAATAAAAGTGATTATTATCATAATTTTAAAACTTTACTTGGGAGTTAACTCATGGCAATGCTCGGGTCACGGATTAAGAAGGTCAACCAAGGTGGACACATGTCAATATAAGGATAAAAGTGGTAATTATTATAGTTTTAAAACTTGACTCGGGAGTTGACTCGAGACAAAATTCATATCACGAGCCAGGAAGGTCAACCTAACTGACAAAAAAATAATAATTAAAATAATCACAAAACCTAGTTTTGCCCAATTTTATTTTTTAAAAAAAAAACCAATAGATTTTTGACCCATGTTTAGTCATGGATAAACTTGGGCTTTTGACCGGGTTAGGCAAAGTTAATTCTTTCTTTATTTTTTTTTTAAATTTGAATTAATCTAGACTCTTGGTCAATCAATCAAGAATTATCACAAAACATAATTTTATCTTTGTTTTTTTATATCTTGTTTTATGTATTTTTATTATCCCTATTTTTTCTATCCCAAAACAATAACTAAACAATACCTAATAATTACCGCAATTAAAAGGGAGTTACTATCAAAACCGAACCCACCACAGCATATATTGGCATTTAAAGAAGACGATCGCTCATATATAAAGAGAATATATTTCAATCTATTCAGCTCCTGTCCACATTAGCTCTCCATCTTCGACTCCTGAAATTTTCATAAAATTGCTGATGATAGTTTTCATGTACAAGGAAATGTGGGGTGGCTTAGTGGAGCAACAAAGTTATACGATTTGACCCATCTTTGTTTTTCATGATTTTGATATATTTTGTTTGTTTCCTATTTTATCAACACAGAGATTGATACATTTTTTTTTGTCCTTTTACACCCAAAGTTTTTTTAAAAAAACTTGCAAAATGCACAAACAATAAGGCTAATTGTATCCATTTTAATTGATACTTTTAATTTTATTTTATTTTTATATATTTCAATTATTAAAGTTGTAGAGTGTTTTAATTGGTGTGTGTATATATATTTTGTCTATTTTTCTTGCAAGTTGTAGAGTGTTTTAATTTATTTTCCTTAACCATGACTGTTTTTGTAGATATTCAAGCTTTTATTATAAGTCTAGAGTTTCTTAGATTAAAAAAAAAAAAAATTTGAGCACTTTAATATATTGATTAATCACTATTTTAAACACTAAATAACCTTTTAGTTACATATATTAGATTTTAGGACATCATAAAAAAGAATCTTATATCTAAGGAAGAGATCGTACAATTTAGTCCCACAACAAATGAGTAAATTATAAGGTAGGTTCTTTTATATATATATATATATATATATAATTTAGTCCTTCTAGTTTTGAGAATCATATATTAATCCCTTAATTATAATTGAATTTTAATTATATTTTAAAAGTCCAAATTATCCTTTTCAAATGCATAATTTTTTTGTTTATGGTAGATGAGATTGAGAATTTTGACTAGAAATGAAGAATATTTTAGAGAAAAAAATAATTAAATTGTTGCTAAAAAGTAATAGAGAAACTAAATTATAAACAAATATGAAAATTCAAGAATTTAATTTGTGATTTTTAAAACTAAAAGGATTAATAAAATTATTTTGCTAAGAATGAGAATTAAAAAATAATCATAACAAACACATCCTCGAGTTAGTTCAATTCAGTATATATTACATTGTTACTTGATTGTACAAACCCTAATAATAGGGTTAGGTGGTAAAAACAATTGTTCATTCTCTCAATTTCTTCTGTAATAATATGTACTTTTGACTTTGAATTTATAATTAATATTTAGAAAAATTATTATTCTGTAATAATATATACTTTAGGTTATTAAATAAAATATCTTGTTTTGATCAATATACAAATGATGTAAACTACATTGAGTGAATGCTTGTTTTTGTATCCCAACTTGTTTTTTAAAGTATTTTTTGAATAAAAAATTATTAAATTAATGTATTTTTAAGTGTTGTTTAAAAGATTTTAATATGCTAATGTTAAAAATTTTTAAAAAATAAAAATATTATTCTGATGTATTTTCAATTAAAAAATATTTTTAAAAAGCACTTCACCCTATAATATTAAATACACACTCAATATTATGAAAACTTTATAAAAATAATGGTAAGAAAATTTCAAATTGAGATCAACACCCGCATTAATAGGAAATATCAATGTTAGTAAAGAATTTGAGCAATTATCTTATTTAATCAAAATCATAGTCTTTTATTGTTTTTTTAAGGATTTCTTTAGTTGTATATTTAAACTTAGAGATATCAAAACATGTGGCCAAAGTATTATACATATAACTTGATTAATCATAGATTATAATAGTGAATTAATAAATTTTTTGTTAAGGTTTTTATTTAATTTTATCTTTTAATTTTAATTGATTGAGATTCTTAATTGAACCTATGTCTATAGTTTTACAGGTTGCGAATGAGAAAAGTAACATAGCTAGGTTTAATTTTGTTGTAGCTATTTTTTTATTATTATATGTCCTTCAATATTTGATTAGTTAATAAATAGATATTATATGTTGTTTTTTATTTTTATTTTTGTTGTATAATAAATAAACAAATAAGAAAAGAAAAAAATGTATTTAATTAAAAAGACAGATATATATTAAATATATTTCAAAATAATTTTATATTTTTGTAAATACAAAAAAGAAACATGCCTCAATTAATTGCGTCATTTATGTTTCTATGATAATAATGAAAAGCTGCCTTATAATCATGCTCAAGTGTGTGTCCCTCCTTTTCCTTTTCATGTGCAAATAAGTTAAATTCTAGGTTTTGGAAGCTTTTATCTGGACAGAGACATGTTCAACACTTGTTCTGCCTATTTGAGATCCACTTGGACTTTAACAAAGTTGGAATTCATTCAAGGGGGCAAGTGGCTTCCCCTTTCATATCGGATTTGTCTATAATAATTGCTCCGTTGCGAACTTGGACATGCTTTCTCGAAATTATTTGAACACTACATGACAGGATGTATCCAATTACTGTGTATTCATAAAAATATTTTAATTTTTAGTTTTGACATAAATATTGCAATAATAAATATGTTTGTGATCGAAAGATGTGTTTTTTATTGAATGTATAATCAATTTATTTATTTATCTCTGTTTTTACTTATAAAAAACCTATTTTAACTCTATTTTGATGATAAATAAATTTATTTCTTAATTGATATTATCTTATATATATTTTTTAAAAAGCAGTCTCATTATACGACATAACACTCTCATTCTTAAAAATGATGAAAGAAACTATATACAAACATTAGGGCATTGTTTGGTATTGTAATTTAGTTATTTTTTAAATGTCTTAGAATAAAAAATATATATATAAAATTAGTATATTTTAGATATTCATTTTTATAATTTTAATATCAAGATCAATAAAAACCAATTAAAATAAATCAATCTTTTTTTTATTTTCCTAACGAAAAGCATTTCCAGCCACAGTATCTGAGGCATGCTCAGTGCTAGAGTTTGCGTCTCGACATCTTGTCGTCTGTGCTGGATCATGCGTGAGACAAGTCAATGTAAAATTTATATAAAGGAGAATCAAAGCCATTTGTAGTCTGAAATGACAACAAGTGTCCTTTTGTTGCCACTTTTAAAATTTTATACTTTATCATAAGTTCATTGTCCCCCAATTTTGCTATGCATAATTAAATAAATAAATAGCCTTTTAGAGTACATGCAAATTGAATGGTGTTATCGCCTTTCAATTTAAAAGTTAAAAAATTTAAGAAAATTTATAAATTATAATTTTTTAAAACTTTAAAGATAAAAAATTTAAGATGATTAATCAAGTATTTTTAAATTTGTAATTATGATAAAACATAAAACAAATATAGCTTTGACTGATAATTTTGTTAATTAAATTAAAAGTATATTCGTTATGTCATTATTCTTTACTGATAAAGTATGTATGCATGTATGTTTTTTTTTTTTTTGTGGGTTAGAACAGAAGGATGAAGCAAACTAATTTGATCTTGTTGATGGATATAGATTTGTACTCTATGTATAAAAAAATTATAATATGACAAAAGGAATCACAACTTTGTTATAGTCATGTAATTATTAGGAGAAATCATTTTTTGTTTGATTTGGTTTTTATCAAAAACAAATAACCAAGTTGTTTTTTTATAAAAACTGAAACCGGTTCAAACCAACCAGTTTCGGTTCGGTTCGATTTGATTTTTAGAATAAAAACCAGTTCAAACTGGTTTGACTCGGTTTTGGTTCAGTTTTTTTTTTTCAGGTTTATAAAACCGAACCGAACCAGTTAGTTTTTTAAAATTTTAATCGTTTTTTTTTCATGATTCGGTTTTTTCAATTTTTGTTTTTTCAATTTTTTTGATTTAATAGATTTTTTGGTTTTTTTTCTTACCCCTAGTAATTATATTCCAAAAGAATAGACATATAGATAACCAATTAGAATAAATCTCCTTAATTTTGTGGCCAACGAAAATTGGGATGTAGTCTTGGATTTTTCGCATTTCTTGACAATTAAACAAATGCATCCAAGAAAATATTTTGAGTTCTATATATGTATATATTCTAAAAGATTAGGAAATCCTTGAAAAATGTCATTTGAAATCCTTGAAAAATCGGTTTTTTTTTTTTTTATGGAAAAAAATTCGAATTCCCATTTGAATCTTATTAATCCAAGGAAAACATTGCAAGTAATATTAAGCTCATCAAGGAAATAGCTGATTTATGCCAAAAACCAAGCAAGGGTGAGAATCTTGGTTTCTTGGGTAAATTGGTAATTTTATATCACAACATCATGTTACATTCAAGATCTAAATTTACCTGAGCTTCATAAAAAATAAATGAAAAAGCTGATCATGTTAAAAACCGATTTATTTTAAAAAAATAAAACAATTTGTTTTAAGCATTATTTAAGAAAAAAAATTAAGTTAACCCTGTTCAACATACTTGAATCTTAATCTTAATCTTATGTTAGGTGAAGTTTAATTAATATAATTAACACAAAATATAAATATCAACTTGAAGTGCATTCCATCAGTCAAGTGTCTGGATTCACAATCATGAATTATTAAATATAATGGATCAAAAATATCAAAATTATTGCAAAACATTTGTTTTCTTATAGCTGACAACTATCAACAGAGATTGAGAACCACAAATAATTGCTGGTTCGACAATGATGTTTCATGGAGGAAATTATAAGAAAGATTGATTTGAAATCATAGTAAAAGATGGATAGGTATATTTTGTTTGAGGTAAGTAAATTAAATTCACGCGTTTAAACTTATATATATATTGTCAAAACAAGCTACAAAAACCATCCCTGCAGTCTTCTTCTGCAAAATCTGGGGAGCATGGCTAAGCATGATCCATCAATCCCGTAAAAGTATATGCAGCAGCAGCTTTCAAGCTACAAAATGAAGACGACGATCCCCTCATTCGCATGCTTAGATCAGTTTCAAAGCATGATCACACGTCTAGAATGGGTGTAGGTTTCCTTTTCAGACAATAAAAACTCGGACAGAGATGGATCGCAGATGAACACTGAATGTTGCGCAAAACTCCACGGATCTCTCTCAGGCCCTTGTGAAAGTGCAGGTTCTGGAATGAATAAGGCCTTCGGGAGGAAGGACCTACCCCAGGATAGGACAACATGGATGGAACATCATCAGACTCCACTGCCTTTTTATGGAAAGGGGCATGTTGAGAGGGACATGGCTGGCTTTATACAATCACGTGTCGTTCTGCTGTTGCCTTATGAACAGTCTTGAAATTGAAGTGTTTGCTTTGTTTCACTTCCAAATTTGTCGTTTAATTCCTTATTATTACACTGGTGGGCTTCCCACCATGGAGACATGCACCACCCCACTTCCTCCACCGCGAGCCCTTGATTGTCTTGTCAACAGTTCAAGAACAATGGCTCAATGACATCACCTTCGACACCAACTGTCCTCTGGCTCCAGTACAGCATTTTTATAAAAACCTATTTCGGCAGCTGTCCGGCTCAAAATTCGAGTGATAGATTAGACAAGATAGGTATCTAGCACTTTGTTGCGGCCGGGACAAATTCTCTATAATGGAAAAAAAAATATAGTATCCAAATGCTGCTAGTATTTTTTTAAAAAATAAAACAATCATCAACTTGATATTATAGAAAACGATTTCATCCAAATGCTGCTAGTATTAAAATAAAAAAAATCATCAACTTGATATTATAAAAAAAAGATTTTATAAATCAAAGATTTCATCCAAATGCTTCTAGAATATTTAAAAAAAAATATCAACTTGATATTATAAAAAAAGATTTTATAAATTAAAATATATAAGGATGAAATCTATGAAAGAAATTAAATTAACATAATTTTAAAAAAAATACAAAGAAACAACAAATTCAAGCAAGGTTGTCAAAACTTGCGAGTTAGGTCATATGAATAGAATAACTCTATATAAAGCGAGATAATAGGTTGGCCCATGACTCGGGTGACCCAAAGTGTAGGGTGGGCCAGGTTTCAAAAGAAATTTTTAGAGAATTAACCCGATGTAGAACAATTAAAAATACGGGTTGACTCGTGACTTTGTCAATTAGTGGCAAACCTAGTTAGAATCAGGTAAAAAATATTGTTGACTATTTTCCTTTATAATTTTTCGTTCATAAAAATGAAATTAATATAATAATCCAAAACAAAAATAATGACCAAATTTTAAAAAGTAAAAAACCAAGATTATGGCTCCAAGGATAATATTGAAAACAAATTAAAATTTGATAAAAGGATTAATAATTAAAATTTGAAATAAAACATTAAGGGCCTAATCTTAAATATCATCAAACTTTGAATTGAAGGATAAAATTAAAAAGAAAAATCAAATTAACAAAAGAATTCAAAATAAAAAATAAAAATCAAGAGAATGATGATCAAATTTTTTTTAAAAAAAAGTTAAGATTATGGATCCAATGATAAAATTGAAAACAAGTTAAAATTTGATAAAAGGACTAAAATTCAAAAACATTGAGAGCTTAACCTTAAATATTATAAAACTTTGAATTGAAGGGTAAAATTGAAAAGAAAAATCAAATTCACAAAAGAATTCAAATAAAAAATAAAAATCAAGAGAATGAGAACGAGAATAAGAACCAAACTTGATGAAATTCAAAATCAAAGTTATGAATCTAAGGATGAAATTAAAAATAACATTAAATTTGATAAAATGACTAATAATCAAGCTTAGAAATCAAAACATTGGAGGCCAAATATGAAATCTCATAAAATAAAAGGACGGAGTTGATTTTTTTTCATGGTCATCACAAAATTCAATGGGAAGGAGAGAGAGAAGAAAAAAAAAAAAAAAGGATTGTCGATGACAAACCATCATTCAAAACACCACATGCGCCACTTCATGTGGAAGAGGGCGTTGTGGAGCTTTAAATGCTGCGATGAAAGCTGGTGTTATTCCATTGAACAACGGCTAATGCACTGCTTCAAACTTGTTTTCTTTAATAATTTTTAAAAATGGTGAAAGAATAAATCGCCCCTAGCCCAACCTAATAATAGCAGAAAAGCTTGTACGAAATGACAAAAACATCCTTGGACCCAAAGCTTAGGGAATTTGATATCAAGGGTAATTTAGTTATTTTGATTTTTAGAAAAATATAAAAAACCAAAAATACCCCTTAAAATAATTAAATGAAAATAACTTTTAATGGTAGTTTAGTGTTTTTATTATGCAATAAAAATATGAGATGCGTATAATTAATGACCCTATGAATTTGGTGATGACATTTAAACTTTTATGAAAAGACCGAACTATCCTCTTATCAAATCATGTTGTTTTTGTAGGAAGGGGGTAAAATAGTAAATTTATTGTACATAAATTATGAGCGCGTGCATAGTCTGATATGTGGATACAATTTAAAATAGTATTGCTTTAAAATCTTTTATTTTAAGAGTTAAAACAAATTATCAAAAGGCGTTTTCTTTTTAAAAAATGGACTAAGTCGATCATGTCTCTATTCAACAAATCATTAGATTGACTGCTTGTTTAAACTGAAGATAGTAAAATACTCAAATACTCGAATCAAATTCAAGTTCTCCCTTGGCAAAAGCCTTTCTATTTCGAAGCTAGAGGAAATTATACATGAATATGGATGGCACTTGACCCTCTATGATGTGGATATCTAATAGGAGATTTGGAGAACAAATAGGAGAAGGCGAGACAGAGTAAGCATTTAAAAAATATCAACACATCGGGTCACGTTGAGAATTTACACAAATAAAGCAAAAACAGAAGGAAGCTTCGTGAAGGAAAATACGGGCATGAAAAAGGTGAATTTTACTATATCTAGCTCTGAAAAGCTTGCCGGTCTAGATTTTTTAAGCCTCGACCAAAAAACACTTGCAAACTTGCTAAGAAGATGTATCGATCAGCCATTTCAGGCCCACCAAAAGAGAACTGTTAAAGTTATTAACATGGTTCAACCATTCAAGCCCACCAAGAACAAATACACTAGATCAAAGTAGACACCTTGGCCCAATTTCAAAACAGCAGACACAAAAACTCCCATTTTATGCTATCTTCGCCTTTGAGAAATCCATCTCCGGATGCTGCAACGAATCAAAATCAAATGACAGGTTAGCCAATGAAGTGATGCAAGAGGTCGAGTGAAAACTAGGGGTGCAATGAAGGGCAGTTCAAGAGAGTTGTGGTTTCACCTCAGCCATGAACTTCTTCAGAATCTCCTGTTTCTGCATCTCATCACTGGTTGGAAGGCCCATCTTCTTCTGTCTCTGATCAAACTACACAGAAGAAAGAGGAAATTGAAACATCAGAAATCACAAAAAACTGACAACGTCAAATTTTCACAACTACCAACCAAGAGGATGGACAAACACAACCAGATGCCATGTCAATTAAGCAACTATAAGAACCTAAACTACGTTCATCAAGATGGAAGAACTAAGGACTAAAGCACCATCAAGAATGGAAGAGGCACAGAAATTTACCATCATCTTTTCAACAGTTTGCCGCGTTTCAGCATCCAGGTCAGATAGCTTGCTGTTTTCAGGTTCAACTTTCTGAGTATCAATTTCTGGATCTCCTTTCACCAAAGATTTCCACCAATCCATTTGGTCATGCTTTGTCAAAAGGATTGAGATGGTATTCTGGTCCTCTGGCGACAGTAAATGGTATATATGATGAGTTACTCACATTTATCTGACGGTTCTTGATGGGGTAACAAAATTGAAAACAATGCATCAAAAGAAAAATTCTCAATTCTTTATACTTCAGTTTTTGCAAAGAATTTTCAAATATTGTCTTTAGCCACGAAGATTATTCCATTAGTAAATTCAGTAACTGGTGTAGTTAGCATACCTATGCTCCAGTAACAATCATCAACCTTGACAGGCTTATAAGGCTCTCCCTGCATGTATTTGAATACAGAGTGTTATGACAGAAAACTACCTGAACGAACCAAAGATAGTTCACCAGGGGACAATTCATAAAAGAACAGACACATGAGCATGCAAACTTACCTCAATTATTGGGGGCAGACCCTTGAGTCCAACTTTTAGATGGTTTTTCTTTATGTCACAAACAACAAATCTTGATTTTGTTCCAGAAGGGACTGGAACTTGTATATTAACCTCTTGCAAGGTCTGTGTCCAGGAATATCTCTCCAGATCAAGACCATTTCCCTTATTTGGAACTGCCCAATATAAACAAGAAGCAGCAAGAAAGAAGTAAGTAAAGAAAGCAATGGACAACTTTCCTTCAAACTTCATAGATATCAATAAGACAAATGTCCAACATGCTCATCTGCATTTAGCATGGAAGTCCTGGATATTTGAAGCAATTCACTTAAATGGTTCATCAGCCAATTGGGTGCATATGCTCGCTTAGGCATGTAATTGAAAAAATGCAAATCCTGTCATTCATTCCCAAGTATAGAACTACAAACTCAAAGCTAGAGCCTACCTACCCACCACGCATAGACTTGCATGAAGTCTTAGATAAACCATACATCTGGATTGCAAGGAAAAAGGTTGCAGTTAAGTTAATTTATCAACAAACTCCTATTACAATATCTATCCCCCATTTTCATCAACTACAACACCTTCCTTGTAAACACACTTTCATCATCTTCTCATCACATAAAATTTAAAACTTTATTCAAGATTTAACAAATTTCAAAAAAAAAAATGTCAAACTTTGACCCTTCCATGTTCAGCAAAATATCATTTAATTACAAACAAAAAAATCACAATTGAAATTAGTAACGGACAATTAAGCAATTTCACAACCATCACCGCCAAGCAAATTCGCAAAGAACAGAACTGAACAATCGACAACTTTAAAGAAGTTGAATTACAATACTTATCCAAAACAAATGGTTCAAAACCCTAGTCTTTTCTCCTTTCAATACAATCATTGGCTTCCTTCCAAACATAGGAAAATACCAAAACTCACTACATTCACAACAGGAACAACCCTTCTCCTTCAAAATCTTAAACCCCACTAGAAAAATACCAAAAAGCTTTACCCCCCCAACAATTCCAAATCTCCTACATTTCAATCTTTTACTACAAAGAAAACAATACATAAAAAAATTTACAAACTTTAACAGATAAACCAATAAAAAAAACCAAAAAAGAAACGCAAAATTAAACAAAACCCATTTTTAATTTACCTCTCTTTGCACTCTGCTCTTTATTCTCTCCCTCCTCCACTTTCTCCTCATTTGCCTTCACCTCCTCCTTCTTCAACCTCTTGTTCTCCTCCTTCACCTTCGCTTCTTCCTCCGCCTTCTTCCTCTTCTTCTCCTCCACTGCCCTCTTCACCACAGCAAAGATCTCCTTCTCCGCCGTGTCCTTCTCAAGAAAATTACTCTCTTTCCCCAAGAAATCAAGAACCGTCTCCACAATCCTTATGGGGTTTTGTGGATTAAATGCTGCCGTAAACATCGGCGTCTTGGGAGAAGTACAGGATGACGACGGTGATGATTTTTTGTCGTTTTGGTCTTCGTCGTAATCAGAAATTATTGCCATTTTTGGGTTGTTTTTGCTCTCTTCAACTGAATTGACTCGGTGAATGTGAGTTGAAGAGTTCTCTCTCGTTCGAGGGTTTTTTTTAGAAGTGAAGATGGGAAAACCAGAAAGAGTGAAAGAGTGAGAAAATGAGTTCCGTCGAGGGTTATAGAACCTTTTCTTATTAATATTATGTGCTAAGAATTCATTTTCATCCCTCCACTTCATATCTTTATTTAAAGGAAGTTAATTTAAAAAGTTACAAGACTCAAATCTGGTTTGGATAGTGGATTATACGAGTTATTTTTATTATGAGGATTACAATAGTGATTGTAATTTAAAGTATTTTTTATTTAAAAATATATTAAAATAATATATTTTTTTATTTTTTAAAATTGATATGTCAAAACAATCTAAAAATATAAAAACTAATTTTTAATAAAAAATAATTAAATTTTAAAGAAATGCGGTTTCAACCGGGTTCTCAAACACGGCGAGCCTCTTTTAGTTAACCTATTAATATAAAATATTATTATTTTATTTTTAAAAAATTAATATAATATTATTTTAATTTTTTTTTTAATAATTGAAAGTCTTACTAAAGTTTTAGCAAAATTGTAAATTAACTTGTAAAATTTATCAAATTCGACCGGATTAATTTCTAACATAGTTTAAGACAATACTCAATCCAAACCAGTCATGAGTAAGCAAGTGAAGAGTTTAATAACAATTATTTAATTATTCTATTTAATTATGATGAGGGTGAGAGTTTAGATGATAAAACAGAAAAATAATCAATTAGTTCAATTTAAAACAGAGTATTTCATTTGATATAATTTATTAAATAAAGGTTCTATGTGGGATATATTTATTTTTAGCATAGCTAAAACTTTATAATATCCTTCTCGGTAAGTTTCAATTACCTTTATAATTTATTAAATAAAGGTTCTATGTAAGTTTTAAAAAATATTACAAAAACTCATTTTATATTCAAAATATTTTTAATACTTTTTTATAATAATCCTCTCGTTCAAAATTCTAACTCTTAAAATGTTAAATTTTTTGGTAAAAGACTTTTAATACTAATTCTAAATAATCCTCTCATTCAAAATTCCATCTGCTTCCGGCAATCCTCACCGGCAGCAGCCCCCTTGCATTTCCTTCGTCTTCTTTATTCTTCCTCTTCATTTTCCCTCTCATTTCCCTCTTGTGTTTTCTAGTTATTCTGTCTTCAAATTCATATCTTCGTTTTCCCTCTCATTTTCCTCGAAGATTTTATTTATTATTGTTGATGTAGTTTTAAAACCGGATTATCCAACATGGATTCTTGATTCAAATTCATGATATTTATCACGGTTCTACGTTCTTAATTTATTATATTGTGATTTGTTTCATAAATTGTTTTTTTAAGTCTGATTGGTATTATAATAGTTTTTATGGTTGTGATTTGATAAAAATTATTTTATAAAAAATATTTTTAGTTGAGGTTGGTTTTATAAAATATATTTTCGATTAAAACTGTGGTTGAAATTGAGGTTGAACAAAAGATTGTTTAATGTGTTTGGTTACAAATGTTTTTCAAATTGAGGTTATAAAATAATTAAAAATATATATATTACTAATAATGGTTTTTAATTTAAATATTATAAATTTAATTATTGTTATTACATCATGAAATAAACAATACTTTATATAAAGTATTTTTTATTATTCTATTAAACTATCTGCAATTCCATCATATACGAAATCCATCTGACAATACCTACAGTTTCTATGGCTTCTTGAGCGTTCAACAATATCAGGTATAATATCATCAGGAACAAAATTGGGATTGCGCTCAAATTCTGCAAATATCATGTCATCATGTGATCTCCTTCTAATGTAATTATGTAGTGCTATTGATTAATGTTAAACACCAGTTTTTTTTTATATATAATAAAACACAATATATGAGAATTTTGTTTTTGGATTTTTTTATTTTATTGGGTTGGATTGGTCCAATGCATTTAGGTTTGGGTCAGACCATGAACAGTGGAGACACTCTCCACTATTCACTTTGCAGAACAATGGAGAATGCAGAAGATGAAGGAGAAGGAAAAGGAAAAGGAAAAGGAGAAAGAGAACGAGAAGGGGAAGAGCAGGCTACCCTGCGCTGGCAATGATGTCTGGTTGATGGTGGAAATGGCGGAAGCCAGTGGTGAACTGAGGGAGCTGCTCTCCACTATTCAAATGCAACGTGATAAGTGGAGAATGCAAAAGATGAAGGAGAAGGAGAAAGAGAAAGAGAAAGAGAAAGAGAAAGGGAAGAGCAGGTTACCCTGTGCGATGGCGATGTCTGGCTAGCGGTGGAAACGACGGATGCCGGTGGTGAAAGGGAGCTGCTCTTCATTGATAGACGACAATCCTTCTTTTTTTCCTCTGTTTTTGCTCTTCTCATTCTCCCTGTCTTGTGGCCTTTGTTAACTTGAGGTTTAAAAGCAAATAGTAATGGGTCCCACAAATAAAAAACTATGTTTAATAAATAACCAAACGATTTATTTTTGTACTCTACTCCAAACACAGAAGCAACTATAAAAACAAACATTCTCTTATTGAGGTGGCCACACTTTTCAAATAATTTTTTATTGTTTTAAATTAAATTTGTTTTTTGTGATTTTAGATCGTTTTGATGTGTTGATGTTAAATTTTTTTTAAAAAAAGTAAAAAAAATTATCTTAATGCATTTCCAAGCAAAAAGTACCTTGAAAAGTAATCATTACTATAATAACAAATACTATCTTAGGCATGTATGATGGTGGATGTGTTTTTTCTTCTTCTCAATAACAGTACATATGACTTAAGGTAATATGAGTACGGTTGCAAATAAGTCCAGATAGGTTCAAAACTTAAAGGTTGTTTGATATTATAATAATGATTATTTTTAAAATATTTATTGATTTAAAATATATAAACTATAACTAATCTCGATTTAGATGCTTGATAAATATATAAACGAGGTGGACTTAAACTTTGATATACTTGTGAAAATCCTATACAATTGTAATATTATAAAATCTCTTATAAATATAATGTACTTCTTGTATATTTTTTTACTTATTAATAAAGCTGACAATTTTTTATTAAGATTTATTTTATAAAAGAATTTTTTTTTGTTACACATTAACATAGTTTATTTTTTAAAATCTTGTACAAGTTATTTATACAAAGATTGAAAAAAAAAAAAAACCTGGACGGTTCTGACGGGACAGATGTTGGGTTTGACCCAAACCAACAAATGTTCTATTGGATAATTTGTGGGCCTAGCCCAATAAGATAGCTGGCTAATAGAGCAACTGGACAACGTGTTGGGCCCCAACCCAAACAGCTGCACGACTTGTTGGATCATATGGCTCAATCAGGCAAATACTCTCATATTGGGCCAACAGGATAGAAAAAAGAAAAAGCTGGCACGTCTAACAATGTCTAAGGACACAGGCACTGCCCTTGATATTATCATTGTTTGTAACGTTTGTTTTAAAAAAATTAATTTTTTAATATTTTTAGATAATTTTAATTTATTAATATCAAAAATATATTTTTTAAAAAATAAAAAAATATTATTTTAATATATTTTCAAGTAAAAAATACTTCGAAAAGTAACTGGTACTATATTTTCAAACAACTTTTAAAATCTGTTTGTTTTTATATTTTTAAAAATTATTTATTTATTTATTTATTTAAATTAATTTTTTTAGTGTTTTTAATTTTTTTAATTTTTTAATATTAAAAATAAATTTAAAAATATATTATTTTAATTAAAAAAACAACCACCCCACACATTCTATTCATCGGCTTAGAAGTCATTAGTGCAATGCCTATGAAATACCTTATTTCACAAATATCACCTCCATAAATGACCCGCCTTACTGGTTAGCTGCACAATCTTCACAGGAAAACATTGTTCTCCATGATTTCTCTTTCAAATAAAGAGCACAATTACAAATAGAGCACACAACCTGACAACAGGTCTACAACCCTATTCTTTGTAGGAAATGTTAAAAAATTAATTCAATCTAAAATTTTAAATTATTAAGTGAAATTTAAAAATATAATTTATATTGTTTATTAATATATCTTTTTAAATAAAAATTATTTGAACTTGAAATTTACATAAATCTATATTATCTTGTATTAATTTTTATTAAATAAACAATAATAATAATATTCAAACTCGTAACCACTTGGTCATCAAGATTTTGATATAAAATTAATTATATTATTCAACCAAAAAATTTAAAGATATAATTTATATTATTATGATATATAAATATTAAAAAATCACACCAGATATAAAACCTTCTCCTCGTACCAAAACCTTCTCGAAAAATCATTTTCTTGCATTTTTCATTATTCTCCTCCCACACCTTGCTTTTTTTCACCAAATTAGGTGTTGATCGGTCTTCGCCTACGTAGAGAACTTGTTTTGCGGGAGAACTAGGAACGACGTAAGCTCATAAATATAAGCCTGTCAAGTAGCTATGAAAAACCCAAATCCGTTTAAAGGTTTCATGAATTTGTCGCCTTTCAAATTTTCACAAGCTTACAAGTAAGTTTATCTGTAAGCTTAACGAGTTTTGCTAAACTTTGGCGCAATCTCATGTCATCTATATCGCGAGTCTTGACACCAACTTATTATATCTACCGACTTATTATATCTTGACGGGATGAGCAAAAAACTAATTAAATTAAAATAATTAAAAAAACTGAATCGTGCAAAAAACTACTTAAATCAATTAAAAAAATTAAAAAAATAATTCAATTTAGTCTAGTTTCAGTTTTAAAAAGTTGAAACATAATAAACCGAATCAATTCAAATAGAAATAAAAAAACCAGTACTATAAATAGCTTCTAAATTCATCTACAAATCTACTTTTTAGTTTCTTCTTCTAACCCTAGCAAATCTAGCCCCCTTACCCACTTCTTCTTGTTCAATTTCTCGATCAAATCTTATCTCTCAATCTTCTTGGCCCTTAAACCCACTCTCTCGTATTCAATCTCTCAATCAAATCTTTGTCTCTTAATCTTTCTACCCCCAACCCAATTCCTCTTATTCAATCTCTCTATCAAATTTTCATCTCTCAATCTTTCTACCTCGCCAACCCACTCCTTCTTATTCAATCTCTCAATCAAATTTTCATTTTTTAATCTTTTCGTCTCTAAATCAAAACTAGCAGTCACTCCTTTAAGTTCTTTTGGATGAGAAATTTGATGCTACCTATTCTCTTTTCTAAATTGTTTTTTTTTTCTTTTTAGTTTTTATTAGTTTATATTAACCTATTATGTTAAACTTTTCAAGTGAATTATTAAAGAGAATCACATGCAGTTTTAATATCCATACTTGCGCGCTTCAATAATTGGTTTTTTTCTCTTTACTGTTTCTTTTCACTTGGTTTGTGAGAAAATACTAGCAATGAAATGTTAAAGACATATGGTTTAGTTAACAATAATATTAAAATAGCAGCATCTTTCCTTTTGTTTTGTTTTTACGGGTGCTGGAATAGAGATAGTTGATGCATTTTATTTTGATTTCAAGGGATTTCTGGAGATTGTATTTTTTAGTTTTAGGCATTGTTTTCTTAGTCTAAGCCCATTGTTTTCAACATCTTAGTCATTTTCCATGTTATTTGTTGTATAATTTTACTTTGAATTTTGATTAGAGTTGATTGGTATAAGAAAACCACGCAGTGTAAATTAAAAGATATTTCTCCATGTAAAGAAAAGTTAAATAATGAATATAGGTTTTTTATATCAATTACAAGCCTTTTAAATGATCCCATCAAAAACCCATCAAAAATCACAAAAAAGACAAAAAAATTAAATCGGTTTTTTCTGGGTTTTCCATTCAATTAACCGAACCAAACCAAACCAAACTGGAATTAATCGATTTGAACTGGTTTCGGTTTGGTTTTAATTTTAATTTTTTTTAAAAAAATTAGTTTGATTATTTTTTTAGATAAAAACTGGATCAAACCGAAAATACCCACCCCTAACCTTGACAAACAAGCTCAAAACACTCTTAACAAATCGAGTTTCAAATGACTTGTATAAGACCCGACTCATCCAAGACTTCTCTCCAGCCTTCATTTCTAAGCTCGATCGTTGATGCGATGTTATCAGGGCCAACGATTCCTTGAACTTCTAACATTTAATAGCTCGTTAAGCTCAATTATATATATTGCTGCACAGGCATGGTGGGACAGGCTGGACCTTCAAGCAGCGTGAGAGCTTGTTCATTCCAAGATTGTTTCATGTATCTTCTTCTTTTGTAAGAGTTCCAAATCTGGGCTCTCCGACATGGAAAAAAAAACTGTAATTTTATGCTTTTGAACTTAAATTGATTACATGGAGCTTTTCTTTCTTTCTCCTGATAAATTATTTCGCTAGGAAGCATCATGTTCTCTTTTCTCAACACTATCTTTAATGATCTCAAGAGACTTCTCTAGATCATCACAAAGTTTATGAGGATCAGGGATTTCATCTGGATCAACTGCTAGGACGATCGTCATTTTCTTGCTATAGCTCTGGAAATGGATCGTCAATGCCTGCCCAGTGAGTTCATTATGAAGTTAATAATAATAATAATTAAAAAACTATCCTTGTATTGGAGTTGCTAGTGTAATTTGGGTCTACTTACATGAGGACTTCCATAAACACTTGGAGCAATGTAAGCCACTGGGTGTCCATAAAAGCTAATTTCTTCTAATGGACCAACCACATTTGAAAACGCCAGTGTAGTGTTGGAAATAACTCTTCGGGCTATAGCAGCAGATGCCTGTGGACATATGTCCATAAATAAATAAAAATTGAAACATAAAAACTAGTTAATTCCTGCTAAAAAAGAATAATATATATCTATTTACCTTGGCTCCGAATAGCTTGATCAATAAAATGGCACTGTGAAAAGAGAATGTAGCTTCTAGTGATAGCTTCTTTCGATCAATCATGGCTTTGGCCCTGCGAAGGTGTTCTAAGGGGTCATCTTGTAGACCTACGGTGAGAGGGAGGATGATGTATCCGATCCGATTACCCCATCCCCATTTGGGGTTATTGGATTCGTCAACCATCAAATCAGCCAAAGTCTGCTTATGAGAAAAATAAGATAATTAAAACGAAAAAACAAAAGGGTTTTAGATTCTTCAACGTGGATCAAGCAAACCAAATACAAATTTGAATCATAGTTGCTCAATTCGGTTTGATTTAGTGGATTGATTCGGAGAAATCTATTCAAATTTAGTTGAGTCAACATAAAAAATTTCCAGATTAGTTCGCGAATCGGATCGGATTGAAACTATATTTCGAGTATTTAAGAGTAAATTATGTTGCATTTGCTGTGACCAAGTATGGGTGCTTCTGTCGATGTTTTCTCTTGTAGTCTTGGAAGCATAGAAAATACACCTCCATTGTCTCTTATTTAAACAGAGTTGGTGGCAGGGAGTGAAAAGAGTTGATGAACTAACCTGGATTCCTGGAGTTGGTCGTAAATTAACTAGGACAGATGCTCTAAGACGTATGCTCTTTGGGATATTATTTTTCTTCCCATTTTCTCCATCTTCGATCTCACTCTGATCACCTGCTAATTTAAAGCCCTCTTTTCAAGATGTTTACCATTTATTTTTGCATCTGAAACTCAAAAATACTAGAGAACAGACCACTGCAGAACCTGTCACAACATTAAACTACTCTATCTACGAACATTTACCCTTCTTGCATGATAGGACAAGGTTGCAGATAGGCTAATTCCTTGAAAAAAATGAAAATGAAAAGGAAACACTCACCATATTTTCGATTGAGGTATCGTGAAAGACCAGCTTGTGTTACTCCCATTATAGCATCATTGATGGTCTACTAAAATCCAAGAACAGAAGGAAAATTAACGTAGTTTTGGCTATGAATTTTAGGTCAATAAGATGTTGGAAAAAGGGGAAAAAAAAATACTGCCTACCATGTTCATTGCATTCTTCACAAGCTTAATGTCATCCAAGCTAACTGTCCGATGTACAAACCTCTTGGGCTTTAGCTCAACCCCGGATGCACCTTTAAGAGGAGTCTTAGTGTCTTCCAAAAATAACATTGTTGCCACAAACAAACCTAAATCAACCAAAGTGTTCCAAATCATTCTCAACGCGGTCCACATGGCAAAAAACAACCCCTGAAATCCCCCTGAAAAATGAGATCCGGCCCGTTGTTGCGCCGGAATACTAGGCAAGGCATCCGGGTCAGAAGTTTTTCGGGTGCAAGCTAGAAGAAGAGAGATTAGTGATGCACCATCACCAAGGGAATGGTGGATCCTGAAAACTGCAATAGCTTCAGCATCCGATGTTTTGACATTGAGGATGTGCATTTCCCATAATGGTTTTGAGAGGTCCAGAGGAATGGTGCTAAGGTTCGAGACATAGTCTTCAACAAATTGGTCAGGTGAGTCCATGTTTGGATCCAGATTTGGCACAGTAACATGATCTTCTACATTCACTTTAGTACTTTCCCATTTCGATTTCGAGCCACACTTGTTATCATCAATCACCTTTAGTTTCACATTGAAAGAAGAAGAAATATCAACACAAAGATCAATATTTGAAGTTTTGAACAGAGTAGCACAAATAGTCAACGTTAACTTCGCTGAAAATATCTGAAAGATGAGTAGACGTTATGTCATGGAAAAAAAAATTAGCTGGAAAGGAACTAGGAGGGCAATTTTTCGTAGTAATTCTTGACCAGAAGACATTTGAATCTAGTGCAGTTAAACCATCAATTCTACTCTCATCAACTTCTTTTTGGTGTGAGCATGCATGATCTATCTATGATATCCCATATCCTATTATGTTGATGGGCTATAAAAAAAAATCGAATACGCTATGGGAAATATGACTTTCTTGCAATTCTTTGAATTTTTCTCTTAGACAATAGACAATTTCGCAAGTATATGGATTGGGAATTAGCCACCAGCGAACGAGTCAGAACGGCGGGTCAAATTATTTGACATGAAGAATTTGTATCCCAAAAGGAAAAAAAGGGCAGAAACACAGATAAATTTCAAATCCATGTTGCAGATGGATCAAGCAAACACAGGAAACAACAACTTTAAGAGTAGAACAAGAATAACCAAGAAGAATATCAAACCACAGAAAAGACTGCAAGAAGCACATGAAACAACATGGTATATAAATCTTACTAGCTTTTTGGAGAAACGAGGATGCTTCATCAAAGTCTGCTCCAACCCCATCTTGATAACACCAGGATTGATACTAGTCTTGCATCCAATAGCTGTGAGAATAGTACAGTTGAACTGCGGTGCGTGAAACAAACGAGCTGCTGGACTAAGTGGTTCTTGGGAGCTGGTTGATTCCTTGGAATCTGCCATCTCCTTCTCTTCATTGGTTTCCCATTTCTTTGTAGCTGTCTCTGTTTTAACAGGCTGAAGAACAGGGGAGACTAGAGTTTCTTGGTACGAGGCTTTTCTTGATGACTGCATAGCCCTAAACCTTGTTCAAAGGAGAAATGGAATTTTGGTGATGACCGGTTTTCAGGCCTTGTTTTTCTGGCTCAATGCCTAATTTGAGCTTGAAGTTTTACTTCCTTAAATACAAATATTTGAAACAAGTTGGAGAATGCCCCATTTCTATAAAGGAAAAGGTAACTTAATATATTTAATACAGAAGCAAGGCCTTGACGTGCTGTATTTTAACACCTTACAGATGTGCAGCTGTGTGCTCTGGTTGACCAAAATTTCCAGCTTAACCATGTGAATTGTGACAATTTTTGAAAAAAAAAAAAAAAATTTTGTTTGATTCCCAAGTCACTCCTCACTAACTCACAGTATTTTATTGCCAGTCCAACTGATTATTGTAATGTTATTTGATTCTATATATTAACAATTAAAAAATGAAATAAAATTAAAGTTTCTTGAAATCACCGTGCTTGCGGAGACAATTCAGTGTGGACTGTAATAATAAATTCTCTAGAAAGTGTATTTCTCTCAATAGTTGTGTATTTTAGTGGGTCTTTGGTTATAAAATGACATTCTACAGTTAAATTAAATCATTAAAAAACAACAACAAAGAGAGTGCGATTGACTCACACGGTATTTCTCTTCGGGTTTTTATCTTTCTTTTCATGAAAATTGCTCTTTCTTTTCTTCATATACGTGTTTCTTTCAATAGTTGTGTATTTTATTAGTTTTTTGGATATAAAATGACAACCCACAATTAAATTAAATCATTAAAAAACAACAACTAAGAGCTCATGTTTTTAATGTGGAGTGACTAGGTATTTCTCTTTGGATTCTTGTCCTTCTTTTCATGAAAATTGCTCTCTCTTTTCATTATAAACGTGTTTCTCTGAGTAGTTGTGTATTTTATTAGTTCTTTGAATATAAAATGACAATCCACAATTAAATTAAATCATTTTAAAAAAACTAAGAGCTCATGTTTTTAATGTGAAGTGTGATTGAGTCACACAATATTTCTCCTTTTCTCTTAGGTCTCTTATCTTTCTTTTCATGAAAATTGCTCTCTTTTCTCTATGTACTTGGCTTTTTCTTTCTACCACTTCTCATTTATATATATATATATATATATATATATATATATATATATATATACTTTCTTACAATTAACATCATATCTTTCAATTCACCCATCTCTTTTTGAGAACAAAGCTGATAGAAGTGAGAGGATGAGCACAAAACAGATAAAAGATAGGAAAGGAGAAGATAAACTTGTAGAGAGAGGGGGCTATTGGTGGTGTTTAGTTCTCCCCCTTCATTTTCTTGATTTATTTTGCAGGTTTTCTACAGCATATTCAAGTATACATGATGGAAAGTTATTGAAAAAGTATGCGAAATTTAGAATAAAATCACTGGAAAGTAAATTCGGGCAAGGCTCTTAGATATAGTTATGGAAAAAAGGTTTAATTATTTATCTTTTTCATCTATTTTTAGTATTTTATAAAGCAATTATTATTTTATTTAATTTTTAAAACTAACCCCCTAGCATTTCATTTCATTATATTAAAAAATATAATGTTAAACTATCTAGATGGTGGCCCAGTGGTAAAAACTTGAGACCAAGAGGTTTGCTCCCTCTGTGGTCTTAGGTTCGAGTCCTGGGTTGCTCATATAATGACCACTGGAGGTTTACATGGTCGTTAACTTCAGGGTCCATGAGATTAATTGAGTTGCGCGCAAGCTAACCCGGACACCGACGTTAAACTAAAAAAAAAAAATGGTGTTAAGAAATACTAATATTTGGTTTTTGAATTTTATTTTTTGGCTTGAATTAATCTAATTAATATGGTGGATATTGATTGTTTAGGTTGATGTTTTTTTATTTAGTCTAAGATAAGATTATTCAATAAAAAGAATTAGCTAATTCTATTTCTTAAAGAATGTAAAAAAAAAATTAAAAAAAATTCAGCCCTAGAACGTGATTTAAGAAAACCAGGAGCACAAAAATACCCTTCTAGTTAGCTTCAAAATGCAACATTACAAATTATATTTATATTTACATCGATGTGATCATCATTTTCATCGTCCAAAACATGATAAATAAATTTTAAATTCTAGAGATTGTATGCATGCATCGCATATCAATCATTAAAAACAATAATCCTTGAAGTTTAAGGAAAAGGTAAAATATTTTCTTGATATTACTCATTACCTACATTTTTATTACAATATATATAAATATTAATATTGTCTTGAAAGATTGCCGTGGGGGTGTAGCTCATATGGTAGAGCGCTCGCTTCGCATGCGAGAGGCACGGGGTTCGATTCCCCGCACCTCCAAGCTTTTGATTTTTGAACTTTATTACGCAGATGGTTTGGCCTTTAATTTTTATTTTGAACAACTTTGTTAAAAGACAAGTCCAAATTCCCTAGCATAAAGCTTGATTTAGTGCCTATTTGAGGCTACAGTTCAATATGGTTCTTATGAAATTTTTTTTTTTTTGTTTTAAATTAAATTTTTAATGTTTTTTTTATTATTTTAATGTACTAATATTAAAAATAAAAACATCTAAACACTCTTTTAATTAGCAATTTTTTTTAATATATTTTTTTCTTAAAAATATATTAAATTTAATATATTTTTATTATTATTATATGTTTTTATTATCACACATCTAAACACTCTTTTAATTAGCAATTTTTTATATTTTATTATATTCAATAATAATAAAAATATAATAATAACTCAATAATATTTGATTTATTTAATTATGTTTTTAGTTGTTTAATTGACTCAATTAAACTTGATTTATATAGTTAACCAAATTAATATTATATATATAAAAAATCAATCCCATAACTTGTGAATTCATCTGATAATTCAAAATACTTTTTTAATTAGCAATGTTTTACACTTTATTATATTCAATAATAATAATAGTATAATAATAAGTTGATAATAACTGGTTGATTCAATTATATTTTTAGTTGTTTGATTGACTCAATTAAACTTAATTTATAGCTAACTACATCAATATTACAAAAAAAAAAAAAGCAATATCATAATTTGTGAATTCATCTGATAATCCAAAATGCTTTTTAAGATAAATTCTAAAATCAAGTTGATAACTATAGTTAATTTATTTATATTTGATCTAATATTATTGTTACCGTCATGTAAATTAATTGATATATTTTTTAATAATATAAAAATTTCAATTTCAATTCAGAAACAAACACAAGATTTACAAGTTATCTAATGGAGTATTGATAAGATAGAATTGATTCACAATGAATGTACTATATAGTAGTTGAATTTATAAAAACTATAAAAAAGAAAAGAAAATGATAACACTCATTTTATCTTATTTCAATCATATTATTGATTTAAGATAAAATTTATCCAATCCAACTCAATCACTCTACATATTATTTATTATCATCATAAAAATCCCCAAAAAAAATTATTAACATTGAATTCTTTTTTTTTTTCAACTTCAAAAACAAAAAATATAATTTTTTATTTAATTTCAAATATAATAAATGCTTAATTTTAACAAGAGCCCTTAAAACTCTCGTCATCATCACTCAAGAAAACATGACTAATTAAATGAAAATAAATAATCTTTTCAAATTCCATAAAAAATAAATAAAAAAGGGTTTATTCCGATTAATCATTTGTGAAAAAAAAAACTCAAAATGTCTCTCCATTTCCTCCAATTTCCAAACCCTAATAAAAACCTATTCGTATATAAATATATATAAAATACTCAATTTTCTCACCACCATTAGGTCTCCCTCCTCCCATGAGAAGCAAGCGAAGATTAAGAGAATTAATGGCTAACAAAGGCACTTTGCCTCAAGAAACCCTCACTGACATCCTCTCAAGACTTCCCGTCAAATCTTTAACCCGTTTCCAATCCGTTTCGAAACCCTTCTCTGCTTTGATCAATTCCCCTGCTTTCATTTCCGCCCATCTTCGCCGTTCTTCTCGCCATTCCTCGTTTTTCTTCCGCCATTTTAATAACCCATCTGGGTCTAACTTTTCTTTTTTCTTAAACAATAACCAAATCGGTGATGTTGAAGTTCCTTTGTTGGGTTGTTTGATTAGGTTCCCAAAAATTGTTGGTTCCTGTAATGGTCTGGTCTGCCTTGACATCTCATCTTGTTATGCGAGGGGGTTTGTTTTGTGGAATATTGCTAGGAAGCAGTATTCCTGTCTCCCTAGTCCAAGAATCAGTGATTCTCGTAGACCCTTTTGGATGGTCTCAACTGGGTTTGGATTTGATCGCAAAAAGAATGATTACAAAGTTGTAAGAATAGTGAGTTTCGGCTGCGAAAAGGATGAATCACCTGTTGTGATGGCTGAGGTTTTCTCATGGAGGACTTTTTGTTGGAGAGTGATTGAAGCGAGTATTGGGGCCTGTGCGATACATGAAGGACAGAATGGTGTGGTTGTCAATGGAGGGTTGCATTGGTTAGGTAATAGTGCTGGAAAATCAGGTATTCAGAAGTTTATTGTGTCATTTGATTTGGATACTGAAGAGTTTAGAAAGATCCCAATACCAGACTTTCCGGCCGGAATTTGTGTTAAAATTATGGGATTTAAAGGGTCGCTTGCACTGGCATTTTATCCTGCAAAGGAAGTGGATGTCCATTCCAGACATGGAAGGCCTGGGGTGGCTGATTGGATCGAGTTCTGTGTATGGGATGAATGTGATGGTGCTGATGGAAAGTGTTGGACTAAATTGAATTCTATCCAATTAACTACTGTTGGATACCCTGTCGGTGTTGCAAATGAGACAGGATTGATAATTAAGAAGTTGATGGAGGGGCAGGGTGCTCAATTCATTTTGTTTGATCCTAGTAATCAATATTACAGAGGGATGCATATTTGTGACGCTAGCTACTCCTGTGATGTTCATAGTTATGTGGAAAGTTTAGTTCCAGTGAGTGGAGGAGGGCACGATCAGGTTATAGAAGAGGAGCCTAGTGAGGTATAATTGGAGTCTGTTTTTTTCCTCCACTCTAGTTGCTGGCTCTTGCTCTCCCTCGGGGTTATATATATATATATATATATATATATATATATATATATATATTTGGGGAGGATTATGTTATCTACTGCTATCTAGTGATCTTGTAGGATCATAGCTTAGTTCTTTTTGTGTTTTTTAGGGACTAGTGTTTTAATTTTGACTTGCTTACAGTGTTAGCTGAGAAATAGACCATCATGAGCTATGGGTCTGCCCTTTCGCTCTTTTTGGTTGCTCGACGCATATATATAACACGTATTGTTTGCTTTTATATTTGGCCATTGTTTTGTCCTGTTTGCTCCCGTAGTGTTGTGATATTGCATTGCTGAACTGCGAGTCTTGTTTGAAATTGAACCACAAGCGGAGTAATGGGAACCTTCCAACTTGTACCACGAAGAAACTTGCATTACCATTTCTTTTGTTTGTTCTGTGTGTTCTAAATTGGCATCTACTGAAAGATTCCACATCCCCACCATTCCTGTCATCATGGCCTTGTGCCACAACCCTGGGTCTAAAGACAAGACGGTATTGCATCAAACCCAGCTTGGTCCATTCTGCTGTGTTGGGTCATTTCTGGGACTCAAGTTTAGTTCCGTGACCCTCGGAACCAATCTCCATGATGCTCTCTGGCTTACCCAGTTGATATATATGTTTGAATCGAATCAACACAAGCAATTTTAAAAGGTTTGATGTATATGTTTGGATTGAACCAATGCAAGCAATTATACAAGGTTTCTAGCCATGTGAAACGAAATCAAAAGGTTACATCAATTAATATGATAGAAGAGATGTGCACTGCTCACCTGAGCTCATATACGTTGAATTAACCTTCCACCGTGGTCATGAACTTTGTATGGAAGCAAACAGGCCCCTGACGACGATGACATCTGTTAACATGTGTGGGAGAAGGCAAATGATAAGCGGAGAAACGCAAACTGCCAGCAGAATTCAAGAGACTCAATTTCTTCCGAAGTCCAGAGAATACTAAAAGAATTCTTACTTGAATTACTGCATATATTGCAAATTACTTGCTAACATATGATCTCATTGAATACCGCTTTCATAGCCAACCATCTTCAAGATTCAATCAACAACCTTTGCTCTTCGTCTATTCTGGCTGGGGTTCAGGCTTTACCGCATCAACCCTTCACAACTTTAAACAGGCCTTCTTGATAATATATCCTTGCCCTTTACCGCATTACAGAATTTTTTGCTGCTTGTCATAGCTAGTCTGCGGTAAAGTAGCAAGTTTAGACAATAAAGTTTTCAGTGGTTGTGGTGAAGATCGTTTTTGGCTAAATCATTTACAATTTCTCGGGTATTTCCTACCTCCTCCGGAGGGTCACTCGGTAAATAGAGCAATAGTGAAGTTATCTTCAAGAAGCTAATGTTTATGATGAGCTGTTCTTGTATGATATGAATCAGTTAAGGGTTAGAAGTCTTCAACTCCAGCGAGAATTCTCTCTCTGTCAGGCCCTTGTTTATACAGAGCGCTTTGTTTCTGTCTAGCGAAGGAGCCAGAGGGGCAGTGCTGTCAAGAGCTAGACGCATTAATTGAGATGTCAGTCCCCATCGCCTTCATGTTACTTGGTTCTGATTTTTCACCATCTTTTTAATTGTTCTTCATTCAACTTGGAGGCAATGATTATAAGAGAGCAGTATATTTGTTTTAACGAATCCTCTTCTTGCTTCTTTGCTCTGCCATCACTTTCAGGTATGGTGCCTTGTCTCTAACTGGAAGCTGCTTTGTGTGTGTTCCTTCCCCGCTTAAATGATTTTTGAGATTTGTAAGTATCTTGTTTCGTTTAATCCATGCCCTTAGCTATCATGGAGCAATCATTCAATGGTGCTGCCTTTTCACTATGCTCTACCTAGTGATTGCATCGTGGAGATTTGAAGTCAGCCTGTGGGATTTTGGTTATCTTGATGGATGAGGTAGGCAGGGCATTCCTAGTGATATTTCTCTTTGAGTCTAATCATATCGGAGTTGCAGCGAGAGGAAAACTATAGTGTATGACAAGATATGATTCGTTCAGCATGCATAATGAAGTGTTTTTTTTTAACGAATCCTCTTCTGGTCCATGGAAGGAGCTCCTCTTTGTATGGAAAAAGAAATACTTCATGAGGGTTTTGTTCCCTACAGAGCATTGAATTATGTAGAGAGCTTGGTTTCTGTCTTCGCATGGAGATGAAGTCTTGTTCTTCGTGGTGAGTCCCAAACCCAAACACTTGTTCATGTTCTTAACTCCATAGGAGCCACAGGCGAATGCTGTTACAGCAAAAGGAGTGTTATATTGGACGACAAGATATGGAACCGTGCTTTCTCTCAGCATCCATGAGGAGGAATTTCAATGGATGCCATTCCTTTCTGATTTCGAATTTCGAATTTCAATGGATACCTCTACACTTGGGTGCGGTGCAGAGAGATAGTGGTGAGGACTGCTTCTGGTCTAAAGTACCTGTCTTCAATCCCACATTGAGATCCAGAACTACACTTGATATTTATGGAGAGGTGATGAAGTTAAATAATATTTTATAGTTTTTATTTATTTATTTTTTAATTATAAAATTTATTTCCAAATTAAGATTAAATACTCTCAAGTTCAACTGTATTTCAGTGCCTATTTTATAATAATTCCTCTATTACTGGAACTTTCTGCTTTATTAGTTTTGTTCTGCTAATAACTTTTATGTTGCTGTTTATTTTCTTATCTTCAGATAAATTACATTTGATATTAAGATATAGATATGAAAGGTAATGTTGTGATAGTAATTGTTTTTTAAAGTGTTTTTTTTTAATATATATCAAAATAATATATATTTTTTATTTTTTACAATTTATTTTTGATATTATTAAATCAAAAAAAAAATAAAAATATATATATATATATATATATAATAATTAAAAAAATAAAATTAAAATACATGTTTAGAGCACAAAAACAAACACCACTTAAACAAATCTACCTCAACGAAATTTTTACAGTGAAGCTCAGCATTGTTGAAATACCAATTTTTACATGATATTTGATTTGATTATTAAATTGTACTCAAATTTTACAAAGATGTTATATGGATACTATTCGTTTTATAATATTTAATATTTCTCTATATAATTTAAAATTTTCCCTTTATTTTTCCTAGCTATTTTAGAATTTAAGAACAACTTTTTTTTTTTTTTTTTTAATAAAAGCAGTTTTCTGGCAAGCTAATACTCAGCTTTATCTTCTTGTATGAGGGGGAAAAAAAAACACAACAAGATTAGAATTCCAAGCTCTTTCCATTTCCATTTTCTATTTTCTTAATTATCTCTATCAATCCTCGTTAATCTATTACTGGAACTTTCTGCTTGATTAGTTTTGTTCTGCTAATAACTTTTACGTTGCTGTTTATTTTCTTATCTTCAGATAAATTACATTTGATATTAAGATATAGATATGAAAGGTAATGTTGTGATAGTAATTTTTTTTTTAAATATACATCAAAATAATATATATATATATATACATATATATTTTATTTTTTAAAATTTATTTTTGATATCATTAAATCAAAACAATTTATATATATATATATAATAATTTAAAAAATAAAAAAATAAAATTCAAATACATGTTTAGAGCACAAAAACAAACACCACTTAAACAAATCTACCTCGATGAAATTTTTACAGTGAAGCTAAGCATTGTCGAAATACCAATTTTTACATGATATTTGATTTGATTATTAAATTGTACTCAAATTTTACAAAGATGTTCTATGGATACTATTCGTTTTATAATATTTAATATCTCTCTATATAATTTAATTTTTTTCCTTTATTTTTCCTAGCTATTTTAGAATTTAAGAACAACTTTTTTTTTTTTTTCGAAGCAGTTTTCTGGCAAGCTAATACTCAACTTTATCTTCTTGTATGAGGGGAAAAAAAAAAAAAACACAACAAGATTAGAATTCCAAGCTCTTTCCATTTTCATTTTCAATTTTCTTAATTATCTCTATCAATCCTCGTTAATCTATATTCAGTTTGTGTCACTGTAACAAAGTCATCTTTCCCTGTCCTCGGTCACGCTTTGCTGCAGAAAGATCATCAATGAAGAACAGTGATAGCAGTAAGGTGGACTGCAGATAGAACATCAAATTTTGTCAGGATATGCAGTCCCTTCCGAGCTTACAAGATGATAAATTAAACGAAGGCTCCACATCAACATTCTCAGTACAGTAAAATTCGTGTTCACACCAGCAAGTTGAGTACTTTTTTACTCGTTATCTCATCTGCACTTTGCTGCTGTTCAGATAAAACAAATTTTTGAAAAAAAAAAAATTGATGTTCAGCGATGCAATCACTAATTAACACCACAGCAGCAGCAGCATCAGTGACAGATCAAGTAAATTAAATATCTCTAATCACTAATTGATATCTTAAGAGTACAGTTACATTTATTCTTTTTATTCCAAAACAGTCCTCAATACCATGAACACCACAGCAGCAGCAGCGTCAATGATAGGTCAAGTAAATTTAATGGAATTATTGGAATGTTTGCTCGAATCCTAATTCCTTGAAATCTTGATGAACACTGTTTTCTAACACTTTTCAACTGGAAAGTGAAGGTCTCTCTGGGCAAAAAGTACCAATGGTATCGAAGGCTTTAAAGGATGTGTTGAACATGTATCAATCCTTGTTTAAAAAGGGGAAGCAAGGCTAAGCACTGATGACAGGGATTGCCTGTTAATATCTGTCTTTCTTTTTCAATTTGAAATAAAGCTGCTCTTGCCAGCTTACACCATTGATTAAATTAAGATTTTGATAATGACACTCTTCATTTTACACCATAGTTATTAAACCAACCCGAGGGTAACTTGGCGCAAAGTCTAAGTCTCTAGTTACACGAGTTAATCCTGGTCTATTTAAGTTTTTTTTTTTTAAAAAAAAAACCCAACAAGTCTAGATATAGTTATAAATTAACCTATCAGATTGACTATATTACATTAAGTTAACTTCAAGTTAGCTATTTTTAGATCCAATAAAATCAAGAGGTAGGTTATTCAGTTGACCCGTGATGTCGAGCTAATTTTAATAATGGTATTTTCCAGTGTTTTTTTTTTTTTTTTAATTCTAGATATCTGATGTTTTCAATAATGTAACATTATCAAGTTATATTTATTGAGTCTGAGCTGTTGAATTGAAATGAAAGCATAGACATTAGCTTTATTTTGAAGGAAGGGTGAAATGACTATTTATTAAAAATAAAATGTTCACTAACTGGTATAAATTAATTTCCAGCTATTTATTTAATTTAGTGATTTGGATTTAACGAATATAATATTTATCTACATTAAGAAAAATATTATTTTAGTCTGCGGGAAAATGCCATTTATCATTAAAAAAATGAAATATTTTGCTTGATGCATACTTGTTTTTTCTGCCCAATTTTTTTTATAGAGATATTTAATTTCTCTCTGGCCCAGATCTAGCATCCCATACGGCTCTTATGGTCCAGGGCTTTACAGTTTACCTTCACTTTCTCCTTATCGCTTAACCCTGGAGTATATATTTTTTAAGAATTTTTATTTTTATTTTTAATATTATCACATTAAAAATATATATTAATTTGATCTTCAAAACAGTAAAAATTGCTAGGTCCATATCCCATCTATCTTATAATAGACTTATCAAGTCCAAGTCCTTGAAGATGCCAACAAATAAAAAATGACCACAAACAGCTATCATTGTTAACACTCCTCGCATCCATGTGCCTAACCTCTCTCACTGTCTTGTTATTTAGTTTAGTTTACTTGTACGTGTTTGGAAATGTAGTAAAAAATTAATTTAATTTATTTTAAACTAATTATTATAATATTTTTAGATTATTATTTTGGTGCACTGATATTATAAATAAATTTTAAAAATAAAAAATATATTATTTTAATTTATTTTTAAATAAAAATAATTTAAAAAATACCGTTTATGTATTGTTGAATAGCACTAAATATTTGTGTAAATATTTATGTAATTTGCATAATTGCATCATTGAAATTTCAACGCACGGTATATACTTGTATGATGTTTTTTTAAAAAATAATTTTTATATAAAAATATATTTTTATAAATTTTTATTTTTATTTTTAATATCATCATATTAAAAATATATATTAATTTTATCTTCAAAACAGTAAAAATTGCTAGGTCCATATCCCATCTATCTTATAATAGGCTTATCAAGTCCAAGTCATTTGAGATGCCAACAAATAAAAAATGACCACAAACAGCTAACATTGTTGACCCTCCTCGCATCCATGTGCCCAACCTCTCTCACTGTCTTATTGTTTAGATTAGTTTATGTGTTAGTATTTGAGAATGTAGTTAAATTGTATTTTTTTTAAAAATTATTTTATTTTAAATTAATTATTATAATATTTTTACTTCGCTGTTTTGGTGCACTGATATTATAAATAAATTTTAAAAATAAAAAATATATTATTTTAATTTATTTCTAAATAAAAATATTTTAAAAGATAACGTTTATGTACTGTTGAACAGCACTAAATATTTGTGTAATTTGCATAATTGCATCATTGAAATTTCAACGCACTGTAACACTTGTACGAATCAAGCAGACAAAGAAAGCTCACGGACATGAAGGTAGTTAAATAAAAATAATTATAATATTAGATTCTATAATTATATCAAGTTGAAATTTAATGAGAAGGTTTTACAGGTCCTGTTTCCTTCGAGGTTAATCAACTGAGGTGGAAAGACTCCTCAAGATGCGTGTTCTGAATTATTTTTTATTTTCAGATTTTATTTATTTTTCCTATTTAGTTTCCTTGTTCTCTTTCTTTTTTCTTTTTTTATATAGGCCACGTCGGCTTTTTGCTACTATGTAAACAATTAACACGCTATTTCTCAAGTTAGATTAATAATTTTTTTTTCTTCAAAATATCAAGTTTTTTCTCTACAATTTAGAAACATAACCTTGGACCTTGAGAAACCTTATTTTTATCATATCAATCATGTAATTGTTTTTATCGTAATAAAACAATTGATACAATTAAACCACGTTTTTCTTGGCCTTTCTAGGCAGCTAAAACCCCTGAAAAAGAAAGAAAAATCTACAGAGATTAATTAATCTCTGAGTCAGAGAAGACGGTAAAACCAATAATTCTCACACAAATCTTGTCTGTTAAACCAACAAAGTAAGATGTGAATTCTCAGCACCCTCCTCTCTCGATCCCTGGCTGATTTAACCCGTTTCTTAATTACAGATTTCCGAGAGAAACAGTGGCTGCCATAATTATCTCCGATGGATAACACACAGTATTCACACACTGAATAACGTGACAGCCTAACCAATTCTCACGGGCCCCCTCGCTGCCTCTCTTTCTGTGAACTTTTCAAGCTTAAAGATGTAAATGATCATGTACTAGAAGCTCGGGTTGCTTGTTGTTTATGAGTAACGTGGTCCATATTACATGGATGCACGAACTACCACACTAGCTCATGATAATGACTCGTTTCTCTCTGTTTTTTACCTTATTTTCCATGTAGCCAGGGATCCACCTTCGCATGCGACGAGCCTTAACCATGTGTGAGCTCAACATCTTGAGTGTGGTAGATTTATGTATAGTGATTAAATTTAATTTATTTTTATGGATCAATTCTTAAAAGATGGTGTGGAAATTGAATATGGTGTCGGCAAGTTCCATCGATTTGAAAACTTAAAGACATTTATTTGTCCTACTAATGTCAATTTTTCTACTAGCAATCAATGTCTTGTTCAAGGCTTGCAATGAGAAAAATGGCTACTGCAAATTGAAATGACTGGTTATTAATTGAAATAGTTGGATTAATGGTACGGTTAATTTGGAGTGTGATAAAAATTATATTTTAATTTTATTTTTGATATTAATATATTAAAATAAAAAAATAATTTAAAATTTTAAATAAACAGCATTTTCATCCCAATGCCAAACATAATAATCATCTTAGAACAGTGATGATGATAATTGATATGTACTTGTGGACCCAAAAGATCTAGGTCAAATGACACGCTTAATCTTGGGACTTGGAAAAATTGCACTAAAAAGATTGCCATCACGATGGGGCTCTAGCCATCTATATATAGACCTCATGCACGTTTTGGACCTACATCAAATAATACAACAACATTAATTTATATTTTAATGTAAATTAATTCTCACGTTAAAAAACTGAAATTGTTGGGTTTTTTTATAGCTTTTTTCAATGCAAACTTAGACCTTATAACAAAAAAATTAAAAAAATTCAATACGAAGGTTATATGATTAAAAGAATCCCTATCAAATATGATATTTATGCGAACATATATGCATTTTGCTTCAAGTATAAGAAAAGAACTTAATTTATTTTCTATTAATAACAAATAATTTTCCAATTAATTAAACTAATCTATAAATCATTGATATATACTTTTGAGAATTATCAAATGTAGGCTAAAATAAACTTTTCGGGCCACTATCAAGAGACCATGTCTATATAGCTAGGCTGCATTATCATGGGTACGATTCAGCCTAATTATTTAAGATTTTGACCTCGTGATAAATGCAAACTATGACGGAGAAAATCATGTTGTCTGAAAATATAAACAACGTATGTGTATGTTGTCTTGATGTATTAATATTCTGTTTTCATCAAACGTGGCGTGCTAGGGCAACTGTTGAAGAACAGTGTTTTGATTATTTTTTATATTTTGAGGAATCGATTGGCAGAAAGCAGGACCCGAAGGCGAAGACAAATATAGAAACGCAGACATGGCTGCTCAAAATCATTGCAATTTGTAAGTGCATATGTTCAAAAGGTTGCGAAGAAGTCCTAGAAAAACTTCAAAGGATTCCTGGCGTTTTCAGAGCGGATGAACTGGGCTATATTAGCACACTGTGCTGACACTTGCAGAACAAACTCTTTGATGTATGTTAAAATTTTAAAATTTAGATTAGTATGATCTAAATTCTATAGCTTTGTTTGGTTTTTTATCCTCAATCTTTGTTATTGATATAGTTAGCAAGCTTATTTTCATTTGGTTAAATTTATATTTCATCTCTATCATTTTTATTTAAGTTTTATAAAAAATTTAATGATAATATACTATTAGTATCAATGAAATTGCAGTTTCCTGTTAAAAGTCAAAATGAGAGTTTATTTTGTGTATTTTTTATAGTTTTTTTAAGGATCTAATGAGTCCTTATAGCCTACCATTTTTACTTTTTTTTTTTTTTTTTAATAGAGATGAGAACTAAAAAGCCATTTTTCTCTTAAAGCATTGAAAATTCCTTATATGTAAAAGAGAGAAAATATTTTTAACTCTTTAAATATCTCTCACTCAAAAAAAAGTTTGACAAGATTTCTAGAACCACATGTATTTGAACTCGACGCTTAGTTGAGTTCGAAAGTAATGAGTGTGACAACTCGCCATATCCATTTATATATGAATTCAACGTTTGTTTAAGCTTAACGATGCTAGGTTTGTCAGTTCATCAAATCTTAGTTTGGCTGAGCCTAAGAATGCTTCTCTAGCTTAGTATTTAGTTGAGCTCAGGAATTAACCACTAGACCTCATACATGTTTGAGCTTAATGTTTAACTGAACTTATGGATGCTAGATTTGGCAGATTACCAGATCAGTATATACTTGGACTGATTAAACTAAATAACATTGAGTTATTACCATGCATTTAATTTTTTTGTATGAGCATCCAAATAAAAATAAAACATGTTGATGGATAAAGACAAAACTTTCATATAAGTGTCACATTAGGGAAGTAAAATATTTCCATAAGAAATCATCTTTCTAAATGATTAACAGAGCCTATATGTAATTATATTGATAATATCATTAAAATAAAGTGATGTTTGATGATCTAAAGATGCTTCGTACATTAAATTAATAATAAAAAAGGATCAAATTGAAATATTCCGAGTTGAATTTCAAGTGGTCACGTTCAAAGGAGAGAGATACGAGAAACATTAATTAATCCTCACTCCATGAAGTTCGAATATGAGCATCCATAGACTAATTATAATAGATTTGAATGAAGGATCAAGTAGATAATTAAGTTAAATTACTTTTGACACTCAAGCTATAGATTGATTAGTAGAGGTCTTACGAATTCGTTCATACTGTACAAATTCTGTTTCCAAGTCTACTAGCTAGTGTGTGTGTGTGTGTGTGTGTAACTTTCAAAACTCTTAGTGTTGAGTGTATTGCCTAAAGAAGCATGATGATTCCAAAATTAAGAAAGTGATATCCATGGGACAATTGTTGCCAATCAAGCAAGAAATCGTGTGATGTGGGCTTTGGATAATTGCTTTGTGTTCCCACCACACCATGTAAGGAGGCTCCTCCGCACATGCTTATTAAATTATGTGTTGCTTTCACTTCCGTTCATTTTGTGGGCATGCGACCGATCTCTTTCATTCTTTTTCATTGGCGAGAACTTGTGTTTTTCAATTCCTGTTTGTGAATAATTTGCATAAGAAGAGATTGGAACCTTTGAATTGTGTGGCTAGCTGTGGATTGTTGTTCTCCACGTCAGAATTTGTACATTCCTGCTCTATCAAGATAAATGTAAAATTGAAAGGAATTGGCTAAAATAATAATAATAATTAATAAGATTCATTTACTTTAAAGTTGTGAGTTGCAGCTCTTAGTAAGATAATATATCCACCTCTAACTAGCTTCATTTAGATAACTTTTTTAAATATTAACATTAAAAATATATGTTATAAGATGTTATAAGAATTTAACTATATATGTGTGTGTGTGTTTGTTGTCTACAATTGCAAAAAATACAAATCTTCTTAATTATTAAACCTAATCTGGATTGATTTAGTTCAAGACTCATGTCATAAATCTTTTCTTATTCAAGTTTCATGCGATACTCCACCTTCAATTTGAGGGATGTGTTATGAAATGTTTTATATTATAGAAAATACTGTATTTACCTTGTATAAAGTTATTCTATGTAATATAGTGTAATTTGTCCCCCCCCCCCCTCTCTCTCTATATATATATAGTTGTCATGCACCTGTAGCAGAAACGTTTTCTACATTGAACAATATTAGCATGACTTTAAGCATATAGTACATCAATAATTAATTGATTGCACATCAATTAAAAAAAATCATGGAACGATGCAGTGAATGAATACGAATTAACTAGGGTTAAATTATACATAATCATACAAGGTTAGTGATGCAATGATAATTGATAAGAGAAGTCACTTAGCTAAATTAAGGTGTTTTTGTCATTTAATGATGACTTTTCTTAATTTCTTTTTGGGTGGTGAAGATCAATGATTAGAAAGAAAAAAGTTCAGAGTTATCTTCCTTAATTTCAGAGATATTAACTCATAGAGTGAAAGAATCTGAAGAGTTCCAAGTTCTTCACCACTTTACCGGCCAGGACCATCATGATAACGAAACTTCAGGGCACTAAATCTCTTCTTGTCCTTATTAAAATCTCTGGTAGGTGTTTATTCATTTCTTAGAGTCGCGTTTGAAATTTTAAAAAATATATATGTACATAATTCTTTTTAAATTGCTCAAATTCTTACACTGAATTGACGTTAGAGATGTGCCTATGATCTTCACAGAAAAAAACTTGATCAACGAGTAATCGTATCTGAAGATACACATGATCATCAAATAAAAAGAAAAATTGTTTATTGGATAAATAACAAGGAGATTTGAGAAAAGAAGAAAAATAATGTAAGATGCAATAAAAGTCCTTAAAGTTTTATTTGTTTCTGAATTTACAGCTTGAAACTTCAACATTGCAACTGCAGGAACATTACACATTCAATGACATTGAATTTACACCAACTACATGCTCAAATATTTTCTTGTCTTTAACAATCGACACAGAGTTTTGTCGGTGGATTTGAGTGGACCCAATCTATATTAACTGTTGAAAATTGCCTTCCCTAATGACAATTACGTCTGTCGTCCATCTCTAGCTCTTGAAAAGTTGTCTCACTGCAACAAATAGTAAGATTATATATATATATATATATATATATATATATATATATATATATATATAAAAGTATTGTTTCCAACAGTAATATGTAGTGTTTGTTTTGTGTTTGGAAGTGTAGTTGTGGTTTGTTTTTTAAAATATTTATTACTCAGAAATATATCAAAATAATATATATTTTTTATTTTTTAAAATCATTTCTGATTTCAGCATATCAAAATGATATAAAAATACTAAAAATATATTAATTTAAAGCAAATAAATAAATAAATAAAAATATTTTTTTTATTTCAAAAACATTTTTAAAACGCAAAAATAAATAGGCCAGACTGTTAAGCTAAATATTTCTGTTTTTTAATTTAAAATTAACATTTCAATCCATATTTTTTAGTGTTTTTGAAATTAAATTTTTTTTCTATATATATATATATATATATATATAAAAGATGATCTCATGATTGAAAAATATTTAATGATATAACATCTGCTAACATTGTGACCTGATTAAAGAAAAATATTTGATTAATTTGACGAATTTAAAGAACAAGATTAACTGAATGGATTATATAAAAAATATAAGAATTAATTAACCATATTAAAAACACATGAGTGAAAATAAATAATTAATACAAACACAGTAATTAATTTAAGGGTTTTTTTCTCGGTGCTGGGAAAACTTGCTTGCAAGGTTTTTATCTCACATCATCTAATTTCCTCGCTCCTGTATAACCGGCAATTCTTTTATCTTTGCTTTAAGGCCTTTTCTTTTAATGTATAAAGCATGATTGCCTAGCTCCACTTAACAAAAGAATTTAAGTACAAAATAAAAATTATTCAATGCCTCATTTATCAGACATGCATAAAAAAAAATTATATTTTTAAATATTTTAAAAATTTTATTTACAGTTTTGTCAAAAAAAAAAAAAAAAACATTCACCTTTAGCACTGCCATGTGAAAATTACATATGTCCAGCTCAAGCAAGCTCTTGAAAAGTTGCTTCACCGCAACAAGTACTAAAGTTAGTAACAATATAAATAAAAGTGTTTTTGCCAACAGTTCTATCTTTCTTGTTTGAAACGAAAAGGTTATATTTCCATCACTCATATTTGGGTACAGTTAAGCTAAATATCTGTTTTTTTTAAAAAAAATTAATTAATTAAAATTAACATTTCAATCCGCATTTTTTAGTATTTTCTGAAATTACTAAAAAAGTGTTTGTGTAGATTTTTTTATATTTATTTAAGTTTTATATCACTTAATAAATTGTCTTAAAAGATATATTGAAAATGATTTTAAATAAAAGCTCCAGGAAATAAAAACTCTATGATTAAATCATAATTGTTTTTTACTAATCTGGCCTGGTTTTGTTTCAAGATTGATTTATGCTGTGTTTTGTTTTATTAGAAAGATTAAGCCATTCTCTGCTTGTAAGAAACTACAATCAGCTGGAAATAAACCTTTTTTTATGATTTAAAATTAAATTAGCTTTTTTTTTTTCTTTTCAATTTCTATTAAACAAGACGTGTGAGCAACAACTACTAGTAAAATCTATTTGTTTCTAATATATTTTATTAGAAAATTTATTTGATGATATATGTACAACATAAATATAAAGATCATCTCATGAATGAAATTTATTTCATACTGTCACATCGATCACATATATATTTAACATCGACACCTAATTACTAAAGATAAATATTTGGTTAATTAATTGAGAAATTTAAAGAGCAAGATTTAATTGAACGGATTAAAAATATAAAAATCAAATTAAAAACACATAAATAAAAATAAAGAATCGACACAAACACGATAATTAATTAAAGGGTTTTATATCACATCATCTCTAATTTCCTCCTATATAACCGACAGTTCTTTTATCTTGCTTTAAGGCCTTTTTTTTTCTTAATGTATAAAGCTTGCACGTATCTTTCTCATGAAGTATATAGTTTACTTTTGATGATAAAACCAAAAGATTATATAGTGAAATCGATCTTTTTGTGAGGGAAATAAATCGATCTTTTTTTGAGGGTTAAAGCTGGCTGCCGCCACGTGGCGAACTCTTTTTGTAAAATCCCACTTGACGAAGCAAACGGGAGATCATTAACTTAGAACAATCACATAAAGTAAAAGAAAAGGAGAGCACAGAAAGGTGAGCAAAAAGAGAGGGCAAGACGATGAAGTTGAAGGAAGTAAGGCTAGGAAGATCCGATATTGTCCAGAAACATGAGGATGAAGCAGACATATGATTATTTATTGTTAGAAATCAACTCTGTGATAATTTTAACTTAAACTTTCAATAAAAATTTACTCCCTAATCTAACTAAAAACTTTTGATGTCTTTACCTCTCAACATGTGTAAAAAAGCAACTTATGCCTGCCTCTTTTCTTGGTCATTATTGGGGTAATTATAGTTTCCTCTTTTCCTAAAGAGGTGAAAAGGTCATACCTTTCTATAATATTTACTTTTAAAAATTTATTTGGGATTATAATTATGGTTGTTTTTTAAAATATTTTTTTTACTAAAATAATATTTTTTAAAAAATTATTTTTGAGATCAGCGCACCAAAACGATCCAAAACATAAAAATAAATTTAAATTTTGATACAACATGATTTGCACTGCGTTCCCAAACACTCTCTTAGTATTAAAAATTTATTATGAATCACAATTGTACCATATTATTATTATTATTATTATTATTATTATTATGTAACATAATTATGACTTTTTGCACCCTATCAAGTAAAAAAATATATATACGTAAAGAAAATTAAAAAAAAAATAGAGGCTATACATAACAAGCCATCTTATTTTAAAATTAAATAAAAATATATTGAAATTATCCCATCATCTTATTTTACAACTTGATTTTTTTTCTTCTTCTGTAAAGCACGTTTGAATCTCAGTAACTATATTTTATTTGATTATTATATAATAAGGAAGAGTTACTTTCACTGTATGGTTCTAGGTTAACAAACATCCTAATGAAAAGAAGAAATAAAAAACATAAATCAATACTCTTTAAAAATTTTTGGCCATGCACTAACTGTTGCTAGCCTTTCTGATTAATGCACACAAAATACCAATCCTGCTCTCATTAGCGTAAACTTTGATAAATTTCTTATGTATATGAAATTCCTGACCATATTTATTTTGTTTTACAAGTTCATTTTATTTATTTTTAAATTTTTAAATAAAAAAGGATACTCATTGAAAAATAATAATAGATAAAAAAAATGATTGTATATTTTTTAAGATTTTGGACACATAAATAATCAAGTTTTGTGTCTAAATATTCTATTCAATGAAAAGAGTGAGATGATAGTTGTTATTGACATTTAAATTGCCTAAAAATTAAATTGGAACTTGAAAAGATTTGAGATATCAGGTTGATTTTTTATTTTTTGATCAATTTTTGGCAACTTCAACAGCAAAAATAGGTTTATTAAGTTGGGTATGTTGTTTTTCATGTGTTTTTAGGTCAAAAATCAATTGAAAACTAGTTTTTTTTATCTAAACAAATTAAAAGAGAATTTTTGTCTAGTTTTTCAACCATTTAAATTGTCAAAAACCATACAAGTGAACGGGGTATTGTTTGTCTCAACAAATGATGAGTTTTTTATTTTAATATATATTTTTTAATAAAATAAAAGGTCAATAATATATCATCTATCTTTTAATAAAATTAATGAAGTAAGGTTAGAATTATGAGTCTGGCCTTAAAATTGTGCATACCTAACCTAGTAATGGAGGGCAGGTACTCCTATGGTACTCCCAGCCTTTTTATGTCTTTTTCTTTTTATTTTTTTGACACTAAAAAAAGTTAGCTATTTTCATTCACTTGCTCTTTGGTTCTTAAATAATATTATAAATATTTATTTGAATTTTAATAATTTTTTTTTAATTATTATGTATCTAACATTAAAATAATAATACTAAGATGAAAATTCAATTCAAATTATTTTTTTTAAAAAAAAATAAATAGATTTTGAATATTATTTTAATAAATTTATGATTTTTTGAGCTTTCAATCTCACATTAAATATGAATATAATATTTTAATTCTTATTTACTTTAACAATCATAAAATATATTTTTTAATAGAAACAATGATTTCATTTTAAAATCTTGTGCTCACTAGGAAAAACAAGAGATGCATTAATAATAAAAATTATTTGAGACATGAAAATCTTATGTTTTGTGATTATTTAAAATGCCCTATATTTTTTAAGAAAAAAAAAGTATTGTTCTATATTAGATAAAAAATAAATTAAAAAGCTACATGCGACATGATATTATATATTTTAATATATATCTCTGTCAAAGATTCCAGACTTAATTTTTGGTTTAGACAAACAATTTTGTTATTATTTATTAATATATATAATTCTTAATTTATTTTATTAAATATATATTAGCTTTACTTTGCAATGAAAAATTAGCCTAATAAAAAATATATTTTTAAAAAATATATTATCAGGTTTAATAATAATATTGAAAAAAAAACTTCTATTTATAAACAATTTTTTTTTTATATATTCAAAATTTTTTTTGGTCTCCTTGTGGTGTAAGAGACATGCAGAATAGTGACTTGCTAAGCAAAAGGTTGGATGAAGATGGGTCCAGCTAGCTTAGCGTGATAGCTAGGGAACCAAACAATTCTTCTTCTTTCCTTTCTTCTTTTTTTAACTATAGCTTTTTCTAAATTCTTCGCTACACTTTATTTCATATTCTTCTTTCTTTTTCTTCTTCTTCTTCTTCTTTTTTTTTTTTTTTTTCACACAACTTCAATAGCAATTCCAAGCCCATTAACTATTGATCCAGAATGTTTAAAGGAGCAGTTTGAGGATGTATTTGGAATAATATTTTTAAAAATTTTAATATTTTTATTTAATTTTTTATATATTTTTTAAATTATTTTGATATACTGTATAAAAATAATTTTTAATATATATATATATATATATATATATATATATATATATATATTAAAAATCATCACAGATACACTTTTAAATACTATCTAAATATAAATATACATAGACTCCTATATTAGTGGATGCGTGTTAGACTCCAAAACTTCGATCATAATGATTTTATTCAATCTTTTTTAAAATGATCATGCTTTATTTCTTTTAAGTCATGCAATTTTTTTAAAAAATCAATTTAAAACTTGATTTAGATTAAGTTTTTAATTACAGGTTTCTCATATTAATTCACTAGATTGGCCAGAATTTAACAACTGCAATTTATTATATCATGAAGAATTAAAATGAAAGAAGAAAAGCAACAAAAAATTTATAAATGGCAAGCACGACATTTATTTATTTTCGAAATTGGGGCCATAAGACAACCTTAAAAAATTCCAGTTGTTATTAGTACAAACAGCATGTGGTTGTGGACGAAGAATCCAATAATTGGACAATGTTCGAAAGTACTTTATATTTTATAATTTTTTTTAAAAAAAAACCTACTTTATGTTATGATGCACATATTACGTAATATTATGATGAATCCAAAAACTGTGGGGAGACCTTATAAATAGCTGGACATATGCCTTTGAACCTAAAATAACCAACAAAATCTAAAAGCTCGATGCCGTTCTTTATGATTACTTCAAAAGGAAGATTAGTAGACTTTACCAATACTTTTTTTAACATTACGTTAGATAGCTAATTGATTCCATGAAGTAATCAAGTAATTCGCACTATAACATCTGCATGGATCTCATAATTTTCCGTTTTGTAGTCTTGCACATGGTTATTAAACCTGTCTAAGAGTTGATTTTGGATAAAATTTAATTTGCAAGTATATGAATTAATCTTATTTTTTTAATAATTAAAACAATGTTTTTTTATTGGGTTTCAATTGGATTATAAATAAATTCAAAATTTTAATCAGATTATTCTTAGATTAATTTACTTCTCCTTCAATCCTTTGAGCCGATTCAAGTTTAATAGATGGTATTATATATATCAACTAAACATAAACTAACCAAAGCTAAACATTAATGAAAGGCTAGCAAACTTGCGTGGTCCTTCTTATTAAAAAAAAAAAAAACAATTTCTTTAAATTCAATTCATCAAGGTTAAAATCTTTTCTAATTTATCTTGATATTTAATCCAAATCAAATTTAAAATCTTAATCTCTAGAGTCAATTTTCTATATGTTTTGAATTATTTTAATGCGCTGATCTTAAAAATATTAAAAAATATATTATTTTAATACATTTCGGTATAAAAAACTATCACAATTACAATTATATTCTCAAACAGATTTTAATTTAACTTCATATTCAATCCAAATCAAATTTAAAATCGTAGTCTCTCTGGTCAATTCTCTATACCAAACTAGTTTTAATAATAATGCTTTATTCTATCCAGGAAGATTAAATATAGTTGAAGAAAAAGAAGAAAAGCAACCAAAACTTTATTAACGGCGAGCAAAGGTTTTATTTTTTAAAAATTGAGACTTTCACGTCAACGTTCAGAAGTTCCAGTTGTTATTAGTACAAACAGTACATGTGGTTGTGGAAGAAAAATCCACAATCGAAACAATATTGGAAAGGACTTTATGTTTTATAATTAAAAAAACAGTACTTTATGTTATGATGCACATATCACGTAATACCATGATGAGTCCTCAAGACGTGCGTGGACCGTATAAATAGTTGGACAAATGCCTTCGAACCTATACATTTATTAAATTTAAAAGATAATACCATTATTCATTAAAAAAAAATTAACATGACATTCGATAGTTAATTGATTCCATGAAGTAATAATGTAATTGGCACTATAACATTTGCATGGATGTCATCATTTTTGTTTTCTAGTTAACATTTTTATTAATCCTATGGGGATAAGGCTCCGTTATAGTTTAAGTAGATTTATCTATTTTTTAAAAATATTAAAATATTATTATTTTAATTTTTTATTTTCAAAAGTTAATATTAAAAATTTTAATAAAATTTCACATAAGTTGATTGAGCTATAACTAATTTAGACTTTTAATCCGGTCATGTCAGGTTAATTTTTTTTGAGTGTTTTTTTAAACCTTGAACCAATCTAAATTTTAAATTCTAAATTGTCTCGCTCAGCTGATCTGAATTTAACAATTATAATATGCATCCACTAAAATCAAAACCATTGGCTTCCAAATAAATACAACCAGAGAAATCCTTCATCCAATTATATTATAAATCATGGGGTCAGTAGAGAAATCCTTCATCCAATTATATTATAAATCATGGGGTCAGTATGGCTGTTTAATCAGTATGGAATTTTGTATGAATCATCTTTAATTAGAAATATAGATTATGATTTAACTTGATTTGAAGTTCGGGTTTAAAACGACCAATTGTAACAAATAGAGGGACTAAATTCCACCATTATAACGCCATGAAATTGGACTCACAAGAAGCGAGCAGCATTCAAACTCGCCATTAATTTTTTTTTTTAAGGAAAGCAAGTATGCATACAAGATCACTCAAACTGTCGTGTTTTACTCTATGGATTCCATAAGCTGTATGTGTTTGCCTGACTTTTGTCATCCATAATTAATATATATAGATTCTTCAATAGCAGAAAAACTTGTATTAATTAATTGTAGCTAGAATTAGAAGGATCTTTTCTTTCTAATTAATGGGCATAAACAATGGAAACCCACCTTGATTTTATCACAATTCCTCCCCATTTCCTAAACCCTCTCTATTGCAAGATGACAAAAGGCAAGAAATTGTAGGAATCAAACAAAATAGAAGAATAGAACAAGCAAAATAAAGTCACTTTACATAACATAACAAAGCACAAATCCCCCCCAACACCCCCCCCTCTCTCTCTCTCTCTCTATCTATCTATCTCTCTCTCTCTCTCTCTCTCTCTCTCTCTCTCTCTCTCTCTCTCTCCCTCTCTCTCTCTCTCACACACGCACACGAGCTAGACACTGGGCAATGCAGTGAATGAATGGGAAGTAGAAGCCAGCTAATTCTTTAGATATGGACTTCACACCAAACTCTATAACTCCCTTTCTCTCTCACACCCCCACCTCCTCACTACTATATTTATACCCATCTTCCTACACACCCATATAGACATCTCCATTTTCTTTATAAACAAATCCCACTTCTCTTCTTTTCTTCCCCAAAAAAGAGAGAAGAAAACCACCCACATTTATCTACTTACATGCATGTAATTTTGCAGGAGTGCATTAATTAGACCTCAAAGTTTTTAGTTTTACGCAAAAGAGTCCTCGATTGTTTTTTTTTTATAATAGACCTCCGCGTTCTCACCTGTCTTTCTACCTGGGCGGTCACCCTGCCACGCTAGAGAAATTTTTACTAGGCCAAGATGGGTTACGGTAGACTCGGGCGAAAGGAATCCGACCCGGGAGAAGGGTCCAGTAATTCATTTTCTATCAACCAACCACAACACGCCACGTCACAGGTTTCCCCGACGAGAAAAAAGAAAATCATCTTCCTTACCATCTTCTCTGTCGTATTGATCGCCGCCTCAGCCGCCTCAGCCGCGATCCTCCTCGGGGTCCGAGATAAGGCTTCTGGTCAATCCGACCCGAACAGTCTTACTCACCGGAAACCAACCCGGGCTATCTCCAAGACATGCAGCAAGACTCTGTTCCCGGCCCTCTGCGTCAGCTCGCTCCTCGACTTCCCTGGCTCAATGACTGCGTCCGAGTCAGACTTGGTTCACATTTCCTTCAACATGACTCTTATGCACTTGGATAAAGCTCTATATCTCTCCTCGGGAATCTCCTATGTCAACATGGAGACACGTGAACGGTCAGCATTTGATGACTGCCTCGAGCTACTGGACGACTCCATAGACGCCCTCACCCGGTCCCTCTCCACCGTCACACCATCCTCCGGCGGTGGTGGATCGCCGGAGGACGTAGTGACGTGGCTGAGCGCAGCGTTGACGAACCAGGACACATGCAGTGAAGGATTCGAAGGAGTTAACGGAACTGTTAAAGATCAGATGACAGATAAATTGAAGGATTTGACGGAGCTGGTCAGTAACTGTTTGGCGATATTTTCCGCGACTAATGGAGGCGATTTCTCTGGAGTGCCGATACAGAATAAGAGGAGATTAATGACAGAGGATGGGGACATATCGGAAGAGGACAGTTTCCCGAGTTGGTTAGGGAGGAGAGAGAGGAGACTATTAGCCCTGCCTGTGTCGGCCATACAAGCCGATATTATCGTATCGGGAGATGGGAGCGGAACGTTCAAGACAATATCGGAGGCGATAAAAAAGGCGCCTGAGCACAGTAATCGGCGGACGATAATTCATGTGAGGGCAGGAAGGTAAGGTTTGGTAAAAATTTAACTACTTTTTAAAAGTTTCAGCGTTATGATTCAGTTTTAACCGTTGCTGTTTCGTTGTAAAAAGACAAAAACACCCCTACAGGTTTGGTGGAATTGACTTTTCTTTTTAAAGAGAAATAATTATCTACGAGAGTGGTGGTGATTGTATGATTGACTTCATTGGAGCAATCATGAAAATAAAAAAAAAAATCATAAAACTATAATTATGTGCATAAAAAGATTATTGATGTGTGTTTTGACCTTTACATGATTTGTTTTCATTAAAAAAAAATTATTTCATTGCTTCAGAGTGTTTGATCAGTGATTAGATAATTAAGTTCACAGGTATTTAATAATTAATATTTTTTTTAAAAAGGGATTTATTCCATTGCTTCATAATGTTTGATCATTGATTTGATATATTATCAAGATTTTCATAATTATCATTTTTTTAAAAAAAATAAAATAGTCTTTTCGATATCCCTTTTGGGGAGTGGTGAGTGGGGAGGGAGAGCGAGGCATCATCTTTTGATATCATCTTTGCGTTAGGCTCTCTGATAGTGGAAATCATTGGTATATTCTCATACTTTAAGCATTTTGAAAAGGTAAAGAGATCAGAAAATATAATTTATTGATGCGTTGGTTGTGTTTATGCTAATTCAGATATGTAGAGGATAACTTGAAAGTCGGGAGGAAGAAATGGAATTTGATGTTCATCGGAGATGGGATGGGAAAGACAATAATTACAGGAGGCAGAAGTGTTTTTAACCACGTTACCACATTCCACACAGCATCCTTTGGTAAATTCTATATATTTATTTATTCTCCTTTTAATTGCATTAATTAATTTAATATTCATTTGTTTTAATCACTTCAATTTGTGTCAAAATTGATGAGGCAATGTTTCTTGACTTTTAGCTCAAAAGAGAGATCGAGAGTCAAAAACTTGTTGTCTACGCTGTTAGTGACTGCCCTCTTTCTATGATGCAATAATGCTAGCAGACCACAGCCCCTTTCCTTTTATTCCATTTGATCACATCATAAAGTAAAAGAAATTGGTGATTTTCAACTTTTGTAGAGCATCAATTGTAGTTAGTCTTGCTTCAAGCTGTTCTTATTTGTTAACTATAGTCTCTGCGATTGACTGCTGAAGCTTCCAAATTGATTTTTTTATCTAGTACTGTTTTATAACGTGGTGCATGATATTTTTCAAAATTTATTTAATTTTCAACATTAACATATTAGAACCATTGAAAAATATGTAGAAAAACATTAATTTTATGTTATTGATTTAGACGATGGTAATTAATTAACAGCAGCCGCCATAGCAGTTGTTTTGTGTGGATATCGTTGATTATCTAAACTGCTCCTAGCACAAACCTTGTTTTTATGTTATAGATTAATCATGACTAGGGTTTGCTTGGATTCACTCATATATAAAAGAACAATCAAGCTTTATTTTTTTTTAATTTTTAGTTTTATGTATTATCAAATTGGAAGTAGATGCTTCCATCCTCTTCATATCCAGCTGCAAAACCATGGACACAATTTACCAAGTATTATCTGTTTGTTTTAAATATTAATAGCTCATAAAATATCGTACAAAATTCAAGTGACGGATACAATTTGGACATTAATGGAGGTGGGTCAGGAGCATCACATGATTAACAGGTAGACTCTAGGTAGTGACACTACTGCATGTACCAATCTGCAGTAAGATAATGAAAGCAACTAGTAGTGATCACAGAGTGGTTTTTGACCATTTTCCTCTGTTACTGCTATAAAATGTACTGTTTTATCGTATTAACATCGTATGTATGTGTGTGTGTGTCTGTGTGTCAATTGTACAGCTGCAACAGGAGCTGGTTTTATTGCTCGTGACATGACATTTGAGAACTGGGCTGGTCCAGCCAAGCATCAAGCTGTGGCTCTTCGAGTTGGTGCAGACCATGCTGTGGTCTATAGGTGCAGCATCACTGGTTACCAAGACACCCTCTACGTGCACTCAAATCGCCAGTTCTACAGGGAATGTGACATTTATGGGACTGTAGATTTCATATTCGGGAATGCTGCAGTTGTGTTGCAAAACTGTAGCATTTATGCCCGTAAGCCAATGGCCTCCCAGAAAAACACCATCACTGCCCAGAATCGCAAAGACCCTAATCAAAATACAGGCATATCAATCCATGCTTGCAGGATCCTTGCCGCGCCGGACCTCGCTCCGTCGAAAGGCACCTTCCCGACGTACCTCGGCCGCCCGTGGAAGCTGTACTCTAGAACTGTGTACATGTTATCGTACATGGGTGATCACATTCATCCAAGAGGGTGGCTCGAGTGGGACGCATCATTTGCACTGGACACCTTATACTATGGTGAATACATGAATTCTGGACCGGGTGCGGCGGTCGGGCAAAGGGTAAAATGGCCCGGGTATCGGGTCATCACGTCGACCATCGAGGCAAATAAATTCACTGTGGCACAGTTTATCTATGGTTCATCTTGGTTGCCTTCTACAGGGGTGGCATTTTTAGCTGGACTTTCAGTTTAAAAAAACACCTTTTGTACCATATAGCTCGATATAAGTGTTCTTCAATTGCCGTAAATGGCTATAGGTACTCTAATTGTAATTGTATGCAAGTGTTCATTTTTCTGTACTATTTTTACTCATATTTAGTGCAATTACCTTTGCAACGATCTACATTAAGGTTCCTTCCTTTAGTGCTATATAGAAAGCCGAGGACTAAATGCTTTCTCTCTTCTAGCTTTTTCAAAATCATGGAATGCTTTGCTTTATTCCATGTGTTTTATTCATTGAGAGGCTCTTCGATTTCTTCAGACTCTTTCAATAAAAGCAATTATTTCTCGTCTTCTAATTTCTAATCGAATTCATTTAGAGGAACTTGAAGATGCAATGTCCAAGCTGCAACTTGTGCAAACATATTTTCGTAATTTTTCTTGGGAGATTCAATTCATTTTGTGCTACACAATATAAGGTAATTTTCCGCTTTGTTTAAATTTGACAATCGTTTTTTTTTATTATAATTTTAACCTCATATTTAATTGATGCTGTGCTACACAATGTGAGGTCATTTTTTTCTTCATATTAATATCTGGACCAGTCTTTTCATAAAAAAATAAAAAAATTGATAAGTATGATCTAATCAAAAACCATGTTGATTCACAACCCAATCGATCAAATCAAAAACCTATTAATATTCTCTTGAATTTTTATCAAAATAATTATTTTAAAAAAATTTAAATTAACTTTTTTTTAGATAAATAAATAACTTATCTAACTCGTGATGAAGAGGATGTCCATATTAATTCTTAGATTGGATTTAATAATTATAAAAGCAACCATAATTTTCATAATTTTAACCACAAGTTAAAATCCTAATTTTTAATCATTGGGATATCCATATAGGTAGGGCATGTTTTTTTAAGTTATGAATTGAAAATCATAATATGTGGATAAAAATATTATTATGTTAGTGATGAGTCATTATTTTTGACTAAATATTTTCATGATTTTAAAAGGTTAAAGCTTGTTATAGGGTGATAACTCAATCAAATATTGGTATGATAAAATATCAAATTCAATAGTCCAAAAAATCATTAAAAGTTGTTTTTACATGCACTAAAACTTTTATCATCAATTTTTATTTGCTGAGCTAAGAAAAGAAATAATGACATGAATATTTAATTAATTATATCCAACCTGTTACATGAACATATTAGATTTTCAGACATATATTTGACCTTTTGACATTGATTTCATGTGGCTGGCGGGTTGTTGCCTGCTGGTAGCGTTCAACACTTTTTAATACTTGAAGAGCGTAAGGCTACGATTTTTTTATTGAACCTATGAGTGTCGGTGGATTTACAAATATCAGTGTCCAATCTCAGTGACATTGTATCGCTGTTTAGAATTACATCGCAATCAGTGTATTATAAAACTTCAAATTTTTATTTAAAATTAATTTTTTTATATTTTTAAATTGTTTTAATATATTAATATTAAAAATAATTTCCTTAAAAATATATTAATTTAGTAGCGTGTGATTGATTTGGCTAGGTTTTTAATTTAAACAAAATGCTATGATATTATATGAAAATGAAGTAAAAAACATATAATATTTAACCAAGAATAAATTAGATAGTTCAAGACAATTTTGAACAAAATTAAAGATACTGAAAAGAAATAAAACGTAAAATATAACTTTTTGCACAAACATTGAAGATACCACCAGGTTTTTCTGCCTTTTCCACTTTCATCCCCATTTTTCGATTCTTTGTTCTCAACAAATCAGAGTCAATACATCATCAATTCGGCCATGAAAGAACTATAAATTGAAGATAGAAAAACAAAACTGATGAAAAAAGTGAAAATAATTTTTTCCAGGGAATAGTATATTTTCCCCACCACAGTGTTCTTATAATAAAAACAGCTCGAGCAAATCCTCAAAGACAAGACTACCGCTAACAGTACACATATTAGAGTGTGTCCTATCTCTCATGAATCGCAGTAGGGACATCGAAGCTAGACACGATCACTTTTTTATTATTATTTTTAAGTAATTTTGATGTTCAATTTATATATATTTTGATTAATTTTATGAGTTTTAAAATTAATAATTATATAAAATTTAAATTAATAATTTTTAAAAATTTAACTAGTTACAATATATATTTTTTAAGATTATTTTGACAACTTAAGATGAATGGGGTTTAATGCATGCACCGGACAAATGCACACTTTGAAAGAAGGTCTGGTTCAATTCCCTAGCCAGATTTATGTCCCACTTCACTTCCTATATATATGGTCTAGTAGACTCTAGAGTCCCATCCCATCGAGCTCACACACCCACTGTCTTGTTCTCCATGGCCTGTGTTCTGTCTCACCTTTAAAGAATGAAAGAACTTTTCAAACCTGTCCCCTTTTTTAACCCCTGAAGAAGAAAATGGGTCTGTATCGTTGTTGTTTCTGTTTTTTTACTCGACTACGGAAAAGAAGAAACGGTTTAAATGATAATATATTATTATAGTATTTTTTTTAATGTAGAATATATTTTTTAAAAAAATAATATTTTAAATTTTATTATTTATAATATTTAAATTTTAATTTTTTTATATAAAATATTATTTTTTTATTTTAGTTTTTCTAGGTAGATTCGAGTTAACTTAGATTAATATGTATATCTCATAATCTGATTTTTTGGCTAGATAAACCCTTAATCCAGTTTGAAGATTATTTCATAAATAATTGCTTTTAAAATCTTTGTGATGTTAAAGTTAAAATAGTCATCATTGCAACTATATGTTAAAAATTTACATACAAAAATCAATCATGTTTTTAGAAATTTACTTTTCTAAAACAACAACTAAAGTTGTTTTTTTTAAAAAAAAAAAAGAATCTATAAAAGCTTGAAAATAAACCGACTTATATTGATTCTTACATGTTTTTGTCTCTTTTCCCATTTCTTTTTGTCTAATCCAACTCATTTCTGGATTTTGATCCTCTGTGTTCAAGAAGTATTCGCATCTACCTTCTGATAAAATGCAGACCACAGAGAAAAACATGCGGTGTGTTAGATTGGACAGAAAGCATGGAAGTGAACAATTCTAATTCTAATTACTAACGACATGGGACTGAGAGCAGTAGATTTGGGTTCTATGCTGTTCTGAGTCAACAAACGTACACGGTGCCAGTTGGGTTGGGTTGGCTCAGTTGAGTTAGGCAGGAAAGGACATGTAGCCAGCTTTGATTGGATCGTCGGTCTTATCCTTTCAGTCATTCTGATGCACCCACCAAATGCCAAATCAACCCCTTTTCCCGAAACTGGTCCTTGAGCATTCATCATGGCAGCTATCTGAGTATCTGTTTAAGAAATTTACTTCGAAGGTCTTCTGACTTGTATTATTGACCCATCTATTTTGCTCCCACGTACATGGTCGGTCCATTGATATTACTATATATATGCTGATACATTAGCATAAAAAAAAAGTGCACAGATAAAGGATATATAGTGAATAATTCAACTATTTATAGGTGTGTTTGAAAGTATGATTATAGTTGTTTTTTTATTTTAAAATACATTAAAATAATATATATATTTTTATTTTAATAATCTGAAAATATTAAAAAATATATTTTTGATATTAATATATTTAAATTATCTAAAAACATAAAAAAAATATTAATTTGAAACAATGAAAAAATAAAATAAAAATTTAATTTTTTAAAAAAATATTTTTAGAGCTAAGAAATTATGTCTGTATGATCTAGATTATCACAACTCACCTTTTTTAGCGGTATAATAAGAGGTTGTTCATAATTTTAATTTCTATACTAGTATTGTTTTTGAGCTTCACATGTATTTTCAATGATGTTATTGGTGTCATTTCCTTCCAAAATAGGCAAATGAAAAGTTTGTTAGGGTTTAGATTATATTAGAGTTAAGAGTTTAGAGTAATTTAGGGGTTATAGTTTTTTAGGGTTTAGGGATTTTTTAATGAAGGGTTTAGAGTTTAGGATTTTTTAGGGGTTAGAGGGTTTTTTTAGGATTTAGAGTTTTTAGTTTAGGATGCTAAAATAATAAAGGGTTTAGGTTATTTAAGGGTTTTTTATTTTATGTTATTTTAGGATTTAGAGTTTTTTAGGGTAACGGGTTTTTTTTATTTTGTTTTAGGGTTTAGGGCTAGTGTTTTTTATTTTATGTTTTTTTTAGGGTTAGGGTAAATTATTTTAGAGTTTAGAGTATTTTAGGGTTTAGGGTTTAGGTTATTTTAGGGTTAGGGTTTTTTTTTTTATTTTATGTTGGGTTTAGGGTTTGAGGTTTGAGGTTTCGATTATTTTAGAGTTTTAGAGTATTTTAGGGTTTAGGTTATTTTAGGGTTAGAGTTTTTTTATTTTATGTTGTTTTAGGGTTTAGGGAAAAAAATTTAGGGTTTAGGGTTAGTGTTTTTTATTTTATATTGTTATTTTTGTTTTAGGGTTTAGGGTTTTTTAGGGGTTAGTTTAGGGTTTTTTATTTTATGTTGTTTGGGGTTTAGATTATTTTAGAGTTTAGTAGGGTTTAAGTTGTTATTTTAGGGTTAGGGTTTTTTTTATTATTATTTTATGTTGAAGGGTTTAGGTTATTTTAGGGTTTAGGGTTTAAGTTTAGAGTTTATGAATATTTTAGGGTTTAGGGTTTTTTGTTTTATGTTTTTTTAGGGTTTGGAGTATTTTAGGGTTAGGGTTTAGGTTATTTTAAGGTTTAGAGTATTTTAGGGTTTAGGGTTTAGGTTATTTTAGGGTTAGGGTTTTTTATTTTATGTTGTTCTAGGGTTTAGGTTTACATTTTAGGATTTAGGGTTTTTTGTTTTATGTTTTTTTAGGGCTGAGAGCATTTTAGGGTTAAGGGTTTTTTATTTTATGTTTTTTAGGGGTTTAGGGCTTGGAGTAGTTAGTTTAGAGTATTTTAGGGTTTAGGTTATTTTAGGTTTAAAGGGTTTAGGGTTTTTTAGAGGTTAGAGTTTTTTAGAATTAAGGGTTTGTAGGGGTTTAGAGTTTAGGTTTAGAGTATTTTAAAGTTTTTTTATTTTATGTTGTTTTAGGGTTTAGGTTATTTTTGAATTTAGGATTTTTTAGTTTATGTTGTTTTAGGGTTTAGGGTTATTTAGGGTTAGTTTTTTTTTTTTTTTTAAAAAAAGAGTTTAGAGTATGAGGGTTTACGGTATTTCAAGAGTTTGGGTATTTTTAGATGTTAAGAGTATAATTTTTAAGGGTTAAGGTTGAGGATCTTTTAGAGGTTTAAAGTTGGGTTTGAGTGTAGGGTTTTAGGATTTAAGTTTTATATTTTTTTTGAGTTTCAAGTTTAGAAAATTTTAATTTTTGTTAATAATAATGAGAAGTACAATGTGAATTGATTTTTGCCCCTAATTCATGAATTGAAAAGTGCTTTTCAGCTTTTAGGCTATGCATATTGAAAATGAATTTGAAATTCATAAAACCAATCTTCATGTCAAATTATATCACAAATGATCTTTTCAATAATATAATATGTAGTTTGGAGTAATCAAATCACGACCGCCAAATAATAACTAAAATGTTGTTGATCTTTGTAGATACATACACCGACACACTTATCAACCTTCCATGAATATACTAGTAAAAAGATGCCAAGCATCTGAAGAATGCTTCACGTACATGAACTTTAGAGAATTCAAATTTACTGCTCAAAAGATGAACATGAAATATGTAAGAAGTGGAAAGTCAGGGTTCTCAAGGGAATCAAACTCAAAAGATAATTGTGTCTTAAAAGATGGTAACATGAAGCATTAATGTTAACTTTTGAGAAATTTGCTAGAAAGAATATCAAGAGACATTAGTTACTAAAGTACCATCAACCATGTCCACAATACTGCTGAAAACCCTAAGAGAACTATTATACAACACACCAAATTTTAAGAATTTTCAATTGTCCTCAATAATCCTCACATCAATTGTATGAGGTAAGGTCATGAAACCCATAATTTCAACAATTTACTTGATATTAGGCAGCAAGAAGAAGATATTAGGCAGCAAGATTACATACATGGAATCACTTGAAACCAGCACTATACCTCTCTTTCAAGCATACATGAGGTATTGAAATAGCATCTAATAAGCAAAATAGCAATGCAATTGTTGAACATGGAATTCAGCCAAGCAAGAATGCAAGATATATATAAATAACAAACAAGCATTCCATGTGTACAGTGGGAGGATTCATCATTGTACAAGGATCTAGTTTCTCAAAGTCTACAACCTCCAACACACCAGAGTACATAACAGTTAGAATGCTAGCATTCTAATAAAGAATCAAGAGAGGGAGAGCTTCAAAATCTAGAAACAGAGAGAGGGAGGAACCAGTACATCAAAGAAAAGACGGGACAAGAAAAACAGAGAGAACATAGAGTCCGTGAACTTCAAAATCTAATGCAACAATTAGATAATACTTTAGCCCTTTTCTGTTTCTACAGTCCTACTATTCAATATAAGAAAAGACAAAACTCTCAACAAGCAGATCTTATTAACTGAAGTGCTTAAGTATGGAATGGTGTAACAGAACAAAAAGGTGATTTATGAAATCAATTTAGTAAAAAATGCTATTTATGTTAGTACCAATTTTTATGTTTGCTTACACAAAATAACACATTGAAGAGTTGCTCCATCAGCTCTCATCCCCTTGATTCCAGAGTAAGAATTCAAAATTCAAAGGAAAGGACAAATGCCAACAAACATAACTCCCTACAGCCACACCAACAATGTATCTATAAATAACAATATCAGAAGCATATTATCCATGTGACCTTTCATCTTCAAGCAAGTTTGAAAAAATGTAAAGAGAAAAATGCAATAAAGTTGAATGAATTTTATCCGTCAAAACTTAATCATAAGGCTTTTATATAAATCATATATGAGCAATACTTTCAGCCCTTGTGATTAATCAAATGCTATAAAGTTTGATCTAAACATACAAGTCCCAGCACACCCTACATTAACAAGGAATAGAAGAGGTAAACTTTGATCTCAACAGCTTTGTAGAGGACTTCAACACAGTAAGCAGTCAACCTTTCAGAAACAATCACATTAGTTTTAGGATGATAGTTTGTAGTTGTGCTAGATGACACAAATACATGCATACAAAGAGTAAGGAAATGACAACATTCTCAACAGAAACATACCATCAATGAATTGTATACAAAGCACTCTCTCTTATCATCTTTTAGAGATCTGACAAGTTCACCAATATATTAAATCACCTAAAAAATCATGTATATGTAGAAAATCAATTCCAAATATAATTCGAAAAGAGAAATATCATATCACATCACATCACATCAGCAAATCAATTTACCATATCCCTGGCCCTATGAGAATGGCAAGTTGATGATTGTTAGATTCTTCATTCCTTAGGTTCTACGAATTTCTCAACAATTTTAGTACCATGCAAAGTATTTATTCATATATAAATAAATAAAACACATGAAAAGAACCCAAAAAACACATGAAAAAGAAGATGGGTAGAAGATTCAAAATTGATTTTGGATAAATAGCAGTGATAAAGCAGTGTTTAGTAATGAAAAATTAAGGACAACTCTTTAAGAAAATAAGACAAGGCAGAAATCACTCCCAAACAACCTGCATGTTCCAATCAAATAAGAATCCCACAATTCAAAGAAACAGCATAATATTTTTAGCTTAGCTGGGTTTTCTTCAAATAAAATCAGAAGTAAGACATAAAGTGAAATCGAAAAGCAAAAGGAAAAGAAACTGACCCCCAAAACCCTGGCCTACGCCAAAGAAGCAATCAACTTTATAGTAAGGAATGGTGCTACAGAAGTAATTTATGAAATCACTTTACTAAAAAAATACAAAGTAACACATTGAAGTGTTGCTCCATCAGCTCCCATTCCCTTTAATCCCAGAGCAGAAATTCACAATTCAAAGGAAGAGACAAATGCCTACAAACATATTTCTCTACAGCCACACCAACAACAATACAACAATGTTGGTTCAATAACAACGGCTATGAGTGATAGTTTTACTAGTACGGGCTAGTTACAACAGCATTCAGTGAATCCATAAGAGAAAAATCATCTTCTTTATTAAAAATCCGATTCTTCTTGCTAAATTAGGAGAACAATTTGTTATTTTTTGAAAATTGTATCCTCTAAGACAGGAAAACCAACTTGCATGAATCAGACTTCGAAGATTTTGCAATTAATTGTAAACTATTCCGAGGAATCATGATTTTGCAATTAACAAAAACAGCAGCTCAATTTTGCATTTACGCTTCAAAAGTAAAACACAAGCATTACAGCAAAGAAAACCTATCAAGAAACAAAGTGATCTTACCACTTCCATCAAGTTTGAAATTTGATCTCTTTCTTTTGGTTCAATTGACTTTATTTATTGATCTGTTTACGTCTTTTAACGTGCGAAACGTGATGGGGAATTCATTTGCCTGCCATGGATAGAGCTTTAAAACACAACAGAAATAGAAATTCGAGTAATATTTTTAGAAAGAAAAGGAGAAACCAATTTCAAATTTAAAACCAATTAAATAGAAAGTGAAATTAAAATCTTGCCAAGAAATAAAATCCAATCAATCAAAAAGTTTAAGAAGTAAATAAAAGAAAAACTCACCGTGAAATCTAAAAGATCCAAACTTTAACTCTGAAAATCCTCCTATCCCTTAAAAAATTCAAGAAACCATACGTTACAATGAACAGAAAATTAAAGAATACATCAAACAGAGAAACGAGACAAAGCTTACATGAAAATGTCTATGGTATACTTAAAAAAATCACAAAAAGTTAAGACCCATCAAAGACTAACCAAAATAAAGAAAAATCCAGAAAGAAGAAGAATAAATTATAAATGTATAGCGAGAGAGAGGAAGAGATGGTTACTACAGAGAACTTGAATGACATGAAGATTCTCTCTGTGATCGAAATTGAAATTCCATATGATTACAAGAAGAAACAAACCTTCTTACATAGAATTTGAACGGCTAAAAGTGTATTATTGCTTCTACTTGCTAGAGAGAGAGAGAGAGATAGAGAGAGAGAGAGATTTCTTTTGAGATTGAAAAATGTTGAGATTTAGAGAGAAAGAGAGACGCGTTGGATTTATTACGGAGAATTCAAAAAACAAATGACCGTTACATTAACTGAAAGACAGAGAACTTGGTTTTCTCTTGCGTTGATTGGTTTAGGTTTCTCAAACGACGCCGTCTTATATGACTTGACTTGCTGTGTTTTTCTTCGCTAATAAATTGAAGGCTGCACCTTGTCATCAATCATAAATCAAGAGGGTTGCAAGTTAATTTAATTTAATTTATTTTATTTTATAAAAATGATATTTTTTTAAAAAAATAATAATAGATTTTGATTGGATTTTTTTTGTAGATCAATCAAGTTATGAATCAATTTAAATTTTTTTTATCACATTATACTCTATTAATTCTTTTTTATTATTATTATTGAAATCCTACCTAACATAGATCTAAAATAATAAATCAACCTATTAGATCAATATTAGTTCAAGTTGAGTTTTTTTTTTTTAAGTGATTTTATCCCTTTTATATTTTACAATTATTCAAATGGTTTATGTGTTAATAATTTGTTTGATAACACACTCTATTTGTAAGTAAATTTAATTGGGGCTATTGTCCATTTGCTCTAATTGTTATGATATGTATAAACAGTATTGATTTATTCTCTCTTCTTATTTATCTAAGTGTGAGAAATAGACATATTTATTCTAAAATCTAAACCCTATTTCCTTTCATTATATAATAAAAAACCCTTGTTAATCTTTATCGAATTGAGACACAAATTAAATCCATTCAATATTAGAAGAATATTTTCACTTTTATAAGTAAATTCAATTCACATAACATCATTCATATCAACAAATTAATCAAATTATAACAATTTAAAAAAAAATTCTCCAATTTATACTAAATCACCGATGGAATTGAATAAAGTGTAACTACTTATTTCAATTGAGCCAAATTTATAAATATATCTGAATAGATTATTAATGTGGGAATGATTTTTTGGTAATTGAGAATAATATAAATTATATTTTTGAATCTCATCTAACAACTTAATTTTTTAAATTAAAATAGTTTTTTGATATTGTATTAGAACTTAATAGTTAAATTATCACAAGCTCTTAATCAATAAAATATTAAATGATAAAATTAATATATATATATATATATAGAAAAAAGATGAAAAACAGACTAAATTTAATTTGAATTAACCAACTAAACTTGTAATTCGGATCATTAAACCAAGATATCCTCATAGAAAATAAATTGAAATAAATTATGAAGTTAAATTTCTAATTAAATTAATGTAGAAAGATAAAAATTGAAAAAAAAAGCCTTAAAAACTGACCCGAGTCAACTAGATTAACCTATTAAATTCATGATATGACTCATAAGATTAAAATAAAAAAAAATCAAAATAAATTTTGAATTATAATTCTTAATCAACTAAATATTAAAGGATAAAATTAAAAAAAAAATCAATTCAAAAGAAAAAAATTAAAACTTGAACTAACTAGATTAATCCAACAAACTTTTGATTTATGTTATAATATCGGGATAACTTGATAAAAAAATCAAAATAAATTATAAAGATAATCTTTGTCAAACAAATTTTAAATAGTAAAATTAAAAGAAGAAAAAAATCATTGCTGAGGAAGGGAAAATGAATTCCCCTCCCCATTAGCTTTTGTTAATTAGTTTACATGCATGCACTACACTACGCTACAAGTCGATGACTTTGTCTATCGATCTATGTGAAAGGGCAAATCTTTTTGTTTTTTTTTTTGCCAATATTCAGCTACTAATAATTTACTAATTCTTAGTAAACTTTTGCAGTGGCTTTAGATTCTCAGAAAAATCAGATGTCTATAGCTTCGGAGTTTTGCTACTAGAGATTGTGGCTAGTAAGTGAAACAATTGAGGAAAAAAACTCCCTCTGTGATAGCTTAGCTGCATGTATTAATTGGTTCCTAGGGAAGGAAAAGTGACATTGATGCCCTTAAATTGTTTTCAGGCATCAGAATATCTGAGAAATAATGTCCTGAAAAGAGCTCTCAAGTGCATTCGTACGGTTTGCGACTTTAAAAGATTAACGCTTAAAAAATTAATCTAAATTTACTTTGTTTCTTTTAACTTATTTTTTTCGATTTTATTCTGAGACTTTTTCTTACTCTTTTATTTATGTTTTTAAAAGTTTTTTCTCAAAGTGTTTTTGACTCAATAAAACATCAAAATAATATATATTTTTTTAAAAAAATTACTTTTAACATTAACATATTAAAATAATTAAAAAAAACAAAAAAAAAACAATTAATGTACTAAAAATAAATTCATCTATTAACTTTATAGATTTAGAAGCTATTTGGAAACACTTTTAGAATGATGTTTCCTAAAAATTAAATTTTATTTTTTTAATATATTTGATTCATATGTTAATTTGAAAAATACTTTTAAAAACATAAATAAAAGTATTATTTCGATGTATTTTTAAGTGAAAACCACTTTAAAAAACAACTGCTACTACACTTCCAAATACCTTCTTACACTTCCAAATACCTTCTTAAATTAAAACAGCCTTCAAATTAAGTTTAGAAGATTATTTTTCTGGTTAATTTTGAATATTTAACTTAATCTTAAATTTTATATTCTTTCTACTATCTAATTTTTCCTTGTAAAGATCCATCTAAAGCTTATTTAAAGAAATGTAATCCCATTTTGTGAGGCAAACAATTATAGAGAAAATTATTCACTAATAAAGCTACTATTAAAGCTCTTGTTATTGAAACCCTTTTCTGAAATTATTTTTCCTTGTTCATTAAATCCTGATTAACTTAGGTTTGGCTGTCGTATTACCTCATGCCATGAGAGTCCATGCCCGAAGTAATATAATAAGATAATAATAACCCAATACAACAAACATTTACAAATACAGTAGCTTTTATCTCTTTGAAGCTTTAAGCCACAGTAAATTGTTTCCCATGAACAGCGGCAAAGTGCAAGAAAATATTCAAACAGTACAACGTTTCGAAAATGAAATTGACAAAAACATATTATTTCAGGTAAATTGTCAAAAGCCATTTTCATTCAACACAGGGACAAAGGACAAGCACAAGAGACTGAGGCTTGCTGCACAAGGTCAGATGCATGAACAACATGAAGCAAGTGATGGGGCAATAAGTTCCAGCAACCAATCCAGATTACACAGAACCAAAAGCCATTAAAACATGGATAGAGTTCCATCATTCATTCTCCATGCATGCGCATAATAGCTAATGCAAACAAGTAACATATCTACAAGTTGAGTCCGGACTCACGAGGAAAGCTTATCAAGACGACGATCCATGATTAGTGATACAGCTTCAAGAAAGGCAGCCTCACTGCTTCCTGGGAGAACAGCATCATGAGCTTCTTGAACAATCTGCTCAATCACGGATTCCTTCTTCACTGTTTCCCTGCACATGATGCTTCCAATGGCAAAGGGAGTAAGACCTCTCTCCACTCCTTTCTTCAGAAGCATAGTGGAAATGCGAAGGGTGCGAGCACACTCAGGTGGTATATCCCACCCATGAAACTTCAGAAGTGCGATGTCCTGCTCAGCATCCAGAGCTTTGATGTACTCAACAGTGTCAGGGGAGTAAGGCTGTTGAGCTTGAGGCCAGTAAACCCAGTCAAAGGTGCAATCCTCAAACTGCAGGGAGATGGAGCAAATATGAGAAGTAATAGGCATGAATTTGAAAGCACTAAACATAGGTTGAAACAGGAAAGCATGTCAGACAGTACAGATAAGCTTTTATCCAACTGACACTGATGCTCAAAAATATAAAGCAACCCTGAGACGAAAGATTCAGATAAATTAATGTAGTTTGGAACTCATTCCTTAAGCAGTCAGAAGCATCAAAAAAAGACATGCTGCCATGATAAAAATGGTAGAAGTGCAAGTCAATTGTTATGGAAACTCCTGGAATTTACTTAGGATGACAATTTATGAGAAAAACATGTGACAAGCATATGCTTCATAAGAATCAAAGATAGCTGAAGGCCAGTCATGAGGAAATATCCAACATACACTCATTTCTAAACAAATACTGAATGGTACAGAATGAGGACAGTCAGCACACCATACTTGAAATCTTCTCTCCATAGTTATACACAATTATATTTTTCCTGGTTTTGGATAAATTTTATTCCTCACCTAATTGTGTAGCATATTCAAAAAGATGAGTTGCATGCTTTGCGAAATATAAGGGGAAGTAGTAGAAGTTTTACAAGGACATATCCAGCACATGTACATTTACTCAAGGGATGCTGCTCAAAAGGAATGGATGGAGAAGACATTAATATAAGAAATTGAGATAGCAGCATTAGCACTGCACATCAAGAATAATACAAAGTGGCAGAACAGAATGAGACAGTTAAAAACAACAACACAAACAGAAGGTAGAACTTACATTTGTAGGCAAGCAGTAACCATGATCAATTGGAATAAGCACAATCTTGCCACGCTCACCATCTTTACTGACCAATATGTTCCCAGCATGCCTATCTGCATTTGCCAATCTAATATCCAACACTGAGATTTTGTGCACCTCAGCTACAGGGAAAGCACAAGGACCCATATCTTCACAATTTCCATTATTCTCCATGAACATCTGCAATGAACCAATTTTGATATTCTTGGAATCAAATTCATAACCATCAGGATGATTGAATCCTCTGTGGAGGCACTTGACCATTGCTGTGGGTGGAACCCCAGCAAAGCCTCTCTCCTCACCAGAAAATGAGCGTGGTCCACTCTTTGGGTGATCCAGAATGTAAGCTGCAACTTCCCGCAATGCACCCTGTCCTACTCTAGTGCCTTTCTTCAATCCTTCACCATCAACTGACAAGGGTAGCCCCTGAGGATTATTTACAGCCATTGGCTCCTCATCAATTGGCTTAAAGACAGAAACATATTTCAGACCAGATGAATCTTGCATGAAATAAGCTCCTCCAGATCCCTCAGAAGATTGAATCGGTTCATTGCCGCTCTCCAGCCCATTTAAAGTTGACTTGATTAGCTCTCTGATAACCAATGGCAGTTGAATTTTGGAATTAACAATTAGTGGTTCCAGTAAGAACTGTTGTGATAGTGGTTTTCTCTCTATACCCCTATATCCCATAGATAAAGCACCCTGTTTGTGCTGTCCTACACTGCCAGCTTCCTTATCACTCAAATCTAATGCCTCAACAGACAATTCAAAATCTTTCTCAACAGGTTTTACCCTCACTTTGGCAGATTTCTGAATGAGCAAATGAATCACAGAATCATTACTTTTGCAAATATCAGTAATGAGCCTCTGGTCTTCGAGCTCCTCACCATCACAAATCAGTTCTTGTTCAACAAATTCAAAACATTTCCCTTTCCTAGCTATCTGCTTCTTAACATAGCCTACACTTCTACCCCTATCAACATGAAAGTCACACACTTTGCCACAAACAGTCCTGACAGTTATAGCTTGGAGCCTGGGCACCAAATGCAGAACTTTTCCATCCACAACACCATAATCTCTTACTTGCGAATTGCTCCGTGCTAGTTCCCTCCCTTCAAAAACCAATTTTTGCTTCTTCACAAAATAACCTATGGAAGCTTGAATCCTCCGCTTCACCGAAGCAATTGAATCCGACTCCATAGCTCGCATTGGAATGAATGATCCCCCAACAGAAAGAAATATTACAATAGAGTCACTAGAGCGTAGACCATACAGCCAAGGGAAATTGCAACGAGAATCTAAGGACTCTCCACACACAGGACTAAGAGCTACACTAGCCACCGACATTGTTAGTCTGTCAATCTAAATCCTAGCTTCTTACACTAATATAAAACTCCAAAATCCTAAATTTTACAATAAACCCCAAATTCATTCCAAACCTCCTAACCAGGAGCAAGATCCAAGAATAAAAATCCCCATTTTCCACAAAAACCCGGGTAGACACATGTCAAAACCCAAAGAAACACAAGAAACAATACTTTCATCAAACTATTCAAGCTAAAGGTTCCAAAGTGTGGACCTATCACCGGATTCCCTTCTTGTGAAAGATCAATACTTTCTTCAATCACTTCAATATAATCCCTGCAAGAAAAAACAATATCTTCAATTAGAAACAATAAAATTTTATATCCTCTTCAAAACCAAAAAAGCCTAACTATTTAGTCCCATTCGAGTATTATTTAATTAAATGAAAAAAAAAAGAAATTAAAGAAAAAAAATCAAAAATTGAATATTTATTTTCTCAATTTCCTACATTTTGAACCATAAATCAAACTCATAACCTCAGCAAGAGAATAAATTACAAAATAAAACCATAAGTAATTGACTCTTTATTTTCTCAATTTCCTATTTTTGAATCAGAAATCAAGCTAACAACCTAATACATTCAAATTAAATTAAATTTCTCAAAATCATATCGAATATCTTCAATTTTTCTCGGATTTTCTTGGTAACCAAACAGATTACTCAAAACACGATCGTAACATAAGAAATCAAATAAAAACTCTTCTTCTATCTCTAATCCGTCAATTTCCTTCGCATCTTGTCATTTAACAAAAAATAAAACTAATAAACATACAAACATCAAACCAAAATTGATAAAAAAAAAATCCAAAATTTTTTTTTAAAAAAATCCAAAATTCATCACCTGAAGAAGCTGAAATCGAAGGTGAAATGACGATGATCATAAGAAAAAGAAGAGAGATTTAATTTTTTTTTATTTTTTTCTCGTCATTTATTCGATTTTGAAAATTAAATTCTCTCTTTTTTCTTTTACTTTCTCTCTGTACTTTAGTTCTTTTAAAATGTTTCTAGAGAGATGAACAGTGTTGTAAGCTGTGGGCTATTTATAGTGATGGCGACGTTGGCTTCTGACTGAAGGTGAGGTGATTAACGGAGTTAGCGTCTTAAATTTAATGTAATTAATTGATACTTACAAAAAGGAAATCCTTAGTGTTTTTTGTTTAATTTTAATTTGATAATCTGATTTGTCCTCCAAGTAATTGATTAACTACTAATACCCACTCTATGGATTCAAAATGATGAAAGAAAAAATCATATTTATGTTCACAAAAATATTTTTATTTAGATTAAAAAATATATTTTTTATTTTCTCTTTCTTATTGAACAAGTATGGTTAGTTACTTACTCATGTAGTACTGCCCTAAAATAGCATTTGGTTAGTGTCATGCGATGGTAAAGATTAAAGAAAAAAAAATTACATGTTTTATTAAAAAAGTTAAAAAAAAAAATAATTTTAGAGTAAATTTAAATATTTTAAAAAAAAATAGATAGGCATGCTTGCAGAAATAATATATATTATGTTTTACCCTAATATATATATATATATATATATATATATATATATATATATATATGTTTTTTGATGAATATATATATATATATGTTTTTTGATGAACAAGATTTCCTCTGATTTCTTCCAAGTCCGGAGACTAATTCTTGGGCCATGTTTGTTTCTCGGAAAAATTATTTTCCAAATTTTCTTGTGTTTGTTTGTCATTAGAAAAGTTGGTCAACGGAAAACACTTTCCGGTCAATTTCAGTGAAAGAAAAATTTGACTTGGTTTTCAGGAAAGTGTTTTTCCTTTTAGCTGTATTTGTTTTCCGGAAAGTAGTTTTCAAAAAATTATTTTCCAAACTTTCTTGTGTTTGTTTGCCAGTAGGAAAGTTGGTCAATGAAAAACACTTTCCAGTAAAAGGAAAGTTTAGCTTTGTTTTTAGGAAAGTGTTTTCCTGAAAAATTTGGGGGGAAAACACTTTTTGAAAATTGTAAAAAATTTAGAAATATCATTATTTGCTGATTATATCAAATTTGATCCTTAAACTTTTGATTGCTATATATATATATATATATATATATATATATATATATATATATATATATATATATATATTTGGATATTTATTTTTCAATTTCATCTCTTAAAATTTTATTTTTATATTAACTTTGGTCCTTATTTTTATAATTACTATTTGCTTTTTCCTTATCATTTTTTTATTGAAATTTTATATCTATCAAATTTGGTCTTTATTCTTTTGATTGTTACTTATTTTATTTGAAATAATTTATGAAATGTTGATTATTATTATTATTTAATTTCTTCATCTTTCTTTTTTTTTTTTTTAGATTTGATCTCTATTATTTTGATTATTATTTATTTTATTTGAGATAATTTATGAAATTATATTTTTTTTTTCAATTTCATTCTTATTTAATTTTTTAATTTGTAAGATCTGTTACTTATTATTTTAATAAACTTGAGAAAAATAAAATATTAATAAGTTATTTTCCAGCTTAATTTTCATGACATAACCAAACACTGGAAAGTGTTTTCCAACTCATTTTTCATTACACTACCAAATATCAAAAAATACTTTCTCGGAATTTACTTTCTCCGGAATTCACTTTCCAGCAAACAAACAGCGCCTTGATGTGGCTCGAGGGCGCAACTTATAGCGGGCAGCCGGGCGCCATTACCATGCGAAAGGCTTGAACTGTGTTCACCTTTATGGAAGGACTAGCCCCCAATCATTAGACTCTAACCTCCGTTGGTATCCTAAAATATTATTTTTAAAAAAATTTAATTTCAAAATTATTCCACATTTTTTTTTAAGTAAATAACCCTAATTGTTTTGGGTTATAAAGCAACAACCATCTTCTTCTCTTCTCCAACAAGATTCCTTTCACATTAAGTATATCTTTTTTCTTCTTAATATTTTTCTAATCAATTTCTTAAATCTTTTTTAAATCATAGTTTTTTTAAAAAACTCTTTTTTTGTTTCCAGAAGAATCGGTATGTGGCATGTTACATCTTTAATTGATGAGTTTGGTAGAGAGAATTTTCTTGGCTGGATAAAGAATATGGACACCTGCAAACTATAGAACAAAGATGAATATAAGATCGAGCTAGCCATTCGTTTTTGGGAAAGGGATTTTAGGATGGTTCAGAATGGGAAAAATGTTTCACATAAAAAAAATATATAATTATTCTAAGAATATGGAAAAGCCATTGAAATTAATAACTTACTGTATTTCATTGATCATGTATTCATTTGAGCATAGTTTTTCCAGAGCTTTATACATTTACCAATTTAACTTGTTTTTTCTATGGATTAGTATTTGCGAGGACATATATATTAAAAATAAAATAAATTTTTTATATATTTTATCATATTTTATTCATAATTAATTAAACAAAATATAAAGATAAAATATCACTACTAAACACAATTATTTTCCCCTTTTTTGTTCTAACTTAATATCTCTTTTAGCTTCATTGTTTCCATTTTAATCAAGAGCTACCTAACATATCTGGATTTTAAGTTTGCGAATGATTGAGCAGGTCGGGCTTACTTGATAAGATTAGTTCCTATTAAAAAAAAAAAAGGTGTTTAGGTTTAGTGGAGTTAAAAAAAAATTAGTTTTTTAATAAATAAAAATTAATAATTTTTTAAAAAAAAGTTTTTGCGGGTGGAAGGCACTTACACACTTGTGGCCAAATGCGCAGCACCTTCCAGTTATAAAAAAAAAACTCTGTTCCACTGTGTGGTTAGAATCTTTGGGCATTATCTTCTAATTAGGGCTGCGCGTGTTGGTTGAAGTGGCAAGATTTGTCATTGTTGATGTTTTTTTTTTTTTATTATTATTATTATTTTTCTTGAAATTCATGTTAATTATTTAAAAATACAGAATTATCCTTTTAATTATTGATATTTTAACTTTTATTTTTATTTTTTTTATTTTTTATTTTTTATTTTTTATTTTTGTTCTTGATCTTTTTGAAAAATTATTTATTTGTTTTAATTTTATTCTTCAATCACAATTTGTTATATATTATTTTTTTCAAATTTGATCCTTATTTTTTTTTTCTTTGTTCTTTTGTAGATTTTTTATTTATTTTTAATTTCATCATTTAATCTCAATTTGTGATTTATTATTTTTTTTCAATTTAATCCTTAATAAAAAAAAAAAGCAACTATAGTAGTTGTCCTCTAATTTATTTTTTATTTTATTTTTTATTCTTATTATTTTAATTGCTATTTTTTTTATTTTGAATCCTTTATATAAATAATTTTTTTTCTGATTTTATATTTCAACATTTGATTGTCAAGTTTTTTAGTTATGGTGTTTCTAAGCTAATGACCTGGATCACGGGTTTGAAAAGTTGATACGAGTTGATGTCCTAATTTAAAAGATTTATTTTCTTTTCTAATATCATCATTCGACACTGTTTTTTTCTTAAAAAAAATGAACTTCGTGGTTTTTTTTTGTTTTCTTTTCTATAGATTTATCTTAATCTCATGACCTAAGCTACAAGTTAGATGAGTTAATCTGAGTTGGCTCGCTACTTATTACTCAAGTTATAGGTTTGTCATCATGCTAACCATAATTGACTTGGATTGGATTTTTTTTTTAATCTAATTTCATCATTCAATATTTAATTGATTAAAAATTTAGCTGCATCTTTTTTTTCTCTTATAGAAAAATATTTTTTTCTCAAGTTATCATAATTGTTTTTTTTTTTAATTTGGTCAATTTGCTATGGCTACTGATTTTTTATTATCTAATTAAAATAAAATTAATTTATTTGACCTGGCCGAATCTATAACTCAAATGATTGATTTTTTTTTTTTTTAAAAATATATTTGTAGCACCTGAACATCATTTTTCATGAAAAAAAATAATTTGACCCTGTGATGTAGTGTTGGCCCACATATAGTAATGTTTTAATTAATAATGAAGGTTATTATGGTAACTAACTAGGCTAATGTTGGACCGGAGCCTAATGGATATTTAAGGGACGGATAAATCACCATTAAACTTGATGGGAAATGACATGTCTTATATCTAAAATAGTTAGGTTCTTGTAACTATAGTTATTAAACATAACATGAAGGTAGATCCAGATCAACTTGAAAATGTTAAAAAAAAATATTTGAGATTTTAATATCTCAAATAAAAAAGTTAATAAATAAATTAATTTGGATGTAAACTACACATACTATAAATAATAAAATTATTTTAAAATATTTTTTTATCCTACATTAAAAAGATATTATTTTTTTTATTGTAAGTTAAAGTATTTAAATTAAAAATATTTTTTATCTAATATTAAAAAAACAATTTCTTTTATAAATATAAAATATATATACTAATAGCTTTCAATTCTATATGGAAAAACAAAAGTTTTTTCTAGTATTTATATAATGAATTTTAATATAAAATAATAACTAATAAGAAAAAAAAAATAATAGAATCACATGGATAAGATTGAACCGACTAATCATCTTGTACTTACAAAACAACACCTATACTCTCTCAATCTTTTGGTCCAGTTAAATGGGCATGCTATGAAAACCTTTATCCGTTTTGTTAGGGAAATCTCCATCCCTTGATTATAAATATGTGTGGTAGCTGTGGTTGCGTTGGGTTTTTTCCCCCTGCATTGGTAATTATTATGTGAACTAAGTTCCTGGTGTCCAAGCGAGCTTAATGTTGGGAATGTTCTTTATTTAACGGCAACTCTGATTTCAATTGGTTTTCGCTAGTTTTTCCACTCTGATTTCACCTGGCTGGGTGCTGCAGCTCGTGGAATGTGCAGTCCCTTAGGTATTAAAAAACAAAAAGAGTTACTGTCAGGTTTTACTGGGTCGTTTGAGTGATGAGTTGACCGTTAAATTTTACCGGGCCAACCACATGCCGGGTTTTCACATGCTTCAGACCTAGCGAAGATTCTAAGTTACCCAGGTTTCAGTTCTACCCACTAGACCAAAACAGTTACGATAACTATGTTTCAACTTGGAGTCCAAGATTTCTCTTGGGGATAGACACAAATAGTCATCATCCAGTGTAAAAAAATTAAATGGCCTGCACGTCAATTAGCCAATGATCACTTTCCACGTCATAATTAGGACTCTATTAGTCGACGGGAGTAGGTTGGTGCTAATTAGGATATAGGTTGCTATTTTTTTTGGGGTAAAAGTAAGGCTCGGTAATTGCTAATTACAGATAGCATCTAACTGGACCAATTTCTTTTTCTTTGATGAAGTTTTAGGTTCAAATTCTCTATTATTTTTTTCATAATTATATTTTTTATAGCTTAATTCTTTTTAGTAATTTAAATATTTTAAAAAGTGTCAAATCTACCTCTATGTTTATTTTAGCTTTTATATTTCAAGTGTGGTTGTGATTATTTTTCAAATAATTTTTCATGTTAAAATATATCTAAATGATATATTTTTTTATTTTTTTAAATTATTTTTAATATCAACATATCAAAATAATTTAAAGATACTATAAACATATTAATTTAAAACAATTAAAAAATTATTCTTATTTTTTTCAATTTATTTATGAATTTTATACTCAAAACTCAACATTCACTTCTAAAACAAACACACGATGATTAAAAATATAAAGACATGTTGGTGATCGGTTTAGCTCGCTTTCTATCTTTTTTTACTCCAAAACAATAACTGAATCATAGAGATCATATGCAATTAATCATGTTGCAACACTACACGAAAAAAGAGCATAGTTATATCATTAAATACAAGGATATTAATTCTTTGGAGAAAAATCAAATGAAGCTTTTTTATTTATGATATTACTAAGAGAGAAACAGAATAGAAGAATTCTTATACGTTATTTTCTCCCGAGCTCTTGTAAGCATTCCAACGAATGAGAGTTTCTTCATTCTAGATGCGTCTTGTCTTCGCTTCAAATAGGAGCATTCTCTGCTTCAAGATTGTTTGGTCCCTCAACTGAGACTAGACTTTCCACATAACCATCCAGATGATAGGAACTGAAATAGGGATTAAGTAAATCATAAATTATCTCTTGACTAATCGCATCATAAATCAAGATGTGGCCATCACTTTTTCCGTTGACGATCACCTTATCTCCCCACGTAATTACTTGGTGTAGAGTTCCTGAAAATGGTATGCTTAAGAATTTCGTCCAGCTCTCTTCAGTGCCGACGCCTGATCCACTCTCATCTACTACCCAAACATCCATTGTTATGGACGTGGAGCCATTGTAGGGAAACACACAGCAAGCAAGCGAGCCCTTAATCCCACCCGAAACCAGCTTCACCTCTACCAGAGTCGACTGGTTCCAAGGGGGGAAGTTAATCCATCTAAACACATACTTAGCCGTATCAAATGCAAGGATAATGTCCTGTAAACCATCCACGTGCCAATAGAACTCACCCTTCACAGACACTGCTTGACCACGTGGACAAAGATCATCAGCTATCATCCTACAATCATAGACCAGTCTCCAGGAATCTGTTCTCCAAGAGTACACCAGAGCTCGAAGAACAAAATTCCATTCTTCCTTCTCATGCAGTTGATCATCATCAACAGCATCGAAATTCGGTGAGTGAAAGAGCCGTCCAATCTTCACCAACATGTAATCGTTCATCTTACCATGATGCCCGAACCCATCCATTAAAAGTCGGAAATCCTGCTGAGGATGCTTCACGTATTTGAACTTTCTGGTAGCAGGGTTCCACAAAACATAGTCTACTCCATGGTAGTCACAAAGCTTGATGCAGAGCAAACCACCACCAGAACCTATCAGAATAAAAGAAAGGCTAGGAGATATTTGTGGGTTTAAGAAATAATTTTTCATGAAGGTATAATTATACATCAGGGATTGTGGTATGTGTAGAGAATGGGAAGTTGTGGTATCTTTGCGGTGGAGCAATGATAGGGCACTGGAATGTTCCGGCCAACGGAATCCTCGTAATAAGACAGAGGGTTTTTGGGTGGAATTGTGGAGGTGGGCGGGGATAAATTCAGGATTTGTGATGAGAGAATTCCAGTCTTTTGACACCGATTTGAAACGGAGTAGGGATTTGACAGGTAGTCTTATGAGAATTTCCCTGATAATCTCTTCGGGGAGGATGGAAACAGAGACATCAACCTTATTTTCTCCGCTCATGGGGACGGATTTCTTGATGAATTTACGGGGAAGAGTAGTAGGCTTAGGGTTTCAACTAATGGAGAGGAGGAGGAGGAGGTAGGGTTGAAAGGAGAAAGATATTGATGTCAATATATAAGTTTAGGGTTTCAACAAAGGATTTATATATGTTAAATATATTGCCGATTTATTTTTTATTTTTATTTGGATAATGTTATTTCACTCTCCTGTTTATCAATCTCACCCCAATTGTTAAATAATAAAAAGAACTCTAAACTTAATATAATACTGTTGAAAACGTAATTCAAACTTAAAAGTCAAAAAATACAAAATTATATCTTCTTCGTATTTTTTATAAGCTTTAAATTATGTTCGTTTTAATTAGGTAAATATATATAGTTCACCATTCAAAAAATATAAATGAACCGATATAATATGCCTCCTCATAAATAATTAAGTTAATGACAATTGGATCCAGTAATAAAGATTAATTTACCATTATTATATGGTGCAATTTACATTTAGTTTTTTAATTAAAAATTAATTTAGTCCTGTTATCTTTTCCTTTTTATATTCTATTCTAGAAAATAGATTTTATTTAATTAAATTTATAATTAATTTATCTCTTTGTATTTCTAATATTGTTGGTTGTTGATTGCTATATTTTTGCTATTGATAATCCTTGAGAGGCTACAAGAGAAGATTTCTCAGGAATAAAATATCAAAAAATGAGGATAACATGCATCCTAATGAGATTCTGATCATCAACTTACCTAACTTATGATTTGATATATATATTCTATCTTTTTATAAAAGATTTACAACTTTTTTAAAATATGTTAGAAATCAATTTTAATACAGAAAAAAAATCTAAATCCCTAAACCAAAAACAAAAATAATAAGAAATAAAAATAATAACATAAAATCAAAAATATATCAAGGAAAAAAATAACAAAACTAGCTAAAATAATAAGGTTGACAGTTGACGCAAACTTGCTGACTCCATTGTAGAAATGGACATTGAGAATCACTCCGAAATATTTAAGCTCAATCCAACAATACAATTATTAAGAGTTACGATTTTTTATTGTCAAGTTGTTAACTTGACGTGATCAAATTTCTTTTGAACTTAGTTTTATTTCATTAGTTCATAAATGTGTCTGAAAAATCATTATGCTAACTGTGGCAAATCGCCATCTGACTGCTAAAAATCTTCATTTTTTACCTGCTTGGCGACATCAGAAAGACAAGAAACAAAATGGTGGCAACAAGTACTGCAGAGGGGTCGTTGCTGTACATGGGTGACTTTAGACCAGGAAGTAACAGAAACGAACTTGAGAGCGGCGTTTTGCCATGTGGGTCCCATCTCCGCCCTCAGAGTTTGTCATTGCTGTCTCACCGGAGAGTCTCTCCGTTATGTAAATCTTCTTGTTCTTTGACCCATCAGTTTGATAAATTGGGTTCTATATTTGTTGCTGTTTGAATTTTGCCCTTCTTGTCTTGCATATTAGTAACTGTAAGTATGAAATAAACAGAATTGTTCATCAAAATCTCATGAGCAATGAGCTAACCTGAAACTCATGAAAGGAGACTATCCTTGCTTATATGGATTTATGCTATAAAGGGATGGTATTTTGCAGGTAGAAGCATGGATATGCTAGCATTAAATTCAGCTTTGAGAAAGAGGAACATCTGAGCTGCCACCTAATCCACTATCATCTTGGCCTCCTGAAGAAATTCATTGTTTTATATGAAGTGTTAGCTCCCCAAGTGCCAGATGCAGTAGATTGTCTCTGCATTATTAAGCTGAGGTAATGAGAGAATTGCAGGAGAAAGGGAAGATTTGGAAGAGGAAACTGTAGTGTTTGCCACTAGAGGCTCAGATTCCATAACTAGAGAAGAAACCTAACCAGCTAGTTCAAATACAAAAATCTACACTGATACAAGTCCTTCAACATGCTGGATCATTCTATATATAATTGCTGTTGTTGGGTTTTGCTGCTGAAATTTGGATGGCGGTTTTAGATTGAGAATATATCACCATTAAAGAAAACACTCACACCAAACACATAAATACTTCTCTGCTTCAGGACAGGACATGTTTAAGAATACGAATATTGTTGGAAAGCTTTGCAACTGATTTGACTTCATTTTCCAGGGCCTTCTGACAGAAATTCATACAATATTATTGCTTACAACAAACATTCTATGTATTCATCATGAGTTACAATTAATTGAATACAGGCCGTGTTTTTTTTTTTCTGCGTTCCCCCCATCCAAGACCTGTCCCGCTGCGTCTTCTCTTCTCCTAGTACTTCATCCATGATTTCCATGTGGTGGACTTATTGCGGGAGAAAAGATTTGAGGAGGTTTTTGCCTTGCGCTCCGATGCACTGGAAGATTTTCTGTCATTCAATGCCATTGGTAAAGAGGAAATGTTAGAAATAAAATGAGAAGCCAAAACACAGTGCATAGAACTGAAAAACTCTTTGGGATATTTGACACAGATAATTAAAAATAGAACATCAAGAAAACAAGCACAGGCAGCACAGAATTCTGCCGATTAGTGTCATCATATAGAAATTCTAATTCGAAGTTTTATTACTAGATTTTTCTTTTTAAATAGATTTCTGAAATACAAACTAAACAATCTTATTTATACTTACAGTAAGCCTAAGATGAAAAAGGAAAATCCAGGTTTATTACCTCATTATCAAAAGAAACTAGGGATACGAGTAGATCAGAGGAGAGAAGTAACATATTATTACTTTAATTACTTTCGCACCTTGAATAACTGAGAAACCAGAGATTCTTGCTTCTGTAAACAGAAAGTGAGAACATATTATTGTTGATAACAGTAATACGTAAGCCACAAGCAAAGCCCTTGAAGCAGCAATCCGAGGAAGCCTGAGCATTTCGTTACACTCTCAAGATTGTTTGGTGGTTCTGTAGGAATGAACTCTTAGTGCCTCTTACTTATAATGAGTCTTGGCTTCCTGTTTGAAGTTTGAAACCGCGTTTCTGATCATTCAACAGATGACCATTGGGAGATTTTTGTTGGGATTTGCCATTAATGGTCAATAAATTATGCAACCTATCTTAAGAAGTAGGGTTATCATTGTTAAATGGTAGTTGCACTCATCATTCAAAAAAATAATGCAACCCATGTGTTGCCACCATTTGTGCCATAATTGATGGTCTATTATCTGTCATGAAATGCCTATAAATAAAAGTATTATTTAAGAGCAAAATGAGAAAGAGAATGAGAGTGTGAGGAATAGAAAGGAGAGAAAGAGGGGGCTGCCAAGGGCAGCAGCCCTGCTGCAATTCCCAGAGAATAGTATAAATATTAATATGACAACCACAGCTTTGGTCTGGATCTACGTTCCTCTAATGGCTTTCCAAAGTCCATTCATAGTATTGTATGGAATTCTAAATTCAATTCCCAGAGAAGTTCTCAACACTAATAGGGTGCAGGATTAGGACAACCTCAAAACACTGACTGGGCTCTTTGACTTTCTTGAACTGTCTGGTAGCAGGATTCCACAAACCATAGTCTAACCAGCTGCAATAACTAAATCATCCGGCAAGTCATCAGCATCATAAACTGCTAACCTCTCGGCTTTTTGTTTGCTGCATCAAGATATATAGATTTGATAACAGAAGCTGTGCTCCTTAATTAGTTTTTCAAGCTCATCCTTAACACCCCATTTCAGTCCTATCTGTTTCGAGGTTCTATAGTTTTCCCAAGATTCTAAAAGTAACACTGAAAAAAACAGCTTCTATCATTTCATTTGCTGGTTGATTAAATTTTGGGAGATGGAAATCCAAACTATAATTGTTTTTTGTTTTTTTTAGCGGCAGGGAGATTTTTGCTATAAATGCCCTGACAATTGATTAGCAAGAAATAGCTAACAAGACAAGAAAATGGCAAAGGCTCTGCTGAAAGGAACCGGAGCTGTGCAGAAGATGAAGAAGCATACAAATCTTGCATATGAAGATGGGGGTGATGACGGTTGACTTCAATTGATGACAAAATATGGCACCTATTGTTAGTCTATAATGGGACCAACTGCAACAAACTATGAATGTAATATGCTTCTGTGAACATTATTCTCATCAATGTTATCATGATCTACCATAAAAATGAGAATGCATGGCACTGGTTTGTGTTTGCAGTCGTGGAACTTTGTGTAAAATGGTGTGTAGTGTGCCTTTGTTGCATTGCTGTGGTAATCTGAAACTTGTTTATTTGAACCTTAAGACATCTGAAATTGCATAATTAGCATTAACAACAGACCTTACTTAATTGCACAACAACATACATTAATAACTGTCCGTTTTAGTATTTTTCGATATAATCATTCAGGTTAACAAAGCTTTGGATTTGTATTTGCAGTCTGACAGATAGAAGTCCAGTACCTCATATTCAGTTTGAAAGGATTAGCCAAGAGCTGAATGGCTTCAAGCTACCCCGGTGTGATATTCAACCTAAATGAAACCTTATCATAGCTCCACGACTATGAACTTAAAAGCAATATGTCTCTTCAGAAAAAGAAAAATGTGCCAAAATTTTAGCATAAACAGCTCGAAAGTGAAAATCGCATTCTACGACTTTGATCCCAGCTGAATATGAAAATGCTAATCAATTTGACACAAAGCTTACAGCACAAATAAGAAACGCACAGTACAGACATTATGCATTGAAAGTAGCTGTTACAACGGGACTGAATCCCAGATTTTATGATTTGAAAAAAAAAGAAAGAAATATCGAAGCAAAAAGATGCAGAATTTTTTCTACAGCGACATGAATCTGTAAATAAAAATTACTTCATAAACTTCTCTGGAAGAACTCCCAAATTCTCTCTTCCATGTAAATTCGGTCATTATGCCGACGGGGCATGTGTCGTTCATCAGGGAAAATTAATAGTTCATAGGGTTTTCCAGCTGCCACGAGTGCATTGACAAGCCTTGCAGTGTGTCTAAAATGCACATTTTCATCAATCATGCCATGCACCAGCAACAACCTCCCTTTTAACTTGTGCACATGATGCATCACAGAGCCGTACTCGTAGCCCTTTGGATTATCAGAAGGCAATCCCATGTACTTCTCAGTGTAAAATGTGTCATATCCATCCCAGGAGGTTACAGGTGCACCAGAGACAGCACAACAGAATACATCAGGGAACCTTGCCAAGATCACAGCTGACATATATCCACCATAACTCCATCCACACAACCCAATGTGGCCAGCTTTTGCCCATCCTTGTTTAATGAGCCATTCTGCTCCTGTAAGCTGATCCTCTGCATCAAAGCGGCCAGGATTTCCTTTCAGAGCACCTTCAAACTTTAGCCCACGGCGAGCACTTCCTCTATTATCCAACTTTCAAGGGAGAAACAAAGGGGGGCTCAGGTTAACGAGTTTCACTTTAGAAAAAGGTGAGATGTTAATGTGAGGCATGGGCTGGTTTCTATTTTCGTCATTATCCATCAAGCAACTAATCTATAAGCTAGTTATAAACTGTCATTACTATGAGATCTCTCCAAATTAACATGCATATACACTAGTAAAAGGACAATTCCCGGTCTTTTTGAAGCTCGACTTCCAGACACGTTAGATTTCTGTGCATGATCATTGACACAACCACCAATTTCAGATTTGACAACACTCCATCTCCAAAACTTTGGGGACTGAATGAATTCAACATCTAAGTATGCACCTATGTTAAACAAATGAATCACAAAAATGTGAGCTTCCATTCAGCAGAATGAGCAGCATTGTTACAAATAGGGAAAAAACTTGATCAGGGATCCGAACAGGCAATCATCTGTGGGCATAAATGGCAGAATTCAACCATTTATGTAATTTTAGGGAAGAAGGTAACAAATATACTCATTAGTATGACTAGACTAGGAATTAAAAACAGTAAAATAAAAATCAAATAATGTATACAGTCAAGATGTCTAAGTTGAAAATACTAACCTTCCACACTAAGATGCCTTGGCTCCGAAGATATTGAGCTCTCATGTCAGCTGTACCTATCCAAGAATCACATACATACTGTACACCGGGGCCTCCATACACACTGATCATGGTTTTGTATGGTGGTGGTCCAAATCTTGTAGGGTCAGGGTCATATAAAGCCCCATACAATATGGTCCCGTCATTTGCTTGTATCTGAACTATCTTTGGAGGCTCCAGTTCCAGCCTTTTAAATCTTGGAATGGTAAAAGACTGCTCAAACAGAGGCATAATTTCTCTTCCATCAAACAGGGAGCAGAGAGAAACTCTAGGGGGAGAATCAAGGGAATCATGGATATCAACAAAATTCTGCAAGTGGTGATCAAGGACAACCGAGTGTTTCCCTTTACTGTTTGTTAATCTCACTGGAGCCTGCAAGGGATTGTTTTCAATTGGATACAGTTTAGCACGGTAAAGATGTGATTCCAAAGGCCCATCTAGAGTTGCAGTAAAATATATGATCCCTGCAGCCTCATTTACACCGGCAATTTGCTCAACCATCCATTCACCTTCAGTAATTGGTCCTAAGCATGTCCCGTTGGCATCATGCACACACAAATGCCTAAATCCTGACTTTTCACTCGCCCAAATGAATCCTCCAGAATATTTAGTGATTCCTTTGTCCAAAGGAGTGAAGCAGTCATGTAAATTAATCCATGGGAGTTGTTCTTCTGCATATAACACCTCTTTTTTCCTCGTCTTAATATCAAACTTAAGAAGTTTTAATTTTGAATGAGACCTGTTCAAAACTTGAGCTATGAGAACATTTCCATGCATCCAATTGACTCGGGCCAAATATTCATCCTCATTATCTGGTTCTTTTGTTCCTCCACATAGAAGATCCATCCAAGTTATAGAATCACCATGAACAGAAACTACCCCAAGGCGAACTTTGACATTTGAAGCTCCAGCAAAGGGATAAGGATGATCTTCCTGTGCTTCTGAACCTACAGAGCTTTCGCCTTGGTGCATAATTCTAAAAAGAGGTATCTCAGATGAATCAACTTGTGTAAATGCAATGAATTTGCTGTCAAGTGACCACCAGTAACCATTCTTCCGGTCCATCTCCTCCTGCAATCAGCAAATTAAAAAACCTCTGGTAAAAAGTTTAATTTTACTAAAAAATAAAAAACTACAGAATCTAGTACCATTATGAAATCAACCTAGCAACTGAAAAAAAGTAAATTAAATTTTGCTGAAAAGTAAAAGTATTTGCAAACCATCAGTTTCTAAGTTAACATATATGTGGAGATGGAAAAACAGGAGTAAGGATGAAGTTCTCACCTGAGCTATATATTCAGCAAGGCCATGAGTCTGTAAAGCAAGAAAAAACAAAAGCACTGTCATATTCAAATCAGAAGACTGGTGCAGAACAAATAAAAATGAAATGAAAAAAAAATCAATTACCAAAACCAAATATTATTGTTTTGTTTTGACATTTTTCAATGTTTCTAGCTTATAGCGGTGGCCTTATTTTGAGTTTGAGCATGATGTAAAGCCGTCAAAATAATTATATTGTAGAGAGGAAGAGAAGAAAACCAAAGCTGGAAAATCTAACAATTTCTATTCTGTCTAAAGATCTGATGGGCCAGATTGCAAAGAAAATAATTAATTAACAATGATAGTGGTGGTTACAGCAGTAGATAGAGATGTAGGGGAAAATGCATGAGCAGATCCCACGTGGTTGGAAGTTCAAATTCAAAGCATACATTGAGTGATAATTATTCTGTAATCTCTATGTATATCAAATTTTAATCACTAGGGCAGTTGAAGAGAAGTTGATCGATTAATTTTAGACAGATCAATGACGCAGTAAATAAAGACTGATGGATACATGTGATCATAATGATATTGGTAACTCGTAAAATCATATATTACTCTTGGACAGAATCCATAGCTCTAATGGCTGACACAAGTCACAGATAAAATAAAAAATTATCTGACCTCCAATGAATACAAATAATTGGAAACTTACCACTGTATTTCCCTGAGCACCATGAGTTAATTGTTTGGACTCGTTGTACAATAAATTTAGAACATGCAGCTCACTGTCCCTTACATAAGCAAGCATGGTACCATCAGGAGAGACATGTGGATCGATAACAGGGGACAATGCAGAGCTGGGAAGCTTGAGCTCTGGTTTTGAAGAGTGCAGTTCCTGTAAATAAAGCTGTGCATATAGAAAACGTCGTATCATCAACACAGCTGAATAATTTTAACTTGCAGCATTGCTTGCAACAGTTGAAACTTTAGTTAAATTTGATAATCACTTTTGATCCATATGCACTCTATACTATCATACCTAGTTCTAAAATCACCAAGTTAATTGAACTGGCTGGACTGCATTTGATTGTATTTAGAACTGTTATACTACCCTGACTCACAAGGGAATAGAAGAGATAATTCTGGCAATAGGCAATCTAAAAGATCAGAAGACCTAGCAAAATGTACAAATATAGTTCCGCGAGCACAGTCAAGTCCAAATACAGTTCCGCTTTGAAAATTTGAGTTCAAGGTCACAGAGCAATGACCAAATACAGTTCCGCTAGCACAGTGAAGTCCAATCAGAACACTTCTCCATTCCTTAAAAGTCCAAACCTTAAGGACTGTAAAGTCTATGTTCATTGTAATTTACAGAAAATGCCCTAAAATAAAAGGTTCCCAACAACCAAAATGCAAATGATTAGAAAGAGGGCATTGACTGTTAAAAAATCATTACTGGAAATCATACAAAGTGATAGGTAAAAGAGGTGAGGGAACAAACCCCTGCAGGCAGTGGCACCATAATTGCTTTCTTCTTCGAACCTGTCTTCACCCATTCATACCATGTCACTCCCAGCCCACGTTGCCTTAACCTCTCCCTTCGCAACTTCTCTTCCGGTGATATATTACTCTCATCAAGTCCACCGTCAGGGGGGGCAAAAAACAATTCTTGCTTGCCACTCTTGAGATCAAAAGCAAAAACCTTCCTACTCAAGGTGTGATCAGGACTAAATAAGTAAGTAAGTAAACTATCATCAGCACTGAAACCTATCGAAGTTGGCGCCTCATATCCAGGCAACGGGGATTGCACTATCTCTTCAATAGGAAAAAGAATACTGTCCTCAACATTTTGTGGGATGGTGTTATCAGTCAAAGGCATATCGTTGTTTGATGATCTCAAAATCCTTAATTTCTTGTTCTGGCTCTCGTTCTCATCAACTGATTGCATCGCATATGAACTAAAATTCTATCAGCTAAATTGCACGGCAGCATGAACCTAAACCACAAAAAAAAAAAAAAAAAAATGAAGGAAAAAGAGCAGGAAACCAATCAAATATTATTTTTGCTACTTCAAAATCTATGAAAAATAGAACTGATTAATTTAAGCTTCTGAAACAAATCAGCTTCGATTAAAACCGAAACTTTTATTGAAACAAACCAACACTGGATACAAAGTAACAGACTTTAGTACTTCTTAATTTTTACCCCCATTTTCTCGTCACTCAAAATGAAACATAAGCAAAACCACTTTAGAATTAGGCAGAATCGCTCAAAGTTCCATTATTTTTATCATTTCCTATGTATTTTCTCAGAAACCAAACAGGGAAAAGAAAAGTAAAATAATTGAAAGAAACAAATAAAAAAATCAATAGTCCAAATCACCATCACCTGCTAAGAAGCTTCACTGCTTGGTCCACTATCAAGAGAAACAATCCAGTGGATCCAATCACATGCTACTAAACTGCACTCAACAAGCTTTTCCCAGTAAGAGGAAATGGATTCTACTAGTTACCTCGAAAGAGAATTGATTTCATCAGCCATGAAAGTGAGCTCAAAAGAGAGAGAAAGATTTTGATTGAGCTCAAAAGAGAGAGAAAGATTTTGATTTGTGGGAAGCATCAAAGTGTAAGTTAGATTGAGAATCTTGAATTCCTAGAGGAACTGGATTCTCTTTGTAAGTTTCAGAGAGACAAATAAGATACGTTCAAAAAAGAAGTAGCTCATTGTTTTCTCGATATATGGCAATGAATTCTGGTAAAATTGTTTTTATGAGGTTGTCACACGCGTTAATAACGGCGCGTTGTGTTTAGAGAATTATATTTACATCATTGCATGGGTGTTTTGTTATTACTTTCTGTTAAAATAATGATGTTTCATTCTTAAAAACAAAATTGATGATTAAATTTGATTGGATGAAGTAAATTATTAAAAAAAAATAAACTAATATTTTATATTAATTCAATTTAAATTTTAAAATTTTTATCAAGTCATTATAGTTTTATTGTACTGAGTTTAACCACTATACTAATTATTAATATTTTAAAAAACAATAAAATAGTTGAAGAAATGTGCATGGCATAATTTTGGCATAATTTTGGTGGAAGTTATAATACAATTTTAGGGGGAAAAGGAATTAAAAAAATGTTTTGTGAGATTGAATTGGATAGAATGAAAGGTATCATAATTTTTTAGCTAATTTAACAATTTGATCCTCCCAAAATGGGTAAAAATAGAGCTGAATGTGTAATTCTAAATAAAATTTGGATTGTTTAGCTTTCTAATTAAAAAAAATAGATATGAACTATTTAAATATTTATGCCATGTATGGTATAAAAAATAATATTATGAGAATAAATAAGAAAATAATAATATTGTAGGAATAAATAAGAAAAATTAAGCAATAATTTTATCAGGCACATATATGGAATATGGTTTCTGCCTCTTTTACTTTCAATTCCTACATTTTCACTCCCAACTTTTTAGCTTCCAAACACATTGTAAATATCAAGTTTTTTTTTAATGTTACATTTATTTATATTTAATTTATTTATAAAGTTAATCCATCTATGACCTCTCATAATAAATGAATGGATTTTCTCAAAATTTTCCATTAAATTTCCGTAAGAAAATATATTTTCTGTATAAAATACTCACATTAACATAGAATATTAACGGCAATGGACAGACGAATCAATAGTCCCAGCCCAGCGGCTGGGGAGACAGAAGTCTCCTCAGTTGCCTGGGTTCGACTCCCAAGCTCACCCATGTACTTGGGGGTTCTGCTAGTGGGAGAGGCGTTTGTTCCCTCTCTATACCGCACGGGTTGGAACCCCTTTGTATACCTTCCTGCCATCCCCGCGGTGACTTACCTGCTTTCTGGGCTTGCAGGGTGTTCAGTTAGGCCCTGGAGATTAGTCGTGGTGCGCGTAAGCTGGCCCGGACACCCAGGTTAATCAAAAAAAAAAAATAGATGAATTTCAAACAATCAGAACCCAATTGATAAAATTTCATATATAAGGATGAATTTGGGAGTTTGATAGTAAATTAAGGACGAAAACCAAGTGTGTGTCTATATTTGTTTTTTTAAAAAAAATCAAAAAGACACGACAGACAAACAGAATATTAGGTAAAACCAAAGTGCCAGTGGTGATTCACTGCCCGTACGACACGTGTATGCCTATATATATGACTACAAAAGTCAAAACGGAGCTTTTTGTTCGAAGGTATAGAAGGAGGGCTCCATTGATGTTGAGTCCTTATCAAATCCTTTTACGTGTGCTAAGTGGGGCTTGATCTTGAATTGACCAATCAAGGGTTGCCAAGTATCATCTTTGATATTGAAGTCATTGTGTCTTTATTGGACCCACCATCGAAAATTGTTTTGTTGTTAATTTATCATTTATCATTTATCATTTATCATTTGTTATTTATAGGAACATAATGTAGTTGAGAAAAGTTGATAAGAGTCAAAACCATGGTTTTGAAACAACAGGCTTAAAATACGCTGCATAATTTCAATTCCATGCTCCTATCCGATTAATTGAAGCCCAGCCCACAGTGTCTTAGACAAGTCCAGTCCCCAAACACAGGCCCATAAATTCAAAGAGACGAACCGGAGTTTCTTTACTTTTCCAAGCCCACCAATCCTGATTATGGATTATGGACCAATCCATCTTCAAGTGCAAGCTACGATTTTGATTAAAAAATACAAGGAGCCGTTGATATTAGACCAGGTATCGGATCACATGAGTTAATTTTAAATAACTTAAAATTTTAAAAAAAATATTTGAGATTTTAATATTTTATATTAAAAAGTTAAGAAACAATTTATATGGATGTAAGTTGAACATGTTTTAAATAATGAAATTTAAAATATTATTTTAAAAGTTTTTTATTTTATATTGGAAATATATTATGTTATTATTTTAAGCTGAATTATTTAAATTGAAAGATTTTTTTATCTCACATTAAAAAAACATAACTTTCTTCTTATAAACATGGAATATATATACTAATAGGCTTTCAATCTCATACTAGAAAAATAAAACTTTCTTCTAGTGTTTATATGTAAACTTCAATATAAGTTAGTAACTAATAAGAAAAGGATGGTAAGCTCATGTGCATAAGATGGGGCTGAGCAAGAAGAAAACATCTTATTGCTCTTGTCATAACCCAATTTTTAACTTTTTTTATTTTATTTAAAAAAATAAAATAAATAAAATAAATGAAGAATGAATTAAAATTTGGGTTAAGGACAACATGTTTGGAAGTTTAGATATTAATTAAACTCTTGACTAGTTTAATTAATCAAATCAAGGACTTAAATGGAGAATTGATAAGTTTTGAAACTTAATTGAGCTTGGAATTAGTTTAATTAATCAAATCAAGGGCTTAAATGGAGAGTTGATAAGTTTTGAGACTTAATTAAGCACATTAATTTAATTAATGGAATCAGGGACTTAATTGAAAAAATATCAAAGTTTGGGGTTTAATTGGGGTCCAAATTGCAAAAATTAAAATCCAAGGACTAGCTTGAAGATGGAATAGAAATGCAAGGATCCAATTACATTTTAACCAGGGGTTTGATTGCAAAATTACAAGAATTTCAAGACCAAATTGAAAGCAGCCTTTAGAATTGGAAAACAGAGTCGTTTTACAAGCGACCGTTCGCTTGTCTTTTTCCTCTGCAATGGCTCCGCCATTAAAGGTAGAGACGTTTCTCCATTGAATGGAGCGCCCCACGCCATTACTGCCAGCCGTTACCACCATCGGGGTTGTCTCTGGCCTTATAAAAGCCGGGTAAAGGCAACCTCGCGAGGGAGGAAAAATCAAAGAGCAAGGAAAAAAAAAAACCTAGAAAAACAGGAAGAAAAAAAAAACAATACACAGCAAAAACAGAGCATAAAGAAAGACAAATGCAAGCAAAAAACCCAGAAGACCAACGTTAACATCATCGTCTTCTTCATCGCCTCCTGCAAATCAGAAAAAGAAGAACCCAAATAGAAAGCCAGCACCTTCATCATCACAGAAACAAAAGGAAAACAAAAGGGAAAGTCATGCGCAGACGAGAGTAAAACCACTGTGTTGTAAGCCTCCTCGCCATCTCCAAAGTAGGTAAGTCGTTCTCTTCCATTCACTATCGTTTTAAATTGTTTAGTTTGCAAGAACTGTGCGAAGGTAATTTAATTTCGCATAGTTGATGCACACGTGAAATTGTTTCACGCGTGCATCCGAATTAGCCCAGTCGGGCCATTGACTTGGGCCAATGGTAGGGCTGGCTGGGCCTAGCCCAACCCCGTGGGCTAAGCTGGGCCCAACCTTAATAAATAAATAGAAAAATAAAAATAAAAAATAGAAAGTGTAGAAATAAAAAAATTTCATGTTTTAGAAAAAAAAATATATTTTTATCAATTTATTCACTAATATCAAGATCAGGAATATATATATATATATATATTAGCTATGAATTTTTAATTGGAATTATTCATGGTGGATATATTCGTTTTAAATTGTTTAGTTTGCGCGAAGGTAATTTAATTTCACATAGTTGATGCACACGTGAAATTGCTCCACGCGTGCATCCGAATTAGCCCAGTCGGGCCATTGACTTGGGCCAATGGTAGGGCTGGCTCAGCCTCGTGGGCTAAGCTGGGCCCAACCTCAATAAATAAAAATAAAAATAAAAAATAGAAAGTGTAGAAATAAAAAATTTTCATGTTTTAGAAAAAAAAAAGTATTTTTATCAATTTATTCACTGGTGTAGAAGTAAAAATTTTGCATGTCTTAGAAAAAATGTATTTTTATCAATTTATTCACTAATATCAAGATCAGGAATATATATATATATATATATATATATATTAGCTATGAATTTTTAATTGGAATTATTCGTGGTGGAATTTTTTACCAATGACAGAATTGAAAGTATTTGAGATTGAATATTCATTGACTCCAGAGTCAGGAATATTACGATTAAACTATCATTTAAAAAAATAAAAAAATAAAAAAAATATACACATGCATTGATTTAAATTTATTTCATGGGTTTATTCATTGACGTTAGAGTCAAGAATATCATACGTTTTTTTTTACACACAAATCAATAAATTTTTAGCAATTCAAGACTAAACCAGCAATGCAGCTTACCTTAGGTAGGGTGTGCTAGGAGTGTTAATACCTTCCTTAGCCTCAACCAGTCTTGTACCATAGGATCTCTATTGACCAGTTAGGGTTCCTAATGATTATAATACTAGGTGGCAACTTCTTAAAATAAAACATTTCCCTATCAAAGAACAAGATACCATAAATCTGTTCTTTTTCCATAATCATAGTTATTTTTAAAGCCGCTGCAATGTCGGATGCGACAACTCTCATTAAATAAATGGACATGAAGAAGAAAAACATGTATATGCTAAAACCAGGGTGACCCAACAAGTTATATAGTTTCTCCATATTATAGTTTTTAAACCTGAATGGGATCTTACTTGGTTAAGGTCTAAGCTATTGGGTTGTTGAGTCAACCCATGTTTTATTGGGTAAATTTAGGTCAAACCTAAAATAACTTTGTTATAGACACAACTAAAAAAAAAAAAAATGTTATTTGGGTAAAAAATTTCCTTGAAGTTAACCTAATTATATCTCACTCGAATCTGGATAAGTCAGCCTAGCTATTTGTTTATTTATCAAGTTATCTTGGTTTGAACAAATTAATATTTAAAATATTTGAAATTAAAAAAAAAAAAAAAAAAAAAACCCTAGCCAGATCAAGGTAAAGCTCTAAACCAACCAGCTGTGATTAGCCGGGTTTAAAAACAATGTTGTGTAACAATTACTACACAACCTATTGACCCCTGCCCCATGAGGAGTGCCATGATTTCTTGCGAGATAGGCTTGATGGTTAACGACTTGCTTAAGGAGTGCGGTTTAGGTGCGCACAACAAGAGCTCAATTTTCAAAGGCACGAACAAGCCCATCAGGTACGTGTTCAAGGATCCCTGTCTAATTCAAGAAAAATAAACATGGGATCTAAAAGCCTTCCTTCTATATTATACATTAATTTAAAAGAAATTGAACCTGCTTGGAGATTTTATTTCTTGAACATTTATGACAGGCACCACCTTAAACATTTCCGAAACATGTTACCACAAACATTTCTGCTGCTGCAAAACATGATATATTTGGTAAGGTATCACAAAGACAGCTCTATGATTGACAAACCTGCTCCTCCTATCTGACACAGACAAGCATCATTTCAACAATCATGCACAACTTTAACACACACATCAAGTTAAATCTCCACCCCCTCCTCCCTTTCTGCCTTTCCAAGCAAACTAGTGGCTGAAGCAGTAGCCATATCTCAAGTAAGATAAGGTACTGGCAACTAGTTTATGCAACTAAAATCACACTTTGCACCTAATCTCATCCTCTTGGAAACATAATAAAAACCCTCCCTGTCCCCTCTTTGGGACATCGAACACTTGAACAAGCATCACTTGCATAGTTGCATTTCGAACACTTGAACAAGTATCACTTGCGTAGTTGCATTTGCATTTTTGCGAAGCTTCCAGGCTGTGCAGAGAGCAAAACCTGAAAACCACAAAGATGAAGCACCATTTTTCAGTCTTCTTATTTCCAGCTATCCTTCTCTTGCTCCTCTGCACCCAAACACTATCCCAGTCACCTACAGCAGCACCAGCAAAAGCACCTGCTGCAGCCTCTGCACCTCCGCCAGCTGCGACATCGTCTGCACAAGCCTCCCCACCCGTTATGGTTCCTGTACAAGTTTCGAAAGGTCCTGTCAATGTCATTAAAATCCTCCAGAAGGCTGGCGGCTTTGCGGTCTTTATCCGCGTTATAAAATCCACTCAAGAGGACATCCAAGTATTCTCCCAGCTCAATGACTCGAGGGATGGCGTCACCATATTTGCCCCAACCGATGGGGCCTTTTCAGCCATTATCAAATCAGGCGTTCTTAACTCTCTAAGTGATCATCAAAAGATTGAGTTGGTACAGTTTCATATTATACCAAAAGTTCTTACAACTGCCAATTTTCAGACTGTCAGTAACCCTATAACGACACTAGCAGGATCTGGCAGTCGTTTCGCTCTTAATGTGATAACCACAGAAAATATGGTGAATGTAACTTCAGGACTTACCAATACAAGTGTATCAGCAATTGTATACACCGATAACCAGCTTGCTATCTATCAGGTCGACAAGGTGCTACTTCCTTTGGATATTTTTGCCCCTAAAGCTCTTGCTCCTGCACCAGTACCACCAAAGCCTAAAAAGGATAATGGTGCAGACACTCCTATGGTTCCAAAGGATATTTCTGGTGCAGTAAGCTGTGTCATGCTTAATACCATGCTTATCTCCGGAGTTATCATAGTTGCTGCAGCTTTTCATTTGTGACCCTGGTGTTCTGACAAGGTATCAATTTCTTCATCAGTGGTTCATGATTCTGCTGGTTGTAATGAACTGTGGTGTTTAACAGGTTCATTGCTTTGAATAATCGTCATTTCCTCTCAATTCTATTTGTGTTCTTCCAAGTTTGTAAATAACCCTGCCTTTGATTTTTATTTTTATTTATTGGTTATTGCTCTTATTCTGCTTTCATGTATTCTGTGGAATTGTAATTTATATCAGAGAAAAAGAAATATAATGTTGATGTGCTTTGATTTTTCAATCCCACATTAATTTGGAAGCAATCAAATTAACATCTTGAAATTCACATTTATATTATAAAATCACCTCTCTGCATCAAAGCATCTCCTCAAACACTGTAACATATGGCCAGAAAATTTCTGCTGCTGTGATGCAATGTACAAATCAAACCATGAACCAAGCTAAGCTTTATCAACTCTCCATTGAAGACAATTAGACAAAACCAAAAGACTGCGACTTAAGTCTTTCTAGACCGAAAGTTAGCTGTAAACTAGGAATTAAAAACAAGGTTATATCCCTGGAAGAAACAAGATGGTAATGTTATCCTTGAAATTACACGATTGACTTTAGACAAATATTGGACGAACAAATTCTCCAAATTCAACTACTCCATTTCACTTGAAATAAATAAAAAAAAAAATCAAACACCTGCAAACTAGCAACAGTAGATGCAGCTAGGAAAGGAGGTAAGCGAGAAATCATCAGTCAAAGGAGCAAGAAATCCTAGCACCATAAATGATTAAAATCCACTTGGAGGAGCATAAAAGGTTTAAAGACGAAGCTCATTAGTGCTAGATAACTTGAAGTTAATCATAAAAATATTACAGGAAAAACTAGCATTCATAACCTTTTCGCAAACAGATTCTTCTTGTTGCTATTCCTGAAGAGTACAAGCTGAAGTTCTTCCTGATTAAAAGAACGCAGAAAATTTAATGATATCAAAATACATGAATGTATGCATGTAACATATGAGAGATCTTTACATGAACCTGGTCTATTGGACGACAAAGCCAAATCATATTGCCTGGATTTGCAACACCAACGGGTTATAAACAGTGAGGTCCACTGCTTGAACCAATTAAAGCTGTTTTGGTCCTATGGACAGGATTCATGTAATAATTTATCGATCATAATGATATGTTTAGCAAGACATGGAACTAACAGTAGGCAATCTGCATCCAGCTAAAGCTGAAACTGTTAATTATGAAAAGCTGCGTTGTTTTTCTTTCCTTTTGTTTCCCAAACAACATGGTGCTTGCATGTTATTCTTTCAACGCCAATAAATTTGTCAATGGTTCCGGTCAGAAAACTCAGAACCAACCACACCGGAACCCAAAGTACAGGAACCAATCCTTGTACTCTCTATCTATTTATCTCTCTGTATTCCCTAAGACTAAAAGCAACAATAGTGGAAAAATAACTGGAATATCCATTCAAGCATATCTATGAGGCACGCGGAGGCAACTTGCTCTCAGGAATTCTCAAGAATGAGCTTGTTCACAACGAATACTCACAAGAGCCGTCAACTCCTCATTCCCCGGTGTGTCTGGTTCTCTTTGATTGTTAGCAGCCCCATGAAGACAACGAGCACAAGTCACCCAGAAAATTTCTTGGCAATCAGTAGGATCATGCCAATGGTACTATTTTTCACCGGCAATTCCCAAAAGAAAAAATCCTAGATCAAACTAATAGCTTAGATCAAGTATCTGCAGCCATTAACCTGCTGATTCTAACTACTGAGGCTAAGAACACAAAACGAAGACATAGATTTGGTCATGGTCACATTGATCACAACATTTTCTAGTGATTTTCTTTTTTCACATTTGTTTCCTGTATGCTTATCTCAAATTTCCCGTCACTTTGCAACAGATTGTTTTTTTTTTTTGTTCTGTCCATTATTTTTTCCCCTGGAAAACATGATACATTTGGTGAAGCATCACACAGAAAGTTGATTGATAAAGCTATCCTTCCTGTTTGACACAGACAGAGCTCATTTCAACAATCATGCACATCTTTAACACAATCTCCCCTCCTACTTTTCGAGAAAACTAGTTGCTGCTGAAGTAGCTGCTATGTTTGTGAAACTGAAATTACACATTTCACCTAATCTCATCCTCTCACAACCATAATAAAAACCCTCACTATCCTCTCTTTGCACATCAAGCATTTGAACAGGTAGTATTGGCATATTTGTATTAGCGATTCTGCATAGCTCCCAAGCTATCCAAACAATACAACCCAAAAACCACACAAAGATGAAGCAACAATTTTCCCTCTTCTCATTTTCACTTGTCCTTCTCTTCCTCCACTGCACCCAAACACTATCCCAGTCTCCTACTTCAGCACCAGCAAAAGCACCTGCTGCAGCCTCTGCACCTCCACCAGCTGCGACCTCGTCTGCACAGGCCTCACCGCCTGTTATGGTTCCTGTACAAGTTTCAAAAGGTCCTGTTAATGTCATTAAAATCCTCCAGAAAGCTGGCGGCTTTGCTGTCTTTATCCGCCTTATAAAATCCACTCAAGAGGACATCCAAGTATTCTCCCAGCTCAATGACTCGAGAGATGGCGTCACCATCTTTGCCCCAACCGATGGGGCCTTTTCAGCCATTATCAAATCAGGTGTTCTTAACTCTCTAAGTGATCATCAGAAGATTGAGTTGGTGCAGTTCCATATTATACCAAGAATTCTTACAACTGCCAATTTTCAGACTGTTAGTAACCCTATAACGACACTGGCAGGATCTGGTAGTCGTTTCGCTCTTAATGTGATAACCACAGAAAATATGGTGAATGTAACTTCAGGACTTACCAATACAAGCGTATCGGCAATTGTATACACTGATAGCCAACTTGCTGTCTATCAGGTCGACAAGGTGCTACTTCCTTTGGATATTTTTGCCCCTAAACCTCTTGCTCCTGCTCCAGCACCACCAAAGCCAAAAAAGGATGATGGCGCAGAGAGTCCTCTGGTTCCTGAGGATACTTCCAGTGCTGTAAGCTGCATCCCGCTTAACTCCCTGATCATCTTTGGAGCTGGTATGGTTGCTGCAGTTTTTACTTTGTGACCATGAAGTTGAGGACAAGGTATCTTGCGATGAGGTCACTTCTTCACCAAAGGTTCATGATTTTGCTCGATAGAATGAACTGTGATGTTCACGAGGTTGTGCTTTGAATAAATGTCCTCTTCTCTCAAATTTGTTTGTGTTTTTTCAAGTTTGTGAAGAACCTTCCATTTAACTATGGTTTTTCATTGTTTATTCATCATTTTTTTCCTTCCTTTTCCCCTTCTTTTGTGTGTTATTTGGGATGGTAATTTAAATTAGAAAAATAAATTATATGCTTATTGTGCTTTATTTTGTCAAGATTACATTAATCTGGATTCAATTAAGCTTGCTTCAAATTTTAATCTCTAGTGTATTATATGAAAATTGCTACTAACTCCTTCGAAGAAAAATAATCAGTACAAAGAAAAACTCACCTCTTCAATCCATCTCTTTGGTATGGAAAACGCTACCGACCACTTCAAACATATACGTTCTGCATGCATTTTCTACTTACGCGACCGGAACTAGTATACAGCAGTACATAATCTGATGTGATCCTAGAAAACATAAGGCCATAGATGTCATGTGAATCAATAATTTAAAACTCAAGATGAAAAATAATGATGTAAAACTCAAACTCAATTCATGCTTGGCTGCGTCAGCAAGTTGATCAATGAATCAATAGTAACCAAAGAGGAAGACTGAAGGTGTATGTGAGGGTTTTAGAGGTCAGTGAATGGAATACATGTGAGAATAGTTCACCGCATGGTCCAGTGGTGGCTTAAGCAGACGCAAATTTCGGGGCTGTATAGAGAATAATCTTGACTTCTGGAGTTAGTCAATCCGGATGCAGGTTTCCTTTACGCCATTTACAAATTGAGTTCTCTGTTAGAAATAGAGAGGGAAAACAAGGTCAGATACGCTAATGCAGCGGGTTTGAGCCAATATCATCAGTAAGGAGACCGAGTCTGCAGTCTTAGTTATAGAAGATACTGCACAATGCAAGCCATGATCCAAGACATGCTTTAAGGATTAGATACAGTCTTAGTTAAAGGACTTGCTTGGAGCACCGAGTCTCCAGAATTATGTAAATTCTCGTAGAATCTGCAGAAATCCGCGACACAAATTTGCACATATCTGATCTGCCATCTTCCCTTTTCTCTTTGTTGCTAACATTTGGAACATGCTACTCGCTTTAAATATGGTAGAGTCATGTTCTTTATAAGAGAAGGACTCTTCAACACAATTTACCTTGCACTCTTCAGGATTTTAAATTTCCCATCACCTTTAGTATCAGCATCACAAAATGCCAGTCAAGTAATCCAAAAGAGAAAAGAAGCATCAGATATTTCAATCAAATAATCATGAAAAAACAGCTTCGACAAGGCCAAACTAATTGTCACATTATCATAATCATCTCGTCGACATCATCTAATAGTTTCAGATCCGATTATTTTAAGTTGATGAGGCAGAACATACATTTTAAAAAACATAGTCGCTGCTAAAATCATTAGTTTTGGTTAAAAACACATCCTTCTTAGTTCTATTATTCAATAAATTATCAAACTATAGCCACCTCTGGAGTTTGTGAACGTGAGATTATTATCTGAAAGAAAAGAAACACAGAAAAGAAAAAACTAAACATCAAGGACTGTATGCAATGCAAGAGAAGGAAATGGTAAAACAAAGAATTGCAGTTCATCTCCTTTCTGTTCAATAAAACCAGTTTGTCTTGGATCATATAATCTGATAGAAACTGCAGAAAAATTCTCTCCTAAATAGTAATTTATTCAGGAGTATCTGCGAAAAGCTTTACGTGAGTATCTTCAATATTTATGGTTCAAATGACCCTACTTCGAAAAGCTTGTTCCAGGGCGCACACCGCTGTATAAGCCTAACTTGTGAGCTATTTCAGTAATAATTATTCCTTAAGCCATGTGTTCATAGGGGTAAACTCACCTCATGTCCCTGTACCGTGTCGATTTGGTTAGATCAACTTCTTAATGAGAAAAAGGATAAAATTATCATCTGCATTTGACCATTTTCAACCTATTTTTAGTAGGATCAAAACAAGTGTCGACATCTAATTGCCAGCAATTGGTCAACAGTCACCGTTCAGTCTAAATGCTTCAATCTATGTGGTGAAGGGGTCAATTATAGGCCTTTTCGTGTAGAACGTTTGATCTGATTAAATCGGTACGATGCAATGATGTGTGATGATTTTTATCTTGTGTTCATATTATTTTTCATTTTGATGCTCCGACTTTCTCATTCAATGATAGAAAATGCTCCATCCGAACTAGTAAACGATGTCTGCAACGAATCCAAGGAATTGATGGCCAAAATTTATGGAATTTTGGAAATAATGATGCATGTGTTGGTGTTTCTTCGAATGGATGCTAGAACTGCCTCAGCAATTATCACCACCCCTTCTAAAATAAGTATCCAGTTAGCAATTTCCAGCACAAAATACACAAATTCTAATAGAGCTTGCTCGATACAACATCTGCTGCTTCACAAAAATCTCTTCGGGCTTGTTCTCCTCAAACGAATCTGTTATGAGAAATTTCAAAGGAATGTGAAGATTGGCAAGCAACAAGGCTCACACCATGAAACTTACAACCATAAGCCACCATGCACGCCTGTGCTTAACGTTGCAGATTTGCTCATAACCCATCTTCAACTTATATCTCCTGATCAGCCATAGCTTAATATACAAAGATATGCAAGCACATAACCTTAATAGGGAAGGTTCCATTGATGGTTTTTACAAGCAAGGTTTAATCCTTCTTTGACCTGGCCTGTTCAATCTAAATTATTTTCTAGTATCTCATTAAAAAAATCTGAAAGAAAGGACTTCTGCATATCCCTTTTCTCTGAAATAAACTTTTCCTTACCTTATCAAACATGCTTGAAATTTTTATTATATCATATATAAAACATGTTAGGTGCTAATTCAAAGAAAAATACAGGTAAAAACACACTTCTTATACATTTTATATATTACATCGCAAAATTTATGATGCAGTAATGCAATGTACCATGCAAAACGTGAGCCAAACTAAGCTTTACCAGTTTTGCATTGGAAAATTTTACGACAGCAAATAAGCTGTACCTTGTAGATCAGATCTTGGCTGCACTTGGGAGTTTGTAACTTCAAGTCTGTCTAGCTCTTGTATTGACACATGCGAATTCGAGCATCTCTCAAATAGAGTTGATCCAAAACGAGCGGATTACCTTTGCTAGAAATGACGTGATTGATACCTTTCTGCTACACTTCTGAATCTTCAACTTCGGTACTTAACACGAAGCTGGGAAATGCCAAGGTTATATCCCTGGAAAGAGAAAAAATTGCAAAGCCTAAAGTTAAAACACTTGAATTGCGGAGGTACATTCTATATTGATCTTACTCAAGTAATAAGATGTAGGTGCAGTGTGCCTGTGCACAATTACAAAATTAGTATGGAACTCGCTCCTCACTTTAAATAAGGTAGAGTCATGTTCTTTATAAGAGAAGGGTTCTTAGACACAAATTCCTTCCACTCTTCAGGATCAATTTTTCCATCACCCTTTAAATCTGCATCACTAAATGTCTGTGGAAAAAAGGGGGAAAATAGAATAATTAACCAAGTAAGAATGAAACAATGGAATTTGACACAGCAGAACCAAATTGTACCTTGTCAACAATTGTTTCAACAACATCATCAGACAGCAATAGATCCGATTCATGCAGAAGTGCCAATACCATCTCCTTCAACTGTTTAATAACTTCAGCTCATGAGGTAGAATATACATTCGGAAACACAAACACACACACACACACACACACACACGCTGCTGGTAATCATTATTTCCTTTTTTCATCAAATTCCCCTTAATTATCTCATGGTATAAATTGCCGAACTTAGCCACTTTCAGGAATAATATATTTTTACCGGAAAGAATAAAAAAGCAAAACTTAAAACATGTCTGCAATTATCAGCTTGCTGCGTGTTATGGCATGTAAGGGAAAGAAATGGCAAAGAGAAGAATTGCAGAACTCACCTCCTCACGTTCAATGAAACCAGTTTGCCTTAAATCATATAATCTGAAAGTAACTGCAAGAAACTCCCCCTTGATTAGTAAATTATTAAGGAGTAGGTGCAAAAAACGGTTAAGTGACATGCAGAAAAAAAAGTGTCTGAACTCAAGCCCCTACTTGTATATCATCCTAGAGGAACATTAGGCTTACAGTGGATCTTGTCTTCAACTGGTGCATTTGGATGAAAGACACCCAAAGATCGAACAAATTCTCCAAACTCAATTACTCCATTGCGCTTGACATCAAATAAATCAAAAATCTGCAGAAGTGGAGCGAAGAGATGCAACTTAGAAAGATGGAAAAATGACATTGCTATATTATACGAAAAGGTTGCGCTGCATACCCTGTCTGCGAAAAGGTTCCTCCTGTTTTTGTTCCTGAAGAGTGCAAGCTGAAGTTCTTCCTGATGAGAAGAAGGAGACATTTAAATGAGATTACACATGGTATTAATGAAGTCATGATTGTAAACATAATTAGATCAACATACTTGGATTATATACCTTGTGAATAAGCCCATCATCAATGACTAAACTACTTAATTTCTTAAAGAGTTCATATAAAGCCTCTACTTCGCTAACAGTAACTGCAATAAAAAAAATAAATTAGGAACAGGATCTAGCTGAAACTCAAACTAATGATTAGGAAAAGCAGCATTGTTTTCCTTTTTCTTTTCCATGACAACATGACTTTTATGCTTCTTATGCCTTTCAGTGCCAATGGATTTGTCATTGTTGTAGTGACCAACCACACCAAAGGTTGGATTCACAAACCGTTCCATGTACTACTCTCTAACAAACTCAATTTCATGTCAGACAACTAGTTTTAATCTGCAAGATAGTGGGTACTTACAACTAGGATGTTGCAACAATGAGCCTCTTGAAAATGCATACTCACAGGGTGTTTCAGCAGCAAGTACTGTTGGCTCCTCGTACCCCGGTGTCTCTTTAGTTCTCTTTGAATGGTAGCAACCCATGAAGACAACTAGCACCGGTCACTAACAAAATTTCTTGGAAATCAGTGGGCTCATGCCAATTGAACTATTTGAAAACACCAGCTGGTAATTTCACAAAGTGTAGATTGATTGGTGACCGAGGTTGATTATCTGCAGCCTTTTCGCAGCTCAAAACCTCTCTGTACAAGAGGCCAAAAAAAAAAAGGCATCACTAGACCAAAAGGTCACGATTGACACCTTAAGAAAATGATTCTGGCATTTCAAGTGCAGACTTTTTTCCTTTCATTTCAGAGAAACTTGAAGTTCAAGCACTAACTAGGGGTGAACATATCTAGGGGGGGAACATATCTTTGAGCAAGTATAAAATATTATAATATTAATTGTTTTCCATAAACAACGCAGGAAAACATGAAGAGTACAAGATTATATAAGAAAAAAAATGTCTTCATTATCTGGGACCACAGGCCTACAACAACAGCATGACCTGATTTGATTTAAGATCTCAAATTCTTTATTTTCTGGTATATTCCTCAGTTTTCTCAGAAACCGAAATGGGGAAGCGATGAATCTGGTCAAAATGTAATTTATCACTGTGTATTCAGTTTAAAAAAAAAAAAAAAAAACTTTTCTAGCGCTGAATACAAAAGTTAGGTTATGAAAATCAATTTAGTCAATTCTCTACCAAAAAGGAAAATGAAAGATTCTTTCCATGATTCAAACTTATGAAACCCAGAAATCTCGTCCTTTTTGGTTACTGAGAAAATGTAGAAGTGATCAAGAAACTCTTGACTCTAAAGAAACAACCAAAAGAACTGCATTAACATATAGAAAGTAGAACCTCCTCGTTCCCTCGATCTCCTCTCACAACAATCAGAAGCAAGATTCAAGAAAACCCAATAAAGAAAACATAGACAACAAAGGAACCAACCAACCGAAATTCCATTATCTGCACACATGCCATGAAGCCAAAACAATAAACAAGAAGGAAAAACGATACCCTAAGGAAAGATTTCTGCAACGAAAGAGGAAACTATACAAACCTTTTGCGACTGTCTTGTATAATCTTGAAAAGTCTGAAAGACAGCACTTTAATCTGTCCTTTCTTCACTGTAAAGTTTTCTTTTTAGGAGGAACAGCATAAGATATTCAGGATCTTGTGTTTCTTTTAGCTTAGCATATAACTTTAACAGCTTCCCTCTCTTCTATGCATGATTCCTGTCTCTGTCAATGCATTAATTATTTTAGTTTCCAGCCATCACTTTCAGGTCCCCAATTTGGATGCATTGGATCTTTAAATTAAGGGAAATAAATAATATCACAGCATGATTCTTCTTTAAAAAAATAAAATAATTGAGCTATGCATGCCAAATTTCCAGGAAAAATAAAATGTATCCAAACCCCCACTGTTTCTAGCCTACTTATAAACTTGATCTTCCTAATGGTTCAAACCCGGGACTCGCTACTTTAAAATTGGACTAGTCTAAATTAAATAATAAAAAAAAAATACTTTATTTAACTTAATTAAAATCTCAAGTTCACCTGTGACCCCATTAATTTAGGGTAAAACTCAGTGAAAGATATTGATTTTTTTTTTATCAAAACTATATCAGGCTAGGTGATGTAAAAGAAAAAATTGGATCAGCTTAAACTAATTCTCTCAACATGAACTGGGTTTTGCTTATACACGATAAATATTATTTTTTAAAAAATTTTTATTTTAAAAAATTTTAAAATTATATATTTTTTATTTTTTAAAATTTATTTTTAATATCAATATATATATATATATATATTAAAAAAAAAAAAAAAAGCTTTTTATACTATTGTTTATAAAGATCTCCTCGTAACATATATATATCTGATTTGCAGCCATCGAGAAAAAGGCATTGACAAGACCTGATCCCATACAGTATATACAGTACATCACTTATAATAATTTTTATATCAAACCATCATATATTATATGCATGACCTAAGAAGATCTTAATTCAAGTCTTAGGATTTCAATTTTGAATTGTCATCCAAATCATGGGATACTAAGGAAAAAAAAAAAACCTAGTGTATTATTATTATTCTTATTTAGCAGCTTTGAAACAAAAGGAAAAAAGGGTATGTATTTCCCGTGCAAGATGTATTTCCACATCAACCTAGTGTATTCATATGTATAAATTTCTCTAGATGCTTTTCAAGATTTTAAAGTTGTTTGAAATTGTGATAATAATTGTTTTTTAAAATATTTTTTATTTAAAAATATATTATTTTTAAAAAATTATTTATAGTATCAGCACATCAAAATAATACTAAACAGGACTTCAACTTATAAAGTCAAGAAACAGAGCTGGTAAATATTGAGAGGTATAACTTAACTGGTCAGGCTCTAAGTTTGCTCCTTATAGGTCACCAGTTCGAGTCTTACAAACCTCGGAGCCACTAGAGACTTACATGGTTGTTAACTTCAATGCATGTAGAATTAGTCGAGATACATGCAAGCTGGTCTAAACACCCATATTAATAATAATAAAATAAAAAAAAAAAACAAAGCCAGTTTAAGGTGAACGAATACATTAAACAAAACTATAAATAGGATTTTTTAATAATAAGTGAGGTTTTAGACCATTTTCATTTCATATTTAAATTTGTAATTTATTTTATTGATAAATATATCTTATTTATTTTTGTAATTTTTTATTAAATGAGGGTTTTGGTTAATGACTTCAAATAACCCTCAGCTTAAGCCAATAAATCAAGCCTTCTTGATTATCAAACCACGCAATTAGGATTGCTTAGACTAGAATATTAAATCAAAGAAATTAATAAAGGAACTGTATATGACATCTTCAATACATTATATAATTTCCAAAGTCTGACTTCTAAAAAAATCCGAAGATCAACATAATAATAATAATTAAATGAATGACAACAACATTATTAATAGAAAAGGAAACTCGAACGCATCTTGATATGGACATTAATTTCTCAAATAATTATATAATAGCACGACGGGTCGTTGTTTAGCTGATTTTATTGCAACATCATAAGCATCTGACTGCCCATTCTATAATCAAGTAGCTGTATGAAAACGTATTTTGGAATGACGTTTTTAAGAAATTTAACTTTTTTTATTCAAAATTAATTTTTTAATTTTTTATTGTTTTTATGTACTGTTATCCTTCAAATATTTAGTAAGGAAGTCAAACCATGTAGTTGCAAAAAATTGATCATTAATACCTTGGCGTGAGCGTTCAAAGAAATCTCAAGAATCAGTTTTTCAAGCTAAAAAAGTCGTTTCTTTTGACTTTTTAACCCCATTCCCGGATGGAACTTAAAAGATATAAAAGAACTTCCTCCAAGTTGTATATATGACTTTCATCAAATACGGTTTTTATTAAAAATATTTTTTAAAAAATATATTATTTAAATATATTTTAAAATAAAAATATTTTAAAAAACAATAACTATCTCACTTCTAAATCAAGCTAAGCTAAAACATACACATCAAACTGTTTTCTTGCAAGTTTTGTTAGCTGTATTTGGAAAGAAATTCGATCAAATTAATCACTAAATTATGTTTGCTTAAACAAAATAAAGTGAAGTTGTGTTACTTGCACAGCTGGTGTCAATTTGTGGATGCCAAGTTGTGGTCTTATTGAATTAAATAAAAAGACTTCACGATCAAAATGTTGCCAACGTTTTAAGGATTTCCTTCTAGTTTTACCATATTTGAAAAGGTTCAGCTACTTTGTGGTTGATATTTCACATCACTAAAAAAAAAATCATAATTTTTTTATCCTCAATATGCGCCATCTTGTTTATACAATTTTCCCTTAATTTTTAGGGGGGAAATTAAAATCAATCTGTTAATCTATCCTTATACTATGAGCTACTTTTAAATATGGTAAAATATTATTTTCCTTTAACAGTTAATTTTTATTGAAATAGTAGCTTCTAACGATATTCAAAGATTAGGGATAGCAATAGTAAGTCAGGGCTAAAGTTTTCTTATATTCACATTTTATCTAGGTAAAGAATTTAGATATTTATATTTTATAAATTTCAAAAATTCATTATTCAACTATTATTTATTATTCACTATATATATATATATATGTTTGTGTGTGTGTGTGTTTTTGTGTTTGGGGGGTTAGGTTTAAGTCGAGTTTGACAATATTCATATAATATTTATTTATTGAATAATATTTATGTAGTCTTATTTATTAAGGATAGAATAATATTTTTAGTTTAATCTATATATAATTCTTTTGTTTTTAGGTGAACTCTAAACACTCGTAATAAACAGGTTATTGAGAATTCTAGCCTTGTTTTGTGTTTGATCTTAATTATTTTAATATTATTATCCATAGAATAAGGTAATTATTTAAAACAAATCCACTCATTTAGGTTGGTATGAGTCATAATATCCACCAAATTTAGAATAAATTGCCCCCATCAAGGATTGAACAATATATTTTATAAATATATAGGGCTTCAATGGGACTTTCACAACAAGAATTTACAGTTTTACCGATGAAAATATTTCGTCGGTCTGTGATTGATAGTACATCGGTAAATTATTTACCGACTACATTACCAACGGAATATGTCCGTCGGCTTACCTTTCATCGGTGATTCCATATTCTGTCGCTATATCGGTCGGTAAAACAAAAAAACCATTTCCCGACGGAATTTGCATGCCAAAAAAAAAGTTTCTCGCTTCAAAAATACAGACGGATTGTTATTCTGTCGGTGATATCACAATTCACCGACGGTTACTTTCCGTCGGTAACTTAGTCGGTGAATTGTTGAAATACCGACAGAATATACCGTCTGTCAATTCGTCGGTATTATAACTTACCGACGAAATAATTCCGTCCGTAAATCTGTTGGTGAGTCATGAAAACACCGACCGAATTTATCCGTCTGGAAATTTGTTGGTGATGGTCGCGGCTACTGTTAAATGCCGACGGATTTATTCCGTCTATAAATCCCTTTGTAATTGTTTTTTTATATATAATTATTTAGAATACATAATATAAAATGATACAAATTAATGGTAATAAAAACCAATTATGCAAATAAAATTTATATTAAGCATCAAAAACAAAAAATGAAAGATAAATAATATTCATTACAAAATGAAATGTTTCAAAAAAAAATTAAATGAAATTTTAAATGTAAATAATGTTTATTAAAAATTAATATAAAGAAGGATGAGGAGGAGAAGGAGGAAGAGGAGGCTGGCTGTTATGCGGCCAACTTGGATTGGGTGCACATGTTCCATCTTGTGCCATGTTCATGACTATTTGACGAAGCTCTTCATAGGCCGCTCTTTGTTGTTCAGATTCTGCTCTGTATTGTTCTTTGAGTTGTGTGTACGCCTCTGATAGGTAGTCGCACCTTTGCTGCAAGGCCACGAACTCCTTAGATTGGGAGCTCCCAACGGTTGAAGCAGTATGGGTCGTCTGCAAGTTATTGGCCCTAATGTTGGAGAGCCTATAAACCCGATTCTTATCGGGTCCACCTGACGATCCAGCCTTCATCCACAAATCCGGATCGAATTCCGGATGGGTCGAAGGATCGTCCCCGTATGTCTCCCTCAACCGATTATTATAGGTCTCCTGAAAATAAAAAAAGTAATCATCATAAAAAACCTAGTTGCCTCTGCATTAGGTTCTTCTTCTACGATTGGACATTGACTGGCATTACCTTGATTCATTCTCATTGCATCCATAACCATATTTCTGTAAGGATTAGTGTTGTGATCATTTGTTGTTTCATGCACGTTGCTAACACTAGAAGTTGACCCAACCACCGTTTCTCCCATTCTCCTATTACTAACAAATACCTCTCCATATGCATACCAACACTGGTAATCCTCCATAAACCTTTTGTGTAGAAGATGCATCATTACAACATCTAGATGCAGATACTTTTTATTTTGACACTTCCTACATGTACACCTAATACCGCCTCCAGTAAAATTTCTGGGAATAGATGTTGCGAAATTAATAAAACCCTGAACCCCATTACAATAATCCATCCTCTGCAATCCTTGGGGTGAATCTAGATACATCCATGAACGATCATCCATGACTTCTATCGAACCTCTATAAAATTATGATGACATCATGTATTAATTAATTAACTAAGTTAGGTAAATAAACTTGCAAAAATATTACTTTACCTCGAGATTATCCAACAAACCAATCACAACTTCTCATAAATATTAAATATTCATTATCATTTATCAACGTCCATACAAATTAATATATATAAAAATTAGCAGAAATTACCACTTTGCAATACCATCGATAAAACTTAAAAATGACTCATTAAGCAAGCTATTAATTATTTCAAAACAGAACATGTAATTCGGTAATTCCACAAAGTTTTAACAATTTACAAACAAATACAATCTTACAAAATCTAAAACAAACCATAACATATATAAAATTATACATTCATATACTACAAGTTTGTTTGAGAAATAATAATAAAACACGTACATCTACTAACAAAAATACATATACTAAAAAAACAATAAAATTGACATTTAAATGTTAAAATTTAAATAGATAGAATTACTTACAAAAATTGATAAAATCCATCGGTAAATCAGAACACGGATGCTGTGACCACAAAATTTCAAGAAATAAAACTTGTTGTGCTGAGATGAGCAAGATTTTTATTTGGGGGCGAGGGGGGCCTGGTTATTTGCAGATGGGGAGAGTTAGGATTAGAAAGAAGAAAGAGATATGGGGGAGGAGAGAGTCGGCAGAGTGGCCATATATTTACGTTTTCTGACGGCCTCACCGACAGAATAAAACCGTCGGTGAATATGTCGGCGACTCCGTCGGTCATTCTGACGAGAAATCGACACGTCACCGCACATACCTGCTTTTCAAATCCCTCGGTGATTCCGTCGGTATTTTTGACGGTGCACCGGTCACGTCACCCGCACGAATCTTCCATTTCGATTTCGTTGGTATTTTTAACGGCGAACCGGTCCCATCACACGTACGGGTCACCCATTTTGAATCCGTTGGTGATTCTGTCGGAAAAATCACCCGCCAAAACCTCCACGTCAGCTACTCGTCCATTTTCATTAATTCTGAACTTTTCGTCCGTAATTCGGTTGGTAATTACTGATGGTTGTATTCCGTCGGTAATTACCGACCGAATTACAGACGGAAATTGTCTGTCGGTAATTTCAACCGAAAAATACCGACAGAAATATTTTGTCAGGAATTCCGTTGGTATTAAGCGAATTTCTGGTAGTGTTTGTGAAAACTTTGAAGGGCCATGACCCCCTTTATTATCCAATGTATAATATGGATAGGGTTGGTCGGTCCTTAAAGTTTAATAGTTCTAAATTGTAGAGAAAGAATATAGGGTTCTCAAACCTAAGATCATCGCTTTTAACTATAAGGAAGATTGTCAAGAAAATTCCGATATATATTCAAAATGTTTATTTCATAAACATGTAGTTCCACACCCATGCATGGTCTATACCTCTACTTCAAATTATTACGAGTTAGAGCCATGAAATGTACACGATGTTGCCTGCAAATTGCGAGCTAACAATCAATAATGCCATGAAAAAACCAAGAATAAAGCGAGGAACATGGATAGGAGGAGGGGTTCCACCCTAGCGAAAGTTGCTTTCCTGTTCATATATAGAACAAAACATGTCTCATCGCTTTTATCGAACCAATGAAGAAGAATCTTCTCCCCAAAATGATACGAGTTTTGATCTGAAAATCTCAATTATTAGATGAGATTTGTAGTTTCTTTATCAAAGTAACAATCATCTAGTCCATGCTTTTTCCCCACATTAAGTTGTCAACAATAGAATTCTATAGCTTCTGTAGAGCCACGTAGTTACTTTTTATTCCTTTTCTCATTATGGAATAGTCCATCCCATCAATTTTTAACCCAAAAAAAAAATCTAATAAGAGACGGTTTTACTTTATCTCATTTTACAAAACTTTATTTAGGTTAATTCTAATCCGAATAATATCATCATGGGATTGGTTTGTAATTTTTTAAAAATTTATTATTTATGAAGTTATTCTAATTTTATAACTCAAATTATAAATTTAACGGGTTACCTGATTAACAGGATTAATATTAATAATACCTAAATGTTTTTTATATTAAAAAAATAAATCCATACAATCCAATTATATAGTATTATCTAAAATATATCTCATTTCTTCCTCAAATGTACCATAAATCTTGTTAAGGACCGAGTTGTCATCCACTTATGTGGATGTGATTCACATGAACAAATGATCTCAAAGAAAAATTGATATCAACAACCCAATTTTGATGGTACTATTTCTACAATCAAAAATGCTAGTATAACTGATGCACCAAATAGGGTTATGAAAAAGTCACCTCACCACGTAATTTGATACCAACCAGCAATGTGGTTGTTATCAAAGAATTATTTTAACCAAAACACTTAAGTTTTTAGATGAAGTTTCAGGATATGATTTATATTATTCTCTAATACACCCCCTCAAGTGAAAGCCCTTTGGGCTTGAAACTTATACATACCAATATTATTTTGTGCTTTATTTTTATCAAATAAATGAGAATTGTGAGATTTAAACTCATGTTCACTTGATTATTAAGGTTCAGATATCATACCAAAAAATTATTTTAATCTAAAAATTTAAATTTTTAGATAAGATTTCAGAAATAATTTATATTATTATTATTTTACTGAATTAAATTGAGAAGTAATTTTTACACATTCTAGTCAAACATATCGTCACATTGCTGACAAATCCAGAATGCAGATACGTTAACAAATCTAACTTTCTATATTATAATAACACGTGTAATATGATATTTATTTCCTTGCTACATTTGTCACAAAGCCCGATAGTCTATTTATGATAATCATAGTTCATAAGTCATCAAAAATAATATAACATTCATAATATAGATCAGCAATGACATAGCTAAGTGGGAGAGGTTTTCATCTTCTACATGTTGTTAAGCATATCAGTATTCTTCAGATTTTTTATTTTTCAAGTGATACAACTGCCTCGATTTATTATATACATGTATTTCTGTGGTTTGTTTGTGTAATATAATTAAATAATATTTAAAACCCATTAAAAATACAATAAACTATGATAAAAGATAGGAATGTAACAATTTGTGGTGAAATTAATAAAGGGATTCATGGGAATTTAGCTCTCTAAGCTCAATTATAAGCTGACATATTCTAACTCTTATTGCTCGCCCATAGTCACAATATTTTATTTTTATAGGTGCCTATGCCCATATTTTACGCTTTATCTATCTGACCGACCTTTGAAATTTTTAGATTTGACTTCTGGCTAAAGTAATTGTAGTTCGAATTCGTTTTTGATACGTGATAGAGAATCAATACTTTTATTATTATTATTATTTGCATTCTTCATATAATAGTATTATTAAATTTATGTATAGTTTGGAAATACGGTGTAAACTATATTTTATAAAAAAATAATTTTTTAATTAAAAATTAATTTTTTTTGATACGCTGATTTAAAAAATAATTTTTAAAAAATAAAAAAAATAATTATTTTAATACATTTTAGCCTAAAAATCATTTAAAAAAACATATATATCAATATTAGATGTCAGATGTTGTTGGCTTAGAATTTAACTTGAGTTGTATTTAAAAAAACCATGTCAAAATTAATTTAATATAATAAAAAATTATTTTTTTAAAAAAATAATAATGTTATTTTATTTTAAAAAACTAGTCATAATTCGAGTCCTGTATAGACTGTGGAAAATAATAAGAGGGTATTTGAGATAATAATATAAGATATTTTTTAAAGTATTTTTATTTATAAATATATTAAAATAATATATATTTTTATCTTTTAAAATTAAATTTTTATAAATAATTTTAAAAAAAATTAAAAATCAACGAAATACTATTATAACCGATGCGCCAAACTGCAAAAGTCACCTCACCACGCAATATGGTGCCAGCCAGCAACGTGGCTGTGGAATTAATTTACTGAATTAAATTGAAAAGTAATTTCAAACGGGTTCTAGTTGAACATATCGTCACATTGCTGACAAATCCAGAATGCAGATACGTTAACAAATCTAATTATCTATATTATAATAACACGTGTAATGTTATATTTATTTCCTTGCTAAATTTGTCACAAAGCCCGATAGTCTCTTTATGATAATCATAGTTCACAAGTCATCAAAAATAATATAATATTCATAATATAGATCAGCAATGACATAGCTAAGTGGGATTGGTTTTCATCTTCTACATGTTGTTAAGCATATCAGTATTCTTCAGATTTTTCATGTTTCAAGCGATACAACTGCCTTGATTTATTATATACATGTATTTCTGTGGTTTGTTTTTATATATATATATATATATATATATATATATATATATGAAAAATTAGTTTTTTATAGATGCTATAGTCTCATTAATAGCAATCAATTTAGATTTTTCAGGCTAATCAATCAACTAATTCCTATATAATCCCAATATATTTCATCACGGATGAATAAGCAGGTGATCAATTAATTTGATCACGTCAAATAATCAACCGGTTCATGTAGAATTTTAATTTTGAGAGATTAACTTATATGAATTCTTATAATTGTATATGTTAAATTTTATCATATGCTTTATCAATAATTTTAATGCATGTATGGTCAAGTATGTGAGTTCATTTTAATTGTGATATCAAGTAGAATATGGAGATTTACATCAAGCACATAAAATGAATATTTAATCCAAATCTTCATTTTACTTTTCTCTTGGATTTTTTGAATGATTTCTTCGTGAAATTTATTATACTTATTGATATGTTTTTTGAATAAATTTTTTTACAACTTATTTTCAATAAGACATATTATTAATCAAATTTTTATTTTATTGTTATTATCAAAATATATATAAAAAATAAATATTTAATCTAAATATGAACAATCTCTCTATTTTTTACGATAACAATAAATATATAACTTAGAAATGAAAATATATCATCATTTCTTTTACAATGTAATATATAAGGAACTTTAACAAATCAACATATTATAAGTATGAATATTTAATCTAAATGTCAACAATCTCTCTATTTTTTAAGATAATAATAAATATATAACTTAAAAATAAAAATATATCATCATTTCTTTTACAATGTAATATATAAGGAACTTTAACAAATCAACATATTATAAGGATGGATATTTGATCTAAACGTCAACAATCTTTCTATTTTTTACAATAACAATAAATATATAACTTAAATATAAAAATATATCATTCTTTCTTTTACAATGTAATATATAAAAAAAACTTTAACAAATCAACATATTATAAACATGTCATTATAATTGCATATTCAATAATAACTTAGGCATTTATAAAAATATATCTCTTTCCTAAAGGTCAAAATCTATGCATATATTTATTTATCACATTTCTCTTTTTTTTTTTTTAATGGAATTCAAATCTTTTATCTATCTCTTTATCATTATCAAAAACACATATAATAAAGATGAAATTAACTAATATGTTATGAAAATCATAAATAAAAAATTTATTGCATAATCTTTAATATATATTATCAGACCCAACTTAACTTCACTTCACTTGTGAATTTAGATTTTGTTAATCTAAAACTTTACTAAGATTTTTTTAGAATTAAATAAGAATTAATATTATTGAACTTGATTCAATTTACATCAATTTAAAATATATTATTTTAATATTTTTTTAAAACTATGAATAGGTTTGAAGTCCATAATTATGACAATTTTAACATATCGACCGCGAAGACAATAAAAAGGACAAGTCACCACGCAATTTTGTGCCAGCCAGGAACATGTAATTCACAAGTTATCAAAAATAATATAATATAATATTCATAATGTATTACGAATAACGACATAACGAAGCAGGATAGGCTTTCATCTTCTATATGTTGTTAAGCATACCAGTAGTATTCAGATTTTTTTATTTTTCAAGTGATACAACTGCCTTGATTTATTAAATTTTTCGAACATATCAAGTGTATGTAAACATGTATTTCTGTGGTTATATATATATATATATATATATATATATAACTTATTTAATTAAATAATATTTAAAACTTATTTAAAAATACAGTAAAATACATGATTAACTACATTTCCAAACAAATTCTTAATCAAGAAAATTTGATTAAAAATATCATGAACATTAAAATCCTACAAAATAAAATAAAAAGTCCTGGAATATGAACATTGTAAATGACACATCATTACTTTTTTTATATCAAACTTTTTAACAAAAATCAATTGTGCCTCCATAATTAACAAGAAGTGATTATTTTTTCTTGAAAAAGCAAGGCGAGTACATATAAGAACTCTGCTTTCCGCCACCGCAACAACAGCCGACTCTAATTTTTTTTAGTAAAGAGATACAACATGAAGCAGCAGCCTGTTTTCTTATATGTGGGATTGTTTGGAAACAAGATTCAATTTGTATTTTTTAAAAAATTATTTTTTTTATTAAAAATTAATTTTTATTTTCAAATTATTTTAATATACTGATTTCAATCATAATTTTTTTAAAATAAAAATATTTTAAACTATAATTATAATTATAATCATAATTCTAAACAAGCTTCTTGTCCCGTGGTATTTCCTCTTGAAGCCAAGACAACAAAGAGCAGCAACACAATTAAGGTGTGGATCAACCTCATGGACCCATCAAAAAGCTTCTACAAGCATAATTATAAAACTCCGATCCAGCTGGTAAGTCAATTAATGACCATGTTAATTTAAGGTTTGAATTGGTCCATGTTAAACAAAAAAAAACCTTATTAACTTAAAAAGTTAATAACTTGAATTGATTTGATCACTCAATTAAAACTTAATTATTTAACTTTTAACTTTGTTTTTTCATTAAAAAATGATTAAAACTCAAGTTGTGATTAAGTTTTGATCGGGTCAATTATTTTTTTTTAAATTTGAACCAGTTTAAATCTAGGATAAATGAGATTTTAGATGGATCCATTGGATCGGATTGGTTTGAGTTTTTAAACAATGGAAAAAAAAAAAGAAAAACAAAAGAAAAGCGTTGAGATTCTAAGAGGCTAAATCCAAATATTGAGATCCACGGGCTTCCAAAGGGATCCCATTTCATTACTAATTAGGTTTTAAGGTTTCGTGAACCCAAGCCCATATTTTCAACAAAAGAACCTTAAAATCTGCTTGGTCCTTACCAGAAGTGTCCTAATATCATCCAGGGTGACCCTAGACTAGTCCCCATATATAACAAAATTCACAATTAGACCCTAAAACTATATTGTTAACCAATTGAGTCCCTTTAATTCCCTACAATCCTCAATCGGATCCTTCTGTCAATAAATTTGTTTGAGAATTTTCTCAATCCAGTCACCAACCAATGCAAATGGTTGGATATTTTTTTTTTTGAAAAGGGATCAAACTTAGGGTTATTCGTCGATACGTAGGGAGGGACCTATATGAAAACAAAAAACGTTAAGGAATTTAATGGAGAGAAAATTAATTATTTGGGGACTAAGTTGGAGGTCATCCCCATCATCCATGTCATCCCCCTCACAAAAAAATCTATAGCCATAAACCCTACACCAAAAATCTTCATTTCCTTGCCAAAACCTTAAAACCCTAAAAAATGTCTTTCTCTAAACCCACAACTTTCCTAGCCCACCTCAAAACCCTAACCACCAAAACCCCTCCCCACCACCCCCACGCGCCACCATCCCACACCATCTCCGTCCGCTTCCTCTCCTTCTCCTCCCCAGAAGAAGCCGCAGCCGAACGCCGCCGCCGCAAACGCCGTCTCCGCATTGAACCCCCACTCTCTTCCCTCAACAGAAACCAACAACAAACCCAACAAATCCCTAAACCTATCCAAAACCCTAATGCCCCAAAACTACCTGAACCCATTTCCTCTCTTAGCGGCAACCGCTTGAATCTTCACAACAAGATTCTTACCCTAGTTCGTGAAAATGATCTTGAGGAAGCTGCACTTTATACCCGCCATTCGGTTTATTCAAACTGTAAGCCCACAATTTACACTGTTAATGCTGTGCTTAATGCGCAATTACGCCAATCAAAGTACTCTGATTTGCTTTCTTTGCATAGGTTTATTACTCAGGCTGGCATTGCTGCAAATGTGATCACTCATAATCTATTGTTTCAAACGTATTTAGATTGTAGAAAGCCGGACACGGCGCTAGAATATTATAAACAGATGGTTAATGAGGCTCCTTTGAGCCCTTCACCAACGACTTATAGAATTATGATTAAAGGGTTGGTAGATAATGGGAAGTTAGAGAAGGCTTTGGAGTTGAAAGATGAAATGATTGCGATTAAAGGTTTTTCACCAGATCCGGTTATTTATCATTATTTGATGGTGGGTTGTGTGCGGAGTGGGGATTCAGATTCGGTTTTTAGGCTTTATGAGGAGCTGAAGGAGAAGATGGGAGGTGAGGTTGTGGGGAATGGAGTTGTGGTTTATGGGGGGTTGATGAAAGGGTATTTTATGAGAGGGATGAAGAAGGAGGCGATGGAGTGTTATGGTGAGTTTTTGAGGGAGAATTTGAGGGGTAAGTGGAGTGCGGTTGCGAATAATTCAGTGCTTGATGCATTGTGTAAGAATGGTGAGTTTGATGAAGCATTGAAGTTGTTTGAGAGCATGTTAAGAGAGCATAACCCGCCAAAGAGTTTGGTTGTGGATTTGGGGAGTTTTAATGTTATGGTTGATGGGTATTGTTTGGAAGGGAGGTATAAGGATGCCATTGAAGTTTTATTGAAAATGGGTGATTATAGGTGCAATCCAGATACTTTGTCATTTAATAATTTGATTGATCAGCTGTGCAGCAATGGAATGCTGGTTGAAGCTGAGACAGTTTATGGAGAGATGGATGGAAAGGGGGTTAAACCAGATGAGTATACTTATGTTCTATTGATGGATACTTGCATTAAAGAAAATAGAATCGATGATGGGGCGGCTTACTTTAGGAAAATGGTTGAATCAGGGTCGAGGCCGAACTTGGCAGTTTATAATAGATTGGTTGATGAGTTGGTTAAAGTGGGGAAGATTGATGAAGCAAAATCATTTTATGATATGATGGTGAAGAAACTGAAGATGGATGATGAGAGCTACAAGTTGATGATGAAGACAATGAGTGATGTCGGGAAATTGGATGAGGTGCTTAAAATGGCTGAAGGAATAATTGATGACGAGGAAGCTGAGTTTAGTGAGGAGCTGCAGGAGTTTGTTAAGGGAGAATTGAGAAAGGATGGGAGAGAAGAAGAGTTAACAAAGCTTTTGGAAGAGAAAGAGAGGCAGAAAGCTGAGGCTAAGGCCAAAGAGGTCGAGGCAGCTGAGGCTTCCAAGAGAAGTGCAAAAGCTGTCATCAACTCTCTAATTTCACCCATCGGAAAAAAAGGAAGCTGAGACAGAGTCCGGAGCTAGTGAGAATGCCATTGAGGCGACCTTGGCTAACAAAGAGGCACAAGCTGAGAAAGGAGAAAACATTGAGGAAGCTACTATTGCAGAGTTTTCTCCCACTGCTGTAAACACAGAGGAGGGAGAAAATAAAGGTGATGATTCAGATGAGACTGAAGCTCAAAGTGATGGTGCAACTGGGCAGCAGGTTGCTCCTTGAAATGGTAAAACTTTTGCGCTTCATCTCACGCACATGAAATAGTTTTGAAGTGCGAGGCTGATCTATTCTATGTAATTAAACATGTTGGGAAATAACGATGATTTATTTGCCTATCCTTATTGTACTGTCTGCTGTTTCTCAGAGTTTGTAGAGCTGATTCATATTTGGTCGATTTCTCTTTTGATCTTTGTGCACAATGAGCGCTTGATTCTTGTTTTTTTTTTACCCTTGCTAAACGCAATGAACCTTTAACATCCATCATTTTTTGATACAAATCTCGTAATATTGGGGCTATCAGTTAACAGTTATCTTTGATCAGGAATTCTTAAGATGGATGTGTTAAATCTATGGTCCTCGAATCCCAGTACACAGGACGCTCTATAGGAGTAGATTCTTTTAGCTTGCTGAATGATTCAATAGAACAACTTTGTGGTAGCAATTAAAATACGGAGTTACTTGGATTGCTGTCTTTGCCGACATGACATGACATATTCCTCTACAAATGGTGAAGCATTATCCATATGGGAACTGAACAAATAGCAATGATGCTGTCTCTAATTAGATTTGCCTGTTACCGCATTTGATGTAAATGCGGCTCTGTTCTATTACTTTGTTCATATGTATATTTGGTAAACTAGACCTTGAACACCAAATGGGTAATGAGCAGGAGTTCCAGTAATTCATGCATGCAAACTCTTTGAATCAAATTGATAGTATTCATAACGTAGATCAGCAATCACACAAGTGGCAGGATAAGTTACCACTAAGTATATGTTGTTAAACATCTCTGCATCTATGAGATTTTGAGTAAACAATTGAGTATCATCACAATGGGGAACTATAAAATTCAGTATGACAAATATGAAATACCAACAGCATTTATATCATGTGAGCAATGAAAATCATTGTAGAAAAAAAATAGTGCAGTGGCTTGGAAGCAAGCTAGCCTGATCTCAAAAGCCCCGCAATAGGCCTAATTTGTTAGCAGGACGGCTTGCTCTTCCTGTCAATTGTCGTGGTCATTCTCTTCTACTAGACTGAGCTGTTGTGTTGCAGATTCCACCACACTTATTCAGACCTCCTCCTTGTACTTTCTGAAAATATGATAGCTCATTTTCACTTTTACAATTTCAATGCCTTGATGTTTTAAGAACCAAGGATTGTTTGTTCACCTCTTAGGTTGCGGTATTAAATTGGACAGTCCTATATATATCTTAGCAGTATAGTCTAAGATACACAGCAAAGATCCTGTAATTGGCTTCATCCAGTCTAGCTTGAAAGCCTTCTTTTTGTACTATCAAGCAAAAGTTGATGGAAGAACAGTTGTTTATTATACAAATTTATCAAAAACTGTAGGGTTTCATCAATTCCATCCATTACAAGATACAAGAAAAGGATGGAAGAAGTAGGTACAACACACAACAGTCTCAAACACACAAACCGTGTAAATGTCTTCAAAATCACTCGCCTTTAGCTACAAAGGTTAGGTATGCACACTCCTGTTTCTGGACTTTGTTGTTCCTTCCATATCCTCCCGGTAACTCTAAGCTTCAGCTCCTTCCTATCCCCACCAGAGAAGAAAAGGGCCATATTTCGTTGAATTATGAGACCGTCATGACTATCCCTGACCTTCCGGTGGCTATCTCGGACACTTCGCGGGGTACCCTCCCATATAAGTTTCCTGCCATTTCCTCCGACCTCAAGGCTATAGCTATAATTCCGAGCCTCAGCCTCATCACCCATGAAACGGAGGAATGCCATATAAACAGGGGCCATGCCAAGCTGGAAAGCTTCAAAGTGAAGGCAGAAGTATTGACCAAAACAATGGAAGACCTGACCCAAAAAAAAAAAGGACAAGCCATCCAATCAGGACAGAACAGCCAATAAAGAACGTGCAGAATCCATTAGTGAATATTGAATCATGAACTCTATAATAAATATGCAGGTCATGGCTTAATCCAGAAATAGGCAAGTCAAGGTTGCGCGGTCATTTTAGGGGCTGGGAGTCTAGTGACAGACTCACATGAACGCATGCCAGAAAATAAAAGGAATTGAATGTCTCATATAGGCTACACAATAACACAAATTGAGTAACCAGATGCAATCAAGCCTGGCCAATGTGCTTATGAATAGATCAAAATTAACAGAACTTCTAGCAGAATAGTTTAAGGGATGAAAATCAAAACATGATTGATTTGGAAATGTCTTTACCACCTAGGTTAAGTGGTTAACAGTTAGTAATGAAATTTCAAATGGCATCCACTATAACTATTGAAAGATTTCATTTTCCAAGGGAGGCCTAGGATATTTAATAATGCCACCATGTCATGTTATCCATATCACGTTGACAGGTGACAGCCATATATACTTCCTTCCTTTCTTTACTTCTGATAGTTGGGGATTCCAGGAGTCAATGCCAAATTGCGTGCAGAAGAAAAAGCCTGCAAACTAATTTATTTCACCTAGCTTGGACAAATCTGTCTAGGTGCTATGATCTGAACATGGTTGGTTGACAGCCAGTGTAAAGCTAGTGAAATCTTATATGGCAGGATCTGAATATGGTTTGGGCTACAGTTTAGTTTAGCGAAATAAGTTGGCTCCAAGTTTAACATGTCAGCATCCCATAGTTAGATAAATATTCTATAACCTATTTAACCATGACTTGTGAAATTGTTCATGCAAACCCAGTTTAAAAAATGTAAAAAACAATTCTAGAGTTACCGTCAACATCCAAGTGGCATTCTCCACTTCGCGGGGATTAGACTTCACATAGCGATGGTTGAAAGTGCATCCTATGTGCATGTCCACCTTGTGATCATCCCTTAGATGTGCAACCAGGAAAGGGATGTCCCCAACAACAGAGCATTCTGATCCAGCATAGGGGCAATTATATGGTCTGAAGTTGCAAATTGCCTCGTGCTTGAGCTTGCTGTAATATGGAAATATCTCTGGGCACCCCAAGTTGTAATATTTGCAAGGCAGTTCTAGTGACTCAGCCACCTTTTCTAGGGCTAAACATCTAATGTCCCCAAGCTCCTGCCTACATGTGGGGCAGCGATTTTGTACCCTTGTTTTACAGGTGGAACATAGCGTGTGCCCATTGTGACACTGCAAGGAAGAGACGGTTAAAATCCAGATATTAATGTAGGTTTGTAGGCATAGTTTAGCAAAACACAGCCATGTTAGCATTCCCCTCCAAGATTAACAAGAGAAAGTTCAGTGTAGAGGCAAGCATACTAAGCAACACCAAGAAATAAATAAGAAGAATCAGGTAAAAAGTTGACAGGTCAATGATGAAATGCAGCAGGCCAATATTAGGCTGCATACTTCAATATCTCTACCTATATAGCACTGATATACGTCTTATTACCCACTTAATTTGCAGCTTGGCATGAGCCATCATTGCTTCAAAAAATCAAAGTATTATTCCAGAAAAAACTCTCAACATAAAAGAATCACATATGAAGTCAGAAAAAAGAAGTGAAGCTTGATCTCCAGATAACGTAACTGAAACGAGATTCTCTTCAATTCCAAAGCAGATATAGTACTTGACAGCTTATGCTGCAATTGATAAGAACCATTAAAGGACAATAAGAAAGCAACAATCTTAACATAGGGAAGTTCAGATATCACTCGAGGCAAAAGAATTAACTTCTGGAAAATGGATCAAGGATCTCGCAGAATGGAATCACCTCAGCTTCAGGAATGCTCAAAGAGGATCTCATAGCATTGCAACCCTTGCAAAAGCGTCACTAGAATGCCATCCGTTCAAGTCAAATTCCCTCACACACTCAAATTCAGCACTAATCCATCGAAATCAACTCACCAAAACCCAAAATTGTTCTCACTAAAACACCCCAAAAACATATCCAATTCAACCATCATCAACTCTAAAACAACACATCATCACTATGCGCCTGAAATCACCAATGTCCTTAAAACCCAATTATCAAATCCAATAAGATCTAGCATACACCTATCAAACATCAAAAACATATACATATAAAAAAAGACAGCAAGCAGACAAGACCAGATAAACACAAGCCATAAAGTACACATCTTCACAACAAAGTAAACACACAAAGAACTAACCTGATGAATTGGTGGGTACATAGAATTGGTACAAACAGGACATTCTAGGAGCTCATGAACACTAGTTGCAGGAGCAATAACTGTAGGACCCCCAACAACATTGGCATTACCATTGCTGTTGTTGTTTACATTGTGAGGCTTTGGTGATGCAAATTGATGAAGGTGATGATGTTGTAAATTATGGTGATGGATCTCATCCTCATCAAGTCCATCTGATGATGACACACATTCAATATTATCAAAATCCATTGAAGTACAATTTTTTACAAAAATAAAAAGAACCCAACAAGCCTAAAATGGCAAAAACTCAATATTTAGACACGAACCCAATTGAAAAAGATTGGATTTTCAATAATGGGTCTTTGGTATCTTTCTTTCTTGTATCTAAAGTTTCAAGCTTTTTTCTGTTTTCTTGAGAAAGTTTTGAGTGAGAGAGAGAGAAATAGAGGCTTGTTTGGTTCCTCAGAATCTCTCTCTCTCCAAAAAAAAAAAAAAACATTCTTTTCTTGGCTTGTTGTCTCAATCTTTTCTGTTCTCTCTCACTTCCAAGGTTTGTAAGGACGGAGAGAGAGGAGGATGACCGTTGGATTTAAAATGGGACAGTTGGATTTGAGATCAACGGTTGTTAGAGGTTTAATGCTTGTTAATTACAGTGATTTTGTTGATAAATTGAAAAGGACGTTACTTAACAATATTTTAAGCATATTTTCAATAGGAAAGTTATCCCAAATACATAAAATCCATTTTTTTGGAGAATAACCAGAAGAAAATAACTGTTTAAACAGCTAAATTTTTTCACACTGCAATTAGCTGATTCTGTTTTCCAAACCTATTTTTTCCATAGAGTAAAAATTACTTTTATGGGTAGTAATTTTCATCACTAATAAAAATGATTGTTGAGGAGACGAGGAAGCAATCCATGTTTGTATCTAATGCAAAGAAGAGTAGATCACATCACCTACCAAAACATGACAATTATAGAAGCTTTCATTTTAGATGATTAGGTTAAAGATTCAGAAGTAGTCCAATATTCTATTTCCATCCTGCAAGCAATTTTTTTTCCTTCAAATTTTGGTTTCAAATTGTTGAAATTACACCATGGATCCTGAAGTGCTGAACAGCCTCAATCAACACCCTGATTCGACATATCTACCTTCCTGTCTACATGAATTTGGCATCCTCATGATATGATCAGTTTATCAGAATCAAATGCTAAATTTCCAGGCAACAAATTTCCATGACATTCAACAAAATGAATTTTATCAATTTAGCAACAAGTTTTAGAATAAAATAATGCTAACTTCTCAAAAAAAAAAAATTCATGTAGTTATTAAACCCCATCTATTAAACATGACGAGAGTTGATAAGAAATAATTCCCTAAAAATTTAGTTTGATATTTTTTAAATAGTATTTTTTTAAAAAAATAATATTATTTTATTTTAAAAAAAAACCTTAAAACAATGTTATTTTAAATTAATTCATGTTAAGCTGCTCAACTTATAACTTGGATAAAAGGTAAGTTTAATAAATTTAATTTATTGGATCATTGAAACATGAATCAAATTTTCAACAGGAGATTTCGGTAGATATTTTTCTCTATAAAAGTAGCATTATTGTTCAAAATGTAACTTCTATATACAATGAAGGAAGGATTGGAAGAGAAGGGAGACATAACATGATACTGTCAAATTGAGTAAGCAAACAAATGTAAAGGCATCAAAGACAACAAAGGCACGATGCTTAATAAGGCCACATGATTGGTTTTGTTCTTTAAACAATGTTTTTTTTTTTTCCTTTCCGAACTTTTAACAATAATTATTTGGAGCCTATGTAAGGATGTTCTGCTTTCTTCCTTGCAATAGCTTTGGACTCAGCAATAAGTAGGCCTACTTTCTTTCAACTTTCACTTTCCTTTTACAAGTTTTGACTCAATGATGCTTGATTTAATAAGAGGATAAAAGGATGACAAGCTAAGAAGATGTCACCTAGTCACAGTGTTCAAGCATCAAAAGTTGTTAAAGAGGTAGTCCCACATGTAGGTTACCTGTTGTCCAGTGGAGCAGCTCTGCCCTATTAAAGGTCATAGAGCCCGATGTTGATGAAATTCTGTAAGCATTCTTCCTATTGTATGGAGTCCAAGACTCCAAGGTGCTAAAGGGCAACCCAAAATTGCAGGACTAGAGGGGCAAAAGATTTGCTGAGAACTTCAGCCAAATCCTATTGCAAGTTCTATGACAGCAGATAGTGCTGGACTTGGGCAAGCAAAATAAAAACAGCTGAAAGTGCCAAAGCAATAATTTAATTCTCCCAGAAAATTCATGCTGGAAAATGGGATGGAAGAACTTGATTGTCTTTGGCTGCCTGATGTAGAATACAGCAGTGATATAAAAAAATCTGAACTCTGTGGTTGGGAAACTGTAGTTTTTGAGCAATTGTAACGTGTATACAGAACTTTGGTTTATTAAATTAATGTGAGCTTATTATGTACAGGTATGTGATGTGAGGAGGCTACAAACAACATTCACCAGTAAATTACATGCCGGCAACTATCTTAGGAAGCTCTGATTCCACCTCTGGTTCTCCATCAGAACCCTCCACAATTGCCTACATAAACATCAATTGATTAGACACAAGAGCTTTGGAGACAAGGATCATCAATAAAGATTTTTTTATAAAGATGCATCCAAAGATTAATACGCACCTCAGATGACTTTAATTTGTTTTTTGAAAGATAGCGATCCAACGCACCCCTGCCATACAGGATTTTGGCTCCAGCTCCATGTTCCTCAGGTCCTATAGCCTCTTCATCAACTACAACTGCATCTATAATGTCAGCCCCCCTTCTTACATCAGGAATCTGCACAATTTAGGAGGTAGAATTGCATTATCTAACAGTTTTCTGAAATGCAGAGAATAGATGCATTTCCAGTCAATAAACATCACATTCAAGTTGAAACCAAAAGATCCCAGAGCCTTGCTTCTGTTTCTCACAGGACGATTAGGCCCAAGGTCTGGGATATAAGGTCTGGGATATAAATAAAAACGGAGAAAAATCTTAGAAACAATTGACAACAACCAATGCAAAATCCCTATCACAGAACAGGAAATCAAATGATACTCTAAACACTGAAGGACAGGTTAGTTGTAATGAACCCCAGAGGTCCACCTCATGGTAAAATACTATTCAAGGAAGATAATGGGTGTCAATCATATATGAGGTAGTTCTTCTTTGTAGCTCTTTCTTTGTCCACTTTCCCTCAAGAAAGTTATACTTACCCCACCCTGTGGATGGACTCCCTTCCAGTCAAATGCAAAGTTAAAGGCATTTTAACCTGGACCACCTCTGGGCCATTGGCACAAGGACGAATCCAATAAATTCAGTTTACAAAGGGTCAATACTAAAAGAAGAAGTTTGGAACTGGAAGAGACTTATATATGATGCTTTAATTATTAGTGTCCATCTTTCAACTATACCGGGACAGACTTCTTCTCATAATATAAACTTTCCATTAGAATCAGGAATTGCCCAAAAAAACAGAGAGGGGAGGGATGTCATACCTCATACATGGAATCCATCAAGATGTTCTCTAATATGGACCGCAAGGCCCGAGCCCCAGTATTTTTGGTTATTGCTTTTCTAGCAATTGATCTCAAAGCATGATCTGTAACATGTAGCTTGACCTGAGGGGGGGAGGGAGAATTGGATGGCTTTAAAACTAAACATGTTTACTGTCCAAGAGAATAAGCAACAAATTCATTAAGAGTATAATGTTTATCCAAGAAAGCATCTAAAAGAGCAGGTGGCTTGGAAAAACGCTTACACCATTCATTTGGAACAACTTCCTGTATTGCTTCCCGAGGGCATTCTTTGGTTCTGTCAGAACCTATAGAACATTATTTCCAGTTAGGGAGTGACAAAGAAGTCCAAATAAACAATAAGGTAATAAACAACGAGGAAATTCTTCATGAGCATATGTAGACCAAGTGCATCAATTACTTTGTTTCCACCAAACCACTGTAAATGTGGGAAATGGAGAAGGGCAAGTCTAAGCTTATTATCCATGATATCAAACAATTTCAAACCTCTCCATGATTCCAACAGAAACCTAGCATCATTAAAGAGAACAAACATGTGTTGATTTACTAGACAGGGAACATTTCGACAATATATACCTGGACAAGTTGATCCTCAGTGAGAGCTGATAAACTGACGAGGATAGGAAATCTTCCAACAAATTCAGGTATCAAACCATATGAAACAAGATCACTGCTTTCAGCCTGGCAAAGATTTCAGTTCAAAAAATATGCAAGTATCTAAAAGCAGATAGTAGCAAAGACAAACAGTGGCAGTTGCATAAAAGACAAAAGGGGGACCATCAAAGCTGTTGCTAATTGAAGACCAGTTTTCACTTACAGTCTCCAATAAAGATGATGCTATGGCAGCACTCGTAACACCACCTGTCCTCATGTTTGCACGTACTGGTGCACCAAACCCAATCGATGAATCTTGGTGCCTGCAAGGATGTCATAAATATTTACTTACATTTCCCTTTTCGAAAAAAGGATTCATATTTTACCACATGAAGAGAGAGGAGGGGGGGATGTATGTATGTAAAACCTTTCAGAAATGGTCTTCTCCAAATCAATGAAGGCACCCCCACATATGAAAAGAATATCCTTTGTGTCGATCTATTAAAAAAATTGATCATAAGAGATTAAGAAAAAAAGCAATTGCAGCAGCTGACTTTTCACGGTCACATGACGACTTGACTGTGTCTATAGTTGTCAGGAAGTCTTAAGAATAGCAAAACATGTCCATGGATATTATTATGCGGATAATTTGCAAACCAGTCAGAAGCATGTGTTACAAACCACATAGTATCTACCTGAATATTGTCTCCCCTAGGATGCTTTCGAGCTTCCTCAACTGGAACATTGACTACCTAGATCAGGGAAAAAAAAAAAAACATGGCTGTAAACATATGGTTGGAAAAAAATAACCAAATAGAAGTTAACAATTCAATAAGCTAATCTTTCCATACATAACTAAGGGTACAGATGGATCATCTAGCTATGTCAGTAGCAATGGTAATAGAATTGAGCCAGCAGAGATATGAAGTAATTCATAATCATTCTTCTCCAACAACTTTTGGCAGCACTTACTGTTCCTTCAAGCATTTTCAATAATGCTTGCTGTACACCCTCCCCCGACACATCTCTACTGATGTTAACACTCTCAGCCTGCATATTGAAAAGACAGGAGATGTAGAGATAATGTTAGAAGGGGGATGCAATTTTTGAAGAAAAGAAATAAAGATGAAAGTAGTGATGGTAAAATGGTGGACATAACCTTTCTTGTGATCTTGTCAACTTCATCAATGTAAATGATGCCTTGCTGAGCAGCTGCCACGTTATGGTCAGCAGCCTGAGATACACAGAGAAGAAGGGAAAAATTTAGGCTTGTTCATTCACAATAGGCAAGATAATAATTCAGTGTCCAACTTGCGCAGCAAAGCCATGATTATTGGTACAGTGGCCCCACTGAAAATTTGAACAAGCCAAGCAAAAAGAGTTTATAATTGTCACAAGTCAACTATATCCTAATGTGTATTTATAGTTCTGAGCAGAATTTTTAGTTGCCAGGGATCTAAGGACCATAAACAATGAAATGATTGCTCATATGAAAACTGCTCAATTTTTTCCCTCTCCCTATGAAGAAAAAAACCAGTTAATAAATGAAAATAAACTCAGTCTCCGTCTCAGGCAAAACCAAAACCATATACCACAACAGCTTATCATATATCCACACTAAATCAGGAAATCATAAGATACCAGTTCATAAGTTGTGAGAGAATAGGCTAAGAATCTAAGACAAGCTATGGAAGCAACAAGTTAATGAATGACAATTAAAATGGCACTGGACATGTATCACGGAGAAGAGTATTTCCACGTAGAAAAGTAGTTGAAGCAGAGTATAAATAAGATTTGTGAGAACTCACTGTCAGTAGTTTGTATAACATGGACTCCACATCTTCCCCGACATATCCTGCCTGCACATAAAATTTCATGGTAACTTAAAATCAGCTTCCCTAACAAGATTTTCCAACATACATACATCAGCAACCAAAATTTACCAGAGAATTGCAGTAATAAAACATATCAATTAATCATATTCAAATTTCTTTTTTCTTAAAAAAAAAGGAAGAGGGGGACATCTAAGAAGAGAAACCCAAGTGCAAACATCTTATTTCAGATGCAAAAGCAATACGATCATGTTTGTCCCTCTCAAGAAACGTGGCCATTTGATTTCAAACCATCAATATCAATGTGATTTTTTGCATCTTCACCAATCCATAAAAGTAAATGCCGAGCCAAAATACACAGCAGTACACAACTAATCTAGATGTGATTTGGGTAAATGAATTGACTTTTAAATAAAATCCAATTGAAGGTGAGAGAAAACAATAAGCGATAAAGTTCATAATAGGTCAACAACAATAAAGTAATGAAAATCACCAACTTGCCTGAGTCAAAGTAGTTGCATCTGAAATAACAAAAGGAACATTCACAAACCGCGCCAAGGTTTTGGCAAGTAATGTCTTCCCTGTCCTTGAAATGACATAAGAAACAGTGAAGTGAGAACAGTAACTAACAGTTTCTAAAACAATCAATTTAACAGAAATTCTATTCCACGCCACAATTTATATTTAGGATGAAAAAAGACCAAAAGAACGTTGAAGGAAGCAGTACTAATTCTTCTGCAATAAGAGAGGAGTGGGGAAAGAGACCATAGAAGCATCAATTTTTTCTAATGTCCACAGTCAAATCTTTGGCGTAAATCGAAATAAAAATTAAAACATCACAAAGAGTAGCACAAGTAAAACTTTGACACAAGGTTCCATGACCAGACTAATCATCACTACCTATTCTATCAAAACAAAATCATCAACAACTAGGGACCTTTATCCATGCATGAGAGACCATCATCTGTAACAGATTATCAGTCAATTCAATACAGCATATTAACAGAAGAAGCATCTAAAGAAGAACGCTGAAAAAAAATAATATCATAGCACAAGGACAACTCTAGAGAGCTAGGTTATTCTTGGGACCTTGTTACTAGTACCATTTAAAAGTAACTACATCATCGAACAATCAGAATAAGGACAATGAAAAATTACCTGAACCTGTTGGACCCATTAGAAGAATATTACTTTTCTCAAGTTCAACTTCCTCCTCATCCATGGTTTCTGCTTTTTCATTGCCTGAATCTGCGTTGCACCTAGCTTCCCAAGTTGTACTAAGCATGTTAAAACAGACAACTCTCACAATAAGCATAATGAATAACAGCATTGCAATTCATGTCTGCACAAAACATGAACTAGCTATTGAATATTGACCCCATGATCCAGTAGACTTTCCAGCAATCTCTCAGGAACAAAACAATGTCCCCAAAGAGGATAATCAAGTTTACTAGCTTATTATATGGTGAAGGGTACGGTGCATTCCATGCCCAATGGACAAGGGAAGTACAGACAAGCCATTACTATGACTAGGAAAGGGAAGAAAGGATTCACCAATGCCACTTCTTTTGAGTGAATAGAAAAGAAGAAAGACAAGAAAAGGTACCAAAAGAAAGTCACTCAATCGACAATATTAATAACACATGTTGAATACTGTAGCAGTTTGCATGCACACTGATATATTAACCTTATCAGCAGGAGATCCAAAAAAAAAAGAAAAGGAAAAGGATAAAAGAAAGAAAAAGGGTGTGCTTTCATATCGAATAATTCCTTTCCATTCTCCCTCCTTTCTCAAACGAAAAGGAGGAAAAAAGAAAAAGAAAAAAAAAGGGTGTACTTTTAATCGAATAAAAAACCTCTGCTGTAAATACAGTTCAATGCTATTCACTAGCTCTGGAGCTAAGTATGAAACTAAGGCCTAGCTCTGGAGCTAAGTATGAAACCAAGGCCAAAATATTATGTGGTTTAAAAGACATCAAAAGAAAAACTTTTGCAGCTATAAATACGGTGAACCACCGGTACGTTCAGCCAGAGATGAAGTTCCATGGCATGACTGTGATTTGTGTTCAATTGCTTGTTAGTAAATCAAAAGCCATTGCATTTTTGAATGGGCAATTAGTGCCTGACATATGATCAATAGGTTTTCTTTGCCAGTTATGCATATGGAAAAGGAAGAAAACAATGGAACAACATTTACTACTAAGGAATAAAACTGACCATTTTTTAACAGACTGTAGATAGATCCTCTTGTAGTGATTGTAAACAGCTACAGAGAGCACCTGTTCACGATACAAAATTAGAAAAAACGAGTAGAAAGGCAGATAGACAATACTAAAATGAAACAAGATGACAAGCAAGCAAAACAGAGCATAAGGATTGTCCATGTATGGCTGCATACCTAAACTCCTATGAAAAATAAAGAAAATTCAAAATAAAGACAGTTTTTCTTTCTTCACTTCAAAAAGATACGCCAATTATGAAAACATTATGCTTCTATAGCCATCCTCCTATAAAAGGCCATATCAAAAAATTCCATTAAAGCAATGAAGCATGTCCATTGTTTTGTTTTTCTTCAGCATCTAATAATTTAACAAAATATTACATTCAAAACAAGAGCTATGAACAATTTAGGCAATCTAAGGACAGCCTCTTCCTTCTGAAACTGATTCAAATTATAATGCTGGCCACAATAACCAAAACTATGATGGCACTAATTGGTAAGCTACTTCCATAGCATCTAAAAGCAAAAATCACTCTAAAAGCAATAAGCAGCCAAATGCCAAGCCACAATAAAGAAACCCCACCTTCTTAGCTCTCTGTTGTCCAATGACAAACTTATCAAGTGCCTTACAAATGTCCTTTGGCGTTGGAAAGCTACTCCCCAAATTTGATCCACCCCAAGACCCATCCTTTGAACCAGACCCACCTCTACTCCCTACCTTAAAATTCACTCCTCCATCAGTCACCCTTAATTTTGCAACACCATCACCAGGTGGTTCCCACACCTCTGGCGGGTCGCCATAACCAGACCCATCACCACTATTACATCTCACTTTCTGACTCCAATTCCTATCAAAGTCTTTACTTGAATTACCGCTACTTCTCGTTTTTTCCAACAATTGAGTACCCTTTTCAACAAACTCCCCGCAAAGAGATACAGGCTTGAAAGAAGTGTAGTGATGAGGAGTATTTGCAAAATGGTCATCCCATTTTGTAGTTTTGCTAGCACAGTGACCACTAGACAAGCGACTTCCCACATGCATGTAATTGAACATAAAGCATCTGAATTGAGAAGCAGTTTCTTTGGTGGGTTTGCCTCTAGCTGCAGCAACGGCCATGGTGGTCGAATTTTCCTAGGAAAGTGAGGGAAATTTAAGCTAAAGAGAGTGGAAAAGATTTATGGTTCATGAGTCAGGATTGAAAATTTGCAGATGGATGTTGGATAATTGGGTGTGAATTTAAGTGTGTATGTTTTAGATTTTCAAATTATCAAGCATTTTTGGAGGATTTTGTTGCAGAAGAGAGAAATTAAGGGACACAGGGAGAGGAAAATTAGGGTTTGTAGAGTGGTAAAGATTGGAAATTGAAAGAGGGGTTTTGGATAATCTGGTGTGAATTAAAATGGGTTTGTCTTAGATTTTTTGAGTGTCTTGTCTCGGTGGAGATTTTTATTTTCACTTTTATTGAGAATTATAGGTGGAGAATTTTTGCAGTAATAAAAAGGAATTGAAAGAGGAAATAGAGAATTTTAAGGAAATATCTGGTGAGACCAAAAGTTCCAAGAAAATCCACAGTTTCAACCTTAACAAACAAAAAAAGAAAAATCTTCAAAATCAAGGATAGGGTATAGATTGTTAGGTGTGTTGCCATTGAATGTGCCTAACCTTGACTTTGACCATCCACCTTTGTTGAAGAAGATGGCAGCCACCATTGACAAAAGTATCAACCATGTGCAGCCTTCTCAATTGTCAAAATTCAGCAGCCATTATTGATGAAAAGGAGCTGGAGTTGGTGCTAGCATTTGCCTATAAAAGAGGCATGTTTTGAGAGCTAAGATGAGAGAGTTGTGAGTGCAATAGAGAGGAAGAGAGAAAGAGGAGCTGCTGCCATGGGCAGCAGCCCTGCTGCCATTGCAGCAATGAGTGAGTTGAGTGAGTGGATGTAATCCTCCTACTCCATGTATTTATTGTATCCTTTCTCTAATCTCTAAATAATATTATCTCTCCCGTGGATGTAGGCGGTTTTGCCGAACCACGTAAAATATTGTGTTTCAGTGTGCTTATCCCTCCGTTGAGAAATTATCAGTACATCACCGGTCACCGGATTCCGCCCAACAATTGGTATCAGAGCATATGGTTTAAAGTGGTGTTTGATCTTTGCTCAAAAATGAAAGTTGTCCAAATGGTGTTTTGACCATCCCACTGTGTAGAGGAGGCCGAGACGAAGCCACTGGTGAAAACGGCGTCAAAATCGGACGTCGGACATGGCCGCACTCTCCATCACTCTCCGGCAAGGCGTCTGCCCACGCGCGCAGACGCGCCCCACGCATGCCACGCGTCTTCTTCACCCGGATGAGTTGACCCGACCCGAAGACCAGCTAACCCGACCCATATGAACAGTATGCATGAACAGTGACGGTATCATGACATCAGCATGATGCAAGGATGACATCATCATACACAGTCAGCAAAAGCAGTTGACTAGTCAACATCCATGTCAGCATAGGGGGACCCACATGCCATGTCATCAGCCGCGAGCCGAGCCACGCCGAGCCGAGTTGAGCCGAGCCGAATTGGAACTGAGCCGAGCCGCGAGCCGAGGGATAGGATCCAGTGTAGCTGATCCTACGTGCAACCGGATCTGAGATTGAATCTGAGCCGTTGATCAGGCCAGAATTGTTTTGATCAAATCTTAGCCGTCTGATGTGCGATTTGGACGATTCAAGACATGTTTCCAGCTAATTGGATCATTCCGGATGCTATGGTACGGTCCGATCGTTGAGATTCGAGACCGAAAATGGCAGTGATGAATTATTGAAGAGAGATTGCCCGATCAGGAGGCATCTAAGGGTCATCATGGTGGTCGATGGAGATGAAGAAGAAGAAGGTGCACATGTTTACCCAATTACATGTGCTGAATTGTTAAATGGGAAAATTTTAATGCCTTGATGGAAGGCAAAAGTGGGACACTCAGGACACCCGAGATGTGGACGATTTGAGGTGTAGAGTGGAAATTGATGAAGACCAATCTTGACGAATCTAAACACTAGTAGTCTCGCTAGATGTTGAGAAATCATGTATTAAACCTGTATATCCCAGATCACTTGTAAAGGAAAGCCGCAACAAAGCTAGCAAATGGTTGTATATACGAAGAGACAGTACGATGGATAGATATGGCCTAAGAAGTTCTGTCTAGGAGATTGGGTTTTAAGCGGGACCGTTGTGACCCCTCCAATCTTTCCTGGGAACTTGCTTAGTGGAAGGATTATCCATACGGTACTATTTTCGTATATGTGACAGTTTGTTATGAAACTGTTGAAGACTAGCAAGATGACGGCACAAAGGAACAGTTGGGTTCCATATGATCAAGGATCTGATGGAGTGGTGATTTCTCCAAAGAAGTTAGATTCGGTGACTGTGATTTCTTGAGGGGAGAATTGATGAAGATCCTGATAATGGAAGAGAAATACAGCAAGGGGATAGAGATTGGCACCCTATTTTGACTTGGCCAGGTGTTGTGACAGGATGAGCTGCTGTCAAACATAAGCAAGGAATAGGGAGAAATCTGGAGAACATAAATTGCACGAGGGCACACGAAGATTGTGCAAGAGTACCCAAGGGATCCAACGAGGTACTGTAATGAGACAACAGGTGCAAGGAGAAGAAGTGTTCCCAGATGAAGCTCAGAGCATAGACTGTTAAAGTTTGTACAACAGGAAGTCTTTTATGCTCTTGATGAAGACAACAAGCGAAGACCTTTCCAATGCATGCAAGGATGGAAAGAGAGCTGTTGCAGAGGCACCTAATTGAGGGGGTGCAAACGCCTGTGATAAAAGGCGACCGCCTATGATGAAAGGCGTAGACACCAAAGAGAGTGGTGTAGGTGGAGCTATCAAGCAGAAAGGCGTAGAAGCTCCAAACATAGAAATATACCGCAACTTACTCTTTCTATGTAGTCAGTGGCAGTAATCTCTCCCAAGTCCACATGGTGGTAGAGAATCTTGGAGCCACTGGAGTCATCCCGATGAAGGAGGATGAGACCGCTCCAAGACGAGCGGAGACACCTCTGATGGAAGGTGTGAGGGCCATGATATGAGCCCAGATTTCAGACTGCTGCATGATGATGAGCGGAGACACCTAAGAAGAAGGTGTGTGGGCCACGATGTGAGCCCAGTTCAGACCGCCGCATGACGAAGAGCGGAGACACCTCGGGAGAAGGTGTGAGGGCCATGATAGGAGCCCTAGTTCAGAACGCCCCAGAGCCGATGTGATGGCTAGATATAAGTGGACAGAAGGATAGCCAATGAAGTGGCTATGATGAGTATGAAGACAAATGCAGGATTGACTTTCATGGATATTGCCCCCATGCTAAAGATCAATGAGCTAGAAGACATTTGCCTTGGACAATAAGTGGATAACTTGTGGAGCATTAAGACGCGGCTGCTATGAAGGAGCAGAGGGCATGCGCAGGTTCCGGGAACGAGTTGACTCTTGTCAAGGTGGTGAGCTCGGTAATGGCATTGTAATACTCAGAGTATGGAGATAGATATGGATCAACCTTTAATGGGCTGCCCCCATGGTTAAAGGTGGAGAGCTACCTGGACTCTTACGACTAAGAGCGAGAGACTCATGGAGAAGTAAGGCGTGGTTCCTATGGTGGAACAGAGGGCAGGCGCAACTCCTGGATGAGTAGACTCTTGGAAGAGTAGTGGGCTTGTGATCATATTGAGATACTCAGATAATGACTGTCGCACTTGGAATATCCGTTTGAGGGGGTGTTGTAAGCCTTGGTGTGAGGCTTGGTGAATCATTCCGGACCGAGCATGATTGATACGCTCGAAGGGGAATGTTGTGTTCCCAGAGACAAGCATTAACACTCTTCAGATGTGATGTGTGAGACCATCTGGTTGAAGTGATCCTTTGGTGTAAGCAAGGGTGTGCTTTGGTGACTCTGGTGATTGAAAGGTTTGGCGAGTACCTGTAAACTTGGCCACAGAAGCTCTCAGAATGGTAAGCTTGGAAGAGCTGCAAGATGCAAGATTGTGCTGAAGGAGCAAGAGGACAATTGCCCATATAAATGTCAAAGGGGGTGATTGTTAGGTGTGTTGCCATTGAATGTGCCTAACCTTGACTTTGACCATCCACCTTTGTTGAAGAAGATGGCAGCCACCATTGACAAAAGTATCAACCATGTGCAGCCTTCTCAATTGTCAAAATTCAGCAGCCATTATTGATGAAAAGGAGCTGGAGTTGGTGCTAGCATTTGCCTATAAAAGAGGCATGTTTTGAGAGCTAAGATGAGAGAGTTGTGAGTGCAATAGAGAGGAAGAGAGAAAGAGGAGCTGCTGCCATGGGCAGCAGCCCTGCTGCCATTGCAGCAATGAGTGAGTTGAGTGAGTGGATGTAATCCTCCTACTCCATGTATTTATTGTATCCTTTCTCTAATCTCTAAATAATATTATCTCTCCCGTGGATGTAGGCGGTTTTGCCGAACCACGTAAAATATTGTGTTTCAGTGTGCTTATCCCTCCGTTGAGAAATTATCAGTACATCACCGGTCACCGGATTCCGCCCAACATAGATTTGGAGATTGGCCCACTGGGCGTCCGGTTGAACCACAAGAGAATACGCATTGAAAATTGTTATCTTCTACATCAGAGTACTTGCATACAGCGAACTTCCCTTTACAAATGATGCTTTTGGGCTCTCATGTCTGTGTTTGACGAGCTGCCCTCTCATTCTTTATAGCAGTTGGCCTCATTGTTTTCTCACCTGCATCATTACCGTAAATGGTTTAGCCAAGCAATCCTTGATTACTTACCTGCAAGAGTTTTCTTGCTCTTTGACCCCTTTGGATTGCCTGGCTTGTGTTTTGGAACATTCCCCTCTCGACTACGGCCAGTGGCCTCGCCATTTTCACCTTCATTTCCATGCATAACTTCACCAGGCAATGCTTCGTTACCATCTGCAAGATTTTTCTTCTTGTTATCACCTTTGGTTGGACACGCCTAGACTTTATGGTATCATTCGCCTCTCCACTGTGGCCAGTGGCTTCAAAGGGAATACCTGATCTTCTTCACCTGAAAGAGCAGTCACCCTATTTTCTGAACCCATGACTATACTAGCTGGCTACGGTGTTCTCTCACCAGCATCATTAGCATGCAAGGTTTCGCCAGGCAATCGATCCCTGACTACCACCAGCAAGAGTTTTCTTGCTCTTTGCCCCGTTTGGATTGCCTGGCTAATGTTTTGGAACAATCCCCTCTCCACTACGGCCAGTGGCCTCACCAGTCAATGCTTTATCTTTTTCTTCGAAAAGAGCAGCCACCGCATTTACTAAACCCATCAACCTAAAAGTATTCTCACCACATTGACATGCATAACCTCACCAGGCAATGCCTGATTGCTACCTGCTAGATTTTTCTTCCTGTACACCGAGCCGTTTGGTTGGCCATACCTGGACCTTATGATATGATTTGCCTCTCCACCAGTGGCCTCACTAGGCAATACCTGATCCTCTTCAGCTGAAAGATCAATCACCCTGTTTTCTGAACCCATTAGACTAACAATATCCTTGCCATCATTACCATTCATAACTTCACCAGGAAATTCCTGGTAACCACCAGCAGGATTTTTCTTCTCCACTGAGCTCTCTGGTCGGCCAAGTGGCCTAGGCTTTCTAATTTCATTCCCCTCTCCGCTATGGCCTGTGACCTCAATGAACAATAACCTTTCTTCTTCACGTAAAGGAGCAGCCATCCTATTATCTAAAATCACCTGCCTAGGTATGTCGTCAGCATTTTTGTTTCTATCCACAACATCACCAGGTAATTCCTGACAATCATCTGTTGGCTTGTTTTTCGAGCCCTTTGGTCGGCCAAGCCTAGGCTTTACAATTTCCTTCCCTCTCCACTAACACCGGTGGCTTCACTAGGAAATTTCTTATCCTTTCACCCAAAAGAGCAGCTATCACGTTCCCTAAATCCATCAGCCTAGCTTTGTTGTCTCCACCTTCATAGCTCCTGGCAATAGCACAAGCAATGTCCATGCTATCAACCTTAAGATTCTTTTGCTTGTTGTTCCTCGAGCCCTTCACTGTGCTGCGCTTGTCCTCAGGCTTTATAAGTGAGTTCCCCTCTTCACCACTATTAGTGGCCTCACTACACAATGCCCTGCCTCCATCAAAAGGAGAAGATGTCCCATTCTCCAAACCCATCAACCTAAGTACATCATCAGCCCCTTCATCGCTACCCATGATGTCACCGGGAAATTGTTGGATATTACCAGCAAGATATTTCTGCTTATTTTCTGAGTCCTTTAGTCACCCTTGATTATGCTTAGGGTTTTTTCATTATTCAGTTCATTATTGCTTCCAATATTCTCATCAAGCATTGCCCTTGCCCCTTCATTTTTCAAACGCATTGAACCAGTAGTCTTGTTGCCACTATCAGTAACACATTGATATGTCCTCTGCGCACCTGCGAGAGTTGTCCTCTAATTCTCCAAACCTATTGGTCTAGCAAGCAATAAACCACAAACAATAGAACCTTTGGTTTCACCGGTAATTTATCGAGTCTCACCTGGAACATCTCAATGGTTCCCTTTTCTTTCCTAGTTTTCAAGTTGAAAACTATGAAGCCTCCTCCCTTCTGTAAGTTTTAGGGTAGTGTTGGTCTGGTGACCGAGTCCAGACTCCAGGCTCCAGTGTCCAAACACCGATTGTTTTCTGAACTGTGAAGTGACCAAACACACACCAATACAATCCCCGGCTATACTTTTCTTTTGGTTAAGACCAAAAGATCAATTTATCAAGGTGACTGGCTCAGTGAACGCTGTTATAAGGTGAAACAGTAATAGTTTGCTGCATCTGTACAGATCATGTGGCGTGTTTGTTCATATATGTGTGTGTATTTGCGTGCACGCATGACAAATGGTGCCATGGTCTAGTGGTCAGGACATTGGACTCAATACGAGAGAACTCAATAAACATCCATCAACTTATCCTGATAAAACATTCTATTTAGTTTCCTTGACCATGGAAAAACATTGAAGCAAACCAGAGTAAATGTAAGTTACACAAAAATTCTTTCTGGGAAGGAAAACGCCCTACTATCAATGCAACTCTTAAAGCAGCTTGGAAAAAGAAACAGCATTGAATTGGAAAATGTTTATTTATTTTTGTCTTCTTCCTTCATCTTCTTCTCCCACCTACGTTTCTTGTATGCCAGCAACATTTCTGGCATTTGCTCCATCAGCTTGGCAGTATTCGCCCGTCTCTCCGCAGCAATCCTATCACACTTGTGTCCTTTCATCTTGGTTCTCATTTCCTTCCTTTCTGGATCATATGGCCAGTCTTCTCCTGCGAGGAGGACTTCCTTGCGAAGTCTAGCCCGCCGGCGAGCACTAATATGGAGTGGCGTCCATGCCCCCAGCTTCCAGTAACCCCACACACCTTTGGACAGCTCGTTCTTGTGCTGTGCCAACTTCTCCTTCCATGGGTACTGGTACTCTGAAACGGCTTTTGCCACAGTTTTCACAGCTTTGCTTGCCATTCTTCAGGTCCTCTAGCTTACTGCCACAAAATAAGAAACATGCGGTACTTAATGGATGTATACATTACTCTAAGATACATAAATGAAAAAATGGATAGGACAAAAATTGTGCAACATCCACAAAGGAAGTGAAGTCTCTCTGTTAGTTCCAAGAGCCAGTCCATTCATCAAATCTCAAATCAATACTTGTAATCAAAGAAGAAGCTAGTTTTGCTTTCAAGTTTCACTCTCGTCCCAATCAGAAATTTAAAGGGAAAGTGCAATTAAGGTAACAGATATCACTTCATCGAAAAGAAGATTTTTTACTCAGCCTAGAAGCGGCTGTGATGGCAAATGGATTAGTATCACAAAACATCTTACTCTGGAGCCTAGCAACATCCATCCCAGAGTTTCAATCAACAAAGATTAATTTTATTTATTATAGGATGAATGAGAAATTACATCCCCTTGTAACAACAAGAAAGGCTGAATGAGATTTATATTTCCTTGCAACAACAAGAACTTCTGGAAAGATCCAACTCATTTAGTATCAAGAAATTTGTATCACATAACATCTAATATAATTTTACCCACTCTACCTAGTTAATTAGTTGTAGCCAAAAAGGCATAACAAGCAAGAATAACAACAACAATCATAAAAAATAAAATCTTTAATTCATCTAAAAGCAGCTGTGCAAACACATGAATTAACCATTCGTTTGCTTTTGGCAAGAGCCAAGTAGTTCCAATCCTAAAATTCCTATCAGCAATGACCACTTCAAGCAAGAATCTCAAGCTCTACAAAAACTTCTTTGTAAGTACAAACATTCTTAAAAAATCATCCTCTTTTAAGATTAAGGCACCAGTGCCACAAAAGTTGAAATACAGCATGTATCTACTTTTTCTAGGTTACCCGGTTACAGACAAGACTATTTATCACCAATAAAGCCGAATACCAAAATCAACACTCTTTCCCATATAAACAATTGAATTAAGAAGTTGATTTTTTAATCCTCTCTAAGAAAAATCAAAACTTTATCAATTATACAGCACCCTAAATCAATCCTTACACAAAAAATAATTTCCTTTCCGCTAGATAAGGTTGAAATGAAACCCTTTAAGTCACTGGCTACATCAATTTCAGAAACCGAAGAAAGAAAATCAAAAGAAGCAGCTAAATCCAAGCAGTAAGCAAAAATATGAAGCAAACCCGTTTTAGAGGAGACAAAACTCATGTCAACAAACTCATCAAACATACAAAACTCAGTCAGTAGAAGAAAGGTGGGAGAGAGGCTTACGATTGAGTAGCTACAAAGTGAGGGAGTGAGTGAGTGGCTTTGTTTTGGAATGTTACTCTTCCCTTCCAGTTTCGGTTAGATAGAGCTGAAGTGGTCGGGCCCATACAACTCTAACAGTTGAAATTGTTATAGGACCGACCCGGATAATGATTCCGCTCAAATATTATGTCATGGGCTAAGCAAGTGGGTTAAACTATGTCTATTGTTTGTTTCCAAACAACGTGATTTTATAAAAAAGAAATTAAGTAAGAAAAAAACCCAAACGATTTTGTTTTTGTTTTGAATAAAAAAAAATAAAAACCACTTCAAACCTTAATTTTACTAGATCATATAAGTCACAAATTAATAGATAAAAGGAATGTTGTGAATTGTGTTAATGGTTGTTTTTAAAAGTAATTTTTACTCAGAAATATATCAAAATAATATTTTTATTTTTTAAAAATTATTTTTAATGCTAACATATCAAAACAATCTAAAAATATAAAAAATTTAATTTTAAACAAAAATAATTTTAAATTTAATGCAAACCTGTGTAAACCAAAGTTACCTAAGTTTGATTGATCATTTCTATAAATAATTTACTTTTGAGATCACATGTATAAAATACACAAGACATTATCTTATTTGTTGCTTCAATTTTTTTTTTTTGAAAAAAAAATTATGATTTTAAAATGTTTTTCAATAGTTGTGATAATATTAAAAATATTAAAAATATTATTTTAAAAAATATTATATATAGTGTTACCGAACAAACATGAGTTAGACTGTATTAAAGTGGATACAAGCTCAAAAATAAAATTGAGCTCTTTTTTTTAACAAGATAAGCAGTCCCCAACCCATGGAATTTTGCGAGAAATAGCTAAACTTGTCTAGGTTTCAACTTGTTGGTCTTCTTCTTCTGTTTTTTTTTTTCATCTTTATTCTTTGATCATGAGATAAGATTTCCAAAATATGAAAATATAAAAACATTTCACCTAATTTCAAGCACTTCCCAGTAAATATGAAAATTTCTAAAAGTTAGTGTATTTAGGATTAAGATAATAAACTGGCCTATTAAGATAAAATACCTTTTCTAACCAATTAGTTTTTATAGTTATCAACACATGATACAAATTAAACCATGAATCCAACCCAAGGTCTAAATAAACAGTCTTCATTCAAACATGGAAGAAAAAACAATTGAAACAACAAGCTGATCACACTTGAACAACCCACTATTTCCTTTAAAAAAATCAAAACTTTCAAAACCCAGTAATTACAATTTAAGCTTAAAAAAAACATCAACGTTATAAATACCTAAATTCTAACCTTCCCTCTAATGGGCCAACAACAATCTCATAAATCTAGTTACTTTCTAATATGTAAAGGTAAAACAGGTACACTTCAAAGATCAAAAACTGTCTATGTCAATACTTGTAATCAATACAATAAACACTTAAAATCAATGCTCGTGGACAAAAATTGAACAACATACAAACAGAATTGAAGTCTCTCAGGTAAAGTTTCGAGAACTAGTCCATTCATCAAATCTCAAATCAATGTTTGTAATCAAAGAAGGAACTATTTCCGCCCTTGACTTTCACTCTCATCCCAAACAAGTATTCAAAGAAGCATGCAACTATGGTAACAAGGAATATCACTCTATCAAAAAAATTCAACTAAGCCAATGAGCAGTTGTGACAAGATATTGATCAAAGCAATGGATATAGATTGAGGTTTGCGCTCAACTTCATCAACACAAAAACAACAAAAAGATCGGAGCTTCACCGGTGATCGCAGATGACAGCCTCATGCAGCAACCGCGAGGTGTAGTCGGCTGTTGGTGGGCCAAACACGATGGAGATTTGTTCTGGTGGGGTTTTTTTTTATGATAGTGAAAGGGATGGTCTATAGAGAAGGAGGCAGTGTTGATGTTAGTTTTTGTGTTAGCTAGTAGTGGACTCACGGAGAATATATATGTAATAATCAAAGATTATTGAGAATGGCATTATCGACGTTATAAAAAATATGAGACTATCAAACTAAGGAAAAAAAGGCTATAATTAAAATGCTTCTGCTGCAGAGCTAGACAAAATAGAGTTGGCTAATGGCAAATAGCCTGGCAGTGGCAGGTACAAGTTAGCATAAATGCTTTTCCAAATGTTTGATCTCCATTTCCTTCATTCTAGCTCTGATTTTTTTACCATGACAAAACTGAAAAAAAAAAAAAAAAAGGAATACTTAAGACAACATATGAAAAGCAAAAATGGGATTGATTTTTATCAAACGTACTTAAGAATCATGCTATACATCTTAATTCTCTTAAGAACTTTCAATTGTGACAGAAAGGCTATTATAGATTTCGATTTAAAAAATGACATTTACTACTTTTTGTAAAGATTGTTCAAATTAAATTATCCCATTAAGTTGAGGATAAAACAAACTTTTTCCCTCAAAACTTACACCCTCTTGTCTAACCTATTACTAGCATGAAAACTATAGACTCTATTGTTCCTCACTCAACATCATCATGCAATCACGACAGAGTCAATATTCGGACAGCAACACCCTCCAAGCAAGATGAGCTTTTCCAGTTGTCTAGTTTGGTAAATTTATTGTCTTCTACAAATTTAAGTTTTTGCTTGATGATTTGAAATAGAAAAAATTGCATTGCTTCTCTGTTTTTACACTCTCTGTTCTCTCACAATTTACGTTCCACAATCCATAGTCTATAAATTAAGTAACACCTTCTCCTAAAAAAATCACCAGCAAGTTTTCAAATAGCCTAAACCAAGAACAACTTCACAGATCTATAGCAACTTTATCAATTTTTAAAATTTTAATTGATTTAAATCAACCCAGTTTTTTACTAGAACGATTAACAAAGGAAAAGACTTGCAAAGAAATAGAATTACTGGAACGAACTCAACAAATGATCAAACTCAAGCAATTAAAAGAAATTGTCTATGATGATTGGTGACCATCTATGTGTCATACACTCAAAGTAAGGAGAGAAAAGAAGGAGAAAGCAAGGAATGGAACAAAAAACAACCGGGGCTAAAAATCCCTTTCTAGCAAGAAAAATTCAATATAAGCAATTAAGTATTACTTGTTGATGAATAATGATTCAGTAAAGACTGAAAAGAATGTCGTTGATGATGGGGAAAAAAAATGTCGATGAAGAGTGAATACTGCAGAGAAAGCTATTAAAGTCTTGATGACGGGAAAAAAAAAAAAAAAAGAGTGTTGTTCATGAAGAGGAAGTTGTCGATCTCACGGTGGCTAGTTAATTGTTAAATCATTAATGGCTGAGAGCCTGAGATTGAGAGAAAAAGATTAAAGTAAATATATCTAATTTATTGACTTAACCTTTCTCTCGGTTATTTTTCAAATATGTTATGCATAAAAGATTTATTTTATTTTTTAAAAAAAAATAAGAGATTATATAAAACAAAAAATAAATCAAATAAAAGAGCATCCCCCACGGCGGGAGGGACAAACACTAGTTTTCTTAACATTTTTCTACGACTACATAGAAATATCAAACTAGCCTATGATCTCTACTCCTTTTCTTTCATACTAATTTATTATTTTAAATTTAATTTTTATAAGATGATATATTATAATTTTTTTCATCTAAATCTAAATTCCATCTTAGGGTTTTTCTAAGGTCTGAACAGATAATTTTTATATGAACAAAAATAAATTCCCTCACAGTAAATATATTTTTCCCTTTTGTGATTTTGAATGGTTAAGGATTTAACCCGGTAATAAATATAATTACGATCTCTATACCAAATAGGTGGTTCAATCTTCATTCAATTTGTTTTATCCTAAAAAATATTAAATTAATGAGTTTTTAAATATTTTTTAATATTTTTAAAGTGATGATGTTAAAAATTAAAAAAATATTAAATAATTTATTTTAATGTGTTTTAAAATGAAAAACATAATATATTTAAATTTGTTTTTAGTATGCATTTAATAATGTTATGTACAATGTTTTTATAAAAGTATTTTTAAATTTAAAATATTTTTTATATCATCACATTATTAAAAATCATTAATCTATCGCTTTCTTTTTCCAAACGCTGATCTGCTTAATAAAAAAAATATCATAATGTAAGTTAAAAACAATTATAGATTTGTGCACTTTAAAATCATTTTTCAAAAAACAAAGATTCACAGAATTGATCAATTTAAAAAATATAAAGCAAAGAGCTCAGCAGAGCCACATGTCATCTGGTGATCAGATGATTGCGATGGACCCTACCATCGCTAAGGCTCGGCTTTCATCATTGCTCCTCCCTGCACCAGCCGGGAATCGAACCCGGGGGTCTGTACCGTGGCAGGGTACTATTCTACCACTAGACCACTGGTGCTTGTTGACTCGTTCCTGCATTTGATTATATAAGAATTACAAAACCGCATGCCTTGAAACCTGTGAAGGTTTCAGGTCAAACTGCAAATTAGCTGATAAAACTCGATTGTTATAACTATATCCGCTTCAAGAACTTATTTCTTAAAGACGCACGACTCCATGTTATTTTATTAAAAATAATTTATTATTTAAGTTGACTCCATAATCCAGAATTGAGTATGATAATCTGTGAGAAAAATTCAATAACATTCATTTTCTAGATATATATAATTTTTATCACACAGTTAGCGTAATTTTACTTGGTAAAACTTAAGAAAGAAATCACGCAATTTGCCGTTTTGTTTTGTTGGTGAAGAAATGCAAAAAAAAAAAAAAAAAAAAAAACATTCCATATGAATTTTCATTTTTGATATAATATATTCAGTGTTTAATACAATTAATTTTTATATATATTTATAGTTAAGTGATGTTATTTTATGGATGTCTTTTAAGAGTATATTTTTATTTAAAAATGATTTAAAATAATTTTTTTATTTTTAATATCAACACATTAAAATTAATAAAAAATACTGAATAAATTATTAATTTAATATATTTTCAAGTTAAATATAATTAAAGTTTCAAACACAGAAAAAATTATGTCTTTATTATTGATTTATAAAATATTTAGGTTGAATATCTAATTTATTGACTTAAGCCTTCTCTCAGTTACCTTCAAATAAGATATGCATAAACGATTTATTTTATCTTCTTTTTTAGTAAGAGATTATACAAAACAAAAAAAAAAGATAATAAATCAATTACACACATTTCTCTACATCTACTTAGAAATACCAGATCTCTGCTCTTTTTCTTTCATACTAATTTGTTATTTTAGATTTATTTTTTATAAGATGATATATTGTAATTTTCTTCATCTACATCTAAATTCCATCTCAGGCTTTTGCAAAGGTTTGAACAAATAATTTTTACAAGAACAAAAAAAATTCAATATTAGGATATAAGTTGAATCAATTAAAAAAATAAAAAAACCTAATTGATAGTGGATGTTGAATCAATAGTGATTCCAAGAGATTACATAAAGAATGTTGAAAAAAATTGTACGAAATATATTTCTTTCAACTTAAAATTGATCTATCATCCAAGAATAGCTCTATATAATATATGTTTTTTCTACTTCTTTTTTCTAATCAATCATTCATCATAAAAAAAAAAATAACGTTAAAAGGTATAACTTAACTGATTAGATCATGAATTTGCTCTCTAAAACTTACCAGTTCGAATCCCACAAACCTCAAGATTATTGGAGGCTTACATGATCATTAATTTTAGAACCTGTGGGATTAGTTGAAGTACACATAAACCGGTCTGAATATCTATATTAATAATAAAAAAAAATCAAAAATCAAAAATTAAAATTAACGATGTTGAGTTCCATACCTCAAAATTAGTTAAAGGATGCCAATTTCAGAAACCAGTCCTCAAATCCCAACCCCCTCTTAGGCACCACTTCTCGTATCTTTATAGAAGCAAGAAGTTATTATACAATTTTTTGTTTTTAGATGTTTAAAAAAAGTATTTTTATCCTGAAAAAATATTAAATTGATGAGTGTTTTAGTGTTTTTTTGATAATTTTAATGTGTTCATATAATTTTTTTTAAAAAAATCTAAAAATAATTATTTTAATGCATCTTAAAGTAAATGTTATAATATATTTTAAAAAAAATTTAATGTGTGTTTGATAGTGTAATGTAAAGTATTTTTGTAAAAATATTTTGATAATGTAATGTAAAGTGTTTCCGTAAAAATATTTATCATTAAAAATAAATTAAAACAATTTTTTTAGATTTTTTTAATTATTTTTATATCATCATATTAAAATTATCAAAAAAACATATAAAAAATAATTTAATATTTTTTAAAATCATTTTTTAAAAAACAAATGTGTTAAATCGCATTACAAAAGAAACATGAGACCGTTATATTGATGGGTAATTAAAAGTAATCTACCCCTGTATTTTATGATAAATAAAACACAATAGATTGTGATGGAAATAACTAACTCATTAACTAATTAACATTTACGTAATTATATTTATACACATGTTTAAATGTTTTTGCCCTCTATCATTATCGATTCATATTCTTTGTAAAGTGTTTTTATTTATTTAAAATATAATAAAATATTTTTTTATTTTTAAAATTTGATTTCAAAAAAAAAAGGCTGGATATAAATCATTAATCTATCACTTTTTTTTCTATACGCTGATATGCACATATTAATGTTAAATAATAATAAAAAATATAACAATGCAAGTAAAAAACAATTATAAATTTGAGCACTTTAAAATCATTTTCAAAAAAACAAAGATTCACGGAATGGATCAATTTATTTTTATCACATAATTAAATTTTTTTATTAAATGTAAGTAATTTTATTTACTAAAACCTTCAAACAAAAATCACGTAATTTGCCTTTTTGTTGGTCAAGAAATGAGAAAAAGAAAAAAGAAAACCCAAAAATAGAAAAAACAGAGCTCAGCAGAGCCACATGTCATCTGTTAATCAGATGATTGCGATGGACCCTACCATCGCCAAGGCTCGGCTTTCATCATTGCTCTTCTCTGCACCAGCCGGGAATCGAACCCGGGTCTGTACCGTGGCAGGGTACTATTCTACCACTAGACCACTGGTGCTTGTTGATTCATTCCTCCATTTGATTGCATAAGAATTAAAATACCTCATGTCTTGTATTTTCAAAACACAATGCATGGAAACCTGTGCCCCCCAGGACCTAATTTGAGCAAGTTTTCAAGTTAACCTAGAAATTGATCGGATAAAACTTTGATTATTCTACCTAGATCCACTTCAAGAATTTATTTCTTAAAAAAGTATAAAATAATTTATTATTTAAGTTGACTTGATAATCTAGAATGGAGTATAACGACTATATTATCCATGAGAAAAATTCAATAGCATTTAGTTTTTTAGATATATATAAATTTTCATGGATGCTAATCTTAAAATTTGATTTCAGAAAATAAAAAAATAATTGTGATGATGGATATAAATCATTAATCTATCACTTTTATTAAAAAAAAATGTTTATCTACAAGTGTTAATGTTAAATAATAATTTAAAAAATATATCACAATTTAAGTAAAAAACATTGATCGGTGTTTTAATGTTTTTTGATGTTTTAATGTGTTAATGTTAAAAATAAAAATAAATTTAAAAATAATTATTTTAATATATTTTAAAGTGAAAGTCGTGATATATTCAAATTTGTTTTTAGTGTGTGCTTAATAACGTATCGTAAAGTGTTTTTTAATTAAAAAAATTAAAACAAATTTTTTAGAATTTTTATATTATTATATTAAAATCATTAAATTTTTTTGAATATTTTTAAAAATAAAAAGTTTTTTTAAAAATATGTTAAATCACATCACCATAAGAAAATGAGAGTAATATATTGATGTGTATTTTATGATAATTAAAATGGAAATAACTAAGTCATTAACTGATTAACATTTACATAATTATTTATATATGCTTTTGCCCATAATTTTTATTTTAAAATATATTAAAATATTATTTTTATTTTTAAAATTAACATTTCAAAACAATTCAAAAAATATATATATAAATTAAACACTTTAAAAAACAACTCAAATAATTTTAAAAGATGCACAGACAACCAACTCTATAGCCAACTTTCTAAAACAAAAACAAGTAGCTGAGTCATAGCAATAAAGTTGGTATGAAATGGAGAATCTTTTTTATTTATTTGATGATTAGAATATTACTTAACTAGCTTGTTTATTAATTTAGATAAAATTTTATTTCCTGGTGATTTTGAAGGACACACCTTTAATATTGATATTATGTATTCAGATAAATTTTCATAGATGCTAATCTGAAAATTTGATTTCATAAAATAAAGAGGTTAGATATAAATCATTAATCTATCACTTTCTTTTTCCAAACGTTGATCTGCACATATTAATATTAAATAATAATAAAAAGATATCACAATGTAAGTAAAACAATTATAAATTTGAGCACTTTAAAATCATTAAAAAAAAAAGATTTACGGAATTGATCAATTTATTTTTATCTAATGATTAATTTTTTTTAATTAAATGTAAGTAATTTTATTTATTAAAACTTTACAAAAAAAAAATCACGCAATTTTTTTAATGAAATTGCAAAAGAAATGCAAAAGAAATGCCTTTTTGTAGGTTAAGAAATGCAAAAGAAAAAAAAAAAGAACCCAAAAATAGAAAAAACAGAGCTCAGCAGAGCCACATGTCATCTGGTGGTCAGATGATTGCGATGGACCCTACCATCGCTAAGGCTCGGCTTTCATCATTGCTCTTCCCTGCACCAGCCGGGAATCGAACCCGGGTCTGTACCGTGGCAGGGTACTATTCTACCACTAGACCACTGGTGCTTGTTGATGCGTTTCTGCCTTTACATATATAACATTTAAAAAACTTCATGTCTTGTATTTTTAAAACCCAATCCATTGAAACCCGTGACCCAGAGCCTGACTTGAGGAGAGTTTCTAGTTAAACTGGAGATTAGCCCCGTAAAACACGATTGTCCGGGTATGACAGCAATGTTATTCATGAAAAAAATTCAATAACATTTATTTTTCATAAACTTTAACCATTGATGTAACTCATTCGAAATATAATCAGAACACAACAGTGTCGGTAGCAAAGAAACAACCATTTGCTCCATGCAGGAAAGACAAAACAAAAAGGAACCTTGATGCCAAAGTTTCCCTCTAAAATAGAGAGAAATTTAAAAGGTTTTACTATAGAGAGAGAAGAGTATCAACGCATTCACAATTGTCAATAACATTATCCATCCATTACTGTAGACTAGATGGGCAAATGACCTAAACTGCACCATTATGTACATGTACATATACATACAACCTGGAGGAGATAAAAACACACAACCGCCGGAAAGCTACTAATACAAGGTTAATGCTAATTGCACCTTTTCCTAGTACAAAAGATCTGGCATCCTATGGACAACTGTGAACTATACACACTAGTGCTCCAGAAGTGATTTGCAATCACTTGTGCTCCAGCACGGTAGAATTTGCAGAAGCGATTGCTCTTGGTGAATTGAAAACTACACAAGCTGTCAACCAGTCAAGATAATCTTCGCCGAGAATTGGGAAGGAAAATGTTTAATCTGAACACGAGCTCCAGAACATGTTCACGCTGAAGGGAATCCCATTTCCTCCATTGACGTTTTAACTTTTGTCGATTAAAAAGTTACCTTGGAGTAAATCCTGCCTGCACCTGTTGATTCCATTGAAGACCATAATTCAGGTGCAACAATCACTACTACTCAATTATGAAATGACTATGACTGAAACAAATTCTTAGCAGTGATTACATTTTTCCTAGTAGAAAGGACCTAACATTATCAACATGACAGCATGATCATTGCCTCCGAAGTTTATTTGTCTGATATTAATAGATAGAAGAACGAAATAAAATATGATTAATGGCCTACTTTTATTAATCCAAAAATAGTAATTTCGTTAAAATGATAGTTGAGTGATAATACTAATTTCATTGTTTGTTTCTTTTGAAAGCAACTATTACATTGTTGTTGTTTTCAGAGCCGGGGGGGGGGGGGGGGGGGGGGGGTTAATGTGCAGTAGAGCTTGACATTAAATAGTGCATTTTGGTTTAAACTTTATATCTTAGCAAGCCACGTGGCTTCTGCACATACACATGCACACACAAAATCAAACCAACTGATATGTTCAAGCCTTACCCGAGTTGCATATGCTGAGCTTTGAGCCAGAAATTTAACAAACTCTTCCTTCTTTCTCTCAAAACTTTGCCTTGCAGTATCCAATAATGCTTGTTCTCTCTTTATATCCTCCAGCATTGTTTCCCTTTTCCATTTCATCTCCTTGAGATGCTTCTTGATGTCAATGTAGTTGTCAGGTAGGGTTGATGTCACAGAAGATTTTGGGAATCTTACATCCACATCATTCCTGGAGATCATGCAAGTATATAGCAAATATATATCAGATAATGAGAGTGAGTTTCTTATTGACCAAAGACATCTACAATAACAAATCTAAAACACAGGAGATAGGTATGGTAAAAAAAGGTCATCCACTTGTACAACACATCGGATATGATGAGAAGTTTTAAAAAATATACATATATTTTTCTGCACAAGCACACCTGACATCAATCATAAAAAAGAATAAAAAGATTCCATTTAAATCATTTTCAGTCAACGTGACACCCTTTAATACTGAGTAAACAGGTTTAAAACTAGTGATGTATTATCATTTAAGAGAACAGGAAAACATCAGAATGAGAGCACCTAAAAGCTACACCATACCAAAGGAAATGAGTTCTAAAATGAAAGGATTTGATCTGGAATGATAAGACTCCACAACTTATAAAGATGTAGAAGTATCATACACACATTGGTGCTCCCATATATCATCAATTAACCACCTTTTGAAGGCCACAAATGAATGTGCCAGACTTTACAGCTAAGATGACATCATTCAATGACATGACATGATCCAGCATGATTGATGGGGAACCAACCAAGAATAATGGAATTAATATCAATTACCTGGGAACTTTAAGTGATATTTTAAGATATTTATTTTCTTTCCTATATAGTAGTTACTATAATTCAGTTTTTTGTTTTATTAGTTATCTTTTTAATTTTAGCAAGGACTCCTCCTCCTCTTCTTTTTGTGTGTTTGTGGGTTTGATTAGGGTTGGGCAACAGCTGAGAAACTGATCTTCAGGAACAACCATTATGGATAACTGACAATTGAAAAAGAGAATTTGACAAAGGACTTTTTCTCCTTTTGGTTTTCCTAATGTTTTTCCCTTTTCTTTTCATCTTGCTTTTCTTTTTTGTCCTCTTCAATTTCTTCTATCCTGTCCTATGTCAACAATCCAGAAAACATCCTCAGGCATTTGAGTTCCCTTCATATTACCATGATCTTTGGTGAAGAGAAGGTAAAATATGAAATTCACCATAAGATGAAATTAGTTAAAATTGTCAATTCAGGTAAAGCAGCAGAACCACTTACCGATTACCTAGAGAAAAGACACCAGCACCCTTTATCATCCCACCATCCAGAGAAATGGCTCCATCACTTATACAAGGAAGGGAGAACGTCATGTCTTCCCTTGTTTTATAAACTTGCATGTGAGAGAACAGGTTATAAAATAGAGTCTCTCTAAGGCCATGTCCACTGCCTGTGAGAAAAAATAAATTTGTGCATTCCACATTGATCATATTTACAGCAAAGCCAATAAAACCAGGTGGGCACTCCCCATTGGGTAATTTTGGCTTTAGGAGATCGAGTCTCCTTTGTGGGTCATCCACCATGAATTCACCGCAATAGGGCCTGCAAAAGGGAGCACGGGCTGTTTATGGAATTTTTACAGACTACAATACTGGATTGACAAAAGATGACATTCAAGATTCATGCCTTAGATTTTCAAGACATATGACAAGAAATCGACCATCCAGTTCCTTCCCAATAGAAGCACCAAGGGCATGAAAGCCAGAGCCTTTATTTATCTGGCCATCCTTGTCATATGTTTCAAAAGCTTTCACACCTTCATACGTTTTACAGACAATTGCCAGCATAGTCTCCACACCTAAGTACTCAGAGAAAAGCCTGCATTCATTTTAAACACAAGAAAAGATAAATCAAGCATTGTGCATATTACTAAGGATTAAATTATCAGAAAGCCCTCAACTGAAAAGTAGAGAGGTCATTTTTGTTGAGAAAACAAATCAAGGCAGTATAATTTGGATAGAAATCAAATCAATACAATCACCGATTATGAAAGAAATCAAGTACCACATCAAAGGATTAAATCAAGGATTTTGAATAACTGAATATTATAATTTGTTTCCATAATTGTTTGATTATATTCCTACACCTTTTGACAGGTTGATTGTAATTTGTAATGATACATCCCGTCAATAAGGTTTCTTATTTTTTTTTATCAATTTTAATGTCATTTAAACTCCCAACTAGTGATAGTTCTCCTGTAATTATGTAGAACCTAAATTCAACGTCTACATCACAGAACCAAAAGAGACTTATCCCAGCATGAAAACTGCAAATGCACAGATTCTTCTGAAATGATGGGTGATGATTCTATTTCATTATACCGAATACTGATATGGGTTATTTTTCAAAATTACACAATGCTATAAACATTAACCTCAGCTATCGTGATATAAATAGTGCACACTTCACAACCTGACAAACAAGCATAACAGATAGCAAGCAGATTCCAACTGACCTGCTAAGATTATCATCATCTACCTTGCCAAGTGTAGCAACAACACCAAGTACATCTTTTGTTAATGACAGATGAGAAGTTTGAGTGTCATGGTGCATTTTCAGCTGGCACAAAATACCCGCAGCAGATTTTTCATGCCTTAGAATTTGTTTGGTCGTTTCCTCCTCACTTGGATTAGAGGAATGGGCATCATTTTCAGTGTTTGGTTGTGTTGACGAATGATATTTGCCAAGGGTAACTGGGAGGGGAAAACACCTTTAGAGAAATTGTGACATAAAAAGAAAGGATAAATGTATGAAATGTGACAAACAGAGAACCGTGGTCCAAAATACTCCAGGATTGAACTTTGAATGAACTCCTTTTCTAAATTAGACAACCTGACCTGAAGTTCAAATTATTCTACTTGTATGCACGATTTTGGAGTTCACATAAACCATAAAATCAAATGAAATGAATTACCATTTCCAGTATCCATTAACCAAACAAAACAAAATTAAAAACCATGGAGAAAACAGAGTACAAGAATGGCAGATCCCAAACATGTGTTAATGTTCAATCTAATATCTTGGATGCAGCTTTCACTCAGAAATTGGACTAGTTTTAAAAATGGAAATGATAAATATATGCTCAGATGAACCTCCATCCAAGTAAGCAGCATGATGATTCTGATAAATATGTTTAAGCCTTTTAATCAGTTTCCACTGTTTAAGAAGGATTTTATGTTTCATAATCCATGATGAGCATGCAGAAAATAAGAAATTAAGAATACCTTGAAGATCAAGAATGGAATCATCTAATTTGTATCTGTGACTCTTCAGTAACTTAATGTTGTCTTCGTGATGCTTGATTTTCATCCCTAACACATGCAAATCATCTTGAAGTTTCTGCAGAGTTTAGGTTATCACAAAGTGAGTAGCTAGAACATTCTCAACTTACAAGTATCAAGAGTGAATGTATATAAGTGAGCTTAAGAAACATAGAGAAGTGTGCATCTTTTTTTGTGACAAGAGTGAATATATACAGGTTTCTGCAGAGCTTGGGTTATCACAAAGTGAGTGCCTAGAATATTCTCAAACTACAAGTATCAAGAGTGAATGTGTAGAAGCGAGCTTAAGAAACATAGAGAAGTGTGCATCTTTTTTGTGACACCTTCCTTAGTAAGACACATATAAATATATATAGTTACACACACAGACATAAAAACAGTAGACAGATCCTAACCACAAGTAAAATTGAGCAAAAAGAGCATGATGATCAAATGAATGTTTCCAATTCTGTCACGATAGCTAATATGACATTACTGTTTCTCCTACACCAGTATTAGAACTGTTAAATACACTCACATCAAGACTCAAAAGACTTCAGAATGATTTCACTACTTCCATAGACAGTTGCAGCAAAGAATATTACAGCATAATTAATTTTTACTTCAGAACCTTAGAATTGTAGATGATGGTTTGTGCTTGTGGAAATACTCCATTTTGCATCTCATCGCTGACAACCATACTAGGTTCTTTCGGATCCACTTGCATTAACAGAGATGACGATGCATCCTAAAAAGAAGAAAGAAAAAAAGAAGCTGCCTTGGTAAGAATCAAAATGCTAATAAGAAAAATTATCTTGTATTGCACACATTGTAAGAAATTAGAGAATAGAATGGTCTGCCCATGAAAAAGCTCGTTTTTCTTCATGGAAAGATTTTCTTTACATAATGGCTAACCATGGGGCATTAACATGCATCACTCTAAAGAACAACAGAGGATGGAAGAAAAAAACAATTTTCTCCAATCAAATAAATAAGAAAAATACAATTCTAGATAAATCCACCAGCACTACTTTCTACGAGGATCTTCAAGCTAGAACAAGAAAATGCCAGAAATTTCTCACTGAACTGATTAAACTTCAGAATGGGGAAGAGTAAAATGATAATATACAATTGACAAATGAAAAAGCTTTAGCTCCATTCAATTTCCCTAAAAGTGCGCTATTTATTTGAAGGTTAAATAAATTACATGCCAAGGTAAAAGCAATCTTCTGGTTTAATTGTATGCCATTCAAGGGATTTACAACATCAAAGAATGCAACATTCTTTCATTGTCTCATCCCACAAAAACTTCATTGAACCTCAATGAATTTTCTTGTTCCGAATTTATACATTCTTTTTCCTCCACCCAATGACTCGTCATCTAAGTGTTGTTTCCTGTTAAAAGAAAACAGTAACAGCAAAACCAACTACAAACTCACTTTATAATGCTTTCTTACAACCTCAAACTCAGGTTCGAGTTCCCGCTACAAAAATTTGTTTTTCCTCCAAAAAAACATTACTATTGAGAAGCAGGCGATCCCATGCTCATAGATAATTTAAAAAAAAAAAAAATCAATCAAGCTAAATTTCACAACAAACTGTTTATTAAAATACCAGCAAGGCCCACATTGCAAAATTTCCACCTAAACACATTCCTAATAAGAAATTACCACCATCATAACCAAAATCAGCAAGCTCACTGTTAAAATTTCCCTTTAATAATACTACAAATTACAAGCTTTTTCAAGATTCCCGTGAAAGGTTTCTTCTTTTCACTCAAGAAACTCATAAAATAAAATAGACATACAGAGAAGACTAACATGACACAACAAGATTGTCTTTATGACCTTCAAATTACTTAAAACACCAAAACAAGCCCATGCATGTTTAGAAACCCGAATGGTTTCAGTTTGGTTGCCAAGAAAATGTGGCAAAAAGAAAGAAAGAAAAGACTTAAACTTTACATTGCGAAATAAGAAAGTTCAAGATATTATTTAACTTACTTACATTTTCTTGGGGAAAAAACAGAGAGTTTGAGAAGTGACGCAAACCTGAGGATGGTTGCTGGGTTGAAACATTTTTTTTTTCTTCTGAGTTGAACTCTGATGGCTATGCCACTCTCTCTGTTCTTGTTTCTTTTCTCTCTAGTTTTTTTTATTATTATTATTATATTTGAAAGTAATAACGCTCTCTCTCTCTAGACTTTCAATCTTGATGGAAACATTTTGGGTCTTATATGGTAAATTCAAGCATGGGTCTCTTTGGATATAACGGGGCGGGTTTGTTCTTCGTACCCGAATCGTGAAATCTATTTTAATAAATTAATAATTTTAATTATATAATATTTTCTTTCCATCTCAAGTCTCAACTTAAATTTAAGATTAATTAATCAATTTTTAAAATTTCATGCCACCATAATAATAACTTTTAATTGTGCAAATTACAACGTTCCCTTTCAAAATCTATTGTAATTAAAAATAGAATCTTTTTATTTTATTTTTTCAAGAATATAGTATATGATGAATTTCTTCATGTCACTTATCAGATTGCATCTACGGAGTATCACCAAACAATCCCTTATGAAATTACAGAAAATAAATTAATTTTCGAGATGTAACTGGTAATATTATATATAAAAAAATTCTATATTAAAATATTAAATTTCCCTGTTTGCTTTTATTGATTAAGAATTAATTTTATAATTTGAAATTAATTGAATTTTAACCAAAACATAAAAATAATTAATGCTTGAAACGGAAATGTTTAGTTTTTTACTATAGTGAGATAAATAAGCAAAGTTTTGAACTAAACTTCAAAGATCATCAATATACTACAAAACCCTAACAATATACAATATGCTTACCAGCAACATATGAGGGAAGTGCATCCAGATATATAAGATGAACAGGCTTGTTTGTTATCAGCAAAATATCCTATCGGGTCAAATAGCTATTATCTACAAAACACACCAACTATTTCCTCCTACGCACAGACTCCACTGCCTGATCCATAAGTTTGATATAATTCTTGGATTTCTTCTTCAACTTCTTTAAAGCATTTTCACGGAGTCTGGTCACAAGCTCTATCTGTCCTGTTATATCTTGCAACATTTCCATGCCTGCTTCGAGTTGCATTTGGATTTTCATCACCTCTGGAGCAAGACTCATCTCATTCTCCAAGGTCCCGACTGGAAAGCAAATTTCAGAATCCCTGAAGACAACAGATAATTTAAACTTGGTTGAGTTTAACGAGTTTAACCGTACTTAGCCATCCTTTTCCTTTCTTACAACCCTGAATAAAATGCAAATCTGGTAAACTTTTGGATAAAACACATGAAGAGATAACTTATGAATGCACGCTCCTAGACATGCACACGAGCCCATCAAATTTCATCTAAGTTTCTAGCACTCCTGATTGGTCCTAATTGATGCGGTGATAGAACTAGCATTGCAAAAATGTATATAATACAACCAATCCAAGGAAGAAAAATACAGTCATAAACACAAATTATTAACCACATACATGTGCATATTTACATGTGGCTGTGAAAGAGAGAAACATACCAGCATCCAAGAGACATAATTCCATTTTCAGTGACTCTGATGATCCCACCGTCTAAAGAAACAGCACCATGTTTGATACAAGCACCGGCTTCATTCATATGTTCTTTGGTGTCATAAACTTGGAGTTCTCCAAAAAGACGATAGAACAAAGTTTCTCGAAGACCATATCCAGATGCTGTGCTTATGTTCATATCTTGGGTATCTATATTAATCATATTGGCAGCATACCCAATGAAACCTGATGGCACGTTCCCACATTGTAATGTAGGATCTTGCAGCTTTAGTTTCCTCTGTGGATCACCACATTCAAGCTCCCCTGTGTAAGGCCTGTCAAAAAATCTCAAATCATGGGTACTGATTTATCCATTTCTTGTAAAACTAGTTAAAATCACATCATGGTTACCACTTAATACCGAAGGGTATGCAAGAGGAATCCCAAGTTTATAAGGTGCAGATCAAGAGGAATCAAAATGCAAGCAACAGCCTATTATAGTACCTTATATCCTCCAGGCATATAACAAGAAAACGACCACAAATAGATTTTCCAAAAGCACTCGCAGCTTCCTTGGATCTGCACACAACAGCAAGCATTTGGTCTTCACCCAAGAACTCAGCCAATATCCTGCAAATGATGATGTTAAAAGAAAATATTATACATAAGAAAGTGCTCAAAGCTCTTCATCTCATTAACAACAAGATAAAATAGATAGCTACATACCTGCTTAGCTTGTTGGTGCGAACAGTTCCAAGGAGGGCAACCAACCCGAATATACCCTCCATGAAATGGTTTTGTGGTTCTTGCGATGATAAATCTCTATAACAATGGCAAAGAATAGATGCTGCAGAATGGTTCCTGCTTTCAATTTGTACCAGGATCTCCTCCTTAGTAAGCACATAGTTTGAATTGTTCAAGGTTGGTTCCATGGAAGCTGGGAGCAAAGCCAACCGCACTACATCATTGCTTTTGATTAGCAAGGCAAACAAATTTAACACTATTTTACATGGTCATGAAATTGAAGGCACACGCCAAAGTTTGGACAAATATCCAGAGACAACTATTGATCGTCCAATTTTTCTTGCACTTGATATTTAATGTATGCTTAATGAAGTGTGAAACTTAATGGAGAAAAACTGTTCAGGTAGTTCCAAACCTTGCAGTCCAGACACGTACTCCTCAATTTCTCTCTTTTTTTCATTCAGGACTTCTAGTTGCCTTTCTGAATTTCCGATTCGCTCGCCATATTTTTCAATGTCATCCACTAGTCCCTGTCAGGAATAGTCCAGGAAAGAAACTGAAAATCTTGACTTGATCTATTTGCTATATAACAAGCGCTACTTAAAGATACAACTCATAAAATCTCCTGACCTTCATGTTGGACAGGGGCACCCAAAACAAATAAAAGAAACATAGCTGCACATTTACATTGAGAAAAACAGGGTTCCATGCTAATTCTTAAGATCGCATTTGCATCAAAATTTATACCTTTTCATTATTTTCAATGGGCGTCATTAGGCTTTCAGTATGCTCAAGGGATAATGAGTCCTGAAGCAGTGGGACTTTTCTGCTTGAATATGGTGATAAAATCTCATCACACTCCACTATTGGGGCTTTCATGACTGGAAGTATGACCCTCAGCTGCAGCTCTGTGTAACAGGAGTGAGCAGCAATAAAGCAAAAGCTTCCATCACTTGGAGGGATTCGAATAGCCGGAATAGTGCAGCGACCATGCCTCAAAGTATACTGAATAGCATCCTGTAAATTAAATGATTCTGACTTTATAGTTAGTGAATGGCACTGGCCAGCTTTCTCTTCATTATGAATACGAGGATCAACATCACCCTGAGAATCGACAACTTCAAAAACTATATTTTCCAGATCAGATCCTGCTGTAAGAAACTCTGGTAGCTGAAAGGGAAAAATAGTGTAATTAGTTGGGACTTACTATAAGAAGACACATATCAATGACCATAAAAAGCAAAAACTTACATAACTCACCTTTGATGCAATTCTCAGCTCCCTCTTCTCAGTTTGAAGCTCTTGCTTAAAAACAACTTTTTCTTGATAAGAAACAGAGTATGATACTGGAAGAAAGGAAGAAGAATCTAATTAATATTTGCAACATATCAATACAGCTGAAGTACTAGCGAGCCTCATATTGTCAAGTTATTAGTTCTTGCTACAGAAATACAGTATAATGTTTGTCAAAATCTAAGTCAATGAGTTCTTATGCCAGATCATTCAGAATTGTGTCTTAAGGCCAGTAAAGCAAATTACCAGAACATGATTTACTAGAAACCAGTGGAGCTAGAGATTGATTGTATTTTACAAGGTTCGAGTGCTTTCTGAAGAAAGAATGCCCACAATTTTAGAAACCAGACTACTGAGTTCATCTTAGGAAAAGATCAAGGAACACTATTATTGACTGCACAGTTAATCAAAGTTTGAGAAGTTAGCATAATATGATTAAAAAAACTAGAAAGTTAGTAGTGATTATATGGTACATATAAAGCAAACAACGTTTCTTAAGACATAAACATATTCATACAGCTAACAGCATCCCATAGGACAGACAAGAAAATATTTTCTTGGCCGTGATAATAAGGTTTAGAAAAAGATCACACACACTTCATCTTTTAACCATTTTTATGTTTGACTTTCTTCTTTTAAAGTCTTTCAGCCTTGTGATAATCTGAAAGAGTTGTACAATGACAGAAAAAAAAATCAAGGGATTACAAGCTATGTTACAATAACAGCATACCTATTCTTCCAAAACCAGCTGTTACCTTCAAGACACCACTGAGATCAATGCATCCATCCTTGTCCACCTAAAATTGAAAAAGTTCAAACTCAGCACTCATATCACATTGCAATGCTTAACACTCAATTCCAACTATTGTTACATTTATGCTTGAGAATTAAGATCTCCAAATGAACCATATAAGGTGCTGTCTAGTTACATTCATGCTTAAGAATTATGATCTCCAAATGAACCATAAGAATTTGCATGCCATATAAGGTACTGTCTAATGTTTTAGGAGTTATGTATACAGAACTAGGCAGTTCACTTTCTGGTACACAAATTGCAAATATTCATTGAATATGTGAAGATATACCATAATTGCTGGCAGCAGGTGCGTGCATCATTCAACATCAAAGGAACAGGGGAAAAAAAAAAAACACCTCTGGTCAAGGAATGCGTCACTACTACTTGAAACAAGTACCCACAGGGAGACCACATTATTCTAATGCAATGCCTCTTCATAAAAGTTTGCTTTTCAGCACACCCAGGAAAAAAAAAAAGACCTGTTAGTAAAAAGAAATTGTCCCAGAGATGAAGGCTTTCTGTAACCAAATTCATTCACTTGTAAAATGAACAGATGAGAAGCCAGCCAAACCCCCATCTCTTTATCAGCAGGGATATGTTACGAATTTCTGAGAAGCTTAAATTAAAACATGCATGGGGACTAGCATCACTGATTACAGTGCATATTTATTAAAAAGGTATGAATGAAATCAATTCACCCGCATTGCCACCTTCCAACTGAAGAAGAGCACCGAACAGAAAATGCAAAGATGAAAAGTAGAAAGAAATTCTACAAAGGCTATATCTTCTACACAAACTAACCTTTTTTTTATCAGTACATGGTCAGATATTATCAAAATCCTCGACTGCATTTGCATAGCTTACACAGATTCAAAACAAAGGCAAATGTAATCTATTTTAAGGCCATGAAATAGACTGTCATCCACAGTTCACTATATGCATGATACTACCCTAACATATTGCTCCCCCACCCACCCCTTCAAAAATAAAATTTTTTTTACAAAGGCTGTATCTTCTATGCAGACTAACCTTTTTTTATCAACACATGGTCAGATATTATCAATATGCTCAACTGTATTTGGCATTGCTTGCACGGAGATTCAAAACAACAGAAAATGTGACATATTTTAAGGCCACGAAATAGACTGTCATTCACAGTTCACTGAATGCATGATACTAACCTAACATGAGCACACCGAAATGTTAACTACACAACCCAACCATTATTGGAAATCAAGAAAGTCGAGATCCAAACCTTACGCTTTGAACCTTCTTTATCGAGGATATGAAACCCATCCACATTCAGCTGAACTTCCAAACCTTTTTTGATGTGGTTACCATAAGCATCAAGCATCTGGAAGGCATATGTAAAATAAGCATATCAATAAAACCCATAAACAATTAGTCAATGATCTCATTCTCTTTCTGTTCCACTCAGTTTGTGTGCTGAGAATCTTATACATGCCTAAAAGATGATTCTGGTATCTATAGTAAGAAATTACTTCGATGCACCATAATGTCAAGTAAATTGGCTTATTTAGTCAAATCATGCTCGGTTCATTAAAATGTGACATCACTATGATCTAGCTAGCAAACAATACACACTGAATTTTTATTATTAATACTATTTTTCATTCCACATCAAGTACACTTGATAATTTAGTAAGATACAGATTTCGCAAAACCTATTAATCAAAAAAAGAAGCATATAAGAAACATTAAAAGCAAAGGGATAGTAAGATTAAATACATAACAGTTTAATAACGTTTCTTATATTGTAGTCACAGATTTTGCATCAATGAGGAAAGGAAATTTAAATGTCAATGCTCCATTCAGCAAGGTGTAAATGAATTTCTACAATCAGACATCAAATCCCTAAGCTTTTATCCTTGTATCACCTGAAGGATCACTGAACTGTATTAGTTCTTCTAGTTCTGTAAATTAGATCCTGCTGCTAAACTTTAAGAAAGTGATAACTGGGTATATAATATCTAAGGAAGCATGGGACTTAAAATGGTTAATGAACAATAACAATTTGGAAGTTGAAAATTCTCAAACGAAATATCTTCAGAAGCTGCAAAAGTGATCAGATTTAAGTATGATTGTTTTTGTGTGTGTGATTTTAACTCTAATTACGTTAGAAGTAATCCACAACCCAATTTTTAATTTCATCTCAAAATACAGATTTGCAACAGCTCACATAAGCACATGAAGAAACCATGACTTTCCACTTGTCCTTAAATACAAGATGCACCAGAAAATTTTAATAACAATTACCTTTAACACAAGTTCTTTCACCACGAAACCTGGAAGCAAGTGTTTTTCCTGTATTGGTGGTTGGCCTGTGATGTGCGGTACTAATCCAGGCATAACTGATACAAAATGAGGAACATAAATGAAGAATCCACTAGAACATCAAGATAGGCAATTAAACATCACGACTGCGCCATTATGAACAACATTGTTACATATGGATCGAAGTACCTTGACACGGAATAGAAACTGAAACCAACCCATCTACAGGGCATATCACCAAAGTGGCTTCATACTCTGGCCGTATTCTATCCAACTTGTCACTCACAATTAGCACATTCTGAATTTTTTAAAAAACAATCCAAGTAAGGCATGATTGTGTAAGAGGCACATTTTGCCTAAGAAAAGAAACAGACACCAACATCTACAAAAGGGCCACGGTTAAAGAATACCTGAACTTTTAGGGCCAATTTATCAGAAGAAAGGCCTTTCTTAAATTTGTCTATTTCAGCAAGCACACCCACAATTGAATCTAGCCTCACAGTTATTTCTGGAACAGATTTAAATGGGATTTGATTGCCGTAGATGTCAAGACACCCAATAGAGAGTGATGGAAATCGTGAACCCACCCTAATTAGATGATTGTTTGCTTATAAGAAGAATGAAGACTTACAAATATTATATATAATAAAAGGATTGGAACACAGTAATTCTAAAACCATTTTTTAATGAACTGGAAAGGATTTAAAATCAAGTCTTGAAGGTAACTGTAAACAGTTTAATCCAAAGAAAGTCAATAAGTTAATAATGAAAAGCTACTTACCTCACACATGGTTTTCCCTGTATATCACCCAAAAGCTTCCACTTTCCAACCTCTTGAGATGCCTTGACCATCAATCTTTTTTCATATTTCTTACAATTTTTATCACTCTACAGACAATTTTATTACATTAGAACATGATCAGGAACATAAACTACACTACGACATATGAAAAAAAATACATGATTAAGTAGTGCATCACTTACAAGAGTGAATAAAAAAGTGTAAACACCAGCCTCTTTAAATAGGCTGGGTAACTTGCAACCCAGTGAAAAAATGTACAAGCCATCAAATCCTTTACGAGAAGAAGGACCTATGCGTGCTGAATATAAATGCCCTACGTTTTGGCTTTCCTCTGCTGATTTTTTTATTTTAACCTCAATAGACATCTCTAAATTAGTTTTGACAATATACTTTTGGTCCAAAATCTTTGAATGACTGGAAGAAACATAACAGCCAGGCCGAACAACTGCCACTATTTCCTTTGGAGGAGCGCATCCAGCTTCAACTGTAGATTCAGCAGGGAATCCCTAAATCATAGAACATGATTATATAGATAGTTACACTACCATAAACAGAAACCATAATGGAAAAAAATGTAAGCACCTAGTGATCACCATAAAGGTTGAGAAGACATATATACTCAATAGGTTTAAATTCTGAATTTTGTGCCAGCATAAGCTGAGTGGCTTAGCTACTGTATGGAGCTTGATTTTCAAGACATCTATTCAATTTGTCCTACCCTAGCATGCTGAAAGGAGGGGGGAAATGTGAATGGCTACTTCGCTTCAAAATAAGCAGAGGAAAAACAGTTAGAATACACTGACCCCATCAATCTCCAACTCTCGACAATGTTTTCTTCTAAGCACCTCAATCGTAGAGGGAGCTTTCTGACTTTGCTTCTGAAGTTGGCAATTCCACTCAGAACTTTCAATAGTTTGGCACTAATACAGTGGATCATGATTCCGAAAATTACTCAATCATACAGAACAGTTAAAAAATATTGATAAAGATGTGCCATGTAGGTGTGTTCAAAGGAAAAGAAACATTAAATGTAAACATGAAACAAACCTTCCCAGAGTCGATCACACTAATAGGTATTGATATAGAGCTGCGAATATCAAATCTGGCAATCTCATCTTTAACTGAAAGCACGCAGCCATTCTCCTCTGCAATGTCCAGTGGCCTTCCATATCCATATAAACAAATGAACATATATCATGAGAAAAATATCACAAATATATATTTAACAGACAAAGAAATTCTGCAAACAAAATATAAAATACAGCAAACCTGCATATAATCCGAGCATCCCCTATTGAATAGAGACAAGAAAAGACAAGGTCAGGTTCATTGATTTCAACAAAAGGGCATTGATAGGAAAGTCATCTGTTCCATTTATATTTTAAAAATGTGCAGGCCTCAAGTTCAATGTCATAATGCTGCAAGAAATGTTACTTACCACCAGCATCGCCTTGAACTCCTTCAATCAAAAAATGTTCTAATGTTAGGTAAACATTTTTATTATGGAACCCTGGGCCAGCTCCCTTTAAAACTTTTATTTTCTGACCACGTTTCCAAATTGTTCCCTTCCTTGTCAAAGTATCACGCACTCTCACAACTACAAGTTGAAAAGATAAAAATTATGTGATCAAATAGAATCAGATATAAAAAAACAATTAAACAACAAAAGTAAGACTTGAATGAACAAATTTTAAACTTAGAAATATTATGTGGTGGGCTGCAGATGAGTTAAAAATTTATAATCAAATCAAGATGTCAACCAACATGTTTCCCTCTAAAAGATACGATGTTAATCAGCCCTACCATCAGATGAAATGCCAGGTATTTTGTTTGTGGGGCCAACAACAAGAACTCCATCATCCTCACCAGCACTGACTTCTATATCATATTGAGAATGCATCTCAAGAATCCAATCTTCATACTCCTTTTCCAGATGTGAAGGACTTGACAATTTACCATTCCTTGAAATGTCAACATTAACTTCTACAACAATGAAATTATTAAATTAATAAGATCTAATGGACTAAACCAACTAAAACTATTTCCATATTGATAACGGAAAATGAGATAAAAACACAACCTTTTTCTTTCTCAAGCATCTTATGGCTGAAGTTCTTCAAAGCAATTGTAAAAGGATTGCAGTGTGCTAGATCAGTCTGTAAATTGCAGTTTATTTACATTAACAAGGTTCATTTAACTGTCCGCAACTACATTTACATTACAAGAGTGTATTTATTGCCTAAACAATATCCCGAAGTGATTGAAGTTGGCTATTAGATGTGTGTGTGTGCGCTTATCCATTCCTCCAGCTGAAAATTAAAGCATCAACGTGTCACCAAGGTACATGCGTGCACAAGAACACCTAAGAAGCTGTTCAAAAATAGAGCAATACTCTAAAAAACTAGAGTCAGAAGCAAAGGCTAGAATTTACTGTTCAAATGTAATATTTATCTATCCAAAAAACTAGTTTTCCAAATTTATACGAGTTTGGAAAACATATTTTAGAGTTTTTACACAATTTTCCACTACAAATTTTTTCGTTGTCTTTCAAATGAAAAAACGTGAAAAATATTATTATCTTTTCTTTTATATACAAACACTTTTTAGCAATGTAAGAGATTAAAATTATTTTTTATATATTTTCATATTTGGTTGGTGTCATAAATTTAATTTTTATTATAAATCTAATATAAAGCTTTTTTTTAGTTAACATTATAACTTTTAATTTGAATAAAATAAAATTAATATTCTACAATTAGATTATCACAAATGACTATATAGATTTGATTTTTTTATGAAAATATTTGTAATCTTGATGTTTTTTTTTTTAATGGAAAAATTTGTCTTCAACAAATGAACAAGTTTTTCAAGACTGAAAAAGAAATAGTATACAGAACCAATCCTAAGTTTTGCCTTTTGAACTTATTTTTCCTTTTAAAACCGAAGCTAAAGAGTGATGTAGATGACATAAGGAGAACAACGAAAAATCTAAGTGCAGAATACATATTGAATAAGAAATAATTGCTCACTTATTAGCCAAACAACTACTGATGCATTTCTAAGGTGACAGGAAATGTGTTATGATTGTTATTAGCATAGATTTCTGCTTGTTTTTTTTTTTTTGTAAACTATAAACTAAAGAAAAGCCACTACTAAACAATTATTTTTATTAGCATATGGAGGTTGTGTTTGGTATGTTGAACAATATTGATTGAATTGAACAAATAATTGTCTTATCTTGTATTTTGTGTGCTTTGGATTGAATAATTTGTCTTATTTTATATTTGATAGATATTGGATGGGACCCAGCTAACCCGAGGCTAGAATCGGTTCGGGTTTAAGAAAAAATAGAAGGATTGATCCGACCTGACCTTGTCAAAAACTCAGGTCAACCTGCAACTCAGTCGGCCTGGGATAAAATACAGGTAAAAAATTCATTAATCTTTTTTGAGTTTTTTTGGTCAAAACAAGGTTGATTTGATTCTTTTTTTTTTAATTTTAGTCAACTTGGGTTGACCCTCTCGAGCCTTGCCCTAGATCAATCCTCCAAGTCAAGTTTTAAAACTACGATAATAACCATTTTTATCTTTATATTGACTTGGTTCAATGGTCAACCCAACCCATGACCCACATCTTGCCCTCGTTTGACCCCCAAGTAGAATTTTAAAACTATGATAATAACCATTTTTATTCTTACATGGACCTGGGTCAATGTTAAACCTAGAGTCGAATTTTAAAATTATGATAATAACTGATTTTATCATTATGTTGACCAAGGTCAATGGTCAACCCGGCTTGTGACCCGAACCTTGCCTCGAGTCAACCCTCGAGTCGGTTTTTTTAAACTATAATAATAATAATAATCACTTTTATCCTTGCATTGAACCAGATTAACCCGGACTAACCCTTTTGCTAAGAATTGGACAAACTTGTCCTACCCTTTTTAGTGAAACAAATTTATCTACTAGAACAACCTTGGACAGGCTGTCCAAAGGTGCACCAAACATCTTCACAAAAAAAAAAATTATCATGTGAAGTCCATCTTTATCCAACACACCAAACACTTACCTTAAAAAACAAATTTGCACAAATTAATGCTCCAAGTGAGAAGACATAACAACGGAAGAGGAATCGATCCAATGAAAGTAATTAGACTCCATACCATGTAAACAACTGCATATTAAACACTAAGCTGTGGCAAATAACATTGTAAACATGTGTGCATGCTGTAGACTCCATCAAGTTCCTTACCTTTGAGGGTGTTGGATTGAAACCAGCATCAGTCTCTGCAAATACAACAGTTTCCACTGAGTACTGATACTTCAGAAAAAAGTACACAAAATATACAGAGATGCGAAATTTTTTACAAATGTAATATAGTAGATGAGAATATTTCCGCAAAAAAGAAGAAATACCAATAAAACATTTAACTCTTAAGCAGCATCTCTTCAATATGTGAGCTTTATCTCCTTTTTTCTGCTTGAATTCCATGAAAGGAAGACATGCCTACAATGAAGCAGAATGACTGATATTATGTGCAATAGTCACTGAGATGCAGATCAACCAGTAAAACAAAGGTTGAAGCACCAGAGACTTGTAAAAACAAATGGATGAAACTAGAGCATGTGCATGTGCAAACAGAAAAACAGAACTAGAGCACAAAATATTTTGTATTGTTTAATTCCTCCCTGGAACCTGATTTGCAACTACTTCAATTCCTTTTAATTTGTGTATCAGTGTTTATGCATGCACAAAAGGTAAAATTTAACCGACTCTCATAATCTGCAGTCCCAACAATTGAACGTGAGTGCAAAAGTTAACATCCCCTGGTAGTGTTTCACCTGAGTTCAATATTGAGGGATGCCCCCTTTGAAGTTCCATTAAAGTGTCAATACAGGTTACTTTCTCAAATCCTAGAAGTAATAGTGGGTGGAATGAACAAGACATAACATGCAGCAGAAGGAAATTCTTACATCTAACAACAAATTTCTATAGCATTGGACAGCAGCTCGGCAAGCAGTCAACTTTAAGTCTGATTTCTTAGCTTGTAGTTCTCTAGCAGTGTTAGAATCAATAAATAATGAAACCATTACAAACGTTTGATAATATAAGCAATTGTTTAGTTAACCCTATAATCCATACTCCCTAAGCAAATCATGTAACAGAGGCAGATCGGGCAACTAGTAGCTCCAGAAGGAGACAAACCAGAACATCTTCCAAGACTTTTATATTTCAGAGACTTGTCATCAAGAACTTTCTGCCTAGATGATCACCATTACTTCATGCTTGAAGCGAACCAGAAGATATTTAGTATGAGCACTTCATTGGCCTAGATTTTTAAGCAAGTTACCTTTACACTACTTGACAAGTCACCAAGTCTAAATAATTCTGGAATTTCATGGTGCTTATTCATGTAAAAGCCAGCAAGTTCCAAGTATTGCAGGAACCATTTGTTAAAATCCTTTATCTAGTAATTGTCATACATGTTAAATTTTCAATTCACCTTCTTGTGCTTAGATTTCTTATATCAGGATGGACTACAATCACCTAGTGCATCAATCTTCAAATACAGGAACTATGAACTCCGATGATAATAGAGGATGCTAAACAAATGGGTACTGGAGTTAATTTTGACCCCCACTAAGAATCTAAGACTTAAACACTGTATCATTGAGATAATGCATGCGCAAATCAAAATCCACATGCAGCTTAGCTCTGTAAGTACAGCAACAGCAATGCAGCATGGTTCTGAGAATGCATAGCAAGCCTTGTTAATTAGTATCTAAGTATTGAAACCTTGACTATATCTTGAACACAGAAATACTTTAGTCTTTTTTTTTTTATCAAATACTAAATTTCCCACTTCTAAATATTAAGAGCAGAACTGGTATGATGCACAAAATAGCAGATAGTGATTCATCTACCAATCAAATTAATTAGGATATATAGAAAGACAAATAACTAACCCATCGAGCATCTGGAAGTAGACGGCCAAGCCTCCGAATAGAGACACGTGTGAAGGTCTCAAAGCTTTCTCCATTTCCACACCCTTGATCTTCCAAATTCTCCAATATCTTTTCAATACTCTCTTTTCCCTTTAACAAGCAAATTCTCAAATCAAAAACTCTATTACAAGAAAGAAAATAAGTTTTGCTAGCTGTTTATGTACCTCAGAAATGGGGAAATAAACACACTTTATACGTGCATTGGCTTCTTGAGACGCCCTTGAACCTGAAATATCACATTCTTAGAAACTAATTCTAGAAATGCTCAAAGCTGGCATATGCTAACAGCTCACATGGCATCACTGGCCACAACTCAAAATAAGAACAAAGGAATTGAAAAGAACATACAAGCTAAAGAATATGAAAAGAGATGTTCATGATAATACCAGAAATTTAGCTTCATATATTTAACAAAGACGAACAGTGTGTTTTCACCTGAGCTTCTGGTTGAGGCAACATCCTGTTTGATGGAAAAGCGAAGCTGAAAAACAAACTCTGGACCATTGCAAGAGTGCAAGTTGGTAGTTGACACCTCCCCACCATCAATCTCAGCTAAATCAATACCATTAACCTGAACAGCCAGCATGTGGTGCTCTATGTTAAGGGAATTGACCACTCACACAATCAGACAAGTGTAAATCTCAAGCACCTAGGCCTGCAGTCATTAACAGAATTAAAAAGTTCGAGTATCCCATATGCTATTCCTGTTTTTGCTTATTCGCCGCTATTATTAATTACTTCTAAGATACATATTTTATTAGAAGATGTAAGAAGCTGCAGATCAGTAGCTCACATCTGCTATATCAACTCCATCAAACGTTTAAGTTCATAAAAATTCACACACAAAACCTAACTCTATCCAAAATAAATGGAAATCTTTTTTCCTCTGAAAATAAATGTAAAGTGCATGCAACATTGCGGTTACTAGGGAAAGTCTAACATATACCAAGGAATTATTCAAAATCAAGAACATCAACATATTCAAAAGCAGGAACAGCAACATATTCAAAAGCAAGAACAGCAACATATAAGACCTGAAATTCAACAGGTCTGGTAGTCTTCCCAGTTTTGGACACCTCATCACACTGCACAGAAACAAAATAATTCAGAAATGTTAAATGTTGGACAGTAGAGAACAAAGCATAATAATGCACAAGAAACTTCTATCATCTAGAGAAATCACTGATCTATGGTGCCTATATGAATGATAGTTATGCTATAAAGTCTAGTATACATCCTCTTATTATCCTAACAAATGCAAAATCTATTGTGAAGTATCAACTACTAAACTGTAATGAATGTTGAGTAGGTTTGGAATTTAAAAGGAAATGAGTGGGTTTAAATTGCCTTCAAGCATAAATACAAAAAAGAAAGAAAAACTATGAGCTATTTAAATGACATCATAGTTAATTATTTTCCTTGCTGGGGATTGTTCATTCAGCAGTGTGGAATTCATCACTGCACTTTTAAGTAACTGAGTCTTTGAACAGCACTAGATAGAGTGACTTAATTTATTTTACATAAAAGAAAAAATATACACACATGCATATAGAGGCGTGCATATGTATAATGAAGCAGGATGAAAGTCAAACTTACTGTTCTAGAGAAGCACATTTGATAAGAGCAAATCCATGCAGATAAAGAGAACAATGTTGCAAAACAAATAAGAACACAAAATGCCAATAAAATTAACTAAGAACTAAGTGCAATGTCACAAGCATGCATCATGCTCTGTTGAGGATTATCAGTTCATAAACTTGCACAAACTCAGTAATGTTAGTGCACCAACTTGTGAAGGTAGCAACTTAACATTTAGATTTCATGCAGTTCTTTTTTCTCTGTGGCCAGCTAGATTTTTACTTAGAATGCCTCAAGAGTTACTAGCAAAACAATATTTGCTGATAAACTTGATGTCATCAAATGACATCATATTTAAACTAATTTTCATCAGAAGTCACCATGTAAAAATGGTTTAAGTATTCAGTGTGGTTTAACCACGAGATTCTGAAAGTGTAATATTTTCAGTTACTAACTGCAGAAAATAAGGAACACCTTTAAGATTACTCTCTTGAGCAAGGGTTCTTTTAAATCATACATAAAACCTTCATTGCAAATTAAAAGGAAAAAAAAGATAACAATCCTTGTTCCAATTCAGAACAGAAGATGTTGGTAAATGACAAAGACAGTATACTGACTAGGAACCAAATATTTTCACTGCATAATCATAGAAAAACATTTTCCAACCAAAACTTTGTTGCTTCCTCAAGAAAATGACAACCATAAGATATTAGCAACAATACCAATTACAATGACAAAACATCTACTCTTTTGTAATTTGCATATGAGGAGAGTTCTTTTTTTGTTCTTTAATCTCGCAAGCACACCTGAATATAAGGAAAATATATGTCCTTCAGCTTGCATTGGAGTTGAAATATGTCCAAGTCTCTTACTTTAGGCTCCAATATCTCAACCTGGTAATCATTTAGCAAAATTAAGCAGATGAGCTCACTTTTAATTGCTATTCATAGTACAATTCACATACTACTTCAAGAGGATTTTAACAATGCTGCGAGAAGTAACAGATATTCACCTTTGTGAAACTTCCCTGAGGGGATTTTCCAATTTCATCTTCTGAAGGATCCCTCATGCCTCCACTAGTCTAAAAATAAAAGATACAAATAGCCTTAACTGAAATTTGATATATCATAAAACGAAAAAAAAAAAAAGTTTGCTTTAAAAGGAAAGAATAACTTGTTCACGGAATTTATTTACCTTCCAAGTTGGTTCAGAACCAGAACTGCGGAGCAGAGCCTCTCTCTCAAGATGTAGAGTATAGACTTTCTTTGACTCCTTTGTCTTGGAAGATACTAAAGCACGTCTATAATAGGGAAGAAAAATGAGTTAGACCAACATTCAAACTAACATGTTACTACACTGGAGCAACCACACAACAAGATGGTTAGAAGAGGTTTTATACCTCCCTAAATGCATGGTAGCAATTGGTCCACCATATCCAAACATGCCAAAATAAGGCTGTATTGCAGAAAACAACATCATAAAAAATAGAGCAAAAATAGCAAAGTAAAAGCAAGTTTATTAACCTGAGAACAATCTCTGGTTAGTTTATGATGACAATTTTAAAGCTGTTGCAATACAACAACAATAATAGCATCCCAGTATAGGAAAGGCAAAGGTATCATTGGACCTTACATAAATCACTGCTCTGCATCTAACGCCATCAATCTTGATGTGCATCGTATATAGATAAAAGGATTTGTTCAACAGTTGATAAAATTTCAGAGCATTAATGTGCTTTGTACACAAAGCATACCACTCTACATCAGCACATATTAGACAGTAAAGCAGAAAGTTTGAACTAAAACATACTATCAAATAAGGAGGTTTGACCCCTATTGCTTCTGCCTTGAATGATCTATGCAGTGAGGCTCCCATCTTTCCCCTGAACAAGATAGAGAATAAAAAAGTTCAGGGTCAAAGAAGCAAGAGACAAAATGATAGTCCAGAATACCTAGTTGCCATAATATCTACAGAAAACATGTCAAGCAAGGAACAAAAAACACTAGAGGCTGTATATTAAAAATCAATCATTATGTAAACGAAGTAAATATAAATTATACTCCTATGATTTCCGTTGGAAAAAATATTTAAATTCTTTCAACATCATGTCTACGTTTAACCATCAATTACAGTTTTCAGAAATGCAAACATATTATAATTTTTTCCTTTACTTTCTAAAGAATTCTTTTCTATACTGTTTAGTGAGAATTACATCTCGTACCAACTGCTTAAATCAGAAATGCTGTTCAATCATTTTTCTTCCAGTTTTATTAATTGAGGGATAATCTTTATGGAAAGAAAAATATTTCCACCTTTCTTCAGAGATCTGTCATCCTCTACAACATGCAGTTTTTCAAAGAACATGAAGAAAAGTCCCTCTGAAACAAATTGTTTCAGAACCTGTGATTCATAACCATAAGAAATATTTCTGTTTCTTCTATCCAGGAGATACCATTAAAAAAAACACAGTTTTAATGCCCTTCTAAACTAGTGCACTCCCCATTTGCTCTTCCAGATGCACCCAAACTTCCACCTACCCATCAAGAAATAACCTCAACTATGAAGAGAATGAGAAAAGCTGCTGTGACATACCATTTTACTATAGAATTTTCATCACTAGCATCCATTCCAGGACCAGTATCGAAAATTGAAATCTTATCCTTCATAATGTCCACACTGCAAAAGCACTAGATTAATGTAACAACATATCACTAAAGTTTAAAAATAAAACACCACGCAGATGCAACTAAAAAACTGTCACACTTGTCCTTTTACATGGTAAATGTCATAGAATAGCTTTCTGTTCAGAAACAGAATTCTCTTACGCTATTGGAAAAACTCCAGAGCAATCACCACAGATACTCTAAATGATGGATTTAACAATGGATTAAAAGGTGGCTTTGCTATCATTTAACTGTCATCACAGAGTAATTCATCAATACTGGTGAAAGCTTTTAAAATGACAACAATAGTTTTTGAAAACATTTGATTACTAGCCATTTGAGTCCTAACATAATTCCCATACAGAAGCAACTGAGGGGGTGCTTACACAAATGATGGCATAAATTAAGAAAAAATAAAAATTAATAAATAACAAAATGACATACCTGATCCGTTTCCTACCATTTTCACCAACAGACCATACTGCTTGCAAGGAATTATCCTAGTAAATGAAAAGCAGAGTCCATGTTCACTACTCAAAAAAAGAGTAGCACAAGATCCAATTCATTCTCACAATTATTCCACAAACTTACAATTAAATCAGCAAGTGCGGTCTCAAAGGTATACTCTTCTGGCAACTCCCTAAGTAATTCGGTATCAGGAGTCAAATCCCACATGTTCTACAAAAGCCAACTTAAATCCATCATCACAAAACTAACCAGAACCCTTCCAAATGTAACCAATCACTTAAATAATCAAAACAAGCACCACATACACCACTAACCTCAAAAGTATCAGTAACCTCAGCGGATCCATCCTAATTTCACCAGAAAAAAAAAAAAGGAAGCAAATCCATCATTAATTAACCACTAGTTCTTTCTTTCTTTCTTAGCAACAAAACAGAAGATGAATTAACACTTCAATTAAACTTCAATGTCACTCACGTGAAGCCGAAGGATGTGGCATTTATGCGGCTTGAAAGACTTAAACTTAAGCCTCTGCTTCATTAAATTACCATTTTCATCCTCCACAAACCAACTTTCACTTTCCCAGTTCAAAGTTCTTTTCTTTTTCATCAAAGGTGATGGATCTCTTTGAGCTACAGCATATTCTCGTTTAACCAAATCAATAAAGTCTTGCACCCACATTTCAGGTTTCGGATCAGTCAGTCTCACAATCACAGTCATTCCATTCGGTAACAAAATCTTGAATTTGTAAACCACCCCCCCTTCACTTCCTCCTCCTCCTCCTCCTCCACCTCTACCACCACCACCCCCATCATGCCGCACCAATTCCAACTGTCTCTTTCTACTCGGCTTCACTTCCATCTTACCCAACTCTGTCCAAAAAAAAATAATCTCTGAGCAAGTAACAAAAAATCTGTCCAAGAGAAAGAAAAATTCAAACAAAATCAAGTTTACAAATCACTCTCTCTCTCTCTCTCTCTCTCTCTCTCTCTGTGTTTAAAAATCAATTTGTCCAAAAAATTCAATCTTTGACTATTTTTTGCTATATCTACCATGAAACTCAAAAAAAAAAACCCGAGACCCAAAATTATCCAAGAAAAAGGAAAATTTGAAAAAAAAAATCAAATCTTTTATTGTTATTCACTATATCTAACATGAAATTCAAAAAACAAAAAAAACTAAACACACAAAAAGGCCCATAATTGTCCAGGAAAAGGAAATATTTAAAAAAAAAAAATCAAACCTTTGACTGTCATTTGCTATACCTACCATTAAATAAAAAGAAAAACACAAACAAAACCCAAAATTGTCCAAGAAAAATAAAAATTAAAAAAAATCAAATATTGAAACCTTAAAAAAGTTACTAAAAACCAACCTCTTCCTCTCTGTCTTCGTACGTTTGTAGCGTGACTGATAAGTTAAAGCACATACATGCATACATATATAAACCCACACATCATGCATACATACGTAGAAACTACTAATAAAATTATACGTTCATCACACAAACATACATGCGTAGAGGGAAGCAGAACGGAACGTTCAAGAAGCTAATAAAATTAACTAAAACAATTCTTTCTTTCTCACTCTCTCTGTATCAAGACTCCGTGCTAGTGTTCCTGGAGCTGTAAAGGATCAGCCATCGAGAGAGGAAGAGAAAGCCATGAAGAACGACAACGTTTCTGTTATCTTTAAAGAGTCGAAAAACAGAGAGTGCTATACTCTCTTTGTTCCGTTAAGGCGGGGAGTAGAATTTGGTCAGAGAATTTAGGTTTTTTTAGAGTGAGAAGCAGAAAATGCGTGTTAAAGAGGAGCTGAAGGGAGTAAGGGAGTAGAGAATATACTAGTTGTGAGGAAGATGACGAGAAGAAGGTTGTGTTGGTTTGAAAAATTTTGATTTTTTTTTTTGTTTTGTTTTTTATTGATTTAATATGTTTATACTGAAATTGAATTTTATAAAATAAAAAATAAAATTATTATTTTAATGAAAAGTGAAAAGCAACTTTTATCTTATGTTAGAGTGGTGTTTGTTATTGTTATAATAATTATTTTTAAAAAATATATTTTTTAATATATAAAACAGACTCTAAATATTGATAGGAAAAGAGAGCGTATCTTGAGTCAGAAATAGCTAGAATGCGCAGAGGGTGTTAATTCTTTTAAATATCATTAGATAGAGAATAAATCCATAAATTATCAATTTTCTTAATAGGTTTGATGAAATATTTGACTACATAATTATAAAATCTTGTGTATTATTTATCAAAATAATATTATTTTAAAAGTTTTTAAAAAAATTTCATAAATTAAGTTGATTGGTTGAGTTGTATTTTAAATTATCTAGCCGATAAATTAGTTCTGAGTCCAAATTGATCTTTAGATGGAGTTATAAGTTGTTGCTTATGCTAGGTTGTTTTTGACTGATTTATTGTGTAATTTCTTATTATTTTTCTCATGATATTTTGTAAAATATTTGACGTTATTGGTTTATAAAATAGGAATATTAAATACAGTATAATATTTTATTATTTTATGATACTTCAGAGACTCCTCTATAGCAATTCATAGCTTTAGGGACTACTATGAAAATTAGTTCGTGTTTGGGTCCTGTTTGGGCTTATGAGACAAAACTGCACTACGAAGCCACGTGTGAAAAGGAAATTTTGGGAAATGGATAAGATGTTAGGCGCACAGTGCGTATGTTAGCAAAGAGGAAATCTTGGGAAAAAGTAAAATTAACCACTTAGGGATTTCATCAATGGTTAAATAATCATGTGTCTTTCTTTTTTCATTCCAAGTTTGCGTAATAATTATGTGCACTTAGTCATGTCTTACTCATATTTTTGTGTTAATTTGAAGATATTTTATATTAATTTTAAAATAATTATCAATAATTACTTCTTAATGTATTAAGAAACAAAAGATATAAATACGAAAAAAATCACATAAAACTCCGTGATTTTCTTATTATTCGTTATTTATATTCATCTCTCGTTTATAACATAAAAGTAATTCAAACCACTTATTTATGTGTGGTATTGTAATGTAGTGTGTTTTAATAAAAAAAAATTGTTTGAAAATATCTAGAAGAATTTTTTATTTTTAGTACCAGTACATTAAATTATTTAAAAAAATATGAAAGAAATATTCTTTTTAGGATAAACACATGTTTTTAAAAAAAAAAAAAATCCTCTGTAGCACTCTAACGGGGTAATAAAGCTGAAACATAAAGTTGAATGGAAGAGACGTTTTTGTTGAGATTTTGTTTAAATTCAAATAAATAAAAAATTCCTAAATCTCCATTTTCTATTTGTTGGTGGTTGCCTTGGAGTTTTCCTTCCCCGCTAAGGAAAATTTTCTGTTTTCCAGAGCATCCATGTTCTCCAAAGCACGGACCCCTTTTTATCGTGGGGTGTTTTTTTCTTCTTTTTTTTTAGCCTTGGCCTGTCCGAGAACCTGCTAGGGCAAGCCCTAAAAAAGGTTCCCAGAAATAAATTTTAAAATAATAAATATATATTATTTTAATATATTTTTAAATAAAATAATCAGTATCTTAATCTCAACACAAAAGTTAATGGTGGAACTTTAATTGAGCATATTTATTTTTATATTTTAAAAGTATTTTAAAAAAAATTTAAAATTATTTTATTTTTTATTAATTTTAAATTAATATATTTTTAATGTTTTCAAATCATTTTAATATATTAATATTAAAAATAATTTTTAAAAAATAAAAAATATATATATTATTTAAAAACAATTACAATCATTCTCAACCACATAAATTTATCATAATGAGATTCTCCTTCGTTCAAAACATATGACTGATAGTAAAGTTACACTTATGAATGCTGGAACGGACAAAGGATAAAGTTGACATTGACATTTGTGGGCTCACATTACAGGTCATTTTCAATGTATATTTATGGAAATCTCGAGCCTGCATATTGTTTTATGTGTTTTTTTTTAAGAATTTTTTATTTAAAAAATATTTTAAAATTTTTATTTTTATTTTAAAATTTTATTTTTAATATTAACATGTAAAATAATCTAAAACAACAAAAATAAATAAAACATTTTAAAACCATGTGTAGCCGGATAAACAAACATTCCTTTAATCCCAAACTTTATATAATTATTCTCGATTGGATCTAGAACCTATATATTTTATCAATTAGGTCTTGCACAATCACGATAAAGTTATTTTAACTCCTATTTGAAACGCAATATTAAATAAAGTATCTTTCATTAATTTTTGTTAGTGTTTTCCAAAGCATCTCTTTCTCCAAAGCACATGCCTCTTTTTATCCGTGATTTGTATATTTTTTATTAACCATGGCCTACATAAAAGTTGTTAGTGGAAACCTAAAAATATCCCCAATCTTGATCATTGTGGTTATTGTTATTTTTAAAAATATTTTTTTTATAAATATATTAAAATAATATATTTTTTTAAAAATATATATTTTTAATATTAACACATTAAAAAATATAAAAAATTAAATTTTATCTGATTCTTATTTAAAAGCAATGACACAAGGGTATATTTCATCTATTTTTGTTAATGTTTTCCGGTCATCTCTTTCTCCAAAGTACATGCCTCTTTTTATCGTGATTTGCCTTTTCTTTCTTTAACCATGGCCTACCAAGAACTTGCCAGGGCAAACCCCAAAAATGTCCCCAGCATCAATTAATTCTCAATAGAATCCTTTGGTCAGTTTAAATTAATAGAATGATTAAGGGGTTGTTTGTATTTTTTTAGTTAAAATAGTGTTTTGTGATTTTTAAAAAAATTGCTTTATTTTTTTATGTGATGATATTAAAAATATTTTTTAAAAAATAAAAAAAATATTATTTTCATATATTTCCTAACAAAAAACACTTAAAAAATAATTATTATTATATTCTCAAAAACTATCTAAATAATTATAAGAAAATTGTATAATTTCTCTCTTTCCCGTTAAAATTCATGAATTTACTAAATTTTTCGTTTACAACCATTGGAAAAATGTAAGAGATTATGTTTTTTTTATATGTTTCACATTGTTCATTGAAAATATTTTAAAAAATTAATGTCACGTGAGTTCACGTGACTACTTAACAGTTTTGTTGACTAAAAACAAAGAAATGTTTTGATTAAGAATTCATTGATATGATTAAGATATGATGAAGATAAAAAAAATAAAGGACCCAATCATGACTGCTTTTAAAGATTTTAAACTTTATAAGGTTAACCGTGGTTATTTTTAAAAGATTTATTTATTTATAAATATATTAAAATAATATATTTTTTGAAAAAAGTATTTTTAATTTTACCATATTAAAACATCCAACAATACAAAAAAATTATAAATATTTTTTAACAAATAATAATTTAGCTGTAATACCAAACAATTCTATATATCCTACCACATGTTTTATTCCGAACACAAGCTAGTAGCATAAGCGAGTGTTTAATTTGGAGGTGATTTTGGTTTTTTTTACGGGATTTATATTAAAAAATATATTTTTAGCTTTTAAAAATATAATTTATACTTTTAAAAAATTATACCTTAAAAAAAAAAAAAACTCCTACCCTGCCAAACCTACACTAACTTTAACAAAGGCTATCATTATAGATTTCGTTGGTTTCAAACATATAATTGACAAATGAATGTAAATGGAGACATCGGGTAAACTCTACACCGACATTAACTTTTTGTGGGCTCACATTGTTGGTAATTTTCAATGCATTTATATATATTTTTTTAAATCTCAACTTAGTCCCGAACTTTGTAATTTGTATAGAACCTATATATTTTTTCAATTAGGTCTTGGACAATTACTACATTTCTCAATAAGTTTTTTTCATCAATTTGTTAGTGTTTTCCATCTGATGTTGTATATTCCATGCAAGAAAACGATGTAGTATTGAGAAATTCGAGTGAAAAAGCCAGTGAATATTTACAAAAACGTTTGAAAAGTTTGGGACCAAATTGATAAAATTTTTAAGTTTAGAAAACAACGGAGAATGGGTGCATAAATCGAGGACATCTACATTGAGGTTTCCCTGATTTTTAATTTTATGGGACGATTACTGGAATTTGCTGTGAACATGACTCTCGAAGTAAAACCATGGATTTGTTATTGGCACTTTAGGTGCGTAGTAGATGTTATATTCTAAAATGTTTTTTTATTTAAAAATATAATAAATTATTTAAAAAAATATATTAAAATGATTAAAAATATATAAAAAATAAAAATTTTAAATTTTACACAAACAATATTTTAACCACACTGTCAAACACTTTCTCCATCCTAACATGAAATCATAATAAAGATATGTTTTGGAGTGTGGTTGCGATTATTTTTTAAAGTGCTTTTTACGTTGAAATATATTAAAATAATATTTTTTTATTTTTAAAAAATTATTTTTGAAATCAGCACAGCAAAATAATTTAAAATATAATAAAAATTGAATTTTTTTTTATTAACGTTGGTGTCCGGGCCAGCTTGCGCGCACCTCGACTAATCCCACGGACCCTGAAGTTAACGACCATGTAAGCCTCCAGTGGCCATCATATGAGCAACCTAGGGATTGAACCTGAGACCACAAAGGGAGCAAACTTCTTGGTCCCAAGTTTTTACCGATGGGCCACCACCTAGATGGTTAAAAAATTGAATTTTTTAAAAACACAAGTTGGTCGCGCTTCCAAACACGCCTTATCATCAACCGACAAGGATGCCCGACCTATGGACACATGATGCAATGCTTGTATAATGGATTAAATAAGTTAATTTTTAATATATTTTAACACTGAATTGATTTTTTTTTTTTTACATCTAGCCTCAGTCATGGGATAAGTTTATTCAATGAATTAAGTATATTTAATATTGTGGTATATGATGTTTTTTAAAAAAATTATTTGAAAATATATTAAAATAAATTTTTTTTATTTTTTTAATATCAACACATAAAAAAATATTAATTTAATATTTTTAAAAAATAAATATACTTTGTTTTTTTTAATTGAAGATATATATAATTACATCAATTTAAAAAAAATTTCAAATTATTTTTTACTACATGTAATTGTTTTTTAATTATTTTTTAAATGTTCTTTTAATAATTTTAATATATTAATGTTAAAAAATAAACAAAATTATTTGAATATATTTTTAATTTAAATATTCTTCAAAAAAAAAAAAAAGTACCATGCATCCACAACATTAACGACACGCTTAAATTCAATAAATGGTGGCCGTGAAAATGAGTACTGGACTAGATTCCAGAAATATTAGAAGTGAAAATGACAAAGTGTTTGTGGGTAGGGAATAGGGATAGAAAGGACTGGACAATAGTGATAGATTGTGGGCCCATACTTGTCTGGCTTCTTTAAATGATTTTTTTTAGGGATAAATTTTTTAAAAAAATTAATTAAATCAAAAAATTAAAAAAATTAATCATAAAAATCAAATTATATAAAAAAATTAATTAAATCAATTAAACTTTTTTTAAAAAAAAACTAAATCAAACCAGTTTAAATTTTTTAAAAAATTATAAAACCTTTCTATAAATTTTTAACCCCAGCACTACCCCTCCTTTCAAATCCAGCAGTCGCCACCCTCTTCAAAACCCTTACAAGCCACAATTCTTAAATCTGAATCTCTCACGCTCTCAACCTGATAAAAAATGAATTTTCCATCACTTTACAAAACTTTATGGCCAGATCTAAACTTCTAGTTGTCTAACAAAACTTCGACAAGGCTTCACTCTTCATCTTCAAATCTAACAACCCAGGGACTGGTTTAGTGTATGCTTCAATGTGGTTTTGTGTCCTTTTTGTTTTCTTTTTTAAGGTTGAAGCAGCTCCTGCTGTAATTCATGCTAAGGCCGAGAAGAAAAGAAAAAGCTTTGTGCATCATGGGTTATTGTGCTACGTTGTTTACATAGAGCTTTTTATTTTAAAAGCCTGTTTTTTGTTTGACTTTTATATCGGTCGTTTAGTTTCTTTCATAACCATTTTGTAATGCGTGGAGATGAGTTTGTGGTTATTGAAGATCGATTTAGTAATGGAATGGTTCTTTGCTGTATTTTATATGGTTTCAATTGTTACATGTTTGAGATTTGTTGTTTATTGAGTAATTGGGCTTTTAAAATTACAGGGTTTCTAGGGAAGAGCAAGAGGGAAGTTGGAGAAGCTATAAAGAAGATTGTTAAAAAAAACCTGGCCGATTTAAATATAAGTTTTTCCGGTTTTTATGTTAAAAAACTGAACCGGACCGAATCAAAACCAATTGTTTTGAATAGATTCCGATTCGATTCCAGTTTAAATTTTTTAGTTTTTCAAAATTTTATTTTGATTATTTTTTTAGATAAAAAATAAACTGAACGGAAAATAATCACCTATAATTTATTCTAAATAAAAACTATCTTTTTTTATTATAGAATGACAATTTGGATACCTAATATCATACAAGTTTATGCATGGTTTTGAAATCTGGTCCGGTCCGGCAGGTTGACTTAGGGCTGGAACCAAGTCAGGTTAAGGAAAAAACAGGAGAAGGAAAAAGCCAGTGTAACCCGGCGATCCGGTTAAAAGCCTAGTTGCAACCCGTTGAATTTTTTTTTACTTAAACAATGCTGTTTTGATTAAAAAAAAAAAATTTAACTTGTACGACTCAGTCAAAATTCAGAATCTAGGCCTGAGACCTGACCAGATCTAAAAATTATGGGTTTATGTTTGAATTTTGCTTTTTTCCTTCTGCATACAACCATTGACAAGGGCACGAAGCCATTAATGAATTAATTTATGCATATCATACCTCAATCTATAAGTTTATATTGTTTATTTTAAGATTTTAATATTCTTGATGAAGTAAAACTATATGATAAAAATTGAGGTAAGAATACCAAACCTTGTAAATGTTTGTTTCCCTATCTATCATACAGCATTTTGTAGGCACTATGATATGTATAGAAAAAAAAAATATTAAGCACAGATAATAGCACGTTTAGTAATTTGTATATTCATTTTTAGAGAAAAATAAATTAAAATATTTCATCTAAAATAATAATGATAAAGAATTAAACCTCATTATCCAATTTGACAAAAAATCATCATTATTCTCACTGTGATCTTAATAAGATAGCTTGTTGTATATAAAATGAGGTGTTTGATAGCGTATAAATAGTTAATTTTAAAAATATTTTTTATTTAAAAATATATCAAAATAATATATTTTTTATTTTTAAAAAATTATTTTAACATCAATATATTAAAATAATAATAAAACATAAAAAATAAAAATATACCAAATAAATTTTTTTGCCAAGCCAATTTCTATATAGACTCATTATGTCAAACTTAATTTAATAATAGTGATTAAGTGCATCAACTAAGTTTTTGTAATTTCATGTGCTTAAAGGCTATTGAAATTGATATTTGTTTTTATTTTCTTTTAATTTTAATAAGATTTTTTTAATGATATTATTGCCTAAACAGTCATATGGTCTGTGTACGTTTTTGGCAGGTACAAGAAATTCACAGGTGATTTAGTTATCTTTTAAGGCATGTTTGTTTGTTTATTCTGTAAGAGAAAGTGTTATTTGTTTATTTATTCTGTAAGAGTCATTACATTTTTTTTAAAAAAAAAACTTTAAATTTTTTTTTTAACTTTTTACTATACATTATACACCGTTTGTTTTTACATTTCAAAAATATTTTTTAAAAAAATTAATTTTTTTACTTTAAAATAATATTTTTTTAGTGTTTTTAGATTATTTTGAAGCGTTGATTTTAAAAAATAAAAAATATATTATTTTGATATATTTATAAATAAAAAATACTTTCAAAAACAACTAGAACCACACTCTCTAAGCAGTTTATCATGGATTCTCTCACAGTTAAATGATTAGTTTACATTTCTCAAATAAAATCCATCAACTTGGAGATGATATGGGTTTTTTTTTATAGTTAATTGGTCAGAAAAAGTAATCTTCACATTTTTTTTATACGATAAAATAACTTATTTACATTTAAAATTAAAAAAAATATATATAAAACTACCTTTAAGGAGCTTTTAGTCTTTTTATTATTCTCAGCACAGTAAAATAATTCAATTATTATTAAAATCATAAAAATATTGAAGTGGTGCCAAAGAGCTTTTTCATCTTTTTCTCAAGGTATTTTTTTGTTATAATCATGTTGGTCGAAGATAATTTGATATTTTAAACTATTAAAGAATATCATTTAAAGAAAAGATGATTGGTGCATATTTTGGGATAGCCCATGCCCTTCGGACAAGGTGCGCAACCTCCTTGGATTACCACAAATGTTAAACACTTTGTTGATAGATTTTGATTGATATATGAGGTAATATTTTTTTTTATTATTAATTATAAGTGTTCAAGTTAGATTATATATATTTTTATTAATCTTTTGAAATTTTAAAATTAATGATTATATAAAACTATCATTTTAATTTTTTAAAAAATAAATTTAGTTGATCCTCTCATGATATTCATTGAATAAGTTGCAAAACAATGGTATTTTTAAGCTAAGCTATTATGTTCCTCATGAGAGGGTGGGAGAATATTCCTTGGGCCTGGAGATTGTCACGCGGGCATGAATCTTAAAATTAATGTAGCATAACTTATGCATGGTGGGGATCTTCTCCTTTTAAAATACCATGCTAATAATATTATTTTTTCACAGTTAATTTTCTTCAAGGCTCGGCAACAGAGAGTTCATTCATGTTCATCTTCTAATCAAAATACATACATTTCTCATAAGTTAATTGTAACTTAGCCTCTCTCTCTCTCTCTCTCTCTCTCTCTCTCTCTCTCTCTCTCTCTCTCTCTCTCTCTCTCTCTCTCTCTCTCTCTCTCTCTCAAGATTGTTTAATTTAGACAATATTAGGAGGATGAAGATGGACTTTGGCTAATTTTTTTTTCAATGTTAAAAAAAAAGTTGCGCAAGCATTTACAATGTGTTTTTTGATGTTAAAAAAAATTCTGACAGGCAAATTTCTAAATTTATGTATTTATTTAATTAAATAAATAAAAAATTATATGTGATAATAAATGCAAAAGTAATCATTGATTATAAGCAAAAGCTAAATTGAAAAATTAAAAGATAATATATATATATATATATATATATATATATATATATATATATATAAAAGACATATAATCTCACAACATAAATAATTAATTCGATTGTGTTTAACAACTCATTTTCTTATGATTAATTTTTTATTGAATCGGATAATAATAAAAAAAACATGCGAAAAAAAAGTTGAATTAATCTATTTTTTGAACAAAAAAAATCATGAATTTCTTTACATCATTTAAGAGACAAATGTATTCTCTGTTTTTTTTACTTGAGTTCCTTGTCTTTTAATCTTGTCATTCCTCAACGAATTTGAAGTAATTTCCTTTTAATTTGCACACAAAATGATGAAACTGTAAAAAAATAAAAGGTAAAAAACAAAAATAAAAAAAAAAACCACAAAATAAAAATGCAGTAAAATCTGAGTGGATCTACAGTATCTCTTTTAGGCATTCTAGTTTTTTCTATATAGCAAACAAGATTTGATCTAAAATAAACTAATAACAGGAGCTTAGAGAAGATGAACAAAATCATGATAAATAAAAAAATGAAAAAAGGACTTAATTGCATGTAACAAAAGCACAATGTCTAATCATGAGAAGACAAAAAAGAACAAGGAATAAATTAAAGAAAAAAGGTAGCTTAAAAATCTGGGAACCCAAAGGTCGAGTTTCGCCCATTCGTGGACCGTGGGCCAGCCACGAGCAAGACACTTGGTTATGAAGAGCTTGGGCTTTCCTTAAGTTTGCATTTTTGAGAGTTGGCCCAGAAGGGCCCTCCAGAACAATGTTATTTTTCTTTTCCTTTTCAAGTATTGGATCTGGAAAATGAAGCATGCTACATGCCCTGATCGATTAAAAATTTGTCCTTGATTATTGCTCGAGCATGGTCCTATCCATGGCAATTTATGCCACAAATTACTGTTTGCTTTCGATCATAATTGTTAAACTTGCTAGGTTAACGTTAATTTGGTGACTTGTTGGCATATAATTAATTAGTTGAGATTAAGTTTAAAATTAAATTAAGTAGAGATTGACCGGATAAAACTTGATTGATCTCATCAAAATCTTGTTATATATATTTTTTAAAATAATATTATTTTTTTAAAAATAAATATTAAAATGATATTAATTCTCGTGATCTAGATCTAGAATCAGATCATGAGTTGTATTAGGTTTAGTAACTTTATTTTTAATATTTTTTTTTAAAATAGAATTTTTTTTAGTTTTGTTTACTTTGCATTGATGTTTTATTTAAATTTTAATTAATACTCTCTCTCTAATCTTTTATTTTTTTATTAACCTTTTTTAAATAGTAGCTATTGATTTTAGTTATTTATAAGTTTATAATATTTCAAAGAAATTATTCTATTTTTTTTGTTTTATATTTGATATAAATAGAATTTATTTGCATGATGTATTTACAAAAATAAAAATCATTCATTCTTGACAAGAAAAAATTAACCTTTAATATAAAAAAAATAAAAAATGCATAAATTTAAAATATAATTTGGGGTGAGGATGTCTTTTTCTATTAGAAAAAAATAGTTTTCCATTCAAATACTTAATTAACATTAATAACTCTTTCAGAGTCTAGCAATTGAGTTTAAATCCAACCCGCATCATAAACATGTTTACGGGGATAACATATTTGCATTTCTAAATTAAAATGTTCTTGATATTTTCATATTGGTATGATTTAAAGTTGAAAGGAACATGTTTTAGAAAACGTGAAAAAAAATAAGAAAAAGAAAAAAGGGGAACATGCCTAACCTAATATATAACTTTACTTTCAATATTCCCTTTATATATATATATATATATATATAAACAAAATAGAGTCTTTTTTAGTAACTACTAAAATCATAGTTTTGAAATCCCGGCTGACTAGGGGCTGTAATTGGGTTTGGTTAAAGAAAAAATAAGGGAAGAAAAAACCCGGTGTGACCCGGCGATCTGGTCAAAAACCCGATTGCAACCTGTTGACTTTTATTTTTGTTTTATTTTTTTAATAAAACGACATCATTTTAATTTTTTTAAAAAAATTAACCTGGATAACCAAGTGAAAACTCGAAACCTGGGCCTTGGACCGGGCTGGGTCGGGTCTAAAGACTATGACTAAAACCAACTCTTATTTGCCATCAACTCTTATTGAATTAGGACACCAACTATTATTGAATAAAGGCAGATCATTTAAAGAACTTTTTTTTTTTTTTTTTTTGCATACAACCATTTTTTAAATTCAGAAACTAAATTAGTTTGAGAAATTAATAAATCCAATTATCTAAGCTGACTTTCAGCTAACCATTTCATTGATTAAAGCTTTCATCTAGAGAGTCGACTTTTTCTCTCTTCTTTCATTTTCAGTTCTTCCCTCCCATGATTAAAAGAGAAAAATAGAAAGAAGGAACAAGAACCACACACATATATATAGCTGTACGTACCAAACCTTAATGAGATGTCAAGAAATGTTCACATCTCACGATTTCATTTTAGTTGTTGAGATCTCTAATTTTAGGTGGCTAGCTAGCCCTAATTTCATTCTTTATTTGAGAAATCAATGCATGTTGTTGCTTGTGATTCACACACTTGGACCGATTTCAAGACTTTCCTCGAGACGAGCACGATGGCCAATCTAACATCATTGTCTTGCATGCGTTGAAAGAGAACCTTGACAATATTGAAAGAGTAAATTAAGCTGTACCTTGCAATAAAATAAATATTTAATTTAATGTAGTTGAATTGCATAGAGACAAATGCAATTTTTTTTTCTTGGAAGGACATTAAGTAGTGCAAGATTTCGAATGATTAATATATACAATGAAAGAAAATGTTAAGAGTGACCTGTCCTTCGTATTCACCATAAGTATAGCTGAAAAAGAAGATAATGTATGCTTTATCTATATATATATATATATATATATATATTTGATGGTGAAGTGGAAACTTTAATTAAGAATTTCTGGATTTTTTTTCTCAAGGTGAACAACATAAAATTATATTTTATGGGAGATTGATGCACTTTTAAAATCCTTTCACGGATGATTTTTTTTTCTTATATATCTTAGATTTTGCAACATTATAATGATAATGAATATTGATATTCATAAATGGTAGATCCTTTAAAAGATATTATTTCAATTGATATGAGTTCAGCAATATAACAAGATTTATTCTTGAAAAAATGTCTTTTAGAGAGAGAAAATTAACCCTTGTATTATATAAATTATTACAATTTTTATTTTTTAGCTGATATGGGATAATAATATCATTATAGTCCTCCTTCCCAAGAGGTACATATTTACATAGTAAATTTTGTCATTAATTGTATTTGAAACTTATGAGATACATCAGTATAATTAACCGAAATTTTTTATAACATTCACGCTAGAACTAGAAATCACATCTGATATTATTAAGAAATAATAAAAATCACCTCACCTATAAAAAAAAATATTTTTTTAATATAAGAGAGAGGAAAAACTTGACGTTCCAGGCTGACACACGTGTATATATGGAGGGTCAATATACGTTTCCCAACTTGCAGATGCATGCAAATTGCAAATAACATCAATGGCCCATATGATGTTTTCGCACAAAGGACTCGACCCCTCTACTGTATGCAAATGCAGAGTCAAATTAATAAATTCACAGAGAAAGGTGCCCGCCACCAACCCTGTGTCCGTCGTCAGAAAAGCGAGGTGCAGAAAGGAGACTCCTCTCCTTTCTGATGAGTTCATCCCCTCCCTTGCTTCAAGATTTCTTTCAATGCAAGCAATAAACCCTATCTAACTCCATTTATTTTCCATGATCATAAACTCCATCTGGTTAATTAACTCTAGTGGATGGATCTGGTGTTCTTGAGGATTTTATAGCCCAGCAGCAAGCTTGAAAGCAACTTCTGTGGTGGATCCCTCTTTGCCCTAATCGCAGGTCGCGTAAAGAGACAGCAGGACTCCCAACTAGATTGCGAGCTTGCTATATTTGTCTGCGCGATTAAAATTATTTTTAACTTGAAAAATATTAGAAATGATATTTCCTTAAACCCAACACAATTTAATGCTCAGCAAACCTACTTGTTTGGTTTATGACTTGTAATTAATTGCTGTTTGTCTTTTAGGCAGGTGGTCACAGTGATAAGGTAGCATGTGCATTGATGGAGACTCATGACTAGCAATAGCAAAGATGTATATTTCTTGTTATGTGTAGTTTTATGTGATTGTTAATATTAATAGTTATTAAAAATTTAAATGGTTATTAATTTTAGAATTTATAAAGATTAATTAAAATATATATAAACTAATTTGAACATCCAATTTGTTTCATGGGAGTGACGGGACAGTTTTTGGTTAGGCAATAATAATAATATTGATTTTCCACCTGCTTTCTTTGAAAAAAAAAAAAAAAAGGAAAGAAAGAACACCAGCAACAAAAGGCTTTACTTTATACATTTTTTTTTTATGAGAATAGCCTTTAATTTAATTAATCACAGCATCTTTTTATAAAAAAATGAAATGAAATGACAGTGTATATATATACATATATATCAATAATAAATCTAATTCAACAAAAAAAAAAAACAAAATAGAGTACAAGTTGTAAAAAAGAGAGGAAAAAAGCACCGATGCAAGTGTGCTACAGTTGCAGTTGTTGCTTGGTGAGCAATATTTAATGGGTTTGGTGGTGGAGCTATGATGGAGATCTCTACAGAAATGGTCGGGGCTGAATGCTGACAAGCAGCAGGTACTGAAGGTAAACGCAACAAATTAGCAATATTGCTGTAATTGCAGCAGGTTGCAGCAGGTACTGAAGGTAAACGCAACAAATTAGCAATATTGCTGTAATTGCAGCAGGTTGCAGCAGGTACTGAAGGTAAACGCAACAAATTAGCAATATTGCTGTAATTGCAGCAGGTTGCAGCAGGTACTGAAGGTAAACGCAACAAATTAGCAATATTGCTGTAATTGCAGCAGGCTGTGGCATTCAAGTTACAAAAGAGGAGAAAAGAAAAAGAAAAAACACAAATATTGTGTTGAGAATTCATTTGTCTTGGAGGCAGCTAGCCCTCGATCGCTGCTTTCTCATGAAGTTGACAACACAAATATTGTCTTATATATAATTTTCTTTTCATGAACATATGCCATTGATGGATTTAGCAGAGTTTACTGTTATCTTTTGCCCTCCCTCTCAATATAATCCTGCCATTGTTGCCTAGTTGATTAGCATGCAGGATTTGACGCCAATATCGCCCATGAAAAGATTTTTTGGCTCCATCTTAAAATTCTCTCTCTCTCTCTCTCTTCTGAGACACGCACACAAACAATCATAGCATTGTTATGAAACTTGACTTGCTGTTGAATTATAAGAAGGGGGTAGATCCCGCTTTTAGATGTTTTTAAAAATATATTTGTAAACAAAAATATTAAATTAATATTTTTTTAAGTTTTTTTATAATTATTTTGATGTACTTTGAGTTACTTATTTAGGAGCTCCACATAAATAAAATAATAAAAAAAAGAGAAAAATAAAATAAAAATTGATTTTTTTTGAAAGAAAATAAAAAAATATATCAGTGAGATTAATATATACCAAAACGCCTACAAAGTTGCTGAAGATTGGTTGAGAAAGATCAAAATATACAAAATTGAAAAAGTTGATATTGTATTTTCAACCGATGAAGTCTCTATTGAGGAGGAAAATTCAAAATTGAATGTTTAAGGACTCTATTGGATTTTTCAAGGTTTAATTGAATTTATTGAGGGTTTAATTGCAACAAAAATTTATCTTTGAAGTCAATTTATGCTTAATTTCAAGGTTTAGTTGATTGCAATTTTTAAGAGTTAATTTGATCAAATCAAGAGCTTAATTGCATAAATATTAAAGTTTGACGGGCAATTAAAGATTTGATTGAAGAAATCTAAAACTAAGAACCAAACTGAAAAAGATGTGTGAATGTAGAGGCTAAAATTGATCAAATCAATGGTCAAATTAAAGAAATTGAAAGTTTCTTCATAAATTAAGAGTTGAAATGCACAAATTTAGAACCAAGGACTAAAATGAAAATAACGGTTAACTTTAAAGCTAATAATTGAGTTTGACAAGGGTGAAATTGCATGAAATTAGAAGTCTGGAGGCAATTACGGGTACAATTAAAAGCAATTGAAAGAATAAGGACTCAATTGAAAATTTTCAATCCCAAATTAAGAACCTTGAACGACGTGTCATTCATACTTAATAAGAAAGTGGATGACACGTCATTCATTAGCTTGCATCTCTGTTTTAACAGTTTTGGTTGATCAAATATCAATTTTAAATGAATGAATGTGGAGCTATTGACTTTCAAATTGACCAAAGTTGGATCTAAATAAAAAACGTGCACTTGCTTTACCACCTTCAGGTGGTCTCAGGCAACGATGATGTGAGAATTGTTTCAATGAGGCCTCAAAATTGGGCAACTCCTTCAGCCCTAATAGTGCAACCATCATACAAAAATTGATTTGCTTTTCATGTGTTCACATATAAAGGCTTCAATGGATTCTTATCAAGGGTTTACAACACTTTCCTCAAGATCAATAGGTCATAAATAGATTCAAGACCTCCCAAAATCCTATAAATACCTCCCTAAAAGAAGAAAGAAAAAAGAGGCTGAAAAAAAAAAGGGTAAAAAAAAGAAAAAGAAAAGATAAGATAAGAAAAAAAAAGAGAAATATAAGTGTAGAGCTCCAAATCTAAACACAAGTTTTCTTAAGCTTTGCAAGTTTGCGAAGGAAAAAATTTCCCAATGGATAGTCAAGAGAGAGTAGTTATTCTAGGTATACCTTGTTGATCTAAAAGTATGTCCTTCATAGCCCGCTTTTATTGTTTATATATATATATATGTGTGTGTGTGTACAAGCATAAGAAAAAGGTTTGGAATGCTTAACAAGTGATGTTGCATTCACCTCTTTGTTGCTATGTTTTTTTTTTTTTTTTTTTTAATTTAATGATATTCTTTTGAAGTCTTTTTATATTTTTTATATATTAAAGTTGCTGTTTAAGTTTGTTTTTCTATTATATAATGTTTTGTTTTAGTTTTTGTTTAACTTAAGCTATGCATCTTAAAGCAGGAATGTTTACCTTGAGTTTATTAGGTATGTTCATGCATAAAATGAGTTTAGAAAACCAATTTTAAATCCATGTTGCATGAGCATAGAAGTTGTTTTAAGTTGATATATTATTTTTTTGATTTGATACCTCATGTTTGAGTTTGATGCTATGATTGTTTTTTTTTTTTGTTCAAATGTGTTTGTAGATAATATTGTGACTTGTTAGGATAAAAAAAACATGTTTTAAAAGCCAAAAATATCCATTTTCGAGGTTAGTAGTGGCTGTCTTGGCTTGTGATTTTTTGGGTTCTTAGTCAATGTTCTTTATGTTTTTGGGAAGAACATTACCTTAGCTTCTAGGTTTGGACCAATTTCGATTCATTTCTTTGCACATAACCCTTCCTTATGCATGACTAACCAATAATCTAGTGTTTATTCGTATTAATAACATGTTTAGATCATTTTTTATCCTAGGATTTTGGATTTGAACTGAAACCCATCCTGACAAAATCATGATGTTTAAGTGAAAATTATCAAAGTGAGTGGATGCTAGATTATTGATCCTTACATGATTTCCAACTTATATGTGCCTTTGCTTTGACCAAGTCTAAGAATGTTTTAGGTTTCATATTGCTTGGTTCATTTCAGTGTTTTTGATTATTCTTGGTGTTCTTAATTTTTTTTAGCATTTGATTCGTTTTGTTCAAGTTTTTTTTTGAGTTTTTTGTGTTTCTGGTGTTTAATCTATTGTTTTTGTTTTAGTTTTGTTTTTAGATTGTTTTTTGGTCAAACCAGAATTTGTGGTTTAGTTTATGATCGAACAAAAAATTTTAGACCAACCTAGTCGAGTCAACTAGGTCAGGTTGGGTAAAAATAAATTTGAGACAAAGGGCTTAATATCCTATTTTGTTTGCCATGTTTTTTTTTATAGAGTTTTTTGGTTTAAAAATGTGTTTGATAAACACCTCTTAGGCTTATTTTGGGTGGTTTTCTTTCAAGAAAAAATGAGTTTTTACTAAACAAAACCTAAAAAATTAAAAAAATTCCTTTTTTTTCTTCTTGCATATGGCAAAATATTCTAAAATAATTTAAATATTGTTTTTTACAGAAAATTTCAAATTCTTTGGCATGTTTTATATATATATATATATATATATATATATATATATATATATATATATTTTGCATGGATTTTATAACAAGTTTGTAAAATTCTAAAGGATTTTAACTTATATTTTAAAAAATATTTTTTTTGTAAAGAAAATATCATTCACTTTTAATATAACGATAAAAAAACCCTAAAAAGGGTTAATATCCAAAATATTATTAGGGGTAATAATTTTATTATTCATTTTAATGTAAGGACAAAAAAATCTTATATGCAGCTAATATTTAAAATATTATTGTGAATAATATAACCCGCTCACTTCTAATATAATGATAAAATCCTCAAGGAATTTTATCTGAAATATTATTTGAAATGATATGATAGTAAAAATTCTAGTTTTACCTTAAAAGAAGCCCCAACGACAATTAAAGATATTTTACATTCCCAAACCGACTTCTTGACTAAGAAAATCAAAGTTTGTTCATTGTAATAAATTTGTCATAGTAAGTCGGTAGAGATAGACATTATTAGATCATAACAAATAATAAAAAATAATAATGTAGTTTACCTCAGGTAAGACGTCATAGGAGTGTTAATATCTTCTAGTTATGCAATCTTTCACAAATTTAGAATCAAAATTAAAAATAAAAATATTTAGGGTCAAACCTTAAATATAGGCAAACTTTGAATTGAATGGCAAATTGAAAAGAAAAATCAACCTCACAAAAGAATCCTACACAAAAATAAAAATTAAGAGAATGAGGACCAAATATGAAAAAACTATACATCAAGATCATGGTTCCAAGGATGAAATTAAAAACAAATTAAAATTTGATAAAAAAAACTAAGAATCAAACTTAGAAATCAAAACATTGAGGACCAAGTTTGAAATGTTATAAAATATGAGGACGAACCTTATTTTTTTTAATGGCCAACATGAAATTCAAAAGGGGTAAGAGAGAGAAGAGAAAAATAAAAAGATGAGACGGTTGATGGTCAATTGTTATCGTAACCACCATACGCATCGCCTCATGTAGAAAGGGGTGTTGTGTATCTTTCAACACCTTAGTAGAAGCTAACATTCCTCCTTCGGACGACGATTCACGTGTTGCATGTAGAGCGTGTACCTAGCTCACACGCTGACGTGTGCGTTGCTCACTCCAATATCTTTTTTTAATATTTTTTTTTTAAATTGAATTGTCATTAACCCAACTTAATAATAAATAAAAAATTCATGAAAAATAACATAAACACCCTTGGAGGCAAGGCTTGGGGAATTTAAATTTAGGGGCAATTTAGTCCATTTAAAATTTAAATTTAAGTAAAGATTGAAAAATACTCAATGTTAATTAATTGAAAATAACTTTTAACAATTTAATAATTTTAATGTGTAATAAAAATATGAGCCACTGAAATATCTGTTATGAATTTAGCAATGTTATTGTATGGCAGGAACAAAATTATAAATTTACTTGACGAATCCCAAATAAATTATGAGTGTGTGTAGTGTTTTAATTGATTTCTAGTAGTTTTTTTAATGTTTTATATTAAATGTCTCTTTGGAGATAGCTTTGCAATCAATCACCGTGTAATGAAATTTTATTTTTTTAAAATTAATTTTTTTTATAATCTTGGAGAAGTTTATATTAAAAATATTATTTTATAAAACAAATGACACCACCGTTCTAAACATTATGTAACATCAACAGGCGCGCTGTTTCTCTATACAGCCCGTGATAGGAAACCAAAAGAGAGGGCCCGTGATTTTCATAAATACTAACGGCGAATTTCGTGGGTTACAGTTATTAGTTATTACTCTCACCGCCCTCTTGACTCTCTCTTCATCCTTCCCCTCTTTCTCTCTACATGAACTAGCCTTCTTCTTCTTATGCTAATTTCTATGGATGATGAACCAAAGCCCTTGTTTGGAATGAACGTGTACAATGAAAGATAGAAGCTGTGAATTTCGTTCCATTACTGATCATCAACTCATCCCAAGTTTCTCAAGGTTTGGTTTCACACACACACAATGTGTGTGTTTGCTTGCGTGTGTCTTTAAGTGTGACCCTTTGATCTAGCCTAGCTAGCTTTCTTTTCTCTTGTAATGGTTTTTGAGTTTGTCATTATGTGCTTGCATTGTTAACTCGTTTGATTTTCTCTTCTGGGTTGAAGCTAAATATATGCAATATTACAGAGAGTTCATGTACAGGAAAGGACTCCTGTTCTAGTCCTATTTATATACCAGATTGTTTGTGTTCTTGATTATACTATCCTTGTCTCTCTTTTTCTTGTCAATACTTGATTGATAACTAATCAATGTGAAGCTGATCATCAGTTTAAACGGATATGGGGAAGAAAGGAAAAGGATGGTTTACATCTGTGAAGAGAGTGTTCAAATCATCATCTCCTAAGGAATTACCAGGAGGGAAGAAGGTATAATTTACATCATATTTAGATACTTTTTTTTGATAAATCATGGGATGCTTTTGTGTATGCTTTAGTAATAAGCAAAGTTAATCATTACAAAAACTTGTTTTACACGATCATTTGGTACACCTAAACTGTAAGACTTCTGTTCTAATCTGATAGCTTCCCTTTAAGATTTTCGTGTTGTGTTTTCCTATTTTACGTTACTTCAATTCATTATCACACTGTTGCTAATGATTGTTTAATCATCATCATCATTATTAATACAGTTGTGCAATCTTTCTCAGCTCAGTTGTCAAAAGCCAATATCATTTACTAAAAATTATTTTTTAAATTTATTTTAAATATCAACATATCAAAATAATCCAAAAATATTATAAATTTAGTGTTACCAAACAGTCTCCAAGCTGGGTCCATAAACTTAAAGGAGGAACAAATGGTCCCCTTATCAAAATGTTGCAATCCTTCATGACTTATTATTGTCATGCCACCAATGATTTCCTTTCATCAATCTCCATCCACATGTGCACTGCCTTGCTAGATCCCAATCATGCCAAAGAGAAGCTTGTTGTATTACATTATTAATTTCTTTGCTGTAAATAGTTGAAAAAGAAATTCTTCCTGTTTCTGAAATTGATTGATCTTAATTGATCGCATTAAACCAGCTAATGATATGATAATTGATCACTAATTTGACATCATTGCAAATGATGGCATGATATGCGTGTATTTCAGAAAGACAACGCAGAGAAATGGCAACATGAGGCTCCAGAAGTTGTGTCATTAGAGCATTTTCCTACTGGAAGTTCTCCTGATGTTACAAATGATGAGAGCAATGTATCAACTCCAGTAACTGAAGATAGAAATCATGCCATTGCTGTGGCAGTAGCAACTGCTGCCGCAGCAGAAGCTGCGGTTGCAGCTGCTCAAGCGGCGGCTAAAGTTGTTCGCTTAGCTGGTTATGGACGACAATCAAAGGAAGAAAGAGCTGCCATCCTCATACAATCATTCTACAGGGGCTACCTTGTAATCCCTTTCTTCATTTCACTTTAATTTGATCAATACAATCTGGTAAATTAATTACAACGATGAAAATAGTTTAATTAGTTGGTACAATGAAGCCTGCGTCCCTGTAAACTCAATTAATTATTTTTGTTTTACATTTTAATTAGTCATGTATATTCTGCAGGCTCGGCGTGCCTTACGTGCATTGAAGGGATTGGTGAGGCTCCAAGCATTAGTGAGAGGCCACAATGTAAGAAAGCAAGCACAAATGACAATGAGAAGCATGCAAGCTCTTGTTCGTGTGCAAGCAAGAGTAAGAGCAAGAAGACTTGAATTAGCTCACGAGAAGCTTCAAAAGAAGACAGAGGAAGAAGATGAACGAAGACTACCAGTGGACGAAGGCTATATGAATCCAAAGAATCCATTGAAGAGTTATAAATGGGATAGGAGGAATCAAAGTTCAGATAATTTCAAAGAAAATGCTTCAAAGAAGCATGATGCTGTCATGAAAAGAGAAAGAGCCCTTGCATATGCTTATGCCTTCCAGGTATGTAACATGCTCCATTAAAATTAGCCCTAGCTAAAGTTTGGTCACTTTCAACACATTTTAGGAGATGATTTTAACAACTTGTGAGCCAAAAATAAAGGCAAAACCCCAATGAATTCTTGCGATTGGATTTTGTATTGCAGCAGCAGCAGCAATTACTCTCACAAAATAGTCCTGATGGTAAAGAAACAGGACATTTTGTGAACGAACACGAGAAGATGCAATGGGGATGGAATTGGCTTGAGAGATGGATGTCAGCACAACCATATAACGTGCGTCAATCGGGTCCAAATGAAGGTTCTTATGTGACATTAAACACAACTACAACCACGACCACCACAGAGGACATGTCCGAAAAGACAGTAGAGATGGACATGGTGACCCCAACAGGCACTAGTAATCCCAACATGGGCATGCTAGACACCAATCCATATTCGAATCGACCCCAATGGCAATCAAGTTCAAGCAATGTACCTAGCTACATGGCTCCGACCCAGTCCGCAAAGGCGAAAGTGCGTTCTCAAAGTTTGATCAAGCAACGTGCCCCAGCTACACCTCTGTGGAATCCATCCACCAAGAAAGATTCAAGCATTGTTGGTCCAGGTTGTGATTCTTCCAGTTCAGGTGGTGGAACAACAGCTTATCAAGCTCCAAGAAGTCCTAGCCCCAAACATAAGGGGATGCGCCTGCATTCGAGAAGACATGCTGGTGGATATAGCCCTGATTTCAATGGCGGTGATGATTGGAGGTTGCCTCCTCTTGATGGTCATGGATGGAGGAATGATTTTGGTTGATGAGTGGCACGATTATGATATGTTTATACATTATTTATTGCTTATTATTGTTTCATGTTTGCGATGATAATGCTATAAAACTCCAGCCCTTGAGGCTGTGGAATGATATTGGTTTAAATATTTTATGTTTACACGTAAGAGTCATGGATTAAGACCTGAGATTTCCATCAAGAGGGACTCAGATTCAGAACTCCAGTCATGTCTGTGATGATGATGATGATTGATGCGATTTTTTTTTTTTTTTTTTTTGTGTGGATACTAATGGGTAAAATTGGAGTTTCAGTTCTTGTTACGTTTTCTTTTTCTTAAATACAAAGAATTTAGAAAATTCTTATTTTTATATGTCCAAATATATCCTCAGAAGCTTTTTCAAAGTCCCAAGACAATCTTAGCCATTGATTTTACATGAATTATTTTTACCATTGAATTTGCTTTAAGAAATTAAAAATATAAAAGCAAAAATCGTGTCTGGTTCATGTTCCAAGCAGTACAAAAAGTACTCTTCTTTTATTTTAATATATATATATATATATATAGAGAGAGAGAGAGAGAGGGGGGGGGGGGGGAGGAGGTTTGGAAGGAGGGAGATGGATTTTGATGAAGCAATGTAAGGGATAATATTGCAATGAGATAATTTACCAGAAGAAAAACCTGATGCAAACGATAGGGACAGGTCACAAAATTGCTATATCCAATCGAAGAGGTTGAAAGGGCATTTATGTAATTAGGCAGGAAAAGTTTGACAAAGACAGCGGTTATTCTATTTCTTGTACAATCCAGTCAATGATTCTGATTCTTTTCCTTTCCCTTCCATTTCCAAACCCCGGTGAGAGAAGTAAACAACCAAGCAAGCAAGAATCCAAACACCCAAAAACGAGAGAGATAAAGAGAGGCACGAGAGAGGGTTTTATTTTTTTGGAGAGAGGAAAAAAAGTAAAAAAGTTTTCAACTTCGCAATGCAAAATTCTTCTCTTCTGTTGAATTCAATTCCTTCCACTTAAAAAGATCCTTCCTTTGTTCACTAAAGATCAAGAAAACAAAATCCCACCAATGATTTCTAACCCAAATCATGTTTTCTACGCTTGCATTGCTAAAGGACCTACCGTTGTTGCTGAATTCTCACAGGGAAAAGAATCAGGAATTGAAATCATTGGTCAAAGATGCGTAGAGAAAACCCCGCCTAACCATTCCATGTTTTCTCATACAATCCGCAACAGGACTTACACTTTCTTAATCGATGACCCTTTTGTCTATTTTGCTATTTTTGATGAGAATCTCCAGAAATCTGAGCAGTTATGGTTTTTGAACCGTGTAAAGAAAGGTTTTGAGGAGTTTTGGGGGTCTAAGATGATGAAAGATGGTGAAAAGATTGGTCCTTTTTGTTTCCAAGGTGAATTGCGGTGTATGTTTAGGGAGATATTGGCTCTGGATGCTGACTTGGTGAATAATTTAATGGAGGAATCATCAAAGGATGGTAGGAATCCAAGCTTGGATTCGACGAATGGGAAGGGAGCTGTGATCAGACCTTTGATTCCAAAGCCAACTAAAGTTTTGATGATGATGAAGAAGAAGAAGCCATCTGGAGAGGCTAATGGAGATCATCATGGTGGTGATTTGGATAATAATAATTATAAGGAGAATGGTGATGGTGGGCATGGAAATAGGGAGGTTTCGGTTTCGATGATACAAAAGAGTGGTGGGTTTTTTATGGGGGATGGTAAGCAAAAGGCTAAACAGATTTGGAAGAAGCATGTTTGGGTGGTTTTGACATTGGATTTGATTGTTTGTGCTGTTTTGTGTGGGGTTTGGTTGTGGGTTTGCAGGGGGTTTAAGTGCATTGATGGTTGAATTGAAGGTATTGAAACGGGGATGCTATTGATATACTTTTTTTATTGGGGGTGTTCTGCTTGTATATTGGTTATTAACATTGAAGCTGGTTGCGGTTTCTACATCCAAGATAGAGAAGAAGATGTAACTGGATTCTTAGAATAATTTTTATTGACTGGTTCTGAGAGTTCTGTCATGACATGGTAAGTTCTTCATCTCTTTGTACCATCGATTTCTGGAAAAATGAAATTGCTCCAATGTCTCATATGCACATTCTTCTAAAGCAGTGGGACGTGTATATAAACAAGCCAGAGATATAAATTATGCAGGCTTTTTTCTGATGTTGTCTTGTTCCCTTTTTGGTCAGCTGTCAATGAATCTGCTGATGTTCTGTTGCTTTTTGATCGCATGAGCAGAAAGTTATTTTTTCAGAATGTCTGTGTTTCACTGGGACTTCTTGGTCAGGCTGCAATATATTTTCTTGTTTTGTCTCTAATTGATCTTGTTACATTGCCGATTTTACTCTTGTTGTTTTGTATCATCTAGATCACCAATCAGACTTTATTTATGGATGTTTATCCTCTACCTGCTCAAAATGGCAGAACAAGCTAGTTCTAAGTTTGTAGGGACATTTTTATATACACAGAGATCCTTTGAAATTAGATTGAGCAAACAGGTCAGAGCTTTACCTTCTGGCGGTTTTTTGCTCAGTCTGTATGGTAGAAGGGGTGGTGCAGTTTCTCATAATCTCCTCATGTAGGCATGCATGTTTTTCTACTATGCCTAAATGCCAGTAGTCCTTCCATTAGTGTATAGAACTAATTCTCCAACACTCAGATTAAAGAACTCAATCACCTACCGTTGCCTGTTTGAGCAAAAAAACTAGTTCTTATTTTAATTTTCCTGCATCCACTTGTTTTCTGTATGTCATCTATCACATCTTTTTTGGTCACTGTATGATGCAAGGAAATACTTGTTTCACGATACAAAGGTGGATTCTTCATTTGAGAATTAGATATCAATTACCTGCTGTCACTTTAGCAGCTTCCTATTCAATTTTCAGTCAATAGGATACGAACATCTTATCGAAGTCAACACGAGACATTTTAAGCGCGTGCAGTGTCATTGTAAACTAAGTGAAAGGATTTTGACATACTTGAAGGCAAGGAATTGAAGATCTTCTGTCATTATTTTTAAATTATTAATGCATTATTTCTCTCACGCTGTAACAAGGAGATTGATTCTCCTTGTATCAGTCAGTGAACTTGAAACATACTCAGACAAAATAACTACTTGCAGAGAACCAGCCTTATATGCTGTTGTATTCAGATACAAGGAAATTTGTAACTCTACCATTGTCATAGAATTTTCGCATTTCATAGAACTGTCAGAAGCATGCATGGCGAGGTCATTTAGCTACTGCTGTCTTTGACTACATTAGTCATCCTTTTGCTGAACCCATGTATTGAATGACAGGGGATGCCTCTAGGCTAGTTCTTGGATTAAAATCCATGATAATGAGATTTTAGATCCCTTTTCTTCTACCTGTACTGTTGACTCTTCATGTTTTATTAAGCTATTGCAAGTTTTTCTATTTGATTTGAAAGAGTGTGTTCTGTCAAACTCAATTGCATACAACCACTCTCAAGTTTTGGTCAGTTAATCCTTTAACACACACCAAGGAGCTGTTTCTTCTGAATGCTTACGTAATGAGGAACCATAAAACAGCTAATAAAAGCTTTGCTCAGCAAGTCCATCAAGGTATCGGTTGTTTCTGAGGTTTCTGAGTTGTAATTCCTAATATAAGCATTCCAGCTTCTAATTTGAAAATTCATTTGTTGGGGGGGAGTTCATGTTTACCTATTCCAAAGATGACATGCTTCTTTGGTGAGAAAGGGTTGTCTTTACTAAATTTATCTTGCAGTCCTGAAGCCAAGATGTCAGCCTAACAAAATAACAAAGAAGATGCATGCAGTTCCAAGGGAACTTGGATATGCATACCATCAATTCCCTAAATGGTTGAAGTTCCAAGGGAACTTGGATATGCATACCATCAATTCCCTAAATGGTTGAAGTTCCAAGGGAACTTGGATTTCTTGAAGGGTAAAAGTTGATTAAAACCCTGTATTAGAGGGAAAAATCACATGGAGGATGCATGAAAATTGGATCTGTCATAAGCCTTTACTCGAAGCACATTCTTTTAGGTATTTGAGGCTTTTATTGCATAACACATTGCTTTCATAAAACCTCATTAGTGAAGTCGATTATCTACCTAATTAAAAGTTGGGAAAACTTGGAATCGTTGACACAAATCATTCTGCATTTGAGGACTATGTCAAGGAAATTCAAAATATTCTATTGATATATTACTGAAATTCTCCTGAGTTTGTTCTTCATAAACTAGATTAAACCAGGACAAAAAAAGGTTGCTAAAAGACAATGCTTGACATCACATCACTTTGAAAAACTGGGGATGCTTTGGAGAAGCACTAAAATATTATTGCAGTATCTGATTGTCCCTATCCTTTATAAGATAAGATCATCGAAATGTCCATGCCTTTGGGACCCTACAAGTCACAACACAGCCAAGATACTCTTGAAAATTTGCTGCTATCTCCAAATCTTCCTTCCGGCCTAAAGGCCACAAGAATTGAAAATCCGTGACCCAACAATCTAGCCATAACATTAATTTCTAACCACAAATCTCCGAAGAAATCATATTATTATTCGATGCCCCTATCTAGAACTATCAGATTGGTTTCTGAATAGGAATGTATTTCATCGTGTAATTCACAGAGATGGGGGTTTAGATTTAAGATTTGGGGAAGGAGTGCCTCCCATTACCCTTTATAAAAAAAAAATTCAAAATATTTCTATACCGAAAAAGGGGAAAGAAAAAAAAGAAAGCAAGGTACAAAAGATACAAGTGAGAGAAAAGCTACTTTGAACAACAAAGTTGGCAGAAACTAAGTGAACACAAGTTTTCTTATTCGCATTGAGATAGATATAATACATGGTGTAACTTGAACACTGGAACAATAACACCAATCCAAAATTTGTAAGAGCAGTATCTGGGACGCAAAAGATGAGTTTTAGCTATGTTCAAAAGTGTACATCGCAGATACATAAACCACCCGCCAACTTTAACCACAAGGGGTGAGCTTCTTATTGCCAGCACCCCGAGGATGATCATCTTTCCAGTCATCCCATGCTCTTGCTTTCTGCACAGCAGCATCGTCATCTTCATCATCATCTTCTTCACTGAGTTTTGATTTTGGATTGTCCTTGTACCATGCAGAGTTGGCTTCTTCCATGAGTTCAGCATTTCTCTCTTGCCATTTATTCATAATCTCCATCTCCTTTAACCCGGCTTCTTCTATGCTCATGGTTGGTAACCTTCCACATAATATTAAAATTCAAGACAAATTAAAATAAGGGAAAGAGCCCAACTATTTCCTGTTGACACTTAAACATTTAAATAATTATAATTTAATTTCATTAGAAAGTACGGGATAAATGTTAGAAGTCTTCCCTCCTCCATCCCTAAGCAACAAAACTGAAAGAAAATACAATGCTTTGATAGCAGGCATCCGATTTAATTGTTAATAATCAGGGCATGGAAAAATACCTATGGCCAGGTTGGAAGACCTGTGCCCTCATCCTTTCCTTTTCGCTTGTTAGGCTTCCACCCACAAGACTTGCTGGTCCAAATGCAATTGGCACGTGCTTATGATCATGTGCTTGCGAAACCTTTGCTCTCCCTTCTAGAACATCTTGAGCAAAAGTAGCGCATGTGATAGGCTGTGCTGGTTGAGTATATCTTGCTTTCACTGCAGCATCACGATGCCAGTTTTCAGCTTTCTTGGCTCGTTCATCAAGAATAGTCTGGGAAAAAGCTTTGCCCCCTTCCTGAAACATGCATCAAAATAATTACTACATCCATGTTCATGCAATAAAACTCATCTGGAACAAGTAGCATAAAGACTGAATCATACAATGCTAACCATGATTCCAATTAAAGACACAAAGCAGTGCTATTAGGAATTCTAACTTTCATGTAAAAAAGACCTAGGTATTTGTTGATGAAGAAGATAAAGGATCATGGCCACATGATGATGCAAATGCATCACACAATTAAAAGACACAATGCAATGCTATTAAGAATTCGAACTTTCATGTCAAAAAGACCTTCATATTTGATGATGGAGAAAGTAAAGGATCATGGTCACATGATGATGCAAATGCATCGAACAATGCAACCTAATTATGGCATGGAGCAAACTTTAGCACCATACTACTGTTCCATCGAATGATCTCGACAATAATCACTAGCGCTGTAAATCTGACAGTCTTCTTCTGATGCTTAATGAAAAAATGAAAATAACCTCTGAGAGATGATTTCTTCACTATAAAATGATTGCTGCTAGATATTTGCTTCATCACAGCTTATATACAAAAGCCAAAAATTCACTAGACAGCTACAGCATATAGATCTCCAAAAGCACAACGGAAAAACACTCTGCCACTTCAGATTTGAATGTGCTAATACCTTTAGTTGTCTTTCCTTTACAGCCAAAAGCATTTCTTCCTCCTTCTTTAACATTTCCAGTAGATCGATTGCCTGTAGAATGGTAATACAGTGGTGTGAAGCTGGATATGATCAACAAGTAGAACATGACAGAGACTGTAGATAAGAGACCAACCTTACAAATAGCCAAAGAGATGGTAGTAATCCAAGCCTGCACAAAAAGAAGACTGGATTCAACACTCAACTTTGCAAAAGATAAAAAACTACAAATTATATGTACAACTTTTTTATTGGTAAATATATGCAGAACTGTTAATAACAGGTGCACAATCTTAGTCAAATTCTTAACATCTACTTTGCAAGTTAAAAAAAAAAATGAAATAGACACAAACAACTATCTTCATCATGGAGAAAATTATAAACAGTGTCCTAAAATATTTCAGGTCATCTCCACAGCTTAACCTTTAAGAGCATGGATAACATCTAACCTCGCGCTCTTCTTCTCCATCATCATCCAGCACATCTTCCTCCCCTGCCTCGACCGGAGTTGATACTGCTGCAGCTTTAGTTGAACGACCACGCCGCTCTTTCCGCTCCTTTATTTCCTCCAGCTTTGCCTCAGCAGCTCTTTGGCGTTTGTATCTGGCAATCTGTGGAGGCACAGGAAGGGGTTGTGAGCGTGAGTGCTAAACAAACTCCTTATTGCAAAGATAGTTGAAGAAGATTATGATGCAGCATGGTTATTTTTTCAGTGAAAGAGAATTGACAGAATTGAAGCTACCTTTAGGGCCCTTCGATCTACAAAAGTATTTGAAGCCCCTAGAGAAGATGCTTGCAACTCCTCCTCTGGTACAAGTTCCATTGCCTCGCAAAATGAGAGGAATTCCTAGAACAAGTTTCCTTCATAAATATCAATTGATATATAAACCTCTAAATATGTAAAAACATGAGCATTGAGGGAAAAATATGCCCGAAAGCTCTGCTGGATGCTGCTACGTTAGCAGACAAGCTTTGAACTATATAATACAGATAATGAACAGCAATTACCTTTAATTTTGCCTGGGAAGCCTTTAAAATTTGTATCCTATCATCCTGCGGAATTTTTTCAGCCAGCTCTGCCAGATAGAATGGCACCTGTAGTTGTGAGGAGCTATCAAGTTAGAAATCACTTTCAATGTCTATCTAGGGTACATTTCCAACAACCATTTTAAACTTTCAATGGCCCCAATTTAATTTAACAAAGCACCATACCATAACCCTCACCATACACAACAAAGCAAAAAACAAAATCAGCAACAACACATAACAACACTGTTCCTTCCCCTCCTCAAGCGTTCCAACTTCACCTAGCCATTAATCATATAAAGCCTCTTACATTTCAACTAAGAAACCAAATACATAACATGATACATCAAAGTCCCATTTTGATACTAAAAAACTCACCAATATATTTTATTTCCTAAATCCAGTTCCATCAAAAATTAAGAATTAAAAAAAAACCCATGAAAAAAAACAACTTTTCAATTTTTTTAACCAACCCATAAATTACAAACCTCTAAATTTTCAAAGTTTCACAATAAGATTTTTTAAAAAATAAAAAACAAATTTAAACATTACCAGAATATACTTGAGATTTGTAGTGCTAATATCCTCTTTGGTCTCATTAGAAGAAAACAGACCCAGTTTACTAATCATTTCCTCACATTTCTCCAGAGACTCGATTCCCTTTTTCACCAATTCCTATCAAAATCAAATCGAATCAATAAAAACCCTATAATCAAATCAAACCCTAAATTAAAAAAAAAGTTACAAACTTTCCTGAAAACGCTAATGAAGAAGTGCTGTACCTGATCGCTGGAACCAGATTCGGTTGCTTTTACATGGATTTTTGAAGCTTGATCGAATAGGGAAGGAAGGGGCATGTCCTCTGTTTTCATTTCTCCCATTAGAAAAGAAAAAGAAAAGAAAAAAATAAACCCTAGTATTTGGTTTGGATTTTGAATTTTGGGATTTTTAACTTGGGATTTTGAAGGGTAGAATCGGAATTCTATTTTTATTAACTTATTAATTTCCAAAAAAAAAAACTTTGAAAGAGAAAAGGCTAGACGAGAGAAGACGCAGCTGCATGAAATATATATACAATGTAAAGGAAGGTTTTGAATTTTTTTTTTTTCACGGGGATCTCCACTCATATAGTACCACAGCATAATTTTTAATTATAATGGGAAAACAGAATTTTAATTAGATTTTTTAAAATTAAAATAATATATATATATTTTTATTTTTGATACATAATACTAAAATCATCTGAAAAAATCTAAAACAATACTAATTTAATATATTTTTAAGTTAAAAATAATTTGAAAAGCATTTTAAAATATGGATTATAAAGCAAAAACAAACACTTAAAATTGCAACAAATATTATATAGTAATCCAATCATCATGAACAAATATTTTATCACTTACAATATTAATATATACATTACATGCATATGTAAAAGTTAAATTAAGAATGTTTAATTTTTTTTTAAAAAATAAATTTTAAGTTAATTTTTTGAACTAAAGTACTCCCTAATTAAATTTTAGACCAACAACCCAGTTAATTTCAAATGTGGCTGGAGAGATCCACAAGATAATTTGTAAAAATGATGAAAGATGATATACAATAATTACCAAACTGGAAACTGGGTAGATGCTTCCCAGCTGGTCTAGAAAGACCCACATGAAGTTTCTGGTTAATGCAATCTTGCCTTTATGCCATGGATGTAGCCATGAGGCCCATTGTCACTTGTTTTCATATTAAAACTTGTTTGGAATTGTATAACAATTATAATTTAAAATATTTTTTATTTAAAATTTTATTTTAAAATGTTTTTTTAGAAATATATTAAAATAATACTTTTTTATTTTTAAAAATTTACTTTTACATCAGCAAATTAAAATGGTCCGGAAAAAAAAATTAAAGTAAAGAAAAAAATATAAAAAATTTAATTTTTTTTAAAAGTATATTTAAAATACAAAAATAAACAGACTCTTGAAACTTGATTCATCCAAAATATAAGCTGGGTGTTTTTCGAAAAAATCATCATATAACTTGTTTGTTTTTATTGTCACACTGTGTTTTTTTTAAATGAGTTTTTTAAATTTTTTATTGTTTTAATGTAAAAAATTTAAAAATAAAAAAAATATTATTTTATTATATTTGTAAGTAAAAAATACTTTTTAAAAAAACTATTATTATAATATCAAATATTACTTTAATATAACATGATAAATCAACTCATAATTTAATTAAAAACTGAATTGGTTTTTTTCTTAAAACAATATCATTATAACTTTTTAAAAATCAAAACTATATTTTATGATTGATTGATGCTTACTAAGGTATTACTTGCCATGCTTTTCCAGCTATATCTTGTGCTCATGCTCAACAGCCCCATTAACTTGGTTTGTCGGCTAAAAGCTGGGTGTTAAATGTAAATCAATTTTTTTAATTTTTATTCACATTAGAAGTATTCTGGGTGAATTCCTGCATATGAAGATTAAAATTTCTTCCCACTAAGTTCTTATGGAATTAAATCTTAACCTTTTCCATTTATATTACACCTTTTTTTTTCTATAATAATTTCCCCAGCTAAATTTGAAGATTAAGGCATCGTTAGGAACACGATGCAAATCGTATTTCTTTAAAATTTTTATTTTTTTTACTAAAAATTAATTTTTGTGTGTGTTTTGGATCGTTTTAATGTGTTGATTTTAAAAATAATTTTTTTAAAATAAAAAAAATATCAATTTGATATATTTCGACATGAAAAACACTTTAAAAAACAATCACAATCATACTCTAAAACAGAATCTAAATTTCTTACCTACAAGTTCTTATGGATTTTGTTTTTGTTTTATAATAAATGGCTCTATTAAATTTGTTTTCCAACATCAAAGGCACAATCTTTGGTTTTGATGGTCGAATTTACTGCATATTGTAGGCTGATCTAAGAAGAAGGAAGCACATAAAAGAACAATCACAGGCAATTAGCATAAGCCCACTTGAAAACTTAGCGAGAAAATGATAATTTTTCCACGTCAACAAATAAAGAGCACATGATCATGTCGACTTTCTAGCTTGTATTCTGCACTCCTGTAAGGCCTCAGTCTCAATCACACAAGCAAGGAAAAGAGAGGACCTTTTTTACCAGCACTTAGGGCGTTTGTGTTTGGTTTTTTAGGCTGAAAGTGTTCTTGTAAAAAAAATAAATTTTGTTTTTTTTATTTTACATTAATTTTTTTAATATATTTTTTTATTGTTTTGATGTGTTGATATTATAAAAAAATAAAAAAATAATTTTTAATATATTTTTAATTTTTTTTAAAATCAATATTAAAATATCAAATGGTTATAAATCCTATCAAGAATACACAAGTTGTAACTTGGCATTTAATGTTTGATGTGGTATAGGGAAAATCATTTAAGATTATACATTCTTCAAAAAAAAAAAGTGTACAATGTTTGGTTGGTAGTGTTTTTTGGTCCCGAATATTGATCCTTTTCTAATGAGATAAATTATAATAATTTATCTTTTTGTTTTTTAAAAGTATTTTTAATTTTAAAAAAATATTAAATTGATAATTTTTTTAATATTTTATGATAATTTTGATATATTAATATAAAAAATAAAATAACTTTTTTTTTTAAAAAAAACATTATTCTAATATATTTTCAAAAAAGAAATTATTTAAAAAAATATAGTACTTCAACATTTTTTTAGAGAGAGAAGAGCACTACTAGGTATGGTTTATAAATGTTATGCTTACTATGTTGAAAACATTAATATAAAAAAAATCTAAAAATATATATAAAAACATTAATTTGTTTTTAAATTATATAGACTTCTTCTTTTTTCTTTTCATAGGAGACAAAAGCCTAAAATGTTGCCATCTTTGCAAGGCAGCTCGTACAATTAAGATACATTAATATCACAGAGGCTATTATCCTTGCAATGCAGGCAAGTTGGAATTGCCAATATGTGTTGGAGACAGGGAATTGCTTAATATACAATCAAATTAAGGAATCCAACATTATCAAGTCCAGGTTCCAAGGGCGGATCTTGGAGGTGGGATCAATAAAAAATAATTAATCTTTTTAAATAAAAGAATACAAAATTGCTTTAGTGAAATGGATTTGTACAGCTCTTTGTTGAACAAGCTCCTGCTTTACAGGTTCCAACCAGGGCAGCAAACTGAGAAAGAGGCCAGCCCTTCTGGACCCATGAAGACTTTGCTTCTTAGGTGGCTTCATCATGATGTCAATGAACTGAAAGCGATGTTCTTGATTCTCGCTCAAAAATTGCCCTTCACCATTTTTGTTGCCCACTCAAATCTTTTTCCAGGTACATGAAAAACAACTGTCATCTCCACTCTGCCTGTTGCAGTGATGTGAATATGATTCTTCATGTCTCTTTATCAGGGTTTTTTATCCCCTTTTCTTACTTTAGGGCAAGGTATTGATAAAGGGTTTTTGCTTTCTAGCTCTCTCATTTAAGTAAGGGATGCTTTATAGCCATGAGACTACTTGCAGTTCTGCAGGTATTGGATAGCAATGGTAAAAAACGTCATTACAGTGTGGTCCATATTCCATTTAAGACTGTGGGTTAGTGAAGCTTTTGTGGTTCATAATTCTCATGCTAATACCTTGCGCAATATGTTGATTAATTTTTAGGGGTTGGTAAGAGTTGTAATCAACACAGAAAAATTTCCTTTTCATATTGAAAGAATCTTATGATAACTGGAGATATAGTAATTGCTTAGACACACTCAATAATTTTATAATGTACGATATGGAACACTAGACAGGCAAGCCACTCTGGATAAATACTATATTCCAATGACTTTCTTGATGGAGATAAGCTTCCTTTTTCTTCTTCAAGTCTTGGATCTTAATCTTATAATGTATTTGGTGACAAACCACCAGGAATCTAGGGCTTTGTTTCCCATGAGATTCATGGCCTGGGACGAAGAAGGAGAGAGGCACTGAAAAATAGTGGATGTGGGGGTTTCTTGGGTGGTCAGTTTGCACTGAAAACTAGGGAAGCTTTTGTAGTTTTCTTCTGCTCTGTTGTGTATCCCTTTTTAACTGATTTTGCAGTCTTGGCCATGTGTAAAGATAGACATGCTTTCGGCATTCTCTGGCCTTTCTTTTGTAGGATAACTTTCACATCATAATATGCTGCACAGGTTTTTCTGCGGGTGGAAAAAGGACTGAAGGTGGCCCTTGAGGCCTCCATTGGATCAGAGCACTGCTGTCTTCGAGCTAAAATCTCTTTCCCTGAAGTCTCGGCCTCTGGTTTTGGAGCTGAGGAAGTCTTTATTACTCTACAGAAGTAAGTTCATCTGCACTATTTGCTCTCGAATAAAGGAAATTCATGTTTCCTTTTGTATCCATTAAAGTGCACTGTGCATCACTGTTCCTCAATTATTGAGATGCTTTTTGCCTCAATTATTTGTACTAGACCACCAGGTATATATGTGTTTCTTATTGGTAAATGACTTCATCTAATTAAAGTTGCTTTTCTTTTAGCAGTTTTTATTTCCCTAAATTAACTTCAACATGTTTTTGTTTTAAACCCTTAAGCAAGTCCTAACATTTGGTCCCCCATTAACATTTTTGAAAGGAACAGAAGGGGGATTCGTGAGAAATGGATGGAAAGGAGGTTTCTGGTTCGTATTTGATGGTCTCGGAAGGGAAGAGTGACAGCTTCTATCCAATGTATTTTGGTGTTTCTTGTGCTTTCTTAGCCCTCAAAGTTTTGACAAGGCCTGATAAGGAAGACGATAGATGGTCAGAATTATGCGATAAAATGCTTCAAGGAAGTGCACAACTCTTGGGATTGCTTGTTTGGAAAATCCAGAGAGAAGGAGCAAATGAACAGTGTGAGCTTCTTCATAAGCTGGAGACTGCTGAGAAAGAGATCATGGAGCTGAAGAAAATAAGGTGCGAAGATGCAAAAGCGAACGAGAAAGTTGTTAGTATCTATGCATCGCAAGAGCAGAACTGGTTGATCGAAAGGAAGAAGCTTCGGCAGCACATTGGAGCTCTTATGAATGATTTGAGGTTTCTCGAGAAGAAGAATGATGAAGCTATTTCTGAATTGAATGAAAAATTGAACGAGATGGAACTTTTGGTGCAGTCCAAGGATAAGGCAGTAGAGGAAGAAGAGTATAAGAGGAAGGAGTTGGAAGAAAAATTAGCAAAGACCGAAAAGATTGCAGAAGAATTGAGAGAAACGGCAAAGCGTGAAGCTCAAGAGCATTCTACTGATCTTTGGAAGCACAAAACCGCCTTCCTCGAGTTGGTATCGAACCACCGGCAACTTGAAGCTGAGATGGGTAGAGCACTTAGGCAGCTTGAAGCTAAAAGGCAAGAGCTTGATTCAGTCTTAGAACAAAAGGAGGAGTCAGTGTTGCTGACTCAAAAATTGTCCATGGAAGTTGTGAAGATGAGAAAGGATTTGGAACAGAAAGATAAGATCTTGTCAGCAATGCTGAGGAAATCCAAGATTGATACAACTGAAAAGGAACTGCTCTTAAAGGAGGTTAAATTATCAAAGGCTAAAAGAAAGCAAGCTGAACTAGAAAGAGAAAGGTGGAAATCTGTTTCAGAGTCTAAGCACGAGAGACATTCATTAAGAAGTATGTTTTCTCACCACGCCAACCTGAGATCGGATGATCCTCCAATTGAAACAGGGGCATCACAAGCTGTGAACGGCAGATCACAGTCAATTGATTATGATATCGAGTATGAGAATCCTGAGTTTCAAAAGAACTCGAAAGCTTTTTCGCCACTTTCTAACCTCTATTCACCCGAAGGAAATAATGAACTAGGTGAGAAAATTTCCTTGCTTTCTAGATAACTTGATTCAACATGAACCTCTAATAATTTTCCAGCTTTGAGTATACATGGCTGAATCGCAGCCCTGATGCTTAATCTACATGTATTTTTTCCAGATCTCCTCTTTTCTATGTTTTTATTCCTTTCCTTACTTTGCTCTTAAAAGCTATTACAGCTGATGTCAAACGGTTGGAAGGATGGGTTCGATTAGAAGCAGAAAAGTATGCAGCTGCAATTGAGAAGAAGCATCATCTAGAGATAGGTGCTTTTGCAGAACAGATGAGACTCAAAGATGAGAAATTAGAAGCATTTCGTTGGCGAACGCTGAGCATGGAAATAGAATCAAAGCGACTGCATTCTCACATTGAAGGGCTAAACCGGGATGTTTCACAGATAAGGCATGAGAGCATGAAACTGGAAGCCTTATTGTTGGAGAGGCAAGAAGAAATAACTGAATTGAAAAGGCAGCTCAAGGTACAAGTAAAACCTCCGTTTTGCCAGAAGGCTAACTTAAGTTCATCTCTAGAGGATCCGGCACTAGCCCATGATGCCATTTGTTCCAATGCCAAGAATGTAATGAAAGAACCAACAGAGAATGATCAAGAGACAAAAGTACATCAGATGGAAACATCTCGAGAGACGGATCCTGAAAAAGAAGAAGACGATGAAGAAGGCCTTCACAACCAGTTCAAGAATGTCGTTAAAACTGTCCAGTCTCCAGAAAAAGAATTTGAGGAAGAGAAGGATGTTGCCAGCCAAGGTGGTACTCAGGAAGATAGTGCGAGTCCAGTGGTGGTTGATACTGTAGAAAAGTTAGCATTGACTAGCCAGTCATCGGTGAAGACAAATAAATCACCATGGAGGATGGATCTCCATGCTCTTGGAGTTTCTTATAAGATAAAGAGGCTGAAGCAGCAACTTCTAATGCTGGAGAGATTGGCAGGAAAGCAAGACAGTGGTGAACATATAGGAAACAGTGATGAGGCAAAAACAGGGATAAAGGGCTTCAAATTATTGATGTCTTTGCTTAATAAACAAGTTAACAGTTACCAGTCACTTCAAGGGAAGACCGATGAACTCTGCAAAAGGATGGTAAGCTCTACATAACTTTCGTGCATTTCAAGAATTATTACATTTTGGTCAATTCCCTTTTCAGTTATGTTTCTTTTGACATTTCAGTATTTGATATTGTTCGCTATTCGAATTTTAATTTCCTTTGATAAACTTTGAAATTTTTACAAGATATGGGACGGCAGACTAAAAACAAACCTGGTTGAAAACTGACTGGAAGCAATGATAGGCATAGCTTCCTGCCCTACCATGTGTCCAACTCCCCCCCACAAACCATGTGATCAGTCTATCCGGTCCATCGTTTGTCAACATACAATTTTCTGAATTTCTGATCAGCTTTTTTTCCGATTTCTCTTATTTGTGAACTGCAGCATGATAATGATGTGGACATGAGTCGAGGAGATTCCAACACTAGCACCGCCAGGAAAAAGGAAGAAACTAAAACATTAGAGCATTTCCTTGAGGAAACATTTCAGGTTCAGAGACACATGGTTGCAACAGGACAGAAACTGATGGAAGTTCGGTCCAAGATTGCATCTGGTTTTGTCGAGGTCCCTGAAGAGCTCGAAAAATCTGCTGGAAGCTTTGACATAAAGCGTTTTGCTGAAAACATAAAAATTCTTTTTCAGGAAGTTCAAAGAGGTCTTGAAGTTCGGATTTCTCGAATTATTGGTGATCTTGAGGGCACTCTAGCTTGTGAGGGAATGATTCGTATGAGAAGGTAGTGATAGACGAATAGGAAGTATAAATGTTTATACTGATATATGTATGAATCTATGGTTGAATTTTTGTTTAGGAAAGCAACATGCAATTTATTACAAAGTTTGCCTTTTATTTGTTTCTATAACAAGTTTCAAGCAAATAATTGATTAACAATCAGAGAAGGGTCCATAGTGTACACGCAAAGCTCTTGCTGCAGTTTGCAAATACTGTGAACTTTTCATATATAATGACTTTCTGTTTAAATTTTTTCCTAAAAATGTGAACAAAACCATGAGAATCTCACAAGAGGATGGCAATATCCCAACACTTTAACCAACTAAACCAAAGAAACTTTTGTAATAAATGGCATCACATAAGATCTATATAGCAGAAAAGGAGCTTTGGGGTTTATGGTAATGGAAATGGAAATATCGGATGAAAGGACACAGTAAATGAAGATTGGCCGTATGACCCAGAGAGGAAAGAAATGAGAAACAAGATGGAAGGACACAAGTGTGAAAGGAAATGTTGCTGCCAAACTGATGGAGCAAATGACAGATGTTGCTGGCGTACAAGAAGCGAAGGTGGGAGAAGAGTGTTTATTTTCCTAAGCTCCCATATCTCTTCTTATAGCATTGTGTAGAACTTTAAAATGTTTTGATGCAGGAGACAGAAACTATTGAGAAGATCTTGGAGAAGTTAGAAGCTGGGGGGTGTGGAATTTCAGAGAGCTATGAAACATTCAGCTGCTACTTCCATTACCCCTCATCTCCGTAGAGTTAAGTAAACAAAGGCTATCTTATGAGACTTTCCTGGTGCCACAGGTGAGACCTTAAGCTTTTCTTCTCATTCTTACCTGAGAGTTGAGGGTAAAATGAAATTGAACTGAGCATGCCTCAAAAGTAATGCGCAGATTATAACAGCTTTGGAAAATCCATGCTCATGCACATAAGTTGACAAGAAAATGAGAAAAGAACTAACATGTATTTTGCTGGTTGTTCTTTTTTGAGAATATAGGGAAGCTACTGTGTCACTGCATTATGAACATTCGGGTTAAGAAACCAAACTGTGGGTACAAATTTTAAACATTCAGCACCTTTCTTCTTTGTGAATACGGGGATGCTTCTTTGTCAAAGTGGACTCCAAGACAATTGTTGTTGGATCGGATAGTTCTCTTTTCTTCTTTGTTTTGTCATGCATTCTTCAGGTGCTTTCGGGGAAGTTTCCTGTGCCAAATAATTGGGCTGCTCTTGTGTGATATTCCTTTTGATTTCGTGTTTTGGAGGATCAAACATTTTCCAACAACAATTCTGATCAAATATTTAATCATTAGAACCATTGCCATGATCTTGTTAATATGTAACCATTCTAATAAACATATTTTAAAAAGACTTGGAGTAAGTTCTCCATGACATTACCCGAGCCTGAATCACCAATGTAGTGGGCTCGGGTTGGCCTAAAATGAACTCACAACAATAATTTAAAGTTGAATTGGCGGGATACCTGCCCAACCTTCACTAACAATAGGTTTGAGGTGATGGGCCTTTAAGGCTAACTCAAGCCCAAACCATTAATATAATATGATAAACTGATATTAGTTGACGCGAATTCACCTATGTAATTTGGATTCTGGTTGACAAATAATATGGTGGATCTCATAGACTTAGAGTATTCGGGATTGTGGCAGTGTTAACAATTTAAATTATTTTTTTATTTAAAAATATATTAAAATAAAGTTTTTTTTTATTTTTAAAAATTATTTTTAACATCAGCACATCAAAATAATTTAAAAATATATAAAAATTTATTTTAAATAAAAAAATTTAAAATTTTTAGAAACATGATTTACACCGCGTTTCTAAACACATCCTCAATCCTAGCTCAAATTACCAACGTTGTGGGCTCGAGCTGGTCTAAATCAAACCCAACAATATAATTTAAGTTTAGGATAGTGAGATTATACATGATGAAACCCCAAGATTATCTCAAAGCCAAATTATTAATACATTGGATTTGAATCGGAGTAATTTTAATTCATTAAAGTAGTGTTTGTGTTTGACATTACATTTTGGAAATGCTTTTAAAAAATTTTAATGTTTTTATTTATTTTTTACTTTAAATTAATATTTATTTGATGTTTTCAAATCATTTTAATATGTTAATATAAAAAAATATTATTTTAATATATTTTAAAATAAAAAATAATTATTATTATATTTTCAAACACACTGTAAAATAGTTTGAGTTAAGGTTAGTCAATGAATTTAAGGTGATTGGTTTCTCATAGCTAGCTCGAGCTCACATTAATCTCAAATCACTAATGTGATGGGCTTGAGCTGGCATAACTTTAGCTTTGGGTTTTTTTTTATGTTTGTGTTCATTGATTATATAATTTTTATGGTTCAAAAAAATTTATTTTAATGTTAATCATCAAAATCATGTTCATTTCATGAAGGCTATATAATTCCAGCTATAGAATATTGATGGTATTTGAGACCAACTAGTTCGGCACTAATTAACTAATGATAAATCTCAAACTAGCGAAAGCAGCCGGCTTAATTGGGTGAGTTCAAAGTAAGGTTTTATCTTTGTGTTAAAATCCCAGATGGCATGCTTAGCTACATTTTCAAACCCTAATCGTCCACAATACCATTCTCTCTTTCACTTGCATTTCACCATGATGACAAACAGGGAGAGCTTAGATTGGTTTCTATGATGACTTTTTCAAATTACAATGATTAAATTAAAACCCTAGATTTTCTACCAATGTAGGAAAAATAAGTCAAACCATTATCTCATGAGGTGGTAGAAGCGCCAGCAGCAGGAGATTTTGTTACATGTGACTCTCACCATTCACATCCACCACCACCGCCACCCACCAAACACCACTAGCTCCCCCGTGTATCTTCCCTTTTCTAGCCCGGAAAAAAAACCCATTTTTCCATCCATAAAAACATGATCTGGCCGGTCTTATTTTTTAGAGAAATTCACTCTTGCACATTTATTTTGTTACATAAAGAAAAAGGCACCGATGAGGTCTGACGAGCTAGGTTATGATCCAAGCCCAACTCCAAAACTCTCCTTGTTTTCACTTCCAGGCAAGCTACCTGAGTCGCCGGCAAGGATGCTAACATCACCAATCCATACATTAGCTTCAGTACCCTTCAAGTGGGAGGATGCGCCGGGCAAGCCTAGTCCTCCTTGCATGCCGCAATCCGATGAGCCCAAGATTGATAGGTGGTTGGAGTTGCCACCAAGGCTGCTAGCTAAGGCCCAAGAGAGCAACATGCCCTCTCCAGCAATTGTCTTGGATGGACCTTACGTGCCTCGGTCCTTGTCTCTTGGAAAAGGAAGTTCATTCAGTAGCTCAGAGAATTTGGGCACGAAGGTGAAGACCAATTGGCAAGGCTATATTTGGGTCTAGCAGGTGAGGAGGTTTCAATAAGAATAGTAAACAAGCTGTTGATCCTAGCCATGGAGGTGAAACAAAAGTTAAGATCACAAGAATTACAAGGAGACCGAGCTTCTTAGGGTGTTCTCACAGTTCGTGGGTAAGTACTAAACTAAAATTTCGAAGCTGACTCGTAATTTTGAACTCATCTAGATATGGACATTTAATGGATGTTGCTGAATATGGTCATGCATATACATTATGAATATCATAGAAATATGCAGAAGGCCCATTCAATAATCATCTTGAGGTTGATCATATTAGAAATAATTTTTGTTAGAAATCATAGAATACTTTAGTTTTTCTAATTTTTTGTTTTTGCAACTGGAAAAGGATTTTCTAGTAACTACAACAATTAAGCTTTTTATCACTATTATTAAACTCAACTCGGTAGTTTAATCTGAAAACAAGTTAATTTAAAATTTAACATGAGCCAGGTTTTATAAAAAAATAAGGGAACTTGATCAATTTGGTTAAAATTCATTAATTTTTTTTAAATTATTTTTTTAAAAAAATTATCTTGTTTTGACTTCTTTTTTTAAAAAAAAAAAACTACCCCATCTAATCTATAATTTATGCCTTACACTATTGACCTACAATTCAAGTTTAATTAATATGTTTTAAATTAAGGAGGATTTGATTTTTGACTTGGTTGGCCAGTTAAAATTTATTAATTCTTTGAAAAAAACTATTTATTTTCAAAACAATCTTGTTTTGATATTAAAAAAAAAAAACAAATAAGCTAACTACTCGACTCATGATCTATATTTTATATCGGGTTGATCTCCAAGTAAAGTTCAGTTAATATCTTTTTGATTAATTTAATTTTTTAGTCCCGGTGAAAAGCCATGAACTTTTCTTTAAGAAAATGACCTTTTTCAAAACGATTTTGTGCTCATTTTGATCTTCTGAAAAAAGTTAATCCGCTCAATTTATTATATATTCGAGTCGCTTTATATTAGATTTAATATCTAAGTGTGTGTGTGTGTATTGTGAATAGGATTTTTGTTATATTCTCTTATAATTATTTTTTTGTACATTGTTAATGTAAATGCAGACAAAAATATGTGAAAACCTTGAGCACGTACGTGGTCTCATGGAGACGAAGGTAAGCATGAATTAAAGAATGAGGTAGCTGTGTCACCAAAATTTAATTTCTTCTCGATGAATATTTAATTGTGCTACGTACAAATATACATATTCCATGTGGTGCTATAATTCTTATAATTAATTTCTTAATTATTCCTTCCTCGACCGTTGAATTGAAAGATCAATATAAAAAATGTAACGTTGGTTAGATCATGTGACATATGTGCAATAATGTTTGGATGCTTCAAAATTCCACAGAAATGCATCATTTGCTTATGATTTTTCTCATCTTGAGTTATAAAACAAATGTTATCCCTCCATTTCTCTGAAGCTAGTCCACTCATCCACCACAGAATTAGAATATGATGAGACATTCAATCTTGAAAAACACCTACACTTTGAAGAAAAAAAATAACTAAAAAAAGGGTGCTTTTCTAAATTTAGGTGACAGATGAAAGATCTCAAAGATTATATTTTTTCTAAATTTAGAATGATTATCTATTAAATAACTGTTAGATATTATAATATATGATGCTTTTCAAATTATTTATTATTTAAAAATATATCAAAATAATATCAGTATATTAAAATCATAAAAAATATATTATAAATAAATTAATTAATATGATTTTTTTAAAAAAGGCAAATGCACTTTTAAAAAACACTTAAAAACATAAACTATCTTATTTACAAACATAGCATGTGTTCATCCATTCATTCAAAAACAAATTGAAATTTAATTAACTAATTTCTTATTTCATGATGATTCTCTCCAATAATTAGCATAGTTATTAAAACCCATAAGTTTATATGAAGGCAAGGTATGGATTACGAGTGAGGCTAATTAACCTGAATTAATCAATTTGTTTAAAAAATTAAAATGTTCTAATTAACTAAGTCAATATCTTATTGATTTTTTTGTTAGATTTGACCTAAGCTAAGAAATGAATGGATAAAGTCTCAAGATTGACTCATCATACTATATGTAATAATAACTATAACATTGGAAATGCATTGCAATATAATTAAATTTAACTAAGGGTTTTTAAGCCTTCATGTAATTAAAACATAATTACAAAAAAAAAAAAAAACCCTAACTAGTGCAGATATAATGAGATTTTCCTTTTCTAGAGGGCAACATAAACACACCCACATGCACGCTCCTAGTTTCAAAATTTGATTAAAGCTAAAGACAATGGCATTTTGGAAAAAGGAAAATCAAGAATAATTAAGCTGCCGAAAGCCTTCTCTTCTTGTAATTGGCTTTGAAACAAGCCTGCCTCAGCTTCTTTGTTCTTTCTGTCAATTCTAAGTCTGGCAGTTCTTCGATAAGCCTTCTATGCTCCTCCAACATGATCGCCTCATATTCACTTAGCCCCATTTCCTACACCACATCACATATATCAGTACAAGATCATATCGAATCCTCAAAAAAATATGGATCTGCCTTTTTTTCTATATTAGTTTGATAGCTTGACTAAAAATCAGCTAAGCAAGTATGAGAAACTAAGCTTTGGTGTAAAAAAAATCAATAGAAAAACAAAATTCCCACCAAGAAATTAAGGATAAAATTCCTTAATTACTTTATGTTCAAATTTACTCTTTTTTTTTTTCCATATCCAAAACCCTATTCCTAGAATTCTTGTTTCGCTTATGCATGCGCTGTTCATAGATTCTTATACACGGTCTAATTATATGCTGTTGAAGACATAGTTATAAATAAAATTAATCTTCTTTAATTAATCAAAGCAAGAACAATATGCCATGCACGTACCTTGACATTGTTGATGAGAGAAGTCAAGCTCTTGATCTTCCTGTGAGGCCACCTCATTATCCTAAGCTCTCTGCATCTTTTTTTCAATACTGTTAACCCCACTTTCATTTCCCTAGCTGCTTGAGTGATTGGCATGTTGAAATGCCTTTGAATTTCTTCCAGTTCCAATCCAACAGGCCTCTTCCTCCCTCTCATCTTTCTAACTTCTTCTTCTTCCCTCATGCTTGAAGAGCTAGCACAATCACTTTGGACCAACATCATTGAAACTTCATTCTGCAGTTCACTTTTAATGACGTTGTTGTCAAGGTTTAGACTATAAAAAGGATGGATGCTAGGGTTTATCACCGGCTTCGTGTCGATAGCATTTTCTTGATTGTACCAGGAATCAAGATTACTCTCAGAAAATATATTATCATTGTTGATAACTTCATTATTGTTTTTGAACCCATTAAAGCTCTTGTCATAGGGCACAAAGGGTGGCAAGTTTAGCGGCTCGAAAAGGCTTTCCACCGGGGGAAGTTCCGAGATCCTGTGAACATATGAACAAAATTTAACAAGATTAATTAAGGATCATGAGAAGTAAACTTGAAAATATGAACAAAAGGAAGCATAAAATTATATATTGAACGATTAAAATTAGCGAAGTACATTTTTTACAAGACAAAAGGGGGGGGATAATCTTACTTGTTGAAGATATCTTGATCATCAAGAACCCAGGCCTCAAAGTCGAGTGGATTCTCCATTTTTGGAACAATGAGTTGATGCCTTGTTGAATCCATTGAGAAAGACAAGGAGGGAAAATAAATGTTGGGGGAGGGATTGATGGGAGAAGGGTTTAAGGAGGGTTATAAATTATGGTGGAGATTAGAGATGGATTAATTGAAATATGTGCACGTCCATGAGAGTTACAAATCATTCTACTGTTTTTAATTAATGCTCACATTTATTAATTAACAATTACCAATAATCATTCTTGGGGGCTGCATGATGTATCTCTATTTAATGACTCTTCAAGAATCATTTACCGCTTTTTAATGCTTGGCGCGTGAATATTGTTTTTATCGTTATGTTTTTTAAAATATTTTTCAATTATTTTTTATTTTAAAAAATATCAGATTAATTTTTTTATATTATTTTGATCTTGATAAACTAATATTAAATATAAAAATAAATTAAAATAAATATTTTTAATAAACACTCTACACCATAATATATTCATTTTGTACAATAACATTATGAGGCCAAAGTAATTTTCTTATCATATTATCCCCAAAATAATAATTTTATTTCATGTAACTTTATGTTCCAGAACATGTACATTAGTTATTTTGAAAAAAAAATTGTTGATAGGAGATTTTCTATATATTTGGTTTTATAACACTTAATCCGATTTGAAGATATCTTTCGTCATCGAAAATTATTAAAAAAAATAATAAAAAATTCGTACACTAATTCATTAACGAGGCATTGCTCAAACAGTAAGAGTGAGTTATTTCAATGTAATACAAAATTCTTTCAGCATGGTTTTCTTAAATTAATATCTTATTTATTTAGAAGTATAGCCAAAAAGGGCTTTGATTCCTTCAAAGTTCAAATGATTCCTTCACAAGAGGTGTTTCAACAACATTTTAGCAATTTTCACAAGTTTTTCAGTAAAAATTACACTTTTTTAGAATAATCATGATTTAATTTTTTTAAATCAAATCAAATATAACATGTATTTTAATTATATTGCAAATTAATCTATCACAAATTAAAAGATTTAATTTTAATTTAATTTAATTTAAATTTTAAACTAACGAGTCATCAGATTAACATGTGAATCAATCAAATGTATTAACACTATACATAATCATGCATGGTGCATGATATGTTATACATGGGTAGAAGAAACTCCACCACATGATGGTAAAAAGAATTATCAATGAAAGTAGGTTACATGGAGATTAACGAGATTGAAGGCTCATAAATTCACTCTTAAGGTTTCATAATTACCATCTTATCTTAAATTCTTCTGGGATTTGGAGATTATTAGTAAATGCTAATTATGGTTTCAGCCGTCACTGCAAGTAATGGCTCAAGCCGCCGTTACCTTGATGTCTATCTCCTTGGGCTTTCTCAAGCCACCTTTGTCAGATTTGAGTGGAGGCCTGAACCCAAGACTCCCTCTAGCCGCCACACCTGGGCTTGCCCTAGGCGACCTCCTCGCTGTCCATAAAGGTCTCAGGTCCTCTGTGCGAAGAAAAATCATCTTTGTTTTGTCCCCACGAGGCTCGCCTAGAAGGGACAATCATTCCACTTTTTTTCCCTTCCGGGTTCCCACCAAATTGCCACAAATCACGGCAGTGATTTGCACATCAAATAATACCCAAAGTCCACTCATGGATGGGAAACCTGTTTGAAAAAGATGAAGTGCTAGTATCTCCTGTGTTTAAATCCATCGTGCTTTCCATGAAGTTGAGATCAACGCCCTACACTTCAATGGGTCGATCCTAGCTCCGGCTCACCCATTCACATCATAGATGTTAAAAAAATTGATCCAAGTTAGATGTAATTACTATGAGTTCATTATAAACACGTAATGATTGTACAACTAGGCTCACTTAGGTAAATTTGGATGTGTGCATAGCTACAATTATGTTTATCATTTTAGCTCAGTTTCTTCTTCTTGTTTTTTGTTGGGGAAAGCTCAAATCTTCTATGGAAGGTTACTAGACGTTTGATTTAGAGGAAGATTGGCTTTTTATTGGCCAACTTACAATGACATTGGTCACTTGTTGATCCTTACAATGGTGGAGGTCTATAGAGGGTGATGGATGCTGGGAGTTGGCCAGAGAAATCTTGGGTGTGAATAATGATTGGTGCCACTGTTTTGGAGACTTCGTAAAGTGAAATGATAGCATCCGCTGCTGCTTTGGGTTCATAAAGGGCATGGCCAGCCTGCAATGAGTGACATCAAGGTCACGTTTTTGCGGACAGGACAGCAGAATCCCCACTCTTCTATCAAGAAAGTGGAGCTCATGCTCTCCACATATAAGATCAAAGTTATTATTTTTAAATAAACTAATTGAAAAGAAAAGGTGACATTAGATACAAATTTAGAAAATGTAATCACCATTAACGATCAAGAACTTGAGGCGCGTGGGTGAAACCATTAGGAAGGAAGAAGGATGGTCACGGGTTACGTCCTGCTGAGAAGGTAGCATAGCAGCACTGTGCCATTCAAGCGTGCCTTTTAAGGGCATGGATAAAGAACTCCAAGCAGAAGCTGGGTTTTGCAGGAAAGAGAGTTTACTTGTTACAGAAACAAATAAATTGTGGACGATGATAGGTTAATTCAACGGTTAAAATCTACCCATCAATCCATCTATCTACATGTTCTTCTTCTCTTCTCTTCGGGGCCTTTTGCTTCTTGTAGGGTCATGCAATCTTGAGGTGGAGGCATGGTAGGGTAGTTTGGTTATGACCCTTTAGACCAAACAAACAAAGACAAGAGCGTGATGGGTCCTACCTAAACCCAAATGATGAGAAATGGGGTTGGAGTGGCATGGTTTATGAACCTAGAAAAAAGTAAAATATTGCCCCGGAATTGCTGGCTTTGCACAAGGGGATTTATTGCATGTGTTCAAGTCATCATATTGCAGTGACTTTGTTAGTAAATCTCACGTGAAAATAGGGAGATGTTATGGAATTAATGTGAAATTGGAATCCATGATATTGTGCAATCAAAAAAACAATATCTTCTCCATCTTGTGAAAACTGTAGTTCTTATTCTTATCTTTTTAAAATTTTCCGTAATCAAAAGAGAAGGCACTAAAAATTCTGTGCCTTGAAGTCACCTAAAAAGCCCCACCCCTCACACAGACGTGCTAACCTTAATGCCCGTCTTCGACTCCCCTCCCTCCCCCTCTCTCTCTACAACTCCTTTGTTTTCCATTTTTTGATGTCCATTTTAGCTCCTTAGCAACTATTCAAGACGGCTAAAGTTGTACTTTTTTGTCTGTTTAGTCAAAAATCTGTTACCAAACACACATCGTGGTCTCTGACAATTTACTTTCGCTTCTTTGTGTCCTTATCTGTAGCCTACTACTTCCCTTACTTTCATACTTTGCTGCTGCTTCCTAAAATTTGAATTGAGGCAAATGGGTTTTGGCTTATAGCCCCCCAGCTTAACAAAAAAGCCAAAAGTTTGCATCTTCTTGTGATAATTTCACAATCAGGTTAGTCATCTGAATTTCATACACAAAACCCGGTGTTTTTTTCTGTTTGTTTCATGAGAAAATGTTAGGGGCAAGGTTAAAACTGGCCCAGAAACTGTTAAAGTTGCTGTTTTGATTAGTTGAGGGATTTGTAAAGTTCAAAACTTTGATATTCATGGGGTTTCCTGTGAAGTATTCAAAAACTTTCAACTTTCGTTATTCTTAAGGATTGGTTGTCACTTACTTTTCATGTGCTTATATTTAATTATTGATATCATTAGAGTATTGGTGAAGATTCAGACAAAATGAGCTTTCTTGCAAGTTGTATTTATGAGGGAATTGAGTGTTTACTGTAATGTTTTTTTTAATTTTGTGCTTTGTCTGTGTAGTTGCAGAAATGTGCAACCTGCAACCAGTACTGTCTGCCTGATACTGTTGGTTTTAATTATGTTGAAATCTTGTTTGGAATATAGATGCCTTTGGTATCTTTTTAGCTGTGGCTTGTTGTGAAAGAGAGTTCCTGTCTCTCTGTATCTCCCTCTCTCTCTCTTCTCTGTGATACTTCAGGGAATTTGAATTTTAAATTTTTTTGGGGTATGATCCTTCTCTCACACTGGATCACAATTTTTAGTATTTTAATTGGTTTCTGATTTTGGGTCCTAAACAGAAAGCAGACTTATGATTTAGGGTTTGCTGTTTGTTTCCTGCTCCTGACTTATGTGAGTGCTCACTTCTTAGTTTGACATTGCTGCAGGGCAACTAAGAGGACTTATCTCCTCCATGGGTACAATGACTGCATCTTCTCTCTCTAGAGAGGCGTCAAATTATGACGAGGTTTCTATGCAGCAGAGCTTGCTCTTCTCTGATAGTCTGAAGGTACTTTAGGATACATTGGATTTGCTAGTCTCTAAGCTAGCGAGTCAATGTTATCTTTAAGGCATCTTAGATTTCATTTCCCAGGTTTTACTTTTCCCCATGATTAAGAGGTGGTATGTCTCAGTGTGTTGCATTTATTTTCAAGTCTAAGTAGCATCATGTCGTTATTGGTTCCAACATTCAGCCAATATACAAGCTTCATCAGTGAAATTTTCAATTTTTAGTCAAGCCTTGTGGATGATAGTGTACATTCGCATGGTCACCATTCTACTATTACAGTTTATATAGTCTGAGTGGTGGCAGAATATTCGTAGCTCACAATAAGGCTTCATAAACTGGGGTCTTGCAGTTTGCTAACTTGTTGTGTGTCTATCAGGATTTGAAGAATCTGAGAAGTCAGCTATACTCGGCAGCTGAGTATTTTGAATTATCGTACACAAATGATGACCAAAAACAGATGTGAGTTTCTGCTCCTCTGATTTACCATGGATGATGGTCTCAACTACAGAGGTTAATTTTTCTTTTTATTATTTCGCCCTTAAAAAATGAAAATCTCCTGTCCATGCAGAGTGGTGGAAACATTGAAAGATTATGCCATCAAAGCTCTTGTGAATACAGTGGACCATTTGGGGTCTGTGACATACAAGGTTAATGATCTCTTGGATGAGAAAGTTGATGAAGTTTCTGGAACAGAGTTTCGTGTGTGTTGCATTGAACAGGTACGCATGAAATTGATTTTTGGTAAAATGTTGGTAAGTTTGGATTCCGTTGTGATTGAGATCTTCTAAAGATAATCACTTATGACCTGATCTTAATAATATAAGTTGTTGAGGCACCAATAGGGAATCTTCTTTGAAGTTAACAGTCCTGCATTCAAGAAAATTAAACATGAGAGGGAGAGAAAAAATGCCTTCTCAGCAATGAAAAGCCTCAGTGATGAAACGAGGCTAGGCTGGTTGTCTAGAACAGTATGACTTTGTGCTTAGTTAGACATGATTTAGGATTAGATTGCTTTATGATAAAAAATACGAACACAAAAAAAATGGCATCTATAAAGCTTGATTGCTTTCATGGTTGCAGAATGATGAGTAATGTTAAACTGATTGAATCCGAAAATGGAGTCTCACTAGGATTTCGATGCACTTAAGGACTCTTTTTTTAATTTCATAACACAAACACACATGTTTGGATTTTAGGTATATGGTTGCTTGCCTAAGGTTTTAATTGATAAGGTACCTTGTCTATGGAGCTTGAAATGGAAAACTATATTTGTAATTGAATTACTTGGAACATATGTTAGGTATAGTAGTAGAGGGCCTTTTCTTGCTCCTATGATTCCCCTCTCGTATGATGACAGATTGTGCAATGATGATTGCTCTATAGATAAAACACCAATATGTTTCTAATTATAGTCATCACTGAAGGATGGCAACAATTCCAATTTACTGACTTCTTTTTTATCTCTTTCCTCCAACATGGTATGGTAGAGATTACGGACATGTCAAGAGTACATTGATCATGAGGGCATCTCACAACAGTCACTGGTGATTGACACTCCAAAGTACCATAAGCGGTACATCTTGCCAGGCAATGACCCTTATCCTTTTTCTCATTCTTTTATTCTCTGCATATATATACACATCCACAGACTTTTCTTTTGCACCTTTTGTCCTTTATCTGGATTTGGAGATGTAATGTAAATATCCTCTTTGGTTCATGTTCAGTTGGGGAGACTATGCATGGTGCCATCCGCACTAAATCAAAATACCAAGGGTGCAGCCTAGATGATGAAGATGATTGGCATCAATTTAGGAATGGTAGGGTGCCTTGCTTTTATTATGTATCATTTATTGTGTATTGGTAGCATTGGATCAAAATTTGAATGTTCTGTCATCTGACTGTTACCAAAGCTGTTCGAGCTACAATTAGAGAAGCCCCATCTTCAGCCAGGGAAACCCCGACATCTTCAGCCAGGGAAACCCCGACATCTTTGGTGAATTCAATGAGGTATGAAATGGTTTTTAAATCTTCAAATTATTGTGATTGTTTAGTTAGAATATGCTAATGTAAAGTTGCATTCCATGCAGAAAGGGACGTTCCCCGTCACCTTCTCCACGACCTCCTCCACAACGATCTGCAACGTTTTCCTTTACATCTACCATGCCCAAAAAAGATTTAGGTTTGTGTGCATTCTATAGTGTCATACTTTGAAACTTAGTTCATTCTCTTCGTTTTTTTCATTGTGAAGTTTTCAAAATCATGTTAGTTACACTACTGTTGAAGAAAATTTCAAACTCGCAATGCTTCTATACTGGTGTGGATCTTTAACTGATGATGCCTACTCACAAATCAGATAAGCGAAGCATTTCACCGCATCGATTTCCACTCTTGCGTTCTGGTTCTGTGTCAAGTAGGTCAACAACTCCAAATACAAGTAGGCCTACCACTCCAAGCTCTGCTCCTGCCAAAAAACGGGTGTGTATACCATCATAATATTCATTGGAAAAATTTGTAGATTTAAGCATTACTGCCACTTCAAGCTAGAATAATAATTATCATCATCTACCTTGAACACAAAATCAATGAATTTTTGTTCTGTTCTGCAGTACCCTTCCGAGCCTCGAAAATCAGCATCCATGCGTCTCCAGGCTGAAAAGGAAAATACCAAAGACATTGAACAATATCCCAGCAAGAGTAAGCGTCTCCTCAAAGCCTTACTTAGCCGGCGCAAATCAAAGAAAGATGAAATGCTATATACTTACCTGGACGAATATTGAGATTAAAAATGATGAGGATAAAAAAGCTAAAGGAGACAAGGAATGAGCAACGACCATGAACCTGCAGTTTTTCTATTTTTCAATACCCATTCTGTACTTGATACAGTGGATCGCCCCCCCCCCCCCCCCCCCCCCCCCCCCACAACCAAGCAGTAGATAATTTTGTTAAGTAAAAGTCCTTTCAAGTGTAATATTATTTTGTGTACCATTAGATGATCATCCTACAGTAATGGATTTTGTTGAGTTTCACCAAGGTTAATTATCCTTGAAGAAAAGAAAAGGAGGTTGATTATTTATTTTCAAAATTATGTGTTGCTATCTCTAATCAGTTGCATGTAGTTTTTTTATTTGGCCTGGTATCCATGCTGGTCACTGAATTATACATATTTCCTGTCTCTCTTATTTTCTTGGGTTTCTATACCTTGTAATCTTCACAATTTTCTCTGGTTGTCTTTTTGTTGGCATGTGAGCCTGGCCATGTCTTTTCGGACGACATTGACAAAAATTATCACGGTTTATGCATAGCAAAACAGAATAAGCTGGAATTGGCAAAAAAACATCAAATGACTGCGGTGGGTGGTGTGGAGCCTGTTATTATGTCTCTAATAACCACTTGATTTAGTATCTTTAAATTCTTCTTTAACACAATCCCTTGTGCATATTGAGACAATAGCATAATAATCCGTCATGATCAAATAACACCTCAAACCAAAGCTTGTCAAAATTCTGTAATGGACTAAGATCACAAAACATTCTACAAAACTTCGTGAATACTAATACATGTCATAATGCCATTCCTTTTCCAAATTCTTCAATTGTTTTTGTTGTGAGCGTAAGGACATCCACAAAAGCAGAAAATGATGCTCGGAGAAATCTCGCCTCAACTGCCTCAAAGTGCCTATCATTACATTAAAAAACAGATCATTAGAAGGGCAATCAAACTGTAAGGTATTTGGCAATTTGATACAAGGGAAAGGCATGCAGTACATAGATACTTCACAGACACCAGGTAAACACACCCTTGACTGGAAAAAAGGTATACAACTAAAGGTAGGAAGGGGAGGATAGCTAATTTACAGATTTTTTTTTTTTTTTTTAAAAGAAAGAATAATGGTTTGATTTAATTGCTTAAAAAACAATATAAAGTCAGACTATAGTTGTATTTTGCGATAGGCATTATGGACCAGCTGGAGTGATGGAAGATGTAGGATTAGAGTGGAGGTAGGGTTAGAGCATGCATGAGTATAGCATATTGGTTCATTATCACACTTGTAAGGGGACAGTTCTTTTATTTGCATTTCCCGAGCAACAAACTGAGCAAATTCCTGCTTCATCAACAGTTTCCAAGAGGCAGAAAAATACATAATAAATAAATGCTATAATAAGCGTGTGTGATGCAGAAACACATGAATATTATGCCTAAAGGGCTGAATGAAGTAGTCTAAAAAGCGCGATCTTGATTGGGGAAAAAGAGAAACTGGATTATCAATTGGCTGTATACAAAGAAACTCTTTTTTTATTATTGGCAAGAAAACAAGTATAAGAAAAGGGATGACAGTTCTTCTCTTGCATGTGATTCAAAGCAAAGGTTAAAATCAGTATATCACCATCACAAAATTTTGAAAACATTTCCTTCTTGCCATCCTAGAGAATCCATTAGATTCAAACAATAAACAGAACGGAAGCACTGATAAAGCTAACCATCATCATGGAAACAAACTTACACTGACAATTTCCCATTAGAGACTGACATCAGCCTTTTCACTTTATCAGGCTGCAGCTGCATTGGGAAAAAGAGAAAAATAAGGATCTAACTAAACAACAATCAATGCAGAGATGAAACTGTGCGACTGCTTCACCTCCTTATCAACAGCTAATGCTGCATATACTATAGAAGCATTCTCCTCAGACCCAAAATCTACTTCGAAGTCACTGCAGAATACAATTTACTCCACAACATCAAACAGTGATTTATAAAAGAAATTCTTAAAAGTAAATGAACCAATCACTACAATTGGTGCCTTGTGAACAGAAGCACTTAATAGAGCATGTCAACAAAACAGTTTCTGTGAATTCATCATATTTCCTTGCATATAGATTCTTTTCTATGTGAATTCATTCATCAAAATTATCAGCATTGCCTAATATTCTCAGTATTCTAGTACTGTTTGCTCACATTCTTTAAACACGTTTAACTAATTAATTCTTGAGTATCAAAAGCTTCACAAACCACAATACAGAATTTGAAATTTTGCATAAATAAGCTAATTATGATGATGCAACTTCATTGTCATAAGATAATAGCTAATAACACGTTAGCCTTGCATTGGTAAAACTTAAATATCTTACTAATTATAGTCAAAAGGCTGCGTTTGTTTGCTTATAATTTCTACAAAGATGGAATCTACCTACTTTAAAGTTATAGATCCAGCATGTTAAAAATGAAAAAAACTAATTTTTCTTCTACATTCCTTCAATTTCAAAACAAGTTCCTTTCATACAGCTAAATTGATAAAATCAAAATCACAAAAGGGACAGCAAACCAAAAAGAAAAGGAAAGAATCAAGACTAATGTCCTCTGCTACTTTACTTCAAGCAACAGCATATTGACCTACTTTCAGCACCAATGGTAAAACTCAAAAACTGATAGCTATAAATCACAAGTTTTTAGCTATTTTGATATAATTTCTGCACTACAAATCAAATTTTTTTTAAAAAAACCCACAAACAAGAAAGAATCACTTCACAAACCATGTCATTCAAAACTATCCATAGAAGACAACACTAAAGATTGAGTCTTTATTTACTTTACACAATTAACATCACATATGAAAAAAACCCAAATCAATCCTCAAGCCAATAAATGGAAATGTAAAAAAATATCATGACTAGACACACACATACACAAGATATTTGCTGATGAAAAGTATGACTTTAGATGTATTGAGATAAAGAAACTTAAAAAAAAAAAAAAAAAAAAAACTCCAAGAAACTATAGACACGGAACAAGAATGCAGTGAAACACAAAAGGGATTTGGTAAATAAAGAGAAAGATAAAGAAAGTACCAGCTGAAATCCCATTGGGCATCCATAGCAGCAGCAGCCATCACTTGATGTTGCAGTAATGACTTGGCTTTGACACCCTCATATCAGTTTTCACAACTGAACTATGAATTTTAGCCATAATTATTCAACGGTGCCGTTTCATGTCTTAAGAGAGACAGGCAGGGGGGCTTGTTAGTTGTTACATAATACGATGTAGTTTTTATTTTTAATGATTTGGATGCAATATTATGTGTGGACAAAATTACCCTTGAGAAAGGATGTGAAGGACACTATTTCTTTTTTCCTTTTTCCTTTTTCTATTTTAATGGTATGAAAAAATTAGGATGAGAAAATATGATTTATTTCTATCTTTATAGTTTTAATTCTCCCAATCTTACCTTCCAAAAAAGTAATAATGACATCCTTGATGTTGTAGTTTTTCTTATAGGTTTTTAAGTGTCTTATAAGATATTATTAGGGGTTTGAGAGGGAAAAAAAGAGGAGGGAAATAAACAATAAATAAATAAAGATATGAAAAAAGTTACATCTGTTTTTGTAACAAATAATAAAGGACAAGACTGAAATTTTTTAAAACTATAAGAGTGACATTATAAAATTATAAACTATAGAAACAAAAGTGGAACATTGATGATAAATAAATATGGACAAAATTATACTTTATTGGAAAGTTTTTCTAAGACCCATGTAGAATTTAAACTCAATTAAGAGTCTGAAAATTTTTGTTTTTATCCTAGGATAATAAGTGTTTTTAAACAGTTAATTAAGAGTAGGTTGTTTTTATTAATAAATTTTAAATTTTGTTATTATTCAATGATTTTAAGACGGTTTATATATATTATTTAAAACTATATCGTTTTACATACCCGTATTAATATGATATACTTAATGAATTTCAATAAGAATTTTAAACACATACTCTAAGATTTAAATCTAAAAAAATCAAGAAAAGAAACATAATTTTTTAACCATTAAATAATTTTGTGATATTGTAGTATAATATATTTTTAAAAAATAATTTTTATTTGAAAATATATATTTTTAATTTTAAATATCAATACATTAAAATTATAAAAATTACTAAAAATATATAAAATAATGTTTTTCACATAAATCACACAATTTTAAAAAACAATATGAATTGGTTTTATTTATTTTTGCATTTTAAAAGTACTTTTGAAAAAAATTAATTTTTATTTATTTTTTTATTTTAAATTAATATTTTTTTGATATTTTCGAATCATTATTTTAATGCACTAATATCAAAAATAATTTTTTAAAAATATAAAAAATATTATTTTAATATATTTATAAATAAAAAATACTTTAAAAAATAATTTTAATAACAACTACACTATCACGTGGACTAAAAGTCTAAAAGTATTCACTCGAGCCTCCCAAAGTGCCAAGAAGGAAAGGACACAAAAGCGAGGAAACTTGCGAAGGTTAAATTGTGGAAAGGGCATAAGAGGATATTCCAGCAGAATATTTGATAAGACGGGTCCCTCTGCCTTGTAATTTATCAAATTGTATTTATTACTCTTTCCGTTCTTTCTTTTCTTCCAAGCTCAGCTTCCTAACCAAAAGATACGCTCACTGCTCACAGCTGCCATTTTCATTCCAGGATTCAGCAACAAGTTTCAGCCACCAAGCTCTTTTTCAACAGGTACAACACATAAATCCTCTGATTTTTTTTCGTTTTCTCATGAGATAAGCTTATACCTTTGGGCATGCATGGAGGTTTTGTCTACATGTTTGTATCATGCACGAGGGTCTTTCTTTTATAATATCTACAAAGAAATACTAGCTAGAGTTCGTTCTCTCTAAAATTAACACATGCTTTTGGTGAGAAACTTCTTGATGATTAAGAAGAGTCTTAAGTGCATAAGACGATCAAATGGTCTGAATCCAAATCTTGTTTGCGGCTGTTCCCTTTTCTTGAATTACTAGTAGCACTGTTATTCAACTCGGTCATGTCGAAAGCGTCTCTAGCGGATTTCACAAAAATAGGGAGAGGTTGACTAGGTGTTAAAGCACCATGACACCTTAGAAAAACCAGTCAAAAACTGTATTTTTTTAACTTTTAGATTTTTTTTTTGGTTCAACTAGGGTTCCGAGATTTGTGCCGTGTCAATCACTTATAACTAATAGTTGCCTGACATAATTTTCTTGCAATCATTTGTTTAATTATCCGCTGGTGATAACTAGTAGTTAGGCATGCTTTAGCAGCTAGAGTGGGCGGGAAATTTGTCTACAAAATTAGTCGTGAGTTCACTGTCAAATGATCCTGAGAATAAATTGTTAATTGAGGTCTTTTTCTCTGTATAATGGATGTTTGTCTCGATCGGTTTGCGTTTGCCTTGTGTTACTTGTCTTATGAACGGAGCAGTCACTCCATGTCTAATTTTATCATTTTTCTAGTGCAATATCATGATGCTTTTGTTAAATGTTTTAGGTCGATGCTTGTCAAAAAGACTTGCCATGGCCATTGCAGAATACATGACCAACTAGGCCAGCCTTTTCTTCTAGTTATATAGTTGTGCTTGTAATATAATAATATACTTAAGAAATAATCTGTTTGCAACATAAACACACAGGGGAAAGGATGGCAAGTTTTTTTCTCAGAAAGGGTAAGCAGTAAAAATGATTTGCTGCTGGTATACAAAGCCAAAATGGGTCACTTGTTGTGACTTCTCCATTGAGGTCTTTGCTCACCCCAAACCAATTTATTAATAGCATTGTTACTTGTGAACAAAATCCAAGGGCTTGAGATTTGCCTTGATGGTAGTTTCAGGTTTTCTTTATACAGCCTCCTGAATCATGATGTTAATTTATGTCATAACAAGGTCTGCTTGGCCTTGTTGCTCTTTATTTTGAATGTATAGTTCCCCAGTTATGGTCACATAGAGCCACGCCACAATGGTCACAAGTCAATAAACCCTGCAAAATGAACAGAAAAGAAATGTTTCAAGTTTTTCCCCTTTGCAGAAGAATGCCTTGATCAGAGAGCGAGAAATCTTATGAAATTACCTCTAAAAATGGTGGATTTGATTGACTATTAGCTTATGTGAGGGAAGATCCAACTCTGGCTGGATGCCGACTTCTTATGGCCCTTCGTATATACTCAAACATGAACACAAAGAGACCGAAGACATATGATATGCTTAGATGCAGCTTTTCGATGACACAAACTGTTGAGCAGATGTTGTCGGTTTTACCCTCTACACGTGTTTTACCTAATAATGATCCTTTCTCTGACCACCCTGGACAAGAAGGGGAAAAAAGCAGCCAGAAAATATTAGCTCATGACTTTAAAAAAGAATGGCAGTGTATGGTATTTGCATGTATAGATCCAATCATCCTTTCTTCCACCAGATTTTAGCCGCTAGAGGCATCCATTTAGGAAAGTTTCTTGATGCACATTCTCTATTTTGAACTACTTTAATGAAAAACATGCTCAAATTTTCGTTGCCAAAGAGATAGGCATTCCTTTTAGGAGAGAAGTTAGGATGGTGCAGGCCAGGAATCCATGGATTTGAAATAATGTGTCCTGCGGACGATCTCCCTTTTCTTTCCTCATTCACAGAAAAGAAAAGGGGAAATATATACTACAGCATGCTCATGGTGGCAATCCCAACCATTGCTAACACCCAGCAGAAACCCTTACTGAATGTGGATACTTACGAGAGCTTTCCTTGGGAAAATTGGTCCAAACATGTGGGCTCATCTTTTTTTCCGAAGCACTAATCAGTTCACAAAGAGCTTGATTGACCTGAAATTAAATAAAAAAAAAAACAATACTTTGATTTTTATACAGTCAAACATAATTAAATAAACCGCAGAATGCAATTTCTGTTGTGCACTACTGCCGGTGGTGAAATATTTCGTAGTTTTGTTAGTTTATACACAAAGTTGTTAAGCATTTTCGTGATTGATTCATGGACTTGCCACATCCTTCTACACAGCAACATATGCATCTACTATTGTTCTTAATCTAGTGCAATGTTATAATATTTCCAGTTTCACCGGGGAGGAAAAAAATATTTCTCGATCAATGTTCATATATGCATGTGTTACCCTAAATTAACAATAATTCTTTATTGCAGAACAAACACCGCTCCAGAATGCAATGGAGCTTTCATGCCATGTTTCTATATAAGATAGCAGGAATACCTCTTCGGTCCTCTCATGGCTCACTAGATGCCCACCGTGGAGATCAACCAATCTAGCAACAGGCTGCAACTTCTTTGCAAGCCTCCTCGCATAATATATTTGAGCAATGATATCATGCCTATCCATTCCGAGCACCTCAAATCAGTCATAAGCAGGTAAAGCACTCAAGGATGTAGTCCTTATGGTATATCATTACTACACATGACAAAAAATATTCATCTTCTTTTCTGATACGTAAATAGCAAGAATCTACTAACGTATTCACCTAGGGCTACCACTCATTAAGAAAAACAAAAGAATCTACCAACAACCGCAGACTGGCTATTTACCAAATAAGCTTTCTGTAAAGCTCCAGAACTCATTGGAAAAACACTGTCATGTATGCTGCTAGAGTATAGTTTTGACTTTTGATCTTTAAAGAGTTGAGATATGTGTTCTGAAATGTGATGACATGAAACATGGAAAATGATTCATTGCCTTGTTAAATACAATGTTTTTGCATCTGCAAATTGTCTTAAAAATAGTTTAATATCAGAAAAAAACTAATCAGAGCCTGAAACTCATTATCTGTCGATGGTTCTTTGATTTTTGACTGCTCTCAACTCATCGATCAATAATGTCATTTCTACATTTTGGGAAGGTTTTTTTATGTACTGAATACTCAGATGCTTGACAGCATTTAGAAAACATGATTTTGACCAAGTATTTTCTGCATGATAGACCCACTCACTTGCATTGCATCCTCGCGCATTTTGGCTTCTTTTATACTACTAGACCAAGACAGATTTCTAACTTTATGAATCATATTATCCTCCACTCAAGTAATTGATAAAATGAAAAGCTGTTTAATTCATCTCAATGAAACCACATGAAAACATAATTTTGTAATAGCTCGCTGTCACTCGTGTGCTTCAGCGCACCATTTCACACAATCTTTCTTCAACATGTTCTTTTCTAATGAGTTAGTAGCTTTGTATATTTCGTTCGCCTGCATAATAAAAATTTAAAATACAATGTATAGGTAAAAGGAATAATATTAAATTAGTGATTTTGGCAGAAATCGTGTATTCCACGAAAATAAGATAGAGAACACTATTACCTGCCATGTATGACTGATACAAGAAATCCAGCAGATCTGATTAATTCAATTTCTGTTCGTGTCATCTTATGCGTCCAGCAAGCATTGACTTGACCATCAAAACCATAACTAGACTGCATTCCAGTTGATGATATACCTTTGACGTATTCCTGCAACATGTTTTTTTTTTTTTAAGGTTCAGCGAGAGACATACTTGTGTAATAAATGGAAGGTCAATACAAGTTGCACAGTCAGTCACAAGCAAATTAACTAGGGTCTCATAGAAATTGTTTTGAGAGCTGAAAACCTGAGGCTAGTCCTAGTCGCATTCTGAGGAGAAACTTCACTGCAATCATAACTCGCTAGAAGCTGGGAAACATGCATGTATAAGATAGTCACATCTATGGATGTCAATGTGTACTTTTAGGTCACCTTCCTGATAAAATGCTAGATATTTCAGCAATATTTATGCAAACCAAAGGATGCTGAGTTTGCAGCCGTTGCTTACGTGGTTGATATTTTCTGAAATTTCTTACCTGTTTTGTTCTATGGTCTTCTATGGTGTTAGTATGCACCCATCAATATACTTAAAGAAAATCAGACACTCCAAAGAAGCAAAGCCTAGCAACTTCTTACTGTAAATACAAGGAAAGAAAGAACAAATATTAAGGTTTAAGATTATCACGTTTTGCATACCTGATACAGAATTGCTCTTCTTGTGCTAGACCCAACGTGCTCATCAAGATATTCCTGCAGATCAGAAATAAACATCATGTGAGTTCCTGCAGTCACAAAACTGACTCGAGACACTATCAGAGAGTAAACATGCCAAGTTCTTCTTTGCACATTCCATTTGATCTTTTTAAAGACGCTTTTCTTTCCATTTTCCAAAGTAGCTATAAGCCTCTTTACAGAATTTCTCCAGAGCTACCCAAATTCCTGGTCTGCTCCCCATCATTTACCTTTGTGTAGTGGGTGTCTAAGTCAACTGCAGCCCTTTGCTCAGGAGTTTTTGCCTTCAAGAAACGGATAGCGACAGATATTGTTCGACTGTCAAGCTGCAAGATACAAAAAAATCATCATTTTACTCGAATTTTAAAATAGAAAAGACAATACCCTCTGGTTCTCGGAAAAGAAAAATGCACTTTATGGCTGGTGACAACCAAATAGCTTTAAATGCGGGTGAGAGCTTACAAAACTAATGGATGTGAAGTGAATTCTGATAAGAGAGATTCCCAGTGCATATTAGCACGAGAAACTACTGAGACTGCTATATTTTCTTCACCCCTCTTTGGCAATCTCCATCAATGGTGAAAACAAGAACACTCAAATCAATTATAGAACCAGAGAAGATCTAGTTCTCTATGTGACCTCACAATGATGTAATATTAACCTTATATATTGATCATTAGCAGCTCAAAGGCTTATCAAATATTATCAAAAGAAGATCCAACACTAACAAAGAGTGTTACAAATAGCGTTATTAAGACATTGCTTGTTTTTGTGTTTGAAGCTACATTTGAATATGTTTCGGTTTCAAAAATACATTTGGCTTGAAAAAACATCAAATTGATGTTTTTCTTAATACTTTTTGATTGTTTTAATAAACCGATGCTAAAACATTAAAATAATTATTTTCCCAGAAGGCCAAAGGCTCGGTTGCACAAAAGATAATCTTCAAACTAGGTTAGGTCGGGAAAGAGAAGTTCACACAGGGCCAAAAAGTTGTAGCTGGGAACTTAATCAGTTGATTTTTGTTAGCAGCCAATCCTGTATCAATCTTAAACACTATGATGTTTATGTTAATAGATCAGATGATTGGAGGAGCAAATCAACAAATCACCTCCAAAACAAGGTCGGTTTTTTTTTTTTTTTTCCTCACCTATAGAACAGGCCGTTCTGGTGCCAAGTTGCAGGCCGAGCATGGTGACTTTTGATGTGATTAATGCACAGAAGCGTTTATTAACTAGCCAGTTGATCCACAGTCAAACAATAATTTAAAAAGTGACCATGTCCGACCCCACCAACATCCAATCAGTGTTTTCATAGTGAAGATGAAATACAGATCTTATCAAGCAAACTCTGGAAAATACACATCTTATCACCTATTACTGAAGTAGATTCACATGTGAATTGAGTGAATTTGAGGGAACTAAGTTAGTGTTGAAGAGTTCGTAGAAACATGAAGACAGCACAGCTGAGCAGCGACATGAAGATATAAAATACCTTTGGTAAACATTCGAAACCTCCACCGGTCACATTAAGTAATGCCAAAGATAGAACTCTGTCCGGCACCATTGCTGCCAACTTGCAAGCTATCATAGCACCTGTTTCAACAGTGACATAAACCAAACTCAGAACCAGTTGTTGCGAGCAGTTGATTTCAGTTGCATTCAGTAATGCCAATAACAAAAATGGGAAACTCAGAATCACTGACTCACCCATTGAATGGCCAAATATATGAGCTTTTCTCCAACCCAAATGATCCATCAAAGCAATTGCATCTTTTGCCATTATTTTTGTTCTGCACTCAGCAATTAAAAATAAAAAACCAATGGATCCCACACGCCTTTTGCTTAAACAATCAACTGCTCTTTTATCAACAACCAATTATATTGCCAAGCAACACAAGCATCAACAACTAATGAAGCTTCAACATGGATAGGTTAAAATTACCTATAATTTCTCTGACTCTACACAATTATTAAACGATAAAATTCAATTTCTTTCCTATTTTTCTCATAGCCAAACGAAATAAAAAAATAATAATAATCTCAAAAGAAAGTTGTAAAGCAAATGGAGCTTCAACATCCACCTTCAAGAAAGCAAAACACAAGAAACACAAAACCCAGACCAGAAAACATAGCAAAACTACAAAAAGAAATCATAAGACAGATACATGCATCAAAATTCAAATGACCCACAATAAAAGAATCATCAAACTTGAATCAACCCACATAAAATATTCAATGAAATTAGTCTCTAAGGAAACTCACGTATATTCAGATTTCTTGGTGGGTACAGAACTCCTTCCCATACCACGATTATCAAAGGCACAAACTTGAATACCATTGCCACCATACCCACAGCCCCCACTATCACTTGAGTTCGGATCAACGGCCCTCATTCTATCGTCGTCGTCGTCGTCATTGGACCTCTCTGTCCCTGTAAGTCCCTTTATTTGTGGACCCCATGAATCATGTGTCCCAGCCAATCCTGCTCCCATCAAGCAATCCACAATTCATCCATAAAAGAAACCCAATTCAAAGCTGAAAAAGAAAGATTATTTTTTTATGATTGTTATTACCTATAATGAGAAGAACTTTTGTGGGGCCATGACCATAAGTTTTGTAAAAGATTTTGATGCATTTGTTGTTGCTGCTGCTGCTGCTAGCAGCATCTACTGCATCATCTAAACTGGTCTGGTGTTTAGCTACCTCACAAAAAGGCATGGTGTTTGCTTCGTATACAAACACAAACTGTACAATATAGCACAAATGGAAGACAGAGAGGAGTTTGGACAAGAATTTGCAAGGTTCCAGAAAGAGAGGAGAAAACAGAGAAGAAGATGACTGGGTGATGTTGGGGTTTATTTATTTGGGAGTTAATTATCACTTCGTCCCTATATGTTTGGAAATGTCATTTTCTAGTCCCTGTAAATCTTCATACATAATTCAGTCCCTTAATCACTTTGTTTCTATTTATTAGCCATTACTTTTTCAACCAGTGGTTAAACTAACAACTTGATAGAATAACTAAAGTACTATTTGATTATTTTCTTGAAATAGAAAAGATAAAGATATTTAAGATAGAATGAATATTTCTTCTTCATTATAAATTTATTCAGAAACAAATATATTTTATATTTTCATCTTGTTTTCATTATGTAGTTGTATTTTTTATTATTATTTTTTTAAAGCTAATCAAACATAAACTAGCAATTTATTTTTTCAAAAAAGAGCTCTTGTTTTTAGCTTTTGGAAGTCATAAGCTATAAAATGAAATTGTTAAAGTTAAAAGTCTTATTTACTTAACTTTTACTATTATAGTTTGAACAAACAAGTTTAAAAAAAGATATAAAATATAATTTTTTTTAAAATCAAGTATTTTACAGCAATTTAGGATAAAAATAAATTTAAACAATAAAAATCATACAACTTTTAATGTCATGGTCGATCTAAAAATATAAACAATCATACCGTAATACAATGCTAAACAAATCCTTAATATAAAATCATATCTCGTAAGATATTATTCAGCTAAACTCTTGGCATTTAGAACCACAAGTACAATAGCTTCAAAAAAATATTTTTCAAAATGCTTTTTATTCATAAAAAAATCAAAATAATATATTTTTTATTTTAAACAAATTATTTTTTATATTAATATATTAAAATAATTTAAAAACATCTAAAAAATATTAATTTAAAAAAAAAATTATATTTTTTAAAAATATTTTTTAAATACAAAAACAAATAGATTGAAGATCTCCAACCACACCCAAAGTTGCAACTATCCAAACGAAAGGATGATAAATAAATACTAAATGTGAAGCTTTTGAACTACATGGACTAAGAAATCAGTTGTTTTGAAATATAAGGACTAATATATAATTTACTCTTGGTGGGGATGAGGATGACAATTGACAAGTTTGGTGGGGGTGGCAGATGAGAGCAGGATGCTTTTTTAGCCGCATAGATAGAAGGCTGTTTCTGTTCATACAAAGTCAAAGTGTTTGATTTGGGCTTTGGGGCAACGTGGGAAAATTATGAAGATTCCAAGTAGCGGCGCCTAGCGTGTGTGCACACGGTGGTCGGTCCTTTTAGAGTGAGGTACACCTAATCACAAATCTTTTATTTTATTTTTCTTGAAAAATAATATCATTTTTTTATTTTAATATTATAAACATGGTTATAAAACACGATTCGAAATTCAATTAAATTATGAGTTAGAAAACTTGGTTTAAATAAATTTTAATTTAAAAAAATATATCTATCTAGATGATATCATTTTGACCAAAACATTTTATTTTTAAAAAAAAAATTTAACGAATTAAAAATTAAACTTTGATCGGGTCGACCTAAACAACCAGATTTTTTTCTTTTTTTATTTTTCTTTAATACAAACTAATATAAGTTATTGGGTGGTTGAGTTGTACATCTAGCCAATTCAGGTTTGATAATATTATTATAAGTAAAATTATAAAAAATAACTTTTTATGTACCTTTTAATTTCAATCTAATCTAGTAAATTAATTAAAAAAATACAAGACTTTAAATTCTAGTCTAGATTAGGTTTCAAGTTGAATAAAATAAATATTAACTTAGTAAAACTCGGTTAATTTAGTAAAGATTTTAGTTATGTTGATTGATCTGGTCAAAACTAACTGAATTAATATTAATAATTTTATTTTAAAAAAATAAAATTTTATTATTTTAATAAAAATAATTTAAATGCATGGACCGAGTTAATTTATGAAACAAGTCTTATAACAATAATCTATATATAAATTATAATATAATTGAATGTCTTGAATATATATATGTTTTTGTAGCAGCCCGCTAATATCATTTCAAAAAAACACTAGACAATTAACAGTTTCATGATCAGTCAACCAATATGCAGACTACGTTGCTTTTAATCAAAGATTATTTTCATATCATTTGTCTTATTATAGTATAGAATGTAGTTTTTTCTTCTAGTTTGTTGATTTTTTCTTATGCTTTGAATATTTCTTCAACACACCACAACCTACCCTGTGTGATATCATAAAAAAAATAAAAATAAAAAATTGACAAAAACTATAATGAAACAATAAATTTGTATATGAAAAAAATTAGACAAAATCATCAGAAAATTAAAAATAAAAGGACCACAATGCCTCCAAAATCAATTCTCTTCCCTATCACAGGATGCCAAAGCTATAATTTGTTTTTCTTTGCGTCCCTAAATTGGTTCGGTTATCACTGCTTCTTCACGGGTTCATCTTGTTATTCAGGTCTTCTAAATGGGTTTTTTAGGGCTTCCAGAAAAATAGAAGACAAGTTGACCGATTTACCAGACAACATGATTCACAAAATCCTTTTTTTCCTCGACACAAAATATGTTATCTTGTCCGAAAGACGGAAAAACTTGCGGGCTTCAGTTCCGGACCTAAGGATTGTCAACCAGATGACCTCTGTTGAAAGTAAATTAATTTCCAGAAATTAGTTGAACCAGTTCATAAAAATATTTTTGTCTTTTAATTTCTTTTTCTTGTTTTTGAGTTTTTGAGTTTGCATTGCTATTTTTTATCTTATATCACACTCATCCTTCTTCCAACAGCTTCGTTGTCAGTCATCAATGGAGGGTTTGGTAAATTATGCAGTGTCTCGTATCAGGTTGAGGATTTCTGTTTGTTTCCGATATTGATATTCAACTTGTTTCGTTACTAGTCTGTGGTTCTTAATTATCTCAATGTAAATTTGGTGATTTGTTGACATTTTCAATCTAACCTCATTGGACCTGTACATATTTGGTTTTGTTAATATGAGAATGGTTTTGATGACCCTTTCGCTAGTTGTCTGAATTTGAGGTGCATATAGCTACGGTACTGTCGGTTTTGGTCTCAGAAGAGGTTGAGAATAACAAAGTAAAATTAAGTTCTTTTTACAATCCTATTTTGTTGATTCTGTCAATTGACAGAATATAACTGAAATTGGAATCTGTATTTGTTCTGTCTAAGCTTGTTCAACAATACAAATCTAGGAAAGTGATTGAGTTTTGGGATCAATCCCAACCCATTTAGGGTTTGTGAGTAGTGGGGTTGACATGGCTCAATGTCATCGAAGTGTTATACATGTAATTTGTACCCCTGATGAGTTTAAGGAGACAATAGCATGGATGCATTCCTTGCTTGATATTGACCTGCCTCCATTGAGGTGACATTTTAAGACTAGCGTCGGAATCTGTCATTTGCTCTCATATATGCATATCAATTTAGTCTTGGTACCCTTTTCTTTGCTTTTCTTAAGTTCATTTTGTCTGAAAATTTAGTCATGCATCATCTTTGAAGAGCCCTTTGTCTCTGTTAGTTGTGTGCGTGTGTTTATCTCTTTCAGTTGAGCATGTATATGCACACCTGTGTATGAGCTCTGCTCTTCAATATACCATTATTTTTGTTCAGATTGCATTGTCTTGTCAGATTTTATTTTCTTTAGAGATATTTAGATTATATTGGTTTTACAAATTTTGTTAGTGAATTTCAACACCCGTTTTGTCTGTGCTTGTTGATCAGCTGTAAAATTAATCCTAGGTAGGTGACCAAGTCCTGGCATCGATCCCAGCCCATTTAGGGTTCATGACAGGAGTTGGCATAGGCCTATGCTGTCAAAATAATTTAAACCCTAACCCTAAATATTGAAACAAATTCCTTGAATGTTGACTTCCTTTTTCATTAGGGGCACTTAAATCATGTTGCTTCATCTTCATAACAACACTTCCTGAAAGAATGAAAAGAAATAAATGATCATAAGTTGTGGACAACTGCTTGAGAAAGAAAATGTTAACTATCCAGTCTCGATTCCACGATTTTTAACCACATTGTGAACCTGTTTCTCTTAATCTCTCTCTCTTTTTTTAGTCTTGCTAGAGGACATCTGTGGTGTCTCTTCTCCATGGATGTGTAGTCTATTTTCTTTCCAGGGCTCTCACTCTGATGGAAAAGAAAAAAGTTGCTGCTGAAGGAGCAATGAGAAAACAAATTTAGTGCTGTAATTAAATAGAAATTTTCTTTTTATCAGAATGAAATCATATATATGAAAACAATTGAATGGTGCTTCATTTGTCCAAAAAGAGATTGTTGATTAGAGGAGGAGCCTATTACACAATATTGGTGTCCATAGCCAACAACCAGAGAGTAAAGGTTCTTCATTTTTCCACTCTCAAGTTATTGAAACAAAGGCTTATTTAGTGTCTGCAAAACTAAATCAACTAGCCAGGCTTCCTCCATTTTGTCAATGTCACGCCCCAAAAACGTTCCGGCCAACTATTTCCGGGACGTGACCGGCACACTGATTGAGAGATCACTATAATAAACACCTAAAAAAGGAAGACTCAGCGTATAAATTTTATATAATCAGATCATCTTAATCTAAATCACAATATTTCAATATATACATATAATCGAAAGTCTGCAAAAACAACCTTTATTACTGATTCTCTAAATAACGGTCCCATCATTCATATCTGTGAATTCTCAAAAGTTTGGATGATCTAAAGATAGAACTAGCGATTTACACGATGGTACCCTACTTCGCATACTCTGTGTTTTACCTGTAAAAAATGCCATTAGAAAACCAGTTTTTATTAGAGAAATGGGACAACTTATGGACTAAAGTCTCCAACTTAAACTTCCATGCCTCAAATTCTTGGCCTTGATAGGTTTGCCATATAGTTCACCAAGCCCAGAGGTTCATAGGCTCTCTTTACATGTGGAATATAGAGAAGAATTTTAATTCAAACATCAATGCTTGTATTCTCTTGACTGTTAAAAGGTTAGTTAAATTAAGAGCTTCGTTTTGCTTAGAAGCTTGTCTTTGAAACAGATTGATGATTTGGTTGATGAAAACATGAACTCATTGTCTTGTAGTCCTTTGCTTGGGGATGTGCTTAGGTTATTTATCACAGCATACATTGAGCAAAAAGTGTGTAAAAATTGCTTTCCAAATGTATACTCATTGTCTCTCCGTGGAGAATTGAACTTGGAGGACTCTGTCATTAATTTGGAAATGGCCTTGTACTTGCATGCATGGAGAGAGAAGAGCTCGGTTTTGGGCTCATTACGGGTCATAAGCAATCGAATCGGATAGATGAACCAAGAGGTTGTAAACTACAGAAAATTTATTGATTTATCATAGGCATGCCAAAGTTCTTTCAGTGAACTATCAAAGTCTTCATCAGGTATGCTTGGCATTTTCAGACAAAGTAAAGAAAAGGGAAAATCACAACTCTATGCAGCTATTTTGTTGCTTAAATTATATGTTATGAAGGGAAACAAATATATAGTAAAACTGTTTGGTGAGAATTGTTGCTGCTTTTCTAGCAATAAGAAAATGTTTAGTTGACTTGCCTTGCGAATTCTGATGAGTCTTTTCTGTGAAACAGACTGGTTTTTGGATGGAAAAGGGAGGGTTTAGTCCTAAATGGAGGGTGTGGGGAGAGCTCAAACTCTAGGCCTAGCATGCAGGACGGGCATGGCATGCTACCATAAAAGGTCAAGGCTAACCTAATTAGAATAGAAAAAACATGATAATCATCAGTGTGAACGTTGCATTAATGACCTTTTCCTCCTTATATTCATCTATAATGCATTAGGGCAGTGATTTGTCTGACATTTCTTCTAATATTCTTCTTCTCTCCATGTTTTAATTAAGCGCAAAGATGATTTCAATCTGTGAGATGATGCGTCGAAGCGCAAATGTTTGACATTACAAACTGGGCTAACGAAATGGGAGCTTCCAGGAATATCCCACTTGCAACAATGTATAACTTTTGATCATTGGATCAGATTGAAAAATCCTAGTTATTTCTTTTTCTGTACGGACGTTGCGTCTCCTCCTCGATAATTAGGTTTTGAATCTCGTGCATTATGCACTTGGTGTTCATCTTGTTCTCCTAATAATGCTGTGACGTCATTCATTTAATAGAATGATCAACAGAAGTTGCAGAAAGCCAGCCATTTCTGCCAGGCTTGGAGTATAAATCAACCTAATAAAAACTTAATTAGACTGAATAATAAGTAAATGAGCTGATCAAAACACCAGCAGTTCTTGCAAGAGCTTGCTTGGAGAGGGCCCTGCATGCCTGCAAAATAATGAAGGTAGAGCACAGAAATGTAACAAGACATTTCCCTTTTTTCACATGCCTTGACATAGCTTTAGGGAATGCGAAGTATAAATTATCCAGGCAAGCACTTCATGGTTGAGAATTAAAAGGCTGCAATAAAAACTTTGTAAAAAAGGGAAAATTTCAAGGTACAAATCTCTGTTACGATGTTTAAGAAAAGGAGCATCTTGTTTTTCTTTTTTCCTTTGCTGATGGATTAATATTGCTTTTGCCTTCAAGTTCTTTCACTCAATTTCCAAACTCCTCCATTCCCATGCAATAGGAAAACCACGTAAAAGCTTGAACTCTGGCTTGCTCGATCAATGTCAAACTTAATTAGCACAAAAGTCTGGAGGTATAAAGCCATACAATCTTACAATCCTCCAGCCAAAGTCCATGGGAGTTTCCTCTCTTCTCACAGATAAAGCTGCAATTCGAGCCAGGAAATTAACTGCATATAATGATGAGTCTCGAAATCCAAAATGTTTAAAAATAAGAATGATACGGAAAATAAATCTGTTCGCCAGCCCTGCCAAAAGCTTCGAGCAATTGCAATGTAGATATCATCACAACTTGAACCCTAAATCGGGTGAGACCATGGGTCAAGCATACTTTGATTAAAGAAATTGATTCAATTTTGATAGGTAAAAAGCTGAGTTGCCGGCGATGTACCAAAACTGACTCCGATCCGATGGATTCAATCTTGGATGCTGATTTCACCTTAGATTAATCATATACTTTTGTTGAATCCAGACAAATTTTAGAATTAGGTAAGACCTCCAGATGTCTTTTGTTGAATCCCAAAGCCATGTGATAATTACATGCATGATTGGTGCGTCAAATTTTCTTCACCGGTCAATACTCAACGTATAGTGTGATGTCTGTGAAATATATTTACTCTCAAATAATTAAAAAACATATTCTCTTAATCTAAAATCATGATGGGACAACTTCATAAGTTACTTACTAATTGAAGATAGATATTAAAAAAAATAGAAAATAAAACTTTGAATTACTAGATTAGTAGACTAATTCGTCAAACCATAAGTTTACCTACTTTGTATATTTATTTTATTTTATTTTAATCAAACTGTTATTGAATTTTACTAATAAAGTTAGGTTTAAATGGAATTTAAGGATTAATGACCTAAAAACCAAAATTTGACTAGAAAACATAGAAGCCATCAAATCTTTTTGAGATTGTTTGAAAATATGATTTTACCTATATTTTTAAAAAATATTTTTTTAATTAAAAATTAATTTTTTATATATTTTTTAAATTATTTTGATGTACTAATTTTAAAATTATTTTTTTAAAAATAAAAAATTATTTTAATATATTTTAATATAAAATATATTTTAAAAAATAATCATAATTAGATTTCAAAGAATAAAATCACCATTTCGTCATGCGATACGACACCCTCCGGCCTAACAAAAAGAAAACGACACAATGTGGTCTCCCCAACGGTGACGTATGTCACTGGAACGTTACCCGTTTTATGGATCTTCCAAAGAAAGACGGATGCTGTAAGCGGGGTAACTAGGATAAACAATATTTTAGGTTCTATAAGTTTTAGATTTTCCACTTTCCTTCTTAAAAAACTTTGATTTTTTTTTCAATTTTTTTCTATAATTTCCAAAAAGGCCTAGTGATCCATTGAGAATTTAACAAGCTTTCCATTTTTTTCATACACGTTTTCATGTTTTGTTGTTGTTTTTACCTTCCAAACCTTCATATATCATAATCCTACAAGATTCTAGAAATAAATTAACGAATAAATAGATCAATTAGTGCTATCTAATATAAAATATCTATACTGGTATTTTAAAAAAATCTATAATATTATAAAATATTAAATCTTATATATGAATCCATTAAATCTAGAAGTGCTAAAACATGGTTTACCCAAGTATTTATTATTTAGGTTAAGTAATGGTGGGTGTTTAGTAGCGCGAGGATTTTTGTGTTTGAGTTTTTTTAAAGGTGTGTTTACTTAAATTATTTTTTTTATCAAATTAATGTTTTTTTAGTATTTTTTTTATTGTTTGATGTTAAAAATAATAATAAAATTTTTTTTAATATATTTTAAAATAAAAAATGTAACATCCTATATCAAAAGAAAAGTGTCTAGAGCCAGAGCATATTAAAGCAGTTGATATCTAACCTTGTAAAACGCATTTTAGAGCTTATGGGCTTCCAGGAACAAAACTATTAGACGTGAAAGTCGGGTTAGGCTGAGCCATAATAACAATATTCTACAAGAGAGAGTGGGTTGAACTTTATATGTGGTATCAGAGTCAAGGACGACTCGTTCTTAAGATAGAGGAATTGTAACATTTCATATCGAAAGAAGAGTGTCCAAAGTCCAAGCATATTAAAGTAGTTGGTACCTAATCTTATAGAACACGTTTTGGGATCTATGAGCTTCCAGGAACAAAACCATAAAGCATGGAAGCCAGGTTGGGTTGGGCCATATCAAACAATATTCTACAAAAGGGCCTTATATATGGTATTAGAGCCGAGGACGACTCGTTCTTAAAGTAGAGAGATTGTAACATCCTATATTGAAAAAAGAGCGTCCAGCGTTAGGGTATATTAAGATAGTTGGTACCTTACCTTGTAGGACACATTTTGTGGCCTATGAGCTTCCAAGAATAAAACCGTGAGGCATGAAAGTCGTGTTGGGTAGAGCCATAACGGACAATATTCTACAAGGGAAATAAGCCGGGTCTTACATAAATTAATTTTTTAAAATATCATACACCATAATACCAAATACATATTATACCATAATTAGATAAATTAAACAATATTTATTTGACTTCCTCTTTTAATATTTACCTGGATTTTTCTCTTTTAACTTTTCTAAATATTTTATTGATCCTTTATCTTCAAATAGCTAATAAAAATAATATATAACAGGAAACAAAAGCTCACTTCATCCATTCTCCTTCCTTTTCCTGTATTTTGTTTTTTGAAAAATCTCAATCATGCGATGACATTTTATAAAAATTCTTAAGAATCCACTTTAAAAATGGACAAAATATTTAATTATGCTGAATTACTTAATAAAAAAATTTATAACTATAAACATAGTTTTATAGCATCATAATTTAGAGTTTAGAGTGTATTTGACTTGGTAGTGTGGTAGTTTATTTTTAAAGATATAACACCATTTATGTACAAACCAAACCTCCAAAAACTTAAAAAATACAAGATATCTCTCATCTAAATACACACTAATATCAATATAAGATATAACCAAATATATATTAACAAATATATTAATACAATAATCATTGATTGCTACATTTTAACAACCACACCAATGTAACAATAAATACAACATCCACAATTAAACATCACAATTTATTAAAGAACATAATTTGAATTATTTTATAAAATTAAAAGGTATATATATATTTTTTAAATACATATATATATATATATATATATATATATATATATTTTAAGAAACACTCGAAAGAATAAAATGAAGGAGACAAAGGTAACATACGATAATTAATTAAATTTTATCGATTAAATTTATTAATTAATTAAATTTAATTTTAACTTTATAATTGAATGAACGTGACACATTGAGAAATGTAAAAGCATAAAAGTTAAAATAGTAAAATGTAAACATTCATAAATAACATTGAATTACCATGAAAGTAAAGTATATATAAAAAATTAACATAGTTTTACCATTATTAATAAAGTATATAAAAAAATCTAATTTTATAAGGGGTTAATTTTTGATTTGCTTAAGCTAACTTATCACTAAAGCATTACTCTTACAGTCGCAATCTCTTTAGTCTCTCCCTTTTCTCTTTTCTGGATTCTCCACCTCCTCCCCTCCTCTCTCTACTAGGGTTTTCCTAGACTCATAGAGACAATCAAGCAGCTGGAAAGCGAAGAAAAGCAAAGACTGAAATCCCATAAAGAGAATTGCAAGAAAGAATCAAACCCATCAAGAGAATTGCAAGAAAGAATCAAACCCTGAACATTTGACAAATCTAAGGATCAGAGAAAGAGAGGAACAGGTGGATCTTTAGTGTATAAACCTTTGCATTTTGTTGGGGGGTTTTCAAGAAAATGGACAGATCTAGATCCAAGAGGAACTACTACTATGACCATCAAGATTATGACAATGACAACCTCAACAACAACAACAACATGACTAGGACGACCAAACCCAGATACAATAACAACAACAACAACAACAATTATTACCGTCACCGTGGACAAGGAGGCAACATGTTCAACAACAGGTTTTCAAGAACCCAGCAGCAGCAGCAGCAACCACAGCAACAGCAGCAGCAACAAGACCAATCATCGTCATTAATGGTGACAACAAGTTACAGAATTTTATGTCATGATATGAAAGCAGGAGGAGTAATTGGGAAGTCGGGGAGTATAATAAAGTCAATTAGGCAACACACAGGGGCGTGGATTAATGTTCATGAGTTGATTCCTGGTGACGAGGAGAGAATTATTGAGATTTCGGATACGCGTAGGAGAGACCCAGAAGGGAGAATGCCTTCCTTTTCGCCAGCGCAAGAGGCGCTCTTCTTGATACATGATAGGATTCTTGAGAATGATTTGCAGTATGGGGTGGTGAGTGGTGGTGTTGGTGGGTTGGATGAGGATGAGTATGTGGGCAGAGGAGGAAATAGAGTGGCTACCAGGTTGGTTGTTTCTAGAATGCACGTGGGTTGTTTGTTAGGAAAAGGGGGGAAGATTATTGAGCAAATGAGGATGGAAACAAAGACCCAGATTAGGATTTTGCCTAGAGATCATACTTTGCCAAGATGTGTTTCCATGTCTGAGGAGATTGTTCAGGTTTTATGTTTCCCCAATTCATCTCTTGTGCTGTACTTGTGACTGAATATTACTGCTGCCAGGACCTTTTTATTGAACAAAATGTTGGATGGAACTTGATTTTGGTGAAACTGAAACTGACCGTATCAGGGGAGTTAGTGGATTGATTTGTAAATGACTTGTGCAATTTTAAATGCAATGGATTTAATGCAATGTTTGGGAGTTATGAAACATTATACTTGAGTTTTGGCTTATTATCGAGGACTGAGAATATCTGGGGTTTTCTTTGATTGATTGTGAGATGATTGTGACGTTATGAAATTTATAGGATTTTTAAGAAATTATTACTGCATTGCTATTTAGATATTTGATTTGATCCATTTGAAACTGGAAAAGAGATCAATGATTGGAAGTTGATGAGTTAGAGCTGTCAATTGTTCAATTCCATTGAATTGTGGCTGGTTGTGCTTTCTAATGTGTTTGGTGTCTTTAATTCTTTGATTAGAGAACCAGATTGTTGAGTTACTTTTAATAAGATTTTCAGGACGTGAATTATTTCCATATGGCAGTTAAAGTTTTGACTGCACACTCTGGATATTGGTTCCTCTGCTGGCCCTTGATATGATTGAGTTTGTTGTAAAATGCACAATTTGATGTTATGTCATCAAGGTACTAATTTGAGATTTCTTTCCAATGGAGGGTTTTGGAAATGCATGAAGCTACAAGTGATTTTTCCTCTCTTGAAGCAAATGTAAAGCCAGGATAAATTGTTTCTATTTGAATTACCATGTTCAGTGCCTCATGCTTTGTGCTTTCCTGGCAGGTTGTAGGTGATGTCAGTGCTGTGAAAAATGCCGTTGCGATTATTTCATCAAGATTGAGAGAGAGTCAGCATCGTGACCGCAGTCATTTTCATGGACGAGTTCACTCACCAGAACGGCTTTTTGATGATGATTATGTTCCTCACATGAATACACGTCGTTCCTCGATGGATGGACCGCCCTCTTTTGGCTCACGATTACCTGGTTCCAACTACAGAAACAATAACTATTCCTCACGAACATCTGGTTTTGCTGCTGATGCTGGGGCTGATCCCATTGCTGACAGTGCACAGCCCTTTTATGTTGAGGACCTTGTGTTTCGAATCCTTTGCCCAATTGACAGACTTAATAGAGTTGTAGGAGAGTCTGATGGCATAGTGGACTTGCTTCAAAATGAAATTGGTGTGGATGTTAAGGTCGCTGATCCTGTCTCTGGTTCTGATGAACAGATAATCACCATTTTCTCTGAGGAGGTACTCTCCATCTCCTTGTTTCTATTTAGTATCAGGGGTGCAGAAGAGTCTATTCTGCCTATAAAGATATGTTTGTCATTTTAAGTGATTATTTATTCCTTTCAGTTACACTTTACGACATTGCTTCCTGGTTTATCAGTTGTGTATTTATTCCTCTTCAAATTTGAGTTTTATATCCTATTATATTTAGGTAGATTTTCATTTTCTTCCCGAGCTCTGCAACATTGCCCACCTCCTCTGTGAAAGTTTCTAACCTAACATATCTATTGGTTTACATCTATGCTTAGGGTCCTGATGATGAGCTGTTTCCTGCTCAAGAAGCTTTGTTACACATTCAAACTCGCATTGTTGATCTTGTTCCAGATAATGACAACATAACAACAACTAGGTTACTTGTCCGGTCTAGTGAGATTGGGTGTTTAGAGGGAAGAGATGTCTCATTATCTGAGATAGAAAGGTTAACTGGTGCAACAATAGAGATCTTGCCAAAAGAAAAGCTTCCGTCATATCTATCAGGGATAGATGAGATTGTACAGGTTTGTCACGCAACATAATGAATAAACACCATTGAAACAAAGACTTGTATATGCTTGATGTTAAATGCCACTTAAGACCACATAATGAATAAGAACAAATGAAACAAAGACTTGTATGATGCTTGATATGTAATCTCACTTGAGACAATTGGATGACTCTGTTGTTAAAATAAGTTTCTGGTAAACTAAAGGGTAGTTTTTCATGGAGAAAATGCTGTACCAGAGCCCCAGATTATCTTGTCTAGGGCACAAGTGTAGGGCAGTTTCCTCATGAATGGATTTTTCTAGTTGATTGATATTAATGCCTGCAGGGTTGGAAATGAACAGTTGTGAGGGCACCCTCCATGTTGATATGCTTCTTTTCATGAATGGATTTTCTAGTCGACTGGTATTAATATGCCTGCAGAGTTGGAAGTGAACAGTTGCGGGGTACCTGCCATATGTATCTGGGTTCCCATGAGATCAAATGAGAGCCTTGCAAATCAGACTTCTATAATTTCTGAGTGATTTTGACTTTCTCTACAGATTGAAGGGGAAATAAGGGCAGCTCGTGATGCTCTTGTTGAAGTGACATCAAGACTTCGGAGTTACATATACAAGGATGTCTTTGAAAAGGACCTGCCACCACCTGTGTCTGCACCAGGCCTTGCTGGAGGAACGCAGGCAGCTTCTCCAAGCCCAATCCCAGCTCGTGAAGGGCCCATTGGCAGTGATCCTCCTGCTAGCTACCAGAATGTACAGTCTGCTGCAACACCACAGCCATCAAAGGTTCTTTTTTATCGCTTTTCTATTCGAGTACTCATTATCTTTGTTATCAAGGAAATTGGATAAACAGCTAACCGAACTTAACCATGGTCCTCTCTTTGAAAATGTTTAATGAATATGACTTCTTAAATAAGGATCAGATGAAGTTGAGATGAACGATTTCCCCCCCTTAACTTCTCTGCTGAAGGTAAATATGAACTATTTCTGTCCTGTTTGCTGCCTATGTGGAGCGCCCTTATAAACCTTGTAGCAGACAGCTTCCTTCCGCAGTTCCTGCTAGCCTTGTGTTTGTTTTATAAAGGACTTTTAACCCTGTTTTGCTGGATGCATCTCTATTTTCTATCAATTGCCTGAGGTAGCTATTGCCCTTTCAAAAAGATCAGCATAGAGGATTAAGAAGTGAATAAAAGTCATAGAAAAGTTTTAGTATAGGACACAATAATAATAAAAAAAGGACTGTGAAATCCCTCTTCTCGATCTATCATTAGATTTATGGCGAGTGTCCTGCCTAAAGCAACAACCAGAATAATAAAGGAGCAGAGGGATTGAGTTAAAAACATTTGTAGTTCTAGCTCTTTTTATTTGAGATGTCTAAAAGGTGAGAAACCCTTTGTTTTGTAGGATGCTAGAGGATCTAGTGTTGAAGCAGTGAAGCAGAATGAAAGTGAACGTCGTGAAGAATTGCCTATTACTACAATGACTAGGTAGTCAATTCAGCTTTACTTTACCATGTTAGGCCATGTGTTCTTTCTTGATAGGCAATATCTCAAGAGCAACGTCTGATTTCTACTTTGTAACATCATCTTACTTTCTCGTTAGAATCCCTGTAACACTTGTCACTAGGAGTACACTTGAAGTTGTCATACCAGAGCCTGCGGTCCCCAAGCTCATTACAAAATCAAAAAACAAGCTTGCACAGATTAGTGAGGTGAGCCTACTCCTGCAGCAAGTTTCTGAGGATGTTTTTTTATTTATTTTTAAGTGTGAAGTTTTTCTACTTGACCTCGACAAATTGGGTACAGTTATCTGGAGCCAATGTAACCCTTGTTGAAGATAGACCGGATGTGAAAGAAAAGATTATAAAAATATCTGGAACACCAGAGCAGGCAGAGAGAGCTCAGAGCTTGCTTCAAGGCTTTATTTTAAGCAGTAAGTCCTTCTGTATCCTTGCTTTTGTTTATGTGCCTGCGCATTTGGGCGTTCACAAAAATGAACACTCTTGTAAAACTCAAATGAAAAACTGGATCATTGTGCTTCAATGCAGCTCAAGAAGATGGACCTTAGGCTAATCACTGAAGCCGACGAACTTGAAGATGGAGCTGGCTTCAAACGGGAAGGGTTCCTGATGCCCCAGGTATACATCCATGGAGAACAAGGGGCATTGAGTCCCCCTTTTTGCATGTGTTTTTCATTCGGTTGCTGTTTTAAATCATAAATCTCGAGAGCAAGAATTCATCTGTAAATGTAACTATGGGAACTCTGCAATGCTTCAAATTTTCCTGTATGAATTGCAGTTGTTCTGTTGTTGTTTCGTTTCTTAATGTATTTCTCCTTTGCATCAATTGCCATAACTTGGGCTTAAGATTTCTAACTTGCCATCATTGTATGCATGAATTAGCAATTTTTAGCAATACATCATTTTTTTATATGTTTGTTAAACATATACAATAAAAACATTTGTATTGGGTAAAAATATTGAAACAATATATATAGTTATGAAAATGGTGAAAATAAATAAAAAAAGAACTTGAAATATAAAAAAAGTTCTAAAATTAATTTTATAAGTGAGTTGATATTGGGCTATCATTGACATGTTATTTGCAATATAATGATCAATAAATTACCTTTATATGTGATTCCTCAGTAGAACACACACACACACACACATATATATCGAAAAAAAAGTTATTGTATTAGTAAGTTCTCACTTAAGTTTAAGTTTTGATCGGTTAACTTTTAACTTGATTTAATATAAAGGCATGTAATACAGTGAAATTATATATATTTTTTAAAAATTAAATTTTATTTTTGAAAAATATTTAAATTAATATTTTATTATTATTTTAATATGCTAATATTAAAAATAAAAATATATATATATATATTAACATATTTTCAAGCATAAAACATTTAAAAAAACACATACAATAATAATAAAAAAAAACCTAGCTTCGATTGGTGATAAGATATTGAGTTGAAACGTAATTAACACCGAATTTAATAACACCCACAGTAATAAGCAAATAAAAAAAAAGTAGAAAAATGTGAAAAAAAGGGAACGAACAAATAAATAAAATGAACAAAAGTCCTCAGCTGTCAATTCCAAATTGAGGAGGACAAGTGGAAGGGACTTCAGCCCCAAAATAAAGCAAACAAACCTTGAAAGTTAGGGCTCGACTACATTTCATGGGCTGATATTCAGCCTTTTACTTCGTGGGCCAGGTTAGTGAAAGATGAGGGTTATAAAGCATGAACACAAATAAGTTGGGCCTTGAAGTTTCCCGAACGCTTAAAGCCTTAAACAACATTCTCTTGTAAAGATTGCTCAAGGCTTGAAACCCTGTACACTAGGCTCTTGTGATGCCTCAAACCCTAGCATCAAACTCCTTCAAAGAAGAAAGCCACTTTCTCTGGTCAGTTTTTTCTAAAAGTGTTGCTCAGGATAATCTAGTTCTAGAAGTATTTCTATCCCATTAAGCTTGTCATTTGGCTAGTGTCCAGTGATTAAAGGGATAAAAACAAAAAAAAAAGTGCTTGGGGTGAGGTAGTCCAAAGCGAGTCTTGCAAGGCTAGGACCATTCATTGCCGACGCTTTCTTTGTTGAGGTCAGTCTTAGCCGTCTTGCAGGGAATTGGTTGCAGGTGTGTAATCCATGCCCCTACCTTTCAACTTTAGTGAGGGGCAATGTGATCTATGCTAAGTGTCGCCGAGCTAAGAGCAGGGCGGATATAAAAACGTGTGTGATTAAAGAGATATGAATATAAATTAAATTACTTACTGTAAGTAATTTAGGCGTTGTTTTTCTTTCTAGATTTTGAGTTTTATGCTCTGGCTATTGTGGGATTGCTGTTGATTTAGTATTTGATTTATTTATGCTAACAAATCTTGAGTTACTTTCATTTTTCATAATCTTATAGCAAGAAATGAAATTTCTTTATTTTTGTGCTCTTATTTTTGGGTTCTGGGTTTTAAAGCACTTACCTTTTTATTGCATTTTTCTTTGCTTATTTAAGATTTTGTTTTGTTGGTATTTGTAGCGGCTGAATTTTGGTTTGTTTTGAAACAGGGACTCTTTGTGGTGATTATGGCTTGTATTCAGCACAGCAGAAATGCTCTACGGCGAATTATTGCTAAAGAAACCAACTTGAAGAGCTCTGGTGGTGCTATACATCCATTGTTATATGCTTGTCAAGGGGTTAGATATAAGAAGTTAGAAGTTATTCTTACAACAGTAAGTAGGAAATATTTCATTTTTGGGTTTCTTATCAGGTTATGTGTCGGTTCAGATATTGATGTTGATGCTGGATTTTGATTTGCACTTGCAGAGCATAGAGAAGCTTGGGAAAGCTGGTCAGACAGTTAAGGTTGCACCGGGGCATTTTCGCAACCATCTGATGCCCAAATTACTTGCTGTCCCTAATATCGAAAAGTTTGCGCATCTTATCAGGGAGCAACGCAAGGTTTTGCTCAAATTTCTTAAATTTATTTTGATTGTGTTTTGTATCGTGATAGTTGTTGTGGTTGTGATTTGAATTTTTTTTTATATATAAAAAATGCTTTTGAGTGAGGTTGATTTGATATTTATGCATGTTTGGTTAAAACTATGGTTGAAATTGAAGTTGAACAAAAAATAGTTTAATGTGTTTAGTTAATAATGCTTTTGAAATTGAGATTATAAAATAATTTTAAAAAATATATATTAATATTGATGGTTTGTAATTTAAATATTGTAGATTTAACTATTGTTATTATATCATGAAATAAATAATACTTTATATAAAATATTTTTCATTATTTCATTAAACTATCTACAATTTCATCACGTATGAAATATATCTGACAAAGACTATGTTAAACACTAGTTTTTTGAATAAAACACAATTAAAAAGTTAAACATGATTTTTATTTTTTATTTTACTGGATTGGACTCAGTTCAATGCATGTTGAGTTTTGGACCGAACCTGGTCCGGCCGGAACACTGTAGCATGCTACATTGTTCATGCTAATTGCTTTTTTCACTGATCAGTGCAATTAGCATGAATAATGTAGAAATGTACACTGTTCATGTTAATTGCACTGTTCATGTTAATTGCACTGTTCAGTGAACAGTGCAATTAATATGTACAGTATGGGAAAAGCAGGAATTTGTTGCTTTTCTTTACTTGCGTTTCAGATGCAAAAATAATATGGGATCCATAAATAGTAAATCATGTTTTTTATATTAACAAACGGCTGAAAACTGTGGTATAATTAACATGCAGTCACAGCCGCGTAAACAAACAGCCTCACTATGTTTTTTTAATTGAAGTTTTGCATCCACCCGTCCCTTTGGTTTTGTTTGAGAAACGTCAAGTGATTGGTGTTAAGTTTGTGATGTGTTGTGGATCAGATTTACCAACCCGAGGAAGAAGAGGAGGTGAAAGTAGTTAAAGAGACAATGGAAGATAAGATGAAAGAATACGAAACAGCAGCAAAACGCTTAGTAAAAGCCCGGCTGGTTAGTAGTTTATCTTTTGAAAAGTGTATTGAGAATATGAAACATTTTAAATAACAAGTTGGCTTAATCTTACCGAGGTATCTGACCTGTTTTTCATGATTGTAGGCTTTTAGGGTAGGGATCAATACTGCAAAATTCCGTTCCCGTGAATCAAAAGATGACCCAATAGAAATTCTTTCACCAGTGACAAAGGATGATATTTTAAGAGAGGTATATCAGTCTTCATTTTTAATTTCAGTTTCTCTTCAGAATGCTGTGAAGTAAGATGTTTTGTCTCTATCCATGAAAATAACGTAGGTGGATATTGATGCATGAGCAAGTTCTGGCAACATATCTTTAACAAAACCATCTATAAAACCCAGTTTGGCAATTCTCTTTTAGACACTGCGATATATGATATAGGTTCTGTTTTATACATACTATAATTCCGTAATTTGTAGTTAGGTGCAGCATACTTGGTATGCTAAAAAGATAGTTTTTGCCTGACTGGTGGGATGTGTGCTAACATGGTTTCTGTACATCTCAGGTGACAAGGCAATTCAATGTGCAAATTGAACCTGACAACGTGCATCTTCCGTCACCTTTGACTGCTCTTGGAGAGTTTGAGGTGCCACTACGCTTCCCAAAGTCTATTCCGTTGCCAGAGGGAAAGGTTAAATGGACACTTCAGGTCAAGATTCGGGGTAAATAAATATGACCTCATCATCAAATTCTTGATGAACGTTTAGAAAATGCTATCGAGGGCTATTGTAGAATTCTTGTGACGAGCTTGATGCTTCAACCCAGCACATCTTGAATCCTGCGATGTCCCATATACTTCTTCAATAATCAATCCTTATAGAAGTTATTGTGGGATGAATTTTGATTGTAGCTCCTTTTGACATGCACAAATTAATTTGGATAAAAGAAGCAATATCGGACATCAATGCAGAGTCCTGAGCCCACGAAAATATTGATCACACACAACACAGTTGTACAGATCATGTTCCCCTCGGTTCCATGAAATAATCAGTTGGTTTTCGTGATATTGCCACTTTTTTCACCTGGGTAATTCTATGCAGGTTTTGTCGAGAAAGAAATTACAACTGGCACAACTATAAAATTGAGATTGGTAACATGCACCCATCACACTTTAGATCATCATCAACCTTGTCATTAAAGATTAGGTTATGTTGATGACTCAAATGTTTGATCTCTTCAATTATCTTCTCTTCTCTGATCTCATGGACAACACGAAAGCTAGGTACCATGAAGCTAGGTACCATGAATTGATCATCAACAGTCACACTTTGCTCTTCTTGGTTGTCCTCAAACTGTAGTATAGAATATGGCGATTCGGCAACAGAGATTATAGAAGAAAACCAAGAAGAGCAAAGTGTGACTGTTGATGATCAATTCATGGTACCTAGTTTTCTCGTTGTCCGTGAGATCAGAGAAGAAAGAAGAAAAAATAATTGAAGATATCAAACATTTGAGTCATCAACATAACTAAATCTTTAATGACAAGGTTGATGATAATCTAAAGTGTGATGGTTGCATGTTACCAATCTCAACTTCATTTTATAGGTGTGCCAGTTGTAATTTTTTTCTCGACAAAACCTGCATAGAATTACCTAGGCGAAAAAAGTGGCAATATCACGAAAACCAACTGATTCTTTCATGGAACCGAGGGGAACATCATCTGTACAACTGTGTTGTGTGTGATCAATATTCATCGTGTGCACAAAAGAAACTATTATTTGTAGAAAAAATTATGGAATCCAATGGAGCTAAGTTTTGTATGCATTGAGTTACAATTATTATAAACCCAATATGATTTAGGACTCAGCTAACCTATCTCTTGATCTAGGTAAATTTTTAAAAAAATATAGTTTGATTTGATCTTGTTGGTTCTAATGAGCCAATAACTGTTTGACTTAATTAAACTCTAATTTTATATTTTTTTAAAAAAATCTAAAATAATTATATTTTTTACGGATTAATGTTTTTAATCATAACTAGACTGAATTTAATAAATGGGAGAAGCAGTCTTTTCCATTTATGTAATCACGTAAATGAGCACTGTATTTAGTACTCCAGCTTTCAACAATCTAACTAGAGACAATGTGTGAAACTTTGTTTTGTAGGATACATTCATAACATATGTACGAAAGTTTTCGACCTTATATCGTACAATTTTCCTTTGACATTAGCATGGAGCTTCCAAGACTCAATATCTTTTCTTGCGATCCTTGAGATAATCATCTGGACAAAAAGAATGTGGCTGAAACACGGTTTAAAAACCTTGTTTGAGACAATGGCATTCCAAATATTTACACACAACAATGCAATGTAAAGGCCGATCCATGAAATTTCTTATAGAATCTCACTAAGAATTGCAAATAATAAAGATACAAACCTTGGATTTTCATCAATAATGTAATTTTTTTTTATGGAGAATTCCTCGAATATATATAATATTCCCTTATGAATTTCATCCGGTCAACTTTAGAAAAATTCTCATGGCAATGGATAGCTAGTCATTGGAAGGAAGAAAACTTTACAAAAATCAAATCTAATATAAATGTCAAATTGGATATTGAGAGTGATTCATTTCTTGGTCTTTCTACTTTTAACCTATGTGATAAATGCCCATATCAAGAAAGAAATTATGGTAATTCAGACATGCTGTCATTCAAAGGATTAGATGATTTTTTAATATAGAATTTATATTATTTTTTAATATATATTTTTAAGTAAATTTTTATTTTTGGAGTTGAAACATATTATTTTATATTTAATTTTATTAAATAGAATGAAAATAATAAAATTTATATTCTAAAATTATATTAAAAAATCATCTCAACTCAAAAATTTATACTTTAAATTATTAAATAAAATTTTAATATAATATTTATATTATTCTCTACTACAATTTAATTTTTTGATGTAACCCTAGTATTAATATAAATCTCTCATGGAGAATTATATAATAATAACACCATTTCCATATAGATATGATAGGTACTGGCTAGCCAAGTAAGTTATAATTTGATTGGTCATCATTAGGCACTTTTCAACTGCTGATCAATCGGCAAATCCAGTACAGCTCAAACTTGTAAACCAGTAAAAATGCAACCATGTTAACCAACTGCTTATCTCTTAAGCTTCCATTTGCTGGAAACTCTCTTGTAAGGAGGAGCAAAAGCTAGCCAACTTCATTATTTATTAATTATTAGAATATTATAAGATGAGAAAGACGCAGAGAAGTTCAGACATAAAGCACTGGTGCCAGCAACGTAAAACCATAACTTAGTCCCACAATCGTGGGCAGCTAGCTAGCTAGGTGCTCGTACATACAATAATAGCTAGCTAGCATATTATCTACTACATAAAGATAGTTTTGAAATGCAATATTATATCTCCTGACTGATCATGCATGAACAAAACCTCCAGAGGATACATAATATATAGATAATGGCTCAATAGAATTCAAGGGTTCTTGTAGCCACCAACACCAGGTCTCCCCCTCGGGTCATGTCTACGGTTAGGTCCAGTCTCGCCATAATCCAGCTCGTCCAGCAAAAGCTTCCTTGTGTTCACTTGGATGCCGCCATCCTTTACAAAGAGACAATATATATAAAACAATATACCAATGCAATTATTGGTGTAATTATTCCAGCGGTGTCGCAATATAGGAAATATAAATGAGATAAACAGAAAGCTTTTAGGCTACCTTGTGAAGTGAGGGATACGAGTTCATTCCTTCATCGAAGCCCTCAACCAAACCTACAAATTATGTGAAATAAAACACTCTTTGGTAAGCTAATTTATGATCATAAGTTGGAAATGAATTTAAGCTAATGTTGAGAAATTAAATACGAACCTGAAGACAAGGGAGCAAGGAGTAAAAGGGACACCAGAAGAAAAGTCTTGATCATCCCAAGAGTAAGAGCCATGGCTAAATCACAGTGTTCTTGTTAAGATGATGGATATGGCCTTAGCAAGAGAGGAAGGGGAAGGGGAGGGAAGACCGCCTTTTATGGTTGGTGGTAGAGAGTGCCATTAAGAACTATGGTGATGCAGTTCTCCCACCCAATAGCTACAGCATGATGATGAAATGCATTAACTTTTAGCCAACAGTTTCAAAGTCAACTACACTGTTTTTATGCAGCATCAAACAAGCACAGGTAATTGTATGCATGTGTGGAAAAAAGAGAGCTAGAACAACCTTTTGCATGGCTTCAACTATGTTAGCCATTTTCAGCTTACCTTTTAGGAGTTTAATGATCAATTTTTTTTTAAAGCATATCTTCATGTATATCTGTGGAGGCAGTTTAAAAAAATAAGTTTTTTTAAAAGTATTTTAGTGTGGTTTTTAAAAAATAAGTTTTAAAAATATGTAGTTTGTTCTTTGTGGTTTTTAAAAAAACTTATTTCGCATATAAAATAAATAAAAAACAAGTTGAAAATATATATATAAACAAGCAATAAATAAAATATATTGCTCGTCTAATGCCATCATATTGGCATTTACTTTCATTTGAAACGATATTGTCCAAGTAGTTTTATAACATTTATTTAGGGGTCTTATGTTCGGAATAGGAATTCCACTATAATGTAGTCTTAACATTCTTCTTGTGCACTAACTATTTCGTAGTGGGTCTTATGTTCTTTCTCCATCCATCTCCAACATCTTTTTTTTTTTTTTTCCGTGGTACCAAACAACATTTGAATGTGCAATCCTTTTGATCCTCAGTCATGACCCTTTGAATATATATATATATATATATATATATATATATATATAAGGCAAGGAACTTGATAGTTTTGATACCTAGTTGAGGTTAGGGTTTTAGAAAAATTTAATTTGAAATTAATTCAGGTTAAATTGTATATTATTGTTACCTAATAAAAAAATTATTAAAATAATATTATCTTAATTAATCTGTATTAACTTATTAAACTTATGATTTCAAGATTTAATAACATTGATTTTCAAATCAATGCTTTTGATCCACATATTTCGTCTTTCATGGCATTTTGAAAGTCATAAAAACAAAAAGTAGTGGCCTACAGATGAAATCAAATAGAAAGCATATTGAGAAGTTGGTTTTTTTAGTAGTGGGGCGAGGAGCACTACCAGCAAGAGCGGAAGAGAGGGGGGGACAGCACAACCCTTTGAACTCCCAGCAAGAGTACTAGTCTAGTTATTATAAATCATCACTAATTAAGACCAAAAAGCTCAATTAATCATCCCTCGGGAGACCATTTGGTGTTTATAAGGTTGGTAATTGACTCATAAACTTCCTTAAAACTCTATTTTGGAAGGAGTTTTAGCTTGTCGGACAGCAAAATTGTTGCTCTTATTATTTCATTTCAATTACTATAGTTTTCGCTAACGATGTTTTAAACTCCAGCACAATTAATAATTGCTCTAGAAATTACTATAACTATGTTTTTACTCCACAGGAAAGATGGACACAAGAAGGTGAGAAAAATTAGAGAAATTAAAAAAAAATTGATGAGAAAAAAATTGATGGACACAAGAAGGGATTATTCAGTGGTGGACAAGAACCAAATTTAAGGGGGGTCATTGATGAGAAATAATGGACATCAACCTCTCCTCCGACCCCTACAAGAACCATAATGTAAGTACCATTATGTGTCAATGCTCTCATCATTGCTAAATATAAATATCAATTTCATATTTTTATCATTTTCAGAAATTTTTAAACATGTGTTTGATACAAAAGTAAATGGTATTATATATTTACAATATCAAATGTTTTATTTCATATGTATAATAGATCTATGTGAATATGTAAGTATGTGGAATACGTTTTTTATATTTTATTTAATGTCATAATAGATTTATGAGAAAATGTAAGTACGTGGACTACGTTTTTTATATATATTATCAACATAATAAAATCTTATAAAAAATAAAAAAAAAACATAAATGAAGAATACCTGAAAATATAAAATAATACATTTAAATTCAATAAATTAAGAAAAATTAAATAAATAAACATATTAATTACTAAAATATTATGCGTAATTATATCATTAATAAGTAAGATATTAATATATTGTAAAAGAAAGAAAATTATTACATTGTTTCTGGTAGGGGTGATCGAACAACCAATTAGATCGAGAAATCCAGAAAAAAATTAACTAAAAAGACTGAACCAAGAAAAGACTAAATGAACCAATTAGAGAACCCAAAAAAAAAAATTCAGTCCAATATAATTTTGGTTTTAAAATATAAAACCGATTTACTCGGACTGAATCGAACCAATTCAACCACAATAAAACCCTATTATAAAAAACAAACAAGTATAAAAAGTTATATGCTCTCCTAAAAACACAAATCCCAACTCTTAAATCATTCTAAGTTGTCCCCTCTCTTGATCTCCCTCCACTAAAACATCTCCACCATAAAAAATCCAACCAAACCAACTTCTATCATAAGATAAAAACTTCTCTTCTCTCTTCACATACATAAAACCTGACTCTCAAATCATTCAAAGCCATCCATCTTGACCTCTGTGCTATATACCTCTCTCAGTCTCACCTTGTGGTTTGAATTTGAAAAATTAATCCTTAACAGGAAGCCAACACAACCACCATCCAGCCACAGCAACCGCGGGTCCTCTCCCCCTACATATTTTCTTCTTCTTATTTCTTCCTGCCACAGCCACTATTAGCTGCCACCGCTTGCACCACGTTGTCCTCTACCACCGTCAGAACCACCGCAGGTCAGCCTTCCTCCCCTCTTTTTCTTTTTCTTCTTCATCTTCTTCATCCTAGCTATTCATTACGTGAACAATAGGCGTGTATTAAATCACGCCTTCTATTCATGCATGAACAATGGGATTCAGCCCAGATTTGTTTTTTGGGCCGGGTCTAGCCCAGTCACAAAAAATTTCAAAAAATATTTTCAGAAATATTTATGATTTTTCCGCATATTTTGTTATAGAATTTTGCTTAATATTGGTTTGTATTTTTATATCGTAAAGATACAAATGCGGTATTAAATATTTGGTTTTCGTCAAAACATTGCAAAAAAAATTTATAAAACAAAAAAAAATATTTTGTTTTCATGCATATGGCCAAGTCTCTCTAAGATTAAAAAAAAAATCATATCATTTTTTTATATATACAAAAAAACATAAAAATTCAAAAATATATTTTAGCATGTATTTTGGCTTTAATAACAAGTTTATTAGAGCCATGAGAACTAGACCAATATTTCAAAAATATCCAAAAAAATATTTTTTTCCTTTAATATCCTGGATTACGAATTTATACGTGAAACGTACTCCTGATATTAAAAAGATTTTTTTTTACGTTAGCATGGTTATGTTTTTACCTGATAAAATAAGAATCTCTTTACCGAGGAGGACTTTTTTTAAATCATAGATAGACCAAAAAATTAGAAAACACAACAAGATCTTAGTTTTTTATCAGACAATAAAACAATGCAGCTTATATTAGGTATGGTGTATTTAGGGTGCTAATACCTTCCCTTTATACAACCAGTCTTCATATCCGATCTCTGAGACTAGTTAGAGTTTCTAGTGACCAAAATACTAGTTGACGACTCTCATTTTATTTTTTTCACTGATAAAAGACAAGAATTCCTTGTCTCCCCCCCCTCATTTACCAGATATATATCAATACATGAGGGTGGGTGATCGTTGCGACGCCACATACGTGCGACGCATTGTTTTTGGTAGGGGTTAGAAAAAAATCGAACAACCAATTAGATCGAGAAACCCAGAAAAAAAGATTAACTGAAAAGACCGAACAAAGAAAAAACCAAATGAACCAATTTGAGAAACCAAAAAAAAATCAGTCCAATTAAGTTTTGGTTTTAAAATATAACATTGGAATCTGCACAAGATAACCATCACAGTAAATTCCAGGGGAAACTTTCAAGAGTCTCCAATTCATCTCTCTAGTGAATCTAGACCTCTGAAGAGGAGCACCTTTAGTAGCCTGATAGACATAATCTGAGAAATTGATCAAAACCAAGCAATGAAATCACTTGATCTCCACATTCCCTGCTTAGCAATACAATCTGCCAGACTATTGCTCTCCCAGTACACATGAGAAAAAGTAATTAAGCCAAAAAAATCTCGTCAATCTCTGAACTATGGAGAAGAGCTCTCGATACATCAACTCTTAAATCATTCAAAGTTGTCCCCTTTACCGATCTCCCTCCACTAAAACATCTCCACCATAGAAAATCCAACCAAACCAACTTCTATCACAAGATAGAAACTTCTTTTCTTTCTTCACATACACAAAACCTAACTCTCAAATCATTCAAAGCCGCCCATCTAGACCTTTGCTCTCTAACTCTCTCGGTCTCTGTGTTCTCTATCGATATCCCTCCATAAAACCCTGTGATTTGAATTTAGAAAATTGATCCTTCAAGGTTTCCAACTTTCTTTTGGTTTGGAGTTGTACAAATTGAGCAAATGGGTTTGACTGTAAAAATCCTAAAAGAATATCTTAGGCTTTGCAGATTTTTTTATTTTAAAAAAAAAAATCAAATTGAAATCAAAATAAGTTGGTTTGAATTGGTTTTTAGTTTGGTTTGATTATGAAATTTCTTATAGAATCTCACTAAGAATTGCAAATAATTAAGATACAAACCTTGGATTTTCCTAGCTAGGGATATTGTGATTAAAAAGAGTCAAAATCTTTGGCTGGAAACAGTTGCTGTAAAGCATCGATCCTACAATGATCTTCTCTTTTTGGATAGAAAATCTATCATTTTCAAATGGTTTTAGTGATGAAGTGGGTGTAAAGTATGTTTTTGCAGTGGACGTTCTGAAACCATGGAAAACCCATATAACGGAGGCACCGTATGCTTTCGACTGCTGATCTATCGGCAAATCCACAGCTCAAACTTGTAAACCAGTAAAAATGAACCATGTTACGCTTATCTCTTAAGCTTCCATTTGCTGGAAACTCTCTTGTGAGGAGTAGCAAAAGCTAGCCAACTTCATTATTTATTATTACAATATTATAAGATGAGAAAGACGCAGAGAAGTTCATACATAAAGCACTAGTGCCAGCAACGTAAAACCATAACTTAGTCCCACAATCGTGGGCAGCTAGCTAGGCGCTCTTACATACAATAATAGCTAGCTAGCATATTAACTACTACATAAAGATAGTTTTGAAATGCAATATTATATCTCCTGACTGATCATGCATGAACAAAACCTCCAGAGGATACATAATATATAGTAATGGCTCAAGAGAAATCAAGGGTTCTTGTAGCCACCAACACCAGGTCTCCCCCTCGGGTCATGTCTACGGTTAGGTCCAGTCTCGTCATAATCAAGCTCGTCCAGCAAAAGCTTCCTTGTATTCACTTGGATGCCGCCATCCTTTACAAAGAGACGATATATATATTTAGTTTTTGGTTTTAAAAAAATGCATGAGCAAAGATACTCACTAGCTAAAAGAATATATATTGGTGTAATTATTCCAGCGGTGTCGCAATATAGGAAATGTATATGAGATAAACAGAAAGCTTTTAGGCTACCTGGTGAAGTGAGGGATACGAGTTCATTCCTTCATCGAAGCCCTCAACCAAACCTACAAATTATGTGACATCAAACACTCTTTGTTAAGCTAAATTATGATCCTAAGTTGGGAATGAATTTAAGCTAATGTTGAGAAATTAAATACGAACCTGAAGACAAGGGAGCAAGGAGTAAAAGGGAAACCAGAAGAAAAGTCTTGATCATCCCAAGAGTAAGAGCCATGGCTAAATCACAGTGTTCTTGTTAAGATGATGGATATGGCCTTAGCAAGAGAGGAAGGGGAAGGGGAGGGAAGACCGCCTTTTATGGTTGGTGGTAGAGAGTGCCATTAAGAACTATGGTGATGCAGTTCTCCCACCCAATAGCTACAGCATGATGATGAAATGCATTAACTTTTAGCCAACAGTTTCAAAGTCAACTACACTGTTTTTATGCAGCATCAAACAAGCACAGGTAATTGTATGCATGTGTGGAAAAAAGAGAGCTAGAACAACCTTTTGCATGGCTTCAACTATGTTAGCCATTTTCAGCTTACCTTTTAATAGTTTAAAAAATATATATTATTTTAATATTTTTTTAAAAAAATATTTTAAAAAATAACTGTTTAAACATTCACTAAAAATATAATTTTTCTTGCCTTTTGACAAAGAACATGTACTACTTATCAAACAAACCTTTCTATATAAAACCAATTTTATTACTATTAAGCAAGATCATATTAATTAATACTTATTAACTTTTATACTTTTAAACAAGATTGTATAACTATCTTGCTATAATCTTTTCGCATATAAAATTAAGATTAATTAGGAAATTTAACAAAGTGCCCTGATTTTTCTCTCTCTCGAAACAATAGGTTTGAGGATGACGGAGTCTAATTAATATCTACCATCGATCTCACTGGAAAATCCAGTGGGAAGCATAATGGAATGGATTAATTGGCAACCTTCTTCTTGTGCACTAACTATTTTGTAGTGGGTACTATTCTTTCTCCAACATCTTTCTTTTTCCGTGGTACCAAACAACATTTGAATGTGCAATCCTTTTGATCCTCATATTTCGTCTGTCATGACCCTTTGAAAGTTTATATATATATATATATATATATATATATATATATGGAGACAAATAAGGCAAGGAACTTGATAGTTTTGATACCTAATTGAGGTTGGGTTTTAGAAAAATTTAATTTGAAGCTAATTAGGGTTAACTTTGTATATTATTGTTACCCTATAAAAAAAAGTGTTGGAAACAATATTATTTTGATCAATCTATATTAACTTATTAAACTTATAATTTCAGAATTTAATAACATTGAATTGAATCAACAATGCTTGTGATCCACATTTCGTCTTTCATGGCATTTTGAAAGTCATAAAAACAAAAAGTAGTGGCCTACAGATGAAATCAAATAGAAAGCATATTGAGAAGTTGGTTTTTTTAGTAGTGGGGCGAGGAGCACTACCAGCAAGAGCGGAAGAGAGGGGGGGACAGCACAACCCTTTGAACTCCCAGCAAGAGTACTAGTCTAGTTATTATAAATCATCACTAATTAAGACCTAAAAGCTCAATTAATCATTCCTTGGGAGACCATTTGGTGTTTATAAGGTTGGTAATTGACTCCTAAACTTACTTAAAATTCTATTTTTGGAAGTAGTTTTAGCCTTTTAGGTTGTCTGGAGTTCAAAGTAAGCATCGATTCTATTGATCACTATTAATTAAACTATTTAGTTTGAATTTAATAATTTTTTTCTAGATTTTCTAAAGGGATTATTCAGTGGTGGAGAAGAACCAAATTTAAGGGGGATCATTGATGAGAAATAATGGACATTTTTAAAGGAACTTTGCAACTATTTTAAGTTAGGGAAAGGTCATCATATCCTCTCCTCCGACCCCTACAAGAACCACAACGTAAGTACACTATTGTGAGGATTAGTTGCACGTTTTTTAGTGTCAATGCTCTCATCATTGCTAAATATAATCAATTTCATATTTTTATCATTTTCAAAAAATTTACATCAAATGTTTTATTTCATATGTATTGTCGTAACCCAATTCTGGGGTATTCTCTAAATATAAATTTCCTTTTTAAAAAAAAAAAGACTAACAATGTGGAGAAAACAGATCAAAGAGAACTACAAAAATAGAAAAAATCAAGTCGTAATTTTTGGAGAAAATTCAAGGTCTTATTTGTACCTTATTATGCCCAAAAATGAAGAAAAAAATACAAATTCAAGGTTAAATTAAATGATTATTGGATGGATTTGCATATAAATTAAGCCCAGTGATATAATTAAATTTTTAATAGGCCAATTTGATTTAATCATGGGCCAAATTAAATTTTAATTATGTTTAAGAATTAATTTAGGTCCAATTGAAGTATTTAATTAAGTGCAAGGACTTAATTATACTTTAAATGGGTCAAATTAATTTTATTTGGGGCTTAATTCGTGAAAAATTAAGTTTGGGAGCCTAATTTAAGCTTAATTGAGAAGATTGGAATTTTAAGAGATCAAATTTAATTTTTACCAAGTTAATTAATAGAAATTAGAGGTCAAATTCCAAGAAAATTAAAGTTTTGGGGTCAATTAGGGGTTAAATTGATAAAATTAGTAGCCAAAGACAAATATGCAAAAGGCGTCAAACTATAAGGGCTTAATTCACAAAAACCGGGGATGAAATTAAATAAATTAAAAGTTTAATGGACAATTAGGGGTTAAATTGCATAAATCCGAGATTAAGGACCATATTGCAAAAGACGCTTAAATTTGGGGCTAAATTTGAAGTTCCGCAGGGACCTAATTACATTACATCAAACTTTTAAGGTCAATTAGGGGTTCAATTGAAATCAATTTATATATGGAGGACCCAATTAAAGATTAGGAAAAATCCCTAATTTTAACAGAAAACAACACCATTTTGGATTTAAAAAAAAAGAAAAAGAAGACCAGACAACGAGTCTCCTGATCACTGTTCATTGTCTTCCCAGATTTTTGCATGAAAATGACAGCTCAGGGAGCTACTTTTTAGGTGCATTTCATGCCTCATATGTCTACCAAAATTGACAAATCATGCACTAAAATGGTCACCTGATGTCCATCTATCCCGGAGTATGGTCCATTCAGGCCTATAAACATGAAACTGGCCTCGACACCAGCCTAAAAAGACCAACTCAGGTAGCCTTCTTCCTGCTAAATTGACAACTCACGATGCACATTTTGAACCAACGGTTGTGATGCTTACCAACCAAACCAAAGGTCAAGATTGGGCACCATTAAAGACAAAATGTCCATCTTCCACCTCCTATAAATAGGGATGCATTTGATGGCCTGAGGGAGAATAAAATCGAGTCCAGAGTCACTCAAAAACCAACAACCTCCCTTGTTTTCTTCTTTTTCTGCCATCTCTCGTTCTCTCCCTCTCTCTCTCCACTATTTCAGCCACTAACTAGAGCCACCACAAGCTTCTCCACCACTAGCTCCACCACACGTAGCTAGCCCAACCACAAGCTGACCACCATTACGCCTGAAACAGCCATCGTTTCCTCCTCTATCTCACTTCTACAAAAGCCTTCATCTTCTTCTCGTGGACGACTCTAGCCACCACGCCTCGCAAAAATACTGCTAGAACCACCAGCTAAGCCTCTTGATCACGACTGAGACTCCTGCTTCGAGTGAGCCGCTTCTTTACCAACCTCCCTTTTCTACAACCATTTTGGTTGCATGCAGAATGTGAACCACTATTCACGTTCTGCAAATAATTAACATTGCATTTGGGTCGGGCCAGTGTTGGCCCTGCCCAAGTGTCTAGGCTGGGTCCAGCCCGGCCCTAAAAATATTTTGGGCCAAGATTGGCCCACTGTTTTCTGGGTTTCTACTTGGCCCAATTATCTGGGCCAGCCCGGCCCATATGTTTTAATAATATTTAATTAATATATAATATTATATTATATATTTCTTTAAAAAAACAAAAAAAATCTAAAAAATTTCTAAAAAAAATTCAAAAATCCTTTAAAAAAATTTATGAGTTTCTCAAATATTTTTCTACTAATTTTACATAATATCGGGTTGTATATTTACACTGTAAAATACAAATCCGGTATTAAAATATCTGGTTTTCTCCTAAATATTCCTAAAATGTTTTCAAGCATATTTTTCATAAAAAAAAAAAAACAACAAAAATTGCATCTTTTTCATGTCTAAAAAAAATCAAAAAAATAGATATCGTAACCAGTTTATGATTATCCTTTAGGATTTGGCCAATATATCATTAATTTTTTTCTAATATTTTTTTTTTAGGATCCAGATGCAGAATTTAATATTTGAGGGGTGTAAAATTACACGATAAAGTACATCCTCGGGTATTAAAGATACAAGGTGTAAATAAATACGATGTCAAAATTCAGACTTTAGAACGGCTATAATTTAACTCGATAAGGTAGAGGCTCTCTCATGAAGAGAGATCTGCCTTAAACTTTAGAAAAGACCAACGAAAAAAAACCTGATTTAGAAAAAAAAACAATCAAATAATAATGCAGCTTACCTTAGGTAAAGTGCACTGGGGGTGATGTATCTTCCCCTTGCACAACCAGTCTCTTACTCAGACTCTCGCATACCATAGGTTCCTAGTGACCATAATACTAGATGGCGATCCAAAAACTCTTTCCAACATACAGCACCTCACATATGAGGCACGACATAAGCCTCCGTCGTTTCCAGACGATGTCGCCCCGCGACATGTACAATAGATTTATGTGAATATGTAAGTATATAGAATATATTTTTTATATTTTATTTAATGTAATAATAGATTTATGAGAAAATGTAGTACGCGGAATACGTTTTTTTATATATATTATCAACATAATAAAATCTTATAAAAAAAAAATCATAAATGGAGAATACTTGAAAATGTAAAAAAATACATTTAAACTCAATGAATTAAGAAAAAAGAAATAAATAAACATATTAATTACTAAAATATTATGTGCAATTATATCATTAATAAATAAGATATTACTATATTGTTAAAGAAAGAAAATTATTACATTGTTTCTGGTAGACTTCTGTGCTCTCTACCTCTCTCGGTCTCCGTGTTCTTTGTCGATATCCCTCTGCAAAACCTTGTGGTTTGAATTTGAAAAATTAATCCTTCAAAGTTTCCAACTTACTTTCTTTTAGGGGTTGTACAAATTGAGCAAATGGATTTGATTGCAAAAACCCTAAAAGAATCTCATAGGCTTTGCAGATTTTTTTAATTAAGAAGTCAAACCAAATTGAATCAAAATAAGTTGGTTCGAACTGATTTTTAATTTGGTTTGGTTATGAATATATAAAATTTTTTGAGATAATCATCTAGACAAAAAGAATGTGGCTGAAACAATATTGTTAAGTTGCCATTGGCTATAGGAAACACATGGTTTAAAAACCTTGTGTGAGACAATGGCATTCCAAATACTTACACACAACAATGCAATGTAAAGGCCAGCCCATGAAATTTCTTATAGAATCTCACTGTCATAACCCAATTCTGGGTTATTTTTCAAAAATAATTTTTTTTTCAAAATAAAAATAAAAAAAGCTGGCAACATGAAGAAAACAAGTCGGGGAATCAAGCTTCAATTTTAGGAGAAAATTCAAGGCCTAATTGTACCCCATTATGCCAAAAAAATAGAGAAAGAATGCAAATTCAAGGTCAAATTAAATTACTATTGGACGAATTTGCATAAAAATTAAGTCCAAGGACATAATTAAATTTTTAATAGACCAATTTGATTTAATCATGGGCCAAATTGAATTTTAATTATGTTTCAAAATTAATTTGGGTCCAATTGAAGGATTTAATTAAGTGTAAGGACTTAATTATACTTTAAATGGGTCAAATTAATTTTATTTGGGGTTTAATTGGTGAAAAATTAAGTTTGGGAGCCTAATTAGGGTTTAATCAAGAAGATTGGAATTTTAAAATACCAAATTTAATTTTCACCAAGTTAATTTATTGAAATTAGGTGCCGAATTGCAAGAAAAATAAAGTTTTGAGGTCAATTAGGGGCTAAATTGAACAAATTCATAGCCAATGATCAATTTGCAAAAAGCATCAAACTATGGGGGCTCAATTGATAAAAACCAGGGGCAAAATTGAAGAAATTGAAAGTTTAATGATCAATCAGGGGTTAAATTGCATAAATCCAAGACCAATGACCACATTGAAAAAGGCGCGTAAATCCAGGATTGAAGTTGAAGTTCATCAGAGGCTTAATTGCATTAAATGAAAAGTTTATGATCAGTTAGAGGTTCAATTGAAAGAATTTGAAGGTTAGAGGACTAAATTGAACATCAGTTAAAATCCTTTATTCAACCCAAAATGGCGTCGTTTTGAGAGAGAGAAAAAAAATGGACTAGACGACTCATTGTTTGGTTAATGTTCATTGTCTTTTTCTCTTACCCTGGTAAAACTGGTCTGATTACCTCCTTTGCAAGTGCATTTAATGCACCTAACATCTACCAAATATGACAAATCTTGGACGAAAGTGATCTCCTGCAGTTACTCTACAACTCCGTATGAATAGTTTAGTCTAAATGACAACCCATTAACACCAGTCCCGGCCTAAATAGGTCAACTCAGTCAGCCTTTTCTGCAGAATTGACAACTCAAGATATCTACTTTGAGCCAACGATTGAGATTCTTCCTAACCGAATCAAGGGCTGCAAGTTTTCCATTATGTAGACAAGATTGCCTTCTTCCACCTCCTATAAATAGAGGTGGATTTAATGGCCTGAGAGGGGACAAAATCAAGTCCAAAGTTGGCTAAACAACTAGCTCCCACTGCCCTCGTTTCTGCACTCTCTCTCTCTCTCTCTCTCCCCCCCCCCCCCCCGCCGCTCTAACCACCAACCGGAGCCACCACCAACTCCACCGTAAGAAGCCAACACAACCACCAACCCGAGCTGCCATCGCGACTCTCTCTCTTCTCTTTCCAGCCTTTCTCTCTCCTCTGTAACCTTTGCTTCTTCCTCCCACATCTGACTCCAGCCACCGTCACCTCAGCCAAAGCCTCCCGAGCCACCGGCCAGACATCCTCAGCATGTCTAAGACCCCCAAGCCAAGAAACTTTCTCCTCCCTGCGTTGCCTCATTCTTCTTCGTCGAGGCCGCTGCATGCAGAATTCATCTCTGCATGCAGCGGTAAAATAATTAAATTGCTTTTGGGCCGGGTCGGTTATGGCCCAACCCAAGTGGTTGGGCCTGGCTTGGCCCCCATTTGTCTTTTCTAAAAAGAAAATTAAACAAAAAAAATCTAAAATTTTCAAAAATCATTTACAAAAAATTGTGATTTTCTCAAATATTTTTCTATCCAATTTTTGTATAATATCGGGTTGTATATTTATACTTTAAAATATAAATCCGGTATTAAAATACCCAATATTCTCCAAAATATTTCAAAAAAAAATCCAAAACATTTTTAAAAAAAAAACCTCAAAAACTTTTAAAATCAATTTTCCTTTTTCAAAAAATATTTTTTCTTTTCATTCATACGGCTAAATCCTAAAAATTTTCCAATATATTTTCATTAAAAGATTGCATCTTTCTCATGTTTTGAAAATCTAAAAAATGGATATTATAATCAATTTATGATCATCCATTAGAGTTTGGCTAAAATATCAAAAAACCTTTTTTTAAATTTTCTTTTAGGGTCTAGATGTAGACTTTAATATTTGTGGGGTGTAAAAATACACCCCGATGTATTAAAAATACAAGGGGTAAATAAATGCGATACTAAAATTTAGATTTTAGAATGATTAGGATTTGACCCAATAAGGTAAATACTCTATCATGAAAAGAGATATGCCTTGAGCCTTAGAAAAGACCAACGGATAGAAACTTGACTTAGAAAAAAATGATCAAACAACGATGCAGCTTACCTTAAGTAGGGTGTACTGGGGGTGATGTGTCTTGCCCTTGCACAATCAGTCTCTTACCCAAACTATAGCAGACTATAGGTTCCTAGTGACCATAATACTAGGTGGTGACTCCTAAACATTAATCATAATTCTATGATTAAATCCAAAAACCCTTCCTAACACATAACACCTTACACGGCAGACACGATAAAAAGCCTCTGTCGTCGTCAAACGACGTCGCGCAGGCGCTCGCGCCCCCACAACGCTCACTAAGAATTGCAAATAATTAAGATACAAACCTTGGATTTTCCTAGCTAGGGATATTGTGATTAAAAAGAGTCAAAATCTTTGGCTGGAAACAGTTGCTGTAAAGCATCCTACAATGATCTTCTCTTTTTGGATAGAAAGTCTATCATTTTCAAATGGTTTTAGTGATGAAGTGGGTGTAAAGTATGTTTTTGCAGTTGACGTTTTAAGACCACGGAGAACCCATTATAACGGAGGCACCGTATGCTTTAATGGCGGCACAGAAGACTTGGAAAGGTGCCAGGAACATGTTATTGAGGGAAGATGCTCTGAATTTAGAATTCTCATGGCAATGGATAGCTAGTCATTGGAAGGGAGAAAACTTTTACAAAAAATCAAATCTAATATAAAAGTCAAATTGGATATTAAGAGTGATTCATTTCTTGGTCTTTCTACTTTTAACCTATGTGACTTTCCCATATCAAGAAAGAAATTATGGTAATTCACTAATTCAGCCATGCTGTGATTTAAAAGATTAAATGAGGTTTTAATGTAGAATTTATATTATTTTTTAATATATTATTTATATTATTCTCTAATATATTTATTTTTTTTGTGATGTCACCCGAGTATTAATATAAATCTCTTATGAATAATGTAATTTTTGTATACGGAGAATGATCCTCGAATATGATATTGTCTATTGAATTTCTTCCAGTCAACTTTGAACAAGTACTCTCATCGAGAATCATATAATAACACCATTTCTATGTACATATGATAGGTACTAGCTAGCCAAGCAATGAAGTAATTAGTGGATTGGTCGTCATCATGGCTCTTTTCAACTGCTGATCGATCGGCAAATCCACAGCTCAAACTTGTAAACCAGTAAAAATGCAACCATGCTAAGCTTATCTCTTAAGCTTCCATTTGCTGGAAACTCTCTTGTAAGGAGGAGCAAAAGCTAGCCAACTTCATTATTTATTATTACAATATTATAAGATGAGAAAGACGCAGAGAAGTTCATACATAAAGCACTAGTGCCAGCAACGTAAAACCATAACCTAGTCCCACAATCGTGGGCAGCTAGCTAGGTGCTCTTACATACAATAATAGCTAGCTAGCATAATAACTACTACATAAAGATAGTTTTGAAATGCAATATTATACCTCCTGACTGATCATGCATGAACAAAACCTCCAGAGGATACATAATATATAGTAATGGCTCAAGAGAAATCAAGGGTTCTTGTAGCCATCAACACCAGGTCTCCCCCTCGGGTCATGTCTACGGTTAGGTCCAGTCTCGTCATAATCCAGCTCGTCCAGCAAAAGCTTCCTTGTATTCACTTGGATGCTGCCATCCTTTACAAAGAGACAATATATATAAAACAATATATCAATGCAATTATTGGTGTAATTATTCCAGCGGTGTCGCAATATAGGAAATATATATGAGATAAACAGAAAGCTTTTAGGCTACCTGGTGAAGTGAGGGATACGAGTTCATTCCTTCATCGAAGCCCTCAACCAAACCTACAAATTATGTGAAATAAAACACTCTTAGGTAAGCTAATTTATGATCATAAGTTGGGAATGAATTTAAGCTAATGTCGAGAAATTAAATACGAACCTGAAGACAAGGGAGCAAGGAGTAAAAGGGAAACCAGAAGAAAAGTCTTGATCATCCCAAGAGTAAGAGCCATGGCTAAATCTCAGTGTTCTTGTTAAGATAATGGCTATGGCCTTAGCAAGAGAGGAAGGGGAAGGGGAGGGAAGACTGCCTTTTATGGTTGGTGGTAGAGAGTGCCATTAAGAACTATGGTGATGCAGTTCTCCCACCCAATAGCTACAGCATGATGATGAAATGCATTAACTTTTAGCCAACAGTTTCAAAGTCAACTACACTGTTTTTATGCAGCATCAAACAAGCACAGGTAATTGTATGCGTATGTGGAAAAAAGAGAGCTAGAACAACCTTTTGCATGGCTTCGACTATGTTAGCCATTTTCAGCTTACTTTTTAGCAGTTTAAAAAATATATATTATTTTAATATATTTTAAAAAACAACTCTTACCATACTTTTAAACACCTACGAAAAATCTAATTTATTTTATCTTTTAACAAGTAACGTGTACTACTTATCAAACAAACCTTTTTATATAAAATCAATTTTACCATTATTAAGCAAGATCATATTAATTTACACTTGTCAACTTTTATACTTTTAAACAAGATTGTATAAATATCTTGCTATAATGTTTTTGCATATAAAATTAAGATTAATTAGGAAATTTAACAAAGTGCCCTGATTTATTTTTTCTCTCGAAACAATAGGTTTGAGGATGACGGAGTCTAATTAATATCTACCATCGATCTCACTGGAAAATCCAGTGGGAAGCATAATGGAATGGATTAATTGCCAACCTTCTTCTTGTGCACTAACTATTTCGTAGTGGGTACTATTCTTTCTCCAACATCTTTCTTTTTCCGTGGTACCAAACAACATTTGAATGTGCAATCCTTTTGATCCTCATGTTTCGTCTGTCATGACCCTTTGAAAGTTTATATATATATATATATATATATATATAGATAGAGAGAGAGAGAGAGAGAGAGAGAGAGAGAGAGAGAGAGAGACAAATAAGGCAAGGAACTTGATAGTTTTGATACCTGGTTGGGTTTTAGAAAAATTTAACCTGAAGCTAATTCAAGTTAATTTAGTATATTATTGTTACCTATAAAAGAAAGCGTTGAAATAATATTATCTTAATTAATCTGTATTAATTTATTAAACTTATGATTTTATTGATTTTCAAATCAATGCTTTTGATCCACATATTTCGTCTTTCATGGCATTTTGAAAGTCATAAAAACAAAAAGTAGTGGCCTACAGATGAAATCAAATAGAAAGCATATTGAGAAGTTGGTTTTTTTAGTAGTGGGGCGAGGAGCACTACCAGCAAGAGAGGAAGAGAGGGGGGGGACAGCACAACCCTTTGAACTCCCAGCAAGAGTACTACTAGTCATTATAAATAATCACTAATTAAGACCAAAAAGCTCAATTAATCATCCCTCGGGAGACCATTTGGTGTTTATAAGGTTGGTAATTGACTCATAAACTTCCTTACAACTCTATTTTTGGAAGGAGTTTTAGCTTGTCGGACAGCAAAATTGTTGCTCTTATTATTTCATTTCAATTACTATAGTTTTCGCTAACGATGTTTTAAACTCCAGCACAATTAATAATTGCTCTAGAAATCACTATAACTATGTTTTTACTCCATAGGAAAGATGGACACAAGAAGGTGAGAAAAATTAGAGAAATTTTTTTAAAAAAAATGAGCCTTGATGAAAGTAAGCATCGATTCTATTGATCACTATTAATTAAACTATTTTATTTGAATTTAATAATATTTTTCTAGATTTTTTAAAGGGATTATTCAGTGGTGGAGAAGAACCAAATTTAAGGGGGATCATTGATGAAAAATAATGGACATTTTTAAAGGAACTTTGCAACTATTTTAAGTTAGGGAAAGGTCATCATATCCTCTCCTCCGACCCCTACAAGAACCATAATGTAAGTACACTATTGTGAGGATTAGTTGCTCGTTTTATGTGTCAATGCTCTCATCATTAATGTAAGTTTTAAACCGGTTTTTTGTTGATTTAAACTGGTTTTTAGTTTGGTTTGAATATGAATATATAAAAAATTTTAATTTGGTTGGTTTTTAGACGGAGGCAACTGAGCATGACGCATTGCATATGCTAATACTAGCTAGTAAACTTTGAATTAGATGGATTTCACTTAGTTCTCCATTAGATGGGGGCAGCGAAGCATGACGCATAGCATATGCTATACTTGTTTTGTGGGATATATATATATATATATATATATATATATAATGTAGTTTTGTGGGATTTAGAGTTTAGATTTGATAAAATAACTATTTTTTTAATTTTATTTCATCTATCCATTCTGAAATTCAAGCAGAAATATCATAAAAATCAAGCCTAGATTAGCTAATTCAAATTGTGGTTAATATATATACCATGTGATTGACCAAGAGCCAGAATCCATGAAATCGATGCATGAAGGTCCATTGTGGTAGATTCTATTCATTTTGGATGCTTACCCTTTATTTTTTTTCCTTATACAAATTAATTGAGTATTAATTTTTTATTTTTATAGAGTTATTAAATTCAGCATGGCCTATGATATAGCATAAAATTAAAGTTACAGGTTAAACGAGCTAACTTAAATTGATTATGATCAATTCAAAATGATGTTGTTTTAAAAATTTTATTTTACTTTAAAAATATGATTTTATTTTGAAAAAAAATAAAATAATCAAATCAAGTTTTAATAAGAGAAATCAAATTTAATTACATCAATTCTTATTTTAATTTAATTTAAAACCAAGTTTAAGTTAAGTTTTATATAAATAAATCATCGAATTGATATACCAGAATAAATAGGGTTTGATAAAAAGAATTGTGGTAAATAATTTTTGTAGTGTTTGATGTTGTAGTAATAATTATTTTTTAAAATATTTTTTATTTAAAAATTCATTAAAAAAGCGAAACCTGCCATTCTTATTATAATTTAAAGATAAGATACTGTAGCTATCATGGAGGAGGAGCAGAAAATAGATGAAAAATGTGTAAACCCAATCACATTCGTTGCATTGTTAGATATTATTGGTGGCAGAATAGTGAATAATAGGTCATTGCCACCTTCTCTGAACGACCTTTAAAGTAAAACCTGCCGTTCTTGCCTTCTTGGTGGGTGTTTCTGTAGCACGGGAGATCCATCTATTTTATTATTTCTACTTTCAAAGGTGTACATAGTCAAATCAACTTTTCAATTTTTTACCAAGTTTTTTTTTATGGAAATATAATTTAAATTATATTTTTAAAATTTAAATATTTAAATTTTTTAATATATTTTAACATCGTTTTAATGCACTAATGTTAAAATAAATTTTTTTAAAATATATATTATTTTAATATATTTTTAAATAAAAAAATACCTTAAATCGCCATAACTAAAATACTTTTAAACACTTAATTTTTTATAATAATTTTATTTGGTATTTCAAATCATATAACAACAACAATCCTAAAATAAAAAAATGCAAGGAATATGCATATAAATCTCTCTAAAATAAATTTATCCCGTAGTCGTCGTCATTGCAATCTACATTTTACTATTTACATCTAAGTTAAATGTGATTTCTTCCCTATTTAACAATACAATTAAATATAATTCTAAACTAAGTTACTTATTGTATTAACATTACTATTATATATATGTTATATATATTATGATCCATTAATTTGTTATGATTATATGCGTGTGTGTGTGTATATAACATACGTATAGAATTATGTCAAATTAAACAGATTGATAACGATATAAAACCAACGTAAATTTTATTAACTATGTATAATTAATATATATTCCGCGATGATGATATTATAGCTTTTGTAACGTTGGCGAAGTTGTGCTTTTGTTAAAATATAAACTTATGTATTTCTGTTTTCTTGATAATAATGAGACGATGAGCTGCATCAACTTTCTGAAATCACAGTCCAACTTGCTAGGCAACTCTCTTTTCAAATATAATTATATATATTCATGTAATTTATCTCTATCTCGAACATATCTTTATTTATTCATGACAAATCTACACATAACTTATTTAAAATCATGTGTTATCTCAAACTGGAAACTATACCATCCTTGTGTGTCTTGGTTGGGCACCAAAGGCTCGTCTTAAGTAAAGATCAAAACGGGCCATCCCTTCAAGTCCCTGCTCGTCGTTTCATACATTTCGAATCCCACGAGCCATCTTTGGTCATCTTTGGCCGTGAGAATTGAAGCAAGAGGAACAGCAAGAAACGTTGATTCACTGATCTCAGGTTTTTTGGTCCAGCAAGAAATGGATCTCTATTGCATCAGCTAACGACAGAGAGATAAGAAATTTATGACTTCTCTTGCATGTTTCTACTGAAAAATCTGTCTACGATCATATGGTAATATGATAGCAGTTTGATTTCCTAGCTCCGCCTTTATTACTCCACTTTGCACTCCAAAAGCGGAGCAGGAAGAGGTTCTATTCTAATTTTAATTCGGCAATGCTATGGTTCAACATTTTGATCGGCAAATTTTTACCGATTCAATCTAAAAATTTATAATTTTAATTGAGATTTTAAGATATATTTTATATTATTATTTAACGTATTTTTTTAAATAAAAATTTTTTAAACTTAAAACTTGTATATAATTACACTACATTGTACTTTATTTTTATTAAATAAATAAAAATAGTGGGATTCAAACTCATAATTGTTTAATCATTAAAGCTCTGATATCATATCAAATAACCAATTCAACCTAATAATTTAAACTATTAAATAATATCTTAATATATAATTTATATTATTCTTTAATATATAATTAATAAATATTTTTAAAAAATAAAATCATATTACTTATCAACGGTTCAAGAAGTTCATAACTTAGAAATATAGAACCATAAGATTCTATGTTAAGATTTTTAAAAGATATAATACAATTTAATAGCACTTTAAATAAATAATTCCAACCGAATTTCTAAATACATACAAATTTTTTTTTTTTAATATCAACTCTTAAAGATTAAATATTAAACTAGCTCAGCCCATGAGTTAACCCAGTAATTCAAAGGCTAAAAACCTGACTTCATTCAAGTTTTATTTTGAATCATTTTTATATTAGTTCTATCAAATTTAAATGCTATGTGGGGTTAACTAGCAACTCGTTCAACTCAGTTAAACCCAATTCAAATTCCATCATATCAAAACTAAGAAATTAATATATATATATATATAACATTTTAGATAAAAATAACAAATTTGAATCGATTAAATTCATACTTTGTATGTTTTTTAGTATTATGGTGTAATATATTTTTAAAAAATATTTTTCACTTGAAAATATATTAAAATAAAAAAAATTTATTTTTTATTTTTGACATCAAAACAATAAAATCATTAAGAAAAACTAAAAAAAAAATCATTAATTTAATCCTTGAAAATATTTTTTTAGAAATACATTAAAATAATATTTTTTATTTTTAAAAATTTATTTAGACATATTTTTAAAAAACATAATAAAAATAAAAAAACAAATAAAATTTTATTTTGAGGTAATTAAAAGAATACAAAATCACAAAAAGTTAAAGGTCCCTTGATTCATTCCCCTTTATTTCTCAAAGCATAGGTGAAAAGCACCTCTTTCTTGGGTTCCTTCCCACTTCCCAATGGCTTTGTACTGTCTCTATCGAACCAATTGATTTTGTAAGGCTAAAACCATTTCACTTCTCCATGGCTTTTGTCCTGTCTCTATCAAATCAACCACTTTTTATACAAAAAAGAAAATGACAATAATAATCAATTCATTTTTTAAAATAATAACAAGAAAAAAAAATTGTTCTTTTCAGGTTTTTCAATTTTTTACACCACAATTACTTAAATGCTTTTAAAAAATAATATTTATTAGCTTTGGATTAAGGATACTTCGGTTATTTTATTTTGTAATTCTCATGGAGGATGGATGTTAATTATATCTTTTAATATTTATAATATTTTATTTAAATTAAAAGGTTGTAGGTGCATCTCGAGCACGACATTTGATGCAACGCCAAATCAGATATGAACGCCACCACTAATGATTTTCAAAAGTATTTTTTTATTAAAATATTTTTTTTAATTTTTTACATAACATATCATAACTACTAAAAAATCTGAATAAAATATTGATTTAACATTTTTGTCAAACAAAAGACAATTTAAAAAACACTATAAAAAATAAAAAATGCGAGCTGCATCACAGTCGGTAAATTCCCAAATTATATGATCTCTCTTAATTCATTTTTTTTGTTTAATCAATCATATTAAAAAAAGCTCTAGATAAAATTCATGATCAAAATTAGGGCAGTCAAGAAAATCATGTTAGAAAGTAAAATCTGCCTTGTTTATTTGATTCTGTTAAGAACAAGCACATTCAAGATTAAAATTGAGATTTTAATTGTTAATATTGGATTCAAATCTCACTTTGGAAAGGAGAGCAGACATTTCCCTTCTATATTATAACCAGAAGAGAATTCTCCTAACGAACTCAAAAAAATAAAAATAAAAAATACACCATTTCATGCCGAAAACATTAAAAACGAGGAATAAAAGGAAACTACTATTGAAATTTCTAGAGCCAGTTTCAAAAAGCTTCCAGAAATCCCATAGTGTTTGCTTCACAGACGAAGCAAACAGCAAAATACAACCGTAATGCCTCTCACATTCAATCCTTACAATGTCACCACAGTTCATGACATGTTACCAAAATATTACACATCCTGTAGAAAGATGGAACCTATATTTGTGAAGAAAAAGGAAAAAAGAGGGCAGAAGAGTATATGATTTAATGAATGCAACTATGCAAAATGTATACAACATTTGACTTGAGACCTATGAAGACAATAAAAGACAAAAGAATAATGCAATGCAGGATTCAATACCCTCAATAATATGTTGAAGACAAGACCCCCAACCATGTATACCAAAACAGTGCAACAGTTAAAAACACAACCTGACCATGACAGACATTATGATAATCCGATACAGACATGAATAAACAAAAACAACGAGCTGCAGAAAAATCAGGACTGATAACCGGGTCTTCTGTAGTGCAGCACCTAGGTGGTCTTCCAGTGTAACAAAACTTTGACCTGACAGAAATCCATCCCAACAACCTAAGGTAGTACTTCAGAGAAGACGACCAAGGCAGTGTGTAATCTGACAAGAAGAGGTCAACCATTTCAAGGAACAACAAACAACCAATGACTAGGTGTTGACTGTCTTGTATTTACTCAGCAAATCAAAGTTTCCCCTACCATTTCCACCAATTCTATGCTCTATACTCAATAATTTATTAGACTTTTTTGACAGGCCTTCACCCACATCTTAAAAGCAATCCCACCCCCTTCTCCTCCATGACAAAATCGAGAACCCAAACTCGTGGTGCTGATGCAACAGTTAGGGACAACCTGAAGACCGGTGACTTCCATTGTCTGAAAATAGCAGACGACCGATGACCCGACACAAATGCAACCCCGGACCCCGACTCAATACACCCAAATGCATGCAGGGACTTCTAAAAGAAAAGAACATGCCAAATAGCAATAACCTCAAACAGAAATGGCACGACTGATGGCCAACTTGGCCCATTCAGCAGATTCCTTAATCATATGGTCATCAGAAGACAAACATTCATTTAAAAAGTCTTTGCTAGAAAGAGATTGCTGTATCAAAGAGCCAGCATTACTTCCCAGTGTATCTGCTAAATCTCCCAGGACTCCAATTGCAGTTTTCATAACGACATCATCCCTGCAGACAAGTAGCTTACAAGTCATTAACCAGATAACACGCACATTTTATATATGCATACATGCACAAACAAATACATATATGTACAAATAAGAACTATACAAAACAGAAGATAAAGAGTATATTTCAGAAGAACTCACATGTCTTTCTCCATGTACATGCTATCCAAGAACTGCAGGATGTGAGGTGCATAAGGGATCAAGAGCTGAGTTTTAGGAGAATTCTTAAAGCCTTGAAGAATTCCAGAGTATGCCTCCAAAATTCCATTTCTCAAAGAATTTGTGTATTCAGTCATTTCATCGTCAGCAACAGCTGTGTGGGCAGACAACTCTGCGGCACTTTGCAGCATTGGCATGGCATACATCAAGTACTTCTCAAAATTCTCTCCTATTGCCAGGGCAATGTCGCCAAAGCTAGAGAAAATAGGAGGCTTCACAGATCTATGCAACTGGTTGCTTGATAAATCCTTGAGAAGCTGAGTCATAATACCATCACAATAAGGCAAAATTTTATCTTCCAATGCCCTGCAGATATCACCCACCACACCGACAGTCACAGCACAGACTTGGTACTCCTCAAAATTCTGAAGGCCCATTTCTAGGTACTTGTAAAACTCTGGCATGTATTTTGCAAAATCAGGACCAGTTGCATAGGCAAGGGCTCCTATGGCTAACATGGCCTCCTCATGCACAGTTGCACTTCTACAAGCAAATACCCTCAGGAAGAGCCCCATTATCTGATCTGCATATTGCATGAACACATACTTAGTTGGCTCAGAGGAGCCTAACTTCTGAATTATGACCTGTAAGCAACCGCAGAGAAGCCCTTGCAATTCACCCTGCTTCTCTCTCTCATCAGAAGAAAGCTTCTGCCCTTCAAGAGTATTGTGAAGCTCCGTCATGATGACAGGAACCAGTTGCAGCACCATTGGTGCTGTTTCATCAGTTGAGCATCTCACCACCTCATTCAATGTTTCATATGCAGCAGTCCTTAATCGGGACTCCCCGGCATCCTCTCTGTGGGTCACAGTGAGAAGTGCCTGGACAATTTCCTGGAAGTACGGAGTAAGAGGTGATGATGGGGTCACCTCTTCATAACCCTGGGCAAGGAAATAGAGGGCACCACATGCCTTCTCTGCTACATTGGCAACGTCCTTCATGCTCTGGAGTAGTACCGTGACAATTTGTTGGCAATTAGCTTGAGTAATTATTGGTGTATCCACAGTAGAACCATGGAGGAATTCAAAGATTCGACCAAGGGTCCAAGCAGTTGTATCCTTCACATGGTTATTTGGATCCTTTGTCAAGGCAGTCAGCATGAAGTTCAAAGCAACATTAACAAGAGGCGTTAGTTTCTCAGGGGAAGGACCTTCCAAGATCGAGCCAAATGCATAAGTAGCTGCCTCTCTATGCCTCCAATCAGGTTTTGTAATGTTATCTTCAATGAATTGCATAACAAGCTGCACAATATCATCTCCCACAGTCCTTGCAACCAAACCAAGGCATGTTCCACCAGCCATTGCAATATTCCAAGCTCCTTCATCTTGATCCTGATCCTCCTCTTGCTTTAGGAGAGTCTCCAATAACATTGGGACCAAAGCAGGGAGAGCCTGCTTAATAAAGTAAAAGCAAGGAATATCAGAATCCCCAGTGAAATCACCCCCATATTCTTCCAAGATATCTATCTCCTCGTCACATATTGAACTCCAGAATTCAATTGCTTGAAGGGCTACAGGTTCTTCATCTTCCCTCACGGCCTTTGCTGTGATGTTAAAGATATCCTGCATATAAGGAGCCAATTTCTCATAGTATGTTGATGAAATAGAGACCAGACACTCATAAGCAGCTTGTCTTATCTTCATTTCTGGGGACAAAGTCGCCTCGCAGACCACTCTCATGATATAATCACGCTCCATATCATTGCTGAAGTTTGCCTGAGCAAATCCAAGTGCATTGTACAGTGCTCGGGTTGCAGCAAGCCTAACATCATTGTTTCCTTCAGTTGCGTTCATGCCCTGTACTACTGCTGTAAGTATCTTGTTTACATGGTCTTGATCTACAACATCAGGTGAGACTTCCTCACACAAATATCCAAGAGTCTCTAAAGTAGCTTGCTTGACATGAGCAGGTAACTGATGAATATTGGATAAAAGTGATCCAATCAGCTCCGGCCACTGTCTCTGAGGCAACTCAATCCCTGCAATCTTAGCAATAACTTGGGATGCAGTTGACCGTGCATCCGGTACAGGAGAAGCAAGTGTCTTCAACAAACAAGCCTTAATCTGACCCTTTGCATTGTTGTCCAGCGACAACCATCTTTGAACAAGCTCAAGCTTTCTATGCTGTTCCTTTGCATCCAACGCATTTTTAAGAATTAAACCTGCTAATTTACGACTGTCAACAGGCTTCTCATCATTAGCTAGCTCTCCAGAGAGAGAGAGCAAAAAACTGGGTAGATTTTGCTCCTGAAACTGTTTTAAGCTTTCTTCTGCATGCTTCCGCACATTCCCATCTATAGATTGGGCATTCAAAAGCACCTGGGTCACTTCCATTGCCATATTCTACCTGAAAGCATCAAACTTTCATTAGCCTCACACCTCCAAACTTCTAAATCTACTTAATTTGACCCAGCCAATTAGCAATTAAAAATCCATCTCAAAAAGGGATCCACACAATAACCACTCAAAATCCAACAAAAAAAAGAGAGTGAAAGCTAGCAAAATCAATAAATGCAAAAGGCTCAAAACATCAAAGTAAAGTTAATACTAAAATCAGTGAATTTAATTAAAACCCAGGAATCATAATCAATCAAAATTCACTAAAAAACAGTGTAGCATAAAAAAATTTAAAATAATCAAAACTCCAAAAAACCCAGATCAAAACTCCAAAATTTAATCAAAATTTCAAACAGATTCAGAAACCCCAATTGAGAAAAATAACTGATCAGATCCCGTTTATCAGATCGAGTGACAAAATCAGCACAGTAAAACTCTAATTGAGCAAATAATGAAGCGATTTAGACGGTTAATTCAGAAAAATAAACTAATTACCTGTAGAGAGTTTGAGAAAGACGGAGAGGGGAACGGCGCTTTGAAACCCTAGGAGAGAGTTTTTTAGAGAGAGAGAAGACGCGGATGTGAAGCAGGATTTGAAAAGAATGGAAATCTAAATATCAATTTTACTTCTTAAAATAAAAATAAAAATAAAAGGTGTTATCCTCTGCTACAAGTCTTGATTAGTGGGTCCCAATTTCTTTGTGGGCCCAAGGATAATTAATTAATTAATTAATTAAAGGGCAAACTACATCTTGGACCCTCGTTATGCTACAAATTTTGATGAGGTCTTTTGATTTGATATGTTAGAATAAGTTTTAAAGGTATTTATGAGTGTGGAAAGTGGTAACAATTATTTTTAAAAATAAATTTTATTTAAAAATATATTAAAATAATATTTTTAAAAAATTATTTTTAATATCAATATGTTAAACAGTTCAAAAAAATTAAAAAATATATAATTTTTAAAAAAAATCAAATTTTATCAAAACTTTGGTGCAAACACAATCCTAAATAGGGTTTTAATTATGTTAGTACTATACCACAAGAGATTAGTCCTCCCATCCAATACAATTTTGTCCTAACTTTGTATTATACATAGAAATGCGGTCATTCTTTTTCAAAATAACTTAATGTATACTTTTAATATTAAAATTATACATGGTTTATTGTTCTTGTTTTAATGTTATATTTGAATCCAGAAAATAAAAAAAGGCTAGAAAAAAAGGATTATTCTACATTTAATTGATTTACTTGAAAATACATTATGAAAATAATTTAAGGATTCATTTATGATTGTGATAGCTTTTGCTTCTGTGTGTCTTTTAAAAGTATGTTTGTCTTTAAAAAAGCATTAAATTGATTTTTTAAAAAAACTATTTTTCAACAATTTTGATGTGTTGATGTCAAGAATTAAAAATAAATTTTAAAAAATATATTTTAATACATTTCAAGTGAAAAATACTATGATCACAATATTAAACATAAACTTAATATAAAGACACAAAAATTAATTTGAGAATATTATGATGGTTGATATAAATAATTTTTTAATGTTCTTTCTATGAGCGGTGTTTATTTGATAATTTGTATATATATTATTATTTAATTTTTATGTTTTTTTTAATCTTGCATGGTAAAACATGATCTTTCGGATAAAATACAATGTATTAACCTCCGGATTCATGCATGTTTGAAAACAACAGCAAACATTGATCGGCTAGAAGGCAAACATCGTTTCAATTATGATAAATTGTATGTAATTAAAGCTTTTACTTGATTTGGGACCTCAATGAAATATGTAATATAGTTGGAGGGCTTGAGTGTAGTTTATTCATTATTAAATTATCTGTAGTCAAAAGTTTAAGTGAGAAAAAAAGTCATCGCATCTGACGGACATGATTGGTGATTGGAAATTATTGGGGTTTAGGTATTGTAACTTGAAGTTTGGACAAAGGAAGCTAGAGTGTGGGCTCCAGGATTATGTCAATGCGAGTGAGAGTCGTGTGTTGATCCAATGGCTAAGATTATTTGTCGATGGCTGTTTACTTTAATCTAACGGTGGCTGGTTGGTCTGGGCTGTCTTTGTAGAGGTGTGACTTGGGTCCAGTTGGTTTGATTCATAATCCGACATTTCTTGTTTGCTTATGATTTGGAAAGCAATGAGAGGTTTTTTTTTTGGGTTCTGTTTGGCTACTGTCCAAAATTAAAGCAATAAATATAGTAAAAATAAAAAATTTGGAGTAAACTTTTTTATTTAAAAAACACTAAATATTCTTAGATTTATTTTCCATCTATTTTTTTTTTCCAAGATGATAACTAAATATTAATTTATAGATTTTGATTATTTTTTTCTTTTTAAAAGAGAATAATATATACTTTTAGAAAATTGACCCTATCAAACATGATTATTCCAATCAAAATTCAAGTAAGATTTGATTTGTTTTTTATTTTTTTAAAAAAAATAAAAATAATATTGATTTAACTTTAAAAAATTAAAATAAAATCATTTTGAAATGACATATTCAATTTGTTATTCAAGTTGTGAACCATATAATAGATCAGATCAAGTTTATAGTTTTATAACTATAATATAGTGAAAATGGATTTTTTTAACCATAATTAATCAATTGAATTATAATTAATTTGAATTAACTAGGCTATTTATTTTGTTTTTGGAAAAAATATTACATATATTGCATTATGTTCATTTATGTTCAATGATTGCCAAACCAGCTATATTATGTTCATTTATTGCACTATATATCTGATTCAATGAAGATTTAATGTAGTTTGGGTCGTTGAATGGAGAGTATTTATTCTCATAAATGCAATCCCATATTTCTCCAGTATTTCAAGTTAACATTTTGAAGTGCAAAATTTAAATCTTAATTAATTAGAGTGTTTCACCAGCATATTAACAGTTATTTAACATGCTTGAATATTGGATTCCTGTAATTTCCTCCAGCAAGTCTCATATAAATTTAATATTCTCATTTGTTTTTTTTTCCTATAATTATGTGGTTTTTGTGTTCTGAAAAAGAAAAAAAAATAAAAAAACTTGGCTCCCTTTTCCATTTTCTTGTCAACTCTCTTGACCCGACCCACATAATATCATTAAAGACATGTATGGAAATATGATTCTTGTTATTTTTAAAAATTATTGTTATAATAAAATATATTAAAATAATTTTTTTTAGTTTTTAAAAATTATTTTTAAAATTAGTATATCAAAATAAACTAAAACATATAAAAAAAATTAAAATTTTTTTTTTAAAAAACTTGGGTTGGTTACATTTTCAAATGGGCTCTAAGAATATCTATAATAAAGATCATCCCAACACAAAATCCAGATTTTGACTGGCTAAACTACATACAAACTTGCCATGTCATAGAAATGATAAAATAATTCCATACATAAATTATTCTGAAAAATTAATGAAAATTTTGGCAAGAAAAAAAATATCAACAACGTATTTTTTGTGAGAATATATATGTTAACTACGATAACTGTAAACTAATTACCCAAATTTGTGTGGTTTTAATTAGCTAGCTTAGCCCTTAAAGTTAAACCATTTGTACATGGAATTCCATTCTTTTTTTTAATAAAAGGGATTATTTATTTATTTTTTGTTAAAATTATTTTTAAGGCGATTAAGAGAATTATAAGTCACATTCATAAAATTTTATTATTATATGTCGGGTTAGTTAAGATTTAATATATTTTGGATTATAGAATTGAGAGTGAGAATTATTGCATTCCTCATGCAATCTCTTTTCAGTATTTAAAATTAATATTTCTAAGAGAAAATTCTAAATCTTAATAATTAGATTGTCCATACTCTATTAAAGTTGTTAATTTTTTTTTACCATCAATTATAAGAAGAATAAATGAAGATCACAAAGAGTTCAAGAAATTTTTTTATTATGAAATTATCAAACATGGAATATTTTTCATGATTTTGTGAGGTATTAAGGTGTATGAATATTTTTTTTTTCCACTCATTTTGAATGACTTTGGTAAACTCTTCTCAAGTTCTAATTTCTATAAATGACCCACAGAGATACCATTTTTTAAAAAATCAATGGTGAAGATCATCCCAACACAAAACCTGAGTTTTTTATTGGCTGAAGCAACTCTCTTTAAATTCCTCCTCTTCCACCAAATGAAGAGCCACAAGTTCAAAATAATGATAAATAAATAACCCGCCTTTTTTTTATAATTGAAAGAAAATTTTGTTTTGTGTTTTAGTCATCATAATCCCCTAAAAGTAGGTTTATTCAATTAATAAGTAACTAGATTGCAAAAAAAAATAATTTTAAATCGAAGAGATACATATATAATGTTAGTTTAGTTCACCCCAATATTTCTTATAATATATATGAATAGATGTAATTTGAAAAATTAAATAAACAACAGAGCTCTAAATATACGGTAAAGGCACTCAAATCATGAGATGCTAACAACATACTCATCATATGATAATTTCAATTAAATAATAATTCGAAGAGGTTGGTTAGGTAGCTATTTGGTATAGTGGCTGCGGGTGAGGTTCACCCGCAGCCACAAATATTATTGTTTGGTATTGCAAAAAATATATTTTTTTACTGGTAGGACCCACTATAAACTGTGGTTGTGCCTCAGGTTTATCAAAATCACAAGAAACAACTTTTTGTATGAAAAAATCACATGAACAATTTAGCCATGCTTCACTGTTCACGTGAACAGTGGAGCATGGCTACGATGTTCAATGAATAGTGAAGCATGTCTGTTCCAATCGGTCCAGGTCCTGTTTAAAACTAAAAATACATTGAACCGAGTCTAACCCAGCAAAATAATTTTTTTTATTATTTTTAATTGTGTTTTATTCAAAAAACTAGTGTTAAACATTATTCAATGACATTATATGAATTAGACGGAGATCGCTCGATAACGTAGCATTTGCAGAATTTGATCACAATCTTAATTTTGTTCCTGATTATATTTTACCTGATGTTGTTGCGCTCTTAAGAAATTTGTGAAAATTTTAGTCATTGTCTGATGTATTGTATATGTAATGGAATTATAGATAGTTTAATAAAATAATAAAAAATATTTTATATAAAATATTATTTATTTCATGATGTAATAGCAATAGTTAAATCTACAATATTTAAATTAAAAACTATCAATATATATATTAATTATTTTATAACCTTAATTTCAAAAGCATTCTTAACCAAACACATTAAATTACTTTTTGTTCAATCTCAATTTTAACCACAGTTTTAACCAAATATATATTTTTTCAAACTAACCTCAACTAAAAGTATTTTTTATAAAATATTTTTTTTCAAATCACAATCATAACAACTACCGTAATACCAAACACACTCTTAATTAATAAAATACATGATATGTGAAAATCTTAAGATAGAATGATAAGATCAAAGATGTTGAAGTATGTTATGCATGACAATATTGAAATAAAATAAAAATTGAAAAAGAACTCAAAAACAAATAACATATGTATTAAATTTGAATATCATTAGCATATATAAAGATAAAATTGAGAAATTATGTCAAAGGCAAACTGATGGATTATAACTATCTTTTTTCTATACAACAATTTAAAAGAAAATGAAAAATTGAGAGAGAAAAATTGCATATAACTTTTTTTTCTTTTTTGCATTGAGGAGTAAAAGAAAAAAACAAGAAAAAAGAAAAAAAATAAAAGAAAAGAAAATAAAAGAAAAGAAGAACGACTGGATGAGCTATGACCAAATAAAAATAATAACATTTAGTTATCATTGTTAAAAAAAAATAATGGTATCAGTGCTCAATGAATCACGGTGACAGCGCAAGTTTGTGTTAATAAATATGTTTATTTTTATATTATTGTAATGGTTATTTTTAAAAAAATAATAAAATATATTAAAATAAATTTTTTTATTAAATTAATTTAAAAAATAAAAAAAATATTTTTTAAAAAATATTTTTTAAAAACATTTCTTAAAAAATATAATGTTACTTCAAAGATAAACAAAACCTTAATAGGGATGACAACGAAGGTTTATATATTCTTTTTTTTTTTAGCCTAGTAGTGGTAAGGGTTTTCTTACCTCTGTATTCTGGATTCATAGCATGTATGTTTGTTATTCTTACTGTGCCTTAAATATTCATTGGGTTTGCAAGATTTTTAATGAACCGTGAGATTAGTTGTAGTACGCGCAAACTGGTCTAGATACTTATATAAATTAAAAAAAAAGAAAAAGGTCTATATATTCTTCTTCTGTGCTAACATTAATGTCTTTTAATCCGTATTGAAAGTAATTTTCAATTCCCCGTCCTGTCTTTCTTGAAACTCTACTTAATTCTTTTCACTATTAATTTAAAATAACTCTACATGATTTTTCCATTAAAATAACTCCCTTTAAATTATTACTGGTGCAGTTAGATGCTTAAAGTAATTAAATAAATATATAACCAACCTTTTTTTCTCCGAAAGCCACATCAAACATAACTTGTTCTGAATTATAATTGGTCCACGTGAGCACTGTGACATGTTAAACTAGAACCACAGTTTAAACAGAGTTTTTTGAGTTATAATTGGTCCACGTCATCACTGTGACATGTTCCCAAGAAGTATAGTTCAAAGTTCTAACAGACTTTTTTCTGAATTATAATTGGTCCATGTCAGCACTGTGACATGTTCCATCCACTATAAAAGCATGTCTGGTGCCTGACAGAAAATCATACAAAGAATAAAAAAAACACCAATTGAAGTAGAAAGGAGAGACTTAAAATCTTTATCTGTTGTCATTCAAGACAAGCAATCATGGGGTTTTCATTGAAGCATCGCGCAGGTTCTTTTATGGTGATGGCAAATCTTTTGCTTGGTAAGTGTTCAGTTTTCTTGAGTTTTTTTCACTCCTTTTTCTTTGTTTTTGTTTTTGGTTTTGTTTATATTTGCTTGTGTTTGGATGGTGAGAAAGTAGAGGAAAGTATAAGAAAGTGAAGTTTCTGAAACGTTAATGATGTGTTGCGGTGTTTCTTATTATCGGGTTTTATCTTTGAGTTTTTATTTTTTTGAATTGAATTTGGAAAATGGTTTAGCAAAAGGGTTTATCTTCTTTTTTTTTTTAATCATGCTAAAAATACCGAATTCAAAGGGAATGATTTTGTTCCTTATATCATTTTTTTCTCTGTTTATAAATGAAATTGAATCACAGCAGAAGTTGAACAACATGCTTCCTGTGTATTTTCTCTTGAAATTGATTTTTAAGATTGTGATTGAGATTCTTGCTTCCTATATTGATAAGGGAGTTTAATCTGTGAACAGGGAGTTTGTTAACAATTTCTATAGCAAAAGAGGAGGCCACCAAGTTAGGGACAGTGATAGGAATAGACCTTGGAACAACATATTCTTGTGTTGGTGTTTACAAAAATGGGCATGTTGAAATCATAGCCAATGATCAAGGTAACCGGATTACGCCGTCGTGGGTGGCGTTCACTGACAGTGAGAGATTGATTGGTGAGGCTGCAAAGAATCAGGCAGCTGCTAATCCTGAGAGGACTATCTTTGATGTCAAAAGACTTATAGGAAGAGTGTATGTGCTCTCTCTCATAGTTCTTTTGTTTCCATGCTTGTGTGTGAATGATTGTTACGTGATTGAGATTCTAATCTCTGTGTGTGTGTATGTTTGTAGTTATGGCGACAAAGAAGTTCAAAAGGACATGAAGCTTTTTCCATACAAGATTGTCAACAAGGATGGAAAGCCTTACATTGAAGTCAAGATTAAAGATGGGGAGACCAAGGTTTTCAGCCCTGAGGAGATTAGTGCCATGGTTATTACAAAGATGAAGGAGACAGCCGAGGCATTCCTTGGAAAGAAAATCAAGGATGCTGTTATAACTGTTCCAGGTAAAGTGTTAGTGTTTTTCAAGTTAAAGCAATTTCGATTAGGAATTGGTAAAGTATGGTTGAGGAGGATTGGCTTTAGTGATTATTTCGAACTCTGCAGCTTACTTCAATGATGCCCAAAGGCAGGCTACTAAGGATGCCGGAGTTATTGCCGGTGTGAGAGTTGCGAGGATTATCAATGAACCAACAGCCGCTGCCATAGCCTATGGTTTGGACAAGAAGGGTGGCGAAAAGAACATTCTTGTATTTGACCTTGGTGGCGGCACATTCGATGTTAGTGTCTTGACCATTGATAATGGTGTCTTTGAAGTGCTTGCAACCAATGGAGATACTCATTTGGGAGGTGAGGACTTCGATCAGAGAATTATGGAGTACTTTATTAAGTTGATAAAGAAGAAGCATGGAAAGGATGTCAGCAAGGATAACAGAGCTCTTGGAAAGCTAAGGAGAGAATGTGAGCGTGCCAAGAGAGCTTTGAGTAGCCAGCATCAAGTCCGTGTGGAGATCGAGTCTCTCTTTGATGGCGTTGATTTCTCTGAACCACTTACCAGAGCTAGGTTCGAAGAGCTGAACAATGACCTGTTCAGAAAGACCATGGGACCAGTTAAGAAGGCCATGGAGGATGCTGGATTGGAGAAACACCAGATAGATGAAATTGTTCTTGTTGGTGGAAGCACTAGAATTCCCAAGGTTCAACAGCTTCTCAAGGATTACTTTGATGGGAAGGAGCCCAACAAGGGTGTGAACCCCGATGAGGCTGTTGCTTACGGCGCCGCTGTTCAAGGAGGCATTTTAAGCGGGGAGGGTGGTGATGAAACCAAAGGTAATCTTTCTTCATGCCATTAATACGACTGAAATGGAGTTCGAATCGACGAGATCCCAAGCTCACTGACTGTAATGTCTTGATCTGATTTGCTTCCTCCAGATATACTTCTGTTGGATGTGGCACCTCTTACTCTTGGTATTGAAACTGTTGGTGGGGTGATGACCAAGTTGATCCCAAGAAACAGCGTCATACCAGCTAAGAAGTCTCAGACCTTCACCACTTACCAGGACCAGCAAACTACTGTCACTATTCAGGTATACCGGCATAATTTCAGTTTTCATCTGTTTGCACACAGGCCTGCATATGAAATTAGCTGTTTTAATGTGATCATGTACTGTAGGTCTTTGAGGGTGAAAGGAGTCTCACAAAGGATTGCAGGTCGCTAGGGAAATTCGATTTATCTGGAATCGCCCCAGCTCCAAGGTTTGTTCTGATTCTTATGCTCGATCTCTTAGATTCATTTTCATGGTGATTACCCGTGCTTCACCGGCTAACTTGACGTGGCTTGTTTTTCCGAGCAGAGGAACTCCTCAGATTGAAGTGACATTTGAGGTTGATGCCAATGGTATCCTAAACGTCAAGGCTGAAGACAAGGCCTCAGGAAAATCTGAGAAGATCACAATTACGAACGACAAGGGTAGGCTCAGTCAGGAGGAGATTGAACGGATGGTTCAGGAAGCTGAGGAATTTGCAGAGGAAGATAAGAAGGTCAAGGAGAAGATTGACGCCCGCAACAGCTTGGAGACCTATGTCTACAACATGAAGAACCAGGTCAATGACAAAGATAAGCTGGCAGACAAGTTAGAGGCTGATGAGAAGGAGAAGATTGAGACAGCCGTTAAGGAGGCCCTCGAGTGGTTAGATGATAATCAAAGCGCTGAGAAAGAAGATTATGAGGAGAAGTTGAAGGAGGTGGAAGCTGTATGCAACCCCGTAATCACTTCTGCTTATCAGAGATCTGGTGGAGCTCCGGGAGGTGCAGCAGATGCAGGAGATGAAGATGACTCAAATGATGAGCTTTAAATATGCTTTTTTTTTTTTCCCCTTCCTTACGCTAGAATGATTGAACACGAGACAGGAAAATGAGTGTTTAGTAAGGTTTCTTTCTTCATTTTTGTATAGAGGATCACATCTTAGAATTCAAAATAGCATTATATTTTCTTCCCTGTTTTTCGCTTCTACCATTGTTTAACGAGAAATAGAAATAGCTTCCTAAGAGATAAAAATATTTTACGAGACTCTGTATATTCAATTTTTTTATATATATATTTTTAAAACATTTTAATGTAGCTCTAAACTTACAATCCTTCACTTCACTCCAATCTAATCTCAGCTACAGCAAGATCCACACAATTGGATTTAGAGTAGCCATGAGGCCCAATGGAGAACAAAGACATGGACTTACACTGATAATTTGTGTTTTTTCTTGTAAGAAAGCAGCCAATTTTACAAAGAAAATACTATTTCCACCATTCCTGACGGTGGCGAGGAAGCAAATACTAATGGTTCCATCTGCGTGCAACACACAGAACTCAACAAACATCTGAGGATAAAAAACAGGATGAGGGCTACAAATGAGCTATAAACCAATGATGTACTGTCAAAAGGCAAAGCATGTCATGCCATTTAACGACCCTCTATACTCAACCTTCGTATTCTTTACGTAAACTATGGGAAGGCAAGAGAATTGAAAAGGTTATATGTTGTAGCCATGTACAGTTGCAGGGAATTTGTCAAGAAGACTAACTGGAAGGAACCACAAAATAAACAGGCAGCCAGTCAGTCTATGATGCCACACCTCACAGAAATGGCCAGTCCGACTCACAAAGATCACGGGCAGACTGGCCATCATTGTCCTTCGCATCTGTATTAGCATTTTGCTTCACGAGATATTCAGCAATTGCTTCTCTCTCACAGACAGTAGCATAATGCAATGGTGTTTGGCCTTCATTATCCTGCCATTAAAAAAACTTAAGACCATTAGCAATAATCAGAACAGCGACAAAGAGAAAGAATTTCAATGTCATCTCACCCTAAAACACAAGGAAAATCTCAAAACAAGTTCAGTGATGCAGGTGTTCATCCAAAGAATCTATGTCACCAAATGCTTTCTTTTTTCAGAGAGAGAAAGCAGGGCCATTGCCTTATACCAGCGCTGGAAATGAGGCCTGAAACCAACAAATTCTATGGAATGTGGGACAATGGACAATCTTTTTCAGGACCCCAACAAGGGATGTCCATTTCTAATCTTGAGATAGAAACTTTAGAAATTCAAGCAAAAAGCAAAGGGACATTTATTACATTAGTTAATGAAAACTACTAGCACTCCAATTTGTATGATATCTAGCAAGTAATAGTACCAGAGAATTGAAGACGGTTCAAAAAAGATGCCTCAAACATCTACTGTACCTTTGCATTTATGTCAGCATTCTTTCCAACAAGCTCCTCAGCAATATCAAGGTGACCACGATCTACAGCCCAATGCAAAGGAGTCCGGCCTTCACTATCTGCAGTAATCACAAGTGTTTAGAAATCTCATTGGTTCAAGGAAAAGAATAAACACCACACAAAAACAAGAAAAAGAATAGAAAAGGCTGCCAATGTGCCTGTTCCAGCACAAGCTACAGTTATGAGTATTGTAAAACATTGCCAAGCCCACTTCCGTATTGAGAGTTTAACTTGATATCAGGAAATACAATTTTTCAATCCAGTCACTTTTTAATCATAGACCTCACATCAAATCACATAAAAGGGAATATTTTTTATTACTGCAGATCTTTTCTTAGTTACAACAAAATAGTGGCATGTTTTATTTCTGAGAATATTTTCTTAGTTACAATAAAATAGTGGCAAGTTTCAGTCAAGTATTTAACCAGTAAGACAATCTTGGCAAGCTTAGTTATGAATATGATTGCATCATTTAATGGCACCTGGCATTGCTAAAGCTCTGGCAAGCATGGTAAGCTCGATAATGACTTATTAAATTGGGTGCAAGCATGCTTGAAGGCTATATTCAGGACATCTCAATTTGACTAACAAGTAAACACCCATGCAATCAAGGTGACAAATTTATTCATGACACCGGTCTAATACCATTCATTTATTTCAGTGCCCACACATGACCAGGAAAAAGAGCATAAAACAGAAAAACAAACCTCTCAAATTCACAGAAACACCACTATCAATGCATTTGAGCAAATTATTCACCTCTCCTTCTCTGGCAAAGGCATGAATGGCATCCATTTTCCTGAAAAGTGGGAACAACAAACCATTAAGCTTGTTTCCTGTGTGCCTATGACATTTATAAAGATACTCTTGGTGACAGTATCAATAACATGTTCACTAAACAGCATCTACATATTTCAATTATTATTGACACCATTCATTCAAGCATAGACTTCATCATGGAACACGTCGCAATGCCCTTGAAATTGTTGCTGCTGCAGTCAATGCTTCATTGGTTGACACATTTAACCATCCTCCCAACCCCTGTCATATTATTAGCACCAAACTGGTAAATTAGACATCAGGTTATTGAGAAATGCTCGACGCAGCCTTAAAGTGCTCCACTCCACACTTAAGTGAAGATTCCTGCACCTCACTTTCAGTAGCGCCATCTACTAGACATTTGTAACTTCCTCCAAAACACTAATTCATCCCAACATATGGTACCATTATGAAGCAACATGCCTAACTATGTATAAATACAGGTGACAAGGTATGCTACAAAAAAAACCAATTTCTCAAGGAAAGCTGATCAAGATATTTACCAGACATTCCACCAAGATTCACACACAGAAAAATGGCATGTCATAGGATTTGAGGCAAAGCAACATGAACTTGCCTATACTTTTTACACGCATGCTAACATACAATCACATGAAGATCCTGGGCACCACCCTTAAAAAGGAGCTATTTGAGTGATCATATGAAGACCTAAAGACATGCACATTAAGTAGGCCTTCTGCATAGAAGTTAAAAGAACCTTACAATTCAGTTTCTGATTCCTCCTCATTGACAAAAGTGCTGAAAACCGGTCCCATAGGTCCTTTGCCATCTGTGCTCTGTCCGTCACCATCTCTGCCTTTGCTCTTCTAATCATCCATACATTTAAGAAATAAACATACATAATCCAAATGAAAGTAATTACATCTACATAATTGAAGAAAAGATTAGGAAAAAGGCTAAATAAGAAGGCTAAACCTCACCACAGTAGACCCAGAAGCCCAAGTAGGATACAGCTCTGTAACAATATCAATGTACTCCTGCATTGCATCTTCTGGTGGCATAGCACCCAATTTCTGCCACGCTTGCCTGGTTCAAATCACCCAGCGATTCAAGATCAACCAACCACTAATTCTTCACATACTAAACATAATATTCAACCCCAAGAACTATTCTGTAAGAACTGACACCCATTCTAACAAATGAACAAGAACCAAATTAAACTCAAAACCCTCCAAACAACTACCCATATATAGCTATCCTTTAAAGTAAAATTCATTGACAGACCGTGCGATATCATTAGTGACAACCCAAAGCAAACCTGTCTAGTTTCAAATACCTACTTCATTCTCCTTAGAGATAAACACATAAATAAACAAACCCACATACTTGCTGAAACCCACACCGCCCACATTACAAGTAAATTACATACTAATTACAACAAATTAACTTTCTTATCTGTTTCCTACCTCCTAATTACTATAGACTAACACATTCAAACCCTGATCAAACCCGGACTACAATTCTAATTAATCCATCATAATTTCACCAACTTACCCACTACATTATCTACCTTAAAAAATCCACAAAAACTAAAAACCCACTAAAATCAATTCTATAAATTACCATTTAGCCCGGGCAGTCATTTTGAGAGCAGAAGGAGGCGGACTAGTACAAGGACCTTCAGTAGCAATCTTATAATACCCATAAAGCTGCAACTGTAAATCACTCGATACCTTCAACGAATTCCGATCCGCCGCAGTTGCCGCCACAAATGCCGTCGCAGTACTAAACATTTCATCTAATTCCGTACTCTCCACACCTTCCCAGTCGTCGTCGTCGTCTTCGCCGACGCTATCATTCCCTGACAGGCTGTCGTTTCGCACACTACCTTGTTCTGCGACCACCGAATCAACATCCCCGTGAGAGTGCTGGTGGTGGTGGTGGTGGTGGGTGGTGGGGGTGGAGGTGGTGGTGGATTGGGGTTTTGGGGACTGAGGGTTTCGTGTGATATGGAGATTGTCGTTTTGGAATGAAACGACGATGGAAATGAGTTTGGCGAGGAGGTAAGAGAAGAGAAGACCTATGAAGATTGATGGAAGCAGTTGTTGCCAATCTGCCATTGAAAATGGTAAGGAAATTTACAAAACCCTAACCCTAGAATTGATTCTGGGTTTTTGAAGTCGGAAAAGAGGGAGGGAGTGTTTGGCGCCTGGCAAATTGTTACTGGTTCTGTTCTTCGTCAAAATATAATATAGTTATTTGTTATTGAAAAATAAAAATGGCAATAACGTTCTTCAATGAAGTAGGGTGACAATGAGAGTCAACTGGATGTCTACATGTTGTCTTGGTATTGTAGTTGTAGCGGAATCAAAAATAAAAATAAATTGAAAAACTAATTTATAGAATCACAACTTAACTCAGGTTAATTAATAGTTATACTATTTTTTTTTAATTAGAATTTAACTCCGCATCTTCTTTAATCAAATTCATATTTTTTATTTAACTTGAAATAGTGCATTATTAAAATTTAATATTAATCAATATTTTTATTAAAATAATATCAATTTAACTAAGTCAATATTTATTTTTATTTAACTTGAAATTATGATGGTGTTAGATTTTGAATTTAGATAAAGATTATTTTTTAAAGTAGTTTTTATTTGAAAATATATTAAAATAATATATATTTAATTTTTTTTATATTAATAAATCAAAATTTTTTAAATTTTTTTTCTTATTAGAAACAAATTAAAAATTCAATGATAAAAACCCCAATAATCACATAGAAAAAACCTCCCCATTTTGCATATAATATTACTTTCACAAAGTTTCTCACCCATTCCACCTTAATAAATAATAAAATCTTTATAACAATTATCTAGTAAATGATCTAATAATAAAATTAAAATATTTGTTTTTTTTATAATTTTAGTTTTAAACTTTATAGTTGTTAATATAATGATCATCGAAGGTTTATATAATTATAAAATTTATAATTTATAAAATTAAATAAAATATACATAAACTAACCTAAACATTCAGATTAATAATAAAAAAAAATCTTTATCATATTTTTGTTCTCTTTTCGCATGCACTGTGAAAACTTACTGCAGTTTTTTCTACTAGTTATTCATAAACCATATTAACAAAAAACTAAAAGGAATAATAACATCATTTTTTTTGTTCATATATATAGTAATTAAGAGTGAGAACTATCAGAATTTGTTTTAAATATTTAATCCAAGTCCATAAATATATGATTATACCAAATTAATAGCATTCACTTTAACAATCTCTGAGCAAATAAATGGCTAACATAGCGATAATATACTTGTATACCTGCTGTTCTACCTATAAATATTCTATAATTAAGCACCATGAGAGTTGCTAAACCAGTAGACAAAATGCCTAAGCATTTACTCCTAGTTGTTATTCTGGAGTCCAAATCTGTGGATGATATGTTCCTCAACGAAGATGAAGGTGGGTGTAATCTATCGGTAATATATATCTATTAATTGCGTGGCTACTAGCTCGTTTCACGGCACCTGCTGGACTGGATATCGACGCCCTTCTCCATTGCATGCAGGCACCGATGTGATCAATACTTGCAATTTCCATAGCCTGGATATCGAAAGATAGAACAAATTAAACAGGAAATACAATTTGTTCAAAGAGTTTCTCTCTGCAGAACAGAAGGTGTGATGCATGTGGTGACAAATAGTACAGAAGAAAATGAACATACTTGGATCCACAGTGGAGATGGCTGCGGTTTGTTCGAAATCGCAATCGTAGTCATTCTTTCCTGTACCTTGATAGTATGCATTCATGGCGAATGCTGCGTGTGCTTTCACTGTATTAGGCAGGAAGCACTCACCACCTTCTTGAATAGGTTTGCAGTACTCCGCTTCCAGCCCACACACGTAATCAATGTTTCTCTGGAGAGCCTCCACATCTGCTCCTGTTTTAGGAAGGCACCAAATCTTCTCTTTAGGCCCTCCTGGCCGTGGACTCACCGGTGCAGGACTCGTCGGAATGGATGATTTAGCCTGTCAAGACAGAATTTCAGTGATCGAATTTCAATGATCAAAATCTTGCATACACAATGATTAGAAAGTTAATTAATGTCAACTAATAATTAACAAAGCATGCTGTCACCAAGGTTGTAAATTATTAGAAGGGCGATTGTGAGGACGACGAAGTATGTAATATATATGGTGGAATTTGCTAGCAGCCGCTACCTTTGGCCTTAGGATTCCAATATCGTACACCGGAGTCATGTCTGGCTGGAACAATCCGAAATTCCTCTCGCTAGGAGGCCCTGGTTTGAGATCTTCATTAAAAAGTGCGAAAATGTAAGTTTCAAACGTCCGGTTGGGCATGAGGGGGGTGCCGGCACCGGATGTTACATGCTGCATTAGATTCCTATTGTATTGAGCTGCACTTTCTGCATCAACACCGAGTTGTGATGATTCTCCCTGCGATGGCCACCCGGTTTCGGCTATGACAATCTCAATATCACTAAAACCTAGAAGTTTCATTGCTGAAAAGACTGCATCAAGTTGCCCATCCAACATGTTAGTGTAAGAAAGTTTGGTGTTTTCATCAAACACTCCTGAATTAGGCCTAAACAGTGCATAATCAAGAGTATCAGCGGAGAAACCAAAAAATGGATAAGGGTTAATCATGAAAGGTGAATTAGTAGCTCTAAGGAAGCGAAGCAATGGTTTAAGAATACGTGTAGCGTAGCCTTGTCGAAATTTTCCAGTGGATGGCGGGCTTGAACTTGAGAGAATGCCTAAAGAGTGAGGGGTAGAGATCTTGATTCTATGGTCTAATGATGCACCAACTAAAGCTGTGTGAAGTGCTTTCATTGCTGGAACCAAGCTTGCTACAGACAATTTGTTTTCTGGTGATATTACTTCATTGCCAACTAAAATTCGGACGATATTGGTGGCCGGCACATAAGGCTGGACATTGGATTTCACCCATTCTTGTGCAAAACCTAGCTTGGCAAGATGAGGGATTTGATCATTGGGGACAGTGATGGTGATTGCAATGCCAGTGTGAGCAAAGGCTTGTATAATTTCGGTGTTCGTATCGAAGAGCCTAACACGGTTGATAATGGTGGATTCTAAAAGAAAATGGGCTACTTGTGCTGGTGGAGGCAGGTTGTCAGCCACCGTGCCGTAGTTGACTCCTATGCTTCCTTCCAGTACCCCTAACAAAATAGCAAGATTGATAATTACTCATACATGAAATCATAAGCTCACATACAAAGAGGAAGATAGATATTATTCATACCTAGAATGTTGAAAGCCGAGGCAAGAAGCAAAATAGTGGAGACTGTTGAAGAAGAAGATGAAGCCAAGAGTTTCCCCATTGTTTGCTGTGATCAGGAGAGGTGAGGGTGTGGAAGTTAGTGCTGCATGGGGCACAGCCATGGACCATTAATTCAAGAAAAGGACCTGAGATGCTTTTCTTTCTTCGTAGGGGAGGTTTTTGTGCTGTCATGTTGTGCTGTGAATCAGAGAACTTTTTACTGTTGTACCTGCCTGCTGCTTTCGACATGGAATTTTTGGCTTTAATCACCTTTGAATCTGTTCCATATCAGGTTTCGATTTGATACATTAATTAAGCAAAAATTATTTAGCATAGCATAGCATGTCACTATAAAAAAAAATCAATAAATATAAATAAAAATATAAAAAGAATTTTTCTATCAGTAACTTTTGCTAGGTTTTACCTACGTTAATATTCTCTTAATATATATTAAAAGAATTATAATAAAAAGTAAAATAATTAAAATAAAACAAAAAGATAATGACATGATGATTTTACTAATAGAATTACAAATAAAATTTATTCTATCAGCAAAACACTCCAATAAAAAACCTAAAATCTATAATTTCATAACATATAAGGTTTTTTTTTTTCTTCCCCATATGTAAAAAACATCAATATTTATTTTTTTCTCTTCTCTTCTCTTCTCAACTTTCCTTCTCCTCTATACTCAAGTATATATTCTTCTCAATCTTTCTTTTTCTTCTCAGTTTTTTTTAATTAATATATTTTATGGATTTGTTTTTTTTCCCTCTTCTTAGCTTCACTTACAATCACATTAAGGTAATATTTTTTTTCATGTTTTTTTCACTATATTTGTTTATTTTATTTTATTTTTAATTGTTTTTGTTCTTAATAATTGCATGAATATTATTGTAGGATTTTTTTTCATATGATTTTTTTCTTTTTTTTCCCAAGCGTTTTGAGTATTATAGAGTGTTGATTTATATTAATTTAATTATTGTATAGTTTTATAAAATGAATTTTTTAAAAAATAATTACCGATGGAATTACATACAATATGTTGCCGAGGGAAATACCGATGAAATAAATCAGATATTTTTTTACGCGCCTTATCCGTCAATAAATTCATCAGCAATAATGTTTTTTTTTATTACCAATAGCTTACAGATAAAAAATAAAAATTACCGATAAAAAATTCACTAACAGAATATTTTTATTAAAGATTTTAGTAATAAATTAATTACTAATAAAACAATAGTATAAATATCGATGGAAAATTCAACAGTAAATCTTAAGATTGTGGTAGTGTATATCTAAGTAATTAATTTGTTAAAAGTCTCGAATTAAGCTAGCTTTGTAAAGCCATGACGATGGATAACCAATAGATTTTTAGCTTAGTGGCACTTTTTGCACAGGAAAAGGGAATGAATGTTGAGTTCAAATCTCATCAGCACTAATAATAACAAAAGATCACATGCACATATACTAAATAGCTAGCATGCTGGAATCGTTGACAAGATTTCTGAAAGGAATATGTAAGAAGTACTGTGCTCCAAACATTGCTTTACTTGGCTATGGAGATAAGAATATATCTTTACTTGCTAAAATGGAGAAGGTACTGTGCTAGAAAGCATTCTTGTTCAAGTGATTAACTATTCTTTCTCTTTGAAGATACTATGCATTTATTATTAATTCTATAGTTCTGGAATCCTAATTAATCCTAGTTCAATTTGCTGAACTGCTGATTTCATGCCTGGATTAGGGCATTGAACTGCTGATTTCATCCCTGGATTAGGGTGAGTATTTACAAAAAGTGTTAAATAATTTCTTGTCTTTACAGGTTTTGTAAGGTTTCATGAATCTATGAACTTTGAACTTTGGCTATATACGGTGCTGAGACTTGAGACAAGATCCAGTAAATGTTTTTCATCCATCCACTAATTGTACCCTGCCTGAATTCAATGACATAATATTCTTCAAGGCTCAATTATTTGGTGTCTCTGTAACATTTTGGAATTATATTTGTACATACATTTACCACTCTCATCATGTAAGGACATGCATTTTGGAATCATGCATGCTCACCTTAGTCACATGAAAAACTTTACCTGAAACATTAGTCACAGTCGATCCTTTAACAGGTTTTTATCTGATTAGAACAGTATATTCTATATTTCTATCATAAAATTAAAGAAAAAGACAATGAATTCTGTATGGTCTTGATGATTGTACACAATTGGCGCATGATTTTATGTATGTTAAATGCAAATTTAGGGTCATCTTGTTTTCTCTTTCTGAAAATTATACCAAGAAAAAGACAATGGATTCTGTATGGTCTTGTTAATTAGGTTTATATAAACAAGGCATATTAAGAATTTGTGAAACTTTCTTATTGAAATAGGTTGCTTTATCAACTACATGCAGCATAAAAATAACATAGAATTGAATGGAAGGTAATGGTATATATCATAGACTTGGATTGCTTGATTTAATGTTTCAGAACATATGAAGCAGCAACATAAGTAAAGCAAGCATCCGTTTTGTAGGATAATATTCGATATATTGAAAATGAACTTAGCCATTTAAAGAATGACAGAAGAAAACAGAACAAGAACAAGAACAAAGAAACGAAAGAGAAAAGGAGGAAAGGCAAGAATTCCCCTATTAGAATACAAACAGTACGAATCTAGCTAATTACTCCAAAGAAGGAGGCTATTTGTACTTTGCACCAGATCATTGCCTGTGCAACTAAAATTCCCGACACTTGATTTCAACCACAAAGCCAACCTGTGAATAATCAAGTCAAGAACTGTGTCCCAGCTTGGTTGTTTTGAATTGGAGTTGAGGTTATTCCGAGCCAACCATATATCCCACGCTATCCCATAAAAGAGAATATGCCAAGTTTTGTTTTTGCATCTTGCCATTAACCAACGAACGCCATTGCAGAATCTGATGATCAATCAATTTAGGAAAGCAGCTATAGACACCCCCACCAAGAACATCTAGACAATAAAGAAGATGGTGATCTGATCGAAGTCTCAAGTTTGCTTTCACAAAAGGGACATTAAGCTTCGTCCTGAAGAATTAATCCGCGGCGAAAAAGTAAGGATCTAGTAGACATACAGTTTTGAATAGCAAGCCAAATAAAGGAATGAACCTTTGGTAAAGTAAGGATCCATTTAATCTAGTAGAAATAAAGTAAGGATCGTCAATAGCAAGCAAAATAAAGTAATTAAGCAACCATTTAATTACTTTCTTAAATATTAGTGTTTATGACCCTTTCATCATCATGTGTGTGTGTATATATATATATATATATATGAAGAATCATTCCCAAGTGTCAAGAACAAGTGAATTAGATGTAATTAACACAATAAACAATCAAGTTAGTATTAGATGTGTTTGTAATAATTAACTCATAAAATACTAATATAATCTTATTAATTAACCAGAACTGATTAAAATTAAGCACAATAATCTATACATGTGATACTGATTATCAAGTTAATTATATTACTCTTAAAAGTGATATTTTATGTTATAACTTTTAGTTACTGTTTTAGAACAGAAAAAAATAAAGATGGTAACATGCATATCCTCCTTTCTTTTTTGTTTTGAAAAGACAAAAATTTAATTTAAAATTATTTTAAAAACATTTATTTTTATTTTCCCATTTATTTTATCTTTCCAACTAAACATGTTCTTGTTGATTCTATACTAACCCCCCTGGTCAATTGACGATCGTTTTATTAAAATATTTAAGAGTATTATATATCTATATCAAGGTTACACAAGCCATTGGTAGAATGTTTGGAGAACCCAAAAAGCAACAAGCAACTACACAGTTATAAAAGTGGAAACATACAGCTTTTATAGCAGCTAGCAACAAGCACATATGTAGTAGCCCAGAACAGCAGCCTGAAATAAGCATGCAGACCGTATAAAGCACCAATGACCTCAGTAACAGGGCCACAGGCACTGGCCATGAAATAACAGGACTTGTATTATCAGAAGAGTAGCACTAAAAGGGAAAAAAATCACAAAGAACCATGCTTATATACAGCACATAGAACAAATTTTAAGGCATGGACAGTAATCCATGCTAATATTGCAGACAAGGGGACATAAATATAGCAGCAGAAAAGATGTCCCGCTATAGGGCACAAAATCTCACAGAACCATGCAACAAAACATCCAAGGACTTAATTTATTGAGAATCCAGGGAGAAAAATAGAACTTGAGGTGAAACAAGCATGGGATCTCATGGTGACAAAAGGATCATAACAAAACTGCAGCCGGCCTGTCAGTCCCCACAAGGAGAGAGACTCCTGTGAATCAGTGAATCAAATATTGATAAGCAGTAAAGACAGTTCTGGCCACAGAGATCCTAAGAGATTTGGGCAACCTGTGATCAGATGCAGAAGGACTTCCATATATGCAAAGCACAATTAGCTTCAATTCAAGACATCAGGCAAAGAACAGAACCTGTGATCATCATAGGAAAAGGCTTTGTAGATGGACTGATAAGATAAAAGACATAAAATTGAACAAGACCAAGGGAAGAAGAAAGAGGAAGAGGAGGAATCAAAGAAGAGGGGAATGAAAAGTGGGGAGAGAAGCAAGAGACCACCAGAAGGATTACCTGCCTAGAGAAAACCAGTACTATTTATAGCAACTAAAGATCAAAAGAGAATACAAAAAGAAAAGGAAACCCTATATATACCTGATTTAGTGCCAGGCCTCGTGTAAGCAAAACACAGAAAACCATGACATGTATGGCTAAGAAAGAAAGTTACACTAACTTATCTGATAAACCAAGAACAAGCATGCTGCACTCGATCCTTTTCGAAGCAAGCCCTGGTGCAAAAAATACCATCTTCTAATATTACTTGCTCAAATGAGCATCTCAGAAACAGTAGCATTCCAGCAACATCATACACACAGTGATACAAGTAAAAAATTTATGCTCGTTGCATAAGGCTACTGCTGTTGGAATACTCATTTGAGCAAGAAACATTAAAAAGAGAGATTGAAGCCTCAAATTCTCTCTCCCAGCTTTCTCTCTTTCTTATCAACCGTGGAGCTTTCAAGAGTTGCTAAACATGGCCATTCAGAATCCAGGCTTGTAGCTACAAATAGAAGGCCAACATGCGTGGAACTAGGGCAAAATTACCACAATACACCCTCGTCTTGCTAAGAAAATGACAAGCATCAAAGGACACAGCCCCACTTTGAACGGCGATGCTTCTCCCCAAGGGTAACTTAGGTTTACTCTTGCTGAGGGCAAACGGGTAGTTACATTAATAAGAGTATAGAAAGTGTTGATAGCTAAGAGTTGCTATCATGGCAAGGAAAATGGCTGGAAGGTAGTGTAAATTTGTTGAGACTTGACGATCAGTTTGGGAGTAGAAAAAAGAGAAAGGAATTGTAGTTGATCATGGAATGGCAGTTCAGCATTTATAATTTCAAGCTCAACAACCATCAACATGACCATTAAAGTACAAGTTAAGCTTGTCATTTTTTTACTATATAGTAAGTCAGTAGCAATTGAAGCCCTAGTTTTGGAAGCTACCCTTCCAAACTTCATCTTCTTGTTCAAGACTGTTGTCAGTATGTATTATAAATTAGAGTTATGCTGCAGCTCTATTTATTTTTTCCATGCAAGATCATATGATCAACTCTAAAAGTAGACGATATTTTAACCTTAATTAGATAAATATTAATATTATTATACTCTATTAGAAACTCTATTCAAAACCGCCGACTGTGTGTGTGTATTTTATTTAAGTTAAACAATAAATAATATTTGAGTAATGGATACTTTACTGAATATCCAAAACCCAATATACACTACAAGAAAATTAAAAAATATCGATAAAATATTCTAGTAGCGTATAAACATTATTTCATCTAAAATTTATGTTGTAGCTATATTTTTTCCAAAGCAACATCATGTCACCTCTAAAAGAAAATGATAATTTAGCCTAAACTTAATAAATAGTGAACTCAACATATATATTCAAATGGGTGAATTTTTTTAGTAGTTGTCTTATTTCACGGGTAATGGATAAAATATTGATATTATTATATATACTCAATTCGAAACTCAATCCACATCCAACTAAAAAATATGGATATATTAATTTTTTATTTTTTATTAAATAATATTTGAGTAATGGATACTTCAATAAGTATCCAAAACCAATAAATATAATATGAATATTTATTTTTTCCATCCAAAAAAGTAATAAATAGAATATAAATATAATTAAAACAGAGTTTTGGTGCTCGCCTGCAATTTCTAATCGATGAATTAATTATGTTACTTTCTTGGCCTCTCACAGTCACCGACCCCTAAAACAAGGATTTGTTTTATCTTTCTAGCCTTGTTTACTGTCCTGGCCTCAGATTCTTCCCCATTTAGTTATCTTTTGTTTGGTATGGCTAGAAAACAAGACCTCGATGGGATGAACATTTGAACGTCCTTTTAGCCCACGATTAAGAATAAAATATTGATGATTATTAGAGATTTATATAATTATTAATTTTAAAATTTATAAAATTAATTGAAACACATGCAAACTAATATATATATTTATATTAATAAAATAAAAAACAAAGAAAAAATAGAAGACATAACTTTGATTTGTGAAGTGGAATGGTAATACTGAATTTTCTACACTAGACTTATGAGTTAATCAAGGTGGAATTTGGTCCAGGAAATTGAAGAAAATAATATTAATATATATATATATATATATATTAATTATTTTATTTGATTAACTTTAAAGATCGATTTCGATTTCTGAAAATTTCAATTTGGCAAACTAGTCCCTCAGATTAATCTATGAAAGTATACATTAATTAATTTGCATGATAATAAGTGCCAACTTCCAACTGATCTATCTCTCCTAGTCCTTTCTTTTGCTTGAAGGGAGTGCCAAGTAATAAACAAATCTTTTGTTGACAGGTCAGTTCCATACACCTTTTTTTTTTTGTGAGTGGAGAAAATCATGAAACACCTTAATTCTACAACCCTAACAATGAAATGAAGAATCACTTGTTTTTAATATTAAAATGAACGAACACATTGGAAAAGGTAAACAATATGGGACACACTTACTTATATGCTGGAAGGAATATTCATTTTTGTGGAAGAAATGGCAAAGAAATACGTAATTCATGGTGGTATGATTCACAAATAAATTAAAGAAAAGAAATCCCTTGGCATAAGTTTCTCGTGGGTTTCAACGTCAAGAACAGAAATCCCATGCAATGCTTAAGGTCTAAGCAATATCTTAATTACTGGTTACTAATAAAGCTAGATATGGATCTCGGATGATAATGATCGATGATTGTAGAGACAAAAAAATAAATATACCAATTAAATTATATCATGTGTTATTTTTTTTTTTACATAAAAGAATAAAACAAAATCAAAATAAATGACATGAAAGATAAATGAATCTTTATATATTTCTTGGCCACTAAAGGGTGGACACATGAGATGAGATATACATTACAAGATCTCATAAATAAAAATTAACCAATAAAATAATTTCATATGACATGAAAAAATGAACCCAAAAGAACCTTCATCAATAGAGAGTCTCATCTTAGAAAGAAAGATTCCTATAGAAATAGAATAGAGAAAAAAAAAAAGAGAAGGAAAAAAAAAGTGTGAGTAATGGTTGAGACAATAGATGATTATTATGACATAAGTTTTCTAACCGGTTCCAACATCAAGAAAAGAAATCTCATGCATTATTTTTCCTAGTTAAAAATGAGTTATATATTATAGATCTTATACATCATCTAGATAAACTAAGTGTTGTTGGTAATTTCTTAAAAACTATTCTATAATAGCATAGGAAAGTCGTTCAAATTATCATAGTCAATATCAATATAATAATAGAGTTTCTTATAGGCCTTATGTTCCGTGTCAAATTGATGGAGCTACAAAAAAAAATAAAAAATTTGGAATTTTCACGGATGAACTCCAAAAAGTAATATAGCAATGAATCAGCTTCAAACCCTAGTTACCAATAAAAACTCTTGAGGCCACTAAGAAAATAATATTTATACACCCTGGCACCCACGATCACATGATTTACTTGACCATCGAAAATCGTAGCCTGTCTATCAATATGTAGGTGAATGTTTTGTGGGAGCCAAGGTGGGAGCCAATAAGGAGATTCTTCCATGCTAATAAGTTTCATGCAACATGTTACCTCTAAAACCAGCAATAAATGGCGTCCCTTGCTTGTTCTCTCGAAAAACGTACAATTATGCTCTATTCATTTGCCACGTCAATTCATGAAAATAGACCTTGTAATTTCTCAAAAATCTTTGGAACTCGAAAACCAATTATATTGCCAATATTATATGGTTGTATGATGATGGGATATATGTGTCGTGGTATATCACAATGGTTGGTAAGGTCTTGAAGATTCTTTTATATATAAAACTAAACAAAAATAATCTAATTAAGTTTAAAATAAATTCCTCCACTCGTACATACAAGAAATAATTCAATTGATCAGACTCTAAGTTTGTTTCTTAATGATTATCAGTTCGAGTTCTCTCGGTGAATCTTACATGGTCGTTAATTTCAGGGTCCGTAAGATTAATCGAGATGCACGTAAATTAATCTAGATATCTACATTAATAAAATAATTAAAAAAAAAAAACTTGTTCTAAACACGTAAGTATTGACATGAATATGAGAAATAAATCAAAATAATTATTGAAATACCATCAACTCAAGCCAAGTAATGCACGACTAAGGAAAGCTCGAGAGTTTAAAGTAATTAATAAAAACAAAATTATTAAACCCAACGCAACTCGTTATCTTATCCAAGAGTCAAATTATAAATTTAATTAGCTAATTTAAGATGATGTTCAAGTTTAATACATTGAGTGAAATATCGAGAAAAATAAACTTACAAAACATCAAAAAACAGAAGAAAACAAAACCTAAAAGACAGAGCTTTCAACTAGATATCAGCCTTGGAGAGAATGCAAAAGGATGGGGCAAGAGTCTGTGGTAATGGGGTTAGCTAGATGGAGGAAATGGACAATATTCATTTAATATCTTTCCAAGTTTGGTACCATGCAAAAATCACAGTGCTGATACGAGAACAGAATCACGCACCTGTAGAGACCATATGATACTTTAAACGTTTTCACAAAACGATCGAAATAGGGTAGGTGTATCTAATGATTGCAAGTGCATGCCTCTCTCTACAATTTCTAACACAGGAGATAAGGTAGAGGAGCCATTAGAGGCAGCTACCCTTCCTCCATGGGCCGAGGATATGAGGTCTAGCTAGCACTGAGAGGCCTTAATTTAGAATCAGATGAAGTATATATATTTTAATAATGCTCTCCCTGTTCTTCCCATCATTCTTCTCAAGAAAGAGATTAATATTCAGAAGTGCTTCTGTTAATGCTATTTTTTTATTAATTAATCTATCTATTATTCTAGTTAAAAGAAGAAGAAGAAAAAAAAGAAGAAGATATAAATGATTCAGCAACCGGCTGTGAAGCCCAGATTTTCATCACATTAATTAACTTGTTTGGTAGTGATTAGTTTTTAAATAATTTTTCATATTAAAATACATGTTAATAATATTTTTTTATTTTAAAAAAATTATTTTTGATATCAGTACATCAAAATAATTTTAAAAAATTAAAAATATATTAATTTAAAATTAATAAAATAATTTCAAAAAAACACAAACAAACATTAAATACAAAAAATAATTTTCAGATTGGAGCAAGAAAGACCTTGACGTAGTTTTGCCACAAAAGTAAAAGACAAAGGCTGTGCGCATCCGGGGAATCGAACCCCGGTCAGTACCGTGGGAGGGTACTATGATACCACTACACTAGATGCGCCTGTTTGCTTTCCGAGTTCCAATATGTAATAGCTATCGTTTAGTTACAAGAACAGTAATCGGAGGTTCTAAATTTTGTTTGAATCACTTGAGATTGATAGAGTAAATAATTCTGGGATATGTTGATGAGGGTTGAGAGGGTTGTATCAAACAATGCACCAAGCAAAAGGACTAGGAGAATATGACATGGGAGGGAGAAAAAAACAAAGGGGTCTCAGTATGGTAGCTTTCATAAAAATTTTGTGTTCAAGATTCACTGAGAATGAAGATTGTCTTGCTCTATATCAATTTGGAACCGCTCAACATAATTCTAAATTTATAAAATGTGGGAACATATATTAATCATGAGATAAACTTGAGGTCATCGGCAGCCCAGCTCAGCCCTTCCATCAGGACCAATGGATGTGTTTCTGCAAATCTTCTGAAGATCAATGTAGCCGATAATGGTATCCTCGAAAATAGCGTCTTCCAGTTGAGCTTCATCAAATGTGGAGCCTGATAGCACAGTGTTCTTAAATACAGCTCCTTTGAGATCAGCTTTTCCGAAGTTTACTCGGTCTAAAACAGCATTGGAGAAGTCTACTCCTGCAAATAATTGGAATCATTGTTATCCTATGAGTTCCTTGACCGCTACACTTTCACATTTTCAAATAAAAGAAGAGGAAACACTTCAGGAATGTACAGAAAGAACCATAGTTAATCTACAAATCCTACGTAGGATTGCTGCTTTCTGATCAGTCTGAAATTCATAAAGCTATTCTAGGAAACTACACGTATTTCAGGGATATATTTTTAGTTTGATTTTTGAAGAGCATAAATGATCTGCTTCAGTTTTCAGATAGTCAAGAAAAATATATTATAGTAGTTGATGAAGGGTAGATTGATGCCAAGAAGTAGGCCATAAGAAAAAATTAAGTGTTAATTGATATTTGGCTTCGATTAGGAGAATCACAACAAGGCATGCAGTTAAGACAAGAGAATGAAGTGTTTCGATGAGAGCTTGAACGTCAAGTTTATTGCCCTGAATGTCAAATCCTCAAGGCGTAATAAGCCATTGCTCATCCTAGCATCATTGATCCTTACATTTGCATATATTTCTATATTTCTCAGAGTTTGCTAGTATGGACCTGCATTTGTTAGAAACAAAAACTTGTCATTTTCAATGGCTTTCAAGCCACCCATATCATTTGCACTACCAGAAAGAGACCATTTGCAGGCTGCTTCATCATTTCCATGGACAAATTCGCCTTCAAATGCAAAAGGGAAGGAAAGAAAAGAAGACTTATGACTTACATGAGCAGCTCATTTAGTTCTGTTTCCCTCTCCTCTCTTTGTTTATGCATGTATAAAAATGTGAATTTGTGACATTTTCATTTTTCAACCATGAAAATTTTGCATCAATGTGCTCATCATCTACGCGTAGATGATCTAGAGAGGATAGCCGAGGACTGAATGGAAAAGTTACCTCTGAAGCTAGCTCCAACAGCATAAGCCTTAGACATTACCACTTCTGTCATATCAGCACCATCGAACTTCGCATCTGACATGAGTGCTGCTGCAAGAGACTTCCCCTTTAGATTGGATTTGTCATTTGTATAATCACAGAAGCGAAGATCAATAGGCTTGTCATAAACACCATTTGCTTGACCAATCGTGTTCCCGACAAATGCCTTCTCACATCGGTTGGGTTCTGTCGATAGTGGGGGTAGCCTCTGCAAGGCAAATATATTGAATCTAGTAAAATTTAAGAACATTGAAATTAGCTTCTGTTAGTGTTGTTACTATTATTGCTATTGTTCATATGGCAACAACATGCTCTGTGTAAAAAAAAATTTAAAAATTAAAAGATCAAAATGCCGGATTGCATAAGTAAGTTCAAACGAAAACAAAGTCATCCACGATTCAACACATACAACAAGATAGCAAGAGGTGATCTAACAATTCTGCAATTCCAACATTCACTATTTTTTAATCGTTCAGGAGTGTACCACAAGTGGCTAAACATCAATTTCTGAAAAAAATAATACAAAGCAAGAGTTCGACACTGCTGCACCCTCTTAGGCAGAATAGCAAGATCTCTATTGCAAACAATTAATTGAAAACATTTCTTTCCAATGATCCCTCTCTTTCAACAACATGAACCCTTTCTCGACTCAAGCCAACACACTTCCTTTCTAACAATTGTGATTTAATAAATCTTCTGAGTAAATTAAGAAATAAATCCTATACCCTTTGACCCAAGTTGCTTTAACAAAGACTAGCAAGATCTCTATTGCCAACATATAAGTGAAAAGATTTCTTGCCAATGATTCACCTCTTTCGACAACATGAATTCTTTCTCAACTCAAGCCGACAAACTTACTTTCTAACAATTGTGATTTAATAAATCTTCAAAGTAAGAAATAAATCCTATACCCTTTGACCCGAGATGCTTTACCAAACACATCAACTAACAAGAGTGGCCATTCCTTTCATTCAAGAAATGTTCAGGCTATTTCTACACACCCAGGATTTTTTGCAACATGCCATCATAAGGAGATCTCTCCTTCAAGGTTCAATTCTTAGCTCCCTCACCCCAACTTCTCCACCAGCAGTCTCTCCAAGATTTCACACAGTTCCCTTTAGATCATAATTGAATAGCTTTGACAATTGCAAGCATATTTAGGCAATGCTTCAAAACTTAAAAGGAATTGTTTTGTCCGAAATATCTAAAATTAAAATACAATTTCTATTTATAGATGCTTTGTTTAATTGTAAAAATAAAGTTCTAAAATGGGCTCTTCCAACCTGAGCAGCAGCAATTACAGGTGAAGCAGCAGTCACAGCCCAAGCAGCGAGAATGCCACAAGCCACATAATTAATCTCCTTCTTAAACTGAAACAAGTTTTCCCTTGATTTAGAACCATCTCTACTACCTGCCACTCACAAGAGCCACAAAACCAGCGAATGTTGACCACATTTTAAGTCGCCCCATTAAAGAAAAATCCCTGATAAGCAACAAATTTGCAAACTCTGAACCTGTTAAGAGGATGTGAAGGATCTAACTTACCAGAACAGCAGATTTTGAGAGGTGAGTGAAGGTCTGGAATGGGAAACCGACGGCGCGCAGAAGAGAAGCGATAAAGAGGGAATATGTTTTGAGAGAGAGGGAGGGAAAAAGTTGCTGATGCCATTTTTAATCAATCACAGGAGGGAGAGGTTTCTATCTTTGTGTTGTTTGTCTGTCAAGTGTCAGCTCACTGTTGATTTTGGGAGTTATCCGTTTGAAAGGTTTGGTTCCAGGATGGACATACATGCATGCATCTGACGTGGCAGAACACATAGGAACAGTTGTGTCTTTTGTTGCCAAGTCCACTTGTCTACCATCGAACAAAATATCTCGTCAGGATAGACTCATCTCTAACACTGGTCTTGGCATACTAGTCATACCTTATTTGGGTATTCATCCAAAAATAAATAAATAACTATCTAAATCATGAGGTTACCAAGCCAGTTCTTGAATCATTAAATCCATCATTTTATTAAAATACTATATCTTGTTTTTTTCGTTGTTATTGTTTTATTAGAGTTTGGTTAATTCATTGAAAATTTAAGGGATGTAAAATAAATCTGATAAAATCATTCATTTATTTAGTTTAACTAAAAATTTTACAAGAGTTGAATTTTTTTAATCAAATTGATAAATTTCAGAATATTTATAGGTTGATAATGTGATATATATATTCTTTTTAATTGATCAGAGACTTTTTGTTTTTGTAGTTGAAATCATGTTTCATTATTTAAAAATAAATAAATTTTTTTATATTTTTAAATTGTTTTGATATAATAATATTAAAAATAATTTTAAAAAAATAAAAAATATTATTTTTATACATTTTCAAATAAAAAATACTATAAAAAATATTCCCTACCAATACCAAACCACCAAAACTAATTACCCATAATTAATTCCTTTAACAGACGAGGATGTAAAAGATGATGGGGGTTTACTAGCAAAGATCATCCCAAATTACAAACTAAAATAGTCAAATTATAGGAAATAATCCAAGAGGGCCTAACCCCAACTTGAAGAGCCCAACAGTAATCCAGCTCTGTAAGGAGCAGGAGAGGAAAACAGGCTTTTGTTTAAATCCAAGAGAAAGCAATTGACACCTTGGTATTTGGGCTGGTTTGAATTTTTTTCAGAGCCCTTAAATTGTTTTGTTTTGGAGAGTCCAGCCCATTCCAACATGTTAATTGCTTAATTATATTTATATCATCTTTCTTAAATAGGTCGTAAAGTGAATTCAACATTCTTAAATTCTCCAGTCACATGAAAAAATTATGAAATTAATCTCTTATGAATGTATCAATTAGAACATGAATCAACAACCTATTAATTCTCAATTATTAAAAACTTAATCTCAATATTTAAAAGCGAAACATTTTACCCTGATGTTCCATTTTTATTCATTAACTAAGCTATAAATATACATAGTTGGACAAATCAGGTCTAATGACCCTAAACAATTTAAAATGATATTTTTTTTTAATATGATTATTCAAATGAGACAATTTGAGATTTAATATGGACCAACTTTTACAAAAAATTAAGGAAATTGATTAAAATTGAATTGTGGCCTATCTAAAACCCGTTTGCTTTATTTATTTTTTTAAAAAAACCATATCATTATGAATTATATATATATATATAATTTAGTTTGATTACTATGTTATCCATAGTTAAATTAGATGTATTGAAAGCTTTTAATAACAAAATCGCAGAGAAAGTGGATTCTTTTCTCTTGAGTGCCAAAGAGTTGGTGACACAAGAGTACAAAAGAGAACAGAAACATGTGTAATTAACAAGTACTTCACTTAGTGGAGTGAACAGGTTCGTTAATCATAAGTACAAAGCAAAACCCTAGGTAGTGCGTAGAGTAGGGATTGGCAACAAAAGCTATGTTTCTTTGTCGGGTTTTTGTGATTGGATCTATCACAAAAGTTTTACTCAAGTTAATACAAAAAAATAACTCCACTAATCTCCCAGATCAAAAGGATGTTCACTTAGGTCTAGAGCTCAAAGTTTATATGATGCTACTTAGGTTTTGTCCCTTGAAACCCAAGTCATTGTTTTTTGTCTCCTAATTAAGGGACCTCAGAAATCATCATAAAGTGCTAATTGCATGGTATTAAGAGTATAGTATGGCCCATGAGTGCTTTAATTCTGTAAACCACGTCAAATTAATGGCTTTGTTTCTGTCTTATTTACCCTAAAAGGTATTGGATTATGATGTAAAGAAGCATGTGGTGTTTTATCTTCTTTTTTTTTTTTAATGAAATGCAGAAATATTTGCGAAGAGGAATCCAAGGTCACTAACCCACTACATGACACCCACCCATGTGGATGTTTCACATTGAGAAGAATAGAAAAGGCACAGAGTTACGTTTTTCTTTCTTATAATGATTTTATCAACTTGAAGCCGAAGTTTAGAAATTGAAATTCCCATCACCAGCCTCCCATGATAAGTCTGTAACTCCCTTGAAATGATTTAAGAGAAGTTCTTGTCTAAAAAGGATGAAAATTTAGTGTTAATAATTGGCTGTGGCGTCACCTTCCTCCCCCAGCTTGGCCTACCAGAACAGATCACGGCTTTACCAAAAACAGAGCACCGAGATTTAAATCCATGTTTCTGTATTTCCTTGTTGATGCATAGTTTATTTGCTCTGTTCTTTTAACTTTTTAGACAAGTACTGAAATGGGCTAACAGGTAATAATTTACTGTGCCATCAGCATCTGATGTGGGAAAAAACAGAATCTTAGATTGTTACAGTGCTACAGAACAGATTGAGAGAAAAAAGATGGGAAATGATTTGGTAATAAATCTCTCTGAGATAGCCATGGTACTTGAGATAGAGACACAATTATCAGGCATACAAGCCGAGCACGAATGCTCATCAATTTTCATTTTCCAGACCTCTTCCCCCAACAGTTTACAAAGAAATTAACCTCTGAACATGTTCATTTACATAACCACAATTGCATATGCTAAACTCGGGGTATTTCTTCTAGATTTTCTGAAGATAAATAGCCTCAAAACTAATCTAAGTGATGTTAGAATAAATTATGAGATACAGTATACAAAATTCTGTTAGTGGGGAAAAAAAAGAGAGGATGATCACCACTCAAGCAATGATCAAAGTTAGTCAACTGCCTACCAGCATCCATGAAATAATAAAGGCTAGAAGCTTTCATCTGGAAATCCAATCACCATGCAAATCGGGGAATCAACATACACAAGCACTGGGCTAATCAAACAAGTCATTCAGCTGAATACAACCCCACCGTCAAGCTCAGGTGACATCGACCCAACCAAGCAAATCAGGGACTCAGCATACGTAAGCACTCGGCTAATCAAACAAATCATTCAACTGAAGATGAAGCTTAATACAACCCCACCGTCAAGCTCAGGTGAAATCGACCCTACCATGAAGCATGAAATGGCAGACAAACAATTCAATCATTCAGATTGGCCACCAAGTTATAATGGCAGAGTTCCCTACCATTTTTCTCCCAAATAAACTGCTACCACCAGCTCTGGATTCCCTCCTCTCATTTTAGCAAGCCAAAGAAAGAGGTTAAACAAAGGTCCCACAAGCACCTCTATAACTCTATTATAAAGAGAGAGAATCTCAAATTGGTCTCTCATAACACATGACTTGCACATCTTTTACTGGGCTGAGCAGACAAATTTCTCGTGCAAAAATTATCAACAAATTGTATAATTAAGCTGGGAATCTAGATAGGCTAACCTCAGCCTCTAGCTCTTCCCAAGCTACATAATCATCACAGCCAAAGAACTGTTGCCACTTGTCATTTATGCTTCTTTTACAGTACACCCGTGATACAAGAAGGGCCCATCCCGAAGTCTCAAACATTCATCTACACTGCATATTCTCAGCAAAAGTTGAGGAAGCTGGCGACTTTTTATGATGTCAAACTCAATGCTAATTGGTCAGCTACGCAACATCAGATTTTGCGGCAGGTAATCCATCAAAGGGAGCACTGAAAATCCCAACAAATAGGATTAATCTTGATTCTCGGAAGCACTGCTATACCACCATAGGTTAATCAGAAACTGGTAACCCATAATTGTGGAATGATTTTATTCTTCCATCCCACCCTGCAGTCACAATGACTAGACCCCAAGCGTGAGAACTGTCTGCGCTCTGGCATGAAGTTTTCAGAAACTTGTACTGGGATTTGTGCATTGCTGATGATGTCGATAATGGGCTCGAGGAAAGCTTTTCCTCTGGCCAAGTAGCGCAACCCTTGGGAAAAGATTCTGAGAAATATTCTTGACTCAGAGAAAAATGAGCAGGAGAAGAAAGAGGCAGAACTTCCTGTGAGTTATTGTCAGAGACACGAAAACCCCATCCATTATCTAAGCTCCCACATTTCAATCCACACCAAGGTATAGCAACAGATGCATTGGCAGAGAAATGCTCATAAGACCTTGAGTTTTTTGATTGAGGAGTAGCAGATTGTTCCTGATCAATGTAATTCCACAAATGTACATTGGAATCCTCACAAGCCGAGATAATATGCTTTCCATCCAAAGTAAAAGATGCAGATATCTGGTTAGCTGTATTGCCTAAAGAGCAGGGAGAAATTTAAGAAAATCAGGATAAAAAATTAATCAGTTTAGATAACTAAGATAATAAAACAGTCTTATATTTCACACATTTCATAACATTACAGGCAGCACACCCATTTGGGTTTCACAATATGAAATCTACAAGCAATTAATGTTTGACACAAAAACTTCTGACTTGTCTGAAACAACATTAATAGATGACATTGAAAAGTTAACAAAATGGAAGCTAAAGATACGTACTTTTATATTTGCCTATCACATCAAGTCCTTGAAGAATTCTGACTTGTGAATCAGCACAACTCACCATTACTTTGGTTGAGTCTTGTGGGGAAAACTGGATTTAAAGGCATATAATGAAGTAAAATAGTAAACAACATGAACAGAGAAAAGGCAGCAAAAGCAACATTGTAAGGCAGGAGACAAATACCTGGAAGCCAGTTATTCTTTTGCAAGGTGACTTCTTTTTACCAGGTAAGCAGATCTGAGCATCAAGTTGCAAGTAGCTGTCTGAACCTGATGAAACTATAGCTCATTTAGTGAATATGCATTTCTTCTTTAAATGCATAAAACTCAAGGTTAATCTGAGGCAAAACTAGATCTTTATTACCATGGAACCTAAATTATTATGAACCTTTTCAGAGATACAACCCATTTAAACCAGTAAATCCATGCATAAAATCCATAAAACGATCCCTCCCTACATGAGGGATTGCCCCTACGACATGTAATTCAACCAGGATATAACAAGCTGTCAAAAGAACTACTTCTACAAATGAAAAGTAACAGCATTTTGACTTACTTATGTCCTAACACCTAAAGAATGCAGTAGGTGCTAATTATCTGAATATGCATACCTGACATGTTATAAAAGCGACAGTTTCCTGTCAGAGAGCCAACGATCCCTCCCTACATGAAGAGAAGTTTTTCCATGAGGTCACTTAACATGGGAAAATACACCCCCAGATCCCCAATTCTTTAAGAGAAAAGAGTTGAGGGAAATTTGTCAAACCTGCCCATCTGGACGATAACACACTGCCGTAACGATATCTTTTATATCAGTCCAATCAACAACTTGGCAACTATTAACTGCCCATATGCGGACTTTTCCATCAATTGAACCACTCATGAAGTGATTATCATCCACAGGGTTAAACTGAACAGAGGTTACTGCATCACATAAAAAATAAATAAATAAACAAATAACCAAAATAAAGAGAAAGGTAATTCAACTTGACTAACAGGTAAACTAACAGAACATATGTTGGGAGAAACTTAAAATTAGCCAGAAGCACACCATAATTGCTGTGTAAGAAAACTCTGAGGCAACAGTCACGTCCCACTTGCCATAGACAGACAGTTTTGTCCACTGAAGCTGATAGTAAATGCTGCTTTAAAAAAAAAAAGAATTTCTGTAAATATTATGCTTTGTTTTCTTCAGTTTGTTAGAGAAATGCATCCAGTATGAAGCAACTTACATTATTTTTGGACCATGAGAGATCCAAGATCTCTTCCCTGTGCCCATGGAACTCGTGCAATGGTTTCTCCAAAATCCGGAAAACTTTTGGAGGGAAAATGACACATGCAGAATCTGATGTTTTCCTCATGCTCCTCATTTTGGCTGTCTTTTCTTTTTCAACCAAGAGGGGTTTCAACTCGTGTAGTTGGTTCACCGTGAAGTATATGCAGGATGGATCTATTTCTGGAATGTCAAGTTCATTTGATCTCTCACTCTCCAGGACCTGCCAGACACGCACAACCCCATCCTCACCAGCACTTGCAAGGTACTGCCCATCAGGACTAAATTTCATGGTCAAAATTGAACCCTCATGGGCCTGGATATCTTGTCCTTTATAAAGAGCCGAGAGTTCCTTTATTCGCTTCCCATATCGGTGAACCTTAACTCTTTGCACCCTGTACCGCAGAAGTGCATCATCATCATCATCATCATGTCTCAATTTGTCAGCTTCCCGTAGGCTATATACAATGCATGAAATGGAACGTATTCTACTCAACCACCCCTTCTTAAGCCTTCTCGGAGTATCCACCAAAGTAGTTGGTTCCCCAACTTCATTCTGCATAGGTTTCTGAAATGAGGGAGAAGACTCAGAGATGTTCTCGGATTCCTCAGCTGTTACTGACTGTTCTGAGTCCACTTCACAACCTTCATTTGCTTTCTCATCTTGCCCCAATTCATCTACTTTGCACATCATTCCCCCGCCTGAATCCCCTTCTCTGCAAACAAAATTCCCCAAAAAACCCAACTCCGCTGACAAACTAGATTCACCATTAGACCAACATGACATCATAGATCGAGTAGAGCAAAATTCATCTTCGAAACATGACTTTCTCAATACAGCCCCACTGCTTTCTGTAATCCTATCACTCTCTCCTTCTGGACTAAATGCTTCTAAATTCCTATTCCCATTTTCATTTAAACCAATTCCCATCCAATCAAAGAACTTACTCCGCTGCTCCTGAACACTTCCAAGGCTCTTAATCCATAGTTCATGGTGAAGACTACTAGAAACAGAGTTGTCGAAACTAGAATGAGAATCAAATATCTCAAAGCTATCAGACTTTGCATCAGAAATTGATGCAATGTCTTCATAGGCATCAAAAAATCGGTATTCTTCTTCACTCAAACTTCCCATTATTCTTTGAGTTCAACCCATGAAACCCCTTCTCAAGGAACCTTTTTTAAGCTATGCTAAAAACTAAATCCCTCAACACAAGCAATCCCAAAATAGCTAGAAAAACAAAAACAAATCAGAAACACAAAAACCAAGATCAGCCTCTAGTTTCCATACAAAAAACTTAATAAATCAAACAGCAATGACAACATTAACAATAAAATAAAAACTAAGAGATCAAACATGGATTCCAATCCAAACCCATTGAACCTGGTCCTCTCAATAAATTAAATAAAAAAGAAGATCGACACTTAAAATAACAAAACCATCAAAATTGAAACTTCAAAAAAATTCATCTTTCACTCAAAAGAACCAAACTTTAGCATTCAAAACATAATCTCACCACACAAAAATAAAAACCCATCAACGTGAAGTAGAAGATCATGTGACTGCATTAGTAGAAATAAAACAGAATTATGAGTTGCGTATTACCATTAAACAAACAAAAAAGTTTCAATTTTTTTGAACAAAATTTTAAAATAATAAAAATAAAAGGAAATGCTTACAGGGGTTTGTTTTGTTTTGTTTAAGAGATTTTTCTGAAAATGAAGAGAGCAAAGGTCAAAGCATCCATTAAAATTTGTAAATGTTTTAGTCTTCTCATATATGTGAAGAAAGCAAGGAAACAACAACGACAGTATAACAGAAGGAGAAAATAAAATAAAAATAAAAATAATTAAGAGAAAAAAGAATGTACACAAATAAATTATAAATTAAAAAAATAAGGGAAGGATAAAACAGGAAAGAAATAATTTCCTTGATAATCGTGAACTGATGGCCCGAGAAACGAGAGTTGCTCTTTAACTCTCTCTCCACATTTCTTCCGCCTGGTTTATTTTTACATTTGTTTTTTAAAAAAATAATTTTTTATTTATTTTAAATTAATATTTTTTTTAATATATTTAAATTATTTTCATACGCTGTAAAAAATAAATTTTAGAATATAAAAAAATATTATTTTAATTTATTTTTAAATAAAAAATATTTTAAAAAACAATTATAACTATTATTTTTCAAATATATTTTTCTAGTTATATGTCTAATTTTAATTACTGTTTTAAAATTAAAAAAATAAATAGTTAGAATAAAAAGATACAGAGAATAGTAGGTTGCTATCCGTGTCATTGGCGGGCCGAATTAAACTTTTTCTTCAATATAAAAATAATATCAAATAAAAAAAACGTAGATGACAGAAAAAATAAATCAAGCACGTATGAATTCAAAAAAAATTTGACTCAATAATATATTAATTTAACCCATGTTAATTATGTTTATTTGAACATACCTGTAATTCAGTCATATACTGTATTTGTTTTAATAATTTTTTAAAAAAAAATTTATGTAAATATACAACAAAAACATAAAAAATAAAAAGTGAATTGAAAAAAAAATTAATATAACAATTTTAAAAAAATGATGATGATATATTAAATTAATCTAGATTAATCTATATTAATTTGATGAAATCACAACTTTAATTATAAAACTGTAATAATTTTATAAAAAAAATTAAAATAAATATGATAAATGATGAAATTTGAGAAGACAAATAATATCTTGTCTGTGTGTCTAAATTCCACCCATCATTATGATAGACAAAAAATTAAGGCATTTATTTTTTATTTTAAAAACTCATTTTAAACCTATTTTAACTTTAAAAAAACCCTCATAACATCCAAAAACCAATTCACCACGTTTAAAAACCTAAACAACGGTATAGAAATATAAAATTAAACCGAGTAAAAATTATCTTTTATAATTTTAATTTGTTTTTTCAGGTAATATTAAAATTTAAAATAACTATCATCAAGTTTTTTTTATTGAATAGAGTTTATTGACACTAAAACCGATCCTTTTGATATTAATTTTTTTATCTTGATACATTAACCTAATACAACTTTACTATTTATTTATTTTTTTGTTATCTAAAAATCATTTCTAACAATTCAACCTAAATTGTTGTTGCTTATTTTCAGATGTATAAAATATGATGTAGAGGGTACATCATAGTTTATAGGTAATTTACTTATAACAAAAGGTTTAGTTGGGTCAAATGGTGTAAACTCCACGGGAATATAATAAGAACCGACTATATTGCAAAAGTGCATGACCAATATTTTTGGGAAAATTCCATTTCGACATTTTATTTTTTATCAAATCCATATATTAAACTTTGTGTGGATAATTTTATGCATTCCACCATACATTTGTTATATTTATTAGGCAATTCAATCAAACAATTTTATTAACCTTAATTGTTAATAAAAATTCATTTGTTAGCTAAGATGAAAAATATTAATCATATGACAGTACAAGGTTATCTAAGATGCTTAGCCCCAGTTTAATAAAAAAAAATGTTTTTTTAGAAAAATATAAAGTAAATGAATAGAATGATTTACTGTTTCTTTTCTTTCTATTTCCCCCATCAAATTCGTGATTTCAAGGTTTTTTTTTTATTATTATTATTGATGTAGCTATTCGAATTAGCTCGTATGTTACTCAATTAATCTCATGGGTCCTGAAATTAATGATTATATAAGCTTTTACTGGCCATGATATTTGTGATGCTCAAACTAGTAATCTTTAAGAAACAAACTCAGAACCTGATTAGTTAAATTATATCTCTCATTATTGATTTCAAGGTTTTTATGTGAGGGTCTCATGCTGCTTTCTGCATCTAATTTATTTACTTTATTCTTTCATACAAAACTAAATTTTTTAATTAAATATAAGTAGTATTTGATATTATGATGGTGGTTGCTTTTTAAATTATTTTTTATTTAAAAATATATTAAAATAGTTATTCTTAAAAAAAAATTATTTCTAACATCAACATATATAAAAAAAATTTAAAACATATTTTTTTTTAAAAAATCAAAATTATTAAAAATATATGCCACGCAGTTAATATTTTATAACTTATAAAGTTTTGACATATATAGCAAATGGATTTTTGTTAACTGTTAACAGTAGGATTGTTTTGCCTAATTTACAAATGATATAAAGTCAAACTTACGAGTATCATTATTATATGAAAAGCAATATATCCTTTCCTTTTATTAATTTCATGATAATTTAACTTGAATATGATGAATATTAATTTGAATGAGTTTTTTTTTAAGTTAACTTATTTAATGAAATAATAAATAAGGTTTAAATATTATCAAACTTTGGCCCACTTAAAAATCAATCCAAACTTAATCCAAAAAATATATTTATATTATATATGTATTACTATTATATTATATAGGTAGTTATCTTAATCCCCACTTTCTATTCAAAGCCTCAAGCATTTGACTTGGTAATGTAGAGTGGAATATCTTATTCTTTTTGGCAATTTGAGTTTCAAAAAATTAATTAATTAATGATTAACTAATTAAACGACATATTTATTTGTTTTTTTTTTTATGGCAGGAGGTGTGTTAGAGACTCGTTTGTTAAGCTATTTATTTTTTGTTTTAAAGTGTGATTATGATTTTTTTTTAAAATGCTTTTCACTTATAAATATATCAAAATAATATATATTTTTTTATTTTTAAAAAATTATTTTTATATCACCACATTAAAATGATCTAAAAACATTAAAAAATATATTAATTTAAAATAAAAAAAAATAAAAAAATTTTAATTTTTTTTTAAATATTTTTGAAACACAAAAATAAATTTTCTTTTTGTCATTTACCTTTCTTCTTAATAATGTACGCAATCTTTTTCAACAACAAACCCTTTTCTTGTATATAAATTAGAGATTATCCTAAAACGACACTTCCCGGCATTAAGATTTCAGATTTTGCAAAAAAAAAAAAAAAAAAACATTGTGTTCAAAGAAATATAATCGAGGTAATTAAGGTTTTTGTAATTGAGAAAGAACTACCCTCGTTATTTCTCCTTTATATATATATATATATATATATATATATATATATATATATATATGAAAGGTGGTGACAGTTTACAGAGCAATTTATGGAAGGAGGTGGGCGATGACCGTCCTGAGACGGAGGAGTCAATAGTCGGAGGCCGACAAAAATGGAAGCAATAATGGCTCATAAAGAGCATAGGACTCCCATGTTTATGCATGCATGTTTGTTAATAATAATTGATTGGATTCTGAACAGGTAAATATATGTGATCGAGAACAAATTCTCATATCCTGTCAATGCGAAGGTGAAATATTTAAAATAGGATCAATAATTAGAGGGTGATTCTACCTCATTAGTTTGGATCGCATGATAATTATTAATGATGATAATAATAATAGTCAATTATGAACTTAAAAATAATATTACTAAATTATATATAAGAAATTTCAGTATGATCAAAAACTATTTATAAGAAATTATTGGGAGGGAGAAAAAAACCGATTAAACCGAGAAAACCGGAAAAAAATAATCTGAAAACCGAACCGTGAAAAAAAACTGATTAAATAGATTAAAATTTTAAAAAAACTGACTGATTCAGTTCGGTTCGGTTTTAGGCTTATAAGTCTAAAACCGAAAAAACCAAACCGAAACGAACCCAAACTAAAAAAACCCGGAAAAAATCGAGCCAAGACCGGAAAAAAACCAAGTCAAACTGAAAAATCAAGCCAAATCGATTTGAAATGGTTTTTATCGTAAAAAACCGAACCGAAACCAGTCGTTTGAACCGGTTTCAGTTTTTTTTTAATTTGATTTAATTTTTTTATATATATAAAAACTAAACCAAACTAAAAATAATTATCCTAAAAATTATGGAGTCATAAGCAAGAGAGTGGTGCTAAATTTTAATCTTTTTAATCAAAATTAACAATATATTTTGGAGATTGAATTTTTATATGCAAATTAACTTTCTACTATTTTTTCTATTCTTTTATTAATTCCAAATCACTTGTTTTTTTTCAAAAAAAAATTTTCAAAAAAAAATATTTGGATATTAAATTAACAATTATGTATATAAAAAAGTCAAATACCAGTTAGCTTATAGTTAGATTTGAGTCGTCTTTTTATCCTTTCAAAAAAAGACTGGCCATAGAGCCAACAAAAAACCAACAACTAAAGAACTTCTAACAAAAAATCTCAACAGCGCAGTAATCACTAACACCAGCTTGTCAACTTTGTGACCAAACAGCTGGCAATATAGCCAAATGATATCTCAAGTATCGTCCTGCTAATGTGGTGGCCAATTGTGCTACCACAAATGTTCAAGAGAAAGAAGTGACTTATGGATTCACTTGAGACATCATTGAAAATAACTTTTACTTTATTAAAAAATTGAATATTTTAAAAGTACTAAATTGACAAATAACCTTCTTTTTTTGAGAGATAGTAAAATCTAAAAATTATTCATGTGAAAGGCAACCTACCTTGTTAATGAAAATTCTAAATTTTTTTAGAAATAGTTTAATTGTTTCAGGCGACTTGCATGTTGGTGAAAAGCCTAAATTTTTTTCAGAAATGATCTAATTATTCTAGGTGACCTGCTTGTTGGTGAAAAACACAAGGATTTCTCAGAAATGATCTAATTGTTCTAGATGACTTGCTTGTTTGGTGTGAAAAATTCAAAGGTTTTTAAAAAGTGCTGTAATTCTCATGAGCAACCTGCTTGTTAGTGAAGAACTTGAAAGTTTTTTAAAATTGATCACATTATAATGAATGACCTACTCGATTAAAAAATACAAAGATTTTTTAGGTGGCCTGTTTAGGCGAAAAATACAAAGATTTTTTGGTTAGTCTAATTCTCATAAGCAACCTACCCATTTATGAAAAAAAACTTGAAAGTTTTTCAACATTAGTCTCATTATAATGGTTGACCTGCTCAATTGTGAAAAATACAAAAAAATTTCAGTTAGTCTAATTCTCATGGGCTACCTACTCGTTCATAAAATAAACTTGAAAGTTTTTCAACATTGGTCTCATTGTAATAGGTGATCTATCCAGTTTTAATAAATACAAAGATTTTTCAGTTAATCTAGTTCCCATAGATGATCTGCATGTTCGTGAAAAACTTAAAAGTTTTTCAATATTGGTCTCATTATAATGAGTGACCTATCTAATTATGAAAAGTTCGAAGATTTTTATAAAGTGAAAAATTTTCAGAAGTATTTTCAATGTTGACCATTTTGAGGTGGCCTTTCTTTTTATGGATCCCATTGAGAATTTTCTTATGAATAATATACAAAAACACATTGTTTAATGATTTTGAGTTAGATGACATGCACGTATCCTTATTTAGTTTGAAATATTGCTCCCTTTCTTTTCAACTCTATGTTGCATGTTTGACGAGGTTTTTTTATTTCTAATCTCTTGGCCTTTAGCCCACTCGAGTTAGTCTATATAAGTTTTTTATAGAATGTTTTCAATTTTACCTAGCCTAGTCTTCCTAATGCCCATCACAACCCATTTACTTATCGGAAGTTTTCTATCATGTTGATCATTTTAAGAGGATTGTTCATTACTCCTATTTTCTCTCTACCAAACATTTATTGTCACTAGTTATCTTGAAAGGATAAAATTATATTTTGCAAACAAAAATGTTTCATTGTCTTATTATAAGAAGTGTTCCTTCCCTCCTTTTATCGTTACCCTGAAGAGATCAAATTTTCTTCTAAAATACAACATTAACCCATTGTACTGTCCATTACCTTTAAATGTGCTTTATTAGTGACTCAAACAAATAATGGTTTTGAGTGACCTTTCTCTCATTCCTCTCCCTCTCTCTCTATTTCGATGAAGGAATCTTTATCCAAAATGATTTTTAAAATCTTTAAAAATTGTTTCAATGTAAGTTTAAAACATTTTGCTTTTGAAATATTACAACTTCCTGGGAATAATTTTTCATAAGGAAATGGGATGATCTGTTTTTGTGTCAGCAAAATTACAATTAATGAAGGTATATAATGAGATAACCTTCTGCTTTTAATAGATTTTAAAATGAAAGGCTATGTCTCTACTAAAAATCAACTTGTTGATCTATTAACTATGTCGCTATCTCACTCACGCTTTCGACTGTTATGTTCCGAGATTGACGTCACTAATGGTACTATATTCTCACGAAATGCCATCACATAATCAAGCTTGATTATATGATATCAGTGATCATGACTTAACTTTAGGATAGCAAAACACACTATTGATTATAGGAGCATAGATTATGCATCTCATATATATATATATATTGATCCTTGTATATATTCCTTTTATAGCTTCCTCTTTGTAATATATATTAAGGATGCTAAATACAATACAATTGTAGTTTTCAATTTTCTTTAAGTGGATCTCAGACCCCATCTAATATATAAAAAATAAAAATAATAATTATGTTAAAACATGTATGTTTCAAGAGAAAGTTAACTACTTTATCGTGTACAATGCTGAAATGATTTTAATGTGAGGTATTTTCCATTAATAATGTTTTAATTTTCCATTACTATGATCTGTGGGAAGAATTATTCTTATTAAACCAGATTGAGCCTAGTTAAAAAAAATAATACAAGAAAAAAATTGACTCGATATAACTCAATTAACTCAACCTACAATTTAATTAAAATCTAATTTAGTTTTTTAATTTTTTTTCAAAACATCATTATTTTAACTTTATTTTTTATTTTAAAATAAAACGATATTATTTTGATTAACTTAAATTAATCTTGTGACTCAAACCTTTTGCCAAGCTTAACAACTTTAGTAAAAACACAAAAAAAAGGACATGAATGATCATGCTAAAAAAGGCTTCCCAGCTAAATTAGACAAGCACTTTATAGGTTCAATGTAAGAGCAAAATTACAGGCTAAGTTGGTACTAATAAAGTCCACTTTTATAGGTTTATGTCTTCATTAGAGCAATACAAAACCCTAAAAAGTTAAAAAGCAAAAGTAATGCTTGTTTCCAAATGATCATACATTAATTTACTTCAATGTTTGCTGATAAACCTTCAGCATGATTGTTCCTTTTTTAACTCTTTCTGCTTTGGACATTAATCGACCACATCATTGTTCCCTGGAAATTAGTTTGGTCATTGTTTTAATGCACAGAAGACGTTAATTTATTTTTATTTTCATGAAAGTTGGACATGACATGCATTATGCCAAAGTTTTTTTTTTTTTTTTTACATTACTTGATTAGATATCTTGGAACAACTTTCACATTAATCAAGATTAGGTTTATTGAATTGTGAAAAAAACACCTCATGACATGACTTTTATATTATTTAATTTTAAGAGGTTTTTCTCAATTAGTTATATCTTAAATTTATTTTTTAAAGATCACCAGTTTGAGTCTCATAAATCTTAAGGCCTGTGAAATTAGTCGAGGTGCACGCAAGCTGACTAAAACATCCATATTAATAAAAAAATTAGATTTATTTGAACATTTATAAGAATGTATTCTTTATATTAGTTTGATTTATTTTAAAAATAAAATTTACTAAATACTAATTTAAAATATTTAATTTAAAAGGTTAATCAAGGGAATAAAGCTCCTTGTATTCCACAAGTATTGTGATGAAGAGTGCTCTTTAAAAATATTTTTCATTTAAAAATACATTAAAATATTTTTTTATTTTTAGATTTTTTTTATTTTTAATATTAAAATCATCAAAAAAACATTAAAAAAATTAATTTGATATTTTTTCAAATCAAATACCCTTTTAAAATGTATCCAAATACAATTACAAACATAAAAATAATCGGTGAAGAGGCCAAAGCAAAATCACTTTAAAAAAGATTGATGTATTGATATCAATCACTTGATATATTGATATTATATACTTTTGAAGTGGAAAAAAAGATTAATGATTATGTTTGGCTTATATTAAGACAAGAAGACACTAATACTAGAATGTTCCAGCTAATTCTACACCAACCTTTTCTTTGACAACTTTCTGTGCGTAGCAAGTACACAAGGTCATACTCAATGAGAGACAAACGTGTTTACGCTTGGTATACACAAGTCACTTACATTTGTTGAATTCAAACAATGAATTCAAATGAATAGTGGGATATTTTATCATAGGATCAAATAATATCAATAATATGTATGAATTTCTTCTTGGACTCTACTGTGATAAAATGAATCACCATGATGGAGTGGTTATAGATCTTTTTTTCTATGAAGAATGAGGTAGATTAATCCGAATTGATTTAAATCATGAGATTAAGATAATTTCTTTTGAAAAAAAAATCATTAAATTTAATTTTCAATCAAACTAATGTAAAATGATAAAATTTAAAAAAAAAAACTGAAAACAACATGATTCAACAAGATTAGTCCGTAAAATCTACGATCTGAATCATGAGATTGTAATAATCTCATAAAAAAAATTATGAAGCTTAGGTCTTTTATTTTGTCATTTAAATTTATTTTTTTTAATTTTATCATTTAACATTAAATTGATCGGAAAATGAGCTTCATAATTTGTTTTGATTTGCTTTCTATTAGATCATCTCAATCTCATGACCCAAGTTTGATAGGTTAACCCAAGTTGACTCGGGTATTTTTTTTAGTCATTTTTAATTAATTTTTTAAATTTAATTCTTCAACATTGGATTCATTAAGAATTAAGTTTGAAAATGTTTTTTTATTTGTTTTATACGGGGTTATCACAGTCTCATGATATGGGTTATAAATCTTACATGCTAACCTAAATTGATCTGGATCTATCTAATATGTTGTCATCTCAAATTTTATTTTTTTAAAAATATCATCTTGATTTTTTTTAATCAAATCATGTTTTTTTTCCGGTTGTGTAGGTTACTCTTGAACACATCAAGTTCATAAGTTCATATCAAGTCAATTTTTATGTAATTTTCTTTTTCTTTTTAAAGACCAAATAATTTTTTAACGCATGTAAATTACCTAGTAATTTAGCTAAATATAAACCATTCCTTTCTCCCTCCTCAACTGAGATATTCTTTCTTGCCCATCCTTTTGGTTTCTCACCCATAAATACTTGAAAATTTTATATTTTCTATCCATAAAGTTTTTGAGCATATGATATTCTTTTGAAGTAATGACATCATAGGGAATTTTACGTCAAAGTAAAAGAAAATTTTTGATGATAAATAAAAATGCTTACAAGCATGATAAATAATAAAAATAGAAATCTTGTTCTTTCATTGATTTATTAAAAGTTGTCTAGGTTGTTTTGTTCTCATGGTAGCTAGATTGTCCGATCAACAAAGAATTATTGTTACCTATTTATGGCAATCAAGAAGCTGAAGAGTTTGATAAGGTTGTTTTGTTCTTTCATTGAATTATTGTTACCTTTTGTCCGATCAACAAAGAGTTTGATTCATAATGGAATTTTTTTTTTCATTCTATGGATGACAGGCAACTTGTTGTCTATGTGTTTGTTTTCTCTTTAAAAAAAAGGTGGACGACAAGTTGTTTATCTCTTCTAAAAAGCAAAAAAAAAAAAAAAAAAGTCCAAGTTTGCAGCCTCTCTCATGCCCACGTGCATGGGCATTTTTGTCAAGCACATGGATTTTTTACTGGCCATTTAGCTTTTTTTGTTATGCTATTGTTTTTCTTTTTTCGTTTTCTTTTTTTCTTTTTTTTTTATTTAATTATTTATAAATTAAATTTATATTTTTTATTATGTAATAAAATAAAAAAAATTCAACAAAATAGAGCTCATAACTCTAAGTTGCATGTTGATTAGAGCAAGTCTAGTTTGTTTTTTTTTTTTTAATTTTTTTAAGATATACTCAATCTTTTAAGGTTGGATTAATTTCTACATAATTTAATTTAAAAATTAAGCAAAAATTAAAATTAAGATCTTTTAAATTTAAGGGTGTCTCTCCCTCATTAGTTAGGATACTGTCTAATGATAATAATAACAAGGGAAATTTCACTATGATTTTTTTTTTTGGCTACTAATTTTCACTACAATATTTTATAGTTACCACGTTATTATCTCGTTGATTTTTCACAAGTAAATTTATAGACAAAGTAAAACAAATTATATATGGAGTCGTATAAGCAAGAGAGTGGTAACAAAATTTTAATCAAAAGTAACAATATATTGTGGAGATTAAACTTTTATATGCAAATTAACTTTTTTCTACTTTTGCTCTTCTTTGATTAATTCCAAATCTCTCTTTTTTTAATATTTGGAAAAATTAAAAATTATGTATAAAAAAATCCAATGCCAGTGAGCTTGTAATTGGATTTGAGTCGTCTTTTTCTCCTTTCAACTCTAATAAAAGTGAATTGCCATCATTAGGAAAGAAAAAATAGGAAATCAAATAATTAGTTCATATAATTTTATCAACTTCTCATAATTAATTATTCACCAATGTGATTACTTTTTCTAGTTGGGTGTGTGGATCCCATGTGGGACCCCATCCAAGGGAAATAATTCTGGTGGAATATTAAATTGATTTTAATATGAGGTCTTTCCCACTAATAATTTAATTAAAGGTGTTGATGCATATTATATATACCAATTATCGAGGCAAGAATCATTCTTATTAAACCTAATTCAACCAAGTTAGAAAAACAAATACTTAATAGATTAATCTATAACCTAATTAAAATTCAGTTTATTTTTTATAAATAATATTATTTTTATGTTATTTTAAAAAATTAAAATAAATTTATGCATGTCATGTCGACCAGGTTAATTCATTTCACTGATGATTTGAGCTTTTGTCGGGTTTAATGAATATAGTAAAAGAGTAAATGAATGATGATGCTAAAAAGGTGTACCTAGCTAAATTAAAGAAAAACTTTAGTTATAGGGTAAATGGGTAATTGTAAGAGCAAAATTACAGGTTAAGTTGGTGCTTATTAAGTCGACTTTTTATAGGTTTATGTCTCGTTAGAGCAGAACAAAACCCTAATAAGTCAAAAGGCAAAACTCATGCTTGTTTCCCCGTGACCAAACAATTTACTTCAAGGTTTGGTGATCAACCTTCAGCATGATTGTTCTTTCTACTTTGGAGATCAATCGACCACATCATTGTTCCCTGGAAATTAGTTTGGTCATTGTTTTAATGTACAAGAGAGGTTGATTTATTATTACTTTGTTTAAAGCTGGACATGACATGCATTGGGCAAAATTAATTATGTTTTTTTTGTTTTTTGTTTTTGGTTTTGTTGTTGTTGTTTAACCTGGATGGAGTAAGTATATTTTATGACAACTTTCATATCAATAATATTAGTTTAATATATTTAAAGAATTAATTTTATTAAATACTAATTTTCCAGTTTGAATTTAAAAAGTTAATGGATATCAGAATTAAACTCCTTATATTTTTTTTATAGAGTTTATGTTATATTAAATTATTTTAATATGCTGATATTATATATTTTTAAAGTAAAAAAAGACTAATGATTATATATGTTTGAGGTTAAGCTGCTTAATTAGGTTTGGCTTGTATTAAGACAAGTAATAATAGAATGTTTATAATTCTACACCCACCTTTTCATTTACAAATTAATTTCTGTGCTTTGGCAAGTACATAAGGTCATACTCAACGAGAGACAAACGTGTTCATGCGTGGTATACACAAGCCAGGTTTGATTGCTTAATTGAGTGGGGCTTGCAATAATTAGCTCCACATGCAAAATCTAAAGGCCTTGTCGTCCATAAATTGATTATAATGGTTTTTCTAACTCATTTTTTTATGTTATTAATTTGCTAGTTAACATTGTCAACCCATCTGATGATGCATGTATGCTTGCAATTCTCTTATACGGTGATTAACATTATTTTTGCTGCTTTTTTCTATAAAATTCAGTGATTTGATTTTTGAAAGGATTGATATTATATAAAAGAAATGAATTTTGACAAATTATTGCCTGACAAGTTAAAATTCTTGAAAGTATAAACATAATCATTAAGCTCAGATCAACTTATTACTCATATGGGTTAGGAAAGTTAATTAAAGTAAATTAAAATGACTTTGTTTTAATTTTTTATATTTATAAAAAGTTCAACCTACAAATATTAGGGTAAGCAAGTGGTAAGCTAGCAATAACATGCATAACCAAAATTGGGAATATGGGATTTCTCTTTTCTTTTTTGTTTTTCTTTAGTTTGGACACCAAGATGCGATGATCCATATGCATGATGAGTATGAGTTGTAAAACTTAAAAAGGCATTACTTGTAGGTGGACATGATTTAATTCATCAATTTGCCTTCTCCTTAAGCAACAAATCATTCTCTGGGAAAAACACACGCACAACCCCAAGATTGTAGCCTCGATAATGTCAATATAGTTGATGGTATTGCATGGGTGGTTTGTTCTTGTTGTTGAGAAACAGCACCAGATTCTCCTAATAGTTGACTTGTAATGTTTCTTCTTCGATAAAAATAAAATAAAATTGATCTTTGACATTACACGAAGATCCCAAGGTTTGAGATCGTGGGTCTGATCACACGGATTCTTGTTTTGTCAACCATTTAATTTCTATTTTTACTCTATCCCTTCTATTTTTTGGTGCTTCGTCCACAGAGTTGGCTAGAAAGGTTAGAGGTTTGAGCTTTAGGGGTTTTAGGGCAGAGAGGATGCACCTCTCTCTCTCTCTCTCTCTCTCTCTCCTTGTAAAATTAGGTCACTTATGGAGGTTATGTGGCCGCATGAATGGCTCCTTGGTAAGTTGCTAATTATGGACGCCGACATGATTAAATAAAGACATAAGCAGGTGCCCTCGTTGATTTTTATTTTTTTAACAATGTAAATCTCAATCATTTTGATTCCAATAAGTCTCTTCATTAACAGGTGTAATGTGTGTTATGGCCGACAACTGAAGTACTCTCACCTAATATATGTTTGATACTATTAATTATTTGGCTCATGTAGATGGTGATCCTTTGATTAGCAACATTAAATATGTTCTTCTAGAATGTTAGCTTGTTAATCATGATAATTTACAATCATCTACTATGAATTGTTTTCTAATTACGATTGTAACACGATCAGTTGCATATACTTAACATGGAAAAAACTTCTTTAGGTTGGTTGTGGTTAATGTTAGGGGTGATTATTTTCAGTTTGGTTTGGTTTTTATATAAAAAAAAAATTAAAATGAATTTTTTTTTTAAAAAAAATCAAAATTAGACCGACTGGTTTTGGTTCGGTTTGATTTTTTAGGATAAAACTGGTTCAAACCGGTTTGACTCAGTTTTTTTTCCAGTTTTTTTTTTATTTGGGTTCGGTTAGATTTTTCTGGTTTCAGGCTTATAAAACCGAACCAATCGGTTTTTTAAAAAATTTAATTGGTTTTTTTCACGGTTCACTTTTTTTTGTTATTGTTTTTTTAGTGTTTTTCGGTTTAATGGATTTTTTAATTTTTATACTCACCCCTAATTAATGTCCAAGAATATAGGGATAAATATATAAAAGAGATAAAAACAAATATTTCGTTGAAGAAATAGAGATAAAGATTAAAAAAAAAGAAATAAAATAAATATATTTTTAAAATAATTTTAAAATAAATTTTTATATTTTAAAATCAGAAAATACAATGAAATATGTTCTTTCTTTATCATTATCTATATATTTTATCTCCAGATATTAACCAAACATTAACTTATGATTTGATTTTAATACAATCCATACCATACTTTTGTAATTAAACTCAAACTAGAAATGATAATGCAAAAAATAAACCTATTTATCATACATAAGTCTTCAATATCCACGAGAAAGTTAATTTTGTCAATTCATGTGATCACCCAAGCTAGCTAAGCTTATTGTTAATGATATGAGAGTGGTATAAATAAATTATACATATATGTTTGGAATTTTAAAATTTTAATTAATTAGGGATATTTATTCCTCCTGTATTTTTTTTTCTATAAATTTTCTCTACTTGTTTTCTGTTTTCCCATAATTAATGATATTATAATATACGTATCCTTCTGCTAATTAATTTGGGAATAAAACAAGAAATCCTTATCATCATCTCTTTATTGCAAGAAACCTATCATAGCATCTATGATCTTAATTCCTAGGAGGCATGCAAGAAGCCAAGCCTATAAGCCATTTAGATTTCTAAATTCGTTCTTCTTCCAGCACAAATTAAGTTAGATTGCAAGGTGTGGTCATGAACTCATTAATTATATATATACCTAGCTTGCATGTGAGTCTAGTGCGGGCATAACCTCCCCTGAGATAGATGGAATGTACTGATTTCCTATATAGACCTCAATTCTCTTTAATGTTTATTTATTATTTTGAGAAAAAAAATAATGAAAATGAAGGAAAAATATTTTTTTTGTCTTTTCTATTTTAAAAGGTTATAAATTAACTTCAAAACTGTTTTAACAATATATTTATTTTATATTCTTGTCACACCCTTCCAATCAAAATATTTTTATCTTTTTCATATATATTTTTTTATTATAAAACATTAACCAAACATAACCTTAGATGTAGATTTGAAGTTCATGATTATGGTCATAGGTCAGATAAAAAAGGATAATGAAAAATTTTAGATCCATATATTACATGCCCAAGTTAGACGTCTTGGACAAAAAAGACCAACAATTTTCATAAAGCAAAAGATCCATGTGATATTTTTAAAATGAAAGTGGGAAATATGATTGTAATAATGATATTCCTGCTTATGGGTTTAATATTATAAAAAAAATATGAATTATATTTTAAAATCTTATCTAATAATTTAAACTTTTAGATTAAAATGATTATTTGACATAATATTAGAATTTTATTTATCAAAGGGATACAAGTTCGGATCTCCATTATTCTCATTTTATTTAATAAAAATTAAATATAAGATACTATAGACCTGTGTAAGTTTTAACCCCAAATATTTTTTATTTAAATAAATAAAATAAAAAAATTTATAAATTATATCTGAAAATTTCACCAAATCATAGTTGTTTTAAAAATATAATCCATATTACTATGGCTGGATTTATGCATGTTGAAATATGAGGGTAAAAGGTTGTGTAGCAGACAGTTTTCCACCAAACAAGCTAGAGAGGTGGGTCTTTGATGGTTGCATTTCCCTGAATAATTCTTATTACAATGGGTACCCACTGCCCAGTTCTATCTTTAATGAAAAATAGGCATGCCAGGACTATAAACTTTACTCTCCTTTTTTTCCCCCTTTGAAACTGAAAGGCAATAACATATTCAGTGAACTGAGAGTTGGATAAGGGTACTCCGTGTATTGTTAGTGTACCTACACGTGTATTGAGAAAATAATATAAAATTCTTTTTAAAACTTTATTTAATAATTTAAATTTTTAAATAAGAATATTTTTTTATATAATATTAAAGTTTTATTGATTAAATAATTTTAAGTTCAAATCTCGCAATTCTCATTCTAATTAATAAAAAATAAACACAACATAATATAAATCTGTATAAATTTTAAATTTAAAGAGTTTTTACTTGATATATTATAAAATAATATAAAAATATTCTTAAATTCTTTTCTAAATACTTAAGTTTTAAGATGTAAAGATTCTTTTATAGCACTCGAGAAGTATTATTTTTATGTGCTTATATTTTTGCACCTAAATTTATCTTAAAAACACTAAATTAGTCTTACAAATGATTAAAATTAATAAAAAAAAAATAGAATAATAGAAAGAAACTACAAGAGAACGAATAACCATAAGAGACTATGATTCTATTTGGTATGACTCTAGCAAATTAATTTAATTTTTCTTGTAACTTTTGAAAGCTCATAATAATTATAAATTTGAGTTAAAATTTTGATTTAATAAAAAATATAATTTCTAACTTTTAATTTATGGATTCTACTTATATTACATCTTTTTTCATAGATCATATCAATATCTTGAATAATTAAACTTGTTATATTACGAAGTTAAACTTGTTTGTAATTTTACGTCGTAATTGTGAAGGTTTATATAGTGAAGGATTATATATATAGCTATAAATATAAGCCTAAATGTGCTACAAAAGAATCAATCAGTGATTCCTAAAGATGAGTTACGAGCTTAAATCAAGCTGATGTGATGTTTTGAGAGAATTATAATATATTCTAATTAACGCAAATTGAATATGCCATCTTCTTTTCTTGAAACTTTAATTTGTGGCGCGATCAAGATTTATAGCTCTTCTCATATCCTTGAGTACCATGCATGGTTAAAGCTTGAACTATCAACTAGTACTAGCCTAGCTAGACGGAGACAAGGGGATGATGGCTTGATCAACAGCATATTATACTGACCTAGAAGCTTGCAAAAAATTATTTGGAAATTGCTACGGTGTCAAGGAAGTGTGGCTAATGAAAAACATACTGCTGGAGATCCACATTGTTTAACATGTTCTAGAAAAATTAGCTGAAAAAAAAAGAAATATGACGCTGTAGACCATCATGGACAACTAGCCAAGCAATTTATCTTTATTGGATGTATGAGCACTGCCATTTCTGTTAGGACAGTAAAACCTATAAGCCCTCTCTTGGGATCTGAGTTCTGATGAGAATCTCTGGTAACATGTATGTTTGCTTGGCTTGACCTCAATACCTTACAGTAACATCCAGAGAAAAAGTACTAATTTTTGGTTCATTGGACCACAATTGTGGGGGCGCATCTGATCCATGATCTGATGCAGTCTCACATATTTTCTGGATGTAGTGAGGGTGTAGGGCCACAATCGAGGGGGTGCATCGGTTCAAATCTGAGGGGCTTGCCCATTTTTCCTACCTCCCTCTCTCTACGTAAGAAATAGTTTTTGCCAGCTACTATGATCATGGCAGACCCTAATTTTGGATCACTCTTGAGTTGTGTATGTCACTGGGTTTTGCAGGAAAGTGTGTGGACATGTTGTGTTCTGGACTGACAATGCTAGCTGCTTCTGTACAACTTAGTACTCGTATTACAAGAAGTTCACTGTCAATCGCCATTATTATATTGATTACAGAGCATTGAATGTGAGCGCTGTACGAATATTTCCATATGGAAGGTTTTCTGGTAACTACTTTGCTGTCGGTTGGTTGAGAGGGAATCGATTGTGTATGTCTCGAAGTACGTTCTAGGCTTATTAGAGGTGCAAAGCAGTAGGCAGAATTAGCATTATGGGAGTCAGATGTGTAGTTACCAGCTCTGAAAGACTAGCTGTGGAGGCTCAGAAAAGTTTTTTTAATCCAATGATTGAACAGTCTCTAGTTATTAGCATGGTGGCATCTCAAGCTGGTTATATGTTAGGTTTTAATCTGCAGCACTCGTATTTTAGATGGCATCTCAGGTTTGTCCTTCTAAAATAATCTCCTGTCTTACAGAACCTTGTGTTCTCCAACTATGTGGATCAAAGGATGAAACAATTTGCTCGTGTCCTGTTTTTAAGAATGATGCTACATACAGAACTGTCTCATGGTAATAGCAGCATTACCCTAGCTGTCTTTCACTCCGGGCAAGGCAAGACTTGCTTGCTATAGATACTTCAAAAATAATGTACAAGTGCTTAGACATTCTTGTTGCAAAAGTTGGAACCTTTTCACATTTCTTTCTTCAATGATTACATAATTCACTGATGTATGGAAGGACTACAACATCTGATTAGCTTGTTAGTCGATAACTGTTAACTTACTTCAAAATCAAATAGAAAGGAATTTAAACAAAATGCTCTGTTGGGTATTCATGTTCATATCCGTTGTAGTCATAATATAATCTCTCTCCCTTTGATATATCCCTGTTGGCTATCAGCAAAACCCGGCATTCACCATTTACATCATACCTCACACATTTTAGATTCTGCTTCTTTCTCCCTTCTCTGCATCGAAGGATAAGGTTCTTATAAGAGTGGACCAAAGGTAAAACTGTTTTCAAAATCCAATCTGACAAAAATTAAATGGAAAATGCAAGACTAGGATTGTTTGCAACAGAAAGGCCTCCTGCAAGATTGCAAATGTCCCAAGGAAAAAAAGTAAACTGGCATACTTGAAAGACATTGTGTTCATGCATTTATACTGACTTATTTCAGTGTTTTGCAAAATGAAGGAGCTAGAGTTGAGAGACATTCACAATTAACTCAATTATATTTTGTGTGTTCTCTATGATTACACTCTCATGGCACCTCCAGCCATGATATTCGATCAAGTGAAATGCACAGCAGATTTATGCAACGTGTTATAACCACTATGTGCCAAATGCATCAGAAATTAACTCCATATGCCACGCAGTCTGCCTAACTTACAGGTTAGCCTTGTAACGTCAATTTTTAATTCCAAAGGATTTGCCAGAGGCTTTTATTTACATGGCCTAAAGCAGAAGTTCAATGTTGAGGATGAACTTACTGTGTATGATTGTTGATACCATTGATAAATCGAGCTATATTCCCACGCATGTCAGGACATATGACAAGGCTTTGTGAAGGATTATAAGCATGAAGCAATGTCATCATGCTGTCACCATCATCATTTTCCCGGTTCTTCAAGTAATCAACATCTCCAACATACTCAGTTATAATCGTTAAATCTTTTATGAATCTATCTGCCTCTACTGTGAATCTGTTACAATCAAACAGGTACACTGAACCACTGATCAAAATTTACTAACCACAACGAGAACAAAACATATTTAATCTTGAAAGGTCGGAAACTGGATATACATACCCTTCCTTGGGATCGAAAACAACCATGAGAGGAGGCCATTCACCTCTATTCATCATCCTTTTGCACAAATTTAAGGTTTCAGCATCTTCTTTTGACAAGACCTGTACAGTAATCATACTTGAATTTCAATAGACCTGGACTCTATGAATCACTAAACAGCTAACTAGCCAACAGTACGCATCAATCAAAATTAGAAACAGTTACTCCCCCTTCAATCTACATTTCTGAAGTAGAAAAAAAATAAGGAAAATCCTAGAGACTATTGCCCAATTCGTATACATGTGCGCCTACAAATCTATAAAATAGTAATTTCAGCTCAGCTGCAGAAGAGCAGATACAGGTAACTAGAAGCCAGTAAAGTCATCCTTAAAAAGCTGCAATCATCACAACAATCTAGATAACCACAACCATTGACATTTCAAAACGGGGCATCTCTTGTCAAATGCAAGCAATATACAATACAAGGTGGCCTTCTATATCTGTTGATATTACAGCCATAAATCAGACTTAAACATCAAAACCACTGCACTCCCATGTCCCTAATGTTAACGAATTCACAAGGCAAGCACTGAAATATGTCTTATCTTTTTATGTTTTAATTTAAAACAATTGCTTTCCCATTTTTTACCTGCATTCCTCCCTTCTCAAGAGCTGGCTGATTCACAGACCTTGGTGCCATGCCTGGCCGGTAAGTTAGTTCATTGCTGAACTCCGTCCCCGAGGCTGTCAATGCTGTTGCTAGTGATCTCATTTGCTCTAGTCTCTTTTCAGGATCTTCACTCGGACTAAATGGCAACAGCTTCCTCCTCTTCTTCGACACCACTAAACTACTAGACCGCTTTCGCTTCTTCTGAATATCTAAAAACAGGACAGGAAACACGGTAACTAACACCATCCCATTAATCAAAACACAAAGCACATAAACCCCATATTTTTTGTTTACCTTGACTTAGCTTCTGAATCGATTCTGTGGACCGTTGAATGCGGAAGAAATCAATGATTTTCGTTTGAACAAGAGGAAATGCTGCTCATTAAAAAAAAATTCAATAATTTGAGACAAAATCAACCAAAAAAGATTAATTTTCGCAATTAATATTATTAAGAGACTAACAATTCCTAGATTATCAAATGCAACACATTTGCAATTTTCACTTCCTAATTTTTATCTATCATTCCTTTTTTTTCTTTTCCTTCCCAGTTAACAATTTTCAATCCAGTTCCACAGAAAAACCCCCCGAATCAATCCCTTAAAAATTAAGTTTAAATAAAAAAAATCCACCAACCCCATTTCACAAAACCAAAAAATCAACAACAAAACCCCATCAAAAAGCTAAAAAAGGATAATAAAAAAAAAGGAATGAACTTACAATTGGGCATCTTTTGCTTGGAACAAGAAGGACAAAACCAATACCCTTTAGGAACAGCAACAAGAATAGGTCTCAAGCAAAACAAATGAAACCCTTTATCACAGTTATCACAAAGAAGTAGCTCTCCTGGTGACTCTCCTGACCCACATTTTTCACAGTAAACATCACTGTAATCAGCAGCAGCAGCTTTGGATCTAGATATTGGCTTTGGAGCTTGACTTCTCTTGCTTCTCAGCGCCATTTTTGCTGTCGAGGAGGGTTTTCATGTGGGTTTTTTAAGGGTGGAGTTCGGAGACACTGAGAGTGTTTGGCGGGTTTTTTTGATTTCGCGGGAAATGGGGTTTTGGCGCGCGGGTGAGGTTTTCTGTTTTGGAGCCTAAGAGGTTTTTGAGGATTGGGTTTTCCTTGTTTTGCGTTATTAGGCCCAGTACAGGAAAATAATTTGTAAAGATACTTAATTTGTTGCTATATTTTTTTTTAAAAAAAGATATTTTGATATTATAGTAATTTTAAGGATATGTTTGATATTATATTAATTTTTATAATTTTTTAAAAAATAGGTTAAAAAATATTTTTATTTGTAGTTTGAAAAAAATATAAAAAATATATATTTAATTAAAAATATGACGAGATAAATTTTTATATGTAAAAAAAAAAAATACAAATTTTTCATAAATAAAAATATATTATCTTAGCTTATATAAAATCAAGATTTGAAAGGTAATTTTATATATACAATATAAAAAATACGAATTATTTATTTAACCAAATAATTTTTATTTGTGAATGAACAAAAATAAAAACTATTATAATACTAATCAATATCTAAATATCTAATTGAGAATATAAGGCAATCATGTTTCGATAAATTATTATTTACAAATTTCTTTAATAGAAACTTAAATTTAAATAGAAGAAATTAAGATGATACTGAAAATTTACATTAATAAAATAAGTTTAAGTCTCGTATATTTTAATTTTATTATTGTTATGTAATGTGAGAAGGCTTCTATAGCAAGCTTTTTTAGAACTTTCATCGAAGAATTCTGGGAAGAAAAAGAGATTAAATCTAAAACATAAAAATTAAATCAATTTAAATGGAGGTTTTATGATGGTAGATGCTTTACTTATTTATTTTCCTTTTCAAAACAATGTAGCTGTAGCAGGGGACATGTCATTCAGATGGAGCAAATGACATGTAGTGACAAAGTGGGCCTTTGACTTGATGACTTGTATGCTATTGGGCTCAGGTTTCTAGCTATGGTATTATTGGTTTGAGTTTATGGATTCCGGCTCGTTTTTTTTTTACAATTTTTTTTTCTTGATTTTTAAAATCTTATTCCATGCTTACCTGGTAAAACACTTTTTTTTTTCCATTAATTTTGTTTTCCAAAAATAACGTATTTCATAGAGAAACCAAACCCAATCATCTAAAAACATTCAAAAAATTACACAAATAATAGTATTATAAACTATCAAAATGCTCAAATTACAAAACAAGACTCCTTTCCTGCGACAACAAAAAAAGGAGGAAAAAGAAAACGTTCAGATAGCTTCACTCATTTCTGCGAGAATATGTGATTACGAGCTCTGTCGCTGTTGCTGTTGGATTGGGACTTGTGGCTCTCAAGAGTATGATCCTCAAATTATTTGCTCAACGAGTCAGAGCTCACCTTTTGCTTGTTATTTTGTGAGAAATGATATGCAATGAGTAGTTAATGTGCTGTGCAAGGAGCTGGAACAAAGCTGGCAAAGATTGAAGGCGAAATGTACTGAAATTTTGAAGTTAGAAAATGTTTCTGATTTGTAATTTGGTGTCGAAGCATGATTAGGTTCAAGAACATATAAGAAGCACTCTGTTTTTTTCTCTGATTGTCTCCGAAACTTGCTGGTTCTCTCAATCTGATGATTATTGCTGCAATTCATGTCATGCAGGACCAGGACAAAGTCTGTACTGCAAGACCTCGCGTCTTTTTACGAGTGAAGAGGTGAGCATAAGACTCACCACCTTTTGTTTCTTTTTCTGTCCCTTTAAGCAAGGTTGTTAAAATTATAATTTTTACACGGTATGAAAAATACAATATAAATTCGAATTATAAAAATAAAGTATAAAATCATAAAATTATAAAGAATTTTAAAATACATTAATAAAAAATTCATGCTTCAAATAAAAATTCATATATAATTCAAGCACCTTAAAATATATGCTTCAATTCATACATAATTCAAGCATCTTAAAATACATGCTTCAAATAAAAATTCATACATAATTTAAATAATTTTTTATTAGCTATGTCGCACCCGATATCGTGGCGGCCTTAAAAATTTAATATAAATTATGGAAAAAAAGTGGATTTCTAGCATCTTATTCTTTGATAGGGAATGGTCTTGTTTAAGAAGTCTCTACCTAGTATTATGGTCACTAGGAACCCTAACTGGTCAATAGAGATTATATGGTTCGAGATTAATTACGTAAAAGGGAAGATATTATCACCCTTTAAACGTCCTGCCTGAGACAGGCTGCATTGCTAGTTTTGTCTTAAATTGCTAAATGTTTATTAGTTTACGCTATGATAATTTGCTTATAATATTCCTGACTCACCACCTTTTGTTTTCTTTTTCTGTCCCTATAAGTAGGCATGTAACCAAAAAAGGGTTTCAAGATAGCGGTGCAGCCTGTCTAGCCACTAAATGCTGCTTTAGAATGCGGTATTCGGAAAGTCTCGATGTCCACACAACTTTATGAGATGATGCATGTGCTACCATTCATAATAATTTGCTTGTTTTTTTTTTCTTTCTTCTCATCTATATTTTCATGTCAACCCCTATAAAATTTAAAAACAACTCTTTAATTTGTTGGTTCTTTAAATTTAGTTTTTTTTTTTATTATAATTTTTTTTTATCTTGAATGATATATAAAATCGGTGTTTCTTTTCAATTTCACCCCTATCACACTTTTTAATCTTTCAAATTTGATCTCTATTATTTTGATTGCTATTTGTTTTGTTTTGAGTCATTTTTTAAATTGATTTAGGTATGCGATTTCACCCGTCTTAGCTTTTTTTTTTTCTATCAAATTTAATTCATGTTCTTATGATTGCTAATTTTTTAGCCTTGATAGGTTTTTATTTGGGATTATTTTTTAAATTGGTTTTGTTTTATGATTTCATATTCCTTTGTTTTTTTTTCCTATCAAATTTAAACTATGTTATTTTAATTGCTAATTTTTTTTTGACATGTTTTTAAAATTTATATTTTTAATTTAGCTTATAATAAACTTCTTGATAGGACTTGGATCCAGGATTTCAAGGGTTGCAAGCTTTTTTAGATTTGACCAGGTTTAGGATGTATATTCGGGTTTGCTTCTTTTTTACATATGTTTTTCAATTTCATTTTTTATAATTTTTTAAATCTTTAAAATTTGGTCCTTTTTTGAATTACTATTTATTTTATTTGAGAATTATGCTTTTTGATTGAATCAAAGTCAAATATTTTACGGGATGCGACTATTAGAGATTAGACCAGGTTTAAGAGGCTTTTCAGGGTTGCCTTGTTTTTTTCCTTTTTTCTAAATTGATGTTTTTTTTTGTTTTTTTATCCTCTATTTTTTTAACTTTTGTTTTGATATTTTTTTGATTTGATTCTATTGGATTAGTCACCAACAAATATATATATATATATATATATATATATATATATATGGTTTTTAATATATATGATTTTTAAAATTAGACTAGATTTAGAAGATTCGCTTGAGTTTACTTAGTTTTTTCTCTTTTTTTTTTAAGTTGATGTTTTCTGTTTTTTTTTCCTGAAGTTTTACTTTCTTTCTTTGTAGTTTTCATTTAATTAGGTTAGCACTGAGTTATTTGATAATCTGAATAGGTTCAGGTGTGTTTATTTTTGTTGTTTTTTTGTCAATTTATTTATTTATTGTATTATTTAAATTACTACTTAAACCAATGACTTAGGACTTGAATTTATGACCCATCTAAATGGTTATTTCGGTCTGACGCGATCAAATTTTCTCTTAAGCCTGTATCTGCTATACTCGTTTATAAATACATCTATTAGGCCATTCATATATTTTATTTGAGACAGATCCTCATTTAGTTATGATAGGCTAACATATAACCACTCAGAATCACCTATTATTGCAGGTCCGACTACATTTTTTCTCCAGACAACCTGAGAATTATGAATCAATGCAAAGTAATTGCAATGCCGTATTAGCATTTAGTTGCATCCGAGAGCCAGGCTAAGGGAAAATTAGAATTTGATCGATATCTGTATTAACAAGCCATATTATAGCTGAACTAGGTGATGTGAATAAATCTTTAAAACTGGCAATGCTCTTCTCATGATCTACTACTCTGGTGGACTAATTAATTAATTAAAAAGAAGGCTAAACACTTTTTAAATACTACTTATATAGCCTAGCAAGTTTGACATTGTTTCGTTTTCACATTGACAAGAATTTCTTATCCTTTTCAATTATTCACCAAGTAATTAAAGATCTCTAAAATGATCTGTTCCCGAGAAACAGAAATAATTTATGCACTAGAAGGACAAGAATGGTGGAATGATGACCATTTTATATACCAATAGGAGACAGAATATATATATACATATAGAAGTGTGTGTGATATACATATATATATATATATATATGTATATGTATTGAAGGTTTCGTTGAGAATACTCGAAGAAGAAGAAAGGAGAAGGAGCGTGAAATGGACAAAAAAACATCAAGGAACAAAAAAGAAAGGAGAAGGAACGTGGAAAGGAAAGAAAGAGGTGCGATTAAGTGTTCCATACAGTTGCTTTACTAGCCAGAAAAGAACAATTACTTACTCCTATTTGCCTCTGTTTAAAGTAGTATTTGCTCCTTTACTTGCGTTTGTTGTTTCCATATTGTAAAAGAAAAACGCTAAAAAGAGAGGAAACATGGCATTGGCTCTGCATCTAGCCTCTCGTCTTTTGACGTTTTCCTTTTCTTGATTCTTTTCCTGGGAAGAAGAAAACGTTAATTCTATAAACATTAATGACCAATCACAAGCATTCTATTCCTTAGATTCCCTTCTAGAAGATATGGATAAATGCCCATGAAAAAGTATTATTTTATAATTATTATTATTATAGAATAATGTAGCTAGCAAGTAGCAACATAAAAGGTAAGATCAAATAAATATTTCAGTAATTTTGTTTACTCTCTCCTGTTTCTTAAATAAAATGTATTATCCTTTTGTAATTTTTTTTTTTTGGTGGACAAAGAAAGGATGAAAGTTTATGATCAGACTTGCTAGGCTATAAAGGAAATATTAAGTATGAAGAAGTCTAGTGTTTAGACATTCATAATAATTACTTCACACAGCCACTTTTCAAGATTTTTTCACTTCACCTAGCTAGTTCAGGTACAACTTAGCCTGGTAGTACTGATATCGATAATCTTCTAATTTTCCATGAGTCTAGTTCTCAGATGCAACTCAATTCTAATAATACGGCATACCATGCAAGTTTGGAATCAACTCATAATTCATGAGATTGCCTTTACAAGCCAACAAACGCACAACAAACAAGCTGCTAGAGAGGCTGTGAAAAGCAATACAGCCAATCTTTGGTGTGAACTTTATACAGGTTGTTCCCAGAGTAGTCTTTAATAATAAAGAAAGTGTCATGAAACTCAAAGTAAACATGATTATCACGAGCAAATTTTTAAACTGAGATAAGATTTTTTGCTATTTGGGGCACTACAAGAATGTGTCAAGAAAAAAGGATTTGGAAGATGTTGATAAAGAGAGAGTACCGGTGTGAGTGATATACAAACCTGATCCATCACCAACTTGAATTTAATTATTGTCTGTGTACTCTTCTCCACCACAAATATATATTAAGGTTGCCGATATTGTTCATGAGATGGTGCTTTGCTCTTGAATCAGGATGCCATTCTAAGGCAGATGTTTGTTGTTGTTGCTGTTGTTGATGAGTGGAGAAATGAGCTTGTGCCTTGCGACGAGGAGGTGGTGGCAAGAAGGAGAGGATCATAACGTTTATAGCATATGTCCCAACCAATCACATAACTGACACTAAGTTTCAAAATTACAGGGTGAAGTAATACCTTTACCAAGACCACGAGATTGGTTGCTAAAATGACACCCCTCGGCGCCATTTGTTTGAAAGAAATTTTCACTTCGATGATTTCCATAGACAGGTGGTTGTCGTTAAGCAACACGAACAAATATAGGAGAGATAGGAGCGGACTATGAGTGGTGTTGAATATGTGCCTCGCACATAAATAACATATAGTAAACCTCTTCCGATGTAAGTGAATCATCACGAAAAAAGATTGTAATTACAAGAGAGTTATATTCTAGTCCTAAACCAGCATGAATGTATGTGATGATATCATCAGGTTTTAGAGGTAGTCCAGCAACAGCAAGATTATATTCAAGTTGTTTAATGTTCATGAAATATTCACTTGTTGTTTTAGTAGTTTTACGGGCTAGCTGTAGAGAGTTGACACCATATCTAGATTTCTTGAGCTCTAGATTGAGATGCAAAAACAGTAGTAATGGCCTGCCATAACTCATGAGAAGTGGATTAGTTGGAAACCTGTGCAAGAACTTCACCAGTAAAAGAGGCATTGAGACAATTAAGAATAGTGGATTAGGAGATTGTGTTCCATTTTCAGTAGTAGTTTCTTTTGATGACTGTTTGAGAGTACCATCTACATAGCCAAAAACCTTTTGGCCTTTCAGATATGGAACCATGGTAGCTTTCCAAATAGGATAGTTCAGACGGTTAAGTTTAGTGATTTTGAGAGATGAGGTGGAATTGAAAAGAGAGAGCTGGTTTGTCTGAGCATCAAATGATGTTGGGACTAACATCATGAAGGAAAAAAAGAAGAAGAAGAAGACGTTTGACGTTGGTCTTTGGCTTCGATACCATATAGAAACTTATACAGAATGATAGAATAAAGATTGTTTTTCATATTTCTTTCCAAGATTACAACGGTGTATGTATAATACAAAAGATCAATATTCCCTTATTTGGATCCAATTTCCTGTGGATTTCATATATACAGTAAAGATTGAATCCCAAGATTTCAGTCTTCTTTTCTTATGCATGATCAGTGATAGTAGCCTGTAACGTTGACCTAAAATCTTCAGTTACTATAGCATCTTCAGTTGCAATTCAAGTTGTGGGTGAATCTGCAGTTACAGGTGTATAATCTGCAGTTATAAATGCAGATAATTCAAAAGTGTCCTATAGGATAGAAGTGACAGACATAGAAAAAACAGAAACATGTTTGAATAATGAAACAGAGATGGAGAATAAATTCGGGATAGTTTTGCAGTGAATTTTTATAACTTTAAAATATAGATGAATTATGAAGTACATAAAGACATATCTCCATCGATTTCTGATGTCTTGAGACAATAACTAAATGCAACCGGAGGGGATTAAAAAAAAAAGGAAAAGAGAATTATGTGTTCCATACAGGTGATGTCTTAGCAAAAAAATGATTACACCTCTTGCCTCTTTTTAAGAAGAAGATATTTTGGGAGTGTGGTAACGGTTGCTTTTCAAATAGTTTTTTGTGTCAAAAAGCATGTCAATAATATTTTTTTATTTTTTAAAAATTTTTTTTGATATCAGCACATCAAAACGATCTACAAAGTACAAACCGCACTCAATTTTAAAAAAAAAAACATTTGAAATTTTTAAAAAAGCAGGTTGCACTGCAGTGCCAAACGCGGTAATAATCTAATTCTTTACTTGCAATTGTTATTGTCATACAGTACTGAGAGAAAATACAAACATAGATATTTTCCTGTTGTGTCGAAAGCTTTCACTTTTGTAAAAATGAGAGCAAGGGTATCAAGCAACAGTATTGGTTTGCTAGTCCTACATATACAAACTTCAAAAACCGTAACATCAATCAATAAGATTTCAACTTTCAATTTCTCTTTCCGACTATATATTCTCTCTCAGCTAAGTTATCATAGTTCGCGGCGAAACTTTAACAAGCATCAGCTTATAAAGAGGGAAATGCATATTAATTTCTGGAATGATATTAGCTAAATTTCATCTGTCAGCTTTTGTTTTAATATGTTATTCATTTCTTTTGTACATATCGGATATTGTACACAGCTTTACATTTTTTGAATCTGATGTTGCAGTTTTGTTTCAATTGTGTTTAATTTGATTGTTTCAATTCATATATATATATAGGACGATACAGATGGAGGCCCTCTTACCAAGTTTGAAGAAACTGTGGAATGAATGGCAGCTGCAAGCATTGGTTTTGCTTAGCCTCTTACTCCAAGTAATACTAATCCTTCTCGGCAATCGTAGGAAGTATATTAACAAAACTTGGATCAAGATTATTGTGTGGCCTGCTTACTTACTCGCAGATTTAATAGCAACAACTGCACTTGGTATCCTCACAAATCGATTCGCTTATCATTCTGGGCCTTTGGATGCACAGCTCGAGCTCACAGCATTTTGGGCACCTTTTCTCTTACTGCACTTGGGGGGGCCTGACACAATCACTGCGTATTCTGTGGAGGACACCGAGTTATGGTCAAGGCACTTGCTTCAACTGGTCGGCCAGACAGGATTTGCATTTTACATCCTGTCCGCAGGGTGGACAGGTTCCCGCGTTTCATTTCTAACAATTCCAGTAATGTTGGCAGGGCTGATTAAGTATGGAGAAAGAACATGGGTCCTGTGGTCTGCAAGTTATGAGCAGCGTAGTAAAGCATCAACATCCCCTCATCATAATATGTTTGAGTCTATCTCTGATGTTCAAGATTATTCTAATATTTCAGATGATAAATTGCTTCAAGTCTCCTACGGGATGTTGAAGATGGCTAAGTGTCTCTTCGTAGGTGTTCCAATAACTGCAAGAGAAACGTCCATTTTGCCTAGCCATCAAGAAGCGACCTCAAATCCTTTGAAGAAAATATATCCTAAAGATGCTTTTAAGGTAACTGAAATGCAGCTTGGATTTATGTATGACCTGCTGTATACGAAGGCACTAGTGTCCTACACCCCCTGTGGAATTGTCTTGCGGCTCACCAGTTTTCTTCTCACCAGCATTGTGCTGCTGTTATTTTCTTTGGCCCCCCACAGCGTACACAAGTACTCAAAGGTCGATCTTTGCATTACTTTTTCTTTGCTTGTTGTGGCAATTGTTTTGGAGCTTTATGCGGCACTTGCATTCCTTTTCTCAGACCGTACTCTTGTCTGGATGAGAAAACATAATTTCCCTAGCATCTCACGGTACATTACTTCTCTCCCAATACATAGAAATCATAGATGGTCAAATTACATGGGTCAATTCAATTTGCTAAGCTACTTCTTCAACGAAAAACCCATGGGTTTTCGTGGAATCTTAGAGCTCTTGAAAATCAACGAAAAGCTAGAAAAACAACGATATGCTACTTATCCTCAAGTCCCAGAGGATTTGAAGGAATGGTTAGTCATGCATTCCATTAAATTTAGGGATATGTTAAAAAAGGGTCCGGAGGATGTTAAGCTTATGTCCAGGAGTGCGAGAGGAGCTGCATCGTTGGAATCTTTCTTGCCCAACGCAGATGATCAGACCATTCTGTTCATGAGTTGTTTTACAGAGTTTCATCAAACAATCATTATTTGGCACATCGCTACAGAGCTCTGCTATCACCTAGATCATGACTATTTCACCCAAAAAGAAATCACACCATCCAGTAGTGCAGAAACTGCTGTATTGAACTGGAAAATGAGCAAACGCATCTCCAGATATATGATGCATCTCCTCGCCATTTCACCTGAAACGTTGCCATCCAGTGGGGAAATCGGCCATGTTAACTTTAACCGCACTTGTGATGAGGGCAGGATAGAAATTGCATCATTTGATAAAGTCGGCATCCAGAGAGAGAGAAAACATAAGATTAAAATCGAGCTTCCAAAAGGTTGTACGAGCAGCACAAAGATTCAATTACAGAAAAAAGCCAAATCTTGAAACAACTGAATGGATCCCTTTTATCCTTGGGGTGCGTGCTTGCTAAACATCTGATAGAGAGCATGCGGGAGAGGCCTGAAGAAGAGGTGAGCATCCGTTTAATCTTTTTTTTTTCATTTTATTTCCTTTTTCTTTTAGCTTGTAATTCATTATTTCTTCACGTACATGTTGTCAGCGTATGGAGAGAAAATGGAACGCAATTGCCGGATGCTTGTTCGAATTCCTTGTCTATGCTGGAAGACAGAGCAGTGGGAATCAGCACGCACAACAGCTTAGACAAGGTGGAGAGTTTCTCACTCATTTCTGGCTTCTCTTTGAGGAGCTGACGTTTCTCGATTATTCCCCTGCATCGCCAACAACGACTAGTTAAGATGAAGAGGAGTTGATTTAAAACAACCATCTCTTTCCTGGGAAAAGAGACTCTAATTTTGTACGCTTGCAAAAGAGAAACTATGATATATACTTGGTAAACTTGCAGTTATGAACAAAAGTTATATTTTTCTTCTTCAAATCTACTTTTTGCGGCCTAAACTGCCAATCAAATTCATAGTTCATAAGGTGTTTTTGGGACTGCTTTACTTGGGAATTTTATTTGACAAATACATGAAAATTTTTTTTTTATATATATATATATATAACAATGAATGATTTAACATACTCTTGATTATATTTAATAAAATACGATTACTCTTTTTGCTACATTTTATCATGTTGTACTTAATATTGTGTATTGAATACCCTGTTTTTTAAATCATCATCAAACTTTATGATAGTCAAAATACTTATTAATATCCCATCATGTGACTTATCAATAGTTTTGATAATGCAACTATAAGGGGTGTAGCCCAACTAATCATATCTTGGGTCTGCTTACTAGAGATCACTGGTTCGAGTTTCACAAACCTCAAGATCACTGGAGGCTTATATGGTTGTTAATTTCAGAGCTCGTGAGATTACTCAAGATACACATAAGATAATCGGACACCCACATTAATAAAAAATATATATATAGTTTTAATAATGCTCTTTCATAAATTTCAGAAGTTTCCAAGCACTTTTAGTTTTGGAAAAAGCATACTTAATATTATTTATTTATTCATTCGCCAATATCTTTTCTAATATTTATGAAAATACTTTTCATGAACATTTTTAATATGAGGTTTGTGTTAAATCAATATCTTAAACACACAAGTAAAATAAGACTTTAAATATTGGTTCAGATTAAGGATACAGATATAGAGAAATAATAATAAATACTTCAAAGATTAATAACAATATTTAAACATTAATACTTTAAATCAAAATTAAAAATAATTTATATAAATAATAAATGTATACTATGTTCTCTTTGGACCATGCAATGATATATAAAATAACCATAATGACATTAATAAAATTTGACAATATTTAGTAATTATATATGTATTAATTAGATGCATTTACTATCTTTGAATATATTAATAAAATTGATAGCACATCTTTATTATTAACAATTATGTTCATTAATCATAATAACATGTAGCCAACCTTTGGATAATCTTAAAATGTCTTATAACAATGAACTTTGATTTTATAAGTATCAAAAATAATGAGTAATTGGAAAAGAAAAAACTATACAATTCAAAACCTTTTTGTTTTAAGCATTTGATCACTTTGATGATTAACAAATCATTCATGAATTCCAAATTGTAAATATAATACTCAAACATAAATATTATTATAACTTATAGTCATGATTTATAATGCTCTTAATTTTATCTTTATTAACTAATTATGCTCATATACATTTAAACAATAATTATTTATTACCTCACATCCAAGTTCTTTGTTGCAAAATAATTTGCTTCATTAATCTGTACAATAAAAATTTTGATTATTCAATCTTATTTCTAGTGTGATGTATTTAATATTTCCTAATGAAACTTGTAAATTATAATTACAAGACCTTCGACCTCCCGTAATATTATACTTTTTATTCCCGGAATCCTTCACGGGCTATGAACCCTAGCTAGTTCAAATCGGTTTTTTGATAGTAGAATAAGCAAAATTAGGCATTTAGTATTCTCTTTCTATGATAAACTATAAGCTTTGGTAATTGAATATATACTACCACACGCTGACAAATCATAAAATTGCAGTTTAAGCATAGTTTTTTTATATATTCAATACGTTCACGTCAAGTTAATTATTTAATTAAATACTTTATCTATCATCAATTATGAAAATATAAACAATAATATTTCCCAAGAATAATTTATATATAAAATTATTATGATGGACAATGAAAGAATAAAATAAAATCCCTCAATTAAAATCTAAGGATTCATAAGATATTGGGAGAAACAATAATCTTTGAATAGAAAAAACGTAAGTTCCTAAAACTACAGCTCTTACACCACAAGTAAGCAATTCTTGAATTCTTAAACATGAGTAATCAAATATATAAATTATAATGATTTTCATATTTAAATAATTATTTGAAAAAAAGTGTACTTTATTCCATAACAAGCCATGTAAGAGAATAAATTCTAAATGTGAATTGATAAAGAAAAATATTTTCTATTATAATCCTCAATTATTTTTACTTATGTTCTGATAGGAAAAAAAAGTACAATTACAGATAAAAAAAAGATAAGAGAGGACTAGTTTTCTGAATAAACTTGTTATATATTATACATTCATCATGTATGCCGTTATTAAATAAAAAATTATTTTTTTAAATTAACTAATAGGATTTTAATATTAATTTTTATTAAAACTTTTAAGAACTCATTATCTCTTTCATCTGAACCAAATCTAACAAGGTTGACATTGTTTCATTCCCCCCATCAATACGGATTTTTCGTCCTTTTCAATTATTCACCAAAGAATTAAAGATCTCTCAAAGAGTTTCGTCAATTGGACAAGAATGGTAGAATTATAATGACCATTCTATATACCTAAAAGAGAGAGAATTCAAACACACACACACACACATTTATGCATATTGAAGTTCTCGCGGTGAAGAAGAAGAAGAAGAAGTAGCGTGAAATGGACAAAAAACATCAAGGTTTTAAAAAGAAAAAAGAGGAGAGAATAATTAAGTGTTCCATGCAGGTGCTTTGCTTGCCAACAAAAGAACAATTATTCCTATTTTCGTCTGTTTAAAGTAGCATTTGCTTCTTTACTTGCCGTTGTTACTTTGCATATAGTAAAAGCAAAAAAAAGCTAATAAAAGGAAGCATTCTGGTCCTTCGGTTCCTGTTAAAAGATATGGATCAAGCCTCCTGAAAATATTTTATTGTATTTGTTACTCTTTTTTAAATACATATATCGTTGTCCAAAAGTCACAAATAAATAGAAAAGTGAGCGTAGATGTTTGATTTGATATAATAATTACAACTCAAGGTAAACATGTAATCAAACAAATCTAGCATGAATACTAAACAATATGTATTAACTTGCATAACATATAGAAAAATTAATAATCCTAATATGCATTCAAAATTTATATAGAAGTTATACTTAAACAAAATTAGTTTAGGATATTTACAACAACTCTTAGAGTATTATATTTTTTTTGTTATCAATGATAATTTTTTTTATTTTTAAATCTTAATTGTTTCTCACTTGGTATAAATAAACTAATTTTAACTTGGAAGTTCTTTCGATTCAATTTTAACTTTTAACCTTTTCCTATATAAACAATAAGGTAAACCTTTTTTTTTTAAGTGGGATAAAGGGTTTTGGGTTTTCTTCAAAACATACCAACAAGGGTTATTTTAATTTCTTATTTATCTAAAATTTATTTAAATCATATTAATTTTTCATATTAAAGAGTTTATCTTAGAGATCAAATTCCAACCAAGTTTTAACCTCAAAAGTAAATTAACCTCACTTTTAATTTGACTTTAAATATGTACATTGACCATGATTTTAAACAATTTTTTCAACATATATAGAATAATGTAGCTTTAATTGAATTCTCACAAGATGGCATAGCACGCAAGTTCGGAATTAATTCATAATTTTCATGGGACTGCCTTGTGAAAAAGTGAAGAAGAAAGGAGGAGGAACATAACATCAGCATTCAAGGACCAAATTAAAAAATTTATTCTTGTAAAAGGTCCAGTTCGTCGTAAAAAATACAGTGAAATCACCTTTCCTGTTCTTTCTCTTGACCTGCTACTAAGAAGGACAGTATCTTTGTATTTGTTTTCATCCAAATTATCATTCTCTTAATGGAATTCTGCTTACTAATAAAGCTCTCGGTTGTTCATAGCAAAAGAACAATAAAACCTATTGCCTCTTTTTAAAAACAATGTAATTTTCTTCTTTACTTTAATTAGCTATTTTCATACAGTGAGAGCAAAATAAAACATAGATGTTTGCCTGTTGTATTACAAGCTTTCCCTTTCATAAAAATTCTTTTCTTGAGGAGAGCAAGGGTATCAAGTACTCACGATATTCGTTTGCTAGCTAGTTCTATACATGTAAACTTCAAGAACCATAACATCAATCAACAAGGTTTCATCTTTCAATTTCTCTTTCAGAATATTCCCTCTCAGCTGAATTATCATATTTCGCGGCCGAAATTTAACAAGCACCATCTTCTAAAGAGGTAAACGCATATTAATTTCTGGAATGATGTTAACTAAATTCCATATGCATTCTACTAGGTGAACGCATGTTGTCAGCTTCGATTTTCTTTATGTTCATAATATTTATTGAAGTAACTTCATTATTTTCTATTTTTTTTTAATGACTTAAAATGTATATATACATATCTACTTTACTTTTTTTGAATCTGATTGTTGCAATTTTGTTTCAATTGTTTGTATAAATTTGATTGTTTCATTGCATATATATAGGACGATACCGATGGAGGCACTCTATCCATGTTTGAAGAAACTGTGGAATGAATGGCAGCTGCAAGCATTGGTTTTGCTTAGCCTCTTACTCCAAGTAACACTCATCCTTCTCGGCAATCGTAGGAAGTATGTTAACAAAATTTGGATCAAGATTATTGTGTGGCCTGCTTACTTACTCGCAGATTTAATAGCAACAACTGCACTTGGTATCCTCACAAATCGATTTTCTTATCATTCTGGGCCTTTGGATGCACAACTCGAGCTGACAGCATTTTGGGCACCTTTTCTCTTACTGCACTTGGGTGGGCCTGACACAATCACTGCGTATTCTTTGGAGGACAACGAATTATGGTCAAGGAACTTGCTTCAACTGGTCGGCCAGACAGGATTTGCATTTTACATCCTTTCCGCAGGGTGGACAGGGTCCCGCGTTTCATTTCTAACAATTCCAGTAATGGTGGCAGGGCTGATTAAGTATGGAGAAAGAGCATGGGTCCTGTGGTCTGCAAGTTATGAGCAGCGTAGTAAAGCATCAAAATCCCCTCATCATAATATCTTGCAGTCTATTTCTGATGTTCAAGATTATTCTAATATTTCTGATGATAAATTACTTCAAGTCTCCTATGGGATGTTGGAGATGGCTAAGAGCCTCTTAGCAGGTGTTTCAACAACTGCAATAGAACCGTCCATATTGGCTAAACATCAAGAAGTGACCTCAAATCTTTTGGAGAAAATGTCTCCTAAAGATGCTTTTAAGGTAATTGAAATCCAGCTTGGATTTATGTATGACCTGCTGTATACGAAGGCACTAGTGTCCTACACCCCCTGTGGAATTGTCTTGCGGCTCACCAGTTTTCTTCTCACCAGCATTGTGCTGGTGTTATTTTCTTTGGCCCCCCTCAACGTACACAAGTACTCAAAGGTCGATGTTTGCATTACTTTATCATTGCTTGTTGTGGCAATTGTTTTGGAGATTTATGCTGCACTTGCATTCCTTTTCTCAGACCGTACTCTTGTCTGGATGAGAAAGCATAATTTCCCTAGCATCTCACGATACATTACTTCTCTCCCAATACATAGAAATCATAGATGGTCAAATTACATGGGTCAATTCGATTTGCTAAGCTACTTCTTGAACGAAAAACCCATGGGTTTTCGTGGAATCTTAGAGCTCTTGAAAATCAACGAAAAGCTAGAAAAACAACGATATGCTACTTATCCTCAAGTCCCAGGGGATTTGAAAGGATGGTTAGTCATGCATTCCAAGAAATTTTGGCGTGTAATTAAAGAAAGTCAGAGCATAGAAAGTAGGGGTGTTCACGGTCCGGTTCGGTCCGGTTTTAACATAAAAATTCAACCGAACCGGAAAATACCATTTCTTGTTAATATAACCCGAACCGAACCGAAAACCGGTTTAAACCGAACCGGTTTTGTTCGGTTCGGGTCGGTTTTTTAGCCTTAGAAACCAGAAAAACCGAAACTAATAAAATAAAAGAAAACTTTTGGAGGAAAGGGAAGGGGGAGGGTGAGTGGGGTGAAATGTTTTGGGGAAAAGGGAAGGGAGATGGTGAGTGGGGTGAAATGTTTTGGGAAAAAGGGAAGGGGGATGGTGAGTGGGCTGGAAAGGTATTGGAAGGGGGGCCGGCGGATTAAATTGTTGAAATAAGTCAATTAAATTGTTGAAATGCGTTCCAAAGGGAAGGGAGGTTCGGTTTAGTCCAGTTCAATCGGTTTAAGCTTTTTAAAACCGGAACCGAACCGGACCCGGTGGTTTTTTTAAAATTTTTAATCGGTTTATTCGGTTTTTTTATCGGTTCGGTTTTTTCAGTTATTTTTTTTTCGGTTTTCTCGGTTTAATCAGTTGGTCGGTTTTTTTGAACACCCCTAATAGAAAGTATGATGGCACTTTCGTGGAGAGGATCTGTATCGCTGCGTTATATGTTGCCCAAGGACACCGTTTATATATTAAGTACTGGAATAGAGTTACAGCAGACAATCATAGTTTGGCACATTGCTACAGAACTATGCTATCACCTAGATCATGATTATTTCACCCAAAGAGAAACCAGACCATCTGGTAGTGCAGACACTGGTGTATTGAACTGGAAAATGAGCAAGCGCATCTCAAGATATATGATGTATCTCCTCGCCATTTCACCTGAAACGTTGCCGGCAAGTGGGGCAACTGGTCAGATCAACTTTGAAGGCACTTGTGATGAGGGCAGGAAAGAAATTGCATCATTTGAATCAAAGTTAGATGATCAAGTCTGCACCCTGAGAGAAAGAAAACATAAGATTAAAATCGAGGCTTCCAAATGGTTGTACGAGCGGCACAAAGATTCAATTACTGGTGAAAATCAAATAGAGCAACAACTGAGTGGATCCCTTTTATCCTTGGGGTGCGTGCTTGCTAATCACCTGACAAACTGCTTGCAGACTAAGCCTGAAGAAGAGGTGTCTCCTACATATCTATGTAATCTTTGTATTTAATCTCCCTTATTCCTCCCTTCTTTTTGTTTGTAATGTATTCCTTCTTCACGTATGTGCTGTCAGCGCATGGAGAAAAGATGGGACGCAATTGGCAGTTGCTGGTTTGAATTTCTATACCATGCCGGAAGACAAAGCAGCGGAAATCAGCACGCACAGCAACTCAGACAAGGTGGAGAGTTTCTCACTCATATATGGCTTCTCTACGAGGAGTTGACGCTTCTCGATAAATTGTCAACAGCAGAGGCGGACAGAAATGAGGGAGAATAAAAAGCTCTGTCGAGAAAGTTTGGTCTTATCAAGCATTACTCTCCGGCGAGCTGGTGCGTGTATAATCATGCAAGGCCTGTAAACTTTGTTGACCATTTGTCACGTGCCAAGAGAGTCATAAAAATAACATCCGAACATTTCAACATATTGATTTTTACTGTGAAGCAGCTGCCCAAAAATGGATACTGTCTGTCATGTTTGTTTTTAGAATAAGTTTAATTATTTGCATTTGTTGTGATATGGGTTAAATTAATTTTTTTAGCATAAAAAAAATTGTTCAAGTATTATTCACATGTTTTCTAATAAAAAAGTAAATTTAAAATATGATGTATAGCAAATAATATCTATTTAAAAAATATTGATATGATAATATGTCTGTTTTTTAAATATTGAGTAACAATATACCAAATTAACTAGTTAAATATGTTACTTGGATTATGAGACCGTAATAACCCTATAAAAAAATAAATTATAAAAGATAAATTCTAATTAACTCAATGTTAAAAAAAATGATTTTATTAAATTAAAAAGGATATAAAAACTAATGGAATTAACCTGTTAAATTTGCGACTCGAGTCATGAAATCGAGATAATTTAATATAAAATAAATCCAAAAATATTATAAAGTTCAAATTCCAATCAACACATGACCTGGATAATAAAACTGGAATAATTTCATAAAAAACAAGTAAAAAAATAATAAAACTCTATTTTCAATAAATTAAATTTTAAAAGTTGAAATTGAGAGGAAAAAAACTAAGTCCATGAAACAAGATAACTATACATAAAGTAAATAAAAAAAATTATAAAAAAATATAATTTTAAAAATAATATAATATTAAAGGTTAAAATTAAAAAAATAAAAAAAATGAGTTGTCGAAGATAAAATTATAAAAAATAAAACACTATTTAGTAAATAATATTTTATGTATATGGCTACCGTAATTATTATATAATTTTCCCTACTCTCTCTCTCTCTCTCTCTCTCTCTCTCTATATATATATATATATATATATATATATAGTCAAGAAGAGAAACTTGCTTTTAAAGATATCTTCAACATTAACAAAAGCAGCAGCAGCATAACCTATCAGCATTTGTCTCGCCTCTTATACTCTTAACTTTCCCCACTCTATATTAGGTTTCATCTACCAGCAGATACCCCTTGAACACAAGTTGAAGATCGATCGAGTTACTGGTCGAACCAATAGATTATAGGCGGAGTGCAGAGTCAAACAAGCTCGTAATTTCTCTGTTCTTTTATAAATACTTGAGTTGACCAATCTAACCCATTAATCAGATTTAGCTATGATTGTACTCATCATGTTTTCCATCCAATTTAGATTTCGTGACGCTATCACACACGATGGTTGCTTACAATCAATTTAATAAAAATGCAATAATTCATGAATCAATCTATCATTCTTGTCTTGCTTGGTTGCTCAAAAGCAAAGAACAGAGAGAACGTCTGCAGAAAACCTTATCAGTGAAGCTTCCTGCCATCTTCTTGAGAGAGATTCCTTGCTTCGCAGTCTGATAAGACTTCAACGAGAAAATCTTTCTTAAAGCCCATTTCAATGCATGCATCTGGGCTTCAAGGTGTCGTCTGAATAATCTTACAACCATCACGACGATCACACCAGAAACAGTCCCAGATCAAGTCTTGACCAAATACTATCCAATAACTTGTTCATACTTACAAGTTCTTTATTTATTCTTTTTATCCTTAAATATTAAGCAAATAAAATGTTTTTCCATGACTTCAAGAGTTATACTGGTTATTTATCAACGAGGATCTGTCTTGGTATTTAAAAACATCCCACAGAAATTAAAAATCGTGAGGGATATGCGAACCCATAAAAGGAACCCAGAACATCCGATGACTCGGCTAATTCTTGAGTGCTTACTTGTTAAAAACGGAAACTTAGGCTACTTCACTGTTGCGTGTTGGATTAGTTTTTCTTGGTCATTATGATAACATGAATGAATATTCCTTTTTGACCCAGTGGGTTTTCAGCTTGCCTGTGCACTTTGGGTTCTTAAATTGCTTCTCATGTTGTTTCTTCTATTGATATTTTTTACAAGTGTTTTTTTTTATATATATAATTTTAATGTTAAAATTAAAAAATTATATATTATTATAATATATTCTATATTTAAAAATACCTATAAAAAATATTTTACATTCCAATACTAAATGACACTCGTTGTTTATTTAGGTTATTTTTATTGTAACTATATTAAATCATTTTCTTAAATCATTTTCAAAAGTAATTTAAACATATGATTAAATAGAAGTCTTAGTAAAAATATAAAATCTAAACCATTATTATTAAAATTGGCTTGATTATGTAATTTAATTTGATGACTTCATCTAGTACTTGATCAAAACTAGATTTCAAAATTAATTAAATGGGAGGTAGGTAGTGTTTGGTATTATAACTATATTTTAATATATATTAAAATAATAATTTTTTAAAATTTATTTTTAATATTAGTACATTAAAACAATTTAAAAATATCTAAAAATTAATTAATTTTTTTAAAAATAAAAATAAAAAAACACAAGCATGTCGCAATATCAAATTTGGTATTAATATATTGAATTCAATCAACACCAAGTTTAATTTAAAAAATTTAAATAATATTATTTAAACTGTAAAAAAATAACTTTTTTATGAATTAATACAATTGAACCTTTCAATTCTTGATACGGTCTTGAAATTTAACTGAAATTGTTTTTTTTTTTTTTTAAATGCAAGGATGGCATTGGAGTTTTTAAACTATAGGGATAGGAGTGAAATATCGATGCATGTACATGTGTGAAAACATAAGTTACCCGGAATTTCATATAGGATATATAGCCCTTTGATTTGATCTCACCCTCTCTATCATCATCCACTACACATCTAATTCCATTTTTTCTCTTTATATATCTAACCTTCGATCATCATCATCTCTCGGATTTTTGCATCCACTGATCTCCCTTTTGAGATTTTCTAAGTTTGCTCCTTGATCAATTCAAGGTAGAGCTTTCAGTCTTGAAACATTTATGTTTTTTTCTTGATTTGGTTCACTGGTGATTGGCTGGCCAGATCAGGGAGAAACAGGAGGAACAACATGGGGTTTCTTGGAAAATCTTGTAGGGGCTTTTTGTTTCCCATTTGTTGACTTGTTGGCAGAGAATTTAAAGAAAAAATAAAGGGTCTGCAGAAACAGAGGATATTGAACCAGAGAAGCAGGGGAGACTGAGAATTTGAGATTTGGGTATGGGCTCTTTGATAAATTCTTGGACTTTATGGTGTTAATTTTGTATAGATCATAAAAAAAATTATCCATTTGAAATATTAAAATCCAGTATGCAAGTGTAATTAATTCTTACTCCTTGCCAGAGCTTTTTTCTTGAGTGATTAGAATTAATTTCTTGCGTCATGAATTTTAATATATTTGCAGCTATGATGATGGTGATGTTGATGATTAAAGATAAAAATTGAAAATTGATACACTTTTCTGCACTTGATCATCGAATGGAACCACCCCATTTTGTGTACAAGGAAAATCTTTTGCTTTTTGAAACTTTGAGACCCTCTTTTGGTTGGAATGTAAAGATGATTGATTTACTAGTTGCGGCCACTGTTGGTTTGATCAAAATATCTCCGTCCATGATCATGCTAACTAGTTTGGATTTGTGGTTTATCTTAGCTTTCGAGGAGTTTTCATTTGCATGGTGTTTTTATTTTGGAGGTTTGATTTGAGAATTGAACTTTGCTGATAGATTTATAATTTAAGGTAAATACTTTTTGGCTGAGATTCTCTTACTGTGAAAAGTTTTAGTTCTTAGTACGATGTTGGATTACAATGTGGTGATGTCGGTATCTGTTTGTCTGTTTTTATTTAGCAATTTAAATCCTCTACCCTGCAAACATTCAGGCACTGCGACAGTTTGGCAATGCCCATGGATGCCACTACGAGTGGAACCCCAACTATACAATACCATAACATCAATGATCAGCCTGTCACTGTCACAGCCATTGTTGCTGTTCCTGTTTCAACATATCAGCGAAATCAGCGCCATTGTTTTGGGGACTTGATTCCTGGAGAATTCCCGTTAGCTACCAATCCATCAATTGTCCTTCATGTTCTTACTGCGTGTAACTTGGATCCTCAAGATCTTGCAAAACTAGAGGCAAGTGATATTTTTCTTTGACTTGTGACTGTGAAGCTCTTTTTTATTTGGTAGAATTGATAGTGCTGCTGATTTGATTTCCATTGTGCATATTGCAGGCAACATGCTCCTTCTTTAGGCAGCCAGCAAACTTCCCCCCCGACAATGAATTATCCATATCAGAGCTTGCTGCTCTGGATATGTGTCAAAAAAGAGCCATATTTAAGCCAATGGCACCTGAAGAACGCCAAGATTTGAAACAAAGATGCGGGGGCTCGTGGAAACTGGTTCTGCGATTTTTGCTGGCTGGAGAAGCATGTTGCAGGAGGGAGAGATCCCAGGCAATTGCAGGACCTGGTCACAGTATTGCTGTGACATCGAATGGAGTAGTTTACTCCTTTGGCTCTAATAGCTCAGGACAACTTGGGCATGGCACCACTGAAGAGGAGTGGCGACCTCGGCAAATCAGGTTGCTCAACCTCTACAATCACTTCTTACACCATGCATTGTTAATTGAGGAAAATGCAAAGATTGATTGCTTTGCTAGAGAAAGTTAATGGAATTTCACTGTGTTGCAGATCCCTCCAAGGCATTCGAATTATCCAAGCAGCTGCTGGACCTGGTAGGACAATGCTGATTAGTGATGCTGGGCAGGTTTATGCCTTTGGAAAGGATTCCTTTGGTGAAGCTGAGTACGGAGCTCAAGGATCTAAAATGGTTACAACTCCACAGCTGGTCGAGTCCTTGAAAAATATATTTGTGGTGCAAGCTGTGATAGGAAATTTTTTCACTGCTGTATTGTCCAGAGAAGGAAGGGTTTATACATTTTCTTGGGGAAATGATGGCAGAATTGGTCATCAGACAGAACCAAATGATGTTGAACCCCATCCTTTGTTGGGGGCACTTGAGAACATTCCAGTGGTACAAATTGCAGCTGGATACTGTTACCTTCTTGCTCTGGCCTGTCATCCTAGTGGCATGTGAGTGTTTCTTAATCATGCAACATTGCAAAAGAAAAAACTAAAAATTTTCTTTGGAATTTACTTTTTAACCCGGGATAAGAATTAAGTTCTGTTTAAGATTGTCCACAATTTAATATTTCCTACTAACCATTCCAAAATCCTTGAGATATATTCTTTTGTCTCATCACTGTTTGGTCATGACTGCTATTGAACTGGCTACAGCAGTTTAGTTTCTCATCTTTTGTGTTATATTTTGGATGTATACCAGGTCAGTATACTCTGTTGGATGTGGCTTGGGTGGGAAGCTTGGACATGGATCAAGAACTGATGAGAAATACCCCCGATTGATAGAACAGTTCCAGCTTTTGAACCTTCAGCCAATGGTGGTTGCCGCTGGTGCATGGCATGCTGCTGTGGTAGGAAGGGATGGACGGGTTTGCACATGGGGTTGGGGTCGCTATGGGTGTTTGGGCCATGGAAATGAAGAGTGTGAATCAGCTCCTAAGGTGGTGGAAGCATTGAGCAAGGTCAAAGCTGTTAATGTTGCTACAGGGGATTACACAACCTTCGTGGTTTCTGATGACGGTGACGTGTACTCATTTGGTTGTGGTGAATCTGCTAGTCTAGGTCATAATGCTGCTGCTGATGAACAGGTATGGCCTCCAGTTTATATATATATAGAGAGAGAGAGAGAGTTTGTTTTCATTAATGCAGAAGGAAAAACGTTTGCCTAATTTCCTGGTCTCATGAACAATGTTTTTCTGTAACCCCCATGATTTTGGCACTTGAAGTGCAATTCAAGATCAATGGTCTAATTTCTATAATGTTTATTACTCTATGCAGTCATTACAGAATGAAATTACATTTTTTTTTTCCCATATTCATTTAACATTAGCAGTGATTGATTGATTGACCTATTATTATTAATGTTGCCTCTATTATATACCTATACTTAAAAGGTGATGGCGACATTAGAAACTGATAATGCTTCATGTTGCATTCATTGTTGTCTTGTCATAATTTGACCATGATTTTGAAATGCTATCTCTGGATATTGATGTTTGCATGATTCTTTGATTAAGTTACTGAAGCCTGTTTACCTTTGTAAAACTTCTCTTCTTCAGGGGAATAGGCATGTCAATGTGTTAAGCCCAGAGCTAGTAACATCATTGAAGGAGGTGAAGGAGCGAGTAGTGCAGATCAGCCTAACCAATTCCATATACTGGAATGCCCACACCTTTGCACTCACTGAATCTGGGAAACTCTATGCATTTGGTGCCGGAGACAAAGGGCAGCTCGGTATGGAACTTGTCAACAACCAAAGCGAAAGGGGGAATCCAGAACGTGTGGATGTGGATCTAAGGTAGAAATTAATTATACCGCGTCCCCACTGTTCCTCCTCGAACTATGCTAGTATCATTTACCATCATCACACATTGCATTTGATGTTTAGATTTCCTTGTTTATTCTGTACATAGGAAACAGAAAGACAGTTGTTAAGATTTAAGTCTAGGTAGTAATGGCCAAAGCTCATTCATGTATATGATAACATTTAAAAAGATGACTAGTGCTTGGCTGCAAGTTGTTAATAATTCATGCATTGGTTAACGTTCATCAATAACCTGTTTATGTTGATCTGGATTTCCTAACTCAATTCATGTTCACTTACTTGGTTTGAGTGTTACCAGTAGCCTGTAGGTTCTATAGATTTGGGACCATCAAACAAATGTTTCCCAAATTCACTTCTAGTTGCCGATAAAACATCGATGATTCCGGGCAACTTGGGGTAGTTTTCTTAACTTATAGTTGTGATTTTCTAGCAGAGCCACCCGAAGTAATTAAGAATAAATGCCTTCTCAGTGTGCTTTTTAAGTACTTTTTTTTTTATAGGGAAATAGGTGACGGTCTTTGTAATATTCTCATGGTGATGGTATATTTCCCGGCCCAAGTCTACTGCGGCCGAAAGGCTTCGTCTTAATTACTTGTTTAATTCATTGCATTACAATATGCATTTCTATTTTCCTTCTAATGATATGTATGGATGGATGTTAAAGTGAGTTTGACGCATGGTTATCATCAGATTGGATTGGGTTACGTGTTGAGTCAAGCCCAAGCCATTTTAAGAAAATAAAATGGTTTTTCTTTTGGTAAAAAAGCAAAAAAATAAATTAATTAAAGTTAATCCGGACAAGACTCATATAGGTTCGGTTAAGTTAATCAAGCAGTTGGTTGGTATGTCGAGTTACCTGATTAGATTAACTAGTTATAAAGCAAATTTGACTCGACTCGACGAGTTAATATGTTGGGTTGGGTTAGATAACTTATTTTGCGAGCTGAACTGGGGGTTTGGTGATGGTTAAAAACTTAGAAAGAAGATGTGAATTTAATTTTTAACTAAAGTCAACTCAAAATAACTATAAGCACACTTGGATAGGCAAATCTAGCAACCAAACGTAATTGTCACATTAATTTCAAAAGGCTATTATTTGATTTGCTGTTTTCTATCCCTCCTTCTAGAGAGATGCATGTAAACAGGTTTGATTTCAAGCAGATACTACAAGTTTTAACCGGTGAGTGTTTGGTGTATCTACTAATTAATGTGCCGAAAACCTTTTGCTATCTCACATATTTGGTAGATGAATGAGGTGTGCATTAAGATATGTACTACTTGCGGAAAATTTATCTAGAACATATTTCACTTTTATTGGAAAGTGATTTTGAAAATATTTTTCTTTGGTAATACAATAACGTTGAAAAAATTATAATATAAAAGAGATTGATTATTGTTTTTTTACATATATAATTGGACCGGGTCGACTATGTGAGATAGCAAAATTAGAATACAATAAATTTATCTAAATGTATTGAAATGGGTCCGATTCAATAAAATAAAAAATCCAAAAAAGTTCTTAGACATTGTGTTTTATTTGAAAAACTAGTATTTAATATTATTTAATGGCACTATATAATTACATTACAAAGAGATCGCATGATGGCGTAACATTTGTAGAATTTGATCGCAATCCCAATTTTATTCCTTATAATATTTTACTTGATGTTGTTGCATGCTTAAAAAGTCATGAAAACTATAATCCTTATCGAATAGATATTCGTATATGATAGAATTGTAGATAGTTTAATGAAAGAATAAAAAATATTTAATATAAAGTATTATTTATTTCATAATATAATAGCATTAGTTAAATCTACAATATTTTAATTAAAAACCATCAATATTAATATATGTTTTTTTTAGTTATTTTATAACCTCAATTTAAAAAACATTCTTAACCAAACACATTAAATTATTTTTTATTCAACCTCAATTTCAATCATAATTTTAACAAAATATATATTTTACCACACCAACCTCAACTAAAAATATTTATTATAAAATAATTTTTTTCAAATTATAACCATAAAAGTTACCATAATTTCAATTAAATTTTTGAATTGATGAATCATTGAACCAACTATCAAACAGGGTGGAATTTAATAATCCTGCTAGTGACCTCCCTTCCCATGTGTTTTTGTTGTTCAAAAAAGGAAGAAAAAACAGTAACATCCATGCTCAAACAATGGTGTGCTTCTGGATCCTTGCATGTGAGCCAAGTGCCTGGGCAAAGCAAACGTGAATATTCTCATTTTCTCCCATCATTCAAGCATAGGCCATATATACAAGTGGGTCCATTGATTTGATCCCACTGTTTATGATTTCCCCAATCAAATCATATTTACCCTCGCTAATTAATCTTAAGCTCAGTTGCTAATCAGGAAAAAGAAATATTCTTCAGCAGAAAGTAAGTCAAACATTGCTGTCTGCCTCCTAATTTGGTACCCGAATAAATACCATGGAATATCGCTCCCATTAATTAAAACACTAATGATTTCTCGCTCAACTCATGTAGTTTCCTTTTCCTTTTCCTTTTTCTTTTTTTAAAGATAAAGAAGAGTATAAATAGGTTGACTGCTCATGTAATGTTTTCAATTCATTTTTGTGATTTTTTTGAAAAGAAAAATAACCCAAACCCTTTTTTGTTATAATTATTCTTGAGTTAAGTTTATGATAAAATCATGAAAAATATTTTTTGGGTTTCATGGTTTACTATGAAATTGAACATGTGAGCTGTAAATTAATGAAAAAACAAGTCTAGAAAAAGAAGATGACGAAACTGTTTACCCTTATGTTTTAAAAGTATTTTTAAAAAAGATTAAATTTTTTTATTTTTTTATTTTAAATTAATATTTTTTAAATATTTTTATATTATTTTGATATGTTAATATTAAAAATAATTTTTTAAACATAAAAAAATTATTTTAATATATTTTTAAATAAAAAAAAAAGAAAGTAAAATATTTTACTTGGGTGTCTGCTATAATTTATGTTTCACTCCATTTAAAATTGGTTTTTGCTTGGTGAGACCGGGTAAATTTATACACCTGATTTATAATATTTTTCTTCTTGAGAAGAAAATCATGCTATTAGCCAATTAACATGGCTTATCGGCTGGTGCGAGCTGCCAATTTCATGCATTAACATATATAATCTATTTTATTATAACATGTTGCAAGTTATCCAAAAAAAATCTTGATTTTTTCTAAGATAACTTTTGGTTGTCGTCGTATCTTTTTATATATAAAAAAAGGTGAATCAAAAGAAATTATTCTATTATTTATTTATGATTTTCTTAATAATGTAACTTCAGAAGAAGCATCTAGCACTCTTGAATATTTATTTATCCTCCATGTATAAAAATATAATTTATTAATTATTATCATGATAGATTTCATTCTTATATGAGTATTTATGATTTTTTCTCTCTCTCATTAGTTTACTAGATTAATAAGTGGTTATAAATTCAAACAATTAACTACTTTCTATTGATTTCATGATCACATATATTTGAAAAAAGCTTTTTAATAAAATAAAAACTAAAAACAAATGGAGTCAAAACTAATCACTTATTCAACTAATTAAATTAATTTACATCTCAGTCCATCAAAAATCTATTATTAAATCCGGTTGACGGCATCTAATAATTTCTGAAAACATTATTACTAAATTTGTCTTTAATTGTTTAGGAATTAAAAGAAATAAAAAATAAAAACCTAAAAATAGTATTAGCCCAGCAAATTAATTATGTAACTTGATTTATGTTAAGTTTCAAATTAAATTTGATTCTATAAATTTGAATTAACTTAATAAATTTATTTACAATCAAAATAATCAGGTTGAAATTCAATTTATTTTTTAAAAACAAAGATAAAAAAATATTATTTTAAATTAATCTAAAAGTTTATTTGAAAATACGATAATGATTATATTTTAAAGTATTTTCGTTCAAGAATATATTAAAATAATATATTTTTTAATTTTTTTTTTACATTAACTTATTAAAATTATTTAAAAATACTGAAAAAATTAATCTTAAAAAATTAAAATTTTAAACAAACATTATTTTAGCCAAAATGACAAACGGGGTTTAATATGGCTAATCCATCACCCGGAATTTTAATAACTTTGCTCGACAGGTTTAAGAAGCGGCAATTAACCAACTCGAAAAGAGGTTTAGATGACGTGTGATGCACCAGGGAGCATCGGCAACTCCTGGCCCTACAAATTTCCCATCACATGACGTTGATTAAAACATAACCATCCATTCTTTCCTCAAATCATCAACAAAAGATCAAACGGTCGCTGCAGATTCTCTTTTTTCTGATTGTGAAGGGCCCACTTTCTCTGACTTCATAGACACGTTTCGATATTTCATGGCGTTTCTTCTGTGGGGTCCGCTTCTTGGAATGTACGTATGCACCCCGTTTATATTCTATCCACTTGGCTTGGGGTTCGAGCCGCCGCCGCCACTACGCCAGTAATTATTTTTTATTACTTTATATGTTAAAATAAATAAATAAAAGAACTGAGTCCTAATTTTCTGACGATATCCCAATAAATTTAAGCGTTATTTCTTAAGACAGAATTAAAATGGATTGAATTAATCAATTTGTTTATTAAACAAGCTAATCGGATAAAAAGCTACCACGCATTGAAGACTTTATGTATGTATTTTTTAAAGTTCGCATTATTTTTTGTTCATTTTAATTATTCTAATTACAGTTGATATTTATTTTTTAAATATGAAAATATAAATTTGATGATTTTTATTTAATTTAAACCACGTTTTTGTTGGTATAAAATATTTTTTTAATTATTTTTAATGGTTTTGTGTAAAACATTTTATAACAAAACTCGTTAAAGTAAAATCATAATTAATCCATAAACTTATTTTATTTAATGAAAAAAATTTTAGTGAATAAAATCTTTTATTTTTTAAAAAAATATAGTAGTTAATTTACATATATTAATTAATTATTTTAATTTCTATAGCTATTATTATGATCGTCTATATTATTATTTCATCATCATTTGTTTTTTACCATCACTGCTATCATTATTATATATACTTATATTTTTATTATTTTCTTATAACATTCTTATCTCATTAGATGATATCTCATGATTATTATACAATTACTATATTTTAAAAATTTATAAAAATAATTTCTAATCATGTGGTTAATAATATTTAGTGTTGCAAATGTTTTTTTTAAAAAAATAGTATAACTTCCGGTCATAGATATAGATATGACTAGATGAAATAATTAGTTTTAGTTAGTAAAAAAATAAACAGCAATATAAAGGATCAAATAAAAAAATGATTATGATAAACTAGTAAAAAAATCATTTTTTTGAACAAAAAAAATAATATAGTTTAATTCCCAATTAATTAAATATAAAATGATAAACAACTTGTCTTTTCTTTTATTTTTTTTCACCTAACCTTATCATTTTAAATGGTAACTTATTAAAAGAAAAAAAAAAGCAAAAAGAATCACTAAGTGATCTTTTAAATAAATAACTTATATTTTATTATTTTCCTATAACATCTTATCTCATCACTGTGATATATCATAATTATTCTACAATTATTATATTTAAAAAATTCACAAAAATAATTTCTCATCGAATTAGATTGTGTTGCTATAGTTGAAATATATAAATTCATCATGGCTTAGGTAATAATAGAAATCATCTGAGCACTTCGTTATTGGGTCAGGATTTTTATGTAAAAAATAATACTCATTGTTGCAAGTTTGTTTTTGTTTTTTTTTCCTTAAATCCTGTACCATCGAGTTATATCTATAACTAAATAAACAAACTAGTTTTATTTAAATTAAATGATAAACAAAATATAATAAATATAGTTTAATTCACAACTAATTAAATATAAAAAAATAAGATTTAATAATAAAAACAAAACAAAAAATAAATCGAGTTAACTCGAATCTCATGATTTAAGTTATGAAATCTAATAACTTATTAAAAAAAAAAGTAAAAAGAATTACTAAGTGATCTTTTAAATAAAAGCAATGATGAAAAAAAAGAAAAAAGAAACTAAAAAGAAAGTAAACTAACTCTTACAATTTTCTTGTGCTTCTAGAGGGAGTGTTACAGCTCAGCTCATTAATCAGCATTCAATAGCTGGCTAGCATGTCCCCGTAATATGCAGTGGTTTTTTTCTCAGGGGAAAGAAAAATGGTGGATTTGAAAAGGAAAGCAGCACCTTCTTGGTGCCATTTTTCATAGATTTTTTGTCACTTAGAAGGTAAGTTTCAACAATTGTTTTGACCCTTTCATGACTCCCAAAGTCTTTAGATCGAGTCATTCCCAAGTATCCCAGTTGTGAATGGTCAATTATGTTTGGCTATATATTAGCCTCATAATATATATATATATATATATATATATATATATATATATATATAGGGCATATATGCATGCATTTATAGACTTCCATCAAAATTCCTTTGACAAAAAACGGTCGCCTTCCTTTACTCTCAGAGAAACATAGGGAGCAAAGACGAATTAGAATTGGGCTCTGCTTGCTCTTTCCAGACATAAATATTGTCCAATTACAAGGCTGCTGCTCCCACTTGCTGACTCCTGTGACCATGCGGAAGAAGCCGCCCTACCTCAGCCCTTTCTCTCTCAGGTTTTCTCACGAAAGAATCAAGGGACTAGAAAACAAGAATAATAAAGAATTCATGAAAAGTAACGAGGAGGAGGAGGAGGAGGAGGAGGAGGAGAATCATTGTTGCTTTCTCTCGTTCTCTGGTCAGAGATTACCCACTAAAGCACACTGTGCAACCGCGTAAAGACACCATAAAACAATAAACATTGACCATATGCCAAGAAAATCAAGTGTGCTCACATAAATTTTGCAAATAATTAGGATAATTTTGAAAGGGTTTGGTTTTTGCAGCACATGGGGGATCTTACTTGGCCAGATATATCCAAATTAATTAGAGTTTTTTCTCTCCAAATATCCTAGTTTCTATCTGGCAATACACCTGGGCTGCATTTAAAATGTAAGAACATGAGTTTCTTAATTAGTTAATATTTTGTTTAGCCTCAAACTCTTATAGAATTAAGAACATCTCTAAAATATTATCGAACGCTCATTTAATACACACACACACACCAAAGTAATTAATATTTTTATATCTAATTACTTTCATTCGTAGAAATATATATATTTCTATATATGAAATTAACACTTGCATATAAATAAAGTGTGAGACGTAATATTATTTTCGAAACGGAAGAAAGTATGGATCAATGATGATATCGATGGGTGATTTATTCTCTCTAAATAATAACGTCCATATTTTGATCTAGATGATAAAATAAAATCATTATCATGCATTTTAAAACTGTTTTTTTCCCCTGTAAATCCTATTTTAAAACAATATAAACTCATTTTAAAACTGTTTTAAAAAGATAGATTTATTTGTTTTGAAATGCTAATTTTGATCTAAATAATAACGTCCATATTTTGATCTAGACATATATCGATTTTTTCAACTAAATTCAATTAAAAATATTAATTTCTTCAACTAAATTCATCTTCTATATCTTTTTTATTTGTTTTGAAATGCTAATTAAACACATTATACTCATACTTGCCATCACGTGTATATATATATATATATATATATATATATATTTAAAAAGATAATAAAGATAGAAATTACATATCTTTCTTTGTAAATCCTATTTTTAAAAAATAAATTTCATACTAGAACTGTTTTAAGAAAATATTTTTTTAAAAAAATCATTTCTTCAACTACGCACGGCTTCTGTATCTTTTCCCTCGCTGTGAAACACTAATCGAACACGTTATGCTCACACTGTGCCGTCATGTGTTTTCTTCTTATTCTTTCTTTACACTCATTTTTGTAACCGAAAAAAACTAAGATAACGAAAGAATAGCAAAAGACAAGAATGTCCCTTCTCATTTCTTGATATGCTAGTAAACAACGAGCACACCAACCCAAGAAGACACCACAAATACCCTCTCAAGTCTCAAGTGTTTCCATCTTTTGCTTTTAAGACCAGTTTGCTAGAAAGTGAGAGTTGTTGATTTTTCCTCCAGCAAAAGACTGCATAACTCCCTTTTTCCCCCCTCTTTAATCCATGGATACTGCTACTCAGTGGGCACAGGTAAAGACACCGTCTTTTTTCTCTACACACAATCATGCTGTTCTTTTCCCTTTTCTCCTTTTCTGGGTTGGGGTTTTCAAGGCTAATTAGAATAGTATTTATCTTTTGGTTTGGTGGTATGTATGTTTTTTTCTTGATTACTACTTGCTTGGTAGTATATGTAAAGTTCACTTTTTTCTCCGTGAGATGATGCTGTTCATCAGCCCCCACTAATGTTTGAATTTATGTGTTCTTTGTTCTTGAAAGTTGAGAGTACTGCACTTCTTTTTATCTCCACCATCTGATAAAGCACCTAGAAAAGTTTTTATAGTGTTTTTTCCCCCCTGTTGCATGTAATCCTCCAAGGGTTAACAAGTCTCCTTTTGTTTTCTATGTCTTGTTTGTTTCCTCTCAACTTTCCTTTTCTCCATCTTCATCTACCAAATTTGGAGTGAAGAGTTGTGAGAGGGCTTTGTTTTGTGTTGTGTGAATCCTGAAATTATGGCTTTTTTGTGTCCATGGTTTTTCACTTTCAGGGGATTGGTGCTGTTAATCCAATGGAAGGTTCAAGGTCTGATGTGTTAGAGAGAAGGGCAAGGCCTCAAAAGGATCAAGCTTTGAATTGTCCAAGGTGCAATTCCACTAATACCAAATTTTGCTACTACAACAACTATAGTCTTTCTCAGCCAAGGTACTTTTGCAAGACTTGTAGAAGGTATTGGACTGCAGGTGGGTCTTTAAGAAACGTTCCTGTTGGTGGTGGTTCAAGAAAGAACAAGAGGTCATCAAGTACTCCATCAACATCAGCAGCAGCTTCAAAGAAGTTTCCTCTTGATCTGACCCAACCAAATCTCCCCCATTCAGCTTCTCAAAACCCTAAGATCCATGAAGGTCAAGATCTAAATCTAGCTTACCCCCCATCAGCTGACGATTATAGTAATTTGTCTGAGTTTGTTGAGATACCTTTTGATACTGAAAGCAACAAAACACACCATCAAAACCCTAATCCTTCAAGTACATCTCCCTCTCATCATCACGTCTCACCCATGGAGTTTCTCAAGAGTACTGCCATGAATTCAAGAGGATTTAGTGCTTTCATGTCAATTCCACCACTATCCGATTCAAACAACACCATGTTTTCAACTGGGTTTCCTTTACAAGAATTTAAGTCAACTCAGAATTTTTCTTTAGAAGGGCTTGAAAGTGGGTATAGTAACACTCAAGGGGTGCACGAGACTTGTGGCAGTGCAAGGCTTTTGTTTCCTATAGAAGACTTGAAGCAACAAGTTCCAAGCAATACTGAATTTGAACAGAATACCAGAGAGCAAAGAGATAGTGCTCCAGCTGGGTATTGGAATGGAATGTTAGGTGGTGGATCATGGTAATTAACAGAGATAATGGATATGGTCACAAAAATGTTTAGCCTTGTGTTTGATCTTAATATAGCCCCTCCCCCCACCTTTTGTTTTTCTTCACCTGGTGAGTGACTTGTTATATGTTGAATCAAAACTAGCTAACAGGTAGGGTTCCATGTCTCTCTCTTGCTTTCATCTCTAGCCTTATTTTCCCTCCCTTCTCTTGACTTCATCTTGCTTGGTCTTCTTCCTCACTCCTAGTACTCAATGTGGATGCATGTTTGAAGCTTATTTTAGCTACGGCTTCAAGATGGAACAAGAAGTCTACAGGCTTCACTTAAATTGAGAACAAAGAGAATATGTACTTACCTAGCTCTCTCTTTTGGGTTTCACGTCAAGAGTTACTTGTTGGTACCTACCTAGCTTAAGTTTGGACATAAGTGTTCTAAGTGTGTAACATGTACTGTGATGAGGATGATGTTGAACATGATTTGACTAGTTTTGTTAATATTTTTAATTAAGAACTGGGATTTGCGGTATGGTATGATTATTGATGATTGTTTCCATATGGATTATTCACTTTCTTGGGCTTGAAGTGAGTTGGCATGATGGCTGTCAATCCTTTACAGCACTTTTCGTGTTTCTCCTTTCTCTTTCTCTTGCTTTTTTGCTTGCCAACAGGTCCTGGAGTGTCGGGTCTTGTCAGCACCATCTTGGTCTTTGAGATTCTTCCACCCCTTAAAGCAATCTTCATGAGGCAAGGTAGGATCTGAAGGAGAATAATTAACCACCAGATCACGACTAGGTATGACCCATTAGCCATTTCTCCACATGGTATGCCACTTTCTCCCCATAGGAGATCTGATGCTAGCTTCTTTAGATAACACCTATCGCTTGCTTTCTAATATCAATCTAATCAAGGGTTCAATTCTGCATTTTTCCCTTTTTAATATATGAATTACTCCACTTTCTTTTCAATGATTCAATTTCATTATTCTGGCACTCCTGTTATTTGGTCCTCTTATTTTTTGGAATGCGCTTTTTGGTCCTCTTATTTCCCCTATTCTATCTTTCCAACAAGGAGGAGGGTTGCGGTAGGTTGACACACAATGTAAAACTTACTCATGTCTTTTATATATATATATATATATATGCGTGTGTGTGTGTGTGCTATTTGATCCTTAGCTACAAGATTTTCCTATTTTAGACACTCAATTTGAACTCTTTGCACAACATTTTGCCCCAATTCTATGAAAGACAATTGCTTGCCCGCTTTTTTTCCCATTGTATATTTAAATGCAAAGAAGCTCTAGCTTGAACTGGCATTCACCTCCTGTCTCCTTAGTTAGGCCCCACAAACATTCCCCTCGGTTACTCTGCCAAGGAATAATGTTCTCCACTGAACAAAGCAAATCCTTCAAAGAAATTTATATATATATATAGATATCATCACCATACTCCCATCATTAATTTACAAGAAAATAGTATGCACATCCTGCGTAGATCATACAGTTGTTATTGCATTAATATATGCAATGTGGACACCTTGAAGCCGTTAATGGAGGTGGGGTGACCCTTTGCTTGCTAAACAATTATGTTTCTAATAACTTGTTACACTGAGTTGTTCTTATAAATTTGTCAATGAAATTGACAGATGTTTCCTTTTCTAGTGTCGGTGACCGATTATAGAGAATATTTTTAACCCTTCCCGTGGAGAGGGCAACTTGCCTTTGTCCCCGGAATCAGTGGTTTGAATTTTAGCCACTTCGAATGTAATTGGTGTTCATTATTTGATGAACCCGTTGTATGGTGGCAAAGAGCCCTTTCTTTAACAAGATCACGGCAGAATAAGAATATATGCGGTTCTTGTGTTGCGGCAAGAGTTAATTTCTTTTTTTCACACTGGAAGACCTTTTAGTCATAAGATGAGGATCTTGATCGAGTCTTCAAACAAATCTTTGTCTACACTCGAACAGTTCCCTATCTCCATTAGATTTCTAAGATTTCGAAAGGTTTTTAATTAAGGTTTTCCATCCATATTCGTTGATGGATTCCCTTCAAATCTTAACCTTTCAAGTGGGAATTTTGTAAAGATTTTACATGAAAAGAAAAAACCTCAATGGGAAAATTTTTAACTACGGCACTCAATGAGACTTCTTGTTGTAATTTGGAGGCTAGATTAAAGTTTGTTCTTCGACTCCATCGTTATCTTATATCTTCATTTTATTTTTTTGCACATAACCCCATGTAATGCATGTCGTCCTCAATTGCACCGACTCCATGCAAACAAGGAAATTGCTTACATAGATAATTACACTTTCCATGCTGGATCCACTTGTTGATGCCTGCTGCAACCTCATCAGGGTTTTACCTCTAAAAGTTTCTATACTGCTGTAAGACACTAAATGCCCACAACCACGAGTGCTATCCAAGCATGCATGAAGATAAAAGCGTGTTTGGTATTCTATTTTAAAAATATTTTAATTTTTTTTATTTTAAATTAATATTTTATTGATGTTTTTAAATTATTTTGATGAATGGATCTCAAAAATAATTTTTTAAAAATAAAAAATTTATTATTAATATACTTTTATGAATAAAAAATACTTTAAAAAACAACAATAACCAGATTTTTAAACATACACACAAAGGTTTAAAAATTGTTTGGAAAAGCGGTGCAAATTATTTTTCTATAAATTTTAAAATTTTTAGTTTTTTACTAAAATTTAATATGATTTTTATATTTTATATCATTTTAATATATTAATATTAAAAATAAAAAAATATCATTAATATATATTTTAATATATAAAATTATTTAAAAAATAATTATCATTATATTGCGAAACATATACACTTGATAAGCTAGTACCTACAGAAGCCAGGGATGTCCCCGTCTATAGGTCACTCATTGTCACGTTAATTATTTAGAACTGCTGGAGTACTTGATGACAATGGACACCTGAAAGCTGCCTAGCTCTTGATCATAGCAGACAGTGATGGAGTTAACATTCATTATTATCTTTGAATTTCAGAATGTTATCCGCTTTAAGTAGCCTCTTAGCTTGGCTGGAGAATCAAGGGCCAAATCTTTCAGGTTTTTTTTAGTCCCTAATGTAAAATCATATTATTTATCAAATGTATTATTCATTATTTTGTGTTCGTCAGGGGGTTGTGATTGGCAAATGCTAAGCTAGAAATATAAAATTGGAAGAACCAAAGAATGTATTGAGAAGCCAAAATCATTTATACAAGCAAAAAGATTTGTACAAATTTCAATGATACAGAGTTAGGCTGGGTTTATTTACTTGGAGTTTTTATGTTAGTGGTGCAAAACATGCAGTAAGGTGTTTGGTAACATATTAATTTATATTTTTTATTGTGAGATTCACTAAAAAAATTGAGTTTGAATTGCAGTTTTTAAATGTTTTTGTAATTGAGTTTCGCAAAACTCTGTTTATTTTTACGTTTCAAAAACACTTTTAAAATAAATTAATTTTTTTACTTCAAATTAATATATTTTTTATGTTTTTAAATTATTTTGATGCACTGATATCAAAAATAATTTTTAAAAAATAAAAAAATTATTTTGATACGTTTTCAAGTAAAGCACTTTGAAAAGCAATCATAACCATAAAACTATCAAACATTTTATACATGTTTTTTGATGCACGTAAACCTCAACCATACTTTTTTATCAAATACATATCTAAATACTTTGAAAGGCACTTGAGGGTCTAGCTCAGTGGTCAACTGCAAGTTTAATCCTTGCGACTGTCCCGAGTTCGATCCTCACTGTGCACCAGCCTGCCACCCCAGCGGTGCCTTACCTGACTACTGGGCTTGCAGGATGTTCAGTAGGCCCGAGGATTAGTCGTAGTGCGCATAAGCTGACCCGGACACCCCGGGTCATAAAAAAAAAAACATATCTAAATTCAACTAACCATAATTTTTAAATTTTTTTTTCAAATTACAACTATAAAAATTACCTAAAAAACAAACACACTCTTAATGCTTTGATGATCAACTTTTTTGATCAAAAACTGCAAGGCTATAATTAGAACCAGGGGCGAAACCAAGGAAGGCAAGCAAGGGTCGGGCCTGTAAAATATTTTAAATTTTTATATTATTTAAAATTTAAATATGAAATAGTATAATATTTTTATTTTAAATAAATAATTTTTTTAATAATATATTTTATTATATTAATTTTAACCTCCTCTATTAAATACTACCAACTCCGCAACTTTCATCAATTAATGTTTAATGTAAAGTGTCATGGTTGTGTTGAGGTGTAAAGTGTTTTTATATATATATATATATACAGCCTCGAAGTTTGAGTTCGCTAAGCATGCACAAATCCACTCCATGGTAGATTGATGCATAACAAGGGGCCAATAATCATCGAGAGAGATACCATAGTTGCAATTAAAAGGTCTCGACAGCAATGACGTTAGACGGGCAAATATTTAAACAAAATTCCTAGTGTAATTATAGGTTTTATATTATAGAGCTAATGGAGATTTCAACTGGCCTATTAGCTCAGTTGGTTAGAGCGTCGTGCTAATAACGCGAAGGTCGCAGGTTCGAAACCTGCATGGGCCATGTCTTCATTTTCTTTTTTATTTGGATGCTAAAATTAGGAATAAAAAAGAAAGGATATAAAGGAAAAATATTAGTAAAATGGGAGGTACCTTATTTCATTTCTTAAAGGTCAGATACTTGGCAGCGAACATTTCTTTTTGGTTCTCATATTTTTCTTTTGATTTGGGAAAGGTCACCTACTAAATGCAGCCCACAATTTGGCCATCGTCATCGTATTATTCATAATTTTATCAATCTGGTGAGTTTTCTCACAGTTTATTGTGATTTCTCTGAAGGTTTTTGTATCACAATTAGAGCTAGGAGGCCATCAAGTTTGTGCTCTACAGCGGTTGGTTGCTGAGGAAATTGTTTCATTACTTGAGGAAAAATGTTAAGTTGACTATTGAAGTAAGCATCAATCTAGCTTTTATTGATCATCTCATGCACTGCTTTTCTGAGATGTGGTGAACTACCAAATTTTCGTTCTGCTACCCTTTGTATTTTTCTTTTTTATTTTTAGATAAACATTGTTATTTGATGAGTTTGTATGCACTTCAATCAATTTTATAATTTTAAAATTAACGAACTAATAATTTCTAGAAAAAAGACTTGAAACTTAAACTAGTTGAGATATATCCGTTAAGAGTTTGCATTTTTTTTTTTATCAAGCTAATTGTGTTGATTTTGCAAGCAATTGTCTTGAAATTTGTTTTCTTTTTCTTTGCATGTTACGGTATCATGTTCGGACTTGCTAGTCAAATCCAAGATCTATGCATTTATTGGAACTCAATGTGCAGCAGCCATATTCATATTGCACTGATCATCTGCATGCAGCTTGACATGTGTCTGTGAATGCTAGCGAGAGCACCTACTGAGAGGAAGAAGGTTGCTCAGGTTGCATTGTCTTGGTGTGTATTAATCTGTCTTGTATTTTCCTTTTTACTTGTTATAGCAGAGGCTAGTTTCTTGTCTGACAGAGAAGCTGGGGATCTTGCTCACCATGCTATCGTGCAGTTTTTTCATCGTTCATTTATGCTCACTTATTCTCCCCGGCCGGCCGGTACCCAAAATGCGAGACACCTGCGGCTCCAAGTTTCCTCTGACAGGGAGAGATCGATGCAGTAGCACGATCGAAGGGACCGAGCTCCCTAAATCAAGCTGTCTCGAAGGAGATTTGGACCTCATTTGCATTTGCTCTTAAAAGGGAGCTTAAATCTATAATGTACAAAAGTTCTATCAGTAGCAGTAGCTCCATCTTGTCTAAGGCTATTTTTGCTTAATAGCTTCTTTTTTTTTCTTTTTTTTAAAGAAAAAGAAAAATAACACGGTTTAATAAGAATTGGTAGAATAATATAATTTATATATGTCTCGATTGAAAAACATGATTTTTAAACTTGTTACTATTGACATTTTAAATAGCTGTACAAATTATGATGATGAGAAAAGAAAAATAAAAAAATAAAAAAAAAAGGATTTTAAGGATATACTAAAACTCCTTATAAAAATAACAACAAAAAAACATCAATTAGAGATTTCAAATATAATAAAATGAGTTGCATAAATTATGATGATGAGAAAAGAGAGAAATAAAAAATAAAAAAGTCTTTTGAAGATATACTAAAGCTTTTTAAAACAAAAAAAAAAAACATTAATTAGAAAATGAAGTTTAGATTTTTCCTAAAAATAAAAATTTCAACAAATCTTTATTTTAATTACTGCAGCTTACTGTGTACACAATAATAGTAATATAATAAAAAAAATATTATTAAATTACTTGCATATGTAACTTGATATTAATATACAAAATATGTTTTAAAAATATTTTTTACTTGAAAATATATTAAAATAATTTTTTTTATACCAACACATTAAAACTATAAAAACACTAAAGTAAAATATTAATTTTTTTCAAGTAAAATATATTTTTAAAAAACATAAAAAAAATTAAAAACTACTAAACTTTCAAATACTCCATTAGTATTTAAGAGCATTTCTAGAAAATCTAAAATCTTAAGATAACAACGTACGTTTACCGTATATGTGTAAAAAACATGTGATGAGCGCCAAGAACGCATGATGTATCATCTTGGCTTTGTTGATTTTACACCCGTTATATTAAAGGGAGTCAGTACATATTATTATTTATATTATTATTTCTGATGCAAATGAAATTGTCGTGCATTGTGAATTCTTGAAGCTGACGGAAGTAACAACAAATTTAAGGTCTTTTACATAAAATAATATATATATATATATATATATATATATATATATATATATATATATATATAGTAACTTGATAGCTACGAAAATTTACCCTTTAAAAAAATCTCAAAAAAATTCAATAAAATATTAGCATAATTTAATAATTAGATCAAAAATTACATTATAGATTTCATGTTTGACCAAAATCTAGTATATCAATATTAAATTAAAGATTTAGACTTAGTTAAATTTGACTAAATATGCGGTTGACCGCGTTAATAAATGTATTTTAAGAATATATTTGACATTACAATTAAAATGTTTTTATTAAAAATTTATTTTTTTATTTAAAATTTTATTTTTAATATTTTTAAATTTTTTTGGTAGGTTGATGTTAAAAATAAATTTTAAAAATAAAAAAAATATTATTTTAATATATTTTTAAATAAAAAATATTTTAAAAAATAATGATTACATGAAAAGAATTGTTATGTCGATTTAAAGGGTTGGAATTAACAAAAACTAAATATCTGAGGACCATATGATGTAATTACTAATTCACCCGTTGAGCAATTTGCCATGTTTATGTGTTCGACTTTTCATGCCTGTTTTCTTGCAAAGAGAAGGGGCACCTTGTCCTGTCCATGAGCCAAAATGACTAGCCAACTGCTGGAACCCATTGCTTGCCCACCATCACCACTTAACCATGTCCCCAACATTCCTCACAACCTCACTGCCCTTTCCTTTCAGAAACTGAAACAAGCCCATCAACCGGTTAACATTTCTCAGCAAAAAAACCAGTCCAATTTCTCTCTACTAGACAATAAGCCATTAAATACAAGCAAGTATGCTTCAGTTCTTGATTCTTGTAAATGCCCAAAACTGGGAAAACAGGTTCATGCTCACACAATCAAAACTGGGTTTGATGCTGATGGATTTGTAGATACCAAGTTGCTTCAAATGTATGCAAGGTGTGGTTTGTTAAAAGATGCAGACTTTTTGTTTGAAACGATGCCAATGAGAAACTTGCATTCATGGAAAGCAATTCTTAGTGTGTATTTGGATCATGGGCTGTTTGAGGAAGCGTTTTTACTCTTTCAAGTATTGCAATTTGACGGTGTTGAATTGGATTTCTTTGTGTTTCCCTTAGTGTTTAAGGCTTGTAGTGGCCTTGGTAGTGTAGAACTAGGGAGGCAGTTACATGGGTTGGTGATAAAGTTTCGGTTTTGTTTGAATATTTATGTGAGTAATGCTTTGATAGATATGTATGGTAAATGTGGAAGCTTGGATGATGCTAAGAAAGTTTTAGTAAAGATGCCTGAAAGAGATAGTGTAACATGGAATTCTGTTATAACAGCTTGTGCTGCTAATGGAATGGTTTATGAGGCATTGGAGTTTTTGGAGAAAATGAAGTCTTTAGATTATTCTATGCCAAATGTTGTTTCTTGGAGTGCAGTTATAGGAGGGTTTGCCAAGAATGGTTATGATGAGGAAGCCATAGAGATGCTATTTAGAATGCAAGTAGAAGGGCTTGTACCGAATGCTCAAACCTTGGCGGGTGTTCTTCCAGCATGTGCTAGATTACAAAGGCTTGACCTTGGAAAGCAACTCCATGGTTATATCACGAGACATGATTTTATCTCTAACCCTGTCGTGGTGAATGCATTAGTTGATGTGTACAGGAGGTGTAGTGATATGGGAGGTGCGGCTAAGATCTTTTTAAAATTCTCAGTGAAAAATGTACTATCTTGTAATACAATGATTGTTGGGTATTGCGAAAGCGGTGATGTCTCCAAGGCCAAGGAGCTCTTTGATTGCATGGATGTTTTAGGAATAGAAAGGGATTTAATTTCATGGAACTCGATTATTTCAGGTTACGTTAGAAACTTCATGTTTGATGAAGCTTTCAGCATGTTTCAGAATATGCTAATGGAAGAAGGGCTTGAGCCAGATTCTTATACTTTAGGGAGTGTTTTGACTGCTTGTGCTGATACAATTTCTTTGAGGCAAGGGAAGGAGATACATGCCCAAGCCATTGTCAAGGGCTTGCAATCGGATACCTTTGTTGGTGGGGCTCTGGTGGAAATGTACTCTAAATGCCAGGACCTAACGGCTGCCCAGATGGCTTTTGATGAGGTGATGGAGAAGGATGTGCCAACATGGAATGCTCTGATCTCAGGCTATGCTCGCAGTAACCAGATTGAAAGAATTCAATATCTTCTTGAGAAGATGAAAGGAGATGGTTATCATCCAAACATTTATACATGGAACAGCATCCTTGCAGGTCTTGTGGAAAACAGACAGTTAGATTTAACAATGCAGTTGTTCTCTGAAATGCAGATCTTAAAGTTGAGGCCTGATGTTTACACAGTTGGAATAATTCTCCCTGCTTGCTCGAGGTTGGCCACTCTTGAGCGAGGAAAACAAGCTCATGCACACTCAATTAAATGTGGTTATGACACAGATGTCCACATAGGAGCAGCCCTTGTGGACATGTATGCAAAATGTGGAAGTTTAAAGTATGCACAGTTAGCCTATGATAGGATATCAAACCCTAATTTGGTGTCCCACAATGCCATGCTTACTGCATATGCTATGCATGGACATGGGGAAGAGGGAATTTCTCTCTTTCAAACAATGCTGACCTTAGGTTTTATACCAGACCATGTGACTTTCCTGTCTGTTCTCTCTTCATGTGTTCATGTTGGATCAGTCGAGATAGGCTGTGAGTTTTTTGATTTGATGGGGTATTATAACGTTAAACCCACTTTAAAACACTACACATCTATGGTTGATCTTCTAAGTCGTTCAGGACAGCTTCATGAAGCTTATGAGCTTATAAAGAAAATGCCTGTGGAATGTGATTCAGTTTTGTGGGGTGCTTTGCTTGGAGGCTGTGTTACTCATGGTAATATTGAGTTGGGAGAAATTGCAGCAGAGAGGCTGATAGAATTGGAGCCAAACAATAGTGGAAACTATGTATTACTGGCTAATTTACATGCTTATGCTAGGAGATGGACTGACCTAGCAAGAGTAAGAGGCATGATGAAGGATAGGGGAATGCACAAGAGCCCTGGATGCAGTTGGATCGAGGACAAGAATGAAATTCATTCCTTTCTTGCTTGTGACAGATCTCATAAGAGAGCAGAAGAGATTTATGCTACTCTAGATTACTTAGCCCTTCACATGAAAACAGGGATAGTACATGGGTAATGTAAGTATACAACAAGCTAGCATGTGATACATACACCAGCATTGTACAAATTTTTATAGCATGTGAGAATACAACTACTGTTGTTTGAAGACCTGCAAACTACTTTTTTTTATGAGAGGTGACCTTAAACTTAACCATGGAGAGTTGCCTTTCCTTCGGTGATATTGGCAGAAAATCTTATCTTTAATATTCTGTTCATGTCTAGTGACTCAAGGATCCTTACCTTCTGTGTCATGTCTCAATTGATATCTCATGTTAACAGACTAGTAGTTATTTGATAGACAAAATAATCTATTGAAATAAAATTCATTAGTCATTACATAGAAAAACTATACATAATGTTTATTATGCAATTACAGAAGTATGATGAAAGATTTTGCTACTAAAAAGTCAACTAGAAATTTCAGAGCAAAGTTTTCATCTTCTATGAAATCTGGTGTTATTATTATTAGCAGCTTACTCTCAAAGTAGATAGAAACAGCCTAGGTGCAATAAATTCATGATGGTAATGATATTAAATGCGACTGAAATATAATATGATTAGTTTAAGAGAAATAAGATTCTAATTTCACATAACACAATTTGTTTAAGAGAAAGATGTGTAGAATGTCACATAACTTGGTGAACACAAAATAGATGGCATGATTTGTTTGAGAAACAAAAATTTTATATAAAACATTTAGATGATAACAACTATAGGCACGAACATTACTGAAAACTTGCAAGTCTAAACTTTAAATAACTTCCCTTATTCCATGATTTGCAGTAAGAGATTTTATGTTTCTAAGCTGAATGTTGTCAACGTAAATAACGACAGTAAAGTCATTCTATATCTCATGTTCTTTTGGGCACTATGTTTTTATTGAGAGTTTTGAGATATTTTCAACAATGGAACCCCATGAAGCAGATGTGCCTTCTGGATAGAATGTTACTGCTCAAAACCACCAATCCCTCTCATGCAGCCAAGAAAACCCAAGGGCACCAATATGCAAGATTTCACTCACTCACTTTTCACTTCTGTATGCCTTATGGTCGCGATGAAAAGGGAGATCATAAAATAAACATCGCAGGTGCTTTTCTTGTCCATTTTGTGCTTCGTTTTTAAATGGGCAGTGATAAATGGTCATACTCAAGTCTAAGGGATTCAGTAGAGTGGAGGATTTATGACTTTTTGGTTAGAATTTGGCTAATAGAAATGTTTACTTCCAAGACTATTTTTATCCATTCATTTGGTGCACTGAGCTCAAATTTCATGGTGAAAGCAGCAAATATTTGATCGTTGCTCTATACTACTAAGCGCAGGGATTTGAGGTCTAGAAGAAAAATCCATCTTGATTTTTAGGCATGCTTTATGCTGTAAACTTATAAAGACAGGCTTTACCTGTGTTCCTTTTTGCTCAGTCAACAAGTTGTGTATGATTTTTGCTATTTGCGCATATGCCTTGAAAGATGCTACACTTTTCCCAGTTTCTGTTCTGCTTAATTAAACTAATATGCTAGTAATGATATCTTAAGGATTTGTCGTGGCAACTTTGATACAAGGATATGAAGGAAAGTAAGATGAGGATTTGGGATGTAAAGAAAACGTACATGAATGCTGGTGTTTAATTTATTTTGTCTATCATCAGGATAAGGAAATTTATTTCCATTGAATCAAGTTCTATGTCTGTTTTATGAGGAGAGCATAACAATGCAGAAAACTTGAAATTTTTAGGCAACAAGTGGGTCTAATATTGTTTACTGGTTTATTGCTTGCTTTCTGCTATGACGTGTGGAGGTACTTTCTCCCTTGCGGAGTAGTATGTTTTTATGCAGTTGCAACTGAGCTCAGTCAGAATTCATGTATATACCCCCCCTTCCCTACAAATGATTGAGATTGTAGGGTATAATTGGTTGACAGTATTTAGACTTTCAAGTTGTTTGTTAGAATTTTGAGAATTGAATCATTAGCTAATATACATCTGCGTGTATGCATCTTGCAGAGTATGGCCAGTAGTTTTTGAGAAGATGGTAAAGGGGGGAGGTCAAAAATTGAGGGGCTAGATCAATATGCAGATTCAAGGCCATGATTATGGATATCTCCAAAAAAAATCAAATTCGAGGAGCAGGAAGAAAGTTGAAATGTCAACATGAAGAGAGGAATTCCTCAGATTTGATTATTTCTTTGAATTTCTCCATTATTGACATTTAATCTCTCTGTTTCATGATTTTCCAACGAGGCACAGGCGCGACAGTATTTTGGTAGTTCATCTGATGTGATCATTGTAGAAGTTGTTTCATCTTATTTTACCTTTGATAATTAAACGGCAGACATTATTATTGGGAATGGTCGCTTTTAGGAATTTAGCTAGCCAGATAAGGTGTTTGCTACCCATAATTGTGGCTTGAGGTCCAACTGTGTGGGAGCCAAAGTAGGGATGTTACTGTGGTCTAATGTTGCAACCTAACACACATTCCCAGCTAAGTTTCCAATCCATCGAACTCATGGTGCATGAATGCCTGGACTCTGGCTTGTGTTCTCCCAGCTTGTGTTGGTTTACAAAAGCCCTGAGAAAAAATTTCCGCGGTCATATAACAAGACATGGGTTTTTGTCTACCCCTATGACCGATAATGAATTGAGGACATGCTTAAATCCTCTTAAATTTGGATTTTTTTAAAAAAGTAAATTATCACGTAAAAATTTGGTGGAATAATACCATTTAAAAAAAATTTAATGAAATATTATAATTTGATCAAATCTCAGTTAAATCTTCTATCTTGAGCAGTTAGATCTAGTTGTATTAATCAGTCGATTATTTCACATCAAATTATAATTTTATAAAAATTTTCTTTCAAATATATTTTATAAATTAAAATTATCTGTCCAACTTGTAAGCTAAAAAATAAACTCTAATTAAAATTTTAAAAAGTTATTGTTCACTCAATAATAAATGATTTTAAGTTAGGTATGAGTTTGTCATAACTAAATGAAAATTTGTCCAAACAAATTACATGGATGGTCTATCAAATACATTTTTGGATCAAAGGGACAGGTTTAGGTCCAAAAGAAGATTTGGTCATACCAAATCAGAATAACAGTTCAAAAGAGCTATAATTTTTTATTTAACCATAGGATTGTGATCAAATTTTTACAAAAGTTTTTAAAGACTGTTTTGTTCTAAAATTGTCACTGCATCCCTATACGAATCATCAAATTTTTATATATAAAAAATTTTGTTGGAGCTCCTTGATTTTGATAATTTTAAGATATTTATTGTTATTTTTAAAATTAATCAATCAATTTCATTAATTATTATAAACCGGTCAACCAGTTTAGTCAAAAATAGCACCATTTGAAAAACTCTTTTTTTTAATTTTGTGAATTAATTCCCAAATTTATCCCTCAAAATTCTCAATCTATCTTTTATAAGACAATGATTGTTGGCTATTCTGAGAGTTGTGATGTCTCCTAGGCTAAATTATCAACTAGATGTTAGAATTTTACTTTTCCAGCAGCTCGAGATGATATTGCTGTACTATTATATCATCATCAGATTCATCTGCTCAATCATTATTTTATCTAAAAAATAATAAATAAAGAAGATGGCTAAAAAATCCAACTTTTTTTTAATCTTAGTTTAATTTAATTAAAGGTTACTTTGACCTCTCAAAATTAATACTAAAAAATATGAAGAACATAGACTGATTACCAAATATCTTGAACCAAGCAAAATATTTTCACAACAATGAAATTCTTTAACATGCATGGTAACAAGATAGAAAACAATAAATTTCACTTCACAGAAACATGACATGCAAACTTAATTTATCATCCCTAATGCACAATTAGGACTAAAGGACTCTTACTTTCCGAAAGTAGATAATCATCGGTTGTCAATGCCATTGAATTTCTTTAATATTATTTATGTCCCTTTTTTGCACCATACAAATATTGCATGATCAAAAAGCAGATAGAGCATTAAATAAAATATTTTTCTTGCAGTTTTGTTCATTAATTTTTAGTGCCAAAAATGGCATCTATATCACATGGGATAGGAGCTTAAGTGTGCAAAGCCAGTCATGCTTGAAGCCCCAACCTGCCAAAGCTGTGAACTGCAGCAGAAAAGGTCACTTAGTCAAAAACATAAATCACAGTTTTCTTCTAAAACAAGGTGGGTTGTTACAGAGGTTGGTGATATTAGTTCCTGTGAAGAGAACTTTGAGAAGCTTTTCATTAATGGAATGCTATGGAGAAGGAAGAAGACTAAGAGGGAAAGTTGCTGCCACTGAAGCTGAACAGCCCAGAAACCATGTCTTACAGTCAAGAAATCCCAGGAACAATAACAGGGTAAGATTTCTTATACACATTTTTCACTTGTATATTCCTTTTGGTTGCCAAGAAAAGAGGAGTTCATGAAAGAAATTGGATTGTTTTCTCTGTCTCTTTTTGCTTCTTTTACTTTGATGGGTTTTAAGAAGTGAGAATAACGGAGGTCATATGCTCAGTCATTATAAAGATGGAAAAGAAAACCTCATAATTCTAGTCTTCAGTTTCAGTTGAATGGAGGGTTCTTTTGCCTGTGAATTCAAAATGATGGGAGCTCTGAGGCTCAAAATTTATTTTCAAGTTCCTGTCTTTTCCCAACAATCAAAACATGCTAAAATTGGAAAAAGGTTACTACTTTTCTGATCTTACCATCCTCATTTCCCTGCCTCCACTTTGGGTGTGTTTGTGGTGGGTGGTAAGTTTCTAAGAATGCACTATTGTCTTGATCATATCAGGTTTTGTTTATGTTGGTTTTAGATAATAGAAATGTTTGCTTCCAAGAATCTGTTTTTTTTTTTTTCCTTTATTGTTCTTTTGGCACGTTGGGCTCAAGTTTCACGGTAAATGTGTTAAATGTTTGATCAATTGCTTGATACTAAATTAATAATGGGGTGTGAGGATCTGAGGTTCAAAAAGAAACTTCATTCTGATAATCAGCTTAGCCTCATATTGTGAGCACAGAAATGCATGTAATAAGAGTTCCCTTTACTGCTCTGGCACCTTGTCATGTGTGATTCTTGTAAATATCTGTCGAGGAAGGATTATGGAGATCCTTTAGTTTCTGTTCCACATTATTAAACTGACAAGGTAATGCTATTGAAGGCGTTTATCATGGTAACTTTAATTTTTTTTAAAAAATGAAGAACAACAGACAGGATAATAGTTACACTGACAGGATATCAAATTTGTTTAAGCATTGTATGTGCTGATATTGATAATAGTTACACTGACAGGATATCAAATTTGTTTACTAATATATGCTTGCACCTTGCAGGGTATGACTTGCGGTAAAAGGGCAAGGCCTGAACTTGAGGGGCTTAAGCAACATGAAAGGGAGACTCGAGAAGCAAGTGTGGATATTTCTGGACAAAAGAAAACGAAATTAGTCAAATCTGAGAACCAAGAGCAAGAGGATGAAATGTCAGCCGTGAAAATGGGAGTTCCAAGAAGTGAGAACCTGAGACGCGAGTGGGAGAGGAGGTTTAAGACGGAGCTCCCTGAGGTGGAAACTGCTGGGACAGGGACCCCATACACTGTGGTGTCTCCTGAGACTATGAGGACGATGGGGGGATATGATGAAGTCAATAGCACAGCTTCAGCTCCAGAGGAAGTGGGAGCAGATGATGATATACTATCTACACTTTCAGGTCCCCCTCAAGTACCTGATGCAAGTGGTCTCACAGCAGAATTGGGCCAGGCTTATGCATTGGCGATTCCTGCAGTGAAGAATGCGCTCATATCCTTCCTAATCACTAAAAAGTCAGAGGATCTAGCCTTTATGATCACCCAAGCTAACAGCGCATTCGCATCTCTTTATGCCCTCAATGCAGATTGTGGTTCGTTCTACAAAAATGTGAGATCTTACATTCGTCATTGCTCTGAATTCTCTACAGCTCAGAAAGAGTTACAGGAGAACATGGAGGCTGTAGAGTTGGTATCTTCTTATGAGAATATTTCTGATCAATCTACTGAAGCAGCAAGGGCTGTTTCTGAAATTGAGGCAAATCTGGAAAAAGCCAAAGAGTGCCTTGCTCCTCTTGAAGCAAGGTATCAAGAGACCAAGGCCTTGCTGGACAAGCTTGAGGCAGAGCTTGGACAAAGGAGAACTGAGGTGGCTTACCTGGAAGCTGAGAAGATTCAGCAGGAGGAAGCAATGGCTGAAACTGAGATAAAACATCACACCATTGCTGCACAGGCAAAGGAAGCCAAAGAAACACTTCAATCTATTCTCCGCCAACTAGAGGCTGCTAGAGCTGCTATGGAAGAGACTAGAGCTCTCCTTTCCACTTCTTGATCCCCTCATACAACTACCATGTGCGCACACTGTTCAACTGATTTGGTTATAGGGACATTAGTACTATCCTTACCTTCTGTAAATATAACCATTTTGGAATCTCTTTGGAATAAATGATGCAAGAAAGAGTACTTTCAACTTTAGACCCGCCATTATTGACTTGCATGCTCAGTTGAATAGGAGTCATGCTAGCGATGTTCCATCATAAATTTGGTTCAGATGATTATGGTTTACTGGCTTGTTGCTATCTAAATCATTTCCTAGTTACGGAATGCACTTGTACAATAGCAATCAACTTCCAGCTCCACAATGCACAGGCTTGCCTGTTCATATTGTATGTAAGTGGTTAAACCACATCATGCCTGTTTTCAGACTGATTTTAGGCAGCTCGTCCTGCTCTTTTCCACAAGTGGAGAGCTGAAGGAGTCTTTCTGCAGGATAAGCAAATGGCTATGGAAACACTTTCTAGCCGTTGCAGATAATTCGCCGACTCCAGGTAGAGATCTGTTTATTTAAGAACTGATATAGCCATTTCCATTAAATCATTAGAGGTGGTGAAAATCTGATCTTCCCTAAGATTCTTTTATTTCTATAATTCATGTACAACAAGTTTGCATGATTCATAAACGATATTTGGTTGCAAACAAGATAACGCCCAACCCTTTTCAAAAGATTTGCAATTGGCAATAATGAGGCAAGGTGTTCAGCTGAGAAACCACTTTGAATCTTTCTCAGGGTCAACAAATTATCCTTAAGCACCCAAGGGTATAACATTAAGGCACTAGAAATCTGCAAGCCGTACCCAAATAGCCGACATTGTAGGGTTCTTTAATACCTCATAAGAAGTCTGCACCATTCTATCCTCAAGAACAACTAGTTCAAAATTATCATGTGTACCAAACCATTCCCTGCAACAACGTTAGGACTGCTTAGATAGGATCAATCTCTTGAGCTCTTAAAAGTGTTATTGGTGATATATAGCTTTAAGCATTGTTATGCTGATATTGCTAATACTTGTACTGTGTGAGAACTAAATTTTGTGCTAACTCGTGTGCATCTCTGAGAGTATTAGTAATTCTTGTGAAGATGGGAAAGGGAGGAGGTCCAAACTTGCGTAGACAAAAGAGGAAGACAATAATCAAATCTGAGGACCAACGACAAGAAGATACAATATTAGCCACGAAGAAGGGTAGTCGAAGAAATGAGAATCTCAGACACGAGGAGAAGCGGAGGGTGAAGACTAAGCTCTCCGAAACTGGAGCTACTGAGATGGAGAACACACTAATACAACGTTTCCCGTTGAGCCTGTGAATGGAACAGGGACTTGTGATGAAGCCTACGACACTCCCTTGTCTCCAAAAATAGAAAAAATGGATGATGATATATACTATCTATGCTTTCTGGTCCGAACCACGTGCCTGATACAAGTGGGATCGCAGCTAAAATGCTCCAGGCTTATGCCTTGACAATTGCTGCAGCGAAGAATGTATCGTTATCCTTCTTAGCAACTGTAAAGCCAAAGGATGCAGCTCTTATGACCACTCAAGCTAATGGTGGCTTCACAATTCTTTGTGCCCTCAGTGCAGATTACCGTGCTTTTTACAACGCCATGACATCCTATATTCTTTTTTGTTTGGAACTCTCTTCTGCAGAGAGGAGCTACAGAACAATATGGAAGCTGTGAAATTGGCGTCTTGTCATGAGAAGCTTGCTCATCAATTTATTGAAGCAGAAAGGGCCTTTTCTGATACTAAGACTTATCTGGTAAGGCCAAACCTTACCTCCATCAAAGCTTGAAGCATAGCTTGAAGAAATGAGAACAGAGGTGGCAGGACTGGAAGCTGGGAAGATTCAACGAATGGAGGCATTGGCCGAAATTAATAACAAATCTGGAGCCATTTTTCCCCAGGCAAAGGAAGAAGCCTAAAGAATTATCAGAATCGTAGAGCTCTACTGTCCATTTCTTGATTTCTCCCTACAAGTCCAAGGGACGTATGCTGTCCTGTTTGATCTGATTCTTATGTTATCGTTAATGTTAACTTACTGCTTTTGTAACTAAAGCAGACACTGATACTAGTAGTTGTAGCTTTTAGAAATGTAAAGATGCTAGACATGGTGGTTCTAACCGATCTTGGACTTCAAGATGTTCAACTGCATGGGAGGTATCATATTCTGATTAAAAACAAAACTACTAAATTCTGATGAAGCAGCTTAAAAAAACATGTCCAGAAATAAGATTCCAATCCATCTAAAACCTAAATGCCAATGATGCTTGGTTGTTATGGTGCATTTAATCTTGCTATTACTTCATATAAGAGAATGCACCAGTAAAGGAGCAGTGAGTTTTCGGAGAGCAATTTTACTTGATCTTTGGCTTGCTATATCATGTGAATGATGCAGGCACCAGAAATCTGCAATTATGTTGCAGATTGATCATAGTAAAAAACAAATAAACTCCAAATGGGTTTTATAAAACCACATCAGAAATGAGCTCTGCATCAGTCTCCTCAGGATCACCTAGTTCAGACAAGCATGTAAACCAAAGAATAGCCAGCAATCTAGGATTTCATTGATTTGCTAATCTCTGACTCGAATACAGGATTGCAGATGGACAAGTGAATAGATAACCAAACCTTTGCCAGGTTCCAAGTTTCTTTTCCATCTGCTTCCAGCCAGTCAAAGCGGAAACCAGGAGTCTTGCATCAAAAACCAATACCTACCACCAAGTAAGGTTGAATATAGAGCAATAACAACACCATCCTTTTCAGGCAAATCACAATTCCATTAACAAAGAAATTAAGAGTCCAACCATCTTTCATACATGGAACAATGCAAGGATGAACCACTAGGAACAATTGACACTCTGAATTAGTTGACAAATTCCTGTTCAAGATGAACTTCACAACAAGCAACAACGCAGCTGAATCAACACTGGAATAAATACAAGGACTCTAATGGGGTGCTACCAGTTCTCCTTGACAATCTTTAACTTCTCAAATATGAACTTCCCTTCCTTGTACTTCTGAGAAGGCTCATAAGCTCTTTCATACTTCCAGCCCAGCACCTCTTGACAGTCGGCACAAGATATATCAGCAACAGTGTGGAGACCAGTCGTGAGATTCCTGTCCTCTTTAGGTCCCACGACAATGTTCATCGCATGAGAGAACAAAAAGGCTCGACCATGTCTTCCCTGTGAGAAAAATTATGAAGAAGATGTTGAACAGAATTCTTGTCACTGCTTCCTATCATAATATACTAAATAATTCCATTGTATACCAGGGGGGGAAAACGGAATTACTTGATAAAAAAACCTAGCAATCAGAGATTGAACTGAATACAGCAATCTTATGGACATGGAAGTAGGTATCATTTTTAGGGTTTCACATTATTGAAGACCCCTTCATTAGAGACTCGCTTATAGTAACTTGCTGATGTAAGGGTCTGTTATCACCTGATTTTCTACATGGATTTCCATCAATGGATGAGAGAAATGCTATGAACAAGATAATCCATATCATTTCTCTCACTGATAAAATGAAACCATGTCGATCTAAAGATCATTGCACAGAAAATCTATATAACACAAAGAGCACCAAGTCAAGACATACGGACAGGGAACAGCCAATTATCATAAAAAAGCAGCTAGAAGAAAATATGAAGCAACAATTTTATAAAAGATTCAAGTGATTCACCTGAAAAGCCTTAGAAATTACATCATCATGAAGTGAAACATGGTTTCGACAATTACAACAGCTGTACAACCTTGGACCCACCAATTCCGCCATTAATCAACAATTTCAAGGTTTAAACACCTTACTGATCACCAACAAAACACAAACACGAACACAGGAAACAAGAAACAAGAAGCAAATAAATCCAAGATTGATCACTCACACGGCAAGAAAATCCAAGAGGAGATGATGATCAAGCAAAGTTGCAGTCTTTACTCTTTTGTGACCAAAACAAGGCTAAAAAGACAAGTAAAAGACCGTAAAGCACAAGTTCCTTTACCTACAACAAATTCAATGATGGCCCAAAAGTCTGAAACAGGAAGCCAGAAACAACGTTAGCTTACTAGTTTAGACCAAACTCTAAAGTTGAGTGTAGATTCCAGGTACGGCTATATTACATTTTTTTAGAGAAAAAAAAAATGTGGGGTTGATAAGGACAATGATTATTGATTGGCTTGAAAGAGTAAACCATAAGAACAACAAACATATCAAATTAATATTAACTAACCACTAACACAGCTGTAGTTAAAAAAGAAATACACAAAGGCGAATGTAGTTTTTTAAGTACACAAAGGCGAATGTAGAAACTTCGGACACAAATCTATGTAACTCAAGATGTCGGTTATATTCTTTGGTTGTGTATAGGATTTAGTGTGTGTTTGTTATTGAGCAGTAGGTAATTTTTAAATGTATTTTTTATTTAAAAATATATTAAAATATTTTTTATTTTTAATATTAACACATTAAATCATTGAAAATATTAAAATAAATATTAAATTCATGTATTTTCAAGTTAAATGTATTTTAAAACTCATTTAAATACAATTTGAAATAAAAAAATAAACAAGAATTTAAAATTTTATTTGATTATGAGTTCAACTTTTGGCCTACAAAAATGATGAAGAAACTTCCATGAGTTAGTAGGCGAATAGTACAGTCTCAATTTGGTTGAATGTATATTAAAAGTGTGTTTGATAATTTTAATAATTTTCATGATTGTGATTTTTAAAAAATAAATTTTAAAAAATTATTTTGAATTATGATTGATTTGAATAAAATATATGTTTCATTAAAATTATAATTAAAGTTATTACTAAGTATAAAAAATATATTCAAAATATTTGCTTAAAACAATACTTAAGTAATAAAATTACTTAAAATTACCTATATTATTATTTTATAAAAACATATCTAGAAGTGATGAGATAAATAATTAAGAGAACGTTTGGAATGTGGTGCAAACCCGTTCCATAAAAATATAATTTTTTTGTTAAAAAATAAATTTTTTACATGTTTTGAATTATTTTGATGCGATGATTTCAAAAAAAAATTAAAAAAACAAAAAAATATTATTTTAATGTATTTCAATATGAAAAATATTTTTAAAAACAATTATAACTACATTCTCAAACAGACTCATTTCTCCTCTATTAATTAAGGGCCGCCATCATTTTTTTATTATTAATTTCCTTGAACATTGAAGTTTTTGATTTGTTGTTTTTTTATAAGGTCTTCAAATTATAAGGGTTTGACGAATGATTTTTTTATTATGTAAATTTTAGCGTTAAAATATATTTTTTTATGTCATATATTATGTTATTTGTGATTAATTTTAATGTAATAAAAAATAGCATATAATATATTTATATACCGAAGAACTTGTATAATCGAAATAGATAGATTGAACAGTATTTCGTTTGATTTCTAATACAAAATATATCATAAATATTTAAAAATAGGTTTAATTTTATTTATAGAAAGCTCCTTTCCAAACTAACACATCTAAAATGAGTGGGACTCGTGAGTGGGATCCACACTGCAAGTACCTGGTTTTCAAAATTTACAGTATTTAGTTTAAAAAATTATTAAATTAGTATTTTTTTAATAATTTTAATGTGTTATGGTAAAAAATAAAATTAAAAATTAAAAAAAAAACATTTTTAAAAAAGTTCAAAACGAACACGAGCCATAACATGGTGGCGTACTGGAGTTAGTTATCTGAGACGAGAACGCTCTGAAATGAGCGCGTGGAGGGCGGCTTTAGTGAGAGGATTCATTAGCTTTCGCTATCGTTTGTAACTTTGTTAGCGCTTAGGAAGCTCCGTGCTTGAGACGTCACAAAGCGCGTGTGAAGAGGACGCACACCCGAAATGACCTTATTGTTATTGTTATTTAAGAGTATTTGCAACCGTGCCATTATTGACTATAAAGGTCAGCGAGGAGTATCTTGGATTATCGGAAACTCATACAGTTACTATTACTAATCATTATAATTTGACAATAATATATATATATATATATATTTATTTATTTCTTAACCATTTAAATCAAGTCCATTGTGGATTGGGTTTTAACCATGTTATTTCTCATATAAAAAAATAAATGAATTGATAAGACGAGAAACAAATCCATCTATTATTTAAAAATATTTATTCATTTTTATTTTATTTTTTTGGTCACTGTCAGTAAGTAAGATTAAGAACATGCTGTGGGCAGAAATTGCTGGAATTGATATGCTGATAACTACTACATCCGAGAAAATAAGAAACAATCCCAGCATTGGCGCTCCCAAGTCTCAATCTCTGGGTCATATGTCAAATCATTTGTCTGATCTTAGACTTTGTGTAATTAGCACGGAAAATAAATAAATGCTAAAGTAATATTTTAATATCATAGTTTAATAATGTTATAATTTATAAGAGTAATATTTTAATATTATCGTGTTTAAAAACCATGATATTTGTCAAAATATTACTATTGTAAACAGACAATATTAATTATAGAAGTTGTGTATCCATATAATATTAAGGTGTAAGTATTTATTTTTTTTATTTTTAATATTAAAATATTAAAAGCAGACCAAAGTCCGAATCGCAAAATTAGTGCAATTTTGCCAACATCATAGAACAGACGATTTGGATAGTTGTTTACGAGTATGCATCCAAGGTAGTTTTATTTTTATTTAGTTTTACGGCTGTTAAAATACATATATGAAAGAATTTCAATAATTTAAATTTTAGAAAAAAAATCAACTGTTTTGTAATTTTTTTATTTTTCTGAGAAGTATGAAGAATCATTGGTCAACAAGTTTTTAATCAGTCACCTGAAATGCTTTAGAGAGGAGATCACTGTGAAGGGCAAGAGGATTTTCGCAGCTGTTCAAGGGATAAGCACTGAGTTTCGCCACATTACTGAAATTAAGAACAAAAGAAATAATAATTCCTGAGACATAATTAATTCTCGTCTTACTGTCTAACTTGCATCGATAAATATTTGATTCCATATAGAAAAATTAAATTAAGAAAAATTATTAAATTCCTTTGATGTACAAACTGTTTTTAAAAAATATATTTTAACATCAAAAAAATAAAAAATAAATAAATTAGAAAAATAACCTCACCAGGATTTGTGTGAGAATCAAGTTTACCGAGGGCCTCATAACCTCTCAAAGTCATTGTTTTGTATAACATTTGTTTAGAATTGTAGTACTGCTTGTTTTTAAAATATTTTTATATAAAAATATATTAAAAAATATTTTTTATTTTTAAAAATTATTTTTAAAATCAACATATTAAATTATCTAACTCTCCTTTCAATCTATAATTCACATCAACACACATTCATACACAAATTATTTTCAAGTATTTCACAAAACATTAATCAAACACAAACATAGTCTCAAAAGCAACATTTTAAATGCAAATTAACACATATCCTCCTCATATGAGGCATTTAGAATATGAATCTTTCTCTTAAAATGAGTCTTGTAGGTGTGAATATCTAATATTCCTTCACAAGCTTCAGTTTCTCAAGTATGAAATTCCCTTCCTTGAACCTCTGTGTTGGATCAAAAGCTCTCACATATTTCCAGCCCAGCTCCTGACCACAACTGCTGCAGTGGATACCAGCAATTGTGTACATCCCAGTTATCATCTTCATGTCCTTTTTATGTCCCAAAACAATGTTCATCACATGAGAAAACATGTATGCCTGCCCTGATCTTGCCTAGCCACCAAATCATTTGAAAAAAATAAAAAATCCCACCTTAAATTGATAATTTTATTACCATATATCATTTCTGAATGGATAGACAACTAAGTTGTTAATTTGTCACCTGATAAGATTTGGATAAGAGATCAGTACTGTAGGCAAGAGGATTTCTGCAATTCCTGCAGCTGTACAAGGGATTCTCACCGGATTCCGCCATATATAGCTGCTGCAAAGTTTAGCATCAAAAGAAAACAGAATTCTTGAACATAAGTTACATGAATAATACTGATAATAATACTAAATGTTCATGAAAACAAGCATGTCAAGATTAAACAGAAGGAGAAGAAGAAGAAGAGGAAGAAATTCTCACATGAAGGATGACCCAAAATAGCTGATCCAAAGATGAGCACAAAAGAATATTGTGTTGAGAGTATTAGAAGGATATGATCAGTGTCTTGAGATCAAATTTATGGAGTTGTAAGAGAGAGAGAGAGAGTTCAAAGCAAAAGGTTGACCGACCAAAGATTGAATGACAGTGGAGAAAGCTAATAATTGACAATTATTCTCTTCTCTTGGGTTTCGAACACAGATAAAACTTAGTCCTTCATGTTTCAAAATCTATGCACATCAGTCCTCGATTGACCACTATTTGGTTTAAACTGAATTTAGAGATTTCGGTTTTCTTTTTGTTGGCCTTTCTCTTTCAGTTTACTTTTTCAACACTGAATTAATTTTAGTTCGGTTTTTTGGTTTAAGTTCTTTTTTAATAACAAATGATGATATTAGTGTGTGAAACTTAATATTCAAAAACAAAAAAATGGCGTTTAATAAACCAAAAACCATAAAATTACTTGTAATATTAGGGAAAAAAATCATTTCTTAACTAAAAAATGGATTCACATTTTGGTTTGGGTTTTATCTTGATATTTAAAAGTTTGGTTAATTAAAAACTAAATAAAGTTTTTGATAGTAAGTGTTTTTTAAAGTATTTTTTATTTAAAAATATATTAAAATAATTTAAAATAAATAAAAAAAATAATTTACAAAAAAATACTTTTCAAACATGAAAATAAAAACAAAATGTTTACCCATTCCTGTCGGGATAATGTTTGTACAAATTATTCATATTAAGGACATGAAATTGACCAATTTGTTTGATGTCACGTCTCTAAATTGTCTTTTCCTTCGATTTGTAATCAAATTACCAAATGAATATCATACATAGGTAAAAGACAATTGCAGCCCTATTGTCATCAATAAAAACATTTGGTCACCATCACAGATTCGTCATGCATCATTAAGTGGCTGTTTGGAAGTGTGGTTGCGGGTGAGGTTCACTCGCAACCACACTAAATACTGTTTGGTTAACCAAAATAAATTACTTTTTGATGGTGGGACCCATCAAATTCTGAGCCGCACCACATGTTTTGGAGAAGCAGCAAAATGCTGCTTCTCGTAGAGTAAAAAAGCAGAACAGTGGAGCATGGCTCCACTGTTCACTGAACAGTGGAGCCATGCTCCACTGTTACAGTTTTTTTTTTTTTGGAAAAACATTGCAATAAGTTTAGTTTTTTTTTTCTTGAAAAATTAATGCAATTAATTGATTTTACTCGCATTGTTCACGTGAACATGACACAATATTATTTTTAAAAAAAATTAATTTAAGATGAATTAAATTTATTCATATTGTAATCTCAATTTTATTCCTGATAATATTTTACTTAATTTTATTGCACGCTCAAAAAATTATTTTTTTTGTAGTTCTTGTCGAATGAATTTTGTACATAATAAAATTGTAAATGTTTTTTAAAAAATGTGTTTTACTTGAAAAACTAGTATTTAATATTATTTAATAACACTACATAAAAAGAAATTCAGTTTTTATTTTTATTTTAATTGTGTTCTATTTAAAAAATTAAAAGGAGATCGCTGGATGACGTAACAAAAGATTCAGTTTTTATTGTTGCGCGCTTAAGAAACCATGAAAAATATAGTCATTATTGGATAGATTTCGCATGTGATGACATTGCACATAGTGTAATGGAATAATAAAAAATATTTGATATCAATATTATTTATTTCATGATGTAATAACAGTAGTTAAATTTACAATATTTAAATTAAAAATCATTAATATAAATATATATATATATATTAATTATTTTATAACCTCAATTTGAAAAGCATTTTTATTAACCAAACACATTAAACTACTTTTTCTTCAACCTCAATTTCAATCACAGTTTTAACCAAACATCTATTTTTTCAAACCAACCTCAACTAAAAGTACTTTTTATAAAACAATTTTTTTTAAATCACAACCACAAAAACTACCACAATACCAAACACACCCTAAGCTTGCAGGTTGGCTAGAAATTTAAATGGTGGGTGTACAATTTTTATTTATTAATTTGAAGGCTATAAAAAATAGATACAACTAAAAAAAATAAATTCTAAAAAATAAAATATATATTATTAATTAGTTTTTAATTACTATAGAATTTAAGATTGAGGGAGTTGGTATTGGTGTTGCTGCAGCCTTTAATTTTTATTTAAGAAAAAAAAAACTGTGAATAAAATTTAATTTGATCGCATTGATGACGTTGCTGTAAGTTGTAACTCAACAACTTGTTCTAATTTTCAAATAAGTTTTTTAATGTATTATTTTCACAATAGATTAATGACAAAGCAAGAAACAGATTATATATTCAATTTGGCAGAATCTAAACAATTGTTAACATAAAAATTGACTCCCGAAATATAAAACCGGCGACTCACGGCAGGCGCCACCGCAGTCTATTCCTTCTCCATTTTTAGTTTTATTTTTTAATAAAAAATAAAAAATATGTTCATATATCAAAAATAAAGAAATGTTTTTTTTCATTAATAAAATAAGAAAAACATCAAATTTATAACTAATATTTGGGGAAAATCAAAATAATAGCATATTAAAACAAAATTCTAGCACCAAATATATATATATATATAATTAATTTATAACTAAAATAATAGCATATTAAAACAAAATTATAACTAAAATTAATGAATAATACAATACTATTATTTTGTATGCAATCACTTTTACACATTAAAAGTTTTTTTCTTTTATTTGATCAATACCATAAATTGTTTTAATTGTAAATCTAATACACACACACACACTTTATTAATATAAATAACTCTAATTCCTCATACTACTAGTCATGTCATCTGTATTTTATCGGCAAACAATCAACTATTCCTTAAAAAACTACTCACAATCATCAAAATTTGTGGTTGAGTTATCTTTTTTCTTCCTTGCATTGAGTCAATTGAGACTCATCTCATTGAAATCATCAAGTCTATACACCTCTAGCAAAATAACAATTAAAATTTTTATTTAATTAATTAGCTCATGTTATCAATAATAGTTTAAAATGAACATTTCAATTCTTTTTTTTTTTGCATTTTAAAAGTGTTTTTAAAAAATTTAATTTTTTTTAATTTTTTCTTTGCTTTAAATTAATTTTTTTTTGGTGTTTTTAGATCATTTTGATGCGCTGATGTCAAAAATAATTTTTTTAAAATAAAAAACATTATTTTGATACATTTCCAAGTGAAAAACACTTTTTAAAACAATTGTAATCACACTCCCATATAGGCTAAAACATTTAATTCACCTGGATTCTCTTTCTCTCTCTCCAAAAAGAAAAGGTAGGTTATTTGAAACTTAAATCATACTATGATACTTGTTTATAACACACATACACGACAACATCAAGAATGGTCACCAACGGTGACCCGAGTGTGCCATATTTGTTGTTCAAAGATGGTAGGTGACTCACTTACCTTTGATGACAAGTATGACTTATTCGGGTTATTATTGATGACCTTTCTTGAATGTCATTGGATTCTCCCGTTAAGATGTTTTTGAAGGTAATGGTGTTGTAGTAATTGTAGTTTTGATGTGCCTTCAAGATCTTTTTATTTATTTCTTCTTTCTTTTTATAGCATAACCAGTACCATAAAAAAGATTTCGACAAGATGAATTCAATAATACCAAAAATTATCACCAATGATGACTCGAGTGTGTCATATTTGTCACCAAAAAATATTAGGCGGCTCATTGTCTTTAGTGTCAAGTGTGACTCACTCTGGTCATTGTTAGTGACCTTTCTTAATATTACTAGATTCATCTTGTTGAAATATTTTTAATTGTATTAATACTATCATAATCGTAGCTTTTGTTTGCCTCCAACGTTTTTTTTTATTTGTTTTTTTCATTTTCTTTGTTATTTTTTTTCACAAATTATAAAATAAAAGGAGAGAAGAGATAAAAAAATATTAAAAAAAAATATTATAGACACATTAAAACTTTATTTAAGACATTATTAGTATAATTACAAAATTTTAACAAGATAAATTTAACAATAAAAAAAAGAAAAGAGAGAAGACAAGTAATGACTCGAGTGTGTGCATGCTTTCCGCTTAAAGGTGACATGTGCTTCACTTACCTTTAACTGCCGTGTGCCAAGTTACCCTCGATGACCTTTTCATGATGGTATTAAATCTCTTGTAGATATTTTTCTATTAATATTAGTAATGTTGAAATTAGAATTTCAGGTGAATTTGAGTTTTTTTCTTTGTGTTTTCTTATCTCTCCTCTCTTCGTCGTCACGTTTCTCAGTTATTTCGCCTCTCTCTTTAAAAAGCGTGCTAAAAAGCAAAAATAGCCCCTCCAAAAAGTAAAAGATCCGTTGATTGGATTCCCTCCCCTCGTATCTAACTTAACTCCTGTTCTTGGTGGTTTCACTTCCAGTTTCAGTTCTGTCTTAAAACCCCCTCCTTTTCTCTTTCTTTAACCAGACATGGCGGATAGTTACTGGAGATATGCCGGCGACTCACGGCAGCCGCCGCCGCAGTCTATGTCTTCTCTCACCGGAAAACGCCCTCGCATCGATTACGGTACCACTTCAAAATTACTACGCATTTCTTTTCAATTCTATAGTAAAGTTTCCATCTTTTCCCGCTTATATGCATAAGTCAATCAGGGTTTTATTTTAACATTTTGTGGCATGTCCTGCTTGATTTATGTGCTTGATAGCTTGCTTAATCACGGGTTTTGGTAATGGGGCGGAAGGCTTTGTGTTAATTGTTTTTGAAAGGAAAGGGCAGCTGAAAGGGTTGATCTTTTAATTAATTTTGCTGTTGATTTTTAACGAATTTATGATATTGATGCGTTATAAGATGGGAATTATTGTTGTTGGAGAATTTATTGTCTTTGTGTTTATATTTAAGAAAAAGAAATCTTTTTTTTTGTTAGTTTTCTGTTATAATGTTTTTGGTTTTGCTATTTCCTTTGTATTTTAACTGGAGCTTTTTAAAGTCTCAATTTTGGTGGATATTTCTTTTCGGCCTTTTCTGTAAAGCCTTGGTTATTTCAGCATGTTGATTATCTGTGATGTAGTAGTCTGCTGTTCTTGTCAATATCTGTGTGTTATTGATCTAGATCAGTTTTTGACATTCTGCTGAAAAAGATTTATGTATTAGTGCTATTTCCATGCGTTAGGAATGATGTGCAGCAGTAGGATGTTCCTCCTTTCAACTTATTCAGATGGTTTATTTATGTTGAAATACATGCTTGATCTTGCAGATATCCCAAGCGGCCGTGACCTAGCCAATTATTATTCCCGTGATGATGATAGAGGAGCTCTTCATGTAATCAGAGATTCAGACTCCATCGGAGCATCTTATGACCGTTACTTGCGTAGTGGGGTACTTGGTTATTCTTTATCTCTTTTCATGTAGTTGAAGGGGGGGTACCCCAGAAAATAATAATAACTGAAATTTTAGTTACGATAGCCTATCTTGAATGTCTAACTACGCTGCTTTTGTACAGGCACAGAAGAATGTCATAAAAAGAAACCAACTCGTAATACCAAAACAAAGTTAATGTCTCAATTTGATAGGAAATCTGTAGATACCCAAAAGTGTCTAAAATAATCATGTTCAAAATCTTCTTAAATTACATGTTAGCGGCTAAAAGTCTTTGACAATGGTTGACTACTTTACTTGATTTATTTTTTAACCTCAAGTCTACCCCCGTCACTCGCTTCATGATTAAAAGTTATCTGAGTAATTGAATGAATGTTTCAGACAATTTCATCTTATGGTGGGGGACAGTCTGCCAGAGCCATGAGTGGGGTGTCTAGTCATCCTGTTGATGACACACGCATGGTGAGTATGGGGCCCATGGACCCTGGGGTCAGTGTAAAAGACAGGTCATTGCGCATGGGAAGTGGAAGATCTGAGGTTTCCCTTCCTCCTGATGCTAGCAGCACACTGTTTGTGGAGGGCTTGCCTTCTGACTGTACGCGACGGGAAGTTTCCCGTATCCTTCCATTGTTTTCCATATGTAATCATAGTTTTACTTGGAGTTTTTCCCTTCTAGTATTGCTCTGTAGCCTTCCACATGTAATTCCAGTACTCTTGGACCTTTTCTCTTCTTCTTTTGTTCCTTCACTTGGGATTAACAGATATCTTTCGCCCTTTTGTTGGCTACAAAGAAGTGAGACTTGTAAGCAAGGAATCAAGACATGTGAGTCTTCAAGATATTGTTATTATTATGATTGTCATCATCCTTTACATTATTTTAGTATGTGCTGAATCAATATTTAGAACATTAATGGATTCACTGGTTGCTAAAATGTGCAGCCGGGGGGAGATCCACTAGTACTCTGTTTTGTGGACTTTTTGAGTCCCGCACATGCTGCCACTGCCATGGATGCATTACAAGGTGAACTTAACATGCTCTACATTTTTTCCCCTTTAGGGAGTTTTAGTCTCATGTATCAGTTTGCAGGCCCATTGTATCTGTTACTATCTAATGTTTCCTTTTCGATTCTAGTTTTTAACTTTTTATATAATTGCACCAATGCCTTTTGCACTTCCTTTTAGTTTCTTTTGTGGGTTGGGGCGGGTTCACAGCTGTGTGGCATTAAAGATTTTTTAGTGATTTGAGCCAGCTTTGGAATAGTTGAGTGATGGTAAGTGGATTAGCGAGGCGTGTTCTTGAAAGTTTGGGCAGTTGATTGATCATATTGATGGATTGATCAAATCGTCATGACATTTTTGACACTTATATACTGCAAGGACCACTTTAAACCTACTCGAGTTATCATCTATTGATGGATTTCAAGCCAAACTGGTTGAGTAGGTTAGCTAAACTGCTTTAGGCCTGTATAATTATCCATATGGCTAACTGTATTTTGTGTGATCCAATGATGATGCTGTCAGTATCTCATGTCACGTTTAGCCTTGCGTTTCCTCATCTCAGCATTCTATGTTATGCACAGGCTAGCTATCGCGAGAGAATAAGCTGTTCCCAGTTTCAATTATTAATGCATGTGCTGAGACAAAAATCCCCATACCGTGTAAATCAGATGGCCTGTCTTCGCTCATTCCTCATTTGCATTGCATTTTTGTCTGTCAGGATTTGTATGGTGTTTTCACATTTTTCGACTTGGGTGTGGTCAACAGTGATGATGAACGTTTGGTATATTCTGCGTTTATGTACTTGAGATAAATGATTGCAACGCCTTTTATGAGCTATCTATTGATCCCCTAATTCGTCGTTCAAAGCGTGGTTAGTCGTGCAACGTGAAACAGTCGAGCTCGATTTTGCAGGTTATAGATTTGATGAGCATGACCGCGATTCGTTCAATTTAAGATTACAATTTGCTCGCTATCCTGGTGCAAGGTCAGGTGGCGGGCATCGTGGCAAGCGTTGAATAGTGCGGTCTGGCAGGTGATTTATGCTTTCTTTTTTATCCGCCCGACCTCTTATTATTCATGGCCGTTAGGTGCTCTGTAAGAAAACTTTATTGTGAAACGATCAATCAGGCTAAACCATGGAAACGACAATTTTCTGTAGGATTTGCGAACTGGGGAATGTAATGGGGGATGATACCACAGCTTTGCAGTATCAGGAATTACACGAACATCTGAATCAGCACCTTTAGTAGGATACATGTGATCACGTGCTTTTTGATAATTATTCTGCAATTGTTAGCGACTCGGATAAAGCGTGCTTTGTGTTAAAAAATGCGGGTTCTGTTTGTTTTGAATTACTTAAGGTTGTCCCCCTATGCCTATTGGAGGATACCAATGAATTTATTTCTAGCTGATCTAATGAAGTCTATCTGTGTTTGCCTATGGATTGGGTTTAGATTCATGATTGCGTGTACCAATGAAGACTCATAGTTATTTGCGCTCACCTATGTTTTAGGGTTAGGAACAAATGATTACATGCATGTGCGCACAAATACTGATGCATAATAACATGGGCACTCACATTGATTAAATATCTGCATTCACGCATCACGTTTCATAGGCGCACTGTTTATTTATATAACGCTTGCATAAGTTTTTTAAAAAGAAATGGATGGTCTGTGTAGGAAATAAAAGAAATTGTTTCTTGGTGGTCTTTTTTAATATTTTCATCATCTGAAGTAACTATCATGCATGTTGGATACTCTACGAGGAATATATTTTCTCGATTCGTCAATCTACTCCCAGAAAGTTTTCCCCAGGTTGCTGGGTTAGAGTATAGTTTTTACTGTACTATTAAATCCTAGTTTCTGGTCTGTGGTTGAGAAATTTGAGTCCTTGAGTTGGGTTCATACATAGAATGTTAAGATTGCTTATGCGAGCCAACTTTTATTCGCCGCCTGCCAAGAGCTTAACGAAGTCCAGTCACAAGCTTTCACTATGAGAATTGGAGTTTATCATATGGTGTATTTTTGGACATGGAATCATTCTGGTCTCTTTTTGTCGAAGTAATTTTACCTTTATCAGGCTCCGCTAGTATACCTATTGCTTGCAGGCTTGATCGGTAGCTAGAAACTAATATACCTATTGCTAGCAGGCTTGATAGGTGTTTATTAGCTGGCTTGGAAGCAGGTTAGCTGCTTGGCTGCTTCACTTTGAAAATGGCACATCCTAGTGCGGGGTGCCACGATCCCTGCTTGTATATTCAGGTCGATGAGTTGATTGTATGTCTGGTTCAGGATTCATTTTGTTTAATCCCAAACACCGTGTTAGTTAGATATCGTTGCATTGAGGATGATCATTGAAACCTTACTCCATCATTGGTACTTAGCAATCTACGAGGGCTGTAATTGCATGTTACCTATCAGCTGAAAAAATCCGCCATCAAACTAGAGGCAACTGTGTCACATGCATCTATACACAACGATCTGGATTGAGGATCTTCTATGATAAGAAGTTAATTCACCTCTACTGATTACTGTATTGACCCATTGGCTTTTGTGGTGGTATTCCAGAGACACCATAGACAAAATGACTGCCCGGATCAAGAACATTTTGCAGATATTTCTCATACCTTTTCAAATAGTAAGCAATATCTCATGCAGGAGGTACACTACTGTTTCAAGAATGGGCAAAATACATGAGTTGTCGCGCCGTCGATGATGGCTTTTTCAGCCGCACCGGCTATTGCAATTATTCGCGCAATTTTTCAGTTGCACAACCCGCCAAACAAACATCCATACAATGTGAGCCGTCATCTATTGCTGGGCTTGAAAATACCAGCACCACCATTGATGCAACAGCCGAAGCACCACTCAAGACAACTTTGGACCCCATCACCTTTCGTTTTAGAAAATTTCTTTAGTAAACTAGATAATAGCTTCTTATATAACATAAAACGTGTCACTAGAAAATGAAAATCGCATGAAATAACTACTTTTGAAGTGTGAATACCCCACCCGACTCTTATAGTTTTTCATTTGATATTATTAAAGAAGAGAAATTAGAAGGTGAATATATTCCTATTCGCAGCAGTAGCTTGATGATTGGTAACCCAGATTGCCCATTGAGAAAGTACTGTGTTTGGCCATGGCAGGCTATTGTGTTAGGGTGGTGACCAGACCTCTAGGTCTCCGGTGTACCAAAAAGAAGGAATTTGTTTGATGGTTCAACAGAATGGATGCCTTTGTCTGTCAGTGCCATTGTGGTTGTCGTAGGGACCAAAGTACCAGAGGTTTTCGAGTGTAACAGAGGAAATCGAAGGTCAGGGGGCTGTTGACAAGGTTACATTTCCATCTCTCTTGATGAACAAGGCAAAATCAATCGTTGGAAGTTGAAAGTATCAGTAACAATCTTGAAGAGGCAAGTTTATCCACAGCATGCAACTTTTAGTTACGTTCCATTCCAATTCTGCATTTCTCATCGGAAAACGTTATCAACCATACCGGCTGGCGATAAATTAATTGCTGTCATAACACAGCATGAAATAGTTCTATCAGTTTGAGTTTTACGTACATTTTGTGTTTCTACTTTGACATTGCAAAATGTAGGGTCTAACACTTATCCCTAAACGCAGCAATCTGGAGCTTTTCATGTGGATCTTGGATGCTGGTCACTGCTATCCTTTGGACCTGAAGTTTGCCGAGCATATGGTTCCTCTAGATTTTTTCTTCATAAGCAGCATACTTGGAGGAATTTCAGGCAAGCTTTCTTATCAAACCAGAGCCAACTGTTGGTGGGACAGTAAGGATAAAATGGTTTTGTTATACTCTCTCCTACATCATTGGTTGAAGCCCTTTTGACTTGCTACATTCTAAAGGACACGTTTGGGAGCAGTTTAGACAGGCATAGTTAATGGGTTGTTCGGGCAAAATACTTGGGCCCAACCGTCCATGGAAACGGGCTCAGGCCCCAAGCTAGGCCTAGTGCTCGTGGGCTTGAGTATCGTGCCCAAATAAAAAGTTATTAAGGATAAATAAAGAAGAAAATTAAAAATAATAATAAAAGCCGGATATAAACTAAGATATTTAATTTTATAACTTGAATCTTTAAAATATAATTTTGTTTATCCACTTTGATCACAAAATTTATTTTTTATTTAATTAAATGATCATAAAAATAGCCACACATGCAATTGATTAAATAAAATTAAAGGTAATATTTCAAGTTTACACATATTAAAAATATTATTCATAAAATAATATTTTTAATTTTTTAAAATAATTTTATTTATATAAAACATAAAAAAATTATAAATGAATTAAAATAATCTCTAAAAAAAATTAAATTTATACAAAATAATTAAAAAAATAATCACTATTTAAAAAATTATGATAAACAAAATAAAAGGGATGAGGGATATTGATTAACATATAAATTTAAGAATTATTTTGAAAAAATACATATAAAAAGGAATTAACTAAAAAAATAATTTTTTTTTATAATAAAAAGGTTATACATTATTGGGTTTAGAAATCCAAGCCAACATACTTGACCCTTTTAGTAAGGGTTTGCACACAAGCCTGAAATAGTAGACTTGTGTAGTTGAGCTCTTTTTTTTTTTTTTACGTTTCATAAATTTTTTGAAGAAAAATAAGTTGGTTGACAAGTTGTTTGATATAGACTAGTACAATGGTTGGAAAAACAAGGTAAAAATTGTTTTGGCACCATAACATAACTTTCAATCTTTTTTTTATATATCTAAAACACATAAAAAACATCCTAGGTAATTTGATAAACTTACTCATGACCTCAAACAATCTTTTCAAAAATTAAAATTAATCCGAAACTAAAAATCTTATTGAGCTTATATATGTTTTTCTAGATAATTTAAAGATTAAAAACATTTAATGTGAACTCTCCTTATCAAACAAGACAATTCAACACCGATTTTTATTGTTTTTGTTGCTAAAATCAATGGTAATAGAAATTTTCTTTCTCTAGTGTAGGATTCTAGTTGTTTTCTCTCGATTCTTTCAAATTAAAGCTTGAAAAATAAAAAAAATAAAGTTTGAGATCAAAATTGATTTTTCCTTTAAATTTCATAAACTAAAGGTACCCAATATAAAAACTACAATAAATATTTTGTCTAGACGTTTTTAAAACCAATTGTTTCTTCTGTACTTTTTAGTTTTATCCTTTATTTTTAAATCTCAATATTCCCTAATTAATTGGTTTCTAATTTAGCCCAATAATAGCTAATTATTTAAAAAGAAAAAGAAAAAGAAAACATTATGAATAGTCTACCCACAATAACAATTGAGAGAATCCACGGTATATTCTACACAGCGGATTCTTCACGCATTTTAGATTTATAGTTAATTCTTTCAAGACTACTTTAGAATCAGGAACAAAAGGGCTAGCTAGCTTTAGGCATTGGATTTCACTTGTAATTCTTCAGCTATAAAAATGAGGCAACTCTCCTCCTCGACTCGAGCACACAAGGATCTCTTCAGGAACAGGTGCTGCAAAAAATTACAAAGAAAGATTACAAAGAATTGGCAAAAAGCAAAAGATCGCACACCAAAAAACAGAGAGGAAACTCCCCACCGTCCCCCTCAAAAAAAGAAAAGAAAAGAAAAAAAGTGACCCTCTGTCAATTTACACGTAACATCAGTTTCTACATGTACAGGCCCTTGGACCCTACAAAAGGCCATCAAAGCTCCCACACATGAACTCGTTTGTCTTTCAAATTGGAGATCGTGTCCGAAGTGGCCCCCACACTTGAAATCATCTCATTTTTGTTCACACCAAAATCTAGCAAAACTTAAGCAGATAAATTTTTTTACTAACCTTTTATTTTTAATATTTTTTTTAAAAAATTATCGGTTGAAGTACTATAAATTTTAAAATTATTTAAAATTTATATAAGTTGATACAAATATATATAATTAAAAAAACAAAAAAAATTACAACCCTAAGTCACATGGAGTCTCTTGTAGCCATTTAATAAAGGGAGCTAAAAAAATAAAGATAAAAACTATCATATGGATGGCTCTGGGCTGACTCTCCTTGATGCCAGCCATTACTAACCTGAAATGTGACCCTACAGACTGGTGGTCTGCGCTGCTAGGCACAGCTTGCTAACAGTGCCTCTAACAGTGATAAAGATTGGTTTTTTAAAAATGTTTTACGTATAAAATTATATTAAAATAATATATTTTTTATACTATAATGTTAAAATTATTAAAAAATATATAAAAAATAAGTAAATAAAAATTAAAATTTTTGAAAAATATAATTGGAATGCGCTACCGATAACATTGCTTCTTTTTTTCTTTTTCTTTTTTTCTATACCAAGGCCAAAATGGGAAAATAGAGTGAAAATGTTGATTGGAAAACAAAATATTCCACCTTTTGTCGATTCCACAGGTAAATCAGCTTTTTAAGTGGGGGCATTAATTGTACTGAAAGGTTTTCAAAAATTCATATGCTATATGCTTCTTTGGACAATATATTTTTATACCAGCTTGAAGAAAATTCCATGTGAGCTGATTATTATATGGAATATCTTAGAATACTTTTAAAATAATTACCAATATTTATATTGGAGGATTATTCAATTCACTGTGATCATACAAACTATAATTTATCATTGTTATTTATAAAGCCCTGCATAAGAAAAAAAAATCCATGAAAGTGGGAGAAGAATATTATAGGGAAATATTGAAAGCAATTATTAATTATATGCTTTAATTACGAACTGATTCTTTAGAAAAACCAATAGCTTTGGAATTCCTTCCTTCTCGAAAGCAATTATTATATGCTTTACAAAGTGATTCCTTAACAAAAACTTCGTCCCAGCTTTGAAATTCCCTTCCTTCCCAAAAGCGAAAAGTATAATTTCATAAAACCTAGCTAATCAGAAGATACTTAAAGGTTGATCCTCTAAAACAAAGAATGAAGATCTTGGTGTTGATTCTTGACAGTTAGCAGCACAAACTACGGATTAATGAACACTGAGGCAATTGTCAAAGATTTTATTATAGTTTTCTACTTTATAATCAGCAGAGAAAAGCTTAACTATTACTAGCTATTCCTCACACTCCTTCTAATGTTTTGTTTATTACATGCATGGATAATATTGCCCTGATCTAAATATTTAATAATATCACGCGTATATGGCTTGTGTAAAAATTATACAAAACCAAAGCCATTACATATTCTTTATAAATTTATTAATTCAAGAAATATTCTTGTTACTTTGAATTATACAAGGAAACGGGAGGATTGGATGGTTTCAAAGTGAGAATCGATGTCCAACAATGGTGAAGTCAATTTGAGGAATTCGATAGAATTGCGTGGATTTGTTTGTATTACATGAAATTCATATAAAAACTATGTATGCTTTCTCCAAGATGACGAAGTCCAACAATGGTGAAGTCAATTTGCGTAATTTGATAGAATTGCGTGGATGTGTTTGTATTTCATGAAATTCATTTAAAAACTACGTATGCTTTCTCCGAGATGATGAAGTCCAACAATGGTGAAGTAAATTTGTGTAATTCGATAGAATTGTGTGGATATATTTGTATTACATGAAATTCATATAAAAACTATGTATGCTTTCTCCAAGATGGTGAAGTCCAACAATGGTGAAGTCATGATGTATGATAACAATTGCTAAGAAGATTGATCAAATTGGATGACAATTAATGAACTGGAGCATGGTAATTATTAAAAATGAAATATATTTAAGTTCTTATTAATTTATTTATCCCACTTAATCTAAATTATTGAACTGATCATGAAGACTAATAACAAGAATTAGAAAATGACCGGTGAATATTTTTCAAGGACATGAGAGGATGTAATCCTGCTCATCAAATTACCTTTTATCTTCCGAGACTTGAACACGAAAGAGAGCTCGACAAAACCCAATTATACGGAATGGGAGCTTACCTCAATTTGTTGACAATTTGGCCCACAATAGTATGCTCTACATCGATTATGTTGCTAACTTACAGGCTACAGCTTACCTAATACAAGAAAAGAGGCGTTTAATTATAGAGGCTTGTCTTTAAAAGGGTGAAATCATTCCTGATTTTTGGGGTTTGATGCATACTTAAGTTTTTAAGGTCGTCTCCATTGACTTTGGCACTAAAAATGTCGTGGAACCAGCACATGGAGTATTTAGAATTCCGTGTACGAACAAGAGTAGCTACAAAATTTTGAGCTTAGAATCTACTCAAAAGATTTGAGCCCTATACTGAATTACTATATATATATATATGGAAAGATAGAGAGGTGTGTAACAGTAGCTAGAAAAGACTAAAAACAGTTGATTAGCTACCACGAGGAACAAACTATATATCCATTGATTGGACGTTGTTGAGGTTAACTTCCTACCTGCCAACCTTGGAAAGCTAATCAAAAGCAAAAAAGGCTGGTTTTCCTTCTCAAGAAATTAATGTAAAGGGAGGACAATACCCAACTAGTTGCTTTGATTTCTATATTTGTTGTTGGTGGTGACAGAACCAATTTCATCACCAGGTGTACAATGTGCTCCTGACAAATTAATTTACATGAACTATATATGAAGTGCAATTATTAGATCATAAAAGGCAAAAAATGGAAAGTAAATAAAACATCAAACTAATTAGTAAGTTGAAAGACTCCATGATTATAACATATTTCAAAGACACTCCCCCCCCACCCCTCTTTAATATTATTTTTTTATATTTTTAAATCATTTTAATATATTGATAATAAAACTAAATTATAGAAAAAAAATTTATTTTAATTAAAAAAATACTTTTTTAGATAATCAGTGTAATAATTCTAAACACCCTTTTAATTTCGCATCAAAATACTAGCTAGCTTCACAAATAAAGAGGATGAAATAGATTAAAAGAAAAAAACCATGATATGTCGAAGAACAAGCCAGCTGGTTTATGCACAGCCATGGAAGTAATGAAAACTTTCAAAGTTTTCCATGGACACTTGTCTTCTCTTCATTAAAATTCGTTGAAATCGTGGCTACATGGAAATTTTGCCAGACTCTCTCCCTGTAATGATCAACTACCTCTTATGACGGCAAGCCATCGAGTCCAGATAGCATTATTACTCATAAAGTCAATCCCCAGTTGCATATGCACACTCATAATTGAAGATATCATCGTCTGTGATGTGTTTGGTATATTAAACAGAGACAAGACAAAACAAATCATCATCAAGTGTTCGATGCATTTATATATATATTAGACATGTCGCGAGTTGTTGTGAAGTGTTTGGTGTACATATAGCTTACGAGTAGCGGTTTCATTGCAAAAACTTTTCTGTTTCAGACACTATTAAACTATATATTCCATAGATAAGATGGCCAAAAACTCTCAAATAAAAACAAAACATAAAAACTAACATAAATTGTTAAGAGATTTCATTTACTCTTGTTCAATGCACAAAGGAAGCACATGATTGTCTAGCTCAGTTACATTCAGTCCATTTCCATGTCCTGTCCAGTACTGTACCAGAGGATGCCTGTATATGTAAGATGTGCTGACGAAGACGATGATGGATGCGTGATGGATCGAATAGAATTACAAAGTTGGCCTTAGCTAATTACCAGGCAGTGGGGACCCATGCATGCATCACCCATCAATCATGGGAGACGGTCACATTTCTTGGCCTTTCACCATGGAAGGATGCAGCTAGCAGTGTGCTCACTTGGAAGAGAATACGATGCTTTGCTTTCCGTGTGCTCCTTATAATTACCCTATTTTTAGTTTCCTGAAAACAATTACTCCTGCTCTACGTACAAAAGTTGCCACATTTAGTGCCGGTTAATTTATATATTTGGCAGCTTTTGCTTTTTTAAAGTAGTTTTTAAATTGTTTTTTACTTGTAAAAAACATTAATTTATATGTTTTTTAGATATTTTTTATGCTGTATAAAAAATAAAAATATATATTATTGAACTAATGATTAAAAAGCCCCATTATTCTGCACTTTATATATGTGTGTGTGTGATTTTCCATTGAAGTATTCTTATCTTTAATTTTCAATATCCAAAATAGAATTAATTATGAATTTACATATGAAAATGAAAAGATCAAGTGATAAGTTATTTTATGTGCCTATGCAACTTTAAAAGAATAAGTAATCACACTTTTGACCGATGTTAAAGAATCATGATTAATTCTAAACTGAGACATATAATAAGCTAAAAATCAGTGTAAACTAAAAGATGAAAAATTATTAGCTATTAAGTCCTTGTTTATTGCCTTTTCTTCTCGATGTTAATCTATGTTTAGTTATGATATTTTTAAAAGAAATAATTAGTGTTACATCAACTCTTCATGATATATTTCATCAATTAATAGTCTCATAGTGCGATTTATTTCTCCCATCAATTTATAATGATGACCTGTATTTATCTGTATGTATGAGATATTAACAAATTAAAATAACTTTAAAAATTTCAATCTTCTTCGTCATCCAAAATCACTAAAAATACATAATACATATTATTGGTGTCAAATACCAAACATCAAATTAATATTTCTTTGAAAACAGTACTGCTTTGTTTTTATATTTTTTTTAGATAGTTTCTGATATTATGATAAGTTGTTTTTTATTTGAAAATATATTAAAATAATATTTTTATATTTTTTAAAGTCTATTTTTGATATTAAACATCAAGATGATAAAAATACAAAAACAAAATAACTTAAAATAAAAAAACATAAATTTTAGCAAAAACAAGGTCATGCCACGCTTGCCAAAGAGGACCTTAATATTAATTATAACATTGATATTTCCCTTAAAAAAAACAAAGAAGTGTGAATAACCTATTCTGAAAAGTATATAAATAAATAAAAAGAGAGAAAAGTTTCTTCTTCTTATTTATTATTTACTATTTAGTTATCTCCGAGTCAAAGAAATAATTTTTGGGGAACCGCCCAAGCGAGAAAAGCCACCACCCCTCCTTCCACCATTTGATCTTTCTCTCTTTCTATTTTTGTGCTGGCTTTACCTTAATTTCAAGATTCTTGAAGTATTTGATTTACAAGAACAAGGCCCCATCACTATATTAAATATACTGCTTTAATGTCTTAGGACAAGACTTTAGCACCCCCTATAAGTTGTAATTAAATCATCAACAATGTGATTATAAATTAAAAAATAATAGAAAAAAGGTACAAGGCATGAGTAGAGCTTTGCGTAACAAAATAACATATTATGTTCTTTTTATTCATAGATAAAGATATCTTCAAGTTATTTTATATATCAATTAAGATTATGTGTTTTCCGAATAATTTTAAAGTCATATATATTCTCTATATGCATTTAAAGAAGCTTGTATACAAGCTATATAAAAACTCGAAGGATTGACCTGAATTTCATTAGTTTATTTTTAAATTTTAAATCTTGAGATCATTTTTAAAAGACTTTTCTTAATTTATTTTTTTAAATACACCTGGCTACTACCGGGATTGCACTTTTATAATTGTTCGAAAAGGTGGGACTTAGTTGTAATTGAAATACTTACAATTAACCTAAAAAAAACATCTAATTTTTTCTTGCTTCCTCCTTTCCCCCCCTTTTTTTTTAATAGAAAACTCTATATAAAAAAATTCATATATCTTGGAAAAGGGTTTCTTTGTAAATACACAAAGTCATAGCAACATCTTTAATATATACTTCCATGTTAAGGTGGTGCTTAGTTCCTCAGCAAACGTGTATCGAATTTCGAAACTTCCTTTACATTCACTTTTGCTGAAGCTTCTCCTCCTCTCCCTTTCTTTTTCTTTCTTCTCCCTTCTTTAGCTAGCCTTGGTGCTGGTTCATGGATATTGCACCCTTGTGGGCTCTTGGGGGTGGTTTCTTTCGTCTATTAACTGCATGGCAACACCAAAAACACAATCAACTACAATCAGTGATCATCAAACCTGCACAAAAGCACACCATTTCCTTTCTTTGCTTGCACTTCTTTTCATTTTTATTTTACTCACGACCTCCACCAAACCCATAAACCCAACAAATATGGCGGCATCGATTTCCATCAAAAGGCTTCTATTAGAATCCTCAGAACCAGCCTCTACTACCATGAACTTGCATCCAAAACAAAAGCAAGACGCACGTACTTCTTCTTCTTCTTCCACCTCATCATCAAAATCTACGCGTACCAAGTTTGGAGCTGCTGCTCATGAAGTTCCTAGCGGTCCAAACCCTATTTCAAACAGGTAAATAAGTTGATATATCAATGATCGTGCATGACGAAGCACAGAAAACTCGTACTGCCCTTGAGAGCCGGTTGTTGAAGATGATAGCTAGAGAGTAGTTGTAACGGTGAAGTTAATTACGAGTTTGTCATCTTTATTGTTATTGTTTTAGTGCACCATTAATACTGCTTGTCCTCAGTGAGAGGATTGTTACCTTCTTGTTATGTCATCAATCTCAGCCTTACTTCTTTCTTTTTTCGTGCTTGTTTTAATGGGGGAATTAAGGGGTTCTTTTTTCTCTTACTAGAAATTAATGTATAGCAAGAGAGATATATAATTAATATTTTGGTATATGTATGCTCGATCCCATCTCTATATATTTGTTCCATATACATATATCATGATGCGGTGGTGATGGTGTTAATGCCCAGTCTTGAGAAATTAGCATGCAGCGAGTCCCGTTTATTTTGAGTACAATTCTTAAATGTTATCGATCGAAATGATCTATCATCTTGGAGATCTCTTTATTAGGTTGAAAAGGGGTGTCATTTGATACTATTATATAAGTTTGAACCGAGTTGTCTGTTCATATGTTTCTCATAGCTAGTACAGGAGTACTTTAATTTTCTTTCAATTATGTTCGCTGCCAAAAGGTTCCCAGATCTTCAATAGCATAGAGAAATGGAAACACTATTGTTTTGGTTATGCTCACATGTGTCTGTTGACCAGTACAGTGTGTTGATAATCGAAAGTTAGCCGTAAAAAAAAGAAGTAACTATGATAAAAAGAAGATCTAGCTAGCTAGCATGGGAATATAACTGTTGCAGGGATTTCCTTTTAAACATATTGGGTTTTCATAAGACCAGGCGAGGAAAGGCAGATAATTAAGAAAGGAATCTGTGGGTACACTTATGTCAGAAGTGTTGCACAGTGAGGGGCAGGGCCATTTTGTTTTGCTTTCTGTGTGATTGATCTTCCGCTTTCATTTTGGACTTGAGCTACTGTCTTGTAAAACACACCATCCAAAAAAGCTGAGATGAGATGCCAAATCAACAACTAAAACGTCATGAGAGGGACAGAGCAAGGTAGCCATGATTTGATAATGATAACAGTATCATTTTCTATTTTGTTCAATAATTAAGGTAATTGCCACCAATGATATGCTTTATGATGGTTTTCCTGAATGAGGGAGAGAAATAAAGCTTTTATTACTACTGAAACTACAATTTTTTTTATATAAAAAAAGTTAATATTAAATATTTACATTATTCAACCCGTCTGATCTAACTTATTAAATTTTAAAAAATAAATATTATAGATTGAGTAACAAGTTAAATTTTAAAAACTCGATACATTTTTTATTTTTATTTTTTATAATTTATAGATTGAATATTTATTTTTATTTTATTTAAAAATATTTAGGCTCTAAAGTTCTGTAAACTTCATATTAAATTTTTTTAACACAACAAAAAATAACTTGTCTCTTTGATGGATGGGAGAGTAAGATAACTAAAATTTAATAATAATGCAAGGTATGAAAATTAAACTTAACATTAAAGATGTCAAGATATCTATACGCTCAGGTGCGTTTCTAAATACCTACCCATAAAAATTAACAATATAAATCCAACCCGTGAATATATGCAATATTCACAACAAATTTAGCATAACCTAATATATCTATCCCGCTCGAGTCTAAAAAAATTAAATGAATTAGATTTATAATTTATAAAATATTAGAAATTATAGTGGATATAAGTATTTGTTGAAACCCAATTCAACTAGATATCCATGAAGAACCCTACCTTCTAATAATGGATATTTTCTCAATTATGATGCAGCTAATTGGAAGCAATAAGCTCATGTGTAGGAGTGCGGTTCAAATAGAGGTTTGCAAAAGTTTATTTATTTGTTTAAAATTAATTTTTGTTTCAAAATTTTGGAAATTTTTTGATATGTTATTATCAAAAATAAATTTTAAAAAATAAAAAATATTATTTTAATACATTTTTAAGTGAAAAAATATTTTAAAAACCAACTATTACCATACTTTAAAACACCCATTAAAGCTTCATTCTTACAAATATATTTTTATGTCAAAGTGCAAAACAGTAAATCATTTCCTTTTGACTTTTGTCAGGTTATTTTATGTGTTATCCAAGAGGCTGAAGGTTTTAATTTCATCTTCAACCGGAAATTATGGCTGTAAAGGGACAAAACTTGCATTGTTGCAGCGTTTAAATGCCATACCTTTCTGTTTTTAATATTTTATTTTGACCAAATGCATGACCACTGAAACTTCCATTGATCTATATGTGAGGTTTTTGAAAGAAAAACTCAGGCCAAAGTTCTTTTTCTGCACTTTCTTACTGTCTGGACAAGAAGAGCGCAGCAACCCTCTATACATTTTTCATATTCATAGGATTTTTTAGCAAATTCTTTTGGATGCTGTTTGAAAGATGATATTTAAAGAAGACGAAGCTCTTTAACAACCAAACCAACCCTTCAGTGTTAAACGATAAAATACACTGTCCAAATAAAAAAAATATATATCTAAAAAGGTGAAAATAAAGGGTACTTCCATATTTTATAATGTCCCTCAACTTTTTTTTTATTTATTTTCTTTTTAGAACAAGAAGAGATCATTGCCATCAAGCAGATGGGAAAGGGAGGACAAGATGCATGGAACTTTAAAACCAAGCAGCAAAGTCATTCTCCCTGTACACTCCTTGGGCAACAAGCCCATCGATTTGCGACTACTTTATTTTTATTATTATTATTAATATAGTTATTTAATTCAGTTTATTTGTATATATTTTAATTAATTTTATAAATTTTTAATACATAACCATCCTATTAAAAATTATATAATTCAAATTTAAAATTATAAGAAAAGCACTAGTCTCCGTACTCCCTCCTATATAATTTCTTCTATTACATTTAATCCTTCACGTGAGACATGATTGATAAGGGACGTTGATTTGACCTGCTTTATAAAGTTGCTAATGCTATTTGACAGCACCATAATCAAGATAAATTCCTAAAATTATATATAAAAAGGAGATAAATCCGTAAACTTATGTATTCTATAAGTTTAGCTCTGAATAATGTATTCTCAGAAGAGCTTAATTTGGAGTTTTTTGAGGTGCCTTTTAAGGAATTATAATATCTTTTTCTCTAGTCTTGCAATGAAATTAATATTTAATTTATAATAGAATAGATAAGGATAAAGAAAACAATAGTGTGAAAATATCGTAGGATATAATCTCATTTTACTCCTTTAAATTAAGTATATAGTTTTTATTCAAGAGTTTGTTCTATATCAATGACATCCTGACATTTCATCCATTTATTGATCTTTTACAGAGGGTAAAATGAAAATAATCAAGTAACGCGATTTAGCGTTTCTTTAACAAATTAAGGATAATTAAAAAATAAATTAAATATGCATAAAAAATATAAAATATTTTGATATAAATTTTCTTTATTCAATTTCAATCAATACCAAAGAAAAAACTCTTAATACTGACACCAATATTGAGTTGAGAAAAATTCTTATTTAAAAAAACCCTTGAATAATGATATTAAGTTTTTATTCGTGTTGTTCTATAATTATTTCACATAATTAAAAAAAAATAGAACAACATAAATAATCATAATTATAATAACTATGATAATACAAAAATGTGATTATGTTAATATATTATTTGTTTTATTGCTTTCCAATCTTTTATTCTATCAATTTGAGTGTTTAAACTTTGATTTTTGGTTTTTTTATTGACTTCCATCAGTCACTTGAGACAGGAAAAAGTTAACGTGGTTGGGATCCAATGGCACGTGGCAAAATAGGCCCCACTAGTAATTACACAAAGAATAAACAAGATAGAAAATTGTATTTTGAGTGGCCAGCGTTCGTTTATTATTTTATTACAGTATCCAACCTTTTTATTCTATCAATTAGAGCACCCAATTTTTTTATTTTTCTATTTAAAAGTTCCCTCAATTACATTAGACTGAAAAATACTAACGTCGTCTGGATCTACTGACAAATGGCAGCATCTAACTGACACGTGATAAATATGGGTCCCACTATATATATGTATTAAAAAAAAGAGAGAAAAAACTAACCAGAATAGTTTACTCAATCGTTTTCTTGGATTCGGTGCTCAGAGAGATGGCTGTCAATGTGAAAGTTGTTTGTAAAAGCATTTCTAAGGAAGAGAGGAAGAGAGGAAGGACAGTAAGGATACATAAAAAAAAAAAAAAAAAAAACACTATTTTGATTTTTCATTTGTTTTTTCTTTCAATTTTAAATAAATTTTTAATTTTTTTCTGAATAAATTAGTGGAACTCACTTTTTTTTGCTATGTGTCTATTAGAGACAGAATCACATGTAAATGGAGCCCAACCATGTCAGCATTTTCTTCTCTTAGTTGACTCAGGGAAATCAAATAAAAATAAATAAAAAAACTCGTGGTACTCAAATAGATAGAATAAAAGGTTGAACACTAAAGTAGAGAGATAATGCATTAAAAATGCAATCTTCTTATAAGAAATTAAAAGGGGGATCTCCGTTTGTCAATTGTCGGCGAAAAAACTATGGATAATTAAAAAAATTAAAAAATAGATTAAATTAAGAAAATCAAATTATAAAAAAAATCTGATTAACTTAATTAGAATTTTAAAAAAAATCAACTAGTTCAATTTGGTTTTATAAGTCTGAAAAAGAAAAAAACCAAACCGAATCCAAACCAAAAAAATTAAAAAACAACCGAGCCAACCCAGAAAAAACCGAGCCAAACTGATTTGAACCGGTTTTTATTCTAAAATAACTGAACCGAACTGAAACTGGTCAATTTGAATAAGTTCTGGTTATTTTTTAAAAAATTAATTTGATTTTTTTTTTTATAAAAATAAATAAAAAATAATTACCTTTAAAAATAACTATCACATGTATCAGTGGATGATACTGGCCACGTCAACATTTTTGGATCTCAGAATAAATAAAGTTCGAAGTTTGACACTGAAATAAATAGAATAAAAAATTAGACACTAAGACAGAGTAATAATCAAAGATTAGACACTATCACTAAACACTTGACTATATATATACCAATAAAGAATTACCCCCGCAATGAGGAGGTGCATTGCTAGTTCCAAATTAATTTCATTGCAAACATTCTAATTTTTTTAAATATAATTCGACCGTTACCCCCCCCTTTAAGAGATCTCTGATAATAAAATATTATGCAAGAAAAAATTTTCAAACTGAATTTTATGTCCGTTGAGATCTTCCGAGGATTTTAAATTTTTTCAGGGAGTTGAAGACAGTTAAACAGCTAGACCGTTATGTTCGTTGTGCGCCACTGCATTCAGATTTTTATTAGCAGTTTTGGGCCTTAAGCGACTTTAAGTTGAAAGCCCATTAAATGACATTTAAATCTTGAATGCATTTTTAAAAATATCTTTTATTGAATATTTTTTAATATTAATATATTAAAATTATTGAAAAATATTAAAAAATATATTAATTTGATTAGTACAAGTAAAAACATTTCTATCTGTATGAGAGTTTCATCCTAATCTGCAGGGTGCCAATTTCTACTAACGTCTAGTTCATCAATTCAACAGTTTTTGTTGGTTCTTATAATGATGAACCTGCCTGCTATGAACGGGGATAGCTTCAACAATGCTTTCTGGTATTTGACATCATCGACAGAGGAAAGGGTACCGCTAGCTGGTTTGAGATGAAATGATCCTAGCTTGGATGTTATAGTAGTTTTAGATACTAAAAAATATGTTTTCAAGAAGAATTAAAGGCCATTATCTTACTATTATCATCCTGTTCTAATGTAAAAGTGATTTAAAAGGAAGAGATTTCATCAAGAACCCACTACTCATCGCATACAAAGAATATGAAATAGCTTGCTGGGATTCTCATTCTATCCAATTGTCATCTCAGTCTCTCTCTTTTTCAGAGTTTCTTATCCTGCCGCTAGGGTTTCACTAGCTCCTTTTTCAGGGTTCTCATTTCTTCTACTACAGTTGTATCTGTTAATGTTCTTTCCAAGGACAGCATCATGGTCTTCCTTTGTCTAGTCCCCCAGTGGATGAAAATTTAGAGGCAGAGGAGAAAATTGTATAATTCTTTGATGATGAAAAGATATTGCCAGTGCTCTTTATAGTTGTCAACTGAGTCTTATTGCTAATGTTCTGTCAGACAAAACTGTTAATAAGGTGCCGCTTCGTGATTTTATATAGTTAGTTTGGAGGAAGCCTGCTGGTTTTCAGATATTGCAAGAGTATGGGGATGGTTTATTTCATTTTTTCTTTGATTGTGTGCACGATCTCGTGACTGTATGTGTTCTTAAGAATAACTTGCTAGTTTTACAGAGATGGGAACGAGAAAAAGCATTAATGGATATGGAGGCCTTTTATCGTGTTCCACTCTGGGTGCAACCATGGGGTCTTCCTGTTCATTTCCATACAGAAGAGATGGGGGATAGGATTGGGTCAAGGCCTGGTACTGTGCTTAAGGTGGCATAGTTAGGCGCAAATTGAGTTGGATGTCCAGAAACCACTCGGACAGGATAACTCAGATTTAGAGTTGGACAGGATCCCGAGTCTGCTTAAGATAAGGATTCCTAACTCAATTTCAAATTAAATTTAACTATGAGATTCTTTTATTTATATAAAGTTGTAGATGAAAGGAGACTGAAGATATGCATGTAAAAATAAAACTCTTTTTTGTTTTCCTTGAAACAAAAAATCACGTAAGAATACCTACTATATAAATCCTAGTATACAATGAGAGTTCCGAGGTTCATAAATCCTTGTGCAAACAGTTTTCACTTATCCTGCGAAGAATCTCCGTAAAGTCCTACTTCATCTCCCAACTCTTGCTTGCCTAGCAAAACAAATCCTTCTCTCAATAAGTTCTTGACCTAGCTTTTGTATATGTTCATGGCTGAGATATCTGAGATTAAGGCCATGGAAATTGAGGCTGATCATGAGGAATGCTCGATAAAGCAAGTAGATCTTACAGTTCCAAAAACCGATGATCCCACCATGACTGTTTTGACATTCAGAATGTGGGTTCTTGGTCTTGGTTCTTGTATCATTCTATCGTTTGTAAACCAGTTTTTCTGGTACAGGTCGCAGCCATTAACTGTTTCCTCTATTTCTGCACAGATTGCTGTGGTGCCTTTAGGGCATCTAATGGCTAAAAAACTGTCCACTCGCAAGTTCTTTGAGGGTACAAGATGGGAGTTCACATTGAATCCTGGACCCTTTAATATAAAGGAACATGTGTTGATTACAATTTTTGCGAATTCTGGTGCCGGAACTGTCTATGCTGCTCATATTCTTACCTCTGTTAAGATATATTATCAGAGGAAACTTACTTTCATTCCAGCCTTATTTATTATGATCACCACTCAGGTTTGTTCATATTATCACTATTTTTTTTTTTTGTTATATTTGGAACGGTTAAATATCATGCTTAATATTACATGACCAGTGAATGTTTGGTTAATCTGTTTAATGTTTTACATGAGTTTACTGGTTAACAAAATCTAAGATTGAGTCTGAGTCACAGAAGTTAATTTTACTGTTCATTAGCTGATTTATGAACGATTACTGCAATTTCCATGTCTTTGTTACCATCAGCGATCCAAATGCTGGAAATTACACAAGGATTGTGTCAAATTCTGCAAATGCATGTAGCTTGGAAGAAAATTCTGAATGGTTTCTGATCTTTATATTCACCTTTTTGAATTTCTAGATGCTAGGATTTGGTTGGGCTGGAATTTTCAGGAAATATTTGGTTGAGCCAGGGGAGATGTGGTGGCCATCTAATCTGGTTCAAGTCTCATTGTTCAGGTACATCTGTGTATTTTCTTTATATATTCTGAACAAACCAGCTCTCCTGTTTTTTAGCAAGTCTATACCCTCTAATTGGTATGAATCCATGATTAATAATGCAGGGCTCTACACGAGAGAGAGAAAAGGCCAAAAGGCGGTACAACCCGTACCCAGTACTTCCTACTAGTCATGATCTCCGCTTTTGCATACTATATCTTGCCTGGCTATCTTTTCACTATGCTATCATCTTTTTCCTGGATCTGTTGGCTTGGTTCCAAGTCTGTTTTGGTTCAGCAGCTAGGTTCAGGATTATCAGGATTTGGAATAGGTGCTGTAGGATTTGACTGGGCTACAATTTCATCTTATCTTGGAAGCCCACTCGCCAGTCCATGGTTTGCTACTGCCAATGTTGCTGTTGGATTTTTCCTGATCATGTATGTGATGACACCCCTCTGTTACTGGCTCAATGTCTACAATGCCAAGAACTTCCCTTTGTATTCCAATGACCTATACACAGCTGCGGGTCAGGAATACAAGATCCTTGAGATTATCAACTCGAAATTTCACCTCGATCGGGATGCTTATGCAGAGCACGGACCTGTGCATATGAGCACTTTCTTTGCTATGACTTATGGCTTGGGTTTTGCCACACTTTCTGCTACTGTTATGCATGTCTTACTCTTTAGTGGAAGGTATGCTCCATCAAATTTAGTTACTATAGACTGAAATGAAATTGGCTTTTCTGTTCTAATTTTTGTGTTCGTACCTTCCACGTGCAGTGACCTATGGAAGCAAAGCAAGATGGCCTTTGGAGCCAGAAGGAAAATGGATATACATACAAGGCTAATGAAGAGATATAAATCAGTTCCCATGTGGTGGTTTTTTGTCATTCTTGTTGCCAATATTGCTGCTATAATCTTTGCTTGTGAGTATTACAATGCTGCACTTCAGTTGCGTTGGTGGGGTGTTTTACTAGCTTGTGTCATCGCCTTCTTCTTCACCCTCCCAATTGGTATAATTAGTGCCACTACAAACCAGGTAAAAATTGTCGAAACCTTTGATTCTAATCAAGTCGATTGTCCATCATAATATTCTGAATTTCTTACTCTTGCCTGTGAACAGCAACCGGGATTGAATGTTATCACAGAATATATAATAGGGTACCTGTATCCAGAGCGGCCTGTTGCTAACATGTGCTTCAAGGTGTATGGATATATAAGCATGGCTCAAGCCCTAACATTCCTAGCAGATTTTAAGCTAGGCCACTACATGAAAATTCCACCTAGATCAATGTTCATGGCGCAGGTCAGTTTTTTGTGTGTTTCAAATCAGTGCATAACATGATGTACAAGGCTCAATAGTGAACATAATGACTTTGCAGGTGGTAGGAACACTTGTGGCTGTACTTGTATACCTAGGAACTGCCTGGTGGATGATGGTTGCTGTTCCCAATCTTTGCGCTGCAGACAACGGCCCATGGAGATGTCCACAGGACAGCGTGTTCTTTAATGCCTCTGTCATATGGGGGCTGGTTGGGCCTCGCAGAATCTTTGGAAACCTCGGTGAATATGGCAACGTCAACTGGTTCTTTCTGGGAGGTGCTGTAGCTCCTCTCATGGTCTGGATTTTTCACAAGGCATTCCCAAGCAAGACATGGATCGGCCTCATTCACATGCCAATCATGTTAGGTGCCACAGCAATGATGCCTCCAGCTTCTTCTGTGAACTACACCAGTTGGATTATCGTAGGATTCCTCTCAGGATATGTTCTTTTCAGACATCGAACAGAATGGTGGAAACGTTATAATTATGTTCTCTCTGGCGGTCTTGATGCCGGGACAGCCTTTATGACTCTGTTGATCTTTTTCGGTCTTGGATTCTGGAATGTTGGTCTGCTATGGTGGGGAAGCAACCCGGACAACCAAGAAGGATGCCCCTTGGCTAGCTGTCCAACTGCCAAAGGGATCCTTGTCGATGGCTGCCCAGTTTTCTGATGAAACTCTCTTTCTTTCTTTTACTCCCATTTCACTTTTCTACATTTAATTTTAGTTCTGTTAATATATATCCACAGCTGATTGCTGATGGTGCTGACAATTACAGTTTATTTTCTTGATGATACACATTTTGGCTACGTACGTTATTATGCATTTGCTACTTGAGTGATGTCAACTAATTGTTGTTGTCTCATATCATTCCGTCTCGATCTAGCTATTTATTTTATTTATATCTGGATCTCCAAAGAATATATCATAGCTGATTTGGGTTGATTTAAGTCAATAAAAAATATAAATTATTATTATTATAGTATTAAAATTAAAAGCTAATCTTAAAAAAAATCTAAATTACAAGTTAGTGAGGAGGGTCAACATAAAAATAGAAGTAATTATTATTAAAATTTAAAAACTTTACTCGAGGGTCGTTCCCGATAGAAACTCGAGTCATGGATCGAGAGGGTTAGCTTGGGATCATCCGGGTCAACATATGAATAATAATAATTATTATCATAGTTTTCAAACCCAATTTAAGAGCTAACATAAGATAAGACCTGGGTCACAGGTTGGGTGAGTTAATCTAAGTTGACTCAGGTCAATATAAGTATAAAAGTTGTTATAATTATATCTTTAAAACTCAACTCGGAGATTGATCGGGGTAAGACCACAATCACGGGTAAGGAGAGTCAACCTGGTTAATTCTATTTTTTTTAAATAACCAAAGTAACCTTGTTTTGAATAAAACAATTGTTTTTTTTTTAAAAAGTCAACAAGATTTTGATTTATATTTATCCTAAGTTGATCTGGGTTTTTGACTGGACTTGATCGAGTCAATCTCTCTTTTATTTTTTTTAAAACTCGGATTAGTTCATACCTCGAGTCGCCCGGGTACTAGATTAATCTCCTATGAAAATCCAAGTTTTATAACTTGTACTATTATAATATTATTAATTTTAACACTAAATTAAAACTAAAATGAAACAAATCTAATTATTTTTAAAATATATAAGTTTTATAGTAATTCATATTAAGGTTAGAATAAATTGTTTTATATTTTATTATGTATTATTCATCATAATCAAATAAAAAATAAATACAATTATTTTATCTTGTACATTACTTTCACACACCATTCTCTTTCCTTCTTATTTTTCATCCTATCTTCTCTATCTCTATGGTCTCTATTTTTATTTTATTTTATCATGGAATGCTAACTACTCAAGTGTTCATTCACTTCATGATTAAACTTGTTAGAATTCGAAAAGATGGAGTACCATTAATTAAATGAGTAATTAATTTAGGCATTTTGTAAAGGTAATTAAAAAAAAATTAATATACTTAAATCAGCTTATACATCAACCACAATTTTTTGATAATTTTAATTAAATCACACTTCTATATTGAAAGAAGGGAAAATATATAAAAGATGCCCAAATTACAAAAACTCTATTTAAAACCTTGCAAGATAGATGTGGCAAGAAATTGAGATTTTTGTTGAACTTTAATTTAATATCTTAACTCGAACTCTTACGAGTTTGATCACCTAGGAACTAGCCAAATCCCGCCTAATCAGCTGGATTTTTTAAATTTATTAATTGAGAGAATAAGAAATTCCTGTTTTATATGTCCTTGATGGATTTCTATAAATTCAATTTCTTTTTGCAAAATAAACAGAATAATTAATAAGAGAATTTATTTCACACGTTTTCTTAGCCATAATTGTATTTATTTAGAGTGTTTTATTTGTTTCTTAGCTAGTTTATTTAGAATTTTAGGAACTTCCATGTTTATTTAATTCTTGGAACTCATGATGTTTCCTACTGAATTAGGTTGAAAATAAGATTACGTGAAGAGACAGGTAATTGGCTGAGTTTAGAGTTCAAATTCTAATTGATCTGTTACTTTCTATGTAATTCGATTTTAAGTGTTTCTTATATTTTTGGAAAGGAGAGACACATGCCTACAATTCTTACGAGCAGTAAAGAACTAGTTTTGCTGTTTGAAAGCATGTAAAGTCCAAATCAATCATGGAGTCTTAATTTGCAGCTGACACTGTCTCGGTCTTTGGCCTGTGTATGAGAGTTATAGAAGTCAAAAAATTGCAAGAACAGATGCGTTGGAAAGATGATTTGAAGGGCTACAATTGTTCCAGAAATAGAAAGTTCGCAATTCACACGTTTTCTTACCCAAAATCAGCCCGCAACCAAAGGCAAAATACCTGGCAGATTAGGAAAACGATTTTCTTTCTTTTTTATGTCAGGCCCGAGGTATATAAAGTTATAAACTCCATTATAACAGCTGCTAGGGGCGGCGGAGCATTCAGAACATACACAGGGAGTCAGCATCTTGACAACGAAAAAAACAGAAAAAAACAAGAGCAGAACAATTTTGAGCAAGAGATTGCGCAACGACTTAAGATATGACGACTTCCAATCTATTGAATTTTCAATGTTTAATGTATCATGTTTGTTTCCTTTTCATTTTGATGATGTAATAATTTTTTTGTTCTGAAATTATCATGTAACCTAACTATGGTTGTGTGAATAATTTGTTGATTAAATTAAATTAATTTTTTTTATTGAGTATTTAATTCATTTTAAATTTAATAATTTAATGTTGGTGCAGCTTTTGTTTGAAATACTAGAAGGAATATATAGAATAAAAAAATATATATATTTAGTGGCAGAGGTGGGGGGCTGGGCCCTGCAAGAAAATATTTTTCTCAGCTTCTCTCTTATAAATATTTATAATTTTAATAAAAATAATTAAAACTTTTTAATTTAACCCCTCTAATTTTTTGTTCTTGCTCCACCTCTGTATATACTTGCATAATCTTTAGAGGTTTCATCATGCTTAAGATCTCCACAAAGAGGCAAGGTTTCATCATGATAAAATAATTTGAATAAATTAGTGAAACTTGATTATGAACGATAATTAATATCAATAATCTTTAAATATATTTATATATATGCTCATGTCTTTTTATTTATTTATTTTTCTAAAATCTCTAAATTCTCCTCCTATTCCTTCTTGTTGTTAAAGAATCATCTTAATCTAATAGTTTAAACTATTAGGTGAGGTTTTAATATATAATTTATATTATTTTCTAACATATCATTTCAAGTAAAAGTCTTTTAAACTTAAAAATTGCACATGCTTATATTATTTTGTGTTTAATTTTTATCAAATAAATAAAGATGGTGAGATTTGAACTTATGATCATTTGGTCATTAATTAAGGTTCTAATATCATGTCAAAAAATCATCTCAATCCAATAATTTAAGTTGTTGGATGAGGTTTTAAGATATAATTTATATTATTTTCTAATACTTGTTTTTTTCATTCAATCATACACATGCTTTATGTAAAGAAATAGGAAATAAAATTACAAATCTAATCTTCAATGCCGTCTTGGGGGATGGTTATTGGCTGAATGTTTTGAGAAGTAAGTGGATTGAATTATTAATGGAAAGAAGGATAAATAAAAGAGAGATGATAATCAAACTTTAAAGATAAGAAAATCATCACTCTAAAGATCATCACCACCAATAATCTTATTTGATTAAAAAAAAAGAAGATAAAAATATAAAATAAATCTGAAAAAAAATATATAAAAACGTATCTTTTCTAACTTTCTCCATCCTTTTTACTCAAAAACAATAATCAAAAGCTATTTCAAGAATGCATATACGCCACCATATTAAAATTGAGTTCATATATAATAGCTCACAATTCCGTATAATCTACAGAAGGAATATCTAACAAGCTAAGATGCAATCTTAACTTTATTTTATATATCAACTCAACAATTCTCTCTCCTTCCTGGTGTTACTTGAACTAGGAGTTACATTTTATATATATTCAGATGAACATGCAAGCAAAGACAACTGTAAACCAAGTGAGTTTCGACCGACACATCATGAGCTATAGAAGAAAAACCTGGTCCTGTATTAAATCACAACCTCATATAAATTTCATGTTCAAAGATTTCATATTATATTGTTTCTATATAGCTTACGTTATTTTTCAGAGCTTTTTCTTACAAGTCAAAAGGAGAATTAAGTGCCGATGTCACAGGAAATTAAACACACTCATGAAAAATCAAAGTGTTGGCTTTTCGTTGGAAATGATTTTCGAAATGGGTTACAACTGGATGCTTTTTACTTGTCACATTTGCTCAAGATAAGATTACAGGCTGGTCTAGGATAAGGTTACTACTTCTTGTTCGTTTTTTTTTTTTTTTAAGATTCTTGCTGTAAATTCTCAGGAAAAATATCTTTGTGCAGTATCAAAATCATCAACTAGCTAGAACTAATATTTAACAATTTCTTGTTAATAATTTCCCTTCCTCTATTAATTCTGGTTAATATATATTTTCAGTTGCTTTGTAAGGTTTTTTTTTTTTTTTTTTCTAAATAATATCCTCGAGCACCATAAAAAAAAACTTCTTCTATTGTAGCTTCGGGCCTCCTAAACCTACCCCATCAACAAGATATTTCTCTAAGAAGATAACAGAGCATTAACCAAATCAATGCACTATGATAGATAATAATATTGCAAAAGAATCTTCAATGATAAGCATCCTCCTCCAACGAGGGAGAACATAGCTGAATAATATTTAATTCAAAATTTATTGGGATAACATCAACCATTCATTGTGAAGATTAATTACAAAAAAATATCTAAGAGGTATTAGTTAAACGTTGTTTTCCAAGATACAGAAATAGTATTTTTACCATATTACTTCTCATTCAAAAAAATTCATGGCACGGCTGGTGGGTATATTATTGTTATTTTTTATTGGATTCGTTAGTTATTATTAAAGTAATTGGGTCATATTATTTTTTTTTAATCTTTTTAATTTAATTATTTTGTAATTCTCATGTTTTTTATGGGTGATAGGATCATTATCTAAAAAAAAAGAAAATTATTAAAATAAAGGTTGAGAATGCGTAAATAGTCATCGTAAGTTTTGGACGCAGTGACCGAATCATCTCGGCAGGCGCCCTCCACTGCCGGGAAGTGCTTGTGGTCAAAATGATCCTTGTGGGAAGGAGAAAGGAATGATCAAGCGTTGAAAACATGGAAACGATCAAGTGTTGAACACTTGAACATCATCAAGAGACAAGAAATAGACAGATTCTTTATTCTCATGGGGTCTCCAAAAGCAACCACATGGAAGAATAACCACAAACTCAACTGATTACTATAAGCCTATTTCATCATCTAAACACCTGGTTTTGTGAAAAATCTGCAGGCCCTTTGATACAAAGAATTTTGTGGAAGAAGAATAACAGAGAAGAACCAGGGGATTAGGATATAATTCATGACTTCTATTAAAATTAACGTTGGCATTTATAGCCTTACATTGCATAACTGAAACACAGCATAATTAATAAAAGAAATAAGAGAGAATTAAAGCAAATTAAAGCATGGTTAACTGTCCACTTCTTGCAGTAACTGTCCACTTCTTACAACACGTCTTGCAGCACGTCTCCCGTTCACATTCCTGTAACACACCCCACGTTCTCAGCCACACAACCTCATCCACGTTCATGTAGCATGCAGCACGATCTTGCCCATAATGTGTAGTGGATGTATCACCCTTTCAGCTACAATTTGTTTTTCCTGCAGGCCCTTTTATTTGAGAGTCAATCTATTTATTTTATCCTGTTGCTGTATGATCGGAAATTATTATTCCTCGCAGTTGCTTTTGGAAAACAAGCCCTCGGATGTAATATTGCTCAAGTTGAAGTCACCACATAAATCCTCTCCAGAGCTAAAATCAAACTCATTTCCTGGACTCTGGCTCTCAAACTTGAATTCTGAACTAAAAAATGTCGCCGCTCGAACCATGGCTTAGTGAATTATGACACTCACCACCGAACGCTCTTTCATCCAGTAAGCAATCATGCATGAAATTGTCTTGGAAGCTTGTGTTATGATCAAATGTACTGTCTGAATCCAGAGGCTCACCTAAACTTGCAAAGCTGTCAAGTGAAAGCCACTCTGCAAACGTAACCTTTGGTGCTAAGGAGCTTCCTTTAGGTTCTTTAGGAGATTCAAACATCTCTGGAACTGACCGGTTGATATCAGCTGATGGTTTTTCTGTACTCAATGATGGCTCAAGACTTGAAGCTTGCATTTTGAGTCTCTTCGGAGATGGTGAAAGTTCCATAATGTCTGAGTTTGAGCTGTCAGATTGAGCTCTTTTCCAAGGCTCCATTCCTTTATCTTTGAGCAACTTTTTCTTCAATTAGGAATGCCAATGATTCTTTATCTCATTATCTGTTCTTCCAGGCAAATGCTGCGCTATCTGAGACCACCTAGTCAGTTCAGAACAGATTATCTCGGACGATTAGTTGATATACATAAACTGGTTTAGATATCCTTAGTTAAAAAAAAAAAAAAAAGAATTCACAATAGCTCACAATTCCAAGAGGTATTATTCAAACATTGTTTTCTAAGATCCAAAACATCGTGACTTTAAATAGTGTGTTTACCATATTACCTTTCTTTCAAAAAAATCCATGGCCTCGGGGGTGGGGATATTATTGTTATTTTCACTGGAATCATTAGTTATTATTGAACGGACAGACTCCATTCCTTCATGTTGGAGCAACTTTTTCTTCAAGGAGGAATGCCAATGATTCTTTGTCTCATTATCTGTTCTTCCAGGCAAATGCTTGTACTATCTGAGACCACCTCGTCAGTTTAAAACAGATTGTCTCCATTAGTTCCGCTTTATTGACACAAAAGACGTAAAATCTCTACTTTGATCAGGAATAATGCAGTGGTTCATTAAAGCTAAATGCAGAAACACTAATGCCGTAATGTTTCTGCGAATTCAGCGCTAAGAATTCAGGGATTTTAAATCGAATCATATTCTTCTATTTCCTTGCATCATTGTTTAGGTTACAAAATTCAAGTTGACCTGCAATGGCCTGTTGCCTGTTCATAAAAAAAGTCCTCTGCAGTTGCCTTGGTAGACAGTTCAGAAAATGCATGCTAGGCTAGCGCTGAGTAAGAATCTGTATTATTTGACTTCTTACATAATGTACTTGGCCATTATTTTTTTTTAGCAAATTATATGTACAAGAGTATTTAAAAAGAAATTGTAAACAATCATCTTAAAATTTTGATTAATCAAAACTATATAACACTTACTCATCATTAATAAATTAAATCTATCCCATCAACATGAAACCTTTTATCCTCCTCAATTTGCCCTTTAAATTTTGAATATAGTAACGGTACTTGAGTTTTTTTTTCCACTATTTTTATTAAATTTAGTTTTTTAAAAATAATATTATTTTAAAAAATAAATCATTATTCAATATTAAATTAATTAAGTGTTAGGCTTTTTAATTAAGCTAAAAAGTAGAATTTAATGAATTACATATTTAAAAGATTTAATTGTGTTTGCTTTCTTTTTTTTAAGCTATTTTTTTTCATCCTCCTACATTTTTTTTTTTGGCTTTTTATAAAAGTTTTAAGTTGTTTTGAAAGTAAAATGAGTTACCTTGAAGGGTGGTTTTTTTTTTTTTTTTTTTTTTTTTTATCTTTGTAAAATTTAGTTTTTTTTAAAAAATTTATTTTTAAATTAAATTAAACTAATTGATTAATATAACCATGAGATGCTTGTGTCATGATTTTTTTTTATTTGCTTTTCTAATCATTACTCTAACAGCACATTTTATCTCTTTTAATTACTCAAATTTTAGATTTTTTTTGTTTATTTGAAAACACTAGTGTCGAATAATCTTTTTTTTTTATGATAAAAAAAAAATTGTTTGTCCCATGGCATAGTGCTAATCATCTAACTAATAATTTTTAAATGAAAATGAACCTATTTATGTCACAAGAGAACCGCATCAAATTCAAATTTGCTCATTGATTTATAAAGTTTTTTTTTTCTATAATTCAACTTGTTTTTTAAGTGTTTTTTACTTAAAAAATCATCAAACTGATATTTTAATACGTTTTTCAATAGTTTCAAAGTGATAATATAAAAAAAATCTAAAACAAATATTACTTTATTTTATTTTATTTAAAAAATACTTTTCAAAAACATAAACATGTTTTATCAAAAACACTATTATTCCACAAACACCTCTAGGAATAAAAAATAAATTTCTCTCTCCTCTATAAAACATTATCTTTCAAACCTTATTTTAGGCTGCCGCCAATGTCATCCCCTTTCTTGTGTTTCATATATATATATATATATATATATATATATGAGATTTTTTTATATATATTTCATACAATCAAGGTTTAATCATTTCAGATTTGATTTATAGATATGACTCTTCATTCATAGTTTTGTACATTCAAATTTAAGAGGTTAGGTCACTTATATAAAGATTTAGCAATTATATCTTGTTATATATAAAAAAGCTCTGCATCCATTGAGAATATTAGATGATAAAAATATTTCATTATCGTTTGTTTGTGTGAAATCAAAGAAAAGTCAGGTGCTTGGAAACTTTGTTAAGAATATTGAATAGACTTAGATATTGTCATCCATGAAAAGACATGATGTTATCTATAATATAATGATTAAACTTGGCATGATACGAATCAATGCAAACAAACTTAAAAAAAAATAAACAAAAAATGAATGAGATTTTAACATCTAACATTAAAATTTTTAAAAACATTTTCTACGTATGGAAATTATATATAATTATCTTATATAAAAAAATTAATAAATATTTTATATGTATATATTTTTTTTCCAATGTTAAATTAAGATATGAATCTTTTGTCTAGGTTGACCTATGAACCAAGAAGAGGACGTTCATCTAGATTGGCCTGAACATTAAAAAAATAAATCCTCTGGCAATACTTAGAGTCTTAAAGATAAGGCTGTATTTTATAGCATATTTGAGAGTGTAGTTGTAATTGCTTTTCAAAGTACTTTTCACTTAGAAATGTATTAAAATAATAAATTTTATTTTTTAAAAATTATTTTTGAAATCATTGCATTAAAATAATCTAAAAACACCAAAAAAATATTAATTTAAAGTAAAGAAAAAAATAAAAAATTTAATTTTTTTAAAAGTGCTTTTGAAACACAAAAACAAACCGGGCCAAGACTTCATAGAAGCCATGGAATCTATGGGAATTTAAACTATGGACTTTATTGTAACCCATTTTTGGGTCCCCACACAAAATAATAAAAATAAATATATAAATATATTGTTGGAAGAAATTGGAAAAATAATAATAACAGTAGGAGACTGGAGCGCTCAAAAAATGATCAGAAAAATTGATTAAGGAAGTTTAAAAATACAAAGATTAAAATTTTGACAATATATACTTGAATGATGAGAGCCCTATTGGAAAAGAAAATTCAATTTGAGTAGAAAAGTCTAAAATTAGATGTTTATATACTCAATTTAATTTTATTGAAGGTTTAATTGAATTTATAGAGAGTTTGATGGCAAAAAAGATTGATTTTTAAAACAATTTGGGCTTTAATTGAAAGAAATTAAAGTTTAGGGGTCAAATTATAATTTTAAAGTGTTGATTTGGTCAAATCACGGGCTTAATTGCATGAATATTAAAGTTTGGTGGCCAATTAGGGATTTCATTGCATAAATCCAAAATCAAGGACCAAACTGAAAAAGACATGTAAATAGAGAGATTGGAATTTACCGAATCAGAGACCAAATTTAAGGAATATGAAGTTTATTAATCAATTGAGGGTCAAAATACACAAATTCAAAACCAAGGACTAAAGTGAAAATGGCGACCAACTATAGGGCCGACTATAGGGTCAAAATACACAAATTGAATTGATTCTTAAAATCAAAATTGCATTTAAGGACTTAAATGAACAAATGATAAATTGAAGATTGATTTGAAAGTTGACGTGTTGGGGCTATATTTAAATGAAACAGGCGTTTTGTCCAAAAAGACACCATTTCATGTTAAAAAAAGAGAGAGAGAACATAACAGTGTCGTTTTGAGCGACATTGATTCTCTTTCTTCTTCCCCTGGACATGCAGTAGGGGAAGAAATAAACTTTTGTTTTTTTTTCTTTAATCCTTCCTGCCTCTCTCCCTCCCCGCTTGCTCTGCCAAAACATACACCCCTTTCATAATGAGAAGCCAATGAAGCCGTCCTTGCAAACCACACCTATTGGCCACCTCAATCGACGTCGTGGCGGGGTAGGAAGGCCCCGCTCCCCATGCGCAGCTATAGGGTGGCGATATGAACTCCCTCGCTCCCCTTTGTCCTATAAATACTGCTCTCAATATCAGCATGAAGGAGGACGAAAAGGAAAAATGAGAGGAAAAGAAAAGGAAAGTAGACAGGATAAAGAGAGGAGGGGAAGATGAAGACTTTGACACAGAGGAGGATTTGAGAGAGAAATAAACAAGGGAGAGCAGGGAGTATAAACAAGGTGTGATATCCCACATCGAAAGCGAGTGTCTAAAGCCAGGGCCTTATAAGTGCATGCTCACCTTGACTAGTAGGACGCGTTTTGGGAAGTCAGGCCCCACGGTGGGCTCGCTTCTGCAAGGACAAACCCGTGCGGGCCTGTGAGACCCAAAGCGGACAATATCTTGCTAGTAAGGTGGGGTGTTACACAAGGAAACCACTTGACAACAAAAAAAGACAGAAAAACAAAACACTAGAGGAGAGGGGAAGACCAGTAACCTCTCTCTCCGCCGATTGAAACAGCAGCACCGTTGCTTGGAGCTGTCATCCGTGAGCCACGACACCACCACTAGCCTCCACCGCAACACCGCTAGCAAAGCAGCCAGACCAGAAAGGCACCGCGTCCTCCATGCCAGGTAACTCATCTTTCCCCTCCACTTTTACTTTGTTTTCTGCTTAAGTTTCTCCTGCATGTAGAACAAATATCATTCTATATACAGGAGGATGTGAGGGGGAAAATAATTCCCCTCCCTGTTTTTTCTTTCCGGGCTAAGCTGGTTCTGGCCCAGCCCTGATGTCTGGGCCGAGTTCGGCCCAGACAAAAAGAAGCAGAGAAAAATTTTGGTCTGAGATCGGCCCAACCCTTTGGGCTAGTTCTAGCCCAGTTAGATGGGTCGGCCCAGCCCACATAATTATAATATTATTTATTATTTATTATAATATTTTTTATATATAAAAATTTATTAAAAATTCAAAAAATCCTTAAAAAAATTTGTTGATTTTCCTGCATTTTTTTTTATCAAATTTGCTTAATAATGGTTTGGTATTTTTATACTATAAAGATATAAATCCGGTATTAAAATATCTAGTTTTCATTAAAACATTACAAAAAAAATTTATAAAACAAAAAGATATATTTTGTTTTTCATGCATACGGCCAAGTCTCTCAAAGATAAGAAAAATCATTACATCGTATTTTCATACAACAAAAAAAATCAAATTGTTTTTTTTTATACATAAAACACAAAAAAAAATTTTAAAAAAAGTTTTAGCATGCACTTTGGTTTTAATAACAAATTTGTTAGAGCCATGAAAACTAGGTCAATATTTTAAAAATTATAAAAAATATTTTTTTCTTCTTTTAGTATCTGAGATTACCAATTTATACGTAAAACATATTCCTGATATTAAAAATATAATTTTTTTATACAGACATTAGAACGGTTAGGATTTTACTCGATAAGATAAGGACCTCCTTATTGAAGATGGCTTTTCTTGAACCATAGACGGATCAATAATTAGAAATATAATAACACCTTACCTTTTTATCAGATAATCAAACAATGCTGCTTACCTTAGGTAAGGCGTATTTGGGGTGATAATACATTTTCTTTACACAATCAGTCTCCGTACCTGATCTCTAAAACTAGTTAGGATTCCTAGTGACCAAAATACCAGTTAGGGTTCCTAGATACATTTAAATGAATTGGAATATTTGTCGTACATGCTACAAACTTTTTCGCTATATGTCTTCAACTTTTCTAACATTTATTTTCTTGACCATACATGTATGTCAAGAGAAAACCTTCCTTTTAATAACACATAATCTTTATCTCATTAAAAAAAAATAGAGGGTTAATTTGAATGCTTGCCTTGGTGTCAGTTAATTGTAGTTAATTAGAAATATTGTTTCTTTAATTTTAATTAATTTCAAAAATTATTTTGTTATGAAAAATTCTGTAGCATATTCCTGATCATAAGTAGTCATTTTTAAAAGTTAAACTATGAAGAAAAAAGATATGTTTTTATGTGGATTTAAAATACAAATGAAGAATATACTATATCTATTTAGCATATTCCTGGTCATAAGCAATCATTTTTAAAAACATATTTTTTTTATTATTAAAAGTATTCCTGATATTAAAAATGTAGTTTTTTGATATAAACGTTAAAACGGTTAGGATTTTACCCGATAAGATAAGGACCTCCTTATTGAAGATGACTTTTCTTGAACTATAGACGAACCAACAATTAGAAATATAATAACACCTTACCTTTTTATCAGATAATAAACAATGCAGTTTACCTTAGGTAAGACGTATTGGGGGTGATAATACATTTCCTTTACACAATCAGTCCTCGTACCTGATCTTTGAGACTAGTTAGGGTTCCTAGTGACCAAAATACCAGTTAGGGTTCCTAGATACATTTAGATGAAGTGGAATATTCGCCGCACATGCTACAGACTTTTTGGCTATATGTCTTCAACTTTTCTAACATTTATTTTCTTGACCATACATGTATGTCAAGAGAAAACCTTCCTTTTAATAACACATAATCTTTATCTCATTAAAAAAAAGAGGGTTAATTTGAATGCTTGCCTTAGTGTCAGTTAATTATAGTTAATTAGAAATATTGTTTCTCTAATCTTAATTAATTTCAAAAATTATTTTGTTATGAAAAATTTTGTAGCATATTCCTGATCATAAGCAGTCATTTTTAAAAGTCAAACTATGAAGAAAAAGATATGTTTTTATATGGATTAAAAATACAAATGAAGAATATACTATATCTATTTAGCATATTCCTGATCATAAGCAATCATTTTTAAAAACATATTTTTTGTTTTTTATTATTAAAACGTATTCCTGATATTAAAAATATAGTTTTTTTATATAGAAGTTAAAACGTTTAGGATTTTACCCGATAAGATAAGGACCTTCTTATTGAAGAGAACTTTTCTTGAACCATAGACGGACCAACAATTAGAAATATAATAACATCTTAGCTTCTTCATAGATAATCAAACAATGCAGCTTACCTTAGGTAAGACGTATTTGGGGTGATAATATATTTTCTTTACACAATCAGTCCTCGTACTCGATCTCTGAGACTTGTTAGGGTTTCTAGTTATCAAAATTCCAGTTAGGGTTCTTAGATACATTTAGATGAAGTGGAATATTCGCCGCACATGCTACAGAGTTTTTGGCTATATGTCTTCAACTTTTCTAACATTTATTTCCTTGACCATACATGTATGTCAAGAGAAAACCTTCCTTCTAATAACACATAATCTTTATCTCATTAAAAAAAAGGGGGTTAATTTGAATGCTTGCCTTGGTGTCAGTTAATTGTAGTTAATTAGAAATATTTTTTCTCTCATCTTAATTAATTTCAAAAATTATTTTGTTATGAAAAATTCTGTAGCATATTCCTGATCATAAGCAGTGATTTTTAAAAGTCAAACTATGAAGAAAAAGATATGTTTTTATATGGATTAAAAATACAAATGAAGAATATACTATATCTATTTAGCATATTCCTGATCATAAGCAATCATTTTTAAAAACATATTTTTTGTTTTTTTTAATTAAAACGTATTGCTGATATTAAAAATATAGTTTTTTTATATAGAAGTTAGAACGGTTAGGATTTTACCCGATAAGATAAAGACCTTCTTATTGAAGAGGACTTTTCTTGAACCATAAACGAACCAACAATTAGAAATATAATAACACCTTAACTTTTTATCAGATAATCAAACAATACAGCTTACCTTAGGTAAGACGTATTTGGGATGATAATACATTTTCTTTACACAATCAGTCCCCATACCCGATCTCTGAGATTAGATAAAGGTCCTAGTGACCAAAATACCAGTTAGGGTTCCTAGATATATTTAGATGAAGTGGAATATTCGCCGCACATGCTACAGACTTTTTGGCTATATATCTTCAACTTTTCCAACATTTATTTCTTGACCATAGATATATGTCAAGAGAAAACCTTCCTTTTAATTACATATAATCTTTATCTCATTAACAAAAAAAAAAAGATGGTTAATTTGGATGCCTGCCTTGGTGTCAGTTAATTGTAGTTAATTAGAAATATTGTTTCTCTCAACTTAATTAATTTAAAAAATTATTTTGTTATGAAAAATTCTGTAGCATATTCCTAATCATAAGCAGTCATTTTTAAAAGTCAAACTATGAAGAAAAAGATATGTTTTTATGTGGATTAAAAATACAAATGAAGAATATATTATATCTATTTAGGATAATCCTGATCATAAGCAATTGTTTTTAAAAACATATTTTTTGTTTTTTATTATCAAAACGTATTGCTGATATTAAAAATGTAGTTTTTTTATATGAAAGTAAGAACAGTTAGGATTTTACCCGATAAGATAAGGACCTTCTTATTGAAGATGACTTTTCTTGAACCATAAACGGACCAACAATTAGAAATATAATAACACCTTAGTTTTTTATCAGATAATCAAACAATACAGCTTACCTTAGATAATACCTTAGGTAAGGCGTATTTGGGGTAATAATACATTTTCTTTACACAATCAGTCCATGTACCCGATCTCTGAGACTAATTAGGGTTTCTAGTGACCAAAATACCAGTTAGGGTTCCTAGATACATTTAGATGAAATGAAATATTCGCTGCACATGCTACTGACTTTTTGGCTATATGTCTTCAACTTTTCTAACATTTATTTTCTTGACCATACATGTATGTCAAGAGAAAACCTTCCTTTTAATAACACATAATCTTTATCTCATTAAAAAAAAAGGTTAATTTGAATGCTTGCCTTGGTGTCAGTTAATTGTAGTTAATTAGAAATATTGTTTCTCTGATCTTAATTAATTTCAAAAATTATTTTATAATGAAAAATTCTGTAGCATATTCCTGATCATAAACAGTTATTTTTAAAAGTCAAACTATGAAGAAAAAGATATGTTTTTATATTTTTATATGGATTAAAAATATAAATGAAGAATATACTATATCTATTTAGTATATTCCTGATTATAAATAATCATTTTTAACAATATATATTTTTTGTGTTGTTTTTATCAAAACAGTTGATGGATGAGGGATTAGGACACATGAATGACGCTAATAAATGTCTTCGACATGGAATCTATGGGCTATATGCCTACATGTCTTCGACTTTCCTAACATTTCTTTTATTGACCATTGATGTATGTGGAGAGAAAACCTTCCATTTAATTACACATGCATAATCTTTATCTCATACAAAAAAAAAAAAGGGTTAATTTGGATGCTTGGTGTCAGTTAATTGTAATTAATCTCTAATCATAATTATTTTGTTATGAAAAATTATATGGCATATTCCTGATGAGCAATCATTTCTAAGAGTCAAATCATGAAAAAAAACCTATACCATAAGATCTCTGCATCGCTTGACTACTACAATGGGTGTAAATCTTTTTTATTTTTTATGGGAAAAGGTTACTAGAATGCCAAAAACACCCTGTTACAATTCAAAACATATTTTAATAACTATTTTAATAATAATTTAATTGGTTAAATCATAAATTTACTATTTAAATGTTATTAGTTCAAATCTTATAAATTTTAGAGTATTAAAAACTTAATTTTAAAACTTATATAATTAATTAAGATACCATACAAATTGATATAAATACTCATATTAATAAAAAAATAATATTTTAATAACCACTGATAAATCATTTCTTTTTATATCGTGAATTTTTTTTCCCAACTGGCTGCCACTCCTGAACTGAAATTTCAGATCCAACCACGAAGCCTGCAAGCGTACATTTACTGCTACTGCTATTGATCTCATCTATATATAGGACAAACAAGCAGCACTAGTTGCACTAGAAAATGAAAGTAGCGGACCACGCTGTTGGTGAATAGGTACCAGATAGCATAGCAAGGCATGCGACACTGTGCCTTTATTTTCCAAGCTCACATGATGAGGTCTGCAAAATATCCGAATCCAATAAAATCCATCGAATCCTTGTGCTTACCATTTCACACTTAGGTGGCCTTTAAGCAGAATCTTTCCTCATATTCTGCTAATAATCTCCTTAAAATCTTAGAGCTCTTCTAGCGGATACTTACACTACACTACACCCGTTTTTATACAAGAGCAAAGACGTACAGTTCCTGGGCCATTCACTACGAATCTTGAGATCATGGCTGGGGCAAATGAGGTTCAGGCCATGGAAATAGAGGATGAAGAGGAGTGTCCGGTAAAGCAAGTAGATCTTACTGTTCTGAAAACTGATGACCCCACCTTGCCTGTTTTGACGTTCAGAATGTGGGTTCTTGGTCTTGGTTCTTGTATCCTCTTGTCCTTTGTAAACCAGTTTTTCTGGTACAGGACACAACCGATGTTCATTTCGTCTATTTCTGCACAGATTGCTGTGGTGCCATTGGGGCATCTAATGGCTAAAAAACTGACCACTCGCAAGTTCTTTGAGGGTACAAGCTGGGAGTTTACCATGAATCCTGGACCTTTTAATATTAAGGAACATGTTCTGATCACAATATTTGCCAATTCGGGTGCAGGAACTGTTTATGCTACGCATATTCTCACTGCTGTTAAGCTATATTACAAGAGGAAACTGACTTTTGTTCCCGCCTTGTTTGTTATGATTACTACTCAGGTTTGTTTCCTTTTCCTTGTCAGATCTTCGCACGGTTGAATTAACATACTAGTATTTCTGTATGCTCTTGAATGCCCTTTTGCAGAAAGTTCATAGGATGGTTTCTGATGATCTTTTAGTTGCTCTATGGATATATTCCAGGTACTAGGATTTGGTTGGGCTGGTCTTTTCCGGAGATATTTGGTAGAGCCAGGGGAAATGTGGTGGCCATCTAATCTGGTTCAAGTGTCTCTGTTCAGGTAATTATGTGTATTTGCAATCTGTATTAATCAATCGGCTGCTGTATTTATAGCATGGCTGTATCTTTAATTGTTTGTCTGAATCTATGATCAATGCAGGGCTCTACATGAGAAAGAGGAAAGACTGAAAGGCTACACAACTCGTACCCAGTTCTTTCTCCTCGTCATGACTTGCAGCTTTGCATACTATGTCTTGCCTGGTTATCTTTTCACTATGTTAACATCCTTCTCTTGGGTATGTTGGCTTGGTTCCAAGTCTGTTCTGGTTCAGCAGCTAGGTTCAGGCTTGCAAGGACTTGGAATAGGCGCTGTAGGGTTTGACTGGGCTACAGTTTCTGCTTATCTTGGAAGCCCACTAGCTAGTCCATGGTTTGCTACTGCCAATGTTGCTGTTGGATTTTCCCTAATAATGTATGTGATGACACCCATCTGTTACTGGCTCAATGTCTACAATGCCAAGAACTTTCCATTATATTCAAATGAGCTTTTTACAGAAAAGGGTAAGGAGTACGACATCCTTAACATCATCAATTCAAAGTTTCATCTGGATCGGGATGCTTATGCAAAGTTTGGGCCAATACACATGAGCACCTTCTTTTCTATGACTTATGGCCTTGGATTTGCCACCCTTTCTGCTACTGTTATGCATGTCCTACTCTTCAATGGAAGGTAACAAACCCCATCACATACATATCAACCTTTATATGAAGCTATTGTCTTGTGTGTCCTAAGTTTTCTGTTTGTACCTGCCACATGCAGTGACCTATGGAAGCAAAGCAAAAGGGCCTTTGGGGGCAGAAGGAAAATTGATGTACATACAAGGCTCATGAAGAAATACAAATCAGTTCCCACATGGTGGTTCTACATCATCCTTGTCATAAACATTGCCGCTATAATCTTTGCTTGTGAGCATTACAATGAATCACTTCAATTGCCTTGGTGGGGTGTTCTGCTAGCTTGCGCCATCGCATTTTTCTTCACCCTGCCAATCGGTATCATCAATGCCACCACAAATCAGGTAAAAATGTTCAGACTTGTGCTTGCAAGCTAAGTTCAGTTATAGTGCAACCCCGTCATAATATCCTGATATTTCTGTTCTCTTTCGGGCAACCAGCAACCAGGTCTTAACGTTATCACGGAATACATTATAGGGTACATGTATCCAGAGCGGCCGGTTGCTAATATGTGCTTCAAGGTGTACGGATATATAAGCATGACTCAAGCTCTAACGTTTCTAGCAGACTTTAAGCTAGGGCACTACATGAAAATTCCACCTAGATCAATGTTCATGGCACAGGTTAGTTTTTTGTGAGTTTCAAATCAGTGCATAACATGATGTACAAGGTTCAACAGTGACCATAATGACTTCGCAGATGGTAGGAACACTTGTGGCTGTACTCGTATACCTAGGAACTGCCTGGTGGATGATGGATGCCATTCCCAATCTTTGTAGTCATGACAACGGCCCATGGAAATGCCCGATGGACAGGGTGTTTTTTGATGCTTCTGTCATATGGGGGCTGGTTGGACCGCGCAGAATCTTCGGCAACCTTGGCGAATATGGAGGTGTCAACTGGTTCTTTCTCGGTGGGGCTGTAGCCCCCCTCATAGTCTGGATTTTCCATAAAGCATTCCCAAGAAAGGAATGGATCAGCCTCATTCACATGCCAGTCCTGTTAGGAGCAACATCAATGATGCCTCCAGCTTCTGCTGTGAACTACACCAGTTGGATTGTTGTTGGATTCCTCTCTGGATATGTTCTGTTCAGATATCGAACAGAATGGTGGAAACGTTATAATTACGTGCTCTCCGGTGGCCTTGATGCCGGGACTGCCTTTATGACTCTGTTGATCTTTTTCGCTCTCGGATACTGGGATGTTGGCCTGACATGGTGGGGAAGCAATTCGAACAACCCAGAAGGATGCCTCTTGGCTAGCTGTCCAACTGCCAAAGGGATCGTTGTAGATGGCTGCCCAGTTCTCTGATCAAATTGTATATTTTTACTCTCCTTTTGCCCCGTTTTCGAAACAATAATATTTACTTCTGTAAATACATACAGACAGCTGGTCGCTGCTGTGCTTGATAATGGGTTCCTAGATGAAAAACTTTGTTGAAGATTTCCTTTTATTATGCAATCAAGTGGATTAAATTCTTCCAGAAGATCATTATCTTTGGAACTACTATAGTTTCAGACCATGTATTGGAAGGAAAAACCGAAGTGGATGTGGACTTTCATGTTTGAGTTTGAAGTGATTTCAGGAATGGTGTTCACTTGCACAAGAACTCTTTTGGATGGAGACTCTATCCATATTTATTTTTTTCAAAAAAAAACAAAAAACTATAATGGCTCAGATTTTTATTGCGAACCAAGAGTGAATTCATCGGAAATCATGCTTTTGCTATTAACTCCAAAATAATTAAGCCTTTTCAGCAAGATTTCTTAAACAGGGGAATGAGGGCTGTATCGTTTTTTTCGATTTTTTCTATACTGTTAAATTACTAATTTAACAGAAGATCTACAATCAAAATAATATAGCTTTTGGTTTTGGTTTAGGGATACTTTTGTCTTTTACGTATGGTTATTTTTTTCTAGCACAACAGCTCGCCATCTAACTGGGTATCTTCTATATGTTTGCAGAACCTTCGTTGTAGTCATCCGAGGTCGACGAATCTAGTCTTGTCGATGACTGCAAAAGGTTTCTGAATAACAAGTAGGATACAATTTGGAAACATGACAGAAAATATGTGAAAGAATTAAATTCTAATTTCATTAACTTAGTGTAAAGGCAAGTTATCAGAAGGAAATGTTAAATACATGTGTAAAAAGAACGGAAATCTTTCAGATGAACAATCAGAAATAAGAGGATTGTTCATTAAGAACATTCAATTGAGCAAGTAATTTAGCTGCTTGGGATTTCATGCTACTGCTTCCCCTTTGTGTTATATCTACTAATGACATCTTGGCTGAATTTCCATATTTATGCTTGAATTCAAATAGTAGAAAGATTCGCTCTAAAGCCCCCAGTGTTTTCTCCTGCACCCTGGCAGAAGGCGAGCTCAATAGCTTTATAATTTGAACGATGGCATTTGCTTCAGCAAGCACCTTACTACCACTTTGTAGTTTCTGTCCATCGATCAATGTCAGGAGTGCATCTAATGAAGCTTCACAGACTCCAAGATCAGCTTCTCCAAGCATCCTCACCAGGGGTTCCAGTGCATTAGCCTAAAATTAATTTAAAAAAATCCAAGAGGTATTATTCAAACATTGTTTTCTAAGATCCAAAACATCGTGACTTTAAATAGTGTTTTTACCATATTGCTTTTCTTTCAAAAAAATCCATGGCCTCGGGGGCGGAGATATTATTGTTATTTTTACTGGAATCATTAGTTATTATTGAATTAATTGGGTCAAATTAGTTTTTATTTTTATTTTTTTAACTATAATATAATTACTAATTTAATCTTGGTTGTAAAAAAAAAAAAATAGCACTCGGGGTGTTTTGATCTCTTACTTAGTTCCAACACAATTAAATTTTTTCATTGTTCTTGAAATTAAAAGAACTTATACTTGAGTTTAGGGGTATTTTAATCTTTTTAATTTGGTTATTTCTTAATTCTCAGGTTTTTTTTATAGGTGATAAGGTTATTTTCTAAAAAACAAATTATTAAAGAGAGATTGAGGGTGCGTGAATAATTATTATAAATTTTGGACACTGCATGTTACACTGTCTGATAAATAAAAAGCTGCTTCCATAACGCGGTGACCGAATCGTCTCGGCAACCCTCCACTTCTGGGAAGTGCTTGTGGTCTAAATGATCACAAGAAGGAGAAAGTGATGATCAAACAGAAAGTTTGGTGTTGAAAACATGGAAATTATAAGCATTAAGCATCATCAAGAAACAAGAAATAGACAGATTCTTTATTCTCATGGGGTCTCCAAAAGCAACCACATGGAAGAATAACCACAAACTCAACTGATTACTATAGCCTATTTCGTCATCTGAACACCTGGTTTTGTGGATTTTTTTTTTCTGCAGGCCCTTTTATTTGAGAGTCAATCTTTTTTTTTTTCCTGTTGTTGTATGATCGGAAATGATTCTTCCTCGTAGTTGCTTTTGGAAACCAAGCCCTCACATGTAATATTGCTCGAGTTGAAGTCACCACATGAATCCTCTCCAGAGCTAAAATCAAACTCATTTCCTGGACTCTGGCTCTCAAACTTGAATTCTGAACTAAAAATGTCGCCGCTCGAACCATGGCTTAGTGAATTATGACAGTCACCACCAAACGCTCTTTCATCCAGTAAGCAATCATGCATGAAATTGTCTTGGAAGCTTGTGTTATGATCAAATGTGCTGTTTGAATCCACAGGCTCACCTAAACTTGCAAAGCTGTCAAGTGAAAGCCACTCTGCAAACGTAACCTTTGGTGCTAAGGAGCTTCCTTTAGGTTCTTTAGGAGATTCAAACATCTCTGGAACTGACCGGTTGATATCAGCTGATGGTTTTTCTGTACTCAATGATGGCTCAAGACTTGAAGCTTGCATTTTGAGTCTCTTCGGAGATGGTGAAAGTTCCATAATGTCTGAGTTTGAGCTGTCAGATTGAGCTCTTTTCAAAGGCTCCATTCCTTCATCTTTGAGCAACTTTTTCTTCAAGTAGGAATGCCAATGATTTTTTATCTCATTATCTGTTCTTCCAGGCAAATGCTGCGCTATCTGAGACCACCTAGTCAGTTCAGAACAGATTATCTCGGACGATTAGTTGATATACATAAACTGGTTTAGATATCCTTAGTTAAAAAAAAAAAAAAGAAAAAAAGAATTCACAATAGCTCACAATTCCGTATAATCTACTAAAGGAATATATAACAAGCTAAGATACAATCTTAACTTTATTTTTTCAACTCAACAATTCTCTCTTCTTCGTAGTATTTGGTACTGCATTTTAAAAAAAATAAATGTTTTTTATTTTTTATTTTATTTTAAATTAATATATTTTTAATATATTCAGATCATTTTAAAGTACTGATATCAAAAATAATTTTAAAAAAATATAAAAATATTATTTTAATATGTTTTAAAATAAAAAATATTTTTAAAAACAACCGCTACCACACTTCTAAACATCCTCTTATTAAATTAAGAGTTACATTTTATATATTTTCAGATGAATATGGAAGCAAAGACAACTGTAAACCAAGTGAGTTTCAACCGACACATCATGAGCTATAGAAGAAAAACTACTACTTTGACAAAATTATAAGTAGAATAAATGAATACTGGTCAGGAGAAATATATAGGTAAGTCGAATAATTTAATTAATATGGTTTTGATTTGCTTGACTTTCATATGGTCTCAATCTTAATAGTGTTACCTCATAAAAATTTCATGTTCAAAGATTTTATATTATATTGTTTCTAGATAGCTTACGTTATTTTTTAGAGCTTTTTCTTACAAGTCAAAAGGAGAATTAAGTGTCGATGTCACAGGAAATTAAACACACTCGTGAAAAATCAAAGTGTTGGCTTTTCGTTGGAAATGATTTTCGAAATGGGTGACAACTGGATGCTTTTTGCTTATCACATTTGCTCAAGATAAGATTACGGGCTGGTCTAGGATAAGTTTACTAGTTCTTGTTCGTTTTTTTTTTTAAGATTCTTACTGTAAATTCTCAGGAAAAATATCTTTGTGCAGTATCAAAATCATCCACTAGCTAGCTAGAAACTCAAGGGGTTTGGTCCTGCGGTTTGTTCTTTTGATCAAGGAATTTTTTTAATATTTTATTAAATTCAATTAAGTAGTTCGAAACTAAAACTTACTTATCATTCTCCTAGGTTAGCTCCAATTTCAAATAAAATAGCATAGAAATAATCTAGTTAACTTGACAAGTTAAAGAATATATAATTTAACTTTTAATATATTTTCATGGCAATATCTTGTTTTTAAAAATATATTAAAATAATAACATATTGAATCAATCCGAGTCAACCTAAATTAACTCATTAAACCCACGACCTAGATTATAAATTTCATTGAATTTAATAACTTTGTTTATGGTTTAGGGTCATGATAAAAAAAAAATATACGTTTGCAAAACCGAGCACCAATTCAATACCAAAATGTTTTTTTAAAACCATCATAATCCCATAAAAAGTAAATCGAAATAAATCATAAAGCTTAATTTTTTATAATTATATTTTTTAATCATTTTTTATTTAATAATATGATAAAAAAATAAATGATTAAAAAACCAAGTACCAATTCAATGCTATTATGTTTTTTCTAAGATCATAATAACCTTATAAAAAATAAATAATGAAATACCAACCTCATGCTAATATGTTTTTCTAAACTCACAGTAACCTCATAGAAAGTAAATTAAAATAAATCTTGAAGTTCAAATCATAATAATTACATTTGTTTTTTTTTTCGAATTATTTTTTATTTAATTATATGATAGAAAAAATATGAGTTAAAATGAACACCAACTGAGATTTTTTTTTTAAGATTATAATAACCCCATATAAAAAAATTAAAATAAATAATAAAATTCAATTCCCTATAAATCTAATATTAAAATACAAAAATAAAAACATATAAATTATTATTCCAATAAACAATAACATATAAAGAGGGGAATACTAATTTCTCTTCCTCAATTAATTCTGGTTAATATATATTTTCAGATGCTTTTAAGATTTTTTTTTTCTAAATAATATCCTTGAGGACCATAAAAACAAGTCTTGTATTGTAGGTTAATTCGGGCCTACTAAACCTACCCCATCAACAAGATATTTCTTGGCTTTACATGGCAAAGAAGATAACAGAGCATTAACCAAATTAATCAATGTACTATTGCAAACAATCTTCAAGAATCTCCAGCGAGGGAAAGCATGGTTGAATAATATTTAATTCAAAATTTATTGGGATAACATCAATCATTCATTGAGAAGATTAATTAAAAAAAATCCAAGAGGTATTATTCAAACATTCTTTTCTAAGATCCAAAACATCGTGACTTTAAATAGTGTTTTTACCATATTACCTTTCTTTCAAAAATATCCATGGCCTCGGGGGTGGGGATATTATTGTTATTTTCTCTGGAATCATTAGTTATTGTTGAATGGACAAAGATTCCATTCCTTCATCTTGGAGCAACTTTTTCTTCAAGGAGGAATGCCAATGATTCTTTGTCTCATTATCTGTTCTTCCAGGCAAATGCTTGTACTATCTGAGACCACCTAGTCAGTTTAAAACAGATTGTCTCCATTAGTTCCGCTTTATTGACACAAAAGACGTAAAATCTCTACTTTGATCAGGAATAATGCAGTGGTTCATTATAGCTAAATGCAGAAACACTAATCCCGTAATGTTTCTGCGAATTCAGCGCAAAGAATTCAGGGATTTTAAATCGAATCATATTCTTCTATTTCCTTGCATCATTGTTTAGGTTACAAAATTCAAGTTGACCTGCAATGGCCTGTTGCCTGTTCATAAAAAAGTCCTCTGCAGTTGCCTTGGTAGACAGTTCAGAAAATGCATGCTAGGCTAGCGCTGAGTAAGAATCTGTATTATTTGACCTAAATGATCATGATCATCCAAGTCCTAACTCCTACCAGTTAATTTTCTTTGAAGGGGTCACCCACCTAATTCTATAAGAGTGATGCTTTTTAATAACTATAATTATCTGCGATGAAGGGCCAGGATTGTCTCTCCTTCTTCTGCAGAAGGCATCCCTCTCTGTAATCCTGGTCTCAAGTAATTAATCCATCTTAACCGGCAGCTCTTCCCGTTCCTCTGCAAGACTGCATTAGTACAATATTTAGTGCTTCATGATCACATGAAGACCTGGAAAGTCAACTCATAAGGGCTTTCTAGTTATTTTATGAGGAAGCCGCCATCAATCCTTTTCTCTTGGAATCTAGAGATTCTACTGCGAATGCTGTCTGGATGATGCAAGCTGAAATCTAAATTTCTAACGAGTTAACCAGCCGAATTAGCCAATCGATGATGAGAGGTTGGTAAATCTTAAGCTTGGCTTAACTCAAGAGTAATGAAGACTTTTCAGTAATTTAATTTGATGACTTCTTACATAAATGTACTTGGCCTTTATTTTTTTTAGCAAATTATATGTACAAGAGTATATAAAAAGAAATTGTAAACAATCATCTTAAAATTTTTATTAATTAAAACTATATAACACGTACTCATCATTAATAAATTAAATAAATCCCATCAACATGAAACTTTTTACCCTCCTCAATTTGCCCTTTAAACTTTGAATATAGTAAAGCTACCTCGAGGTTTTTTTTCCTATTTTTATTAAATTTAATTTTTTAAAAATAATATTATTTTAAAAATAAATTATTATTCAATATTAAATTAATTAAGTGTTGATCTTTTTGGTTGAGCTAAAAAGTAGAATTTAACGAATTATATATTTAAAAAATTCATCTGAGTTTGCTTCTTTTTTTTTTGTTTTTTATAAAAATTTTAAGTTGTTTTGAAAGTAATATGAGTTACCTTGAAGTTGTTTTATTTTTTGTCAAATTTAACTTTTTAAAAGAAATTTTGTTTTTGAATTAAATTAAATTAATTGATTAATATAACTATGAGATGCTTGCTTCATGATATATATTTTTTTGTTTGCTTTCCTAATCATTGCTCTAACAACACATATAATATATTTTAATTACTCAAATCTTAGATTTTTCTACTTCTTTGAAAACACTAGTGTCAAATAAACATTTTTTTTATGATTAAAAAAAAGGGTTTTTTGTCCCATGGCATAGCGGTAACCATCTAACTAATAATTTCTAAATGGGAATGAACCTATTTATGTCACAAGAGGTTCTCGTTGCATCAAATTTAAATTTGCTCTTTGATTTATAAAGCTTTTGTTTTTATAAGTTAACTTAGTTTTTTAAGTGTTTTTTACTTATAAAAATCATCAAACTGATATTTTAAGATGTTTTCAATGGTTTCAATGTGTTGCGATGTCACAGTCGCATAAATTGTTTACCCTAACTTCAAACACAACACATAAGATAGTATAGAGCAAGCAAGGGGTCGATCACACGAGGAAGGTTTAAGTCAAATTTTTATGCTAGATGATATGCAATTTGGGGAAGGGGGTTTGGACGTTATCTAGGCTAAAGTAAGAGAAAACAGAAAACTATCAAATAAAATTTAATAAAATCAGAAAATTATCAAGAGAACAAACCTAGGTCACAAGCACACATCCACCTATAGAAATCAAAACTGATCATGGAAACGAAATATCAATTTATATTTTGAATATTTATCTCTTCTTAACATTGGTTAGTTAATGGATCCGCCGTATAACTAACCCTAGCCATCAAACAACCACAGTGTCCGCACTAGTAATTTAATTCAATGGCAGCCTTAAGAACTAGATAAGTTTATTAATCAAGAAAATATAACTATCCGCAGTCTATGTTTGATTTGATTGAATGTTCTCCCTAAGATTAATAACGTAGATCCGCCACAATCATTAAACTCAGTTGCTTCACAAGTTCATATACCACAACTCCGGTTCTAATATCAAACTTAGCAATAGATTGTCTACAATAAAAACTTAGAGTCCCCTCTAGCAATTAAAATAAACAATCATAGGAAAAGTAAGCATAGAAGAACAAATATATTCATCATATAAACTGAAAAGAAAAGGTAAAATAAATCTCACAGTTCTTAAAATCCAAAGGTTTCTGTGTCCTTGCAACCAAGAAAACGAGTTTAGCCTTGCATGTTTGTTAAACAACTAATCAAAAAGATGGGAAAATGCATGATTTAGGGTTTTTTAGAGTAGGGGGCGTTTTTCTCCTCTTCTCTTCTCTCATTCTTTTTATATCCTATGAAACCCTAATCTCTATTTTACAAAATAGTCCTCTCTTAAGTAGACTGTTTACATTTAAGTACTTCAATAACTATTTTTCTAAAAAAAAAGAAATAGCCTTACATGAAATCTTCAAGCTTTGACTTAGAGGAGCTAAATTGCTAAAATAAAAACTTGGATGTCGGTTTAGATGCTTCGGAATGTAATTTGGACTCGTTTCTTCACGAAACCTGTTTGCTGGAAGAATTCAGTTGTCATATTTGAAAAATCATATCTCCCTCATATGAAATCTTTTTTGGCTAAAATTTGGAGCGTTTATAGTTATTTTAATCAGGAATCCATAAAAATTAAGTTTGCATAAATTGGACTTTTGTAGCTCCAAATATTCAAGTCAGAATGATCGAAGGTCAACAATGGCAGATTGTGAGATTTGACTTTGAAAGCTACAATTTTCATGCTCTTTCTTAGTTTATTGTCTTGCCTCCAATTTACTTCTTTTTGCATCTTTCATCCAAAAATACCTTCAAAATATAAAACAAAGAATATCAAGGTATTTTATATAAAAAAACATATGCAAAACACTAGTTAAATGTGGGTGAAACTATCGAATAATATAGTTGCATCACAATGTGATAATATAAAAAAATCTAAAAACAATATTACTTTAATTTTTTTTATTTGAAAAATACCTTTCAAAAACATATACATGTTTTATCAAAAACACTATTATTCCACATAGTAAGTAATGTAAAGCAAGTTTTGTTCAAAACAATAGCTTATTTTTAAGCAAAAATAAAAAATATGACAATAACAAAAAAAAAAGGATTGGAGAAACACCTCTAGGAATAAAAAAGAAATCTCTGTCCTCTACAAAACATTATCTTTTATTCTGCCCCCCGCCCCCCTCCCCCACTCCACACACACACACACACATATATGAGATTTGTTTTATTTTATATAATCTATTAAAAAATAATATAAATCATATCTTGGTACCTTACCTAAAAATTTAAGCTATTGGGTTGAAATGATTTATTAACATGGTATCAGAGTCTTAATGATCAAGTAGTCATGAATTCAAATCTTATTATCTTATTTATTTGATAAAAATTAACCATAATGTGATGTGGGTATGTGTAAGTTTCAAGCCTAAAAGGTTTTAACTTGAGGGGGTGTGTTAGAGAATAATATAAATCATATCTTGAGATTTTACTTAAAAATTTAAGCTATTAAATTGATATGGTTTTTTGACACAATCAAGATTTAATCATTTCAGATTTGATTTATAGATACGATTCTTCATTCATATAAGAGTTTTGTACATTTAAATTTGAGAGGTTAGGCCATTTATATAAAGATTTAGAAATTATATCTTGTTATATATAAAAAAGCTCTGCATCCATTGAGAATATTAGATGATTAAAATCTTTCATTATCGTTTGTACGTGTGAACTCGAAGAAAAGTCAGGTGCTTGGAAACTTTGATTAGAATGTTGAATAGACTTAGATATTGTCATCCATGAAAAGACATGATGTTATCTATAATATAATGATTAAAACTTGGCATGATACGAATCAATGCAAGTAAACTTGAGAAAAAAAAAAAAAGAAGAGATCTTAACATCTAACATTAAAAACTTTAGAAACATTTTATACATATGTAAATTATATATAATTATCTCATATAAAAAAATTAATTAATATTTTATATGTATGGAGTCTATATATATATATATATATATATATATATAGTTATCTTATAAAAAATTAAAAATAATCCACATAAATAATACACACACACCATATTTGAAAAAATATTTCATATAAATGAAAAATATACTATATCTATTTAGTAAAATATTTCTTAATTTTTCAATGCTAATAGATATTCAAGAGTCCAAAATGACTACACCATGATAGAAACTCTTGTAAAGAATCTTCAATATATTTTTATTTAACTCTCTGTGTAAAACCTCTAGGCGAAAAATTATAAATTGGCTAGTTTCATGTAAAACAAAAGGAAACAAAAATTCATAACTCTCGATTGGGTTATCAGAAAATTCTAAAAATTTGCGTGGAGCCTTCTAATATGATGTCTTAGCTTGGGTTAAAATTTCAGAATTTTTAGAGAAATTCAGAAAAGTTGACGAAAAATCACAATTTGACTAGTCTTATGTTATTGGGCGTAATTTTAAATCTGGCCATCAGATTGAGCTAAAATTTTATGCGGAACCTTAAAATATATTGAATAAAATCTGGTTAAAATTTTAGGATGAACGAAGCTCGGTAGTGCTAGCAAAGAATAAGGACCGTCAAATGGAAGCAAAAAGGCTCATTAACGGTAAAATGGTAATTTGCCATTAAAACTAAAACTAGGCAGCCCCTTTTCTATTATGAACTGCCGACTGGGCAATAACAAAAGTGGAAAGAAAAAAAAACAATGAGAGAAGGACGTGAGAAATCAAGAGAAAAACAAGAAAAAGTGAGAGAGAGCTTTGAAACTTGTAAGATTGAAAGACTTAGAACATTAAATTAAGGAAGAATCAAGTGAAGGAAGACATAAGAAAGGTGAGGAGGGCTGGTCACACTAGGGGAGAAGAAAAGTTGGGAGAACTTAGCTTGGTAAGCATGAAAAATTTAGATTATTACTTGAATGAAGTGTTTTTGGGTTTATTTTAGTAAGTTATCAAACAATGACAATTAAATTTGATTTAATTTCTTATATTCTTGATTTTTATTAAATTAGGGTTCTTATGAGAATTTGGGGGTTTTGGGAAAAGTAGTAAACATGATGGAATTGAGGTACAATAGTATAGAAATAGTGAATGTAAGTAGCAATTAAGAAAGAAATTGAATAATTTTGAAGAAAAGAACTTGTAATTAAGGATGAGGAAATATAGGGATGAAGTTTTGATTGTTTTATGTTTGAGAAATGATGTTCTTTATCTTATGTGAAGTATTCAAAATATGAACAAGTGAAGAAACATCATGAGAATGTGAAAATAAGGAATAAATAAATGGTGGAATAGTTCATGGGAGAATTCTTTAAGTGAATTAAAAGAAGAAAATTGATTAAAACTATATGTTGAAAATGAAGTGATAAATGAATGAAAATTTTGGTGTAAACCCCAATTAAATAATATATATATATATATATATATATATATATATATATATATATATATATATATATTACGTGCTTCAAATTTAGACACGTAGGAGAAATAATAATGTAGTGCAATTTGATTTATTCAAGAGTTGTTTCGGGAGTAGGGCATCAGGTAGGAGGAGTTGGGCCATCACGAGCAGACGGTAGGTGATTCATCTCTTTCTTTAAAATTCAAAGTTTCATTATTAGTTATAAGTTGTTTATGACATGTTGATATGGAAGAAGTAGAAGAAGAAACTGTTGGTATTATAATGAAGATGTCGGGTGGTTCATATAGAATTACCGGTTAGTATGGAATTACCGGTTGGTATAGAATTACCGGTTGGTTAGCATGAATTACTGGTTAGTATAGAATAGTACGGAATTACCGGTTCATATGGAGTTACCGGTTAGATTGGCTATTATAAAGAATAGCCGGATGTTGGGTAATTCGTATAGAATTACTGGATGTTGGGTAATTCGTATGGAATTACCGGTTATATTGGCTATTGATAGAGAATAGCCGGATGTTGGGTAATTCGTATGGAATTACTGGTTATATATTGGCTATTGATAGAGAATAGCTGGATGTTGAGTAATTCGTATACAATTACCGGATGTTGGGTAATTCGTATGGAGTTACTGGTTAGATTGGCTATTATAAAGAATAGCAAGATGTTGGGTAATTTGTATAGAATTACCGGATGTTGGGTAATTCGTATGGAATTACCGGTTATATTGGCTATTGATAGAGAATAGCCGGATGTTGGGTAATTCGTATGGAATTACCGGTTATATATTGGCTATTGATAGAGAATAGCCGGATGTTGGGTTATTCGTATGGAATTACCGGATGTTGGGTAATTCGTATGGAATTACCGGTTATATATTGGCTATTGATAGAGAATAGCCGGATGTTGGGTAATTCGTATGGAATTATCGGTTATATTGGCTATTGATAGAGAAAAGCCGGATGTTGGGTAATTCATATGAAATTACCGGTTTGATTATTGGCCATTTAAGAGGGTTAATCGGGTTTGAGGTAAAATTTGTGAATTACCAAATTAAAAAAAAAAATTAAACAATAAGTGTTGGTTACAGAGATCTTATAAGTATAAGATTAATAAATCATAAATAGGTTATTAATGTTGATATATTCTGAAGACTTGTGCATATAATAGCTTTATCATTTTTAATGTGTTATCCTCCTTATTTCTTATTAATGTTATGTATACAGGTTGTTCATGAAGTGATGCGGAACGTTAGATATAGGCTTTGTGTTTTAATCTGTTTATTTTGTGGGATGTAATATATTTGCTTTATATGTAATTTGTATTATACATGAATTGTAATATATGTGTCATGAAGATGTTTGCTTTTGGTACTTATATATTTAAAAAGTATGAGTAAGGAATCAATATTATTAAACTACTTGAAAAGAATATTTATTAATTATAATCATGCATGTTTAAAAGATGGATGCATGTTAATATGATAATTAGTTCAATATGAATCTTTTGAAGTTATAATTGTTTGTAATTAATGTTTTATATGTTGATGATGTAAGGTTGAGAAAATACAAAGAAGTATAGTTATGTGGAATATTGTATGATGAGATGAGATGAGATATGATCCAGGATGGTTGGATCAAAATGAAAGTTTTGAGTATTGTGATTGAATGAAGTATAGTCGATAACTTGGTAACATCATAAAACAAAGGAAACTCTGCTAAAATTTTCAAAAAAAATAAAATTCCCACAATCTTCGACATATTATTCAATACTTGATATTAGTAAAGAAATGATTAAGATTTCATGACATCATAATTTGAAGGTGTTACACTCTGCATCCTCCTCCAATTAATTAATCAATGAGGGGAAAAATAATATTTAATTCAAAATTTATTGGGATAACCTCAATCATTCATGAAGAGTCTAACAATTTCTAAAAGAGAATGATCCTATTTATGTGTTAATTTAAGAAACCTTCGTCATAGAAAGCAATGAGAGTTTATGTGTTAATAATTTATAGATAATCAATGATGATTAATATCCTCCCACAACTATATGCTATACCTGTTTTGCATGAACAATAAATATTTTAAGAATTGAAAAAAAAATCAAAATCCTTAAACAAATATGTTGTAACCCATTTTTGGGTCCCCGCAAAAAAATTAAATAAATAACCAAAGAAGGCTAGAAAAATAACAGGAGGCAGAAACGCTCAGAAAATGGTTAGAAAATTGGTCAAAGAGTATAAAAATACAAAGATTGGATTTTTGGCAGTATATTCTTGAAGGATGAGGGCCAGGTTTAGAAGGGAATTTTGATTTTTGAGGAGAAAAGCCCAAATTTGGATGTTTTTGGACTTAATTGAATTTTTAATTGGATTTATAGGGGATTTGATTGCAAGAAAAATTGATTTTTAAGTCAATTTGGGCTTTAAATAGAAGAAATTTAAGTTCCGGGGCCAAATTATATTTTTTAGGATTTTATTAAGTCAAATCAGGGGCTTAATTGCATAAATATTGAAGTTTAATGGCCAATTAGGGGTTTAATTGTGAAAATCCGAAACCAGGGACCAATTTGGAAAAGGCGCAAAGATAGGGGGGCTGTTTGGAATTGATTGAGGGGCCTAATTGAAGAAATTGGAAGTTTATTGATCAATTGAGGGCTAAATTGCATAAATCAGAGGCCAAGGACTGAAGTGGAAAAGGCGGCCAACTAGGCGGACGAAACCGAAATTGGCAGGGACGCAATTGAAAGGAACAAAAATAATTGGGGGACTGATATGAACGTTGGCGCGTTTCTGGCGCCACTTTTAAATGAAACGGCGCGTTTTCTCCAAAACGACGCCGTTTCATGCGTTTAAAAAAAAAGAAAAAAAAAAGAATAGAGACCAAACGGTGCCGTTTTGAACGGCACTGTTTCTCTTCTTCTTCCCCCCCGCAGGCGTAGCAGAGAAGAGGAAAACCGGGGTTTTTGTCCCCGCCTCTCTCCTCACGTGCCATGGCCCAACGCTCCACACCTTGGAACCCCCGAAGCCGAAGCCACTGGCCGACCACCCGCCGCGCCACCGAACCCGAGAGAAGCACCTCGGCAGCGGCGAAACCGACCAGCACGCCTCGTTCCCCCATGCATGCCCCGATATGCTTATAAATAGAGAAGAAGCAGAGTGAGAGGAGAAAAAAAAAAACCGGAAGGAGTGACCCGAAATAGAAAGATAAAAACCGAGACAGTAAGAGAGAGAGAGACCGAAGGAGAGAGAAACCACCACTTCAGAAACAGCGACTGGAAACACAGGGTGGAGCAGCTTGGGATAGTTGAAACCGAGAGGGGACTCAAGCATTTGAAACAGAAGCAAACGAACCGAAGGAGTGGGTCTCGGTCCTTTTGAAAACCACCGCGAGCTAAGCCGCTGCCACCGCTGCCACCGTAGCCTCCGCCAGCAAGCCGCCGTCTCCACTGCGCCAGGTACGCTACCCCCCCTGCATTTTCTTTTAAGGCTGGTGTAGTTTGGCCTCCTGCATGCAGAATCGTTTCTGCATGCAGGAGGCACGGGGGGAAAATAATTCCCCCCGTTCATTTCTGTTTTTTTTCTTTTGGGCCAGACCCTGATAGGGGTCTGGGCCGGTCTGGCCCAGATTGCGGGTCTGGGCCGGTCCGGCCCAGAGGACGAGATACTGTTGGGCCGGCCCAGCCCAGCCCACTTAATATATTAATATTATATTATTATATTATGCATGTATATATATATATTTTTAAAAAAAGAAAATAAAAAAGAAAATAAAAATAAAAAAAAATATTTCCAAAAAATATATTGTTGTTTGCTTTTCACACACACACATATATATATATATATATATATATATATATATATATATATATATATATATATATATATATTTTGTTTGTTATATACATTGATTTGTTTTTTATACTATGGGGATATAATTTCAGTGTTTAAAAACACCCGTTTTCAAAAAAAAAAAAATGTTTTCTTGCGTGTTGCATACGGCCAATACTCTAACATGTTTTGAATTTTCTTTTTTATATATATAAAAAATATTGGAAGCTTTGAAGGTGTGTTTTCGCATAGATTTCTTAAACATAAATTTATTTCTTGCATTTGTGGATTTTACAACATGTTTGTAAAACTCCCAAGGGTATTGGCCAATATTCCAAAAACTATAAAAATTTTATTTTTGGGAGGAGAAATTGTATTTATTATTCACCGCTAATGTTTGGATGAAGAAATCTTTAAAAGGATGAACATCCAAAATATTATTGGGAGTAACAAATCTGTACACATGTTTGAAAGAAGCTTTGATTGTAATCGAGGACATTTCAAAATTTTAATTTTTTTTTTCCACGGTTTACGAGTCGTGAAAATATAAAATTGTTTTTTTTGTGAAATTTTCTTCGTTCTTTTTTCCTTTTCCTCGCGATTTACGAGTCGCCAATTCCTGAAATACTAAGGGAAAAATGAGCTTTCAAAGCACATGGAATCTCCTTCGGTTTCTATCCAAAATAAATTGACGGGTTTAGAAGACACCAACACCATAGACTATAGAGCAAACCAAACACCAAGCAGCTTACCTTAGGTAGGGCGTACTAGGGGTGCTAGTACCTTCCCTTTACGCAACCAGTCCCTTGCCTTAGAATCTTTGAAAGACCAGTTAGGGTTCCTAGTGACCAAATACTAGGTGGCGACTCCAAAGAACCAAATCATTAGAACACAACGAAAATCGCCAGCCGATGCCGCGCACCATATTTTTTGTGGGGTATGACAGAATGGCGACTCCACTGGGGACCCTTGGACTAAGCTTGTTTTTTGTTTGTTTATGCTAGGTGTTATTGGTTTTTGTTTTCTTACGTTACTTTGTTTAAAAAGCTTTAGCATACATCTTTACATTCTATCGTACATGGCATGATCATGCATCACTTTATTGTTGTTATTATATTTTGAGGGCACACACATGTAACTTTAAGATTTAAGTGGGGGACTAGCAGCTTGCCTTATAACTTGAGTCAAGGTTTAAGTTTGTGTAAACCTCAACTCTTTGCTGAGTGTTTAGACTGATTGTGATTGGTACACGTGCCATCCCACTATCTGCTGGACCTCCATATCGCCTTTACGAGGGTGGTCACTGGAACAGCAAGAGACCCTCTTTTAGAGACCTAGTAGTAAACCTACCCTATGTCTCACGTAAAAGAACTAGAACCTATCCTTAGGGTGTGTTCCGATATATCTTTTGCATCAAAACAAGACTAACCCCCCATGCATTTTGAATTGCAGGATTTGTGAACGAAATGACCATCATCAAATCTTCCATCGTAGAGTATGGAAAGAATTCTGAACTGTCACAATTGACTGAAGGAGACTGCCTTAGAAGCGATGCTAAGAAGATGTCACCAATCAAGAACCTGAATTGCATAGTGAATGAGGTGGACAAGCTAACGACTCATTTTCAGAATGTGGATAAAGATGCATTTTTTAGGAAATACGGACGTTTGATGGAAATCGCAAAGGTAGAAGTTTTAAGCCCAGCTGTGCGAGCCTTGGTTCATTTTTGGGATCCAGACTACCGATGTTTCTCCTTTGGAAGCATAGACTTGTGCCCAACGATTGAGGAATATGAATTGTTGACCGAGTTTTCCAACGACCTGTATCGGATTTATTCTCCTTTGAGGTCCGACAAGATCATCCCTGAGCTGTCAAAACTGCTCAGAATCTCCCACTTGGAAAAGTTTCTGGAAAAGAATGGTACCGGTTTAAAATGGAGGATGCTAGAGTTGGAAAAGAAGGCAGGAGTAGAAAAAGAGAGATTGATTGCCTTGGGTATATTTGGTCTTGTGTTGTTCCCAAGTCAGACTGGTTTAGTAAGTTTGGAGGCCGCTGCTGCTTATGTGGAATATGAGAACACACAGATCAATCCAGTGGTTGCTATTTTAGCCGAAACATTTTTGACACTTAACCATTGTAGGAGGGCCGGAAAAGGAGCAATGAGATGCTGCACACAACTGTTGTATATTTGGATGGCTAGCCATATCGAAACAAAGAAACCTGTCTTCAATAATTTTTGGTGGTTCACCCAAAAACCCCTAAAGTTAGTAGAAGAAGAAGAATGGGGAGATCTAGACAACCAGGGTTGGGTTGATAAATTAGAAGGTTTACCCAATAGCGATTTTAAATGGAGAGCCCCATGGGTAACAACAGTGAAAGTCCTAATGAGTTGTGGATAAAGGCGTTGGGTACCATTGGTAGGGATTACGGGTTATGTGAGTTATGCCCCGACTTTAGTGGTAAGACAACTTAGGGGCATGCAGTTTGTTCCCAGGACTATGGGAATTGCTCAATTCTTTGGTCTGTTCAAAGATCCCATGGCAGAAGAAGTTTTGGAGATCATCAAACAAGATTGGAAGCATCTCGTGTTAGTAGAGACAGAAGGTTTGAGAGATCCAAGTATGAGCGAAGGATATGTAAAATGGAGAGCCTCAGCTGCTTCAGTCGTGCCTTGCGTTGTAGAGGAGCCTATTAAGAGAAAAAGGGTTAATGTTGAAGATGATTCAGCTGCTTCAGCCATGCCTCGGGTAGAAGTCAAATCTCCTCAAACGGTAGAGGAACCCATTAAGAAAAGGAGGGTTAACAATGAAGAAGACTTGAGAAGGCAAGTGGAGAAACTACGAATAGAATTGAGCAAGAGCAGAAAAGACAAAAAATGTTGGAAGAAATGATGCTAGAACAGGATAAAACGAGAACGTTTCTAGATGAGCAAATACAGTTTAGGGACATGAAAATAACAAAGCTTGAGTCAAAACTGGGTGAGGAAAAGACTGCTAGGGAAAAAAGCGAGAAGGAGCTAAAAGGGGTGAGTTTGGATTGGATGCAAGGTTGCTCTGAACTTGAAGCAATGGAGATGGACTTTAGCGATTGCCAAGAAAGTGCAGAATATTACCAAAAGAAATTTACGCAAGTGCAATTCGAACTAATGGATAGGATTGGGAAGTACGAGGATTTGAATAAGAGATATATGGAGTTGGAAAACGAAAGGGGAGGTTTCGAGGATGTTAAAGCAGAGTTGGTGGTGAAGAAGAATGAGATAAAAGTCATGAGGATAAAGCTTGACAAAGAACGCGAAAAGGTGAAGTATCTAGACGAGAAGCTAGCAGTAATGGAAAAGCACAAGGATCAAATCGACGCCAACAACACGGTTTTGAACAGAACCAACATGTTGCTCATAGAAAAAATGACCAAAACAGATGAGCAAATGGACGAAGCTGCCGCACACGCTCGAATTATTAGAATCAATACACGTAATGTGGGAGGAGACATCATTCGCTATCGTCGAAGCCTAGCTGAAACCGATGCCTTTCTAGGGAAGATTGAGAACCGCAGTTTTGCTTTCTTACCGTTGGCTAAAGAGTTTAGGGAGGAGAGGGATTAGCAATGTTGTATTTCTTTTATTTCTAATGTATTTTTATCCAAGCGTTAATGAAAAGGGCGTTGACCCATCTTCTTATGCAAAATCTGTCTCTTGGTGAACATGATTCAAGCAAACGATCGAAAGGCAGAACTCCTATCAAAGCAATGTGACAAGAGAATGCTTATAATAGGATGATTGTTTTTTCGTTCACAATCATACATCACAATTATGCATCCATCACCATCATACATTTTTCTCATACATCTATGCATGCATCTGCAGATCTTGAAACATAGGTCCCATATCCAGAATACACCAAACCCGGTCTAGATCAAGAATGGAAAACGAAGAAAGAGCTCAGTTAGAGTCACACTACCAGACCGAGCTGGAATCTGTGAAAAATGAAGTTTCTCGGCTAACCAATCTGCTTGAGCAACTTTTAAGAGCCAGGAACGGGGAGGGAACATCCACCCAACCACCTATAGGAGCACCGTCAGTCCATGTCCCGGGGTTATCTCAGAACTTGGGGGCAGATTCAGCGACGGGGCAGCACTTTGCACCCGCTATTCCCATTCAGCCCCCTCAAGCTCATATCACTGTAGATTTAACAGCCGAGGGGCCTTCCGATAATAGGTCCACTGGTTTTGTGAATGATGACAAGATATCAGCATTAGAAGAAAGGTTAAGAGCAGTCGAGGGAAATGATTAGTTTGACCCTATGCGAGCGTCGGAAATATGCTTGGTACCTAACCTCACGGTACCAAAAGATTTTAGGATACCAGAGTTTATAAGGTGCACTGGGTTGGAATGCCCAAACACTCACCTTCGATCTTATTGCAATAAGATGGCTGAAGTGATTCACGACGATAAGTTAATGATCTACTTTTTCCAAGACAGTCTATCGGGATCTGCGCTAAGTTGGTACATGAGGCTGGATAATGTCAAGATTAAGAAATGGAAGGACTTAGTAGAGGCTTTCCTAAGGCAATACAAGTTCAATTTGGAAATTGCTCCAGATCGAACGAGCCTCATGTCAATGGAAAAGAGAAGCCAAGAGTCAGTGAGGGCTTATGCGCAAAGATGGAGGGACGAGGCCACACACGTGCAACCCCCTTTGATAGAAACGGAGATGGTGACTTTGTTCGCCAATACATTCAAGGCACCCTACTATGAGCATTTAATGGGTAGCTCATCTCAACATTTCTATGATGTTGTACGTGTGGCGGAAAGGATAGAGCAAGGAATTAAAGCAGGGCGCATAGCAGAGCCTTTAGAGAAAAAGGTTTTATGGGAAGGAAAAGAGAAGGGGACGTTAACAATTTGGAAGGCGGGTACAAAGGCAAAAAAGTAAATTTCCACAGCCCACAAGCACCTACCTCTCAATTCCCACGCGTAAACTTTAACCAATCTTTTTCACCTAACCGAACAAATAACCAACCAAACTACCAAAATCACTACCAAAGACCCCACTCAGGATACACTTCAGAACAACTGCCGCCGTTACCCATGCCTTTGAAGGACATGTATGCCAAACTCTTGAGCATTGGACAAGTAGCTCCTATCCCTACACTACCACTACAACCACCATTCCCAATTTGGTACAAGCCCGATTTGAATTGCGAGTACCATGGGGGTAATCTCGGGCATGGGATTGAAACCTGTTATGCATTCAAGAAGAGGCTATTGGAGCTTATTAAGTTGGGTTGGGTATCCTTTGAAGACAAGCCCAATGTTAATTCAAACCCATTGCCTAAACATGCTCCAAATAGTGGTGGAATAGGCATGATCGAAGTGGGAAATCAAGGCAAGGTGTTGAAGGTGCCGAAGAAAAGGTTGTACGACATGTTAGTACAATCAGGATTTCTAGAGGCAAAGGTGGTAAGGCAATTGGAGAGAGATGACTACTGTGAGTTTCATGGAAGAGATGGACATCACATTGAGGATTGCGCCGAGTTTTGCGAAAAGATCGCAAAAATGTTAAAGATGGGACAATTGAGGATTGAACCCATGGAGAGCAAGTATGAGGTGAGCATGATGGAAGGAGGAGATGAGATGGCAGGAGTTTGCAGGGTCCAACAGACTGCTAATGGGCCCCCAAGTCTTATCTTGATTAAACCGTCTTGCACAAAAGAGAATCACAATGCCATGCCGTATAATTATGGGTATACATCTAACATTCGAGCGCCTCTTCCTTTGTTCCAGACAGAGATAGGTGGTTTGACCAGGAGTGGTCGTTGCTTTACACCTGAAGAATGGAGGAAGGAAAAGGGTAAAGAAGTGGTCGATCTGGACAAAGCACCAGAAGTTAATAAGCCGGTAACAGAAGAGGAGTCGAATGAGTTTTTAAAGTTGATCAAGCATAGCGAGTATTGCATAGTAGATCAACTAAAAAAGACTCCAGCTCGGATCTCCCTTATGTCTCTGATACTCAGCTCTGAGCCGCATCGAAATGCCTTGCAAAAGGTATTGAATGAGGCATATGTACCCTAGGACATTGAGCACAAAACCATGGAGCATTTAGTGGGGAAGATCCATGCAACTAATTACCTCTACTTCACGGCTGATGAGCTTGATGCTGAAGGTACCGGACACAACAAGCCTTTATACATTACTGTTAAGTGCAAAGACTGCCTCATAGGGAAGGTGCTCGTCGATAATGGCTCGTCCCTCAACGTGTTGCCAAAGCACATTCTGGAGGAAATGCCAATTGATGAATCCCATATGAAGCCAAGTACTATGATAGCCAGAGCATATGATGGCTCACCTAGGCCAATACTTGGGACTTTAGAAGTGGAGCTATATGTGGGACCGCAAATGTTTCTAGTGACACTTCAGGTTATGGATATCCACCCTTCCTATAGCATGTTGTTGGGAAGACCTTGGATCCACGCAGCGGGGGCAGTAGCTTCATCATTGCATCAATGTTTGAAGTACGTCATGAATGGGATGTTAGTAACTGTCAAGGCTGAGGAGGCAATATCCATGGTAAAGAATGTGGTTGTGCCTTTCATCGAAGCGGAGGATTGCAAGGATAACAATATCTATGCTTTTGAGATCGTGAACACCGACTGGGTGCCGGAGAACACCGTGTTAAGAAGGCCAAGGATCTCAGAAGCGGCAAGGATGGCAAGTCTATGTTTTTTGAACCGTGGGGTCCCACATCGATATAACCTCGCTTGCGGAATACCAGAAGGGGCTAATCCGACAAGGAAGAGAAAAGTTGATCAAAGATTTAGGCTAGGATATCAACCTAACCAGGAGGATTATCGTTGGGCTGCTGATCGGAGAAGGACAAGAAGGATGGCTAGAATTAAAGGAAGAGATCTTGAAGAAGAACAGCTGGAAATCCCTCCCCTTAGTGTATCATTCCCAAAAGCTGCATACATAGTGCAACATGATAAGGGAGCTGAAAGCCTGGGTCTAGAGATGGCAAGTATGAGCATAAACACCTTGGAGGGAAAGGAGAATGAAAAAGGTGACGCGAAAGCAATGGCGGGAAAAGAAGATGAAGTGCTGCCACAACTGACGATCCATACCCTAGAAGAAGTCTCCGCCAAGACCTTTGTGCGCAAGTTGGCTCAAGGTGAAAAGTTCCAGAATTGGGTGACCCAAGAAGCTCCAGTGGTTTTCAAAATGTAAACCAACTTTGTTTGCCTTAAAATGTTTTGTCATTGCTTATGCTTGCTTTTATTTTCTCTAGCTGACAATCGAGGCTCATGATGTCAGCTAGATTCTATGTTTGTCATGGAGCCCACTTTTTCCTTTTGAATGAATATGAGATCATGCACTTTTTTTAAAAATTGTTTTTTTTATATATATATATGCATTTACACCAAGCACTTCCCGCTTTCAGGAATCCTGAAAGCGGATCTCCTAGAACATCACATACATCTAACATCAAGAATAAATGGCCAAACTTGAACGAGCATGTAATATCTATGGAAGAAGAAGAGTGGGATGAAAGCAATATCAGTGAATTCACCAGGCTAGTAGAACAACAGGAACAGACTTGGAAGCCTGCCGCCGAGGAACTCGAAACCATCAATGTGGGCAATGGTCAGCTCAAGAAAGAATTGAAAATAGGTACCCTGATTACTGCTGAACAAAGGATAAAAATGATCACCCTATTACAAGAATATTCAGATGTCTTTACTTGGTCCTATGAAGATATGCCCGGTTTGGATACAAGTATTGTAGAACACAAGATACCGTTGGAAGAAGGTTATAAGCCAGTCAAGCAGAAACTGAGGAGGGCCCATCCGGACGTCTGGATCAAGGTCAAGGCAGAACTTGAAAAGCAATGGGATGCTGGTTTTCTAGAAGTAGTTAGATATCCACAATGGGTATCTAACATTGTTGTGGTGCCTAAGAAAGAAGGGAAGATTAGAGTTTGTGTGGATTTTCGGAATTTGAATAGAGCTAGCCCTAAGGATGATTTTCCTCTACCACACATAGATGTTTTAGTGGATAATGCGGCCCGAAGTTCCACTTATTCCTTTATGGACGGTTTTTCAGGATACAATCAAATAAAAATGGCTCCAGAAGATAAGGCGAAAACGACTTTTGTCACACCTTGGGGGACCTACTGCTACAAGGTCATGCCATTTGGGTTAAAGAACGCCGGTGCAACATATCAAAGAGCAATGGTGACTCTATTCCACGACATGATGCATAAAGAAATTGAGGTGTATGTAGATGATATGATTGCCAAGTCTAAAAAGGGACAGGATCATGTGGAAGTTTTGAGGAAGTTATTCGAGAGGTTGAGGAAGTATGAACTAAGGCTTAATCCTGCAAAATGTTCATTCGGAGTTAAATCGGGCAAGCTATTGGGATTTGTGGTAAGTGATAGGGGTATAGAGGTGGATCCAGATAAAGTAAGGGCCATTCAAGCTATGTCATCCCCTAAGACGGAGAAGGAAGTAAGAGGATTCTTGGGAAGGTTGAATTACATTGCTCGATTTATAGCTCAGCTAACAACAACATGCGAGCCTATATTCCGACTACTAAGGAAAAAGAATCCTGGAACCTGGAATGAGGAGTGTGAGGAGGCATTCAATAAAATCAAGCATTATTTACAAAATCCACCTTTGCTGGTGCCTCCTGTATCAGGGAAACCTCTAGTGTTATATCTAACCGTAACTGAAGTAGCCATGGGATGTGTATTGGGTCAGCATGATGAAACCGGAAGGAAGGAAAGAGCTATTTATTACTTGAGTAAGAAATTCACTGAATGTGAGTCCAGATACACGGAGATAGAAAAACTTTGTTGTGCGTTGGTGTGGGCAGCAAAGAGGTTGTGCCATTACATGTTATACTATACCACTTGGTTGATTTCAAAATTGGATCCCCTAAGGTATATTTGTAACAAGCCTTTTCTCTCAAGTCGAATTGCGAGGTGGCAGGTTTTATTAGCAGAATATGACATAGTGTACATGACAAGGAAAGCCGTAAAAGGGAGTGCAATCGCGGACCATCTGGCCGATAATGCTATTGAAGATTACGAACCTTTGGATTTTGATTTCCCTGATGAAGATATATTGTCAATAGAAAAGGAAGAAGAGAAGATAGATTGGTGGACCATGTTTTTTGACGGGGCAGTAAATGTATATGGTAACGGGGCAGGGGCGGTAATAATCTCTCCTAATAAGAAACAATACCCAGTTTTGGTCAAACTACATTTCGAGTGCACCAACAATACAGCTGAGTATGAAGCTTGTATACTCGGTTTAGAAGCGGCATTGGAGTTGAAGATAAAGAAGATAGATGTATATGGGGATTCAATGTTGATCATCTGCCAGGTCAAAGGGGAATGGCAAACCAAAGAAGAAAAGTTGAGGCCGTACCAGGAATACCTATCCATGCTAGCAAAGGAATTTGAAGAAATTAGATTCACCCATCTGGGAAGGGAGGGGAACCATTTTGCGGATGCTTTGGCCACACTAGCGGCAATGACTACCATTGACCTCAAGTGCAAGGTACAACCGGTACACATTGATATTAGAAACGATCCAGCGCACTGTTGTTTAGTTGAAGGAGAGATGGACGGACAACCGTGGTATTACGATATCAAGAATCTTGTGCAGAATCAGGAATATCCGGTGGGAGCTTCTAAAACGGATAAGAAAACCTTGAGAAGGTTGGCTATAGGCTTCTATTTAGATGGAGAGATTTTGTATAAAAGATCATTTGATGGAACCCTGTTAAGGTGTTTGGATGAGGCAGATGCTAGAAAGGCATTAAGAGAGGTCCATGAGGGGATTTGCTCAACCCATGCTTGCGGGCATATGATGGCAAGGAAAATCCAAAGGGCTGGTTATTTTTGGATGACACTAGAAAAAGATTGTATCGACTATATCAGAAAATGTCACAAATGTCAAATTTACAGCGACAAGGTCAATATGCCACCAGCTCCTCTGTTTAACTTAACATCTCCATGGCCCTTCGCAATGTGGGGAATTGATGTGATTGGACCTGTAAACCCAAAAGCGAGCAATGGTCATAGATTTATCCTCGTGGCTATTGACTACTTCACAAAATGGGTAGAAGCCGGGTCATTTGCTCATGTGACACAAAAAGTGGTGAAGAGATTTATTGAGAGAGATTTGATATGTCGGTATGGTCCACCAGAAAAGATTATAACTGATAATGCCCAGAATTTCAACGGCAAGATGATAATAGAGCTCTGCACTAAATGGAAAATCAAGCATTCCAATTCTTCGCCATATAGATCAAAGATGAATGGGGCGGTAGAAGCCGCTAACAAGAATGTCAAAAAGATTATTCAGAAGATGGTAGTCACCTATAAGGATTGGCATGAGATGTTACCATTCGCCCTTCATGCATATCGCACTGCAGTTCGAACTTCGACAGGGACTACCCCATATTCTTTGGTGTACGGTATAGAGGCAGTGATGCCTTTGGAAGTGGAAATCCCGTCGTTAAGAGTGTTAATAGATTCTGAGTTAGAAGAGGCCGAGTGGGCCAGAGTGAGACACGAGCAACTGAACCTGATCAGTGAAAAGAGGATGGCCGCAATATGTCATCACCAACTTTACCAGAAACGAATGGCTAAGGCGTATGATAAGAAGGTTAGACCGCGGTTGTTTCAAGAAGGGGATCTAGTATTGAAGAAAATATTGTCATTACCCGGAGATGATCAAAGCAAATGGGCACCAAATTATGAGGGTCCTTATGTAGTAACAAAGGCATTCTCAGGAGGAGCGTTGAAGTTAGCTAGAATGGATGGAGAAGACCTAGCTCGACCTGTGAATTCTGACTCTGTAAAAAGATATTACGCTTGATGTAGTTCCCTGAATCAATAAAGCAAAGTTTGGCCATTGATTTCTTTCTTTTTGTGCATTGATCTCACAACAATCATTTTTGTGCATCTCATCACTCATTTAAAAAGTTTAGCATCGACTGAACGAATTTCTTCTCTAATATAAAAGCTCAAACTAAGATCACACCCCTACACTGGGGGCAATACAAGATGTTTTATGAAAAGTTTTATAGAAGCCTATAGATTTGAAAACCAAGCTAAAGCGTTTGACAAAAGCATGACATAAAGGCAATAACAAGTCTTACATTTTGAGAAAAGGACTACTGGAGGAAAAGTCAAATACTTCCTCTCAAAAAAAATATGATAAGTAAAAAAGGCAACACGAGAGATGAATCCAACATATGACCTCAAAAGCAAGCTCATATTACGAGGGAGTCTCATGAACTAGAAAAGAGGATGGGGGCCTATGTTTCAAAACCAGGTACGAATGCATGCATTGCATCTAATCATAAAGTCATTGCATGTATGTTTTTATCGTTACAGGAGGAGATCTTAGTGCATTCCAACCAGTTTGTGGACGAAGAAAGAATCATTGAGTTGAGTCTAGAACAACAGGAAGAGAAGATAATATTTTTCAAATCCTGCCAGCAGGAAGAACGACATCGATAATAATCGGTAAAAGGGAATCGTCAGATAGGATTCCAAGTTGTTTGATTAAAAGAGATCGCCAGAAGGGATCTCGTATTTCGATGAAGGTCGCCAGAAGGGACTTCATATTTTGGCTTTGAATAAAGGGAATTGCCAGATGGGATTCCAAGTTGTTTGAGATCGCCAGAAAGGATCTCGTGTTTCACTATTTGGGGGTCGCCAGATGGGACCTCGTATTTCATATTAAATAAAAAGAATCGCCAGATGGGATTCCAAGTTGTTTGAGATCGCCAGAAGGGATCTCGTGTTTCGCTATTTGGAGGTCGCCAGATGGGACCTCGTTTTTCATGTTGGTTAAAGGGAATCGCCAGATGGGATTCCAGGTTGTTTGAGATCGCCAGAAGGGATCTCGCGTTTCACTATTATAGAGGTCGCCAGATGGGACCTCACACTTCATGTTGTTTAAAAGGAATCGCCAGATGGGATTCCAGGTTGTTTGAGATCGCCAGAAGGGATCTCGTGTTTCACTATTTTGGAGGTCGCGAGATGGGACCTCGTACTTCATGTTTGTTAATAGGAATCGCCAGATGGGATTCCAAGTTGAGTAAAGGAGATCGCCAGAAGAGATCTCATATTTCAATATTTGTCAAAGGAGGTCGCTAGAAGAGACCTCAATATTTTCGTTAAAGGGAATTGCCAGATGGGATTCCGATGGCCGAAGAGGATTGTTGTAAAGAAAGAGTTTCAGATCGATCAAGCTTCGACCAGATCAGTTTCGGGAGTTTAGTTTGGATTATCTTTATAAAACTTATTGCGCAAAACCTTTGCTCCGTAAGCTCTATAAAGAGGGGGCATCTGTTGTAACCCATTTTTGGGTCCCCGCAAAAAAATTAAATAAATAACCAAAGAAGGCTAGAAAAATAACAGGAGGCAGAAACGCTCAGAAAATGGTCAGAAAATTGGTCAAAGAGTATAAAAATACAAAGATTGGATTTTTGACAGTATATTCTTGAAGGATGAGGGCCAGGTTTAGAAGGGAATTTTGATTTTTGAGGAGAAAAGCCCAAATTTGGATGTTTTTGGACTTAATTGAATTTTTAATTGGATTTATAGGGGATTTGATTGCAAGAAAAATTGATTTTTAAGTCAATTTGGGCTTTAAATAGAAGAAATTTAAGTTCCGGGGCCAAATTATATTTTTTAAGATTTTATTAAGTCAAATCAGGGGCTTAATTGCATAAATATTGAAGTTTAATGGCCAATTAGGGGTTTAATTGTGAAAATCCGAAACCAGGGACCAATTTGGAAAAGGCGCAAAGATAGGGGGGCTATTTGGAATTGATTGAGGGGCCTAATTGAAGAAATTGGAAGTTTATTGATCAATTGAGGGCTAAATTGCATAAATCAGAGGCCAAGGACTGAAGTGGAAAAGGCGGCCAACTAGGCGGACGAAACCGAAATTGGCAGGGACGCAATTGAAAGGAACAAAAATAATTGGGGGACTGATATGAACGTTGGCGCGTTTCTGGCGCCACTTTTAAATGAAACGGCGCGTTTTCTCCAAAACGACGCCGTTTCATGCGTTAAAAAAAAAAAAAAAAAAGAATAGAGACCAAACGGTGCCGTTTTGAACGGCACTGTTTCTCTTCTTCTTCCCCCCCCCCCCCGCAGGCGTAGCAGAGAAGAGGAAAACCGGGGTTTTTGTCCTCGCCTCTCTCCTCACGTGCCATGGCCCAACGCTCCACACCTTGGAACCCCCGAAGCCGAAGCCACTGGCCGACCACCCGCCGCGAACCCGAGAGAAGCACCTCGGCAGCGGCAAAACCGACCAGCATGCCTCGTTCCCCCATGCATGCCCCGATATGCTTATAAATAGAGAAGAAGCAGAGTGAGAGGAGAAAAAAAAAACCGGAAGGAGTGACCCGAAATAGAAAGATAAAAACCGAGACAGTAAGAGAGAGAGAGACCGAAGGAGAGAGAAACCACCACTTCAGAAACAGCGACTGGAAACACAGGGTGGAGCAGCTTGGGATAGTTGAAACCGAGAGGGGACTCAAGCATTTGAAACAGAAGCAAACGAACCGAAGGAGTGGGTCTCGGTCCTTTTGAAAACCACCACGAGCTAAGTCGCTGCCACCGCTGCCACCGTAGCCTCCGCCAGCAAGCCGCCGTCTCCACTGCGCCAGGTACGCTACCCCCCCTGCATTTTCTTTTAAGGCTGGCGTAGTTTGGCCTCCTGCATGCAGAATCGTTTCTGCATGCAGGAGGCACGGGGGAAAAATAATTCCCCCCGTTCATTTCTGTTTTTTTTCTTTTGGGCCAGACAAGGTCTGGCCCAATGATAGGGGTCTGGGCCGGTCTGGCCCAGATTGCAGGTCTGGGCCGGTCCGGCCCAGAGGACGAGATACTGTTGGGCCGAGTCCGGCCCAATTAATTGGGACGGCCCAGCCCAGCCCACTTAATATATTAATATTATATTTATTAATATTATATTATTATATTATGCATGTATATATATATATATATATATATATATATATATATAAAGAAAATAAAAAAGAAAATAAAAATAAAAAAAAATATTTCCAAAAAATATATTGTTGTTTGCTTTTCACATATATATATATATATATATATATATATATATATATATATATATATATATTTTGTTTGTTATATACATTGATTTGTTTTTTATACTATGGGGATATAATTTCAGTGTTTAAAAACACCAGTTTTCAAAAAAAAAAAAATGTTTTCTTGCGTGTTGCATACGGCCAATACTCTAACATGTTTTGAATTTTCTTTTTTATATATATATATAAAATATTGGAAGCTTTGAAGGTGTGTTTTTGCATAGATTTCTTAAACATAAATTTATTTCTTGCATTTGTGGATTTTACAACATGTTTGTAAAACTCCCAAGGGTATTGGCCAATATTCCAAAAACTATAAAAAATTTATTTTTGGGAGGAGAAATTGTATTTATTATTCACCGCTAATGTTTGGATGAAGAAATCTTTAAAAGGATGAACATCCAAAATATTATTGGGAGTAACAAATCTGTACACATGTTTGAAAGAAGCTTTGATTGTAATCGAGGACATTTCAAAATTTTAAAATTTTTTTTTCCACGATTTACGAGTCGTGAAAATATAAAATTGTTTTTTTTGTGAAATTTTCTTCGTTCTTTTTTCCTTTTCCTCGCGATTTACGAGTCGCCAATTCCTGAAATACTAAGGGAAAAATGAGCTTTCAAAGCACATGGAATCTCCTTCGGTTTCTATCCAAAATAAATTGACGGGTTTAGAAGACACCAACACCATAGACTATAGAGCAAACCAAACACCAAGCAGCTTACCTTAGGTAGGGCGTACTAGGGGTGCTAGTACCTTCCCTTTACGCAACCAGTCCCTTGCCTTAGAATCTTTGAAAGACCAGTTAGGGTTCCTAGTGACCAAATACTAGGTGGCGACTCCAAAGAACCAAATCATTAGAACACAACGAAAATCGCCAGCCGATGCCGCGCACCATATTTTTTGTGGGGTATGACAAAATACAATATCAAAATCTCTAAAACCCCATTTGATGAATTCGATAAAACTTTGAATTATATTCGGGCCTTTTCACAATTGATGGATGAGCTGCCAAGGCGACTTTCACAGTCTCCTGCAAAAACAAATCTCCTATTAGAACATAACACCCTCTTATATTTAAATTAGTAAATGTAGGTGAAGAATTACACAAGAGATGTTGGAGAGTGAAAGATGAGAGAGTGTGACCTGCTCTGTTTTGTGTGCGATAAAGAATTAGATGCGTGTTAATGAAAGGTACGTGATGTCGTTCTGATTTTTTTAGACTCGAATTATATTTGGTGTTGTGTGTTGATAGTTGAGACATGGTACTAGATTGAGACTCAAATAGTTTTTTTTTTTAAAAAAAATTAAAATTAAAATAGGAATATTTTGTCTAGGTTGACCCCATAAACCGAGAATAACATGTTGATTTAGATTGACCATACACTAAAAAAAAAATTCATATGGCTACACTTAGAGTCGTAAAGAAAAAGGCTGTATATAATGACATATTTAGGAATGTGGTTGTGGTTGCTTTTTAAAATGATTTTCACTAAAAAATATTTTTAAATAATATTTTTAATTTTTTTTTTAAATCAGCACATTAAAATAATTTAAAAACACCAAAAAATATTAATTTAAAGTGAAAAAAATAAAAAAAAATCAAATTTTTTCAAAACCGCTTTTGAAACGTAAAAACAAACCGGGCTTTAAACTTTATAAAAGCCATGTAATCTATGGAAATTTAAACTATGGACTTTGTGGCTATATGTCTTCAACTTTCCTAACATTTATTTTTTTGACCATATATGTATGTCGAGTGAAAACTACCTTTCTTTTAACTACACATAATCTTTATCTCATTAAAAAAAAAGGGGGGTTAATTTGGATGCTTGTCATGGTATCAGTTAATTGTAGTTAATTAGAAATATTTTTTCTCTAATTTTAATTAATTTTAAAAATTATTTTGTTATGAAAAATTAGCATATTCCTGATAAGCAGTCATTTTTAAAAGTCAAATTATAAAGAAAAAGATATGTTTTTACATGGATTAAAAGTACAAATAAAGAATAAACTATATCTATTTAGTAAAATATTTCTTAATTTTTCAATGCTAATAGATATTCAAGAGTCCAAAATGACTACAGCTTTCTTATTAAAAAAATTGTTGATGGTTGATGGATCAGGGCACATCAATGAGGCCATTAATAGAGCTTTAAAATGATCATTGCACCCTGATAGAAACTCTTGCAAAGAATCTTCAATATATTTTTATTTAACTCTCTGCATCCTTCTCCAATTAATTAATTAATGAGGGGAAAAGTAATATTTAATTCTAAATTTATTGAGATAACCTCAATCATTCATGAAGAGTCTAACAATTTTTAAATGAAAATGATCCTATTCAAGCCAGAAATATTTCCTGTCTTAGGCTATTAAATAAATATATAAATATTTTTTAAAATTAATTATTAATTTATGTATATGAATTTTTGTAGTTAATAGTAAAGTTTTAATTCAAATACACTACCTAAAATATTAAAAAATAAATTTGAAAGTACATAAAATTGAATTGAAAGTAAAAATAAATTTACTATTGAAGTTACATCCTTCGATATTTTATGGAACATAATTTATCTATAATTGAATCTAAATCAATATTGTAACAACCCCTCAACCGGGATAAAATAGTAATCTCATGTCAACTGGAAAACAAAGTAATTAAATTTTTTTCCTCTCTCAATTCCTCCTTCCTTCACTTGATTCTTTTTTAGATTAATGTTTTATAAGTTAGACTTTGTAAATTTATAAAGTTATTCTCACTTTTTTTTATTTTTTTTCTTGGATTTTTTTTATGTTTTTCCCTTACTTTTCTCTTTTTCTTTCTCGCCTTTTCTTTTCTTTCTTTGCCTATTATGTTTTTGTTCAGTCAGCAACATATAAAAAGAAAGAAGAGCTGATTTGTTTTATTTTTTAATGGCAAATAATCATTTTACTCTTAATGAGTCGTTTTGCTTTTATTTGACGATCTTTTTTTTTGTTAACACTACCAAACTCCGTTCATCCTAAAATTTTAACCAGATTTTATTCAATATATTTTAAGATTCTTCGTAAAATTTAGCTTAATCTGATGGTTGAATTGAAAACCATGCTCAATAACATAAAACTGGTCAAACTGTGTTTTTTCATCAAATTTCTGAATTTCTTCTAAAATTCTGAAATTTTAACTCAAGCTAAAACATTATATTAGAAGACTCCATGTAAATTTTTAGAATTTTTTTATAATTCATTTGAGAATTATAATTTTTTTTTTTACATAAAACCAATAAAAAAAATATTAATAAAATCTTGACCTGGGCTATAGCCCACCCAAGTCTTTACCATGCCACCACCCTTAATCCTATTGAAGTCATCATGTTTTAATGCCTTGTTTGTTTCAAGGAAAATGGATTCCAGGAATCCATTTTTCTCATTTTCCCACGTTTGGCAACCACCCGGAAAGTTAGTCAAAGGAAAGTTTTTTCCGGTCAAAGAAAAAAACTATCTTGTATCGCAGGAAAGTGTTTTCCTTTCCTTGTCAAAAGGAAAACACTTTCCATCTTTACAAAAAACACATCTCTGGAAACACTTCGTCAAATCTCTTTTTCTCTGGTCTCTCTCCGAAAACAACAGAAGCAAGAAGAATTGATCTGTAAGAAATCATATTCCCGGACACTTTTTATTTCAGGTATTTTTTTTCCCCTTAAATTTATCTATTTCTCTAAATTATTTCCTTTATATGTTTTTATTTTTTTCGTTCATAGATCTGTAAGAATTATAGCAAGAAATCCTTTGTTCTTGTTTAATTTGTTGTGTCTGTTACCAAAAAAACTATTATTTCTCTCAAACAATCCATGGTTTATCCTCTGCTTGTAAAATTTTTTTCCATACCCAACGCAAATAGAGAGACGCAAACAAGGCACCAGTTTTCTTCCTCATTTTACCTCGTCACGTTCAAACAAATTCACAGAAAAAACCAGCCAAATTCATCACAAGCAAGCCATAAAAATTATTGCATTTTTTCTTGCACATTCGGCAGCTTCTTTAGACAAACCAAACTTCCCCATCCCAGACCCTACCCTGTTTCCCCGTCCCCGGATCCAACGCAAATAGAGAGACGCAAAGTAAAGGGGGGGTTAACATATCTGCTGTTTGCTCTTTTTCCCAGCGTTATCAATACATTTAGCCGGGGGAGAAAGGGATGAGAAGTGGGGAGGAGCAAGTCGTTGAGGTATTGCCCACCTGCCCTTGCCCCTTGCATCTGTGATGTTGCCCTGCTTCTTGAGAACTGGGGAATGGCAAGAGAAAGCCAGGGGAAGTGAAGGACCGAGAGAGAACAACCAATAGAGAAAGTTAATGACTTTGGTAGAACGAACGGTTGGCGAGATAAAACAGAGCAAACAATCGGGGAAACTGAATACCAATTACCCAGGGGAATTAGAGAATGAGGGGAAACCGACAGAGGAGAAACCAGATGAGAGAAAAACAAAGAAAGCATGGGAAACCAAGGGAAACCGACAGAGGGGAAACCAAGGGAAACCGACAGAGAGGAATTATAGAAATCAAATGAGAAAACAGAGCAACCAATGATGCTCTCTTTTACTTTGATTCACCTAGGTGATAGATGTTCTTAGTACTTGATCTTTGTATAAACAAATACAATAGACGCTTCTTCTTTTTTTTTTACCTATATTTAAAGAGATACAAGGATGAAAAATATATTTATAAATAAAATTAATCGAATATAATTATCTATCAACTTGTTAAAAAGTATTTTGAATGAATTGCTATGTGAATGCAAAAAGTGAAAAACTCAAAAATAGTTTAGAAATTGTTAATATGGTGTGAAAGCAATTCAATATTCTTGTACTCCTTGTTGAAAATGATTTGCATGGATAAGTACAATTCTATTTTTTATTTCATTGTAATTAAATTATCTGATTTGAATTTAATTAATAAATAAATTGAGTTTATTTATTAAAACAGTTGGTGGATGAGGGATTAGGACAAATGAATGAAGCTAAAAAATGTCAAAGAGAATTTGTTTTCAGGAATCTAATGGGTGGGAACTGTGGGCCTTTGTCTGAGCCGTAAAGATAAGGCTGTACTTAGACTTCATAGAAGCCATGAAATCTATGGACTATATGCCTATATGTCTTCGACTTTCCTGACATTTCTTTTATTGACCATATATGTATGTCGAGAGAAAACCTCCGTTTAATTACACATGCATAATCTTTATCTCATACAAAAAAAAAAAAAAAAAGAGAGGGGAGGGGGGGTGTTTGGGTTTTAATTTGGATGCTTGTCTTATTGTTAGTTTTTTTTTTTTTATCTTGATATTCTCCTATTTTTGTTAAAGGATGAGCAATTTAATTGTTTAAGCTATTATGTAAGGTTCTAAAATTTATATTATTTTTTAACATATTTTTTCAAGTGAAAGCCTTTTAGGCTTGAAATTTGCACGGACTTACATCACCTTGTACTTAAATTTTATAAAATAGGGATGATGAAATTCAAACTCGTAACCGCTTGGTCATTAAAACTCTGATACCATGTTAAAGAATCATCTCAACCCAATAGCTTAAGCTGTTAGGTGAAATCCTATCATATAATTTATATTATTCTCTAACAAGATTAGTCTTATTCGGGGTTTATAACTGCTCTTTTCAATACGTATATTTTCCAGAAATCGAACTTGTATTCTTATTGTTACAGGGATATAATAATATCTTAATCACTAGATTATCTTGCTGTAATTATAGTTAATCTCTAATCATAATTAATTTCAAAAATTATTTTGTTATGAAAAATTTATGACATATTCCTAATAAACAATCATTTCTAAGAGTGAAACCATGAAAAGAACTATGCCCTAAGATCTCTGTATCGCTTGACTACTACAATGGGTGTAAATCTTTTTTATTTTTTATGGGGAAAAGTTACAAGAATGCCGAAAACACCCCTGTTACAATTCAGAAAAATATTTTAATAACTAATGATAAATCATTATTTTTTTATTGAGAAATTTTTTTTTCCAACTGGCTGCCACTACTGAACTGAATTTTCAGATCCAACCACCAACCCTGCAAGCGTACATTTACTGCAACTACTATTAATCTCATCAATATAAAGGACACTAGTTGCATATAAATTTATTTATTTTTATATTTTAAAAATATTTTTAAAAAAATTTAAAATTTTTTATTTATTTGAAATTAATATTATTTTTATATATTTATATTATTTTAATACACTGATATCAAAAATAATTTTTTAAAAATAAAAATATATTATTTTAATATAATTTAAATAAAATAAACTTTAAAAAGAACAAATGATACTCCCAACTCCCGGATATACTCCTAGAAAATAAAGGTAGTGGACCAAGCTGTCAGTGAATAGGTACAAGATAGCAAGGCATGTGACACTGTGCCTTTATTTTCTAAGCTCACATAATCAGGTCTGCAAAATATCCGAATCCAATAAAATTCATCGAATCCTTGTGCTGACCATTTCACACTTAGGTGGCCTTTAAGCAGAATCTTTCCTCATATTCTGCTAATAATCTCCTTAAAATGCTAGAGCTCTTCTAGCGGATACTTACACTACACTCGTTTTTATACAAGAGCAAAGACATACAGTTCTTGGCCATTCACTATCTGCGAATCTTGAGATCATGGCTGGGGCAAATGAGGTTCAGGCCATGGAAATAGAGGATGAAGAGGAGTGTCCAGTAAAGCAAGTAGATCTTACTGTTCTGAAAACTGATGACCCCACCTTGCCTGTTTTGACATTCAGAATGTGGGTTCTTGGTCTTGGTTCTTGTATCCTCCTGTCCTTTGTAAACCAGTTTTTCTGGTACAGGACACAACCGATGTCCATTTCGTCTATTTCTGCACAGATTGCTGTGGTGCCATTGGGGCATCTAATGGCTAAAAAACTGACCACTCGCAAGTTCTTTGAGGGTACAAGCTGGGAGTTTACCATGAATCCTGGACCTTTTAATATTAAGGAACATGTTCTGATCACAATATTTGCCAATTCGGGTGCAGGAACTGTTTATGCTACGCATATTCTCACTGCTGTTAAGCTATATTACAAGAGGAAACTGACTTTCGTTCCCGCCTTGTTTGTTATGATTACTACTCAGGTTTGTTTCCTTTTCCTTGTCAGATCTTCGCACGGTTGAATTAACATACTAGTATTTCTGTATGTTCTTGAATGCCCTTTTGCAGAAAGTTCATAGAATGGTTTCTGATGATCTTTTAGTTGCTCTATGGATATATTCCAGGTACTGGGATTTGGTTGGGCTGGTCTTTTCCGGAGATATTTGGTAGAGCCAGGGGAAATGTGGTGGCCATCTAATCTGGTTCAAGTGTCTCTGTTCAGGTAATTATGTGTATTTGCAATCTGTATTAATCAATCGGCTGCTGTATTTATAGCATGGCTGTATCTTTAATTGTTTGTCTGAATCTATGATCAATGCAGGGCTCTACATGAGAAAGAGGAAAGACTGAAAGGCTACACAACTCGTACCCAGTTCTTTCTCCTCGTCATGACTTGCAGCTTTGCATACTATGTCTTGCCTGGTTATCTTTTCACTATGTTAACATCCTTCTCTTGGGTATGTTGGCTTGGTTCCAAGTCTGTTCTGGTTCAGCAGCTAGGTTCAGGCTTGCAAGGACTTGGAATAGGCGCTGTAGGGTTTGACTGGGCTACAGTTTCTGCTTATCTTGGAAGCCCACTAGCGAGTCCATGGTTTGCTACTGCCAATGTTGCTGTTGGATTTTCCCTAATAATTGTTGGGAATATTTTCTTATTCACTGCATAGTTGTCCAGGTCAATAGGAGTTTGTTAGTTAGTGGATGAATAAATGGTATACGTGTCCAGCTCTCATTACTTAGTGGCTAGTCTGTTGGGTTAAGTTGGGTTAGTGCCTAGTCTTTAGTTAATTCTGTTTTTCGATTATTTGAGTCATTGTAATGCCTATTTAAAGGCATTGTTCTTTATTCAATAAATCACAGCAATTCATTCTCATTCTCTACGATCTGTGCAACAGTGGTATCAGAGCGTGGTTAGAGTGAAATTAAAAGAATTGAAATTGAGAGTTTTGTGAGGGAGAGATAGCAGCAGCTTCACCCACTAAATTGAGAGAGAACCCACTAAATTGAGAGCTTTGTGAGAGAAACAGCAGTAGCTTCATCAAGCATCAATGGCGTCAGAAAACAGTTTCGTTCAACCTTCAATTCCACGGTTTGATGGTCACTACGACCACTGGAGCATGCTAATGGAGAATTTCTTGAAATCGAAAGAGTATTGGAGCATTGTTGATTTTGGAATACCAGAATTAACCGAAGAGGTTGTGCTGACAAATGCCCAGAGAACTGAACGAGAAGGGTTACAATTGAAGGATCTTAAGGCCAAAAATTTTCTATTTCAGGCCATAGATCGCTCAATTCTGGAAACCATTTTGTGCAAAGACACATCAAAGCACATTTGGGACTCCATGAAAAAGAAGTATCAAGGGTCAACAAGAGCAAAAAGGCAGCAGCTTCAAGCACTTCGTTCTGAGTTTGAAATACTCCGAATGAAGTCAGGGGAATCAGTCACAAATTACTTCTCACGGACAATGGTAATTGTCAACAAGATGCGAACCCATGGAGACAAAACTGAAGATGTCATCATCGTGGAAAAGATTCTTAGATCCATGACACCAAAGTTCAATTTTGTTGTCTGTTCCATCGAAGAGTCTAACAATATTGAAGAACTGTCAATCGATGAATTACAGAGTTCTTTGTTGGTTCATGAACAGAAGATCAGCCAACAAGATAAAGAAGAACAACTGTTGAAAGCCTCAATTGACTATCACCCTACTCCAATCAAGGCTTACAGAGGGCGAGGCAGGGGACGAAATGACTACAAAAGGAATGACAATCGTGGTCACATACAGCAGTTTCAGCATCATCGTGGACATCATCAGCAGAATCAACATCATGAAAATCATTTTCATGAAAGAGGAGGAAGAAGAGGAGGTCATCAGAATGGTGGCAGATCAGAACATCACTCAATGTCAGCAGACAAATCCAATGTGGAATGCTACAGATGTCATAGGTATGGTCATTTTCAGTCAGATTGTAAAACTAATATGACTAGAGGCTATGGTGAGAAATTAAACTTTGCTGAAAAAGAAGAAGAGATTTCGTTGTTAATGGTTTGCCATGCAAAAGAAGAAACGAATAGGAATTTGTGGTATTTAGACACAGGGTGTAGTAATCACATGTGTGGAGATAAATCTGTGTTCTCTGTCTTGGATGAATCATTTCGTGATGATGTGAAATTTGGAGACAATTCTAAGGTCTCTGTGATGGGGAAAGGAAGGGTCTCAATTCAAACTAAGGAAGATTCCACACACAATATTTCTAATGTGCTTTATGTACCAGACTTGAAGACTAATTTGCTCAGTGTAGGGCAGCTGCAAGAAAGAGGGTATGAAATTTCTATCAAGAATGGGGTATGTCAAATTCGGGATGATAATTTGAGCTTAATTGCTCAAATAAACATGACAACCAACCGAATGTTCCCTCTCTACCTGAACAGCACCATTCAATCTTGTTTCTTAGCAACAATGAATAATGATGCATGGCTATGGCATCTTCGTTATGGTCATCTAAATTTTGGTGGACTGAAGACCCTACAAAAGAAGAGGATGGTGACTGGCTTACCAAAAATTGCAGCCCCTTCATCAGTTTGTGAAGAGTGTGTTGTCAGCAAACAACACCGAAAGCCATTTCCAAAGTTCAAGTCTTGGAGAGCAAAGATGCAGCTGGAACTGGTGCATTCTGATCTTTGCGGACCAATTAATCCAACCTCCAATGGTGGTAAAAGGTATATAATTACCTTTATTGACGACTTTAGTCGAAAAATTTGGGTCTATTTCTTGCAGGAAAAATCTGAGGCATTTGCCTCTTTCAAGCATTTCAAAGCATTGGCTGAAAAAGAGGTTGGATTACCAATCAAAATTCTTCGCACTGATCGTGGAGGAGAATACAACTCTCTTGAATTCACAGAATTTTGCAAAGATCATGGGATTAAAAGACAGCTTACCGCAGCCTTTACTCCCCAGCAGAATGGGATTTCTGAGAGGAAAAACCGAACCATTCTAAACATGGTGCGAAGTCTGCTGAATATGAGTGGCATTCCAAGAGATTTCTGGCCTGAGGTGGTTACATGGAGCATTCATATCTTGAACAGAAGTCCAACATTTGCTGTTCAAAATATGACCCCAGAGGAGGTTTGGAGTGGCAGACGACCAGCAGTGGATTACTTCAAGATTTTTGGGTGCATTGCTTATGCCCATATTCCAGATGTGAAGAGGAAAAAGCTGGAGAACAAGGGAGAAAAATGTGTTTTTCTTGGTGTTAGTGACCATTCCAAAGCCTACAAGCTTTACAATCCTAACACTAAGAGAATTGTGATTAGCCGTGATGTAATCTTTGATGAAGACCAATTCTGGTCATGGCACAGCAGTGTTCCCAACAAGCCTTTGGTGCTAGATACTGATATTGATAATGATAATGAAGAAGGGCTGCAAGTACAGCCGACAGTAGCGAGTTCACAACTAGTGGATGATCAAAGGCCTTTACGTGCAAGGACAAGGCCTGCATGGATGGTAGATTATGAAGTCACTGGAATTGCCCAAGATGAAGACCCACTCACCTATTATGCCCTATTTTCTGACTGTGATCCTACAACCTTTGAAGATGCAGTCAAAACATCCACATGGCGTCAGGCAATGAATGAAGAGATTGCGGCAATTGAAAGGAATAATACCTGGGAATTGACTCAGCTTCCAGAAGGGCACAAAACCATTGGTGTCAAATGGGTGTATAAGACCAAATTGAAGGAAAGTGGTGAAATCGACAAACATAAGGCCCGGTTAGTAGCCAAGGGCTACAAACAAGAATTCGGTGTGGACTATAAAGAGGTGTTCTCTCCTGTTGCACGCATGGACACAATCAGATTGGTGCTTGCAATGGCAGCTCAGAACTCATGGTCTATTTTCCAGCTAGATGTGAAATCAGCCTTCTTACATGGAGAGCTAGAGGAGCAGGTATATATTGATCAACCTCCTGGTTATGTTAAACTTGGTGCTGAAGATAAAGTATATAAGTTAAAAAAGGCGCTCTATGGACTTAAACAAGCTCCCAGAGCTTGGTATAGTCGCATAGAGGCTTATTTTTTAAGGGAGGGATTTCAGAAATGCCCACATGAGCATACACTTTTTGTCAAAACTGAAAATGGAAAAATGTTGATTGTGTGCCTATATGTGGATGATTTGATTTACACTGGAAATAATTATGCCATGTTTGAGAAGTTTAAAGAGTCTATGATGATTGAATTCGAGATGACTGATCTCGGGATGATGCATTACTATCTCGGCCTTGAGGTAGTACAATCAACAACTGGCATTTTCATTTCGCAAAAGAAGTATGTTCACGAAATCTTAGAAAGATTTCAAATGAACAATTGTAACTCAGTTGGCACACCTACTGAAGTTGGTGTGAAACTTTTCAAGGATCCAGAAGGGAAGAGGGTTGACAATACAAACTACAAACAAATTGTAGGGAGCCTAATGTATTTGACAGCGACGAGGCCTGACATAATGTATGCTGTCAGTCTCATTAGTAGATACATGGAAAACCCTAAAGAGATTCATCTTCTTGCTGCAAAAAGAATCTTTCGTTACCTACAAGGTACTGCTGATTTTGGATTACTCTACAAAAAAGGAGAACATTCAGATTTAATGGGTTTTACTGATAGTGACTATGCCGGGGATCAAGATGATCGGAAAAGCACTTCGGGGTATGTTTTTATGCTTGGTACAGGAGCCGTCTCATGGTCATCCAAGAAACAACCAATAGTTACCTTATCAACAACCGAAGCTGAATTTGTAGCTGCAGCTTCATGTGCATGTCAAGCAATTTGGCTAAGGAGGATTCTTGAAGAAATTCAGTTCAAACAACAAGGAGCAACTTCAATTTATTGTGACAACAGCTCAACAATAAAACTATCAAGAAATCCTGTGCTACATGGGAGAAGCAAGCACATTGATGTCAAATACCATTTCTTAAGGGATCTCGCAAAAGATGAAGTAATTAATCTTATTTTCTGCAGGAGTGAAGACCAAGTGGCTGACATATTCACTAAGCCGCTTAAAACACCATTGTTTCACAAGCTAAGGGAGTTGCTTGGAGTGTGTTCTTTGGGATGATTGTATTAAAAGCTATCTTATTATTCTTTAAACTGAATGTCTGAAATTGTTCAGTTTAAGGGAAGGATTGTTGGGAATATTTTCTTATTCACTGCATAGTTGTCCAGGTCAATAGGAGTTTGTTAGTTAGTGGATGAATAAATGGTATACGTGTCCAGCTCTCATTACTTAGTGGCTAGTCTGTTGGGTTAAGTTGGGTTAGTGCCTAGTCTTTAGTTAATTCTGTTTTTCGATTATTTGAGTCATTGTAATGCCTATTTAAAGGCATTGTTCTTTATTCAATAAATCACAGCAATTCATTCTCATTCTCTACGATCTGTGCAACAATAATGTATGTGATGACACCCATCTGTTACTGGCTCAATGTCTACAATGCCAAGAACTTTCCATTATATTCAAATGAGCTTTTTACAGAAAAGGGTAAGGAGTACGACATCCTTAACATCATCAATTCAAAGTTTCATCTGGATCGGGATGCTTATGCAAAGTTTGGGCCAATACACATGAGCACCTTCTTTTCTATGACTTATGGCCTTGGATTTGCCACCCTTTCTGCTACCGTTATGCATGTCCTACTCTTTAATGGAAGGTAATAAGCCCCATCACATACATATCAACCTTTAGATGAAGCTATTGTCTTGTGTGTCCTAAGTTTTCTGTTTGCACCTGCCACGTGCAGTGACCTATGGAAGCAAAGCAAAAGGGCCTTTGGAGGCAGAAGGAAAATTGATGTACATACAAGGCTCATGAAGAAATACAAATCAGTTCCCACATGGTGGTTCTACATCATCCTTGTCATAAACATTGCCGCTATAATCTTTGCTTGTGAGCATTACAATGAATCACTTCAACTGCCTTGGTGGGGTGTTCTGCTAGCTTGCGCCATCGCATTTTTCTTCACCCTGTCAATCGGTATCATCAATGCCACCACAAATCAGGTAAAAATGTTCAGACTTGTGCTTGCAAGCCAAGTTCAGTTATAGTGCAACCCCATCATAATATCCTGATATTTTTTTTCTCTTTCGGGCAACCAGCAACCAGGTCTTAACGTTATCACGGAATACATTATAGGGTACATGTATCCAGAGCGGCCGGTTGCTAATATGTGCTTCAAGGTGTATGGATATATAAGCATGACTCAAGCTCTAACGTTTCTAGCAGACTTTAAGCTAGGGCACTACATGAAAATTCCACCTAGATCAATGTTCATGGTACAGGTTAGTTTTTTGTGAGTTTCAAATCAGTGCATAACATGATGTACAAGGTTCAACAGTGAACATAATGACTTCGCAGATGGTAGGAACACTTGTGGCTGTACTCGTATACCTAGGAACTGCCTGGTGGATGATGGATGCCATTCCCAATCTTTGTAGTCAAGACAACGGCCCATGGAAATGCCCGATGGACAGGGTGTTTTTTGATGCTTCTGTCATATGGGGGCTGGTTGGACCGCGCAGAATCTTCGGCAACCTTGGCGAATATGGAGGTGTCAACTGGTTCTTTCTCGGTGGGGCTGTAGCCCCCCTCATAGTCTGGATTTTCCATAAAGCATTCCCAAGAAAGGAATGGATCAGCCTCATTCACATGCCAGTCCTCTTAGGAGCAACATCAATGATGCCTCCAGCTTCTGCTGTGAACTACACCAGTTGGATTGTTGTTGGATTCCTCTCTGGATATGTTCTGTTCAGATATCGAACAGAATGGTGGAAACGTTATAATTACGTGCTTTCCGGTGGCCTTGATGCCGGGACAGCCTTTATGACTCTGTTGATCTTTTTCGCTCTCGGATACTGGGATGTTGGCCTGACATGGTGGGGAAGCAATCCGAACAACCCAGAAGGATGCCTCTTGGCTAGCTGTCCAACTGCCAAAGGGATCGTTGTTGATGGATGCCCAGTTTTCTGATCAAACTGTGCATTTTTACTCTCCTTTTGCCCCGTTTTCGAAACAATAATATTTACTTCTGTAAATACATACAGACAGCTGGTTGCTGCTGTGCTTGATAACGGGTTCCTACATGAAAAACTTTGTTGAAGATTTCCTTTTATTATGCAATCAAATGGATTAAATTCTTCCAGAAGATCATTATCTTAGGAACTACTATAGTTTCAGACCAAGTATTGGAAGGAAAAACCGAAGTGGATGTGGACTTTCATGTTTGAGTTTGAAGTGATTTCAGGACTGGTGTTCACTTACACAAGAACTCTTTTGGATGGAGACTCTCTATCCACTTAAATTTTTTTTTAAAAAAAAAAAAAAACTATAATGGCTCAGATTTTTATTGCGAATCAAGAGTGAATTCATCGGAAATTATGCTTTTGCTATTAACTCCAAAATAATTAAGCCTTTTCAGCGAGATTTCTTAAACAGGGGAATGAGGGCTTTATCGTTTTTTCGATTTTTTCTGAACCGTTAAATTACTAATTTAACCTTGTCTTCAATCAAAATAAAATAGCTTTTGGTTTTGGTTTTGGTTTTGGTTTTGGTTTTGGTATAGGGATACTTTTGTCTTTTACGTATGGTTATTTTTTTCTAGCATAACAGCCTGCCATCTAACTGGGTATCTTCTATATGTTTGCAGAACCTACGTTGTACTTATCCGAGGTCGACGAATCCAGTCTTGTCGATGACTGCAAAAGGTTTCTGAATAACAAGTAGGATACAATTTGGAAACATGACAGAAAATATGTGAAAGAATTAAATTCTAATTTCATTAACTTAGTGTGAAGGCAAGTTATCAGAAGGAAATGCTAAATACATGTGTAAAAAGAACGGAAATCTTTCAGATGAACAATAAGAAATAAGAGGATTGTTGATTAAGAACATTCAATTGAGCAAGTAATTTAGCTGCTTGGGATTTCATGCTACTGCTTCCCCTTTGTGTTATATCAAATAGTCGAAAGATTCGCTCTAAAGCCCCCAGTGTTTTCTCCTGCACCCTGGCAGAAGGTGAGCTCAGTAGCTTTATAATTTGAACAATGGTATTTGCTTCAGCAAGCACCTTACTACCACTTTGTAGTTTCTGTCCATCGATCAATGTCAGGAGTGCATCTAATGAAGCTTCACAGACTCCAAGATCAGCTTCTCCAAGCATCCTCACCAGGGTTCCAGTGCATTAGCCTAAAATTAATTTAAAAAAATCCAAGAGGTATTATTCAAACATTGTTTTCTTGTTAGACTTTGAAGATCGATTTTCTCAAGGCAATGCTCCACGGATCTATCAAATTCAAAAGGCAATTGCCTTCCACACCCAAGGTTCGATGCCTGTATCCAATTATTATACAAAACTTAAAGGCTATTGGGATGAACTAACCTCCTACAGGGGAACACCATCTTGCTCTTGTGATGGAATGAAAGAATACAACAAGTTTAAAGAACATGACCAAATTATGCAGTTTTTGATGGGGTTAAATGATTCGTACAATGCCGTGCGTGGCCAAATCTTACTTATAAAGGAACTCCCAAGTGTTCGGGAGATATATTCACTAATTATTCAGGAGGAGAAACAACGGGAAATTGGATCACCTATCATCGAAGGAGTTTCCATCGCTGCTGCCGTGAAAACACAGAAAAGAGCCGGATCTTCTCACCATCGTTCTGGAAATCAGACCAGTTTTAGAGGCACACCAACCTCTTATGAACGCACACTGCACTGTACCTATTGCAATCAGGATCATCACACAATCGATCATTGTTACAAGCTTCATGGCTATCCTCCTGGTCATAAACTTTATCATGGTGGTTCCAACCCACCTGGGCATTCTAACGCAAGGAGTGCATCACACAATGAAAGCCGCAACAAATAGCGCACTTCCTCTTCTTATGCACATCAGGTCCAAGCAAAACCAACAGCAGCTGCGACCCAAACTGAACAATCCAGTTCTCATGTGGATCGATCCACTCAAAATTTGAAAAATATTTTGGATGGTCTTTCTGTAGATCAATGCAAACAATTAACAGCAGCAATGGTACACTTCTCTAAACCCACATCCGAAAATACAGATGTTTTTGCCAACAATGCAGGTCTGCCCAACTCCCCATCTGTTAATTCAATTTTATCTCACTCTTGGATACTTGATAGTGGTGCCACAGACCATATTTCATCTGATCCCACCCTTTTTATTCACTCTAATACTTCTTGTATGTCATGTGTTAATCTACCTACAGGTTCATCAGTGCCCATCGATTCCACTGGAACTATTCTCTTTAATAAAAACATTACCTTTGGCAATGTTCTTCATGTGCCTTCTTTTCGTCTCAATTTAATGTTGGCTAGTAAACTCACAAAATCTTTACGTTGTTGTATAATTCTTTTTCCTGATTTTTGTGTCATCCAGGACTTGGCTACGGGGAAGATGATTGGATGGGGTAAACAAGATGGTAGCCTCTACTACATGTCATCTATCTCTCAGGTGCCACTTTCCTGTCATGTTTCCTCTCCGCCCGCTCTTTGGCATCAACGAATTGGGCATCCTTCAGTCGCTCGCCTCAAATTGCTTTCTTCCTTTATTCCTTCCATGCCTGCTTTCTTTGATAATCATTGTCGTGTTTGCCCAATGGCCAAACAAACTCGAAGTTCTTTTCCCTTAAGTAATATTTCTACTACTGCACCTTTTTCCTTACTTCATTGTGATATCTGGGGACCATACCGGATTTCATCACATTCCGGTGCTCGTTATTTTCTCACTATTGTAGACGATTTTACTAGATGCACTTGGGTTTTTCTCATAAGTAACAAATCTGACACCCAATCCCTGCTCAAATCCTTCTTTATTTTTGTTTGCACTCAATTCAATGTTAACATTAAAACCATACACACTGATAATGGATCTGAATTTCTTTCCATGAAAGTTTTTTTTCTTAATAATGGGGTTGAGTTTCAACATTCATGTGTGTATACACCACAACAAAATAGCATTGTTGAACGCAAGCATCGCCACATTCTCAATGTCGCACGTGCTTTGCGCTTCCAATCTAATTTACCCTTATCTTTTTGGGGGGAGTGTATTTTGATCGCAGTTTACCTTATTAATAGATTACCCACCCCATTACTAAACCAAAAATCCCCTTTTGAACTGCTCTATAATAAACCACCAATTTACTCGCATCTTCGAGTTTTTGGTTGCCTTTGTTATGCTACTATAGTTCACCCTCACCATAAATTTGATTCTCGTGCCCGTCGTTGCATCTTTCTTGGTTACCCTACAGGTCAAAAAGGTTACAAATTATACGACCTTGATTCTCATCACTTTCTTGTTAGTCGGGATGTTACCTTTCATGAAACTATTTTCCCGTACGCTGAAAAACACTCACTGCCCTTAACACATCCAGTCCTCCCTTTACCATTGGACCCACCTCACCCAGATCTATTTCCCATTAGCTCACACTCCAACCCACTACCCTCATCTGAACCCAATACCCGATCTAACACACATTACCCACATGGGTCCTCCTCATTTGACCTTACGCCTTCCTCACCTTCCTCTTTAGCGCCTGCACTTGTTCCTACTCGACAATCCACCCGCCAAAAACGTCCTCCATCTTGGCAACAGTATTATCACCTCTCCAATGTTGTTGTCTCCCCACACTTCTCATCCGCTCCGACGCCATCTCCTTCAGGTACTCATCACCCTTTATCTCATTTTTTATCCCTTTCTCGGTTTTCTCCTTCCTATAGAGTTTTCCTAGCTAACATTTCAGGCACAACTGAGCCCACTTCTTATACCCAAGCTGTCAAAGATCCTCACTGGCGAGATGCTATGCAAGATGAACTTGATGCTTTGGAACAACAAAATACTTGGACCCTCATGTCGTTACCTTCTGGCCACAAACCCATTGGTTGTAAATGGGTTTACAAGATTAAATACAAATCTAATGGTACGATTGATCGTTACAAAGCTCGTCTTGTTGCTAAAGGCTATACTCAGATTGAAGGCATCGACTATCAGGAAACCTTTTCTCCAACTGCTAAACTCACCACTCTTCGTTGCCTCATTGCCGTGGCCTCTACCCGTGGTTGGTTCATTCACCAACTTGACGTCTATAATGCATTCCTTCATGGTGACTTATCTGAAGTCGTGTATATGGACCCTCCTCCTGGTCTTCGCCGACAGGGGGGGAGAATCTTATATGTCGTCTCAACAAGTCTTTATATGGTCTGAAACAAGCCTCTCGTAACTGGTTTTCTAAGTTTTCCACAGCCATTCAGACAGCTGGTTTCCAACAGTCCAAGGCAGATTATTCACTTTTTACCAGAGTTAATGGTACTTCTCTCACTGTCGTTCTTATATATGTTGATGACATACTTGTTACTGGCAATAGTTTGGATGAAATAAACAGTCTCAAATCATTCTTGCTTCGACACTTCTGCATCAAAGACCTTAGTGATCTAAGATATTTTTTGGGGCTTGAATTTTCTCGATCAAAACAAGGGATCTTTATGTGTCAACGGAAGTATGCCTTAGATATTTTACAAGATACAGGCCTACTGGGTGGACGACCAGACTCTTTTCCCATGGAACAACATCTGAAACTTACTCCTACTGATGGTGTTCCACTTGAAGATCCAACCCGTTATCGACGATTAGTTGGGAGGTTAATCTACCTCACAGTCACTCGACCAGACATTATGTATTCTGTTCAGATATTGAGTCAGTTTATGCAACAACCTAGAAAACCACACTTAGATGCAGCACTTCGGGTCTTGAGGTTTATCAAAGGCACACCTGGTCAAGGTCTGTTCTTTCCAGCGGATAACAACCTTGACTTGGTAGCTTATTGTGATTTTGACCATGCAGGATGCCCTACAATGAGAAGGTCTGCCACAGGGTATTGTGTATTCCTTGGTGGTTCTCTTGTTTCTTGGAAATCTAAGAAACAATCAAATGTTGCAAAATCAACGGCAGAAGCAGAATACCGCGCCATGGCAACCACGTGCCTAGAGATAACATGGCTACACTACATTCTAGATGATTTAAAAGTCATTCAAGATAAACCCACAATATTAAATTGTGATAATGAAGCTGCTTTGCACATTGCAGCCAATCCTGTGTTTCATGAGTGTACTAAACATATAGAGATAGACTGCCACATTGTAAGGGAGAAGCTACAAGCAGGAATCATCTCTACTTCTCACGTTCGCTCACATGAACAAATTGCCGACATGTTTACAAAGGCATTGGGACGGGATCAACTAAAATTCTTAAGTGGCAAGTTGGGACTTCAAAACATTCACTCTCCGACTTGAGGGAGAGTGTTAGAGAATAAAATCTCCATAAATTAAGGAATTGTATATCTCTTAATTGTTGCAATCCCATAATATATGGGACAACTTTAATTCTAGCATAACGGTAACTTATTTCCTAGAACAGCACTCTGCTGTAGCTATATATATCTATACATTGAAATACATCAATATCAATTAATTCTTTAATTTTCACATTTCTAAGATCCAAAACATCATGACTTTAAATAGTGTTTTTACCATATTGCTTTTCTTTCAAAAAAATCCATGGCCTCGGGGCGGAGATATTATTGTTATTTTTACTGGAATCATTAGTTATTATTGAATTAATTGGGTCAAATTAGTTTTTATTTTTATTTTTTTTAACTATAATATAATTACTAATTTAATCTTGGTTGTAAAAAAAAAAAATAGCACTCGGGGTGTTTTGATCTCTTATTTAGGTGCTAAGGAGCTTCCTTTAGGTTCTTTAGGAGACTCAAACATCTCTGGAACTGACCGGTTGATATCAGCTGATGGTTTTTCCGTACTCATTGATGACTCAAGACTTGAAGCTTGCATTTTGAGTCTCTTCGGAGATGGTGAAAGTTCCATAATGTCTGAGTTTGAGCTGTCAGATTGAGCTCTTTTCAAAGGCTCCATTCCTTCATCTTTGAGCAACTTTTTCTCCAAGTAGGAATGCCAACGATTCTTTATCTCATTATCTGTTCTTCCAGGCAAATGCTGCGCTATCTGAGACCACCTAGTCAGTTCAGAACAGAATATCTCGGACGATTAGTTGATATACATAAACTAGTTTAGATATCCTTAGTTAAAAAAAAAAAAAGAATTCACAATAGCTCACAATTCCGTATCATCTACTAAAGGAATATATAACAAGCTAAGATACAATCTTAACTATATTTTTTCAACTCAACAATTCTCTCTTCTTGGTATTATTTGTCACTGCATTTTAAAAATGTTTTAAAAAAAATTGAATGATTTTTATTTTTATTTTATTTTAAATTAATATATTTTTGATATATTCAGATCATTTTGATGTACTGATATCAAAAATAATTTTTAAAAAATATAAAAATATTATTTTAATGTATTTTAGAATAAAAAAACACTTTAAAAAACAACCACTGTCACATTTTTAATAACTCTCTTATTAAATTAAAAGTTACATTTAATATATATTCAGATGAAAATGCAAGCAAAGACAACTGTAAACCAAGTGAGTTTCAACCGACACATCATGAGCTATAGAAGAAAAACTACTACTTTGACAAAATTATAAGTAGAATAAATGAATACTGGTCAGGAGAAATATATAGGCAAGTCGAATAATTTAATTAATATGGTTTTGATTTGCTTGACTTTCATATGGTCTCAATCTTAATAGTGTTACCTCATAAAAATTTCATGTTCAAAGATTTTATATTATATTGTTTCTAGATAGCTTACGTTATTTTTTAGAGCTTTTTCTTACAAGTCAAAAGGAGAATTAAGTGTCGATGTCACAGGAAATTAAACACACTCGTGAAAAATCAAAGTGTTGGCTTTTCGTTGGAAATGATTTTCGAAATGGGTGACAACTGGATGCTTTTTGCTTATCACATTTGCTCAAGATAAGATTAAGGGCTGGTCTAGGATCAGTTTACTAGTTCTTGTTCGTTTTTTATAAGATTCTTACTGTAAATTCTCAGGAAAAATATCTTTGTGCAGTATCAAAATCATCCACTAGCTAGCTAGAAACTCAAGGGTTTGGTCCTGCGGTTTGTTCTTTTGATCAAGGAATTTTTTTAATATTTTATTAAATTCAATTCCGCAGTTTGAATCTAAAACTTACTTATTATTCTTCTAGGTTAACTTGAATTTCAAATAAAATTATATAGGAGTTTTTTTATATGTCCTGATCAACCTAACAGGTTATAAAAAACTTAAATAACTGATAAAAATATAGTTCGATTTTTAATATATTTTCATGACAACATCTTTTCTTAAAAAATATATTAAGATAACAGCATATTGAATCAACCCGAGTCAATCTAAATTAACCTATTAAACCTACGACTTAGATTATGAATTCCATAGAATTTAATAACTTTGTTTATGGTTTAGGGTCATGATAAAAAAAAAAATATGCTTGTAAAACTGAGCACCAACTCAATACCAAAATGTTTTTTTAAAACTACGATAACCCTATAAAAAGTAAATCGAAATAAATCATAAAACCTAATTTTTTATAATTATGTTTTTTTAATCATTTTTTATTTAATAATATGATAAAAAAAAATAAATAATTAAAAAACTAAGTACCAATTCAATGCTATTATGTTTTTTTTAAGATCATAATAACCTTATAAAAATAAAATAAAATAAATCATGAAATACCAATCTCATGCTGATATGTTTTTCTAAACTCACGGTAACTTTATAAAAAGTAAATTAAAATAAATATTGAAATCCAAATCATAATAATTACATTTGTTTCTTTTTTTTGGAATTATTCTTTATTTAATTATATGATAGAAAAAATATATGAGTTAAAATGAACATCAACTCAGTGTCAAGATGTTTTTTTTTTGTTAAGATTATGATAACCCCATATAAAAAAAACTAAAATAAATAACAAAGTTCAATTCCCTATAAATCTAATATTGAAATACAAAAATAAAAACATATAAATTATTATTCCAATAAACAATAACATATAAAGAGGGGAATACTAATTTCTCTTCCTCAATTAATTCTGGTTAATATATATTTTCAAATGCCTGTAAGATTTTTTATTCTCTAAATAATATCCTTGAGGACCATAAAAACAAGTCTTGTATTGTAGGTTAATTCGGGCCTACTAAACCTACCCCATTAACAAGATATTTCTTGGCTTTACATGGCAAAGAAGATAATAGAGCATTAACCAAATTAATCAATGCACTATGATAGATAATACTATTGCAAAGAATCTTCAAGAATCTCCAGCGAGGGAAAGCATGGTTGAATAATATTTAATTCAAAATTTATTGGGATAACATCAATCATTCATTGAGAAGATTAATTAAGAAAAATCCAAGAGGTATTATTCAAACATTGTTTTCTAAGATCCAAAACACCGTGACTTTAAATAGTGTTTTTACCATATTACCTTTCTTTCAAAAAAATCCATGGCCTCGGGGGTGGGGATATTATTGTTATTTTCACTGGAATCATTAGTTATTGTTGAATGGACAAAGACTCCATTCCTTCATCTTGGAGCAACTTTTTCTTCAAGGAGGAATGTCAATGATTCTTTGTCTCAGTATCTGTTCTTCCAGACAAATGCTTGTACTATCTGAGACCACCTAGTCAGTTTAAAACAGATTGTCTCCATTAGTTCCGCTTTATTGACACAAAAGACGTAAAATCTCTACTTGGACTTTCATGTTTGAGTTTGAAGTGATTTCAGGAATGGTGTTCACTTGCACAAGAACTCCTTTGGATGGAGACTCTATCCATATTTATTTTTTTCAAAAAAAAACCAAAAACTATAATGGCTCAGATTTTTATTGCGAACCAAGAGTGAATTCATCGGAAATCATGCTTTTGCTATTAACTCCAAAATAATTAAGCCTTTTCAGCAAGATTTCTTAAACAGGGGAATGAGGGCTGTATCGTTTTTTTCGATTTTTTCTATACTGTTAAATTACTAATTTAACAGAAGATCTACAATCAAAATAATATAGCTTTTGGTTTTGGTTTAGGGATACTTTTGTCTTTTACGTATGGTTATTTTTTTCTAGCACAACAGCTCGCCATCTAACTGGGTATCTTCTATATGTTTGCAGAACCTTCGTTGTAGTCATCCGAGGTCGACGAATCTAGTCTTGTCGATGACTGCAAAAGGTTTCTGAATAACAAGTAGGATACAATTTGGAAACATGACAGAAAATATGTGAAAGAATTAAATTCTAATTTCATTAACTTAGTGTAAGGGCAAGTTATCAGAAGGAAATGTTAAATACATGTGTAAAAAGAACGGAAATCTTTCAGATGAACAATCAGAAATAAGAGGATTGTTCATTAAGAACATTCAATTGAGCAAGTAATTTAGCTGCTTGGGATTTCATGCTACTGCTTCCCCTTTGTGTTATATCTACTAATGACATCTTGGCTGAATTTCCATATTTATGCTTGAATTCAAATAGTCGAAAGATTCGCTCTAAAGCCCCCAGTGTTTTCTCCTGCACCCTGGCAGAAGGCGAGCTCAATAGCTTTATAATTTGAACGATGGCATTTGCTTCAGCAAGCACCTTACTACCACTTTGTAGTTTCTGTCCATCGATCAATGTCAGGAGTGCATCTAATGAAGCTTCACAGACTCCAAGATCTGCTTCTCCAAGCATCCTCACCAGGGGTTCCAGTGCATTAGCCTCTAAAATGCAGAAGGAAGATTCCACTGTACAAATTCCCAGATGTACAGGGCAGCATGTGACTGGTGCAGCCAAGCAGGAGAAAAGACCACGTTTTTTCACCGGGCTGCTTAAGGAACTTGAACTTTCAGAAAGCTGTTTAAGTGAAATGGCAGCACTTTGTTTCATCAAAGCAGTTCCAGAAACCAGTAATTGTACAAGCACCGGAATAATTCCAACTTTGGCTACTCTCTTCTGCCACTCCTGATTCTCAGTGAAACGACAAAGAGCTTTAATGGCATTCTCTGTTATCTGCTTTCTGTGTGAGGCATTTCTGCTCTCATCAGTGAGACAGGTAGAAATGACCTGAACTGCCCCAGCATCTACAAGCCACAGAGTTATATTTGGGTCATCAGGAAGATTAGAAATAATACCCATGGCTGCAGCAATCTCCTCCACATCAGTCGATGCCATAATGACCTTGACCAGGGTCTCAATGCATCTTTGACCCACATGTTCCAAAATGATGCTGTTATCACCATCTTCTGTCAAGCAGCAGAACAGCTTCATGGCATTTGCCCGTACTATACTATGATCATGCTCACATAATTGAACCAGTACTTGGACAGCAGAGAGCTACAAATAGAAAAAGTATTAAAAAATGAGGGAATAGGCAATTTCATACAAAAATGATTTTTGATCATTTGTTCCAAGATCAGAAAAGAAAATCTGGGTATGCAAAAGGGCATTGGATTATCTAAAAGTGCCATGGATATACTAAGGTCAGAGTTCTTTTCCTTGATACTAAAAGTGCTCATAGGATTGCATACCTGTCTCAGTTTTGCTCTTATTTCTACACCGGAAGGAGATTGGCACATTGCAAGAAAAGTTCGAAGAATGCTCTTCTGAATCTCCGGACCCGTCAAGGAAATTAGACAGAAGAGCTTAAAAATATCTTCCTCGGATTCCAGTAATGAGATCTGCTCATGATCAGCTTCTTGGCAAGTGGTTGCTATGGCAAGGTTCATAATTATGGCTGCAACATGCTCGCGCAAACGTGGCGATGATAAGCTGTGTCGATAAAGAATTTCAAACAGAGGTCCAACTGCACCTTCTCTGATCATCTGAAGACCATTTTCTGGTACATTTGAAAGGTTCTGAAGAGCTTTAACAGCCACTTTTTTCACTTCTAAATCATCATTCGAGAGAAATCGAAGAAGAGGCTCTAGTGCCCCATTTTTAAACAAGGATAATTTATTGTGATCAGTCAAATCAATTTCTGCTAATGTCTCAGCCATGACCATTCTAACATTTTCTGGCCCTGCATCATGTGACAAGAAACTAATCGTCGTCATCTTGATAAAAAGGTTACTAGGTAAGAACATAGACAAACAACCTTAAACACACATCTTAATAAGCAATCATGTAGAAAATTATCCTCGGCTGATCACTAATTTCTCAAGGAAATATAATCATTGGTCAGACATTTGAACTCGCTGATATTTATCAGAGTAGAGCTTGCATATGAATGACCAAGATTTCTTGACGATAAGAATTTTTAATCATTGCGAAACGCTAAATCAACTGAGTAGCACACCTGTTGTTAGATTCATCATTGAAGAAATATAAATACCATTATAAAAGCATACCTGAAGAAAGAAGCCGCAGTAATGGCTTAAAATAGTTAGCCTTTGCCATCTGTATAACATTTTGATCAAGGAAAGACAGATTCTCCAAAAGCTCTCCTGCATCTCTGGCAGCTTCAATTTCCTCACTGTTTAATGTGGTCACTAGGAGAAAAATACAGGCCTGAATATTTCCGATTAAATCTCGCACCGCATTGTTTCTTGATAGTTCAAGTAACAACTGCAAGGCTAACTTGCCTTCCCCAATCTGGCGTGCAAGCGACCGAACAATAAATTCAAGTGCATGATCTACTTCAGCAATTTTTTCCTGCAAAAATAGTATGTTCAACTTGATAAAACATCTGAAAATTACACACACACATATATATATAAAGATGAATTATGAGAAAGTTGAGGGCATCCATCTTCTTCAGAATTGACAAAGTATCATCCTACCTTGTGTTGCTAAAAGAACAAAATAAGAAAGTGAGATTATTTACATGATGACCCATCAAAGAACATTACATGGCTAGTTCAGGTTTTTTTTATCTTATCAATGATGAACAATTAAATAGTGTGTGTGCGTGCGCACACGAGCAAGAAAATGGTCTTTAGATGTACCTTATTGTGGTCACTGCCCTTTGCAAGGATGCAAAGGACGGACAGGGTATGGATTCTTATTTCACGATTTCTCGCACCAAGAAGTCCTGTAAGAACTGGCACATAGTCCTCCAACATCACCCATTCTTGGTGCATCTCTCGCTCTGCCATCAGATCTTGCAGCTTGCCCAATGATTGAAGGACTTCTTGGTCTTCATTTGATTGAAGTTTTTTTTTAATGGAAACAATGATAACCAAGTTGTTTCTTTCCTTCCATTCCTCAATCGATCTACGAAGAGTTACGTTAGGTCGTAAAACCGAAGTGTCTAAGGTAGTGAAGGTCAAGGGACAAAGGTTGTGCCCTTCTGCAAACCATTTTTCTATTGCACTTCTCTCGAATGTCTTACCAGAGGAAGTTTCCACAGGATCAACCATTACATCCTGAGTAATTGGACAAAAGAATGAATGGAGAGGTTCCAAAGTTTGTCTACCCAGAGAATTTCTCTTGTCAAGGTACTTCCTTTCTCGCTCCTCATAAGATGTAGTGGCATCAGCCTTTCCAAGAAACGAACTGATCTGCTCCATCTGTATAGCTTCTGCCATGTCCTTTCTTAGCTTGAAATTTTCAATTTCGTTCTTGAATTCTTCAAACTCCCTCTTCAAAGCTGACCGATCACCAGAGATCCCAACAGCTTCAGCAATACTAGCCAATAAATTGTTTGCACAAGATTGATCTACATTTCCCTCCTTTATTGCCCACTCAATCTTTCCCAAGACTTCCTCCTCCAATCCTGCTGCTCGATATTCTGCATCCAGCATATTCTTGCATAGCTTGCTGATTTCATTACTTAAACCCAAAGAAACATCTAAAGAGGCAAGAGGTATGAGACTCAAGGCACGACCGATCTCTTTCGTGCACGCCTCTAAATGCTTGACAATTTTTCGACAATTCAGTAAGAGATAGACCTTGTTCTTGTTGCTGCACTCAACAGCTAGCCTCTTAGCAACTTTAGCCTCACAATTTAGAATCTCTACGGCACTATTCAAGTTCTCAGAATGGTCTAGGTTGAACCTTGCTAAATCTTTCAAGAAATATGCTGTCTTCTCCAAGTACGTCAAGAATCTCTTGAAATTCTCCTTTTGAATGAGCACTTCTTTGGCTGCATGTACTGTGTCAAATATGGAAACTACAGTATGTGAAAGCAACTCCGATACTGAAACGATTGATGCATTGACAATAACTTCCCTTGCCATCTCATTACTAAGGAAAACCTACAGATAGATCAGCAACTCTTATCAAGTTACCTAAAAGTCGCAAAATTAACGATTCAAGAATCCAACGCTTTCTTGAAATCTTCCGACAGCAATGCCACAAATCCAACTCACATTCAAGAAAGTACCTGTGTCTGCAATCAGTTTCAGAAAATTTTCTTAGACAATAGACGTATTCTTCTTCAACCAAACAACACAACTTTGAGAGCAAATGTAAACAGATATAATGAAAATATACACCAGATGGATTTTTCTTGTTTCACTTGCCAAAAAGGGGAAAACGAAATCAAAATTCTTCTCAAAATTCAAACAGCTGAACTAATAGAAAGGTTCGAAAACAATCTCATGGATCATCATATTCTAGTCATAACTGAAAGATTTTGGCAATGTCATTAACTGATATTTTTTAAAATATAATTTAAAACTCGTGATTGCATACATAAAGAAATCCTTGTTCCAAAGTCTCAACTAATTTCTCTGGCAAGCGCTCGCACACATACAAACACACCCATGCATGTTTGCTAAGACTCAAGGATCTAAATCAAGATCGCATACCTAAGACAAAATCGATTATTTTCAAAATTTCTTTAATTTCCTTCTCTTGAATTTGTAGTCTCTAAGTGCGAATAACTATATCTGGTTAAAAAATAATATAAATTATAGCAATCTCACTTGATAAGTTAATAAATTAAAATAGTTTTTTAATATGATAATATTAAAACCTTAATGATCAAGTGATCATGAATTTGAATTTTTTAATTTTTATTTATTTAATAAAAATTAAATATAATAGCATGCGTTTGTGTAAATTTCAAATCCAAAAATAAAAAAAATAAGTTATAAATGATTTTTTTACATGTTAAAACATCCAACATGATATCCAAGACTTTGTTTTAGGTATAAAACAGCACAGTGGATGTCTAGATAATCAGATTTGGCACACAATGAAACAAATTTCCTCTAATCTTTCACTACGCAAGCACAGAAAAAACCAAAGAATGAAAAAAATAAAAAGAAAGGTACATACATACTACATATATGTATATATTAAACCTGTCATAATTTGATTAGAAATTTAATCTAATTAATTATTCCTAATAAAAAAAAATTAAACAGTCCAACTCGAAACAAAACACATATTAATACATTCTGTTATGCCAACTTTCTCAGCAACCAAACAAAACCCTTAAAACACACACGGAAAGAAAACTGACCTGATGATCAGAAAGAAAAACCAGCAGAGTCTCCAATGCAGAGCTAAAACTTTAGGGTTTGATGAAGATAGGGAGAGGGTAGCAGGCAGTGAAAGAAAATGGGAAGAAATTCTTCTTCATCTTTTATTTTTATTTTTAGCAATTTATCGTTCTTTATGGTCTAGCACATAACCGAAGACTTGGAGTCAACGAACACTGTGTGTCACTACACCATGGTTATTGTGCATGTGATCTATAAGGTCTTGCCACGTAATAGAATCAAGATGTTTTGGTATATGATGGGACACGTGGAGAATCAAGAGGTGATAGTCTACGAAGTGAAGTTAGTCGGTGCGGGTATGGGAATTATGCCCGGAGCATGATGGACGTTGTCGTGGAAAAGGCGCCAAGTAACTGTAATAATATTGGTAATTTATTTTTTAAAGTATTTTTTTATTTTGAAATATATTAAAATAATATTTTTAGAAAAAATATTAATTTTAATAATATAAAAAATTTTAAAAATTATTAAAAAATTAATTTAAAAAAATTTAATTTTTTAAAAACTCAGTTAAATCACAAAAACAAATGAGATGTAAGAAAAAAAAAACTCACCCAAACTTTTTTTTATATATATAAAATGCAATACCACCATCGCCAACAACCATCTTATTACCCAAGCCAAATTACTAAAATTAATATAAAATTATTTTTAACACTTCATTTTTAACGGTTTAAATTAAGTATTTTTTTTTTCAACTTTTATATATATATATATATATATATATATATATATATATATATATATATAACCATTTTAAATTAAATTTATGATAATATTAATTATCATAAATTTAGTTCATATCACTTTTATTTTTTATATTAACACAAAATAACAAAGGTTTATGTTTTTACGGCATTACTTGATATTTTATATCTAAGTACTTATATCGAAATAGCTCTTTGATTCAATAATTTGTTGTTGTAGCTGTTCCCTTTTTTTTTCTTTATCTTTTTTATTCAAGCTCTGCTTTGTTTTGCACGCATGGAGTTCACACACACACACACATTTATATAAATAATTAATATTGAAAAGAAAATTACCTGCAGGTACGGGCATTGGTGGCTATGGTTGCAAAAGCAGCCATATTCTTTATTGGTTACAATAAAACCCATTAATTAATTTATGAATTAAGAATCTTATCTTCTCACACCATACCATAATGCTTGCCATAAATTAATGAACAGTTAAACTTTCATGTTGATGCTTCCATCATTCAAAGTCATCTTCAGATTCTCAGGAAATAAATTAGCAGAAAGCACAGCTTAGGCATACTAATCCTGTTGAAAGCACAGCTTCCATCATTCAAAGTCATCTTCAGATTCTTAATTTGCACATGGTACGGAGTTTTATTTTTTAAATCCGCAATCAGACAATAATCTAACGAGGGTATCAGTAATGGAGCTTAATATTTGAGCCCCAGTGGGCTAAATGTCTGTTAGTCTATAGCTTGGACGGCAAAGTATACTGCTTAATTAGGCATACTAATCAAGGTCATTTTACCAAATAAATACGCTAATTGTAGCTCAACTCATGATATTAATTAGCGTTATTGCTTATTTGTTAGAAAATTAAGCAGGTAATATCTCACATATCTTAAATTTGATTAAAATTACGTTTGTTTTCTAGAAAATAATTTCCTAAAATTATTTTCTAAACTTTCTTATCTATATTTATTTAGAAATAAATGTCTTTAGCACTGTAAATAAGCTCAGTTTTTATATACGAAAAATCAAATTTACTAATCTTTATCCAACAAGATAGACAATGAAGAATTAATCAAGCCAAAAGCTGCATCCCAATTTGAATGAATTTTGAAATAAATCTCTATCATTCCAAAATAATAAAGACAAGGGAATATATTTTTATTATATTTAATTTTTCAATCTCAAAACGTTAACCAAATCCATTCAAAAGAAAATGAAGAGAAGAAATCTTAATAAAAAGTAGAGAAGAAAAGGAAAAGAGTATGGGAAAATGTTCAAGAAAGCAACTCCATCAATTAACACCATCAGGAATCATAAATAGTAGCTAAAAGTGTGTTTCTTCTACTCTGGAAACAAATAAAAGATGAGAGAATGAAGCGTACAAGAGTGATATTGATTCGGCTCGTCTTCAGCGAAGAACTTCTGATGCAAATACAGAAGATGAGCTGGATCAATACCACGCCATGGCTGCTTCTCCAAAAACATGCCCATTTCTTGATCTCTCTTCCATGGACACTGCTTCACCTCAATGCTTGGATAGAGGAGCTGGAACCTCCATATATACAGAAGAAGAGGAGGAGAAGCTAGGAGCTACAATATTTAGGGTTTTTGGGTCTCCATATTGTGGATGGCCCGGCCCCTAGATTTAAAGATTTAAGGGATTAGGTAAAGGACTATATAAGCATATTAATTGGAACAATGTTATCATGATCAAGATTTGGGAATCCCACTATCAACCCTCCTCGTGATGTTTAGGAAAAGGACCTGCATAATGGATGATTTCTTTTTATCTTGGCATGTGAACAAGAAGGACGAGCGAGTCATCTCACATTTGTCTCATTTGTTACCCATACTTGACCTATTAAAAAAAAAAAATTTGGACCCGAACAAGTTAGATATATATAGGGTTAAGTTGAATTCTTTATGAATGTTACAAATATATGTAGGTTAAGTATATAAATTTTCTTATTGATTTATTGATTATTTTTTAAAAAAATATACACTTTCAAAGACATATAATTGTTTGTTGCAATGTACTTTATAGTATATATAAAATGAAGAGCGAGGAGGACAAATATTTATACTGTCATACTGAGGATGAGTTATGCAAGACAGATGATTTTTTAAAATCACAACCCATATTTAACTTATAATTAATATTCATTTATTTGCTTTTTTACTTATTATTATTTGTAATATACTAATATTCACATTAACCAACATCAACAGGTTGGATCTGATAAAATAATATAAATATTACAATTATTGGTTTTTTTTCAACACCCCTGGTTAATTTACTGTTGAACCAAAACTTTAATAATTCCATGACAGCCAGCTAGCAAGCTCCACCGTCACCTATAAACTCCACAGTCACCTATAAACTCCACAGTTACCTATAAATCCAGTAACATATACATGAAATCGCTGCAATACGTATGATGACAACAAGTAGGTAATGGCATGCGATTTCTGTGCAAGTATTTGGCAGGGTCGGGAGTAGAAATGGTGTCCGCCTAAGAACTATAAAGACAAATTTGAAAAGGATAGCTACGAGAGAAAATATGTTATTTTGGGACCAGATCGAGCCATAAAGATATTTGACAATAAGATTACATTTAGTTGGTTTTAGTTCGATTTGATTAGAGTGATGGAAATTTAAATAAAAAAATAAATATAGTTTGGGATAATTTTGGATGGAATTTTTACTGTTTTAAAGTTAAAACAAGCTCATTTATCTTCTTTTTTTTTTTTTTGTTACAACACTAATAAAAAATTATCAAATAGTAATATAATTATTTGCAGAAAGTATTCTATCAATTATGTCGAATTATATTAGGGAGGAAAAATATATATTGAAAGTTAGCAACATCATTGGTGATGGAATATTTTACCTCGGTAATTACCAATAAAGTTGATAATAGAATAAAAATAATTAAAAAATAATTAAAAAAATATTTTATCAGTGATTCCATCAATAACATGACATGTTATAATTTGTTGACAAACTTACTGAGATAAATATATATTGAAAGTTATTATAACAAAAAAGAACTTGATAAGTTATTTAATGAGTATAAATCATATTTTGTTGTTTTTATTATTAAATTAAAAATTATAGAAAAAATGATTTTTTATGTAATTGATAACAATTAAATGGTTTTAATTTAAATTTAATAAGTTTGAATTAAACAAAACATAGATAAATTAATTGAGTACCAATTACTTGTTATTTATTGGTTATTAGATTGTGAATTTATTTTTAATTATCAAAGTTGAATTTTAAATTGATGGTTACATTATTAATAAATATTATCATTAAAATTCTAAATAAGTTTCATAAATAATAAATAATTGTTCTTGAATGTATCTAGATTCATGTTATAGGGTTTTATATAAAAGATTATTTAAAGAGATTGAAAGTTTTATTAATTTTTCTCTTTCAAATCCAAAGAATATTAATAAAGGATGAATTAGATATCCATGTGTTAAAGGAAAAAAATGAAAAGTTACTATTTATATGTTGTTATGATGCGTATTTGCATTGTGTTGGTTTGTACACGAATAACCTTATATTTCTTATAATACCATGTTAGAAAGAATTTTTGGTTGAATATCTAGTTTTAGCAATATATATATATATATTAAAGTTGGAGATAATAATAGCACTGGTTATAGAAATACAATAATGGATATTCTTGGTTATTTAGGAGGAGATTCACATGTATTTTTTTTATTTTTAATCAATTTCAATTGTGAAAGAAATTAGATTCCATGTTTTTTTTTTACAATGAAATCAAATTAATGTACATGGCTAGGGAGGCTGGCTGCCCGAGACAAAAATAGAATTGACTTAAAATAAAAAAGAAGTGACAAATGCTTTTTCTCCCCCCATAGTCTTTGGGCATGCAATTGTGCTAATTAATTAACAAAAGACTCCAAGTCCCTCCTAGCTCCCTAGTGTATGATCATGAGGTATTTGTAAGATTGTGCCGCCATGGACAAATTTATAACACCGGAATATGCACTCAGTTATTGTTAATAGATTTGACCGAGTACTAAATAATATTATCCCTTTACAGGTAATTGAACAGAAATTATCTGCAGTATGGACATTGCTTGCCATGGTTGCAAAAGCAGCCATGGCTAAGATGTTCTTTGTTGGCTACAATAAAAACCCATTAATCTATCAATTAAGAATCCCATTAATCTATCAATTAAGAATCTTATCTTCACCTGCCGTGATCTTGGTATAGCGATTGGTTATTAGAATATATTTTTATTTAAAAATATATTAAAATAATATTTATTTAATTTTTTTTAAATACTTTTCAATCATAAAAACAAACATAATTTATACCATAATATTTGCCATATATAAATAGTCAAATCTATCTGTTGATGTTTCCATTATTCAAAGAAAATTATCAAAAAACCGAAAACGGCCATAGTTGGGACACTAGTTAATTACATGTCCCAAAAAACATATTTATTTTAATATTTTCATCTCTATTTTTTCAATGAAGCAATTTCACGTCTTTTTTTTATATCTATCATTTATTTCCATCGTTAGACTCTAACTAATCACAATCTTGATCATAAGAAGTTTAATTTTTTATACTTTTATTAGTAATGGAGCTTAATATGTGAGCACCAATGGGTTAAATGTCTATTAGTCTACAGCTTGGACGGCAAAGTATATATCTAGCTAGTTAGGCATGTTAATTAAGGTCATTTTACAAAATAATAAACTAATTGTTCGTAGCACTAATATTTGTAGCTCAACTGATATTAATTAGCGAATGACTATTGTTAGAAAATATGTAATATTTAACGTATCTTAAATTTGATTATAGCCAATGTGTTGCTCAATGATGCAATAGGAGATTTTTGGGATGCACATCGATCGTAGTAATTATAGCCAATGTGTTGCTCAATGATGCAATATCCATCAATATCGGAAGAAGAAAAGACCTCAGACACCATCAGAAATTTAAGCTTAATCCAGAAACGAATTTCTTGAGCAATGATAGGAAGGATAACTAGTAGATCCACACAAACACTTCTCATGAGCTTTAATATTGTGTTTGATCAGTGTTTTTAAAAACAATATACACATAAATAATATAGAAACATGTTTGGATGTAGAGACGGAACAATGATATAAAATAAATATATTTCTGAAATAATTTTGAATTTTTTTTTTATAATAACCAATTTATTTATTAATGAAACAATACATAATAGTTATGAGAAATACAATGAATTTTAAAAAAAAAAACTAAAAAAAAAAGATTGTAAACAAATCTAATTATAATATATCAATAACATCAGAATCTAAACTTCATTCCTCACATGTTTTCTGCTTGTATCTGTCTAGAGATAAATGTCTTCAACACTGCAAATAAGATAAGTTTCTAGGTACAAAAAGTCTAATTCACTAATCTTTATCCAATAAAACAGACGATGAAGAATTAATCAAGTTAAAAACTGCATCCCAATCAAAAAGAATTTTGAAAGAAATCTCTATCATTCCAAAATAATAAAGACAAGAGAATAGATTTTTATTATATTCAATTTTTCAATCTCAAAACATTAACCAAATCCATTCAAAAGAAAAAGAAGAGAAGAAATCTTAATAAAAAGTAGAGAAGAAAAAGAAAAGAGTAGGGAGAATATTCAAGAAAGCAACTCCATCAATTAACACCATCAGGGATCATAAACAGTAGCTAAAAGTGTGTTTCTTCTACTCTTGAAACAAATAAAAGATGAGAGAAGGAAGCATACAAGAGTGATATTGATTCGGCTCGTCCTCAGCGAAGAACTGATGATGCAAATACAGAAGACGAGCCGGATCAATACCACGCCGTGTCTGCTTCTCCAAAAACATGCCCATTTCTTGATCTCTCTTCCATGGACACTACTTCACCTCAATGCTTGGATAATGGAGGTGCAACCTCCATATATATAGAAGAGGAGGAGGAGCTAGCTAGGAGCTACATTAATATTTAAGGGTTTTTGGGCTCCATATTGTACGGATGCCCCGGCGCCCCCTAGATTCAAAGATTTAAGGGATAAGGTAAATTAGGACTGTATATATAATTTACTATAAGCATGTTGGAACTATGTTATCAAGATCAAGATTTGGGAATCTCTCTCTCTCTCTCTCATGTTGTTTAGGAAAAGGACTTCCATAATGGATGATTTCTTTTAATTAATCTTGGCATGTGAAAAAGAAGGAAGAGAGAGTCATGTCGCATTTGTGTCTTAAATATGCAAATGTCATGGTTAATTTATTGTTGAACCAAACCTATATATAATAATTCCAAGCCAGCCAGCTATCTCCACATCCACCTATAATCCAGTACATATACATGTTCGAACGTGTTTGGGAATAAAATTGTTTTTTTAAAAAAAAATTTAATATTAGATTTGTTATTATATTCTTATAACACATAATTTAATGGGTTAATTTATTTGACTTTTTTTTTAATTATATTTTTTATAATTTCACTTTTAATATTTTGTTGATTGAAAATTATACTTTATAATTTATTTTGTCTATTTTCTGTTATGTTATTCTAGCTTTATGACTCAGGAATAGTATTTAACGAATTAACTCAAGTTAACTTGGGTTGTTTTTAGTATTTTTTTTTTTAAAAAAATCAATTTTATCATTCAATATTAAATCGGTTGGAAATTGAACTTTATAATCTATGTTTATTTTCTTCTTATGTGGATATCTTGGTCTCATTAGGGTTACATGTTTTGGTATTTTAACCCCGGTTAAATTGAGTTATTTTTTTTTTTATTTTCTTTCTAATAGGTTATATCATTCTCATAACTTGGGTCACGGGTCTTTCAACATTGGATTTTGTTCATTGAATTTTCCCTGTCTCATGACTCAGGTCGTGAGTTTAACGGGTTAACCTAGTTGATTTAATTTTTTTAATTGACTTTTTTTTAGTTTTATTATTTAATATTGTGTTTCAATGAGAATTATGTTTCATAATTTGTTTCAGTTTGTCTTTTATTAGGTTATCCCAGCCTCGTAACCCGAGAATAGTGTTTAATGGATTAATCTTAGTTGACTTGACTTATTTTTTGTGTTATTTTTTTAATTATATTTTTTATAAATTTCATCCTTCAATATTGGATCCGCAAGGTCAATTGAGAGTTAAGCTTCAGAATTTATTTTGATTTGTTTTTTGGGGGGTTATCTTAGTCTTATAATCAAAGTCGCGGATTTGATAAGTTAACCCAGAGTAAATTAGATTTTTATTTTATTTTTTTATGAGGTTATCTTGATTTCACTACTTGGATGATGAGTTTAGAGGTTATCATAGCACGCCTTATACTATGTAAACACCTATGTTTATATATATATATATATATATATATATATATATATATATATATATAAAAACAATAATGTGTGTCAAATTAAAAAACACATAAGCTTTTAATAAATAGTTAAGGAAATAAAACCTTACACCTGCACTTCATGATCAAATTATAAGATTTTTATTAGTTTGAATTTTATAAATTTTAGAGCCATTAGAGATTTATATGGTAATTAACTTTAGTTTATGTGAGAGTTAATGAAAAAAAAAAGATTTTTATTAGTTATTAGAAAACTATAATTTTAGTAACATTAATTGTATCAATATTTTGTTTACATAGTTTTCTTATTTCAAAGTTATTGATTAGTATACATACGCAAAAGAGATGTATATTATTAATATGTATCAATAACTTAATTCGGCCCCTTCAATATTTTATATCCTAGCTCTATCACTGCATATTTAGTCAATTCATATATTACTCGAAGGATAATATTTTTTCGGAAAAAATTTAATAGGACGCCTCGTACTTTGCAATTTGCATTTGAGTGAATCATCCCCAAATCTAAAAATGGAGGGAGAATCTAAGCCACCAAATCTAAAAATATCACAGAATCTTTTTTTTTTCCTTATAATGGAAATTCAATTTTTCCTTTTTTTTATAAATATTTTTAGTTTTTAGAGGGTGTTTAGAAGTGTGGTAATAATTATTTTTTAAAGTGTTTTTTATTCAAAAATATACCTAAATAATGTTTAGTTTTTAAAAATTATTTTTAACATCTTCACATTAAAATAATTTGAAAACATAGCAAAATATAATTTGCAGTAAAGAAAAAAAATAAAAATTTTAATTTTTTTAAAATATAAAAACAAAAAAAACGAGGTATTAATTAGTCAATTGATCAAATTTAAGAATGAAAACATATCATGGAAGGCTTCTAATCAAAGCATTCACGTAGCTTTCTTCCTATTTTGCTTTTTTCCCCCTTCAATTTCAGGATTCAATAAGAAAAATATGATTGTTCTATTTTAAAAAAATTAACATAAAATTGTTTCAATTGCATTTCCTTAATTTTTTTTATTTTTTTATATTTTTATATTATTTTAATATGTTAATCTCAAAAATAATTTTTTAAAAATAAATAAATATTACAAAAAATACTTTAAATTTAACTGCTACCATAATCCTAAATATACCTTGAAACAGTAAACAAATCCCTAGTTGCCTTTTCAATCACGTTTAGCACTGTCATTTGTCTAATCTTGGTTGATTACATAGTACTCTTTTTTATCAACTAATATATACTTATATCTTTCAACACTTTCTATGATTAATATAGAATATATGCTGGAAATCTATAACGACATATTTAGTACACCAAGACAGATCATGCCAGTTAGCTCATACCCATAAAAAAATTTAATATATATTTTCATTTTAACATTAATAAATTAAAATTATTAAAAAATATTTTTTAAAAACAAAAACTTACTCAATATATTCATGTGTATGTAGACCACAAATCACGCTTACACTTGGAAAACGAAACATAGTATTAAATATAAGAGATAAAACAAAAGTTGAGCTAGCAGCCATATGTTACCTTTTGCTATAATATTTGAAAATTGGAGAAAATAAATTAAAGGGTGATTGCTTAGCTTGATTTGTCGTTAATGGTGGAATTTAATCCCAATTTCAGAGGAGGAGAGATTCCTGCCACGGCCAAGATTGTCCTTTTCAACATGGATTTTAGGCCGCAGACACCAAGACTTGTAACCCACCCCTCTCCATAATTCATGAGATGCTTGACCAAGAAAAACCATTGGCTTGTTTTTATCTGGAAATGATGCAACTTTTCACGAGTCTAGACTTTGAAAATCTTGGCATTGCATGTACGAGAGGCAGATCCTTGAAAAGTCATCTACAATGAAAGACTATTATAATGTGTGGCTGCTAACTGCCTAGAAAATGTCAATAAATACTTGTTTGTTTAATAAAAAATAATATATTTTAAAAAAATAATTTTTTAATATTTAATAATATCATGAAAAATAAGTTAGAAAACACTTTCCAGTATTTACTGGTTATATCATGAAAAATAAGTTGAAAAATAACTTATTAATATATTTTTTTTAAATTTATTAAAATAATAAGGGACAAATCCTACAAATTTAAAAGTTGAATGGAAATAAAATTAAAAAAAAATTAATTTCATAAATTATCTCAAATAAAATAGATAACAATCAAAATAATAAAAATCAAATCTAACAGATAAATTTTTTTGAAAGATGATGAAATTAAAATAATATTAATTATAATTTCATAAATTATTTCAAATAAAATAAGTAAAAATCAAAAGAATGAGGAATAAATTTGATAAATAAAAAATTTTAATTAAAAAAATAATAAGAGAAAAAAATTACAACAATAATAATAAAAGACCCAAATTGATATAAAAATCAAATTTTAAGGGGTCAAATTATAAAAAAAAATATTCAAAACAAAATATATAGCAATCAAAAGTTAGAACACTAAATTTGTTATAATTAGTAAATAATATAATATTTATAAATTTTTCACAACTTCCGAAAAGTGTTTTCCGTTCAAAATAAAAGAAAAACATTTTCTTAGAAATTAAGTTAAATTTTTCTTTAACTGAAAAGTATTTTCTGTTAATTAATTTTTGTAATGGCAAATAAATAGTACTATAAATCACTTTCCTTCAAACAAAAGGCCTACTGTAGAAAGGGGTATTTGGTAGTTTGGTGCGATTATTTTTTAAGATTTTTTTTATTTAAAAATATATTAAAATAATATATTTTTTATATTTTTTAATAAAATAATTAAAAAAACATTAAAAAAATTTAAATTCTTTTTTTAAAAATTTTAACCAATCTTGTTAGACCGCAATGCCGAACCAAGCAAAATATTAATTAATGATTTTAGCTACGAGTATGTATATCCCTCTGTTTGCTAATTCTGTTGTTGGTATTTGAAATTAGATTAAATAAATGGCACGAATAAATCTATGATAAGTTTGATTTTTATTTTATTAGAGTCAAATCGTGAAAAAGGGGAAAAAAACTATAAAATGTTTAAGATTGGTATATAACACTTAAAACTCAAATCAAAATATTCTTATAAATGCTGCTAAATAAAATTAAAAAAAAAAAACGATTAATCTTATTCTCTCTTCGACTAGCCACACTACCCATCACAACCACTAGCCTTTCATTTTAACTCTATCTTCTCACCATCGTCGACCGAACCCACTTGAACTAACCCTAATCTCAGAAACCACATTCTACTCGCCCATCCCTGAGCAGTCTTGCAGCCAGCCGCCCCACCGCTTTCAACCTCCTCTTCCCTTTATCAACCACCACCCAGCATAGACCATGGTATAACAACCTTCTCCAGTACTACACTAGCCCAACAACCCTCTTCTCTCTTCCACCACTCCAGCGAACCTAACACCTCCACACCCCCACCACACAAACTAGCTAGCATCACCACGCCAGCCTAGTGCACCACTAAAACTGGCCACCACAACCCACCATCCACCAACTCTAAATATTGAACCATTAGTCACCAGACCTGACCTGTGCACCACACTACACCACCCAAACCAACATCCATTATCTCCCTTGGTAGAAAAACAACCACCTTACTTCCTTACAACCCTAACCAATTGCCCCAACAGATGCCGCCAATAACCACCGTAACCCTTCGTCCAAATCTTCCGGAAACCATAGCCACAAACCACTAGCTCCGTCCTCTATTTTTTCCACCAAAAACAACATGGAACCGGAGTTATAATGAGCAAGTCAATTAGGGTTTCATCATACACGGCAACACGTCACTACCAAAAGAGAAGATTTTAACAAAAAATCGAGTCGACAAGATGTGTTTGTTGTCTAGGCAAGTCAGATTTGATCGATTTGTGGTTGATTTCTCTTCTCTACCAAATCGATCCATAAAAAGAAAATAAAAGGAGATAAAAAAAAGAAAAGAAAAGAGAAGACGAGAACATAAAATGACTTATCATTAGGGGGTGATCTTATATTCATGGACATTTTAGTTTTTTTTTTTTTTAATCAAAATCTGAAGCTGGCTCTGGTATGCAAAGTATAATTTTTTATATATCAAATGGAAAGTATAAATCTTCAAGATTTCTTTTAAGGTTTTACTATGTTGTAAATTCTTCTCAAATCCAATCTTCAAATCTCTCAATATAACATAAAAACGATCGTCAAATAACACATTTGAAAGAAAGCAAAATTAATGAAAGAGTTGCATGTTGAATTCCTTGAATGATCTTTTTCTTCTATCATTGGGCATATGCTCCAACAATCTCTCGTGTTGGCAAGAGATTCTCAGCCATCAGGCAACATGCTTGGCCTAGGAGAAAGGGATTCCTGATGAGTTACTACAGAAGTTAAAGATTCTAAGGAACAATTGACCTTATGGAAAAATAAGGTTGTCTTCATAGATACACGCACTTGCAAAAAACTACCATCTGCTGTTTGTTTCTGGAACTACCGGGGCACCAAGCATAAGAGTGGCCCAACAAGAAAAATAGGCTTTCAAAGCCCAGTCCTCTCAAGTTAAAATGGGCCTCTCTCTTCTACATACGAATAACAAAAGCAAACCAGTCACTCTGCTTCTTCAAGAGTTCAAGTGTACCGACAGAAACGTCTCCTGAAGAATCAACCATCTGCCGTTTGTTCCTCCGTCCGGTCAGACAGAAACGGTGTCATATATCATCATCAATGGCGGAAGTCGAAGTGCTTTACGAGACGCGTCTTCACATCTCCAGACCTTATACTTCCAATTACCCTCCTCTCCTACACTCCAACAAGGTCTGTCTCGATCGATCTCTCTAATTTCTTCATCTTAATCAAAATTAACAGATTAATCACTGTTTTCTGTGAATGATTCAGGTCAATCAAGGCGGTTTCTTGTCCATAATCAAAGAGAAATGGAGTGATTATAGGAATTATAATTCAAAATCATCAACAGAAGTTAGGAAAAATCTATCGCTGTTTATATCTCCACGAGGTGATTACGTTGCTGTAGCTAGTGCTAATCAAATCACGATTTTGTCCAAAGAGAATGATTATCAGCAACCGCACGGAACCTTCACTTGTAAGGCATTTAATTTTAATTTTACAAGCTTAAATATTAAATTATGCAGTTAATCAGTACAAAATTTTATTTTTTATTTTTTATTTTTTTATTTTATTTTGGATTTTTTGATAGGTAGAGGTGGTGGTGTGTTCACGAGCGGGGTGTGGTCTGAATTTCATGGTGTCTTAGGAGTAGTAGATGATAGTGATACGGTTTATTTGATCAAAGTGAATGGGGAAGAGATTATGAGAATTAGTAAGCGGCAGTTGAGAGCAAGTTCGTCGATAGTAGGATTGATTCCGCAGGATGCTGATGATAATGATGCGCAGCGGTCTTGTTTGTAAGTGTTGCTGGATTTGCATCGTATGTTAATAACGTGTTAAGTTATGTGATTTTGATGGATGATTAATTGGTTGAAAAAGTTTTCCAGGTGTAGATTTGTTGTTATTACAGCAGATGGATGTCTTCAGTTGATTGAGATGAGTAAGGAGCCAAGTGCTTCTGTTTTAAATCGGGGGTTGAAGTCGCTGGGGAAGTTTCCAAAGGATGTTTTCTGCTCTGACTATAGTTCGGAATGTTCCTTGCTTGTTGTTGTTGGTAGTGCAGTTGGTATCTTGCAATCGTCTGTTGAAAATTCTGCTGGTATGTTTTAGTGCTTTTTATTTTTGTTGTGGTAGTCAAATGAAAGTTTGAATTTGTTGAGGGGTTTATGTAGTTGATATAATATGATTCGATTTATGTACATTTGACATGTAATTTGGAGGTGGACGTGAAAATGCTAGGATTTTCTTTTCTTTTTTTTGAGTTATATGGGAATAATTTTGAATATCAAGTTGTATTGTTTTTCTAACCTTCAAATGACGGGATGCTTATCAACAATTTTAGTCTTTTATAATTTTTCATCAAATCACACTGAGTTTGAATTTCCAACTACTTTCTATATATGCAAGTACTAAAGCCTGTTCTTGTTTGTAGCCTGACTTGCATTTCTCAATGAAAGATCAAATGTTTGAGTCCTGCTAAGCGTATTTGGACTTTAACTCTCAGATTTGAATCCTTGTGTCTATCCCACACAGGACAACTCACACAGGATTTATGGAGTTTCTTCATTTTTTCCTAAACTCTTTGGAGCATACTTTGAAAAAAAAGAATTACAAAAATAATAATACCCTAATTGACATTTTGGCCCATGAATTTGTAATGCAACTCGCCGTGTAGATGGTGAAATCATATATGTTAAATACCCACCCCAGGCAGCTTGGAAAAGCATTTTTTTTACCTTTATTTCTTTCTTTTTTTTAAATTACATTAGACAGTTTTGGAATTTTATATTCTATTTGTTTTTTCCAGGATCTTGTCTTCTTTCTCTTTGGTGTAGAAGTCGAAACTTAGATTTGGAACCATTGATTTCTATTCAATTTGAAGGCTTGTATTCCAAATCAAAAGATGCCGCACTATCATGTCCAAAGGTGCTAATTTCACCACAAGGTAAGTTTGTTGCCACTTTAGATATAACAGGACGCTTGCACATTTTCAAGATGGATAAAGAAAGTCGATCACTTGTGAGTTTTGCTTGTGAAGAGCAATTACGTTCACAAGGAACCAGTAACATAACAAATGGACAGAATGAACTTTTAAATGATATTGTGGATTTTACTTGGTGGTCTGACCGCATCATGACTCTTGCAAAACGTGGAGGCATTTTGGCCATGCTTGATATTGTTACTGGCTTAAAGTTTCAAGAGCACAACCATCTATATTCAATGCTTGTTCTGGATAGGATACAGCAGTTTCAAGGCCGCATATTTGTTTTAGATAGCAAAGTTCCAAGTAAACCTCATAGAGAGTCAGGTAATGTGTACAATGTAGAGCGGGTCACAGGTGGCAGAAGTGATCAACTTGATGTTTCCCAGTTGCACTGGAGCTTGATCTCACTGTCAAAGAGATCTGTTCCTGAAATGTATAATATCTTAATTAGTAACTGTAAATATCAAGCTGCCTTGGACTTTGCCAATCATCATGGCTTGGACAGAGATGAAGTTTTAAAAACTCAGTGGTTGCACTCTAGCCAAGGAAAAGATGGTATTAACATGTTTTTGTCCAATATCAAGGATCGCAGTTTTGTGCTTTCTGAATGTGTTGATAAGGTTGGACCAACAGAAGATGCGGTAAAAGCTCTACTGTCATATGGGCTGCAAGTGACTGATCAGTTCTGTTTTTCGGAATCAGAAGCTGATGAAGGGAGCCAGATCTGGGATTTTCGTATGGCTAGACTTCAGCTGTTACAATTCAGGGACAGGCTAGAGACCTATATGGGAATAAACATGGGCAGGTATTGTGTTATTTGGGAACTCAATCCCCTCTCTCTCATGGCTTACGGGTATTTATCAGAAATACAATGCTTCATCAGGATCTGGACAACCATTTTTGATGTATTTTATGAACTTTTACTTGAGAAACAGGCTGAATTCCTTGATGCATTTGCATACTATGCAAGTTCATATAGATTTTTGTAGGAAAAAAAAAGACCCGCTATTCTTTCTATGGATACTGAAGCTGTTTATATCAACTACATGCAGAAAAATCTCATGCAAATTTCTCCATTAAGTCCCACTTTCATATTGTGATTTAATTTGGATCATTGAAGATGCTGCACCCACATAAATGATTTGATTCTTGATACATATTTTCAGGTTTCTTAATTCATTTTCCTTCACATGCGAAAAAGCTTTAGCATAAAGATTTTATGATGCTATGCTTATAATTATTCTGCTGTTGTTATTGATATCATTGCTGGAAATTCTTATGCTATTAAAGAAACATAGCATAAAATATTCCTGGATTGTGTAATGACTTTATAATGCTGTGGTTATTATTATACTGCTGTTGTTGTTGCTGTCATTGCTGGAAAATTCTTATGAGATTAAAGAAATATAGCATAAATATACCTGAATTTACTATCAGATTATTAGTTGTATTGACTGATAGTGTATTGACATAGTCTTTGTTCAGGTTTTCTGTGCAGGAATATCGCAAATTTCGTATTATACCTGTTGGTGAAGCTGCCATAACACTTGCTGAAAGTGGGAAAATTGGGGCCCTAAACCTCCTCTTCAAGCGTCATCCTTATTCACTATCTCCTTCATTGTTGAAAATATTAGCTGCTATTCCTGAAACTGTTCCTCTTCAAACCTATGGGCAGCTTCTTCCTGGGAGATCTCCTCCCCCGAGAATTGCTCTTAGGGAAGAAGATTGGGTAGAATGTGAGGAAATGGTTAACTTTATCAATAGGCTACCAGAGAATCATGAGATTGGTACCCAGATCCAAACTGAGCCCATTGTCAAGCGGTGCTTTGGTTATCTTTGGCCGTCATCTAGTGAACTCTTTGAGTGGTACAAGAACAGAGCTAGAGATATTGATAGCTTTAGTGGCCAGCTTGACAACTGCATCGACTTGATTGATTTGGCTTGCCGCAAAGGCATCTATGAGTTACAGAAGTTTCATGAGGATATTTTATTGTTGCATCAGCTAATTTATTCTGATGAAAATGATGTTGACGTATGTTCTAATTTGAGTCTAATCTCCTGGGAACAGTTATCTGATTACGAAAAATTCAGAATGATGCTTAAGGGAGTGAAAGAGGAAAATGTGGTAAAGAGGTTGCATGATAAGGCTATTCCATTCATGAGAAATAGGTTTCACAACATGACCCATTTTACTCAAGATCAGGATACAGATTGCCATTTTCCTTCGGTTCATGAAAATGATTCATTTCTGGTAAAATGGTTGAAGGAAATTGCATTGGAGAATAAACTAGACACATGCTTGATGGTTATTGAGGAAGGATGCAGGGAATTGCATGTGAATGGTTTCTTCAAGGATGAGATTGAGGCTGTAGATTGTGCTTTGCAGTGCATTTATTTGTGCACTGTTACAGATAGATGGAGTATAATGGCTGACTTATTGTCAAAACTCCCACAGAAGCAAGGTACATTCTGTGTAGTGCAGATTTGATTGAAAAAATAATAATTAGGTTTTATTGGTTGCTATTTCGTTTATAAATTTCTAAATAATATAGGTCTCAACACACGTGTGCACACATCTTGTGCACTTAGAGAGGGATTTGGTGGGGGTGGGGGTGTTTCATTTTGTAAAAAAGAATGAAGTTGGAGTCAACATGTATTCACTGTAGCTAGTGAGAGATCTCATGGTACAGAAAATAGTTTCTGCATTTAAATAAGCTCATGGCAGAGCTGATTCTTATTAGCCCAGAGATGCCAGTTATGAGACTTCAAACTTGAAATAGGAATTGTCAAAGAAGATAAGATCATTCCAATTAAGCTCTGCTCTCAAGTTTGATTTGCTTTTAAAATCTGAAGTTTCGGTGACATGAGTTTTCTTAATTGATTTTCCTGAATCTGGAACTTTACCCTTTTTTTAAGTTGTTCTTGTATAATCAAGAGTCTTGGCTTTAACGACTATCTATATTCTACTGAAGACTGAAACGTATAGAAATATCAGGATACATGAACACAAAGCATATGTACTTTGTGTGCATTTTTGTTATCAATATTCTTTGGTTATCATTGGTATTGGAATTGTTGATGATTAATAGTATTTCACCTTAACAGATGTCGGTATTTCTATTGAGCACCTCGAGAAACGACTGAAGCTTGCTGAAGGTCATATTGAAGCAGGGAGGCTTCTGGCACTGTACCAGGTTTGTCTTTTGTTTTATATGGCCCATGCTTCTTTTGATTAGGAAATTCATTACAACTGTCAAATAAATGAATCGTTAGATATATGCTTCTATTCAGGAATCTTCACTTTCTAGCATACTCTTTACTTCTTTGTTTCAGGTTCCAAAGCCAATGAATTTCTTCCTTGAGGCTCATGCAGATGAAAAAGGTGTTAAACAGATTCTTCGTCTTATACTGTCAAAATTTGTTCGCAGACAGCCAGGTCGATCAGATAATGATTGGGCAAACATGTGGCATGATGTGCAATGCTTGCGAGAGAAGGCTTTTCCTTTCCTTGACCCAGAGTATATGCTAGTGGAATTCTGCAGAGGACTGCTGAAAGCTGGGAAATTTTCACTTGCTAGAAATTATCTGAAAGGTACAAGTTCAGTAGCTTTGGCATCAGAGAAAGCAGAAAATCTTGTTATTCAAGCTGCACGGGAGTACTTTTTCTCAGCTTCAAGTTTGTCTTGCTCTGAAGTAAGCACTCGTGCATGTTAAGCTCTGTTATGGCTTTGGATACCTGGCAGTAATTTGATATGTTCATCTCTTTAAATATCCATTAAATATCTGCATGTTCTGAATTTGAATATGGGTTTTAGTATGCCATGCTTTGTATCACTAGGAATTGTTCTGAAGGCACTCTTGTAGTTTAAAACTCTTAATTAGATATTTTTGGAATCGTGAAACTCTTTTGGTTTATATTTCATTATATGTCATCAAATGCATTTTCTACCTTTTAACTTGTTATGGTTATATTTTTGGAGTACCTATGCCATGATGCTAAAGTCTAAATCCATCAAAGAGAAGGAACTATGGGTCAAAGTCGTGTGCCATTCATGTTCCTCCAATTATCTTTTGGAAAAATAAAAAATACCAGCAATTCCAGCCGCAAAGCTCAATCATGACCAGCATAATCTCCACCAACATACCTGCACTGCAACAATCCAATTACCACAACCAGTAATCCTAACTGTCACAATTTCTCCAGAACCAATGCTACAGAATCCACTCCATTGCTGTATCACAACCTAAAGGACTGTCCACAGACCTGTCATCTCCACCACAAATCCAACTCAAATTGCAGTGACAGGCCCCCAACCAACAATCGAAACCATCACAGTGTCACACAATACATCCCACCATAATTACAACAAACCTGTTTCAAACCCATCCTTATGTGACCAAATATTTATATCAAATCCTTGTATTTCAAATAGACACATCATTAATAAAATATTCACGAAAACTTTAATTCCTCATAAGTTTTGTGCATATGAAAAAATCTTCTTTCCAGGCGGATGACTATAACCTTATTTGGCCAGCTTCTAAGTTTTGAAAAAGAAAGTGTGAGACCCTACAAATGTTTGACTCAAAACAGGGTCTGGTCTATCTTGTAATGGGTGATTTTATTTTCTGGTACTTGAGTTCCATTTGCCTTTTGAGGCATATGGGCTATGTGAATTAGAACGGCGGAGGATCACTTGTCTCTAGTCATGAGAGGAATCAAAGAGGAATTGTTGGCAGTCTATAGAGAAGTTGCTGGAGACAGAGCTAGAACAGTTATGTCTTTAGACAGTGTTATTGAACATTAGAAGTTTTATACATTTTTTCCACTTTAAAAGAAACATCTAATAGTTGAAATATTGTCTTTTTCATGTTTTGGCTGTTTTCCTGTATAAATTGATTGATTTTGCTGTTGCAACTTGTTTCAGATCTGGAAGGCTAAGGAATGCCTTAATTTATTTCCAAGTAGCAGAAATGTTCAGACAGAGGCTGATTTAATTGATGCTCTCACTGTTAAACTTCCTTACCTTGGAGTGACTCTACTTCCTTTGCAATTTAGGCAAATAAAGGATCCTATAGAGATCATCAAAATGGCAATCACTAGCCAAGCTGGAGCTTATCTACATGTTGATGAACTCATTGAGGTTGCCAAACTTCTCGGGTTGAACTCTTCAGAAGATTTATCTACTGTTCAGGAAGCTATTGCTAGAGAAGCTGCAGTGGCAGGTGATCTACAATTGGCATTTGATCTCTGTCTTGTTCTGACCAAGAAAGGGCATGGTCATGTTTGGGATCTATGTGCTGCGATAGCCAGGGGTCCTGCCCTTGAAAATATTGATATAGGCTCTCGAAAGCATTTACTAGGTTTTGCTTTGAGTCATTGTGATGAGGAATCTATTGGTGAGTTGCTTCATGCGTGGAAAGATCTTGACATGCAAGGCCAGTGTGAGACATTGTCAATCTTGACTGGGACAAGTCCTTCAAGCTTCTCAGATCAAGGTTCCTCTATAACATCACCCCCAGCCTATGAAGAAACAATTGATCTTAAGGATTACTCTGAACTGGACGGAGGAGCAAGCAGTGGAGATCAAGAAGTTTGTTTCAGTAACATTAAAAACACACTTTCTTATGTTACTAAAAACTGTCGTGTGAATAGTGGAACCGATCTGGAATCTTTTTTGTGGGAAAATGGAAAACTTGTATCCTTTGCCACTATTCAACTTCCATGGTTGCTTGAATTGAGTAAGAAAGCAGATAATGGTAAGAAATTTTCAACCTTTATTCCTGGTAAGCATTACGTTAGCATAAAAACACAGGCTGTGGTAACTATCCTGTCCTGGCTGGCAAAAAATGATTATGCTCCCAGAGATGATGTTATCGCCTCACTGGCAAAATCAATCATAGAACCACCTGTTACAGTAGAGGAGGATATAATGGGGTGCTCTATCTTATTGAATCTCGTGGATGCCTTTAGTGGAGTAGAAATAATAGAAGAGCAGCTAAGGATACGGAAGAATTACCAAGAAATTTGTAGCATCATGAATGTGGGAATGACATACAGTTCATTGCATAACTCTGGAGTTGAGTGCAAGGGTCCGGCGCAGAGGAGAGAGCTGCTGCTGAGGAAGTTTAAAGAGAAGCACAAACCACCTAGTTCAGGTGATTGTCCATAGTTGGTTATTTATCATAAAAAATCTACCCAGCATACACTTTCGCTGTAATTCTATTTTATACCACTTAATGTTCTTTCCAGAGCAATGAAGGTAATTCTGTCTATTGTTTTACCTGTTGAATGCAGATGACATGACCAAAATTGATGTACAGTCCACGTTCTGGGGGGAATGGAAGTTTAAATTGGAAGAAAAAAAACGTGTAGCTGAACAGTCTAGAGTGTTGGAGAAAATCATTCCTGGAGTTGAAACTGGGCGTTTTCTGTCTGGTGACCTTGACTACATTAAGAGTACTATTTTCTCCTTGATTGAATCAGTAAAGTTCGAAAAGAAGCACATTATAAAGGATGTGTTAAGATTGGTCGATGCCTATGGCTTAAATCACACTGAGGTATGTTGGTGTATCTGTTTTTATCTTTGAATGCATGGAGGACAACCAACTGATCTTTTGACTTGTTATATAATATATTTTCTCTGTTCTTCAGGTGCTACTAAGGTATCTTAGTTCTATCCTTGTTTCTGAGGTTTGGACTGATGATGATGATGTTAAGGCTGAAATTTCAGAGGTCAAAGGAGAAATAATTAGCTTTGGTTCTGAAACCATCAAAACTATTTCCTTGGTTGTATACCCTACAATTGATGGGTGCAACAAGCAACGCCTTGCTTATATATATGGCCTCCTCTCTGACTGCTACTTGCGGCTGGGAGAATCCAAAGAACCATCGTCAACAGCACATCCAAATTCACCAAATTTGTCTGCTCTTGATGTAGCTCGTTTGTACAAGGTCTTTGAGCAAGAATGTCAAAGAGTTTCTTTTATAAAGAACTTAGACTTCAAGAATGTTGCTGGATTAGATGGTTTGAATTTGCAGTCTTTCAAAAATGAAGTCTTTTCACATGTTAATGAATCTAGCTTGGAAGCCTTGGCAAAAATGGTACAAACATTGGCCAGTATCTATGCTGATTCACTGCCTGAAGGTCTCATAGTGTGGCAAGATGTCTACAAACATTACACAATGAGTTTATTGACTACTTTGGAAAGTAGAGTTAGAAAAGAGTGTGATGTTCAAAATGCTGAAAGATTTCAGGAATTTATGAGTCAGCTGGAGCAAACCTATGATTTTTGCAGAACATATATGAGGCTTTTGTCACCTTCAGATTCTTTAGATATTATGAAGCGATACTTCACAGTGATTATACCCCTGCACAGTTCTCATGAGATTATACCTGATAACTCAACATGGCAGGATTGCGTCATCGTTCTTTTGAACTTCTGGCTTAAATTGACAGAAGAAATGCGGGAAATAGCATTAGATGAGAGTTCAGTAGGAACACTGAGGTTTGATCCAGAGTTCTTATCAAGTTGCCTGAAGGTTTTTATGAGGATGGTGATGGAGGACAGTGTTTCACCAAGTCAGGCCTGGGGCACTGTAATTGGTTATGCAAGTTCTGGTTTAATTGGAGATTTTTCTGTTGAGATACCAATTTTCTGCAGAGCTATGTTATATTCTGGATGCGGGTTTGGAGCCATTTCAGAAGTATTCTTGGAATCAATGTCAATCTGCGCCATCAGTTCAGCTTCAACTGCTAAGAATGAATCCCTGGATCTTCCTCATCTCTATGTAAATATGTTGGAGCTGATTCTAAGAAACTTGGTTGGTGGATCCCATGAACACCAGAATCTGTATCATTTGTTATCATCTCTGAGTAAGTTGGAAGGTCAAATAGAGGATTTGCAAAGAGTCAGGCATGTAGTTTGGGAAAGAATGGCCCAATTCTCTGATAATTTGGAGCTCCCAAGCCATGTTCGAGTATATGTTCTAGAGATTATGCAGTTCATCACAGGTAGAAGCATTAAGGGTTTCTCCACAGAGCTAAATTCTAGTCTTTTACCATGGGAAGGATGGGATGGGTTGCTCTCTACTGGTAAAAAGAGCAACCCTTCTGCAAATCAGGGGTCACCTGATCATACAGATAATTCTAGCAGGTTTACAAGTACACTGGTTGCCCTCAGATCATCTCAGCTCACATCAGCCATATCCCCAAGTATAGCAATTACCCCTGATGATCTCTTTAATGTTGAGACTGCGGTCTCTTGCTTCTTGAAATTGTGTGAATCTTCCAGTACAGAGCCTCATTTTGATGCTTTGATAGGCATTTTAGAAGAGTGGGAAGGGTTTTTTGTAACTGCAAAAGATGAGGTAGATACCACAGAAGCAACAGAAACAGGAAATGACTGGAATAATGATGACTGGGATGAAGGATGGGAGAGCTTTCAGGAAGTAGAAGCTCTGGAGAAAGAGAAGCCAGAGAATTCCAATCACGTTCATCCTTTACATGTTTGTTGGATGGAAATTTTCAAAAAGCTTATCACGCTGTCCAAGTTTAAGGATGTGCTAAGACTGATTGACTGTTCCCTATCAAAATCTTATGGAATATTGCTTGATGAAGATGATGCGAGGAGCTTGAGTCACACTGTGCTTGAGAAAGATTCCTTTATGGCTCTAAAAATGGTGCTTCTTCTGCCTTATGAAGCAATACAGTTGCAGTGTTTGGATGTAGTTGAAGACAAGCTGAAACAAGGAGGGATCTCAGGCTTGCTTGGCAGGGACCATGAGATCTTAATGCTCGTGTTATCTTCTGGGGTTCTATCAAATATAATCACCAAACCCTCATATGGCACCACTTTCTCGTATCTCTGCTATGTGGTTGGGAATTTCTCGCGGCATAGTCAGGAAGCCCAGTTATCAACAATCACAAACAAGGGAGCAAATCAACGTGTAAACATAGAGAAAGATGTGTTGTTACTTTTCATAAGAATCATGTTCCCCTGCTTCATATCAGAGCTTGTGAAGACAGATCAGCAGATCCTAGCTGGATTTCTCATTACAAAATTTATGCACACAAATCCTTCTTTCAGTCTCATTAACACCACAGAGTCTAGTCTTAGTAGGTACTTGGAGAGGCAGCTCCATGCACTACAGCAAGGTGACAACTTTTCCCTCGAGGAGATAAGTTCCTGTGAAATGTTCAGGAATACAGTCTCCAGACTGATGATCAAGTTGGGAGATTCGATTCGATCAGCATTGCCATTGCTTTCTAGTAATGCCAGATGAACTAATCTTATAAACCTTCTTTTTTTGGCCCCTGAAGGAGAGGGGGTCCGGGTGGAGAGGGTCTTATTTTAAGAAACCCATTTAGACCACTCACAGATGTATGTATTGTTGCTTCCCAGTTCCAAACGCCGGACATCAAATAGGAAAGAGGACTGGCAGGTCTCGATAAGAAGCAAGGGTTAGCTTGGTTCTCCAGCACACTGGCTCCCCGTTTCCGACTCCATACCTTTCTCGGTAAGAATTTGTTTTTAGCAATTTTGCCTTGATTCACTTAAGAACAGTTTTTACTGTGTTTCAAACTTGTAGTATATCAATCCCTTTTCTTATTCGTTCCTATGTAGGTTATATGGTTTTCTTCTTGGTTTTTAAGTAGGTATACATGTATTCATAAGAATTTTGCTTCGACTGCTTTCTGTATACAGAGTGTGCCTAAACCATCGAATGAGTTGCTATATCATCCTTGCATCTGTCTTTTGGTTTTGAAATGCTGATTGAAAAATTTAGACACATTTTCATTTATATTAAGAGCCATTTCTTGAGAAATTTCTTGCAATTGGGCATTCCAGTTGATGATAAAATCCTTGGATACTGTAATCTAAGGAGTTTGCTCATGACAAACTGACGTCATATTGATGATATTTTTGTTATAAATATCCCATTAATCAAGTCAATTAATTCTGTGTGACACTGCCCTTGAAAATGAATTCTCAATTTATTTTTTGATATGAGATTTTAGATGGTTTTAACATCGTAGTAAAATCATAAAAAACACTAAAATCAATCATTATGATTAAAATCATTTTAAAAACACCCCTCAGCATTGAAGCCCCCTGGACCTTCCTCTAAATAAAACGCCCATTACCTTCAATTATTAGATTAATATCAATTTAATTTTTATTGCTACTCGAATTAGGGTGCAAAGCACGTATTTTGAGCCCGGCGGCTTCCTAACTGTAAATTTAATATTGTAAATGCGGATGTTTTTTATTTAAAAATATATTAATATAATTTTTTTTATTTTTTAAAAATTATTTTTGTTATTGGTGTATTAAAATGATCAAAAAACACTAAAAAAATTTTAATTTAAAATAAATAAAAAAAATATTTAATTTTTTTTAAAAAATCCTGAGCCTGGGCATGTTTGGCGTTGGGGATAAGTGCTTCACACACTATTTCGGCAAGTTTTATACTAATTGCATCCAATAAAAGGACTCAATTGCAAATTTCAAATTGTCTGAGAGTAAAATTCAAGTTTATTTTCTCGTTAGCTTAGCCTTCAACAAAAATAAATAAAGCAAGATGAAAATGATGGGCAAACCAAACGGACCTTGGCAACACGCTTTTATTCGAACCTTCTTCCCTCCACGTTTCACTTCTTAACGCCACGTCATAAAAAAAGTCAAAGCCCTAACTTAACGTCTCCTTCGCCTAAACCCATCATCCATCACAGCGAACAGTCCCTTCTCTGCTTCAAAAAACCAATCAAACGTCTATAAAATGGCCACGTCATCTCTCCCCTTCTCAACTTCTCTCCGTACATTCCCGTTTTCAGCTTCATCCGGTCAGCAACATCATCATCGTTAATGGACGCTACTAATAACAAGGTGGTAGAGGTGTGTTTGATACGGAGGAGGAACTGTCAGTGTCTCTTGCGAAATACACAGCAGGTTTATCGGACAAGTTTGCCAAAGAAAGAGGGTCTTTCACTGTCGTTTTGCCAGGTGTTTCTCTCGTCAAGTCTCTCAGGTACCTCGTATTTTTCACTGTCAAGTTTGATCCTTTTTAGTTTTTTTTTTTTTGGATTGGTAAAGATGGGTTTGTGTTTTTTTTTTTTGTTGTGGGGTTCAGGAAATTAGTGGAACCGCCTTAAGTGGGTTCGATAGATTGGTCGAAATGGCATGTCTTTTGGGTGGATGAGAGACTTGTTCCTAAAGATCATCCTGACAGTAACGATAAACTTGCTTTTGATGGTTTTCTGTCCATGGTAAGAACAATACGTATTACATTTGTTATTTATTGTCTGTTTGATTGTAGAATCTTATACTATATTTCCTTCATGTTACATTCAAGTTATTGTTTTAGGTAGCTGTTAATGTCGTTCGGGCTCTGTTTTTTGCCTGATAGGGAAAAGAAAATTGAAATTCACTTCAGTTCATAAAAAATTCAAGGCAAATGTATCTGTGGAACTAAGGAGAGTGCTTAATGAATGGACTTTTAAAGAAAATTATGGATTCTGTTTGTAATACTCTAAATTTTTAAGTTTTTGTAATTTGTAGAAGGTAATAATTTGATATATGACAAAAATGCTTACATCTAGAGTATGGCTTAGTTGGAGTATGGATCTTGTTCAACTGTTTGATGATGAATTTTTTAGTCACTGTAATGTTCATGTTTCTAAGGGTTTTTAGTCAACTGTGTTTATACACGGTTTCTTTTCTTGTGCCTGTGTGAGAACTGGAAGTTTTTCTCTGAATTGAAAGAGTGATAATCTATTGTAGGCAATCGTATAGCAATATATTTAATGTACAGAGAAATATGTTTGTGATTTAGGACAAAGTGAGCTTGAATCTTTTCTTTCATGGACAATCAATTTTTAATGCTTAATTATATCATTATTTGAGGAAATAAACCTTTTCGTTTTTCCCCATAATTTTTTTGGCAGGTACCAATCCTTCCAGGTAATGCTTATGCCATAAACGATGCTCTGTCTGCAGAGGGTGCAGCTGATGACTGTGAGACCTGTCTCAAACATTTGGTTCATACTGGTGTGATAGAGAAATCTCCAGTGAGTGGGTTCCCAAAGTTTGATGTAATGCCTTATCAGCATGGGTCCAGATGGGCATGTAGCTTCTCTTTTCCCCGGGCATCCGCTCCTCAAAGAAAATCAGAAATGGGTTACTCACATCACAGACTCTCCAAAAGAGAATTACCTTTACTTTCCCTGTGATCAATACATCTTCATATATAGCACTTGTGGTGTGTGGTGCGTGGTGCTGGTAAAGCTGATGTGGTGCAATCAGCAGTGGGAAATGGTAAGAATTCTGAAATGTTGCCTGTACAAACGGTTTCACCTGAAGGGGAGTTTAGGTGGTTTTTTGGACAAAGATGCTGCTTGAAAGCTGTAGCCGTGCAATGTCTTAGCTGATGATTTCATCCAAGCCAAGCATATAGCATATACTACACAGTACACAGGTAGCGGGTTAGTTTTCTCTCGTGTGATTGATCACCAATGGATGTGCTCATCGGTGTTGTCATCTCAGTGATGGGTGCGGATTGGCAAGGTTTTCCACCTCAAGGCCGCCGAAAGGATATGAATGAAGAATAGTTTGGCATTTTCACGTGGTTACTTGGAGTATGAATGAAGGATAGCTTGACTTTCCTGCTTTTTTGTCCTATTTTCTGCTCGGCTCTACATTGTCCCCTAATTAATCGAAGACTACTATGCTACCATGTTACTGTGGTATGGTAGTACCGAGGAGCACTGAGATATACTTGTGATCTGGGGTCGGATGGTTTCGTTGTCTGTTGAAGGTTCTGAGGAAACAGGAATGTGCCTTCAGAATACAGAAAGTGGCCTCCAAGTCCTGATCAACAACCATTGAACGTTCTCTTTCTAATAGTTAGATGATGTAAGAATTACTGGTGACCATAATTGTTACCAGAAACTAGTTTATCAGCTGTGTTTTTGAGTTAGCTTCATGTAATTTAGCATGGATAATCCATCTTAATCATAATACTAAGTCTATCCAGCTGCTTAATTATCACACGAAAGCAATTGATGAATTAGGAGCATGTTGTTTTGATCAATTTTTCCAGGTATGGTAGAATTGAATGGAAGATTATGCGGGAGAGGGTGAAAAAGGAAGTAATGTTGGTGGGAGCAAATGATTTGCATGTGGGCAGGGTGCAGAGAGCATTTATCTCATCAGAAGTACTCTTTTTTGTATCAAATGACAAATGACAAAAGAGAAAGCAGTGATTGACAGAAAAGCAAAACAGCAGTAGGTTACGTCTATACATATATATACGGAGCAGGAATAATATATTGAATAGTCATTTTACCTGTGCTACGCCGTGAGTTCTTGCAGATTGTTTTATTACGCTTTTTAATATATAAAAAATTAAAGTAACTAAATAAATTAATAATTATGTAAATAAATAAATAAATAAAATCATTGTTAAAAACCAAAAGATAAATTGAAAAAATTAATATATATATATATATAATTATATAAAATAAAATATTCTTTTGATTGTATTCACTAAATTTATTTATTTATTTATATCAATAAAAAATAAATTTATATCTTAAAAAACTCATGCCCTAAAAAATAAATATAAATAAAAGTGACTTAATAAACTTACGTCTTATAAAAATTACACAAGGCAAAACAAATAAACAATGTTATTTAAAAATAAATATTTTTTATTTTAAAAAATAAACTTTTTTTATATAAATAAAAAAATATAAATGAATTAGAACAATATCTTAAAAAATTAAACGCAAACAAAACAATTTTAAAAACTCCTTATATAAAAAATAGCATATAAAATTCGTGACATGGATCATAAGATCGGGATAAATTTATATAAAAAAAGTTAAAAATAATAGCCAACCAATATTTTTTCAAAAGAAAATAATAATTGCAGAACGAAGTACTTTTGACACTTAAGGACCCGATCATCTACAAACAACAAAAAAAAAAGATTAAAATTAATATTTTTATATAAAATTCAAAGCCACCATTTATTTTACATGTTATTTTCACTTTAATTCTCTAACCTTCAATCTAACCGTTCCTTCAAAGAAAATATTCGATTGAATGCTAATTTGGAGGCTCAGTTGTGTCAAAGCTTGACTATTACAATCCACTTGTGAGAGGATGGATAATATTTGCACTGAGTGTTTTGGCCAGGAGGCTAGTTTCTGCCATTAATGCAGGAGGAGGTAGAAAGATGCCACGAAAACCTTTTAGCAGCTGCTTCCACTTTGATAGCTGACACTGATTGCTCACTGGTTCCACTTTTAGTTTGCGTGTTCAAGTTAAGACTATAACTAGCTAGGGCTGGCGCACGCATGGCATTGGAAAGCTTCAATACTGATATATATATATATATATATATATATATATATATATATATATATATATATATATAAACAAACAAAACTCAATAAAAGCCAGGTATATGTGTATTTGTATAGTTGAGATCTTGATCGACGGCTACTTATTCCTTTGATCAACCCACCATGCCTAAAATGAGCACTCCGTTGATTTGTTAATTTGAGGAAACGAAAAGGGCATTAATTATATATCAAGTATAGATATTGATCAGAAGGCCAGCCGCATCATCTGGATCTACAAATAATTAATCATAATGGGTAACTAGTAGATGTCCTTGACAAAATAAATAACCTCGTACAGGGCACGAGACTGATCCCTAGCTAGGTTAATTAGCTAGCAGAAGGAGGGTTTTCATGGCCGCATGCATGGTGTAAGAGGAGGCAAGGAAAGGGCAAGAAGAAGGCCTCTGTTGGGAGCTTCGATGATTTTGTTGCTGAGGAGACAAAGGGCAAATATTAGGGCACTTGATTAATGGTGCATATCTGAAAGACAGCAATAGGAATCTAAGGGTACTTAGCGCGGAAAACCAGAAGGAAACCAGGATAAGGGAGTTTTGCCGAGCAATTGTGGGCTCTACCCTCCAATCCTCTTCTCATCGCTTGTTTGAAAAAAAAAAAAAAAAGCTGTCAAATAAACATCTGATTCCTATCATAAAAATCCCCAAGAGTGCATCAATTTTAACATAAGGTTTTTGTTCCGAAATTAATATTTAATGTTAGAAAATAATATAGATTATATCTAAAAATCTTATTAAATAGTTTAAATTTTTATATTAAAATAATTATTTAATATAGTATCATAATTTTATCTAAACAAGTTTTAAATTTAAAAAAAATTTATTTAAAAAATAATATAAATTATCTCTTATAGTTATTTAACATTCAAAATCATTTCATTCTTAATTCATTTCTATATCAAAACTTCAATCAACAAAAAAAAAAAAAGTCGGGTTTCAAAAATTATCTATAAATTCACAAGTCTCGCCATCTCATCATGCACATAGCATAGCTGAACTTATCTTTTCCACAGGGAAGATTTGATCAGTATCTTGGACATAACTACACACATATATGTACATTTAAAATTATATATCAATCAAGTGAAGCGAGCATTATTATCATTGAAGACAGAAAGATAAGCAGCACCCAAATATTGCACTAATATTTAATAAGTTTTTTTTATGAAATAATATTTAAGTAATTAACAGACAAACAAGAACACTTTTAATTAGCTATCTAAGAAAAAGAGAAGATGCTGCAATATTCTTTAACTCGACAGATTTTGTCAGTGGAAACGGTCGCCATCCTCATTATAATATTTATGCTATGATGCTCAATACAAAACATTAATTGGTCTAACGTAATTAACAAAGAAAAAAGTTATTCCTAATCTAAATATAAGACAAATAATTAGTGCTATGTGAATGTAGGAGAGCATTTGATGATGTATATGAGGAGACATTAATGATTAAATAGAAAAAAAGGCAAGTAATTGAGGGAGCTAGCTAGTTCCAGGAAGAGACAGAGAAGAGGGAATGATTCTGCCAGCCTAAGAAGAAAGAATTGTTGAGAATCTGAAGCTGATAGCCATCAGAAGGATAATGGAGCCTTAGCAAGAGCTTGGCCTGCGAAAGTGCAAAGGGACTCAATGGAACTTTGATAAACCCTACACTCTTCAGCATCATTTCCCAAGTCTCAAATTTCTGATGCCTTTCTCTTCTTCCTTCTCCCTCTGCTGCTACTATGTCCATTATCTCTCTCCCAAACCATATCTGCTCAACTGCCAGTCTCTCCCTGCTGTTTGGTGGCAGGGTTGCCTCTAGGGAGTCAAAGAGAGCTGTGTAGTGATCTAAGGCCTCCAGGAACCTCTGCAAGAAGAGAGGGTGGTTGTGGTTGGCTTCCCTTTCAGCAACAGTCACCACCTTAGGGTTCAAGGCCTTGATGTTATGGAGAAAAAGGAGCAGTTCACGAGAATCATCCTTAAGGAACCTGTGAAGATACGAAACGCAGTTCACGGCCAGAGCTTCATCTGGGAGAAGAGTAATGGCTGAGGGGAGATAGTGGGCAAGTGAGGTAGGGTCATTGTTGAGTAGAAGAAGAGGATGAAAGTGGAACCTGAGGCCCAGAGACTGAGCAAATTTCAAAAGGCGGTCTCCTGTCCTGTGGAGGACGTTCAAATCATGGCCAGTTCCAGTGATTCGAAGCATAGGAGGAGGATGAAGACTGTTGTTAGATCGCTCAGCCAAAGCTTGCATCAATGGAGGCCATTGCACCCCATGCATGATATCAAAGTCTATGATGTGAATGGCTTGCTGCCCTACTTGTATTGCTTCCAAAATAGCCTGATTTGCTGTTAGATGGCAGAATCTTATGAATGGGGTGATCTTATTCAAGGACAAATAGCAAGACCGAAGAGTCTCCTGATCCGACTCATAGCTGATCAACATCTTATCATTAGTCCAACCAGGACGAGAAGTAACCATGTTGTTGATATTGAAAACATGAGCAGCAGGAGCAATACTTGTAGAGATTCCATGGCCATTGAGGCGGAGAGAAAGGGCTCGAATAAACTGATGAACCAACCTCTCGGTGGAGTCACCATAAGGAGAAGAGTTGGAAGACAAAATGGAGAACAACCGTTTAGCGGCGGAGTAGTCAGATTGAGAGATGAGGTCTGCACAAGTGACTAGCAATTGACGCATATGAAATGCTGTTGGCGGCCCTGGAGTCTCTTCTTCTTGGTGTCGATCATGGGAATTTGATGAACTCATCAGCTGTGACTGTGTCTGCACCTGTGACCAGGAGCCAAGCATAGTGGTCTATCAATGCTAGAATCCAGCCTGTGACCTGCCTTAGCTGAAGCTTAAAAAGCATCAGGACAAGGGTTCAAAGCTGGTGAAAAAGATATATACATGACAAAAGAAAAAAGGGAAAGATAAAAACAAATTAAAAAATGCAGCTAATTATGCTGAACTTGGTGTGAAGAAAAGGCAAATTGTCAAAGAAACAAACAGTGTGTGCTAGTTAGGCAGCAATAGGCATGGCTTCCAACTTGTAGTAATTAATGAGACATGAGAGAAAGAAGAGAACATTGTAAGTACTTAGGAAAGATGACGAAAAACAAATAAATACGCTCATTCGTCCTCCTCAACCTGCTTCAACTGCTGGTGATGCACGTCCCTATTACTTGTCGTGCAAGTCCTCAGTTCACTCCCACCTCTACAGCCTCAGCATCCACGGACCATGTCCCCCTATAAACTCCCTAGCTAGCTAGCTAGCTGCTAGCTACTTTGACAATAATTAATAGAGGAGCAACATTATAATAGCATTTTCTTGTGTGGTTGCAAAAACACTTTCTAAGGGAAATGAAATCTTCCAAATATACTGGGATTTTGACCGATCAATATATTGGCAATGGGGATATATAAGGACATCAAGGCTAAGAAGATACATCAGAAATTCCTCCTCCACTACTTTCAGAATTCTTCTTGAATAAATGACTCATGCTAGCATAAAATTTTTAGAAGTTTGAAAAAGTATTTAAAAAATTATATAGTTTAACACAATTGTTATTCAGAAGAATCATGATTGTGAAATAATCATTATTCTGAATTGTGTTTTATATATAAATCAGGATTTAAAATAACAGTTACATATTATAATTAATTGCATGTTTGAGAGTATGGTTGCGGTTGTTTTTCAAATTACTTTCCATGCTGAAATGTATTAAAATGATCTATTTTTATTTTTAAAAAATTATTTTTAAAATCAGCTTATAAAAACGATCCAAAACATTAAAAAAATAACTTTTTTAAAAACACAGGTACAATCATGTTTTCAAACACTCACTAAGATCCTGAATCGTAATTATAATGGGTATATAATTACTCTGTTTTTCATGATTACTGTTCATAAAAAGACAAAACTCAAAAAAACCATTATAAAAACAGCCTCTAATAGCCCAAAACAACCTTTAATCCTTCACCAAAATACAATAATCATTTTCTCCTCTTCTCCACTGGTCCTTTTATTATTTTTTTGTTGTAAGCCCTTGGCCTAAACTTGTGTTGACAGCCTCTTTGCCGCGAACTGCCACCTAGCCATAAAAAAATCAAGGTAAAACAATTGTATTGTCTTTTAGTTTTATGAGTTTCATTATCAAATTAATAAATTTTAAGTTTTGATTTATGTTGATTTGTTTTGTGTTTGATAATCAAGTGTTTTTATGATGTTGAGATAATTTTGGGTTTTGAATGCTGCAATTATCTGTTTTTAATACAATTGATATTAGTTGTGGAATCAATTTGATTTGAATTACAAAAATTAAGATTTAATATTAGGTTACTAGGTTGTATTTAATAATATTGTTTGAATTGAGATAAATTTTGTTTTAATTGATGCATTTAGATAATTTTTCAATCAAATGATATTATTAATAAAATTATAGTCTAAATCATTGCAACAAAAGTTTGTGTTGAATTTTGAAAACAATTATCGTGATTGGAAAAATTGTTCAACTGAAATAATTTAGGTTTTAATTAATGCAATTATGTATATTTTTATTGATATTGTTAAGGTCAAGGTAATAACAATTAGGGTTTGCACTAAATTATAATATAAATTATTTTTTGATGAAATAAGTATTTTTTTTTTTACAGAATATATCTTCAAATTTCTTTATGTAATGTCACTATGATGGTATTATTATTTCTAATAGGAATAATTGTATCTCTTATATTGACATTGACAGTTGTTTAATATAGACGCTAATGACAATAACAGTTGTTTAAGATAATCATTATTTCTATTAGCTATTTATTAATAAAATTATAAGTTTTATTAGTGGTTGAAATGTACTATTTCTTCAAGAATTTTTCTATCTTGTACTGTATATCCTAAAATCTTTTCCAAGCCATGTTAGTTTGGTAAAAGAACACTACTTTCATTCTATTATTGTACATCTTAAACATCCAGTTCCTGGACACACACCTTAATTAATATAACATTTTCCCATATCTCATCTCATCTCACCTTCGTCTTTTCTAGTCAGCTAAACAGATACTCCAAATAATTATCTATAATAATTCTACGTATGTAAATGCATGGATTAAACTAGATGCTGAATAATTTCTAGCTAGCTATTTCCTAAATAATTAACTAAATGAATAAGCTATTTATAGATGATTAAGAAAGTTTATTCTCTTTCTCAATTAAAAAAAACTATATTGTTTTAAATGTATTAAGTCTATATGATACACTCTTAAAATTATTTATTTAATTTTTAATTACTAATAATAATTCAGCTATGCGTGGTAGACATAGTTGTTTATCAATCTGCGTTGTGTTGTGTTGTGTTGCGTTGCAGAACTTTGGAATTTGCTTAGGGCCCGGGAAAGGATTCATTGAACCTTTCATTCATTCATTCTTTCATGTATAGAAATATGTTTCAATGTTTTCATTTCCTTCCCTCGGATGCTTGCAAAATTTACCAATGACATACATAAACAAGGTGTAATTCTTATTTCAACTCCCTCTATTTTTTTTTTTGAGAAAATAATTGTAGATTTCCAGAGTCATCGCACACACTTTGTTGATGAGTTGATTCCCAATCATATAAAAAATGGATAAATTCAAGAATTTGACTTGAGTTGATTATCATATTAAAAAAAAAAAAATTAACTAGATCAATTTAATAGCTTAATTTGCGATTTAGTTGATAAAATTAAATTTAGTCTTTTTTTTTTATTTGAAACAAAATCGTTTTGAATTGACTAGGTTAACTCGTTCATTCATTATTCAAGCCCTAGGTCAGGTAATGGATTAAAATAGGTTTAATAAGATATTTTTTATTAATATATTTTTTAATGTATTAAAATAATTTATTTAGTTTTTTTTATTTCTAACATCAGCATATTAAAATTATTATAAAAAACTAAAAACTAAAAATATCAATTTAATATTTTTTTCAAACTAATGTAACTAAACATAGTTACACTACAAGAGTGTTTTAGAGTGTGGTTGTGGTTACTTTTCAAAATATTTTTCATTCAGAAATGCATTAAAATAATATAATTTTTTTATTTTAAAAAAATTATTTTTGGCATTAGCATATCAAAATAATACGAAAACATTAAAAAAATATATTATTTAAAACAAAGAAAAAAAATTAATTTTTATAAAAAAACTTTTAAAACATAAAAAAAACAAACGTTACTCACTTTAATTTGTTGGGTTCCTACCTTTTTCCAAATACATGCATGGGAAAGCTTTCAAATTGCAATTTTAGTACAAATTAATTAATATTTAACCTACACCATAGGTCCATAGCATGGAGTAGGAGCACTTGCTAGCCACTATTAGTTTTTCCCGGATTGTCGCATGAGGCCCACTACTAGATTCTTTCAATCTCATGGTCAGCTACTTTAATTTCTTCATACAGTTAGTTTTGATAATTTTATACGAGAATGTATTACTTCTCATGAATCTCTCCTTTTTTTGTTAAATTATTTTCTTTCCCTAAATTTTTGAGATATGGATTTAATTTCAACATATATAGTTAGTTAAAGAATATCACATTATTGGCTGTTTGCCCATTCCAGTGTTTTTATTCATATTTTGCTTGTTAAAATAACCGTTCGAAGGGGTTAAATTTGCGTAATATCCAAGGAGAATTTTTCAAAAAAATGTATAAAATTCTTATTATAATACTATATCTTTAAATAAAATTTAATTTATTCAGTTAATCAAATTTAATTAAATCAACTTATTAATTTATTACATGATTTGAATATAAAACACATGAATTGTTGGATTGGCCCGTTAACTTGGATAAAATTTAAAATAATGTTGAATTTATTATATGATTAAGTATGATTTTTTATTTTAGGTTAGTTTATGTGATTGTAATTTAAGAAAAATAAGTTTAAAAAACTATAAATTATATATTTTTTAATTAAGATCTTTAAAATAATTAAAATAAAATTACAGCGTTGTATGAATTAATCTATAAATCTATACTTGTAATAAAACAAAGAGCACGCCACCGCATCATATAGAGTAATTAAAGAGTGCAGGTGCAAAGGAATTAATGTTGGTGTCCGCAAATGATAGAAGCTTTGACACATCTATGATTGTAATAATTGCACGTGGACTGGGAGTTGAGAGCATTTATTTCATCAATACTATTCTTGTATGAATAAAATGACGAACAATAAAGAAGTATGAAGTGACAGAAATAGTAAAAGCAGAGATCAGCACCAGCAGGTTACGTCTGATACAGTTGAAATCTGGATAGATTCATAGATTTTTTTTGGCTTGCAATGCCACCGGCCCTAGCTAGCTATAGTCTCAGCTCCGACACGCGTTCTAAGATCTTCTAGCTTTGCTTTCGCCATGCTAGCTATGACCATCTCATCGGTGTCAGCTGTCTACCTGCTCATAAAAATCTGGTTAGGAGCATCTTTCTACCTCCTCCTGGCTCTCCAATAAACAAATCAAACCCTTCTCTTCCCTTCATTTTTAATCTCCAGGCGCATAGATCAAGAGGGAATTAATGCTAGTGTATGGATACTTGGTAGTGGTGGTCCATGGCAAAAACAAATAACCATGCACGTACAGGACACGAGAGAGATCCATCCCTAGTAGGAGAACAAGAGGGTTTTTGATCATATGATGTGGTCTGCATGGTGCAAGAGGAGGCAAGTTATGTTGGGAAATTCGATGATATTGCTGTTGAGGGGACAAAGAATAGACATTAGGGTAATTAATGGTTCAAATCTGGAAGACAGCAATAGGAATATACGGGTACTTAGTGAGGAAAACGAGAAGATGCTTTGAGACTAATTAATTTGTATTGGAGATTGCTTAATATAATACCATTTTAATAATTAATGAGGTTTTGGAAATACTTTATGATGCTTCAGCGTATTTTATTTTTAACTGGATCTTTTTTCTTCTTCTATAGAATGACTAAAGATAGGATCATAACCAATATGTTTTTGCTCATCCAAGTGTTCACATGCATATATGAGTTCGATGCGCTGTTAGACTTATCATTTCTGAGTCAAGTGCTAAATCTAAATATATATATAAGTTTGGTGAGTTGCTTAATCCATCATCCCTAAGCTCAAACAAGCTTTGAGCCCAAGTATTTATGAGTTCAGCAAGTTATTTAACCAACTATTTTTTAGCTCAACCAAGCATTGAACCTAGGTTTATATGGGTCCGGCGAGCTACCAGACCCACTATCTCTAGGCCCAGCCAAGCGTTTTGACCCTGGAAATCTTGAGCTCCATAATTAGACCATGAGTTAATAATATATTACTCCCTGACAAGTCAAAAATATTTTACTTTGACGAGTCAAAGACTTTTTTATTTTAATGAGTTAGAGATATTTTACTTACACTTTGTTCCTTTCCCTTAAAAAAACAAATATAAGCCAAATGGGATATAAAAGGGACCATGAAAATCCTTAAAAAGCAGGTTTAATTTTTTTGACTTCTTATTGTATATTTATTCTTAGAATTCTTCTCTAAAATATGATTCTATTTTCTCTCAAATGATGCATGTTTAAGCATTGGAGAATCCTTAAATTTATTGTTGTTACCCATTTTGGAGCCTCATGTAAACAAAAAAAAATAAAATAGAGAAAATACAAAAAAAAGTTTGAAAAAATATTGGAAGAAAATCAAAAAAATATATCAAAAAAAAAATATATACTAGAACGTCCAAGAAATTATTAAAGACTGATTGATAAAGATTAAAATATGCTTAAGAATTTAACACAAAAATGATGAGGTTCGGATATTCCTCTTTAAGATTATTGGCTAAAGTTTATGTTTTGGATAATTAGTGAATTTTTTTATTATGATAATCTGATAGATTTTCTTTAGTCAAGGGGTCAACTTTATGTCAAATATAGAGACTAATTTCGCTTTCCTCTGTATAATATTTATGTTATGATGGCAAACAGAAAAACTAAAGTGTTCTAATGAATGAATGAATTAATTAATTAACAAAGAAAGAAAATGGCAACTTCTCATCTATATATATAAGGTGCATTGTACTTAAATTTTCGGTTTAAAATTAAATAACAAAAGTCTACATCTACCTCGCATGTTACTATGCATTAGTGGGTGAAATAGTGAGAATCTTCTGTTATTTCCAAGCCCATCATATGAATTCCCTTCAAAAGCATTGGTTTATGGATGAAAACAGAATAAATAGATGTCTGGCACATGGAACAGGGATATCATAATTAATGTATATACGTACAGAATAATATATAATTGAAAAAAAAAAAAAAAAAAACAGTAATGAAACAGCTGAGGAGGAAGATGGAGAGTGAAGGGTTGGTGTGGGACAAGTTTGATAACCTCGGCAGAAACACGCAAAGCCATAAATTTGCATAAGAGAGAGCTGCTTCTCTTCTCTCAGTAGCTTGCTGACACTTCCTGTTGTGGCCTTGCTTGTCCCGTTTATGGCTGGATTGATTCCTTTTTATTTCAACATTGATTGATAGATACTCTTCAAGCCATAGCTAGGACATGTGTGATTGACTCTACAGCCTCTCTTACAAGAGCTAGGGCAGTGAAACTACTGCTGCTTCCTTTGCCCTATCTGTGTGTGTATTCGCATAGCGACATGGGACCATTTCTTTCCATGCTTTGCTTGGTGATCAATGGTGATGCAACCACTCTCTCACTGATCATCAGGACGTACTGCACTGTCCATGATCATATCCATCTTTCTTTTTGCTTTTTTTACTTGCAGGAATATCAGTCTGGACAGGGAGAGGAGGCCATCTCCCTTGCCGTGACAAGTTATGATTAAGAACACTACACAAGCAAACTTCCTCCTTTCCTCTACGTTCTACTCCTTATGTCCCCACCCCAAGCACGTGTGCTGTCGTATAACCTGCAGCCTTGCCAGCATAACTTTGCTTCTTTTCTTTTCTTTTCTTTTCTTTCTAAATGAAGCAGTAAAAAAAATTGATTTTATAGCTAAAAGTAGAATAGAGCATCTCTAGGCCTCCCCCCCAATAAATCTTCCATCAATACTAGATGGATTGATTCAAAAACTCATTACTTGAAATTTCATTTAGGCTATACTTGAGATCAAATCCGTTAAACAGTTAATCTTGCTGATTAATCTAATCAAAACCTAATTACTTTAGCCAAACCAATAAAAACTAAATTGTTTAACATAAGAATCAAACTATTCTACCTTTTTTTTAATAAAAAAAAGAAAAAAAAAACTCCCCTAACTTACTACACTAACACATGAGATACAAATTGATTATATTATTATAGATAGAGTTTCTATCAAGATAAAATTTTCAAAAACATTTGACATCTCTCTTCACGTAGACCAATTGGTTATGAATGATATATGTTCGTGGTACAATATGATAATTAACATGTTTATGAAAATTAAATATTTTATCATAATTAGAAGTTAGAAGGTATATGGGATTATAATCCGACTGTGTTTTTAAATAATTTTGATTCTTTTAAATTCAAATTAATTTTTTTATTTTTTTATTATTTTGATGTATTGGTGTTAAAAATAAATTGAAAAAAAATATATTATTTGGATGTATTTTAAAGTAAAAAATACTTTGAAAAACAACTTTAACTATATTTTTAAATAAATACTTGATTTACCAAATCAACTAACTAATTCAATGAATTAACACATAACCCAAGTAATCCAAAAACCTTATTGGATGAAAGGGATTAAATTTGACAATTATGGTTGAAAGCCCAAGGAAAAAAGCATCCATACACCCATAATTACCTTATATGTGCTCGTTAATTAATTAATTATGTTACTTGCCATCATAGAAGGGGGGAAAAAAAACATCTCCAACTCTCCCTTCACAAATCGCTAACATGTTAACCTAGTCAGTCAACATATATCTAAAAGAAAACTACAGGCCAACAATCAAAATAAAATCTGTGCTATATCTTACTAAACAGAGCAATTTAAATGTCTATCCTGTCTTATTATTATCTGAAGCTTACCGTATTCGTGTCTCAATTAAAATTAGAGATTGCATTACGGAAAGAGAGATCCAAAAGAATGGAAAGAAGCAATTTAGTTAACAAAAACCAAAAACCAAAAAAAAAAAAACAGAGAGAAAGCCCAAAACTAATTTTTGAATTGGGAGAAAGAAGGATTATTGTGTTTGATCTCATAAAAAGACCATGGTTTCTTGATTTTGGCGGCACCTTTGGCCAGGAATTTTCTTAGGTATTGTTACTTATAATTAGAAAGTTAAGGAAGGAAGGAAACTTCCTTTACCATCAGACAGAGATCTTAAACTATATATACAGTTAGAGAATAGTAAAAATCATTTATAAAGTTTCATCTGTTATTTTAAAACTTACTTGAACTCGCCTGGCATGTTGGCCCAGAACTTGATTAACTAGGGCATGAATATATTTGGATCAAAGAAATATATAAAAAAAATATTATCATTAAAATAGGTTTATCCCTTGATAAACCGACCTAGGGCTGGATTAATCAGGATCTAATAAACTTTCAAATACTAGGATTTAGATCAAAAGAAAAAAAAAAAAAGATACACAACAACGAAGATATTTTCACATATACTTCTAGTAAAACTAGACTTGATCAGCAGCTTCAGACAAATTTGAGGTTCCTAATGTCTTTGCTGTATCCTGGAACCCAAATACTGTTGGATTTCCCCTTGATGACCAAGAAAGTAGTCAACAATTTCTCTAATATTAATTTATCTTCACCCCCCTGAACGTTTAAAAGTGAAGCTCTTTCACTCGTATACATCAGTGGCTTGATTACTTTTTTCCATTACCACAGATTCAATTGAACATGACATGTAAAATTACAAGTATTTCTAGCTATCCAAATATATTACTGCGTGGCATTCCTATTACATGTAATCTCGCTGGATGCTCAAAAACCATTTATCAATCGTTGGATACCCAATTAGTGCCTGCATGTTGGTGTGATATTGCTTCCGCTACATTAATGGCAGAGTTCCCTCTTCTTGATAGCCTCTCTCGGAGCCCAATCAAGCTTCACCATGTAAAGCACCTCATCACCTTCTACTGAGTGAAAGGCCACCTATAACTATACCCATGTGGTTTCTGCATTGTGCCCTAATGAATGCACGGGAGCATCAATTACACTTCATCTGAAGGCTGCATGAAGTTTGACTTTCTGAAGGGTTTGGCCCTAGGATCTGTCTATATATATTGTTGAACTGCTTGTTCTTTGAGTAGCATATTGTCTCTTTTGCACAATAAAATGCCTTGCTCCTTGCCACTCAGCATAAATTCCAAAGACCGCATACACAGTTCTTCTAGGATCAACAGGGTTCCTACTAAACCACATGTATCCCTGGAACACATATTTTAAAGTTTTCAGATGCTTAGTGTTCATCTCCTATCATCTTTAAAGTGGGGCTGCCCCTATCTCAATTCTCCTTGAAATCAATATTTCACTCATTCATCGAAGTAAAAATCAATCAATTTAAATGTCAAAGAACTCCATCAAGATGTAGAATTGAAAATCTATAAAACCCATACGAGAATTCTACTGATAAATGTCGAAGTGACAGAATAGAAAGCAACAAAAGGTGTCACCTGACCTTGTTCAGCAGTTGCACGGTTCTGTTGTTCTAACCAACTAACCAACAGAATATTCAAAGACAGATCTGCTGCCTGCTGGTAATCTTTCCATCTTAATTTTGTGGTGTGTACCTTCTCTGAGCAATCAATTTCTTTCTTCAAATTATGTTCTACAATGTTAGGAAGTAAGATAAATTATATATAAAAATTACATGTTAGAATTAAGAAAATGATAAAAAGAAGTTCTCATATACCATAAACCAAGGGAATTACATATATTGAGTCACTGAATAAAGGAAACATTTAACCAATGTGTCTCCATTTTTCCATCAACGCTTGAAATATATCTTCAGCTGTTTCCTTTCTTCTTCATTACATTTGAACCACAGACTTAATCATGAAGTTTGGTGTAGAAGGGCTAACTCTTATAGCTTCATCATTATAATCATAGCTTTCACTTGCTTTGAGATTGTTTAGTAGTTAAGGCTGTGGGAAAAAGTTTCCTCTTGTTTAGAAAATTCTTCAGATGTTGGAAGAAACAAGCTGAGCTTTTGACAACTAAATAGAGAAAGGTGTGTTTACCTGTGATTCTTTGACAGGGTTGGAGTGACAAGGATTCCCTTGATGTTCTTGAAGATTAACTTTTAAAAATTATAACCAAATGAGCATACAGTGAACACATGAATGCATAACTAATCAATACTTCAACATGCAAGTGTATCCAACTCTCGTGTTTTTGCTGTCCTGCATGTCTTTTAACTCAGTTTCCAAGAACAAATACTTACAACCAACATCTCAACTAGGGGTATTGGGATCATCCAAATTAATTCATTTTATTCCTAATGGTTGATTGATGTGATCTTTCAACCAAAATGTGGATGTTCGCTGAGGACGCCAACAGGGGTCAGGAAGCAAGAAGAAAGGCTTAGTCTAGGCAGTTTGGTACACAAAATGCAGCCAAAGGAGCCAAAACCTACAACAAGAGAAAGAATTACATGGGCCAGTCAAAAGTGCAGGACTTCATAGACTGCCTATAACAAAGTTAAAGCCAGAATCAACTTCTGCAAACTAAATCAGCCAAGTAAGAAACAGCTGTAGCAATGCAGAAACAGTAGTTAAACCCAGAGAAACAATTGTAGTATTGGTGCCTCATAATTTGCATCAACAGACTAGAATCAGCAGAATTAATGCAACAGCAACATTACCACTGAATGCATAGTGAAATAAGATTTCTCACAAAACAAGCATCATCAACAAAACAGTCAAATACAAGGCACGAGATCAGGGAGGTGTCTGCAGTCCATAACAGAGAAGCAGGACCAAAATGTCAGTCCTTACATGAAGAACGAACTTATCAGTATTTTGATTCTATTGGAGCTAATTAAACACAGCATCCCAGAGACAATATACTTCCAAGAATGAATTCAAATATAGAACCTTATTGTGAAATAAACAACATTTTGGGAAACAGTCAATAAGCAAGAAACAAAACTCTATCAAGTTAAGCTAATTATCCACATTCACAATTTTCAAAATGACACCGAGGAAAGGACATGTTTGGCACATAAATTAACAGCCACATAAAGCAGATATAAAATCCTGAACAGATCTTTGCTGCATTATTCCATAAAATTGCTTCTTTTCCATTCCTTCTATTACCATAGAATGTTTTCCACCGTCAGTCATTCAGGTTAAATATCAATGATATTTCTATTGAAGCATGCTCATATAATATAAGTAAAAGAGTAACCAGCACGGCCAGAGAAAGAGAGCATGTAAGAGATGTAATTACAGATAGAAAACAGAAAGCACAAAGATTGAATTTAAGAATGTAATATGAAAGATCTTGTACAAAGAATTTCATACATAAAGGAAAGCACACTGTTTTAACTCTTTGAAACCTCAAAAGTTGAGAACCTATCGGAAAATTATAGGTAAATCTACAGATTTGGTGTCATCCTTGACATATCCCCAACAATTCTTTAGAACACCTTAGCAGCTGTTCCATTGCTGAGGTGCAAGTCCTGAGTGCAAGCCTTCATTGAGGAACTTGGGTCCACCATCTGGAATTAACCTCTCATCTAACTTTCTCCTACTATACTTCAGCAGATAGCGATCATTCTTTCTCTTGCAACTTTTATCATCAGGTGTCATAGACTCATTTCGTTCCCTAAAAGATTGAGAACCAGAGTTCACACTATGGTCATCCCCCCTTGAGTCTATCAATTTGCTGAAAAAGCTCTGTTCTCCCATCTTCGAACACTTGCTCGCATTTCCATCTTTCTTAGCATTAGCTCTGATTTTACCATCACCAATTCCATTCGATTTCCGACACTCCACGTCCACACTTTTACTCAGAAAATCATTAAGCTTTCCATAAGCACTGGGATTCCTAAAATCAGAATTTCTAATCCGCATTTTACCGTTACCCTCCCCTCTCCTAGCAACACCCAAACAACTTGAATTAACCACGCACAAATTACTAGATATCCGGGGCGAGCTATTTATTGCTCGATGCAACTGAAACGCCAATTCAAAATCATCAACATCATTATTCTCCTTAATAACCCCATTATTAGCCACCATATCCAATGCTTTCCTGGCCACATCTGCCGCATTCCTCTCCTCCAATGCCTTCCTCACAGCCAAATCCCTAGCCCTAACCGCAGCCTCAACCTTCTCCTGTACCACACAATTAGCATCCTCCAAACTTCTACCCAAAACCCTACCACTATTCCTCTTGCTATCCCTACAAACTCCCCCCCTCTTACTAGCAACCGAATTAGGCACCCAACAATCTATACAAACAGAAAAATCACCACCACCATCACAACTAGAATACGACCAAGGGGTGACAGCCTTACGTTTTGCAAAACAAGATTTATGAACAACCCTCTTACATTGGCAACAACGAAAACACTTAGTCTTATCAGATGATTGTCTGAAACAATAAGAGCAAATCCTGGAAGACTCAACAAGATTAAAACATTTTGTACAAAGAAGGATGATTCGCCACTCACTGTATAAAATTTCGAGTCTTTTATCGGAGGAGATGCGGAGACCACAAGACTGACATTCTGTCAGATTTGGCTGATCCCTTGTCTTCTTGGCTTCGTTGCTGATCATGGGCTGTTCTTGTTTTGCTCTCATTCTCTCTTGATCCGTGGAGAATTTCTGATCAAGATTAGCTTTTTATCGCCTTCATCCTCTTCCCTGCCTATAAACCTGGCAGGAGGAGGGAACAAAAGAAAATGAGAGGTTACTGACCTTTGGAGGTCCTTATAGGTTTTATATTTTATACAAGTAGTCCCTCAACAAAATAGTTTCTTACTTTTACTCCTACACTTCAAGTTTCTTTATATGGTTAGTCCATCTTTTTGCACAGTGTTTTCTTTATATCTTTTCTTAATAGTTCCTTAATTTGCTATTTACAAATTCACGGTGGCTACTGAGAAGCAATTTAATATCATCAATGATCTGACAGACATCCCAAATAGCATCTCCATGTTGATGGGATATTTCTTCAGCTATAATGGCTGAATCAGTCTCAGAATCAGCACTCCCATCACTGCCTCTCCCAATTTGTCCGATAGTTGCGGTGGAAAACCATGACTTTTTGTTTTCAAGGTTGCGGTGTGGCCCCAGGAGCTTTCCATTTTGCTGAAATGCTTGTGTTGAGTGGCGTGTTGTCTCTTTTGCACAAAGGCATGCCTTGCTCCTGGCCACTGGGCAAAAAGAATACAGTCCTTCTAGTATCAACCCAAAAAACCCCCTCGCTCATTCTTCTAGCCGTGGTCGGAATCCGGGCTGCAGCCTAGTGGGTAAAGTATCTTCTGTTCTTTTTTACAATCTCAGCAAATTCCAGGCAATATAATTTAAAACCTGAGCTAAACCAAGAGTGGAGAGTTTTTAAGTTGAACCCATTAAAACGAAATTAATAACAATATCAAGAAAAATTTTACGGTCTAGATGTTTTCTGTTTTACATTCAATATTTATTTTTATTCAAGCCGCAGAGTAGTAACCTAGTTAACAAAATAACAAAAACATATGGGTCAATTTACTGTTAATATAAATAGTGAAACACTTGATTTTTTTTCATTTCCAAACTTTTTTTTCCCTCTTAACTTAACCTTGTATAGCTTAATTAAATGAAATTAGATTTCAAATTATAATAAAAATACAAAACTAAAAGAAAGAGAACTGTCTAATCACTTTTGATCAAACAAGGGAAATTAACATGTCACCTAAGATTATAGTTGTTCGAGATGATCAGACCATGGATTCAAACCAATTCATAGGTCACAGGATAACCCATGTTAGTTTATTTTTACTTGGAACTTCATCTCATTATTCAAGCTCAAACCAGGTCATTGCTTCTTTTAATTCAAATCGAAACTGTCTTAAATGAGGCTCTAAGTTATGGATTTTCTACGTCAACAGTACTGGTTTTATAACTGTCCAAAAAAACACTAAAAAAAATTCATTTCAACCCAGAACAATGAAAAAGCAGGCAAGTCTATTAAGAAGCCAGATACACTTTCAATAGATACAAAATTATAGACCAAGCTTTGAAAAGAATAACATGAATTACTTTGTAGACATGTCAGATTCCTTAACAAGCAAAGGAGGGAATGAAAGAAACGACTGCTAATACACTACTCTGTCAAACAGGTGACAGCCAAAAAAGAATGATAATTATAGAAGCTCAAGAGACATATTTGTATCTCCTTTTTCTTTGGAGGACAGACCACTATAGTCTCCTTGTTAAATTTCAAGGCTAAATCACATCTAGTTGGAAGCACAACAAATGTATAGAATGACTTGGATGGTTGTTTCCAGAAATCTTCGGTCTACTGTATAGAGATTAATCAGATGTTTAGTGGCTCTGCCTCGGTATCCCTTTCCTTCATCGACCGGTCTTCTGTCTCTGTAATAATTTACAACAGGCAAATATTGGAACCATTAGCACCATATCTTCTCCCACCATGCAGCACGCACAATATAATGTAAGATGAACTGAGCACTGCATTTATATCAAAGTTCAACAGAAGTAGCAAGATTAAGGCAAAGATTTACTTGGCTTGTCGGCAATCATCATGAGCCTCCTCTGCAAGATAGATGCCACAAAGAGGAAAATCGAGCACATGCCGAACATAATGGTGATAGGGAAAGCATTAACCTTCAAATCAAAAACCAAAGAACAAGTTAGTAACAGAAAACAAGAGACACTCGGTGTTTCCAGTCATGGTTGGATGGGTGGGAGGGGGAAGGTGGTAAGCATGGAGCAAAAAACTACTTCCAGGTTACAGATTGGTCATGCTGAAGATGGCTACCAATGGGGTTAGTCTTAACCAATCGAATGTTAAACCAGTGAACTTTGTCCACTGAGGGTTATCAAAAATTATATACTGTGGCAAAACTTCCTGGAAATTAATCTGGGTTTTTTCAGCTCTATAAGCAATTCTACAATTGCTACTCCTAATGAGTCATGATACACAGTAAAGCTAGTAACTTACATTGTACAGAACAATGCACACAAAGATATTGAGTGGAATGCGGAAGAAGTTCATAATGGTGCTCCTGGCCTCCTCAGGAATGTATTGGGACCTCATCTTCATAATGGAAGGCCAGAATATCCCTACACAAGCCTCAAAGGTACAGAAGCCAAGTATCTGGAGACAGCTTGAGAATGAGATGCCTTCAACTTTCTCTTTAGGAGGTGGAAATAAGAACTGTTCCATGTCAGAGAAACCGAAGATTAGTAAGAGAAATTGAAAGGGGCAAGAAAGGAGTAAAAGAATGGATTGGAAATTATACATACACTGGATACAATAGGAAGCAAAAGAGAGGCTGATGAAACAACAAAAACAATCTGCATGTAGCTCTCTACTCTGGGTGATGAGCGGGCCATCAACCGAGATGCAAGAGAGCTTCCCAACATTGAGGCCAACATGAATGTTGCAAAAATAAATCCATGAGGAATCTCTTCATCATTTGGGCTCAAAGCTGGTGTCCAAAGGAACACAAAGGTATACATAGAACCTTCAAACAGAGACTGAATGGCACCCAGCAAAGCAATTTTTTCATCTGAACAGCATTTAACATAATTCAGAGAAAAGAAGAAAAAAGGAATAGGGAAAAAAATGTAGAAGGAATGTCAAAAGCAAGGAAGAAACAAACTGAAAATAAAACTAGCTTGCCAAACACCACAAGGAACAATGAATGCATCATGCAAAGCAACTAGAGGACTCTACCAGAAGCAATGGCCACAGCAGCACCCCTAAATTGGGCAAGCAAGTCCTTGTTTTCTGAAGGATCTCCATAGTTCTCTGACCATGATGACAAAATAATAGCCATTCCAATTGCAAGAAAGCATGCAGCAGCATCAAAAGGAGCCACAGGACCAAGTTGAAATGTATCTACAAGAAGGTTTCCAAACAATCCAGACAAAATTGCCACAAGACCATTTCCCAGAAAAATCGCCTTTGAAAATGTCAGTGACAGCCATTGTTGCTCAAAACCCCTCTGCACCAGTTAAGCGAAATAAAGAAGAATTAAGATAGGTAGCATTCAAAGGTAATCACGCATCAGTTACTGATTAGATTGAATTGATTTTAGCAAAGACTAGCACGTAGCAACTGCCTATGGCAGAAACTTGGATTGGAAACCTTGAACCAATTAATTTTACGAGGTTCTCTGATCTACCAAGTGATCACTTAATTATTTGTTCTTCTAGACCTAAATGCAGCCAGTAATAACAGATAGCACTACAGCAGAAACACGATCCTTTACCTTATTGTGTTCCGCAACCAGCCATGACTCAAATGATGAAAATAAGAGAGAAGTGGCGATACCTCCCAAGATACGGCCTATCATTAAAATTCTGTACTGAGGAGAATGCTTTGTAATGCAGCTCAGTACATAGGTAATGCAATAAGTCACGCATGCCCTCCTTCGACCCCTGAAATAAAACCAAGCAGAGCACACTTAGTAAAAGAAAGAGAACTTTTAGAAAACAATAACAAAACTCAGAGGAAACTCTCACTGTTTATCAGCCAACGATCCAACAATTGTCCCAAACAGCATGGAGGACCCGAAACCAGCAATAAACAGCTGCCCAATATCCCCTTTACCAAAGCCGTATGTAGTGTAAAGGAAGTAAACATATGGACCTTGCAACCAATCACCAGCTGTCACCACAAAAAACAGTAATTTATCATGAACATAATTGTTGAAACAACTGAATTAACAAGCTCTACTCTGATAGTCAAGGCAAGAATTAAGAAATTTCAAATCCAGCTAAAGCCTTAAAAAACTGCTTAACTAAAATTCAACAAAATAAACAAGATCATTCAAGTATATAATTAAAATGAAAAATAAATGCCAAATGAAGTCATTATTTTGACATATCAAAGAAACCAGATCCAATCTCCGTGATCAGTTCACAAGGCAGAAACTTGCCGCTCTGTACAAAACGCAAAGTAAGCTCAAACCTTTACAGCACCAAATACCGACCCTCCACTACGTAGTAGACAAAACAAACAAAAGAAGACCCATAAATTTATGACAAATCTAAGTCCAGATCCAACGTCCCCGCCATACAAAAAACACAGCCTGAATCCCACATTCTTACACGACTCATTGTTTTCATAAAGTTTTGAGCTTTCAGCAACAACAAAACCAATCCCACAAAAATGCTAATAAACCCACCTCCAAAAACCAATCAAAAACACATAAATCACATCAGATCCATATAAAGACAATGATAGATCTAAAAAGTTTGAATTTCTAATGAAAGAAAGGGAACACTCACCCATCATAAGAGAGTAAACAACAAGGTAATTGTTCTTGAAAGAATTGAAAGCAGGAGATGTATTGATTCGATCTTTTGTTGTCTTGCTTAGCTCAATTCCTAAAACTACAGCACTTAATGCCCCAAAAACCAAATAGTAAAAAGCTTCCATTTTTTCTGTTTTCCCTCACTCTCCTGTTTTTGAGAGAAAGAAGCCTAGGCAAAAACCAAAAAATATTCTGTAATGTATAATGTTGCGTTGCTATAGGCTTAACAACCTCTACACATAGGGTGCGAGGATCTCTTCTCTTTGAAGAATGCGTGAGAGAGAGTTATATATAGCACAGGTTGAAGAAGATTGGGCTGTAATCTTCTGCATGCTATGCTATCATCGTCTTTTTGGTATTTTTTAGCTGCTTCTCATGATTTTTGGACTTTTGCTCTATGCATTTGTTGTACGTTTGACTTTGAAGTGTCACAAAATTAAATTATTTCCTAGTGTTTGATATTGTATACAAATTATTTTAAAAATATTTTTTTATTTAAAAATATATTAAAATATTTTTTTTTATTTTTTTATATCAGCTTATTAAAATCATAAAACAATTAATTATATATTTTATCAAGATAAATATACTTATAGACATTGTTTAATATTATGATAGTTTTTGTTTTTTTTTTTTTTCCAAAGCAATTGTGCTGGACTCTACATATAATTGTGTTCCAAATCAACCTGCTTTTTATCAATGAAAATCAACTTTTTATTTATTTTATATGTAAAAAATCACCTCATAATAATTTTAACAAAACTTATATTTTTAAAAAAATTATTTTTATACCACAACTAAAAATGTTTTTTTAACCTACTTTTTTAAAACCGCAATTATAAAAGCCATTACAATGTCTTATATGACCAACCATCTAAAATTTGAAGTATTTTTTATTTGAAGTGAGAATCTTACATGTCAAAGAAAAATATATAGTAAATTTTTTCTTAGATCTAGCCTTGGTCGAGTTTAAAATGAATTGGATGGAAAATGATCTTATTAAAATCGAATGACTTATCAAGTCAACATACATCCTAGCCAAAATCTTGTTTGACTTTGAAAAAACTCAAAATAAAGTTTCATTAACTTTTTATCAAAATTGTTTTGGATTGAATCGGGCTAATCTGTCAGCTCATAACCCGAGCCTTAAATCAAATTATAAGCATGATCAATGCTAGGTTCAATAACTTTGCATGAATGATCTTGTCATGTGTGTTAATAATTTTTAATTTTTTTTTATTAAGTGTAATATGTTTTTAAAAATGCATAAATATGGTGTAGTTTTTTTTTTTTTTTGCCTTTTGTGTTGTGAATATATGTTAGGTATTTATGATATTAGAGGAATTAATGTACTGAAATTAAATATAAAGCTAAAAAAAATAGAGAAAACACTGTTTTTCCACACCTATTATAGATTAAATAGTAATTTATAATGTCGTTTTTTTTAATTATTTTTCACATATACTAATTTAGTTCTTTCCTAAATTAGGTGTTCATCAATGTCATTATTTCACAAGGGCAATCCTCTTCCAAAATCGAGAAACATTATCTTAGTACATTGTTGTTTTTAATCTATAAAAGTTGTTTAGAGTTTTCTTTTAGCTTTTTTTTTAAGTTGTGTTTTTTTAAGTTTTTGAAAATTATGTTTTTTTCCCTTCCTGGTCGCACCAAAAAGAAGAAAAAACCACACAAACATTGGAATTCTAAAATATGGTTGTGTCTTCTTTCGAGATTAAAAAATCGTTTGAGAACGTAGTTAAAATTATGTTCCTTCAAATTTTAATTTATTTATTTTTGCTAATTTTTTTATATGTTTTTAGATGGGTTTCGATGTGTGAATCTCAAAAATAATCTTTTAAAAATAATAAATCATTAATTTTATACAGGCCTAAAACTAAATATTCTATTAAGTGTCAGTTGCTATTTTATATATATATATATATATATATATATATATATATATATATATATGGTTCAATCTTTTTTCACTAAAAGAATAACAATCAAAGACAAACAAGTGAAATGTATTAAATGTGACTTTTTTATGAAATAAAATAAAATTATCCATTTTTCTATTCTTATGTAAATTTCAAGGAATTAAGATTGTATTAGTTAGTGTCTCATGAACAAATAGTATGTTGTTAAAGGATGAAGATGTATACTAAATAAATTTATTTTTGTAGTAACTTTGAAAATAACTTTTATATTTTCAAAATAAAAACAACACAAAAACATGTTTATTATATTTTATTGTCTCATTTTTTTTTTCTTGAGATAATAACCCTACCCTATCTAAAATATATTTTTATAGATACAATATAATTAGTGTGTAATCTTCTTCTCATTTATCCCAAAAGGCTTCAATTTTAAAGAAAAGATAACAATAAATCGCTAATAATGACAAATTTAATATCTGATCAAAGTATAATTTAATCTCAATTCTCGAAAACCGGGTAACACTGAAGAATGTGAAAAAAGTCAAAGTATCTATAGTATATTTTTCTGTTTCCAGATCTTGACAGGGTACAAGCATGAGAAGCGAGTGACATATTGTAGGGCCCACAAACGCGGTTTTCTCCGTGACTGGTTGTACGGACGAATGAGACGTGGCAAGATCAAGACGAGTTTGATGAATTTTATCGTGGCTTTCAGTGTCGGTGGTTCTGTCGACGAGAGTTAGTACTGGAGACCCGCATGGCATGTCTTGGATCATGTGCTTATGTTAACATTTTGTGTTCCCACTTTCCATTTCTCTGCACCGTCTGATGTAAAGTGGGACATGTGTGAAGAAAGTACTTCACTATTTTTCATCATGTACTTATGTGGGGCCTTGCTCATGAGTGTTGTTCCATTTGTAGAAGAAGAAATTAATTTAGCATTTGGTGAAGGAAATACGCCAACCACAATGAATTTTATTACTGCAATAAATAATACAATGAGTTTTTATATATTAAAATTGAATTTTGACATATTTTGTTTAAGATGGTATGTTAATAATGAAACTCATGTATTTATGAAATCTTATTATTGTAATTTTTAGTTTAATTTACTTTTCAATTAAGAAAAACAATGTAATTTTTTTTTATCGAACACCTAGCTTTATAATAATAAATATAAATTTCATTATAATTTTTGGATCATGATGAAATTTTTATAAAAGATTCTAGAACACTTATGTTTTATGGGGATAAAATTTAATAGCTATCTAAGTTAGGAAGACTTTAAAATATAACTTAGAAGTTATTGTTGGAGGTTTATCCTATTTTCTTAATTAATTTAGGATTTTTTTTCTTATTTTTTTTTTTATTTTTTCAGTTTAATTCAAAATATTTCTCTTAGTATATAAGAAATATAAAGTAGTTGTAATGTAGAGTTTCGATGAGAGAAAATATTAAGTAACAAAAATTTAAATTAAAATATTTGTGTGGTGGCCTTTTTGATAGAATTATGCCTATATATATATTGTTGTTTATTTTTTGTGTTGTTCTTTGAAAATACAAGGTGAGGATATTTTTATTATTTTTTATGAGTCATGTATTTTTTTTTCTTTTTGTTTCACTCTTTTTCTTTAAAGTGGACTCATGAAATAACTAATAGGATAATACTAATTATTCTCTAAATACTATACAATTTTTTATTATGTTAAAAAAAGGAGCAAAATCTTTTACCATCTTAACTAATATTTTAAAAATCTTACATTAATGTTTTTTTTTTTTTTTACAAATATATATATATAACTGGTAGAAGAGCGCATTTCATATCTCACTTTTGCTCTTTTTTTTTTTTGTTAATTGGAGTGGAAATAATAATTTTCACTTTCTATTGCTTTAAGAAACTAAAAAAAAAATAGACTATAATATTATATGTATATCTTTGTCCCTATATATAATTGAGAAAAAACCATTTTTTATTTATTTATGCATTTCCATCAAATTTGGTTATAAAAATCACTTCTTTATTTTCTTTCATTTTAAACAAAAAAAAGGGTTAATCCATTTTGAAACTAGGATAAATATTTTTATAAAATATCTTGCAATTATGAGTTTGGTGTAGATCCCTCATCTTTGAATGGGGAATTCTTTTGCTTGCATTTATATATATTGGACATGTATTATAAAGTATAAGTCAGCCAACCTGTAAACCTGGGTTAAAATTGTAAGCAAATATAGAAGTAAAATGTATTTTAAACAAGTTGAAATGAATATTTAATTGTATAATAATAATAATAATAATAATAATAATAATAATAATAATAATAATAATAATAATAATAATAGTTGTGTAACCTTAAGGTTGAGAATAAAATATGTCAGTACAAATCTCTAATTGTAATGGAGTTTTGGATGAAAGGAAATAATAAATAAATACAAAATTTATAAATAAATAATGTAAATTGGGAATAAGATATTTCACAAAGGTTAGTTGAAGAATATGAATAAATTTGTTCAATATAGTATCAAATTTTATCAGAAACTTGAAAAAATACCTGGAATTATTTAAGAGAAAATGAACAGTGGAAAAACTGTATTTAAAAAAAAAAAAAAAAATCTAGCCCCCTCTCTTGTTTAAAGTAGTCGGTCAGGGAGGAAAGGGCATTCTTCTTGTTTTCTTCCTTGCTTTTCTCTAAATTTCTTAGGTAAATTAAATTCTTGAGACATTAATAAGTAAGATTAATGGAATTAAACACATAATACACAAGAAAATGTGAGCGATTAAAGTGAGAAGAAAAGTATAGTTTTAGAGAGAAAAACTAGAAAAAAAAAAGGAAGAAGAAGAAGGATCAGTGGAGACTCAACTGAATAGCATTCGAAGTTGATATAATCAATTGGCAAGGTGTTTTAAACCCATTCATTCAAGTTTGGCGGAAATTTAATGGTTTTAATAAAAAAAAAAACAAATTCTCAAAATCTAAGTGATGATTCATTTTTGAAATTTAGAAGAATTGCAAAATCAGGTGTAATTGAAGTAATTAAGATGAAATAAGTTGTGATGGATGCAAAATCATGGAAAAACAAAGTAGAAATCATGGTGGTAATGATAGGGCCAGGGCCGGCCATGTTTGTTTCTAAATTAGAAGTTGTTTGTTTGAGTTAAATGTTTAGAAATTACATGAAATTAAGGTGTTTTTGATAATGATGATGAAAAATAAATTAAATTATTTTACCGTAATCTAATTGATTTTATTAGTATATTGTGAATTAAGGTATGTGTGTGATTTTGTAGGGAAATTGTGTTATTAATTTATAATTGATGGATTTAGTTAGATTAGCTTATTTTTAATGTAAATTCATGAACGATTGAAGAAACAACCATGATGACGCAATGAACCTTATGATCTGTCAAGTATATGGTTTTGAGAGTAATTGGATAATTGATAATAAATTTTATCAATTGTGATTAATCTTTTAATATTAATGAAATAGTGATGGTTGGAAAAGAATACTCGATTTTGTACATAAAAATTTTTGTGTTTAAGTTGAAATTATATATGAAAGTTTTAAATATGATTTTGGATAGTTATGAGTTGTGGGATTTTATAAAGATGGAATTTATGGATAAAATATATGATATTTGGGTGTTTAGTATTTTGTTAAGAAAAAGTAAAATATCTTAGTGGTAAATAAAAAGTGGTTTCACTTGAATATTGGATAAGTCAATTTGGGGGATGTATTGATTTTGTGTTGTATTTTCTTTTTGAAATTAGGAGAAATATCAGGAGTTGGGAAAGCAGTGGGAGGAGCCAGGTCTATTGGAAGAGCAATTAGGTGCTCAACACCTTATTTTATTTATTTATTTTTATTTTTTTCTTTAATTTTTCTTAAATGTTGTTAGTCTCAATTCTCGTATTCTTAACAAGTGGTGGAGCTAAGGATTTCATACCTTCATTCTTTTCTTCTGATAGTATCATTGCTGACTAAATTCGGAAATGGAAATTATTGGAATTATGTTTTGAGATGGACATAATGAATGACTCAACTTTGAACGAGAATTTATAAATCAAATGTTAAAAAGAGATGAATTGAATTAAGTAGAAACATTTCACCGCTTATACTTGTTAATTTTATTAATAGACATATAAGATGTTCAAATACTTAATTCATTATGTTGATGGTAGCTAAAGAAATTATATCATTATCAATCAATTGTTTTGACAGACAAATAAGATGTTTTGGCATTTAATTTATTGTATTGATGGTGGCTAAGAAAATAATATCAATATTAATCAATTGTATTGACAAACATGTAAGATATTGTGATACTTAATTTACTGTATTTGACAGTAGCTAAAGAAATAATATCGATATTATAAACTTTATTGATAAAACATAAAGGGATGTTTTGAAATTTAGTTAGTTGTGTTGATGGTAATGGTAAATAAGAAGATTGATTTGAAATACATAGTGAGTTATGTATATGATTTTTATTATGAAGAATACAATATTCAGGTTGTTTGTATTGACGAGAACTGAGAAAACTAATGAGAATCTTAGTTTGAATAATTTGATGATGATTTATTTGATATATATATTAATAAATTTCTAATGTGGCGGAAAAAATTTAGAATCATTGCAAACATTAAATTGATTGTATTAGTTTAGAGAAAACATTTATGAAATAATAAATTGGTATCTAGTTTTACTTTTAAATGCTATATTAAAATCCATCTCATTTAGTGAGATTGCGCTGAAATTAGTTATTGATTTATATTTTGTTTGGTATATATTCTATGTAACTTAAGTATTATGTTATCGTAAAGATTTCCTTTTAAGATGTGTTTAATTATGTAACTTTATTTAAATATTTAGTAAATTAAACTTTTTTGTGTTAAATTTCTCCATGAATATAAGAATATGAAAATTATTAATCAAAATAGAGAGTTCAATGGCATGAAACATATAAATTCATGTTGAGATAAACACAATAGTGAAGAGAAGTGATAGTTAATACAGTTAGAAAAGAGAATAAATATAATATTTAAAAAAGAATCTTACCTCATTTTCATTAATTTTACGAAAAACTTGGTGAAATTCTCTATAAAAATACTCATGGGCAAACTTCACTGCTAGACAAGCTGCTAGCATATACTCATGGGCAAACTTTGCTGCTAGATCTTGAACAGAGTAGACAAGAATCTTGACAAGAATAGCGAGGAACCAATTTCGAGCAGTGCCGGTTGTTCTTGATATTCTTCTTCATCATATCATAAAGTATATAAAATATGAAGAGTTCTGTTTATGCATGACAATGATGGGGTGTGGATAGTTTCAATGTACCAACAACAGCTACCAAAAGAACAAAAATATTCATCAACTTGTCGAGTGCCAAGTGCGGGTCAATTTCTCTTGTTCTCTTTTTTTTTTCTAAAAAAATACGAACTTATGGAAAACCCCCAAAAAGTAGTCGTGCTTTCAAGTCAAATATATGAGGCACTGCGGTTTGGCTTCAATGGTTTTTTTTTTTTCTTCTAAGAAAGGTATTTTGGGACTAGTTTTTGTGTATGGAGATTGACTTCACTTTCCTCATATACCCTCTTTATACCCTCTTTGAATCTGTGAGCTCCCAAGCTGTGCACTCCACTCTCTGGACATGTATTTAATTTGGGACTAATTTTTGTGTTTTGAGACTAAGTTACATCCATGACAAATTTTAAAGGGAGTTATTTGTGTTTAATTAGGGTTTCTGGATTAAAAAAAAAAATGTAGAAAAGACCTGAACGTCGTTAATTGAAAAAGTAAATACAAAAATACAAAATAAATTTATTTATAATCTTGAAGAGAATTTTTGTATTTTAAAAATAGAAATATAAGAAGACATGTCTTCAATTATCCTCACTATTTTCATTGTTTTATCGAGAGATAATTACTAAACACCAAGATTGGTATTTTCAAGAATTTTTTTTTAAAATTTGTTTTTAGGTTATACCGTTACAAGGAAAAAAAAAATCTCACATTTTTTATCTATCAATATTTTTCACCCTTCCTCTTCATGTTCGATATAAATGATTGAGAGGGAGAAATATTGAGGATGCAAACGTTTCAACCATATAAATGGGATTAAATGTGACCCTCCAAGCATGAAAGAGAAACCTTACCCTTTTTTGAAATGAGGGAATGAGTCTCCTTTCATATTTAATTATTTATTTAATTTATCACTTATTTATAAGCATCTCATCTTTCATCATTTATTATATTTAAATTCATAATCTATTAAGGTGTGTGGTGTCTATTAATATCATTTATAAATTTAATTTATTACAAGTCTCATCATTATCAAAATTTTCATCAATTCTTATCAAACATCTTTAAATACTTCATTTTTTTAACACATTTTAGTTCTTTATTTCTTTTTAATTTATCGCCTCAACAATTTTCTTAAAATTTTTATTAATTCAGTATCAAATATAATATTAAATATCAAAAAATTAATTTAATCCAAAAATTTAAACTGTTACTGAGATTTCAATATATAATTTATATTATTCTTTAACATATCTCTTTGAGTAAAAGCCCTTTGAATTTAAAACTTGTACAAGTCTATAATATTTTGTGTTTTATTTTTTTTTATCAAATAATTGAGAATGATGAGATTTGAATTTCTAATCGCTTGATTATCAAAACTCTAATAACATGTGAAAAAATTATGAAATTTTAAAATATAATTTATATTATTATTTTAATATTTTATATTAATAATACACGGTAAGCAAGACAAACCTTATAGTACAGAAAGCTTGTCAAAGTAACAATTACCTGGAAAATGTGTGCTTTGACAAGCCTTTTGTGCCATGCTTCGGGGTGCTTAATCGGAAAATAGTTTTGCATGAAGTAAGATATCACTAAATTTGTGAGACAAGGAAAGGGGCAAAACAAAAACGATCCCCTATAATCCATATGCCAAAAACCCTCGGACAAGAGCCACTGGTTCAGATGTTCGAGAGAGAGAATATATATATATATATATAAAATACACAATGCCTATGGCCAATTTACCTATTTGCTAGCATTCAACCAACTCGAAGTGTAGCCCAGCAAGGAGCAGAAGCAGTCTTCTGCTCATTTATGGAACAATTAACGAACTCCACAGCCAAATTTCCGACTTAAAAGTCCTTCCAATCAGTTCACGATCATCTTCATCTTCTTTGTATCCTTATTATCAATCATCACCAGTACTAATTTTGTCTTCAAAAGACTGCACAGGACCATAGCTCACCTTTCTTCACTGCAGATCAAAATGGATCTTTAAGGCAGAGATTATCCTCGCGCACAGTTCCAAGAGGCCTAAAAGTCTTCACTATCAGACCAAATGGATCTTTAAGGTAGAGATTATCTTCGAGCACAGTTCCAAGAGGCCTAAAAGTCTTCACTATCAGGATAAGGTCGAGTTTGATGAATCTTATTATGGCCTTCAGTGTCGGTGGTTCTGTCGACGAGAGCTAGTGCTGGAGACTCAGATGGCACGTCCGGATCATGTGCTTCTGTTAAACATGTTGCCTTCCTACTTTCCATTTCTCTGCACCGTCGATGTCAAGTGGGACATGTGTGAAGAAAGTACTCACTATTTTTTATCATGTACTTATGGTAGGGATTTGCTCATGATTGTTCCATTTTGTAGAAAAAGAAATTAAGTTAGCATTTGGTGAAGGAAATACGCCAAACATAATGAATTTTATTATTGTAATAAATAATAAAATCAGTTTTTATATATTAAAATTGAATTTTTATATATTTTGTTTGAGATAGTATGTTAATATATTATAAAAAAGATAGTATGTTAATACTGAGAATTATATGTATTTACAAAAAAAAAATGTTGCTGTAATTTTTAGTTAAATTTATATTTAAAATAAAGAAGTGAAGTAGGAGATTTTTGGTTAAACACTCAATTTTATAGTAATGAATATAAATTTCAATATAATAGTTGAATTCGAGTGAAATTTTATACAAAACAATTATAAAATACTTGTTTTTTTATATGATTAAAATTTTATAGACTTCTAAGTTAGGAAGCCCTTCAAGTATGATCTAGAAGTTGATGTTTAAGATTTTTTTTTTATATTTTTTAATTGTTTTTGGATTTTTTTTTATTTAGTTTAGAATTTTTATTTTTTTAGGATATATTTTCTAGTATATAAAAAGTTTAAAATAATTGTAATATTGAGTTTTGATTAAAGAAAATATTGAGTAATAAAAATTCATTAATGTGCCTTTTATTGTGCATATATAATTGGGTAGAAGATCACATTCCATCTCACTTCCTGCTTCTTCTTTTTTATTGGAGTGGAAATAATATTTTTTACTTTTTATTGCTTTATTAAACTAAAAAATAAAAATACACTGTATATCTTCATCCCTACATATATTAGGGTCAGCAATTTCAGTTTATACATGTGTGTGAGAGAGAGAGACCTAACTAGAAATTAGTTTAAATAAATCAGTTTTAGTTTGGTTTAATTTAGTTTTTTTTTTTTTAAGAAAAATCTACAAAATCTATTGGTTTTTTTAAGGTTTTTTTATTGCCAAATCCGGTTGATTTTTAAAAAATAATGAGCAAAAAAAAAATCATAAAAATTATAAAATAATTATAAATACTCAACAACATATATAAATATAATCATAAAAATTTATTGTAAGTAAAACTTATTCAAACACTATACTTGTTCTAATAAAATGACAAATCTTAAAGGTGGGCTCTGAGTGGAGTCAAGGAGGAGATCGAAAAAGAAGGGTGGAGAGGGGGAATTAAGGGATCTTGCGACTATAAGAATAAATTTTTTGGGTTTGAGTCTTTATAAAATATTTTTTTATTTATACTCCTATTAAGTTAACATATTTTATTTTTTGATTAGACGGACTCAGTTCAATCAATTTTAGAAGCCTCAAATCAAAATTAAAACAAGTTTATTTTTTTGGTCTTATAACTGTTTTTTTTTCTTGATTCAGTTTTTTTAATTTAAATAATTTTTTCTTCCCCTACTTAAATATAATTGAAAAATAAAGTGTACTTTTTATTTATTTATGCATTTCCATCAAATCTGGTTAAAAAATCATTTCTTTAATTGCTTTCATTTTTAAACAAGAAAGGGGTCAATCCATTTTTGAAACTGGGATAAATATTTGTATAAAATATCTTTCAATTATGAGTTCGGTGTAGATCTCTATCCTTCGGAAGGGGAATTCTTTTGCTTGCACGAAGGTCCCATCATTTACAATTGACAAGTACTGCAAAGTATAAATCAGCCAACCTCTTTGAAAAGGGTTTGGATTTAAATAATTAGGTCTAGAACGTAGAAGTTTGGACCTACCTAGGGCATGAAAGGGAAACAACATGCATCCTGCCTACGTTTGCCTAACTTGATAGAAATGCAAGTTGCTATAATATATTTACTGCTAGATCTTGAACAGAGTAGACAAGAATCTTGACAAGAATAACAAGGAACCAATTTCGAGCAGTGTCGGTTATTCTTGATATTCTTATTAATATAATGAAATATATAAAATGTGAAGAGTTTTGTTTGCCATGCGTGCTTGGACATGGAAATGATGGGTTATGGATAGTTCCTATGTACCTACAAAAACAAACAAAACACATTGTCAAGTGCCGAGTACAGATCAATTTCTCTTGTTCTTTTATTTTTTCTAAAAAAAATACGAACTTATAGAAAACCCCAAAAACATAAGTCGTACTTTCCCATTACAACATGGTTCAAGTCAAACACATGGGGCACTGCGGTGGTTTGGCTTCAATGGTTTTATTCTTTCTAAGAAATGTATTTTGAGACTAGTTTTAGTGTATGGAGACTGACTTCAGTTTCCTCAGCAATCTCTTACTTAGCCAGTGGCTTCAATGGTTTTTTTCTTTCTAAGAAGTGTTTGATTGAATAAATAGAAATAAATATTTAAAATAAATTCATTTCTATGATATTTTTAGAATAAATTTTTGTATCTTTAAAATAAAAAAAATATAAGAAGACGTGTCTTCCTCTATCCTCAATGTTTTCGTTTTTTTTTTATCAAGAGATAGTTCCTGCAGTGCACTAAGAAAGTAAGAATTAAGATTGGTATTTTCAAGAAAAGAATTCTTTTTCAAAATTAATTTGTTTTTAGGTTATATCTGGTGCAAGGAAAAATAAAATAAAATGTCACCTTTTTTATCTATGAATTTTTCACCCTCTTCCTCTTCATGTTCGATGCAAATTATAGAGGGGGAGAAATATTGAAGATGTAACGTTTCAATATAAATGGGATTAAATGTCACCCTCCAAGCATGAAAGAGAAACCTAACCCTTCTTTGAAATGAATCGATTCTCACTTCATATTTAATCATTTATTTAATTTATTACTTATTTATGTATGTATCTCATCTTTCATCGTTTATTATATTTAAATTCATAATCTATTAAGGTGCGTGATATATATAATATATCCATTAATATAATTTATAAATCTAATTTATTACAAGTCTCATCATCATCTAAATTCTTAAACACTTCATCTTTTTAACTCATTTTAGTTCTTTACACTTCATTTATTATTTTGTCACCTCAACATTTTCCTTAAAATTTTTAATCTCATATCAAACGCAATATTAATATTACATGGTACATGAGACAAACCTTAAACATGTTTAGGCTCAATGATTAGAGTACAAAAAGCTTGTCCAAGTACACATTACCTGGAAAAAGTATACTTTGACAAGCTTTTTGTAATAGTTTTGCGTGAAGTAAGATATCATTAAATTTGTGAGAAAAGGGAAGGGACAAAACAAATGGATCCCATATAAATATCCATATGGAAGAAAGCCCTCGAACTAGAACCACAGGTTCAGATCTTTGAGAGGGATAATATATATATAAAAAAAAAATCCACAATGCCTAAGGCCCATTTACCTACTTGCTAGCATTCAATCAACTTCAAGTGGAGCACAGCAAGGGGCAGAAGCTGTCTTCTGCTCATTTTTTAACAATTAACGAACTCCACAGCCAAATTTCCAAATAGCACTTCCTTCAATCAGTTCACACAGTCACACTCATCTTCATCTTCTTTGTATCCTTATTATCAATCACCACCACTAATTTTTTCTACAAAGACTACAATAGCTTACCTTTCTTCAGTATCAGATCAAATGGATCTTTATGGGGCAGATTATTCTCAAGCACAGTATCACACATGTCGGTGTCAAGGCGATAGCATCCACTCTTAATGTTGGTATCCCGGAAAAATAGGGGAAAATAGGTAGATAAGAATTCCAAGTTTTTTATTTTTATTTTTTATCTTTATATAAATATAATGGGAGTCGTTATCTAGTATTTTGATTATTTAAAATGCCAATTGGTCTGAAAGATCAGGTACAGGAAATAGTTATGTAAATAGAAAATATTAGTATCCCAAGCACACCATATCTAAGATAAGCTGTATTCTTTAATTGTTTCATATATTCTAAGGTATTGTTGTGCTTTTTTTTTTTTTGTCTATCTATTATTCGAGAAAAGCTTTTCTTAATGAGGAGATTCTTATTTTGCAGGGTAAAATCTAACCATTCTAATCATTGCAAAAAAAACTAATTTTTATTTAATATTAGGAATATGTCTTATGTGTAAGTTTGTAATCGTAGATATTAAAAAGGAAGATAAAATATATATTTTTTTGAAATATTGACTTAGTTCTCGTGACTTTAATAAACTTGTTATTAAAGCCTCAAATACATGCTAAGACATATTTTTTAATTTTCTATGTTGTATGAAACTACGATAATATATATATTTTTTTATCATTGAGAAACTTAGTCGTATGTATGAAAATAAAATATTTATTTTTCAGATATATATATATATATATATATATATATATATTTGCCACAATTCTTAGAAAACCAAGTATTTTAATATACTAAATTTATATTTTTATAAAAAAATACAAACCACAAAATGAATACGTGATAAAACCACTAATTTCTCTGTTTTTTATTTTATTTGGACTGGGTCCAGCTCAATCCATGTGACAGGGCTGGACCCAGCAGGCCTATACAGGAAGAAGTCAATTATAAATGAAGATGCATGGTACCTATGTAATTAAAAAGCAAAGGGGGAAGAATGTATGAAACTTACCTGTAACTGAGACAGACGAAGACGATGGCGCTGAAACTTTTACGCACAATTGTTGGTAACTGAAACAGACGAAGATGTGAGGTTGTTGGTTGTTAACGCTCCTTTCTTCAATTCTGCCTCTATCTTTTGATTTGGTCCTTGGGGTTTCACAATTTTATAATCAAGCACCTGGATAATTTGTAATTAGACCCCTGCATTTTAGCACCATTTACAGGACAATCCTTGTTCTTTCTGAACTATTTAATTCATTCCTCAATTGCTCTAAACTTGGATATCTTCTTCTCATTGCTATTATTTTTTGGTTTTTTATGAATATTTTTTTTTTAATGTGAGGATTAAAAATAAGTAACAACACAGTTCCTAGAGGCCTAAAAGCCTTAAACTCAGCAACAAAACCACCAAAATCACCAGGAAGATTGGAAGAGAAGTGCTACTGCAGAATAAGGTCCCTTTTTCCCTACCATTGTCTCTCAGACTCCATGTGCTTGAACAGAGAGAGAATTGAGAACCGAAATATTTGTTATTTCCAGGTCAGGAGTGTAATGTGAAGGAAGCTTTATGATAAGATTCTTCAAATCAAGGTTTACAATACCGTTCTGAAATTCATTCCAAATCTTGGTTTGATACTAAAATTTTCTATACCAGTTCATATTGGCGTGTCTCAAAACTAGTACTATTATCACTTATAAAATATTTTTTATACATTTAAAGAAATTTAATTATATTTGTTGTTCTTAATTTCTTTATTGTTTTTGTTCTATTTCTCTCTACTAATTAATATTGATTTGGTAATATAAAGCATGATTTTATAGTTTAACATAAACTACAACATACATTAACTATTACATTCTTTGACTTTTTTTCATAGAAGTAAAAAAAAAAAAAAATGAACAACAGAAATCCAGTACTATGAATCTGCCACTTTATTGTTGTTCCAATATCAACTCTACTTGGTATCTCGTGAGGTAAAACCTTCATTGAAATTGTGCTGCAAAAAAAAAAAAAATACATATAACTATAGTCATGAATACTTATAGTTCTATACTCATAGAATTAGAAATGTTAGACTTATCAAATGAAATAGCAAAGAAAAGATAGTCTTACACAAACTTTGCTAATAAAACCTGAAAATATCAAAAGCTTGCAAAACTTACTTGAATTTACCAAATGCATTTTTTAATTTCTTCTTGCACCATACATGCGAGCATTCTTCTTTGTTCTTCCTGCCTTCAGATTCCACTGACGTTCAACCATCCTATGAAACCATGCAGGTCGTCTTGTTCTAAACACAATATAACCCATTGTGACTCCAAATACAAACCCACATCCATACCCCATTGCCACAGCTTTCCATCCAAACCCATCTCCTTCATTAAAGTTTGATGGCGGTAATGGTGGTACCACGCCATTGTTGCATTTTGTTGGCAGTGGAATTCCACATAAACCCAAGTTTCCTTGAAATGAGCTTGGATCATATGTGCTGAACTGATGCCCCCTAGGTATGCGCCCCTCCAGTTTGTTTTGTGAAAGGTTTAAGACTGCAAGAAATGCTAGATCTGTCAACTGCACAGGAATCCTTCCCGTAAGCATATTTGAAGACATATCTAATGACTCTAGATTGGTTAAAAACCGTAATGATGATTGGATATGGCCCGTAAGGAAATTGTGAGAGAGGTTAAGCTGTTGAAGTCCTTGAAGCTTTCCAATTGGTTCTGGAATCTCACCGGTGAAACTGTTACTTGATAAATCAACTACTTTGAGGAAAGTTTGGATTTTCACAAACTCAATTTCAAACCCTTTCCATGTCATTTTTAGTGAATAGGTGTACCTAGGGTAATTTATTGTCGTCTTGTAAATCATACCATTATATCCACTCATTTCTTCAAGACTATTGAAAAGCTCTTCTGGTAATGATCCTCTCAAATTATTTTCAGAGACGTCAAGAATATGTAATTTGGAGAAGGAATTAAAAGTAGTCGGACCCTTCATAAAACTTTGGAGTTTATTGGATTTTAGAAGAAGAATCTTTAGCTCCGGAAGCATTTCAAGGAAATAGGGGAATGTATCCTCAATCTTATTGTTACCAAGATTAAGAAACTCCAGCTTTGTGCAGTTGACAATAGAGAACGGTATTTTCCCTTCTAATTCATTGCCACTGAGGTCGAGATATAGCAAGTTACTTCCCCCTGAAAATGTTGATGGAATAGTGCCTCGGAGATTGTTCATGCCTAGATGCAAAATTGAGAGTCTGTTGCTGAAGTTTCCCAAACATTGTGGTGCAGAACCACCCAAGCCATTGTTGGAAAGGTCCAGGACTTGAAGGAATTTTAACTTGCAAATTGAAGAAGGAACCTGCCATGTCAATTTACTGTTGGATGCAAGAATAAGAACTGCCAAGTTCTCTTGATTGAAAATTGAACTTGGGATTGGACCATGCAAGGAGTTATCGCTCAAATCAAGGTATTGCAATGAATTGTGTTGGAATTCACGTATATTGCCTATGAACTGATTATTATGAAGGTCCAAATTGAATAGAGAAGGGAGAGCAAATAAAAAGGATGGTATCGTCCCATTGAGTTGATTGTTTGATAAATCTAAATTTGTGAGCAGGGTTAGGTTAGCGAAAGAATCTGGAATCTGACCAATAAAATTGTTGTTTGAGAGGTCTAATTTAAAGAGCCGTGTAAGATTACCCAACAGAGTAAGTTTTGACGCAACTATGATACAATTACTAAGTAGCATATACTCTAACGACTTTAAATTTCTGATGGAGTCATTTTCGAGATAAATTGAAATTCTTGTATCAGAAAGGTCCAACTCCCAGAGGACATTACTCACATTGGAGGAAGGAAAAGAGCCAGTGAGGCCTTCGTTAGATGACAGATCCAGTGATTCAAGGTTTGGGAGGAGAAAGATATTACCTGGGATTTTCCCTTGCAATCCGCAATCCCAAAGGTAAAGAGAGGACAAAGAAGAGGACAGATTCGTCAAGGAATTAGGTGCAACCAAAGACATATTTACAGAACTCAAATCGAGATCTCTTAGCTTGGTTAGGTTTCGAACAAGCTTGTCAAAAGAAACTGGTTCTACACTTAGATGGTTGTTTCCAGAGAGATCAAGAGAAATCAATTTGGAGAGACGGGAGACTTCTAATGGAACTTGGCCTGCGAAATTGGAATAACTTAGATTAAGATGTGTCAGATTGGAAAACTGCCCAAATCGAGAAGAAATATGGGAGGAGTTGAAATCATTGAAAGAGAGATCGAGCTTCTGAAGATGATGAAGAGAGAAGAGAGAATTATTGCCCGGTTTTCATATCACAAGTGACCCCATCCCACAAGCAGCAATCTGTACCGTCTTTCCATGACTCTGTTTTTGGCAAGGGATATTGACAATAGTTCTTCGAAGAAGCAGAACTATGAATAGGAAAGGATTGTTTGAATTGAAGCAGAGAAAGACTTTGGTGATGAGCACACAAATGATTAGAAGAGGAGTAATTTGAGGAGAATGATGATGAAATTGTTGTATGAAAATGGAAGAGAAACAAAATGGAACAGAGAAATTGAGTGAGGGATAATGAAAACTTCATGTTGGCTCTTCAGGATTCAAAGTGTATTTGGAATGCTGAACGATTGGGGAGAGATGAGAAATAAAGAAAGGAACCATTAGTAGTATTTATAGACAAACCAATCTTAGATTCTTCTGTTCATTCAATTTCTGTAGTAAAAAAAACAAACAACCTTGAGTACTAACAACTTGGTCTGTCCTTTTTCTTGACCCCAAAGTCATTTTATTTATAAAAAAAAATGTGTAAGAAATGAAATTTCTTGAGCACTAACAACTTAGTGCAGAGATGTTTTTCTATACTGTATTTAGCAATGAAATTTCTGCGAAGCATGCCTTGACCATCAACAAGGAAAACGAAAGTTCAGGATATATTGTATATGAAACTGAATTCAATTGCAAATATTTCCACACGAAGTAGGTCCCTTAGTTGACTGAACCACCACCGGAAAACAGACCAGCGTGCTAAAACTGTCAAAGATTGGAATTTCAAGGTTCTTGCCTAAACGATCTTTCTTTTCCAGCATCAACAAGGGAAAACCAATCATCGTCACAAGGACCTCCAAGTCTTCGGAACCTGGATATGTTATCCAGTAAGTGGTCCCTTTGTTGACTATACAAGAGTGTTGGAAACAAGGCACAAATAATTTCCAGAATTGACATTTTTTAACAGTAGATAATACTATATAGGTGCACTACGCTGTAAGTTGTCCTACATTTATTTCAATATAAAAAAAATGTTAAGTTGATAAAACCATTTCTAAAAAAACAAAAAAAATTCAAGACTCAAGGAATTACTCGATGAATTTAATAATTTAAAAATATAAATAAAAAATATCATGACAATTAATAAACTTACAAAAAAAATTAACAAATAAAAAAACATTAAAAAAAACTCTAATCAATCTAGATTAACCAACTAACTCTACTACCATGGACATAGAATTGAGATAATTCAATAGAAAAAAAAAAATACTTACAAAGATCAATTCATACTAACAAGATTATTAGGGCCTGTTTGTTTCTGCGTTTCAAATAAATCTTCAGTTGTACAACAAGATTATTAGGACCTGTTTGTTTCTGCGTTTCTAAAGCGTTTTTGAAAAAATTTAAATTTTATTTTATTTTTTTATTAACTTCAAATAAATATGTTTTTAGTATTTTCAAATTATTTTGATGTGCTAATATAAAAAATAATTAAAAAAAAATAAAAATTATTGGCATGTATTTTAACATGAAAAATTATTTGAAAAACAACCGTAACCATAATATACAACAAGATAAAGTAACCAATAAATTCATTCAGCGAATATTTCCACACGAGGAGAAGTCCCTTAATAAGTTAATTCACTAACACAAGTGCTGATAAATAAGGTAGTTAATTGTGAAATATTTATAGTAAGAAAGAGAAAAATTAAAAATTGTGACAGCTTAATTTGAATGTTCAGAGATGTTTTTTCAAATTGTATTTAGCAATGAGATTTATGCGAAGATTGCTTTGCCCACTAAAATATAATTTCCAAGAAATTCAAAGCCACAAAATCGGAAGAAAACTTGTTAATAATTTACGATCGTAGTTTACTCACAGCTTAAGCAAGGGGGCATGCAGAGTTAAAGAGTCATCCTCACCTTCTTATGTCCACTTCAACTCCAGTCAACACGTTCTTTATATACATTTAAGTTTTTTATTGAACAGTTGCTAGAAAACTGACAAACAATGGAGAATTAATGGAGTTTGAAGGTTCTTTACCTCCAAGTCTTCCATCGGAAATTGGATGGTAACCAAGGCAGAGTAATAATTACGCCAAGCAATGGAGCACTAATGATTTTGCACACATATATATTGTTTTTCACGACCCAAAAAGTCTTTTTTAATTATCCAAAAGTTCTTATCAACTTTTCCAGTGTACTTGGTTGGTAATGTGAATGATCAGTGTAATTTTATTAAATATTTTTTTATTATAAATATATTAAAATGATATTTTTTTTTTACATTAACACATCACAATTATAAAAAATTATTTAATAAAAATACATTGATCATTCACATTACCAACCAAGTACACAGGAAAATGTTGATGCATCTTCAGAGTAAATTAACGCTCAAGCCAACCCGGCTACTTTATGTACACTACTTGTTTCCTTTGCACCAGACTAATATCAATAATAATAATTAAAAAAAAAACATCTTCTTTAAAAATTAAATCTTTTTACTTAATAAGAAAAGGAAATCCATACATTAACCATTCCGGAATTTTTAAAAATTAAAACCTTTTACTTATTAAAAAAACGAAAAGTTGTTTAAATACTTTTAACAATAAATTAAGAAAATATCAATGATAATGATTATAAAAGTAATAATTAAAAAAAGAAAGATTACTTTGGACTAGGTATAGGCAAGAAGTTTGACGGAGAGGTTTTTATTTTTGTTTTCATCATTTTATTTTTAATTTCATCCTTAAATTTCTTTTACCAGTTGGTCATATTCTTTAAACAAACCAAGTTAACTGGATAAAGAAGTTCCACACATTCTTTGTACACTACTGAACAATCTAAATAAATGCATCAACGAAAAATCCCCATTCTTTGCTATTTCATTATTATAAGTATTGTTGATATGTTTTCTAGTAGGAAAAATTACTCAAACCATGTAAGAGTTCATTTGATATGACTCTATCAACTTGACGGATTCAAAAATAACTTGGACAACCATTAAAAATATAGTTTAACTAAAAACAATTTTAAAACGACATTTTTTTTTGTAAAATATTGAGACAAAAACATATTGAATCATGATACCAAGATAACCCTATAGAAAACAAATTTAAATAAATTATGAAATTCAATTTCCAATCAACACAATAATTTGGGTAATCTCCAATATGAGGGAGGTGTTGTCGAAAGTTTTTTATATAATCAAATTTGATGATGTAATTGTTCGTTCATTTTGTATAGATGCATAGAATGAAATCAACAGCATGTCGTGAGCATATGGTTGCAGCTAGTTCTTCTAGCTGCGATGATGAGTTGTCCTTAGGTGCCGATCAAGAAGAGGCACCTGCGCCAACTTGCGATGTTGCCTCTTCCAAAGCAGTTCCACAGCGCAGAGGCGGTGTGACTTCATAGTGAGGTCAATTCACCCGCAAGTACGAGGCACATTGGAAGGACGAACTTTTAATGTAAGTTTGTTTTGGTTTTAGTTTACACACACACACACACACACTTATAACACAATTTGTGAACAACTAATTAATATGTCATAATTTTATTTATTTATAGGTTCACAAACATTGAGGCCACCCGAGCAATAACATCGGTGTTTAAATCATTGATGGAGATTCCTTTATTTCAATGCAGTCAGGTTTCCAGACATCCTGATTGGAGACCTCATATCGATGCATGGTTTCAAAGATTTGAGGTTGGTGTTAACTTCTATTTTTATTTATTTTTAATAAATTATTATTTTTATTTTAAATAAATTATTTATACATAGAACAAATTCGAGTGGGATAGCGTTCATGACAATGTTGTGAGGATGTGCAAGAATCACGCGGCAGCTAGGTAACATTGAAAACAATACGATATATTTTTTAAAATAATTATGTTTTAAAATCTAATTTGTCATTAACTCATATAAAATTCATTAATAGAAGGAGGTTGCATGACTTTTGGTATGAAGCGCAAAAAAAGCCAAAAAAATACGCTGGAGATAACGGTCTACAAGGCTGGAATGACGTGGCGGTTTGGAGGATTTCAAGTTGCCATACATCCTGGAGGATATATGGGTGTAATATATCCAATACGTGACATCTGAGCGGTTCACAAGACGCTTACAGTCCGGTGTCGACAAACGAAACCAATAAATTCATGGTTCGGTGACCACACTCACCGGCGGCTCTGTTCCGTTCATTGCATATGCGAAGCGGATGGTAAGATTAATTTTAATGAAATCTATCATTAATTAATTTGTTCTTATTTATAAATATATTTAACTTGCAACATTTTTTTCTTATAGGCTATGTCTCTTGGACGTGAGTCGAGCCCAATGGAGCTATTTGTGGAGACGCACATGTAGAGTGAAGACCGCCAAAAGGTGGTGCAACAATTCGTCAACACCTGCGCTAAACACTTCGTGGTATATTCGTTCAATCATTTTATTTTGTAAGTTATTATTTTCTTGAATTGAATATAATGATTTCTTTTTTAACTTTCAGGAGACATATAATAGCTAGTTGAGGGAGAGATACGGAGACAACACTTCAACTCACCTGGATTTTTGGATGGAGGTAGGATCATCTGGTGGACCCAATAAAAATCAGGTTTATAGACTCTCTAACACTACGACTGAGAACTTCTAGGCAGCCAATAGTGTTTCAATCATTGGGAGCTCCTAATCAGTATCGAGCACCCAGTCTGAGGAGATCGTGGCTTTGAAATAACAATATCAACAACTCTCGGCAGATTATAAACAGTTCCATCATATCATCATGGACATAAGATCACAGATGGGTGGCACGTGTATGCCCTCTTTTTGGCAGAATGATCTCGGGAATGACCAGCCTCCTCCTCCTCCTCCTCTAGCTCCGCCATTGTTCTAGTTCAATTTTTTTTTTTGAAAACACTTTAAAATTGTAATGAATATTTGGATGAATATTGTTTAATTTTATTTTTATATTTTATACAATTTTATTTGCTTAATTAGTTTTTTTACTATTATTCTATGCAATTTTATATTATTTATTCTACACAATTTTATTTTTAAATTCTAACCAACGGATTTACAGATGAAATTATGTCATCGGTATTTTTCAAAGAGTTGAAAAGTATTTACTGCATATGCCATAATCACCGACGTTGTTATTCCATATATATTTACCGATGGAAATACAGACGGAATAATTCTGTCGGTATATTTCCAGCGGGAATTTTTTTTGTAGTGCATTTTCCGTCTGTAAAACCATCTGTTTTTTTTTTTACCGACAGAATTAGTGAAAGAATATATAATTACCGACGAATGTATTATGTTGGTGAATTAGTCGATAAAAGTTTTACCGACGAAATGATAATCTTATGACGACAAAAATTTTACGTCAGTAAAACTTTTAAATGTTGTAATGTGGAAGCAATGCAATATAAATTTCCAAAATTGACATTTTTGTCTGATGAGAAGTGTTCCTGGGGACATCCACCCCTCTGTGCCTAGTTGGCTTATCATCTCAATAACGATTTGATCTTCCTTCGCATGTATTGATACATTATTGCTGTTATTAGATCTTCCTTCGCATGTATTGATAGATTATTGCTGTTATTATTCACAGGAACAAAGGACTGCATGCCTACTCGAAGGGTTAAACAATTTATATGTTTCTAGAAAGAGAAGCTTTTTATAGTTTAAAAAATAGTAATGCACTGGGCATTTCAGGTCGGGAATTCAGGCAAAACTGCAGATATTACGCATCAAGAACATTGCAAGAACAATTCATTGACAAATGGAACTTCTTAGGAAAACAAAGTTCATAATTATTTCAAGGTTCATAACTTGCACTTAAGATTCCTAAAAGATCTTTTTAGGTTGTGTTCGATAAGGGGAAAACTAAAATTTCACCCTTTTTATCTATTAATTTTCCACCCTCTTCTTTCCTTCATGTTCGATACATAGTGAGAAAGAGAAAAAATATTGAGGACCATAGAAATGGGCTCAAATGTTACTCTTCAAGCATGAAGGGTTAACCGCCTTACCTTTCTTTAAAATGAAGCAATAAGTCTCCCTACATATTTAATTATTTATTTAATTTATTGCTTATTTATGGATGTATCCCATCTTACATCATTTATTATATTTAAATTCTTAATCTATCCAATTTATATTGTATGGTATTCATTAATATTATTTATAAATCTAATTTATAATAGATCTCATTATAACCCAAATTCTTTTAAATTCTTATCAAACATTTTTAAACACTTCATCTTTTTAACACCTTTTACTTCTTTACACTTCATCATTAATTTTATCACTTCAACATTTTCCTTTAAATTTTTAACTTTATATCAAACACATTAACAATTTTAATGTCCCTATTTTCAATGTTCATTAATTATTGCGCACCATCTCACAAATCACTACGGATTGGAACAATGAGTTTTTTTGATATTTTTAATTTAGTCATCAAACTTTTATTTTGCACATTTGAGCCCAAATTAGCACCCAATTGTGTTTTATTAGGGAGGGTTGAATTGAAAGAAAGATGACTGAAATGAAAAACACAAGTAAAATAGGTAACAACTTTAAAATTAGTTTGAAAAGTTCATTTAGTGCCCCATTTTTTTTAGCTATTAGGTAATCGGTCCTTTTAATTTTTAAAAATTTAATTTTGATACCAAACTTTATTTTTCTTATTTTTTTATTCTTTTTTTTTTTGTGAGAGTAGAAAGAGAGCCCCACCAGATTCCGGTGTAGAGAGAGAAAGCTCGTCTTGACACATTTTCCAACCACAAAACATGTTAAAATCGATATCAACAAGTTCCATTAGGTAAGGGTAGTTTTATAGTGGTTGTTTTAAGCCTCAATGTATCCTTAAAAACCAGATTTAGGTCGAGGATGAAATATTTTCTTCGATTTAATTTTGTGGTTTTGGCTGTTTTTTTTTTTTTTTAGTTTATTAGGTTCATATGTTGGTTCCTTGGTGTTATAGGGGTGATTATAAGGTGTTTAATGGTTGAAATGAATTGAAAAATGTGTTTTGTGAGATATAAAACCTAAAGCCCTGATTTTCCGGCCACAACACATTGTATACCATAGTGAACAACGTGTAGTCTGTCTATTTTTTTTTTTCAAAAAAATAAAAATGGGCAAGCCTCTTTAAATAAAAAAAATAGCAGGTCTAGGCAGGTGGGCTTGAGCTTGAAGTCCACACGATTTGGGCTTTTCCTTTTTAATACATTTGTTTTTTATTCTTCTAGTTTTTTAAATAATTTTAAATTAATTTTTTTATTAATACCCTTCTCCGTTCAAGTTCTCCTCCTTAATCGTTATTCCTGGAGAATATGTACTTCTACAAGCTGTTTGTAGCATGCTTTGGGTGCTTAATCGGAAAATAGTTTTGCATTAGAAAGATATCACTAAATTTGTGAGAAAAGGGAAGGGACGAAACAAAAGGATTCCGTATAATCCACATGGCAAAAGCCCTCGAACAAGAGCCACAGGTTCAGATTTCTGGGAGAGATAATGTCAAAAAAATCCACAACGCCTATGGCCCATTTACGTATTTCCTAGCATTCAACCACCTCCCAAGGAGAAGAAAGCAAATCAAGCAACTCCTGCTCGTTCGTCGAGCAACTACAGCCAAATTTCTGGCTTGAAAGTCCTGCCAAATGGCTGCACTTCCTTCAATCAGCTCACACTCATCTTCATCTTCTTTGTATCCTAATTATCAATCATCACCACTAATTTTCTCTTCAAAGACCACACAGGACCATTGCTCACCCTTCTTCACTATCAGATCAAATGGATCTTCAAGGGGGAGATTATCCTCAAGCACATTTCCAAGAGGCCTAAAAGTCTTAAATGCAGCAACAAAACCTGCAAAATCACCAGGTACTTTGCTCTAACCTAGACTTTATTAATAAGATTGCCCGTGGTTTCTGAACAGAAACAAGATCACTGATTTCCTAATGATTGTTTCCAACAAGTCATAGAGTCTTTTCTGTGTTTATCCTCAATCTTGACTCTGAGTGAGTTCTTTTTCGTATCTTTCTTTTGAGAGATTAGCTGAGGAAGATTGGAAGACTAAGAGAGAAGTTCTTCTCCAGAATAAGGTCCCTTTTTCCCTACCGTTGTCTCTCAGACTCGCACGTGCACGCACAGAGAGAGAACTAAGAACCAAAATATTTGTTATTTCCAGGTCAGGAGTGTGGATGTGAAGGAAGCTCTGCGTCTTCAGAAAGAAAACAAGTTTGTGATTCTTGACGTGAGACCAGAAGCAGAATTCAAAGAGGTTAGGGATCTTATCATCATGTCTGAATAAGCAACATCAATCATAACTGACGGCTTATGAACAGAGCTCAAAAGAGTCAACTGCATATTATGAGGGCAAATAACCTAAGTTATCTTTCCTATTTTGATCTCAGGCTCATCCATCAGGAGCTATCAATGTACAAGTATATAGGCTTATAAAGGAATGGACAGCATGGGACATTGCCAGGCGTGCTGCGTTTGCATTTTTTGGCATCTTTGCTGGCACAGAAGAAAATCCTGAGTTTCTGCAGAGTAAGAAATATCTAACAAAGATGCTAAAATTGCTGTGATTCTCAATTTATGTGACCAAGAAAAAACTAACAAGTTAAAACATGCTAGCAGCTGTGGAATCAAAGATCAATAAAAATGCAAAGATAATAGTGGCTTGCTCAGCTGGGGGTACAATGAAGCCATCCCAAAATCTTCCTGAAGGACAACAATCAAGGCCTGTCAACTTCTCTGATTCTAATGTTACTGTTAATATTCTCTATCTTTCAACTCTACCAGCGATGAATTTTTTTTTTTTTTTCATGCAGATCACTGATAGCAGCTTACCTGTTAGTCCTAAACGGTTACAAGAATGTCTTCCACTTAGAAGGGGGTCTCTACACATGGTTCAAAGAGGGTTTGCCAGCAGAGTCTGAAGAGTGAAGCATCATCAGTCCAGAGAAACTCAAGTTTTGTCTTCGTTAGAGATGGTAATGTACTTGTATCATGACTGACTCTATTTTGTCCACCCACGGATGGAAGATCTATTTATTGAAACTGAGTTTAATCACATTGAGAGGCATACATGGATCTTCAGTGTATATGGAATTATAATACTAAGACTATCTAGCAGTATACTGACAGTAAAGAGTGATGGACTTTGATCTACAGAGCAAATTTCCTCACAGCTATAGTAAATTAACAAGTCCAGAAGAGCATACCTCTTCAAAATAAGGGAGAGGCGTGGCCTTCTCTGTATGTGCTGATTTAAAAAAACCAGAAGTACGCATGACAAGCTGCTCCATGTATGGTTCCAACAACTGTCCACGCAAACATGTCTGGAATGTGCAGGTCCAATGACTAACTTGATTCTTCATAACATTAACTAGAGTTGCAGAAGACTTCGGCATTTAATGATTCGAGAATGTGAACATAGGATCTCCCCTGATGAAACTCCTATTCTGTCAAGCCCTTAAAGAAGCTCTAAATTTTCACCTATAAATCCACTCAAGGGGACAAACACACAGCCAGGAATCCCTGCTGCCTCAAAGAGCTCATTATCTACCTCTCCAAGGAAATGGAAGAGGTTTCCGGCTCTCAAACCTATCAGGCAACACTGCCACTGCCTATATTCGCCAATTTCCACTCCTATATTCGCCAACATAAGCATATTCCATACTCGGATTCAAAAGCTATATTCTCCAAAGAAAGATACGAAATAACCAAAAGCTCATCATGAAAAATTCATGATTGAACTGTATTATATATCTTCCTCGAGCTCAAATACTTGGAGCTTCCACTGTCAAAAGATAAAATACATTTAAGTTCTAACAATGGCTGGATGTATCAAATAATCTATATTCAATTTATGATTAATGCATTGCTTGCTAGCTAGATACTAAAATAAACAGTGGTCAAAGTCAAACTCTCATTCTTCTCTTCCAAGGAAAATAAGCAATGACACATAAGGAAGAAGATTTAAGAATCTGCTAATGAAAGATGTTTTTGCATGACATGGCAAATACTTTATAAATCTGCTCATCCATTTTTTTACATGCTAGAAAAACTGATCAAATTAAATGGATACAAGCCATACAAACCTCATAAATAAATAATTAGGCTGTTAAACATTAATATAACTACCCACTAATAATAGTTAAGGACTCGGGAGGAGTGGATGCCCTAATGACTTTGTGAGGGAGGTCTTTTTTGTTGTGAGCCCAAAGAAAATGTTCTTTCAAGAAAGTATTGGGCTTCTACTTTAATCTAAATAATTCAATCTACGAGGCCCACTGGGCTTACCTAATCTTGAAAATTATTACACCAATCAAATTCATGCAACCTAAAATATATCTACAATTTTGAAAATATATGATTGAAAGCTGCTTAATAGAGAGTATGGCTGCGTCATGCTTTGCAGTCGCTTTGACTTCAAATAAAACCGAAGGCCAAAGATTATTTGCAGTCTCCATCTTGTATTTTATTTTCTGTGTTTTATGTGCGCTTGTAACCTTATTTGCATCTATTATATTAAACTTTCTTTGTTTAACTTTTTCGTGATAGTAATTGTTTTTAAAATATTTTTTGTAAATTATTTTTTTATAAAAACACAGCTACCCCAAACAGCATATGAACTTTTCAACGCAGCAACTTAGACAAACGGGCTAAGCTAGATGGGAAAAGCCGAAGGGACAATTGGCGAAAGGCCAAAAAAGACAGGCTTTACTTTTATCCAAGGAAGCAAACATGGAAAGGCAGGGAAAAGCCAAATGCCTAAATGGCAACTTGGAAAGGGCAGCTTCTTTGCCATCAAACTTATGAAGCTAAAGATGCTGGGAAATAGTCAAGGCATTGACAAAAATAAAGCATAAAATTCCTTTAATTAAACTGAATTGACCATCCAGAATGTTAGCGTAGGTTGTCTGCAATCTTTTTCCGACAAATCTCAAGGATGAGCTAAGAATGCTAGAAACTTTATGAAGTCATAGAAGACTGCTTAAAATGTCTTTTGCTATAGGCATTTGGAGTGTTCATCAACGTTAACCTTCAGGCAAAAGAGAAACCTTTTCCTTACCACTATGATGTGTGCCCTTTTACAAGAGGGTGTGTTTCTACTTTGCAACCAAAAGAAAAGAAAAGGAAAAATAACATTATGATCTACATTTCTAAATTGAAGATTAATTAAGCTGCTTGCTGTGATTCTTCCTTCTCTGCTGAAGAGCTTAAATCCATTGATTCCTTTCTTCTACTTCCCATCCTCCACAGTCCATACAATGTCTTGAATTCCCTCACAGCATGAACACTACTTTCTTGGCTAAACACACCTCCAGTTTCACCTGTCTCATCCCTGCTGGACCGAGCTGACCTACTGCCGGTCATTCTTTGGCCAACCTTGCTTGGCCCTCTTAAATCACCGCTATTGGTTTGTGATTGCAAAGCAGAAATGACTGATTTCAAAGCCCGGGTCGGCGAATTTCTGTTAGAGATCATTATTTCACCTATCTCAGTTGGACTTAAACTCGATCCACCATATTGTAAAATTTCTTCAACTTGTGAGAAAAGCTTGTGTTCCTTCACTCCCAAGTAATTATTGGCTAAACTCTTAAATGCTGAGAAATTACATAATGGGAACTGAATATGAACATCAACCCTGCCAGGCCTTAACACTGCTTGATCAATTTGATCCTTACAGTTCATGGTGAACACCATCACACGCTCCTCGCCGCAACACGAAACAATTCCATCCATGAAATTCAAGACCCCAGACAAGCTCACATCCCTTGATTTCTCAGTCAAGAACCTGTCAAAATCCTCAATTACAATCATGGACCGACTTGTGGTTTGCAGCAGGAGCATTTTGAGATCAGAATCACCGGAAACCTTGGAGATGTTAATGTCATAGACATCAAAATTGAGGAATCTAGCCATGGCTGCAATGAAGCTGGATTTGCCTGTCCCGGACGCGCCATAAAGAAGATAACTTCTTTTCCATACATGGCCTAATCTGTGATAATAGTGCTTAGACTTCAAAAACAATTCAAGATCAGCTTTTACCTTGTTCTTCAAGTCTCCATCCATGATCATTGTATCCATGGTGGCTGGATGTGTGAAAGGAACTGATCTCCACCTTCCATTCTCATAAGGGTTCTTCTCTAGATTCATAAACAATTTGATTTCTTTGCTCTTCTGCTCAACCTGATCAGCAACCGAAAGAATGTGCTGCAAGTAAGGACGTAGAATCATTCTCTTGTCTTTCTTTCTCAACTTCAACACCAATGTTCTCTTACCATTTCCTTCACAATATTTCTCATTGCTCCAATGCACTCTAGCCCCAAGAAAACTATCATGAATCACTTGATTCTTGTCGAGATGGAGGATGATGTCATTCGCTTTCGAACCCGAAAACAGATTGGTGAGATCAGAGTCTTCGATGGCAGGCAGCGAGGTTAGATAAGTTGAGACCTTGTGGTAGAGTTGATTTTCTAGGAAAAGATCATTGAATTGTGGAACCTTGAAGATTTGGTAAACATAAAACCTGTCTTCAAACGATCTCCAACATCTAACAAGAATATGTAGAAATGATGTTTTTGCCAAAAATCTAATTATGACTAAAAAGACTATGATTGTAATGAAATGAACAAGAATTGGGCTGCTAAGATTCATGTTAGAAAGGTTATAAGAACAAAGGGGATTGAAGCAAAGTAGAAATAATGGTCGAGTATGGAAAGTGAGGGATGATGATTTTAATGGTGGAGATGGGAGATGTATGGCTTTTCTAGTTTGGAGTTATAGTCAACTGGTGCCGGCAAATTTACTGGGTCAAAGACACGAGATTGGAAGGAGGGAGGTGGGGTAATTGCCCCTAGCCGTTAATGAATGACCATAAAGACTTGAGGTCTATATATTATGATTTGTGAAGGGATTTGTACGACCATACTTTATTCACATATTGCTTGATTGATCCATTGAATATTCCATTATTTGAGTATTCTTTGAACGCCCAGAAAATGAAGGCATTTACTTTTATTGTTCCTTATATAAAAAAAAGATGTTCTCTGTCATACTCAAGGATGAGTGGATTGGCTGATCTATAATTTAATTTGGATTTTATTTTATTTTATTTCGAATTAAAATGGATGTTGCAATAGTTAAATTTAAGTGATTTAACTAAATTCATGTAAGATTTAATCAAGTTCTATTTAAAATAATACTATTGTAAGATATATTCGATTGACTTGCTGACTTGCTGATTAATTTAATAAATTAACAAGCCATACTAGTAAGAAAAAGATAACAATTATGACACACAATTTGACGGGCATCAATTTGCATGGCATAAAGAGGCAGAGCAGCCATATATGGACCAGTTTGGGAGGATGAGAAGGTGACAACATGCCAGTCTAACCTAATTTCTTTGAATTTTTCAATCTTTTTGAAGTTTTCTTACCATGAAAAACACACAATTATTCCATCAGAAGTTGATGGTTTTTCCACCAAACTGATAATTATACTTGCAGACCTGCCTAATTAGTAACCCAACCCATGCAAATCCAACCTCTTCTTCTTTCAGTCCTGTTTCTTGCCGCATGCCACAGCTGCCTAATCGCATAAAAAACAAAACATGTCCACATTGTTTTAGGAGTTTGAACTTCAAATTAAGCTGCTAGGAATGGAACAGGTCAGCTTATATTTTTCAAGGATTGCAGCACAAGGTATATATCTCAAGCACCTTTTTCGTTTTGTGCCTGAGAATATGGCAGGTCAAGCCTTATCCCCCTATACAAATATATTGTTTTTGAACCGTTTCTACAGCATCTCATCAACCTGTGAGTCACGTAGGATAACATGAACAAAATTAATATTCTATCATTATATTATTACCAATACAGAATATTATAACTTGTAGTTTTGGTTTTTTATATAAAAAAAAATTATATATATATATATATTATTTACATGGATGTTTATGACAGTTTGCGCACACCTCGATGAATTTCATGAGCCTTAAAATTAACAACCATGTAAATCTCCAGTAGCTATTATATTTATAACTATAAGGCTTGAATATAAAACTATAAACTCTTTAATTTTAAATTTTTATTGTTGTATCATGATAAAAAATTTTATATTTTATTTTTATTTGAAAAAAACTTGTCTACGTCCCAATAAATGACACATGTTCTAATTTTTTTTTAAGAAAATCTAATAATGAGAAAAAGAAAAGATTCTCTTGATGATTAGTGAGCAGACCCCTAGTCTTTATAATGCTCAATACTTGCAGATATCACCTCCATTGCTTTGTTTTCTTCTGTGATTTTGGCCTGTTTCAAGCGAGCTAGTACCAAAAGCATCTACATCATGAGCACTTTAATCATTTGACATCGAGTGGACACAGCTTTGCACTCATGAAAGAAGGCTGTGCTTCAATGGAATAAAGGATTGCAACTTTCGAGGAATAAGTGTTTTGCTTTGAAGGCTGGACCTGTCTACTTTAGACAAACAAGTGCCAGCTCTTACCTTAACGAACTTAATCATTGATGGATGTTGCTGTTTGCAAATCATAGAAATCCTGAAAAGAAACAAAAGGGTAATGAGTGTCGTAATGGACTTAGATTAATGCCCGACCAAATGATCCCAGTCATCCTCTGTGGTCGTTTGTTGCCTTCACTCTGGTAGAAAATGAACACAAATCCAAATACATGTTAGGACCGACACCCGGCTTGAATCCGAGGGAATATCATAGGGATAGAAACATAAATCAAGAAATATCAACGAAAAATAGCATAATTCCAGAAATATCGTAGAAAGAATTCTTATCAAGGCCCAACATACATTGAATGCAAGATGGGAGTAAAATAATATCTATTAAACTTGATTCGATATAGTAAATCAAATTAATAACTTGTTTATTTAAAGTTAGGCTTGAGTTAGGTTTATTTTTTAATTAGATTGGAAGTGAACTCAATGGAACACAGGTCGTTAACCTCTAATCTAGTTGATTAGAGTAAATTCGGTTGGAATTCAACCTGATTAATTTTAAGATATTTTTTAAATTTTTATTCAAAACAATATTATTTTAATAAATAATTATGGGTTAACAAATTGATTCACTTAAATGAATATTGAATTTTGAATTATCCTATATTGCTCTTGGCGGAACCAGAAAATAGAATTAAAAGGAGCTAAAATGTTAGTTATTTTATTATTTAGACTAAATATATTAATATTATTAAAGGAAAGGCTGGAAAAAAAAAATTGCAGGGGCCCTCCTATCTCCGCCCCTGATCAGAACGACCCCCTGAAATAAATGCCCACCATTTAATCTCATTCCCATTCCATACTTCATAAATCAAACTGCCTGTACTAGAAGACAATTTTGTTTCTAGCAGAAAACAAATCTCAACATCATGCTCGTAGATTATCTTAGAATAAACTTACGTTTTGCAGTGAAGCCTAAACCACAGACATTCCAAGAAAAAATCTTCACATGCATTAACAATACAAATCCCACTAGCTATATAGACTCAAATCTATTACTGTATATATAGCTTTCCCATCCTCGACTCCCTTTCCATTTGATCTCTTATCTCCTCTGTGAAATTTCTCAGATTAGAGCCACACCCAATATCCAAAATTGTCCCATTTGTCATCATATGATAAACCTCAGTCTCTGCTGCTGTTGTATCTGCAATCTGCAAATTCCTTTCCTGTAGCCATCTTCTGTTTCCCACTAGAATTGCAGTATCCATTGAAGACTCCTCTACTTCCTCAGCAGTGTTTTGCAAACTGCCTGTATTAAAAAGAAATCTTTCCTTGCGGTATCTGCTCCTTTGAGTTACATAAGAATTATGAGGATCTGACGGTCCATATCACAGTCTACTGGAGTCTGTCATTTGGTTATGAGAGTCCATAGGACTGAGAAGCTTCCATATTCGAGTCCACATAATCAGAAGAGTTTGTGTTTGTGTTGGAAATGGAAGCAGTAGTATATCCTAAAATCTCAGGAAATAAAATATTGTACTCCATCCATTATTCTCTCGTGTTCAAAAGTAACTTGCCTCCTGAACTGATCCAATGAAGAATTATATTGCAACTCAAAATTGTCCCTATCAGCATCATCAACTGAAGTATTCATCTCCACATCAACATTATTGTCTGCATCAGCATCTGCAGACTCTAAATCACCCGACTGATCATCTTCTTCCTGATTGAGCTTTACCAAGAAGCTATTCATGGTGTAGGATATGAACTCATAATCTGGATAATGAAGTCAGTCTATTTCCACAATAATCTTCTCCATTCAAACGCAAAGTAACTGTTGTGTGTAAAACTTCCCAGGACATGGTGTCAATTAAAATTCGCAAAGCATACGGTGAAGTAAACCTCAAACTGATTTTATCATGTCCAATAACCCTTCCAATACCATGTAAGATCTTTGAAAGACAATCAACATTCCATCCAGAAATTGGCAAATTTGTTACAGACATTTATGCTACTCTATCAATTGCACAATCGGACTATATCCATGGTCGAACCTTGTCAAAGAATTTATTCCAATAGTGCATGTCAGTGGAATAATCCAACCACTCTATATCAATCAAATATTAGACCACTCTATATTCCAATAGCTTCCATCATTAAATCATAATCATCAAATAATATTAGTGTTTGTGAAGCACCAAGAAAACGGATGCCAGAAAATACCAAACCACTCTATATCAATCCCTTCTGTATCATGGAATAATCCACTCCCTCTTAAATCCAACCAACTAAACTATTAAGAAGCCATAGAATATCTTGGTCTTTTGAATCATTAAGATGCTTCCTGTCACTATGATTAGCAATCTGAATATGACCTTCAGTCTTTGAAACAATGTTCGAATTCAGAACATCTGCATAACTTCTTTCATCCCTCTACCTAATCGGCACTTGAACCTTAGGAATTTCGGTATTCCTCTTCAGTGAAACCTTAGTTGCAGTCTGTCTGCGATCATGTCAAGCAATATTTGCTCTAGGTTTGGAAGAACCAAACCAGAGATCATTAAGATTTAACAAGAAGAATGCCGTCAGTTAAATATTGTGCACTGTTAATATCGTGTTTTGAATAATTCAACCAAGCTTGGAGACACGTTGAAGAGAATGACTCAAAGGATACTATTTACTTTGTATTCAGTAGTATATATAGAAATTTACATATACCTAATTGAGTAACAAAAGAAGAGTAAAATGAAGATTACAAGAGATTTGAAATTCAAAATAGCTAAAACTATTGATGACTGGAAATTTTGCAGATTGGTTGTTTCTGCAAATCCTTTACTGATCTTTCGATGTCGGCTAATATTTCAAATATTTCTTAATTGGATTCTTCTATCAAGTTTCTTAATATTTTATATCTATTATGCCTATTTTAATCAAGAAAAAGGCATCATTTAATAGAAAATTTAATACGAGAATTAGTAGACATTGATTAAAGGACCCAATTTAGAAACTTCTAAAACGTTTAGGATCTAATTGATAAGAGTTTTGTCTTGGAATTCAATTGATAATACATTGGGGGCTAATTTGAGGTTTCCACTCAAATGTTGTGTAGCTTTTGGGCTTTCTCATGTTGTTCTCTACTCTGCGTACTTTCATATTTCAACTCCTTGTCTTGTATTGTAGCTTCAAAACACTTCCTTCATTTCTGCGTTTGTACTGTTCACTTGAATCAATCTTTAAAACCCATTATTAATCTTGTATTAGGACCTAACTTAGAAATCGTCTTTTACTAGTAGGGATCAATTTGTAATTTCCTTAAAAATTCAAAGGTCAAATCATAATTGTACAATAGTCAAGGAATAAACTAAAAACATCATAAATAAATGAAAAAAATTATGATTTTTCATCCTTAACTTCACAATCATTCCATCCAGAATGTCAAAAAAATATTTCAAGGGTCAAATCTTAATTTTCTAAAGCTTAGTGATTAAATTTTAATTTTTACAATTCAAGACTAAAATGAGATTTTGTCATATTCAATCTTATAACCAGATTTTCTAGAATTTTCAAAATATCAATAAAATTTCTTAATCCTTCTATTAAAAATGAAAAACTTTATTGATATGAGGTGTCATTACAATCAACCAATTACAATGTATACATAGAAATACAACCAAATAATTATAAAAATAAATTATACTCTTTATTATTTAAAATTATTAATTTTATCCTTTGATGTAGTACTTGATTTCCTCTATAATTGATGATTGTATTGATTGGATTTCAATCCAAAATATATTGTTTTGATTTGTTTCCTCAACATGCCTCCTTAAACTTGTGAAGATTTTAAATAAAAATCTCCATGAGTTTGATAAATTATGATGGATATTTTTAAAAATAACCTATATAAGCCAAGATTATAAAACCACAATAATACTATGTAATTCTTTCGTGTATAATTAAAAATAATTGAGGATTGGAATATAATTTATTTAAATAAATATAGGTTAATAGTAATAGAATTTTTTATTTTATTTTATTTTTATGAGGGATGTATAGTGACTATAATAGAAATAAAATGACAAAAACAAAAAAGGTTAAGAAAAGAAATAAAATAAAGATTGACTAATGGTCGGCATGTTATTATCTGCCAAGTCACTCAAGCTGTTCATGTCTTTTTCACTGCTGCTCTGTTTCTCTAGCTTCCTTCTCTGCTCTATTTGTCATTCTTTTTCTGCTAAGACCTCTCAGATATTCAAGTGATTGGTTGTTTAGAAAAGAGAAAGATTTCCATTTATATAGTTCTAAACCTTTTTTATTTTATCCATTTAGCCCCTAAAGCAAGTTTTTTGAAAAAAGATATTTTGGTTTGCAAAGATACAAAACACTTCCTTACTATTGCTTATTAACAACGAACTCATTATCAATTTACTGATTACGTTTATCATTAACATTACTTAGCGTTTTCAATGTCATTATTTCATATTGTTCTCTTCTCTGTATACTTTGAGCTATCCACTCAAATGTTGTATAGCTTTTGGGCTTTCTCATATTGTTCTCTTCTCTGTATACTTTAACTCTTGTCTTGTACTGTAGCTTCAGAACGCTTCCTTGAGCTGGACCTGAATTGCTCCGACTCATTGAGTCATTGTCGCCAAGTTGGGGTTTTTTTTAAGGTATTTCTCTCACTTGTTCTCTTCTTTCATTTCTTGAGATGTTCATGGGCTTTTTTGGTTTGCTCAAAAACTCTCTCTATACATCTCTCAGATTTGGTGGGTCTTAGTTTTTTACTGTTCACTTAAATCAATCTTTAAACCCCATTAATCTACACTCTGAAAGTTCACTTTTTTTCTTGATTTGCTAACATAGTCATCTCTCAATTAGTTCTGTCATATAGAGCTTGGTGATTTTTGAAGTTGGGGTTTTGATTTATTATATTACTGGATCAATTGTTGGAATAAAGTTTAATTTCTATTATGTGTGATGTAGTTTAGTTGCCGGTTCACATCTTTGGTGAAAGTTGGAGATTTATTATATTACTGGATCAATTGTTGGAATAAAGTTTAATTTCTATTATGTGTGATGTAGTTTAGTTGCCGGTTCACATCTTTGGTGAAAGTTGGAATTTTTCTTGTTTTGATTGTATTTGCAGTGTACTTGAAATGTGACTATGGGTTGGTTCTGGAGAATAAATGGAGTGGCCGATTTTTCAATCATTTTCTACCAAAAAAGAGGATGAATGGAATGATGCATGAGAAACAGCGTTGCTGCCGGAGGATCTGATGGTTAAGAACAGGGCTCCATAGGAAAAGGATGTGAATTTCTCTTCATCCACAGGGATAGAGAACAAAAAATAAAATCGAGAACAAAATCACTTACATGACCATGAAGTAATAAGGCTATGTTTCCTTCCCATTCAAGAATCCAACACAGCTCCCTAAAAGCTGTTTTGAATTTGAATGGACTAAGAATTTGGTGCATTTTGTTTGTAGTAAGTGTGATAAAATGTTTTCTGCTAGATTATTCAGGTAGTCTCATGTTATAGGTCCTCTATGAAGTTTAGAAAATTAAAGAATAATTTTGTTGTCCTTTTTAGCCCTACTGAATTCCAGGATCTTTTAAGCTTGTGCAGGATTACTGGCAAGTTTGGAATATAACGTAGATTCCTTTTGTTAAACTTACAAATTCTAATAGATATCTTATCACGTAATTTTGACTCCGCCATTAATGACTTGGACAACACAAAGATCCCAAGCTCTTACGAATTTAAAAGCAAGCCTGATGGTTGGGAAACAACAACGAAGGCACAAGATGGAGATATAAGGGAAATGCCACAGAGGGAGGAAGATACTCTCTTCCAAGAATTTGATCATCGAATAGCATACAGAAAATTTCAGGTGAATTGATGTTGTCATGCCATTATGTAATTATTATTTTTTTAGGCTAGTCTTAGCAATGAATCTACTATTCAGCCTAGTCATCATCTCCTTTCTGCTAAACTAGCAAGTTTTTCTGTGACTACTTGCAGATAGCTAGTTTTATCAAGGATCGCATATCTAGCAGGAGAAGACCTATTGATGGTTGGAAATACATGATAGAGGTGTTGGGACCAAATGCCAAGAAAGGGAGGGGTAGTGTTTCAAGAATACCGAGTATATCAGATCCATCCACACAACCATTCAAGGGGGACAGGAAACTGATTTCCCACAAAGGGGGTACTTCAGCTCCTGACTCTGCTGAACTTTCCTTTCTTTGTTCTTGGCCATCGTATGCTTGCTTGGTGATCAAGCTGCATGCCGTCATGTTTTCTTGATAGTGTTATAGAAAAGACGTCCAATAGGTTAAGCTACTCGTAGCTGTGAGGAATATAAAGCTCTGTCAATCAAGAAAATGGCAATCTAAATTTGTAAATAATCGATTCATTGTGACTGTAAATGTTTTATATGTAAGGATCTCTACGTTAGAAGATTGGTAGGGGTTTGAGAGACTAAATGTTGTCTGGTTATTCATTTTTGACCCCCAAACTGCTCTGAAAAAATCAAAGCTACAACAGTTTTTTGACATAATGTTCATCAAACAACTTTGTTTGCCAGGACTCTTCAAAGCTCATAGGAAATTCCTTTTAGAACAACTAGTTTCTGAATGATATTGATTCCAATCTGCAAGCTTTAGTCCGAAACATCATCATCATAAGCTGCTATCATGGCAATGATCAATGGCAAAACGCGACTTCTTAACTTCCAGATTCTCATTGCGACTTCATATCTATCCAACTCAGGTTTCTGAATATTCAAAATAAGTATTTTGAAAGAAGATGCAGCTTGACCAAGAGCACTAAGGCTTTCAAACCCAGATGCAACAGTAGCAACATTGCAACCTAGCTTCTCAAGCAGCGTCGTAGTGTCCGAGTCACAGCTTTGTTGAAATCATCAACATCAGCTAATAGAACTTGCAAGCCTCTGAAAAGAGAGTTGGAATATGAGTGCTCTGAAGATTCTCTGGATTCAGAGATTGACTGCAATGGATGGTCGAAGTTGAAACCCAAGAACAAATCTCACGCATTCAGGAAAACCTTGAGAGTTGGGCACTATCTAGATCTTGGCTCGCATCAACTACCAAATATAACGAGGTGGGCTTCATCATTTTAGGGAGAATGCCTGCTTCTGAAATTCATATGTCTTCCATCAACGACCTTTTTCTTCTGAACTTGTGCTCCGTGGAATCTAATGCAACTTTTGAGCACCGTCTATGTTTTTTTCCACTGTAAGTTCTGTTTACTTTAACTAGCTAATCGTTTCATTACCTAGATTAGATGTTTCTTCTATATAAAAAAAAAAACCAATGCCTTTTCCTGGGAAGTTTCATATGTCAATGAATCGATTTTGCAATGTTTTTTATTTGTAATGTCTGCAGTTGCGTGAATTGCCAGCCTCTAATGTCCAATGCGTTCCTATTCTTTAAACTATGAAATGCTTCTTTTTTCCGAGAAACACATAAATTGTATAACCCTTCAAGTAAGCAGTCCCTTGTTCTTGTTAATAATAACAGTAATAATTTATCAGTGCATGCAAAGGAAGATCTAATTAGTATTAAGATTATAAGCCAACAAGATAGAGGGGTGGATGTTCTCAAGAACAGTTCCAATCACCATCAGACGAGCTACAAAGGAAGTTCTAGTTAGAGCACAAACTGTATTTATTAGCACGTAGACTTGCTGCAAATGTGGTGGATATTATCTGCTCTCAACAAAAATGTCAACTTTGGAAATTAATATTTCCAGGTTTCCAACACTCACTCTTGTTTAGTCATCAACTAAGGGACCTAATTGTGTGGAAATATTTGCAATTGAATAATTCAACCTTCAGTTCCATGTTCAGCACCACTTGCTGGACAATATATTTAAGTTCCGATGACTTGGAGGTGAAGGAGGAAAAGGACACGCCAAACGAAGATTGGTTTTTCTTGTTGACGGTGAAAAGGAAAGATCTTTTAGGACTAACAATCCAACAGCAACTTGGGAATCTTGAGTGCAAGAACCTTGGAACTCCAATTTCCATTAGTAAGCTGCTTCGTTTCTGGTAGTGGTTCAGCAATGTTACTGCAAGAACACGTTGACTGGTGTACAACTGAGTTTATTGTACAACTGTAGATGGGATTGGATTGAAGTGGACATAAGAAGGTGAAGATGGCTTTCTTGATCAGTTTTTTATTTCACTTAATTGGTATGAAAAAAATTTCCTTGCAGATTTTTCTTCTCACGTACTAATTGGACACATCTGATTTGCTCGATGGTCACCCAATTTGTGGACGTCGATCATAAATGTGATGAGATTTATATACATGAGCATTGCTTAAATGAGAAAAGTTGATGAAATATTCATAAGAACGGATACATAATCTCATGTTTAAGATTTTGAGCTCCAAAACATATCTACGACTCAAGAAAAAGAAAATTTAAACACTGTTTTTAGATTGAATAAAATGGTATGAAATTACTGTTTTAGAGACGCAGCTTGAGTGGTTCTAGTCCACAATGTCTAGGCACCTTCAGCAAGAACCTCTCAGTTTTCATCAAGGCATGAACAACTTTTAAAGCACTATATCTTCAACATTTTTAGAGGGGAATCGCTTGGGATATTTCAACCTCAATGACAATTAATTTCAAGGGAAAATACCATTTTTTTTCATCAACTGAAAAATATAGGAAGTTCTTCATCTTGACAACAATAAAATTGAGGATATATTTTCTATTTTCTAGAAATGTTTTTAGAGATATAAGTTTTTGTTCTAAAATCCAATAAACTCTGCGGTTTTGTGAAGGTCCCACTACTTATAATTACAGTTTTATATTTATTTTTTATTGCAATACAATGTCAATAAAGGTTGTACCTCATATTTTTATATCTTTCTTGCAAACATAAATGAAGGCAGCAACCTGCATATTTGTAGCCATACTGTAACTTTAATTTTTTTTTAGTATTTTTGGATAAGTTAGGCCAGCAAAGGATCTCAAGACCTCAACATGACCTGCTGTATGCTTCACACTGTTAGAATGGCAGGGAGTTTACGCATCACAATCCCTGCAGCATCCTCGTCCCCACCGGTATTCTCCCTGAGCAACTCACTGTAGGAATTAACTGAGTATCCAAATCAAAATTCAGAAACAATGACCGCCTGACAAATTATGTCAATCCCACCAAACCCGCTCAAGAATGTAGCCATCCTATCAATTTCTTCAATAGATTAAGGAACAAAGCCTTGGACAAATTCACATTGTTTTCTTGAGTAATTCCATGATCAATCAACAGCTTAGCCTTTTCATCAAAACCAGCCAAGAACCCTGGCACAGTGGCAATCAAAAGGAGCCTAAGCTACGCTGGCTCGACCTTTCCTTCTAATTCATTAAGTACAAAACATATCAACGGATCAATTTCATCAGCTATTAAACACATCCGGCCACTTCACAATTACGCGAAATAGTTCAACGGCTAATCTAAACTGGAAACATGGTCTCGTATAGAATCAAAAGATGCAAGCTTTAGACCTGGGTTCTGCTTAACAGTAACCCATTTTCTTTCTCATTAAAACCCATTTCTCCAAATAACGAACACATCAATCGTGAAGCAACAAGAAACGATAAGCTACATGGAAATGTGTATCTGAACATAATATGCACAGCACGTTTGACAAAAGGTCTCTGAGAATGAAAACAGCTCACCTACTTCAATCTGCAAAACGGCAGGCAAGTCGAGGCAGCTGTACTGGACTAGGAGTTTAGTGAGTGAAAAACCCACAGGTCCTAAGAATCTTGATGCTTTATATAAATTTACTAGAGTTGGCGTTTTATGGATCGAGAGAGTTGCAAATGGAGTAGCTAAAGATTGAAGCTTTGTTGGTGATGTGTTTGTTGTTTGCAATAGAAAGGAAGAACTTGAAGAAGAAAATAATGGGTTTGCTGTTGCTAGCATGGTTGTCTTCGTTCAAATATTCCCTTTGGATGAGCTTGCGGCCATGGAAGTAGAAGGTTTTGACAGTGGCTTCAGCTTCACTGCTCTATTTGCCTCTACTACTACTCTGGTGAATTGGGTATAAGCACAGAGTTGCATGCAGTTAGGTTTCAAGTATTGGTAGTCATGGGCATGAGAAACCTAATCGTTGGTAAAATGTACACACCGCTCTAAGTTAAACTGGGGAATTTGGAATAGGTTCATATTGATGAAAAGATGGAATAATACACTGTAGTTTCCTGTAACGAAATATTCAATGTTACTGAAGGATGTTATAAATACTCGAGATACAAATAATAATGATTTCGCTCCATGTCCAATCAATCAGGGGTTAGAATCAGGGTTTGAGGTAATTGTGAGCTTGAGTTTCAAACCCCGAATTCTGTTACCTCTTTCAGGGGGTAGTGTGACAAATGAAACCATTTCAGATCCAAGAGCTTCAGCAGCAGGAGGCGTTGTAGATAAATGTAAAGGGTTTGATCTTGCAGACAACTTGCAGCTATCAATTCAGGAGTTTAGAACAAATCCATCAAGTCTTGTTCTTTCTTTGAGTGTCCTTGAGACGATTCTTGGTAATATTCTTCCCACTTTTGTTGCTCGTAGGTATAGTTTTTATAAGAATTACAGATGAGCCACTCTTCATAGATTTCTCGGGCGATCTTGAAAAATGGAACCTGCAAGACATTCAAAAAGAGAAAAATGGATCTCTCATGTGAATGCAAGCATCAAACAATGTGAAATTATGAGAAGCAGCACAAGGCCTGCAATTATATTTACCTCTTTTTGGGAACTTGGCTAAGATCCTCTGGCATTTGTTTATGTTCCTCTTCCCTTCTCTCATCCTCTTGTTTCTGAACCTACACAAGGAAGAATAAACATAGCATTAGCACCTCTCCGGTCATAACTTGAAGACTGATCAAAGCTTCCCCTTTCATACCATCATTTGGCATGCTGTTGTAGTCAGCATTACCAGCTGAGGCACCAAACATCTCAGAATGAAATGAATACAAGCAATGCAGAGAAAGAGAGATGACATAGTTGGTCAACTCTTGCTTTCCATGCTTTGATTCAGGAAAAACCCATACAAAATACTATAACTTTTACACTGTTGGACTGAACTCAGTCCAAGCCAAATGCCAAAAGCATAGCCATAACATTGCTGAACATCTAGGTTAGCAAATAAGCAGAAAGAAAAGGGATCCAATGGGTGTTTGCTATAGCAATCTTTAGCTTCCTAACAGCTTTCAGAAAGGTATGCTGCGTATGCAGTTCTAAAATAAGTCCAAAACATACAGAAAGAAAAAGGATACTTAGACCCATTTGCAGTCTTTGGACAAGTAGATGCAGATTACAATGTTACCATAACCATAACAATGCCAAACAAAGAAAACTGAAAACTTAATCAGTACTATACTGAGTGGAGAATGGTAAAGTGCAAGGCAGTGTGATACTATTAAAATGCCATAACTACTTGTTCCAGTAAAAAGAATCGAGATGGTGGCAGATATTTATGATCATAATTTATAATATCCTATGCCTATTTACTTCACACATGAGAAAATCTGTACTGCAAAGAACTAGTTGCTGAAAAATTGTTAGCCTCTGCATCTTTTGGAAAAGATTTATCAATAAATGGATGAATCTAACCTACAAGACTGCTTCGATAGGAAAAAACAGCCCCTGTTTCAAATTAATACAAAGAGGTAGCCAGTAAACGGATAATAAGGGTCAGTAAATCATTTCAAGGAAATGAGTCTGCAACTGTAATTAGGTTAGGATTTGCATTCCCAAACGAATACAACTGATCTTAGCGCATTGTAACCTTCATGTGATGCAAACACCAACTAATTAGGAAAGCCAAATAGATCATTGCATTTGTTGAACATGTTCTATCAGGCAAAGGCCCGAACCCATCAAGTCTTCTCAGAACATAACCTTCTAAGTTCAGAAAATTAGGAAATTGAAGAGCATAAAATTTCTTCCTTATAATATGCCTCTAGAAACATAGAACGAATTTCTAAATCATTGAGGTAAATCGGACAGATAAACCTAATCCCAACAAGGAAGTCCACTAAATTGGAAACGTTAAGACCATTGCAGACATATAAGCATAAAATAAAGGCAACATCTTTATCATACAAACATCAAGCTTTTTAGAGGAAGCAGTTGCAACATTAGAATCAATTACAAGCTAGGAGCATATATACAGTCATTGACAATCAAAAGTTCATATTCAGACATCAAAGTCACACTCAAGGATTTCTACTTTATCAGCACTGCAATATTTTGAAAGAGAGGAACTTTCATGCTAAGAGGCATGATTATCTCGCTAGAACTAATGAAATAAAGATGTTGTTTTGTGCTTTAGCACTAATCAAACTATTCAAGTTTGACGGGTGAATATTTTATGTAATATGAGAGGCTAAACCGTGGCAAAATGCATATGCTCTTTTGCGATATGTGATAGCACAGTTTAGCCGATCCATTGCAATGATAGGAATGAATGTAGATAAGCTGACCGCTGCAGTTTCAACGCCATAGTCCACGACAATTTATACTGATGCTAGACTCAACAATATCAACTTTTCTTACACATGCAATACTGAAAGACCATGTCAAGAAAACAGAAAGGAGCTCAAATGCTGCACAAGTTAAGACCTAGCAATATTAAGTCACTATATATTTATCTGAAACAAGTTATGCAGCCATAAAACATGAAACCCGTATGTAAAATTTCCCTACCCCACACAAACAAGACTAAAACAAATAAACTCACATCATTGACATCCTTAGACGATCCAACCTCCAAGTTTGAAACTTTAGCTTTCTTCTTAGCACCATTTCCATTAGCAGATTCCAAGTCATTTCCTTTCCTCTTCTTGCTCCCAAACACCCAAGATTTTCCCTTCTTATCTCTAACTTTCCACACATTCTTCTTTCTAAACACCAACTTATCAAACTTCCACACTTGACAACTTGTATCAATTACAGTCACTTCACTTCTTGAATACCCTTTTAGCTCTTTATCACCACCAACACCAAAACCCTTCTCCTCCTCAACATCCTCCTCATCGTCATCGTCATCGTCATCGTCATCGTCATCGTCATCATCAACCCCACAATCCACATTATTAGAATTCTTATCAGAATTCAATGACCCTGTTGCAGCAAGGACATTCCGGTCTTTTCGCACACAATCTAAAGAATCATTACCACTATTATTCCCTGAAATGAAACAAAATTTGGGTTTTGTTTGTTTCCTAGGAACCTTCTCCTTTTTCCTGGAAAATCTTGAACTTTCCTCAACTGGGTCACTGACACCTCCCATGTTGAAGAGGTCTGAAAGAACATTGTTCATTATAAAGAACAAATCTTTATTGTCACTTGAAGAAATCTCCCTGGTTGTTGCTGTCGCTGTTGTTGCTGTAACTTTGATTTGATCTGAGTCTGAGTGAGTTGACTCAGAGTTTGAGTTGATAACAGAGTTTGAGGCATTGGTAGTTGGAGAACTTGATGGGTTTGGAACAGAAGGGTCATTATCATTGTTGTTGTTGAAGCCTCTGTTGGACCAGAGCCGGTCTAACCAGTTTGAACTGGACTTGCTGGTTTGAACTGAACACAACATTGATTGATTGGCTTGGTTTAATGGGATTTGAGGAGATTCTCGATCTGTAATAATCTTGAAGGGAATGAGAGAGAGATGAGAGCTTTTTGAGACTGAACTACGATAAGTTTGGTGGGTGGTGGTAGTGGCGGTGGCTGCCACTGATGGGAAGAAAGAGTTCTTGTAGATTTGCCCATGGGATAAACCATAAGCATAGTTTTGTAACTTTTGTTGGTTGCCACTTGGTGCATTTTTGGAAGCCTTTGAGAAAATAAAATGTAACCAAGAACTCTTTGAATTGGTTTTGGCAAAAGCAAAAGTTATCACTTTGAAGATTTATTTCGTAAAATATATTTGTGCTTTTTATTGTTTTGACTGAATTTGTGCTTTGAAGATTTCTTTTGACAATAATGTTTGTTTTTCTTTTAAAAATAATATTTTTTATTATTTTGACTGAATTTATTACTTGAGGTGTTTATCAAGTGAAGGGCTACATCAAGTTAGATAATATCAGTATAGACATATTATTTTTAACATAGATATTAATCTTAATCTAGTTTGATAGGTTAATCTAGTTTTTAAAATATTTAATTTAAAATTAATTCAATTAATCTTGCAGGTAAACTCATAATCAATATAATTAAAAGCTAATTTGAATTTTTTAAAAAAATAAAATAATATCACTTTTAATACTTAAAAAATTTAAAACAATGGATTATTCAAATGAATTTATTTAATTTCTAACTCAAGTTTTGAGTCGAATGACATATCAAATTAAATTTAATAACTTTAAGCAGACGACAATATATTAAATATATATATATATATATATATATATTAGCATGAAATACAATATAAAGATTTCTAATCAATTATTGAAAAAAAAAGCTACTTTGTTATTGATGTAATTGTCACAGATGCAAACCAAAAGTTGCAATGTTGGATTGCATAATGTAATGATGTTAAGATCATGTGTGTATGATATGAAATGCTGAGTAACATTACATCAAGCATAAACATTTTTATCTTTAATTGTATTTTATGAAAAAGCAATTAATGTGATAATTAATGTCAATGTGCTTGCATGGATCCACTCGTTAATTAGGAAGACAACACTCTTTTGCATTGGATGGCACAAAATTAATTATAGCAAATTGATAAGTCCCAAAAATAAACAAAACTTGAAGAAAAAGAAAAGGAGGTGATCACATCACTTGTGACCAGATGACCGAAACAAAACTAGGATATATATATATATTCAATGTCTATTAAAATTGAAATTAAAAAAGGGCATCATGTCTCATTGTGCCATGTGAGAGTTTCCACTATGGGTTCATATGGTTAAATTTTTATTTTTAAGGTTTTATTTTTCAATTTAGTTTTTTAATTTTATTTTATTTTTCTTTACCATTGCATTAATTTCAAATTAATATCAGTTATTTATTTTTATGTTTGTGTATGGAGACCTAGTAGTGTCAAGAAATAATTCTCTACTCTCCACTTGATTGATGCTTAATTTGAAATAATAAAATTTAATTTTATTGATTTGAAAGAATTAGAACTTTGAGAACTGGATTTTAAGCTTAAAGAATTGTCCAATCCTTTTATTTTTTGCTAACATCAAAGATTTATTTTCAAAGTCAAGGAAGATTTTTTTTTATCACTCAATTTTATTTTATTTTAATCCATTCATACTGATTTTATTTAGGATCTCACTTGATAGTTTGTTTTGATTTTTTAAATATAGAATTCTTGCAATGTCAAGGAAAAATTCTAGCATTTGAATGATCCTAAGCCAGGCAAAATAAAATAACATTATATTGATGTGGAGCAATTAAGTGTTGATGAATCAAAATTAAAACTTGAACAAATATGGTGGGCTAGGGTAAATGAATAGGGCAACTTAGATGGTGCATATGTTACACAAATCAGCATGTGGAGGCTAGCTAGTGTGTGTATCTATCTTTAATGATGAAAATTCATTGTTCATAGTTACATTGAAAGCATCGCAGCGAGCATTTCTTAGTAATATGACACGTGTCATGATTAAAAAAAATAGTAACCCATGTTTTTTTTTCCTTCTCTTTTCTCTTTTATCTTCTCTCCTAGAGTTTCATGTTGCTCTACCAAAGAAAAAGGTGTCCTATCATTTTATTTTTATTTCAAATTTGATTCTATTTTTTTATTGTTATTTTTTGCTTTAAGTCTTTTAAAAAAAATATTTTAATTTTTATCATTGGATTGGTTAGAAATTGAGATTCATGATTTTTTTTATGAGATGGTTCTTGTCTCATGACCCGGATCACAGATTTAAAATGTTAATTTGAGTTGATATTATTTATTTTTTAGATATTTTTTATATCATTTTTTTTTCAATTTCATCATTCAAAATTTTATTTGTTGGGAATTGAGCTATTTGATTTTCTTCACTATCCTTTTTAAAGGGTTATCATAGTATCATGACTTAGATCACAAGTCTGGCAGCTTAACCTGAGTGACTTTGATCTTTTTTCGGGTTGTTTTTTAAGATTGAATAATTTTTTTTTGTCCTTCAAATTTAGGTTAATTTGATAATTGAGCTTCATAGTTTTTCTCGTAATTGATTTTCTATTAGACTATCTCGTTTGAATTATATGGCTCGTAAGGTTTGGCAACCTTGCTTAGGTTTGTTGGGTTTTTCTTTTTTACTTCTTTTGGTTAATTGATTTTATTTTTTATTTTATCATTCTACATTTAGATTGTTGAGAATTAGATATTATGATTTTTTTTAATTTGTTTTTTATAGGATTATCATGATTTCACAATCCATATCACGGGTTTGGCATGCTAATTCTAGTTGACTCGGGTTATTTTTTTTTTCAATTTTATTATTCAACATTAGATTGTTTAAGAATTGAGATTTATTATTTATTTATTTATTTGCAAGCATTATTTTTATGATGGTTATCATGATTACTTTTTTTTTTTTTTTGATTTAATCCATTTATTGTCATTGTTTTTTTTATCATATTATTAAATGAAGTAGTCTTATTAGATCCAATTAGGTCTACAACCTAAATCACAATTATTTTTTTTAAGTTAAATATTTTTTTGGCATAACCCATAATAAAGTGGAGGTTAATTATCTAATATAAAGTGAAATTGAATCATCTTTAATAGATGAAGATGTTTTGATTTGTAACAAGGATAAACCAAATTAGTTTTCTTTATTTTTGAAAAAAAAATTCAGAGATAGCAAAGAATTTGTTTAGTTATTAACATTAAAAAAAACTTTTTAAAAAAACACAACATTATTGGTGCTAAATTCTCTTCCAGAGACTAAGAGGTTTTTATTTATAACAAGGATAAAAGCATTTATTTATTTATTTTTCTTCTTTAGGACACTTTCCCTGAAATAATGAAAAAAATAGTATGCTTATTAACAAAAAAAACAATTGACAGGAATTCCACATTCTTAACGTCAATAATTATGGAATACAAAGAATGAACTTTAGTAAAGGGACTAGATTTAAAAAAGATAATAATATAGGGACTCATATAGAATTAGCCCCATAAACATGTCAACAAACTACAAAGTACACTATTACACAGCACAACTGAGACCTCCCTGTTTGTACATCCAAAGATATATATATAAAGACAAACCTAGGAGAGGCGGTGCTGGTAGACGAGTACTTAACTAAAGTCAGTCTCCTCCAATCCCCCCTCTCTCTCTCTCTCTTTTTCCCAAACTGGGCCCCCCTCCTCTATGCACACAGTTCCCATTAGAAGATCTCTCCTACACCAAACAAGGTTGCTTTGCGAAGTTCTCAAAAACAGAATGGTGACATGAACCCAGCCCACCTCTTCTCTTATCCACTCACACAATCTTTTCTTGCCACCACCACTCATGTCTCAATCATCTTCACGCACAAAAACAAACACAGACACCCTCTTTGTCTTCTTCTTACCGAATTCATGTGATATTTCTTTTCAGGGTTTCATATTCTCTATATTTCTTGAAACCCTTTGTTGTCTATCCCTTGAGTTATCAATTTCCTTGATTACTTGATTCAAAGATTGAAACTTTTGTTACCAAAGACAACAAAGATTACAAATTTAGAGGTTTATTGATAGCCCATTTAGGTTTTGTGAGTTTATATGATGCTATGGCCTTGACTGTGGCTTTATATGATATTTTAGAGCATCCCTCTTCAATGTTAGGTGTATGTACAGAAACGGTGGGTTTTTTAGGTCCACTGTGGATATCGTTTCTTATTGGCTTGATTATTGGATGGTCATGGAAGCCTAAATGGGTGACCAGGGAAAGTGACAAATTGACTTCTTGTGTATCAAAGATATTGGAGTCATCGTTGCCATCTTCACCTTGTCGACTTTTGATGTCTCCATTGAAGAGTTTTGGTTCTTTCTCGCAGTGGAATTCGTTCTTGGTGAGGTCTTCAAATCGTGAAGCTTCTTGGGTTGTGGACAACAACAACAACAAAAATTTAGAGCATCATAAACCATCTCATGTGCCACCTACAGAATATGAAGATTGCAGGTACGAGCCCTTATCACAAAGTGTCTAGTTTTCTGTATCAATAAAAGATTAAATGAAACGAGCCTTGCAATCTTTGAATGAATTTAGAAGTTTGTCTGTCGTATTTGTTTTGTCTATTGTTAAATAACGGGTAAAGTTCTCAATAATTTTGTGGAGTTGAAATTCGTAATCAATTTGATTAACTGAGGGTTGCTTGTGCGATCATGACAACTTATGGTATGAAAGTATGGTATCTAATGGGAAACTTGAATCTTTGCAAATACTGGAATTGGATGAGGAAAGAAACAGAAAATCTATGATTCCTTGTAGTAATAGTTTCCAGTTTAGCAATGATCTCGTGCTTTATGATTTGTTTAGAATTATCACTTGTTGGGTTTGACACACAATGGGAAACTTTCTCTCTATGGGATGACCATAAAATGGTTTTGGATAATATCAAAGAAAATTGTGAATGAGATTAATTTGGGGCAAGTGAATAATTTCTTATTTGTACTTGTCTAGTAGATCACAGCTGAATGAAGAGCAGTCTAATATTGCTAGTCTAGTCACGGAGGAGGATTTAAAACATTTGAACCAGCTTGTTGAGGTTAAAGATGGAGGTTCTACTTGGATACATATGATGGATCGTTCCACCCCAACTATGAGATACCAAGCATGGAAGAGAGATCCCAAGGTAGACTGTTCTCTCTTATTCAAACAGTAATTTAATACAGGCCAACAGTTTTAGCAGGTCTTCTGATTCAATTTGGTAATGTGTGGAATATAGACATCTTTTTGATCAGTTTTTGTTTTAATGGGTTGTTAGACTGGTCCTCCTCAATATCGTAGCAGTACTGTCTTTGAGGATGCCTCACCAGAGATAGTGAGAGACTTCTTTTGGGATGATGACTTCCGGACAAAGTGGGATGACATGCTTGCTTATTCTGCAATATTAGATGAATGTTCCATCACAGGGACCATGCTAGTGCATTGGATACGAAAAGTGAGTCTTCCTTTCATATGCTCTAGATCATAGCTTGTCTTGGTTTTATGTGCTCATCTCCTACCAATGCTTTGTGCTGCAGTTTCCCTTTTTCTGTAGTGACAGAGAATACATAATAGGTCGGCGAATATGGGAATCGGGCAGATCTTATTTCTGTGTGACAAAGGTATGAATCAGAGAATACATAAATGTACAATAATAATAATATTAAGCAGCATCTACTTGGTACCTAACTCAACTTATGTTGGGACAAACATGGAAACTGAGTTCAGCTATATGTAAGGCAACAGAGGTCAAACAAGCCAATCAGCTAGGGCTGCTGATGCTAGCTAAGTTGAACTGGTCTTCTGAAACCTTCCATTTTGAATATCCCCAACCATAGGGTGCAAATAAACAATTGATTCTCACTGGCTTGAAAGTGGGATGGCTTAAAGTGCTACTCAGAGTGTAATTCTTATTAGTTCCAGTTCCTATTGAATTGACTCGGGTGAATTGAAAAATTAGCAACTTGTGTCTAAGAAAATGTTTGAAACGATACACAGTGATATGGATGGAAAAGACTCGTTCCTTTTGGATATGAGGGAAGCCCTCTCTGTGTAATTACAGTTCCCAAACTAACCCAGTTTTCTTCTAGAACTACATCTTTCTATTGCTCAATCTCATAATCACTTCCCACTAGTGGGAGAGAGATAGCAATGGACCACAAGGTCCTGTGGAAAAGACTTTCTTTATTAACAAATGGGAGCATTCTGCAATCTCATCTATCAGCTTTTTATCATGCCTGCTTGTTTTCTTTTGCAATCATCGCTGAGATTTTGGACCTCCAATCTAATTGACTGCATCTAACTAATTTCAGGGAGTACCATGCTCATCTGTCCCAAGGCAAGATAAGCCAAGACGGGTTGACCTATACTACTCAAGCTGGTGTATCCGAGCAGGTATATCATATCTTCTTCCTTTCTGCCATTTAATTGAATAGATGCTTTTTCACCTTGAAACATTTCTTCAGGTTTTCACTACCCCAGAACATTGGGCAATTGCTTTGTCCCGTGAAGAGCTAGTCTGTAAATTATTTGTCATGAGACTTAGAATAGTGACTAACAGCTAAATCCGCTTGAATTACACTTGGCAGTGGAATCGAGGAGAGGTGATGGCCAGCGGACTGCTTGTGAGGTGTTGCTCTTCCACCATGAAGACATGGGCATCCCATGGGAAATCGCTAAGCTTGGAGTGCGGCAGGGCATGTGGGGAACTGTCAAGAAGATTGAACCTGGTTTACGTGCCTACCAAAAAGCAAGAGCATCAGGGGCAGAACTTTCTCGGCCTGCTTTCATCGCTCAGATTAACACCAAAATAAATCCAGAATTGCTGAGATCCTTGGGAGGCGATGAGAATTTGTCAGAGAATGAAGCAGCTACCACTACTTCTGAGAAGTCTTTGGGCCAGAACATACCAAAGCTTCTAATTTTTGGTGGGGCTATTATCCTTGCATGCAGCTTTGATCGAGGACTCTTGACGAAGGCATTTATATTCAATGTGGGAAGAAGGTTTGGAAACATGGGAAAGAATGCAAGATTGAATGCTGGAACTACTTGAAAGTTGAAAACCCAATATTAGTGGGAGGTTGTATAATTTTGTATCATACTTCAGAAACATGTCGATAATAAGATATGATAGAGGATGCTTTTACTCAAAGCAGAAGTTTTCTCTTCTGTCAGTTAAACCACAGATACTTAAAGGTCCATATATCATCTGCTCTACAAGATGTTGTCATTGTTTATGTTCATCAGTCTCATTTTAGCCCACTTGTTGCAGAAATATTTGTCAACAAGATGTCCTGTGCTTTGATGGATAGCTTCTCCCATATTATCAGTTCAAAACACCCATCCATTAAGGTTTTAATCTTCCTTCTCTGCATGCTCTGCTCAAGTACAATATCTAATCTTATAGAATGAGAAGTTTCATAGGAGACATCCCTCTCCTGATTTCCTCCGATTCAACGTCTTTCATTTCATGCCATAGGAATTAACAAATAAATCATAATCAGCAAAAGTTTAGACTAAAAATTGTAGCATTTTTCCTTGGTAATGTCTAATCAATGCATGACTAGCTACAACAGAAGCAGTAAGTAATGTTTTGGAGAAAGAAGGTGATCTCCATGGTTTATCATTAATAACAACCTCTGCAAGGCAGTGTTGGAGATAATTAACCACGTAGACCATGCAGAATCAATGACATATTAATGTTTCAAAACAGTTTAATCCATCCAGTTGGGGTGCTAATTTTGGCATCTCACTGGTCTTCTTCACTTTCGCCACCATGTTTTCACCAGATGATCTCATCCTGCTTCCCTCCTCCTGAACATAAACAAAGTTAAGCTTGGATTCTTCCACATAAACAAGAAACTAAAACTACGAGTTGAAAGAAAGCAAAGAAATTTATGAAGGGACCTAGTTTATTACCTGAGCTTTGGAGTGGCTTTTGTCGAAGAAATAAATCCCAGCTGCAGCAACAACTGTTACTGTCACAGACATTGCACCCATCGCCATTCTTCTATGTTATTCTTGGAGACAATGGCCTCTAATGAAATAACTTGATTTTATATGGAGAAACGCTAAGGAGGGGGTAAAGCAATAGCAAAGGAATTTGAGATACCTTGCTAGTGAAGAGAAGTAAAGAGTGATAAAGAGAGGAAAGAAAGGCAAGAAAACTAGGGCAAGAAAGAAAGGAATACAAAGACTATCTCTATGGTACTATCATGACTAGGAAAAACAAAAAAACCTAAACTGGAAATTTCTATGTGACAAAGGACCTAGCCTTCCTTCCCTCTTCACCTTCTTGAATTTATAGTATGTTAGGCTCTATTTATGGCTTTGATTTCATGAGCATTCCTTTGGGGTAGAGATGAAAAGGATAATCCTATCCAATTTCTAAGTTACCTATTCCATTGGACATGGTTTCCTCCTGAGAATAGAAGAAGAGCCCACGTCAAGAGGGAGGGAGCCGACCACACAAGTACATAGCACTTTGCTAATCTCTTATCTTGCAAGCAACTTGCCCTCATGAAAGAAGAGTATGCAACTTGCCCTCAAGATAAATGTATTTCTTGCCCTCACGTATGACTTGCGTTTGAATCATATATACTGACCATACCCGTTTAATGGTTAATATATTATGTTTATAAATGCATCTTAATCTTCATCTTCATCCAAATAACTTACTCAAGATCAAAGATTTAGTCTCAATTCAAAGGTTTCTTCACTAATATTAAACTTGGACGTTCGGGCCTATGACTTTCTAGTATAATATGAGTTTCAAATAAATTAAACTAGGTTTCTGCTTATTTTTTAAAAAATTAGTTTCTTAAAAATTATTTTCTAAATTTTTTTATATTTATTTGTCATTTAAAAAGTTAGTTAATAAACAACATTTCACTTTCAAGAAGTTGCAAAAAAAATTAAGAATATCAAGTTATTTATTAATTATATTAAATTTGATTCTTAATGTTTTAATTATTATATATTTTGTTTTGAATAATTGTTTTTTTAATTTTATCATTTGAAATTTGATTTAATTTGAATTTTATATTAAATTTAGTTTTTATTTTTTTTATTGTTATTTGTTTTTTTCTTATTATTTTTTTAATTGAAATTTTTTTTATCTAATAGATTTGACCCTTATTCTTTTTATTGCTATTTGTTTATTTGAAATAATTTATGAATTTGATTTTTTTTAATTTCATCCTCCTTCAACTTCTTCACTCATTCTTTTAACTGCTATTTTTAATTTAAAATAATTTATAAAATTAATTATTTTTTAATTTCATCATTTTTTAACTTTATAATCTGGCAATTTAGGTCCTCATTTTTTTAATAAAATTAAAAAAAATAAATATAAGTTATTTTCTAATTTATTTTTCGTAACATAATAAAATATTGAAAAATACTTTTTATAATATTATCAAACATTACAAAATAATTTACTTTTCATAAAATATATTTTTAAAAAATATATATATTTTTTAATAAATAAGTAAGGATAAAAGTTGACCTAGACTCACTGGTTATACTGCCCCTAGTTTAACTTTTAAAAAAAAAAACAAAACTTTTTAAAAAAAAACAAAACAAAATAATACAATGTGATTATGATTTATGAAAAATTTGGCAAGCTATCGTCTTTTTTATTTTTGAGAAATTAAAAAAAACATTTAGAGATATGAAAAACATGAGATATTATAGACGGTCGATGTCTTGAATGCCTTAAGGAATATTATGCTAGAAAGATTTTTAATTAGAAATAGGAGATAAGAACAAGAGATGTGCCGCTTGGTAAACAAGAAAGATGCATCAAGAAAGCATAGGTACGTGTGCTGATGGCATTTAAAACATGATAGTTTCTTGCAAGTATTGAAAACTTCAATCTTCCCTTCTTCTAAACCTTTTTTCAGTGTTCAAAGTAATTGATGAAATGGAAATCGGAATTAATGGCGCCAGAGATTCTTATCGTTACGGTAAGTTCTTTGACGAAAATAGCAGTGGACAGCTGCTTGCAGATGACCTCATCACGCAAGAAATTAAGGGTATTTGTTCAAGTGGATGGACTTTCAGGCAGCATACCAAATACTTGGCGTTCTAAGTTTCATCGGAGGTGGAGGCCATCATCAGAGCAATCAATAAGCTATCACAGTAATTCCATTTTTTATTTTTATTCTTTACCTTCTTGGCTAATGATATTATTCATTCATAAAAAAAAATAAAAAAATAAAAAAAAAAAAAAAAAAAACACGAGACTTGGTCGCGGTTTTGCCTATAAAGAAACATGAATTTAATTAAATTAATGATGTTAAATCTACAGATTAAGAGAGAAAAATGAGTCTTATAACTGCAAAATGTTGATTACATTACATGAATCACCCGCAATAAATAAATATATAAATATACACACACACAAAATTAGTTAGTGAAAAACTGAAAGAAAGCTCAATAAGTAATCATGGTCTCAAAACAGTGCACGCCATCTAACTCCGGAGCAAACCTTATTCTCCTCTTTTGTTTCTGTAATGGCTTGCTAATGTTTACAGGAGATGATTTTGACGATGATGTTGAAGACTTGTCATCGCCCCCTTCAGACATCTCTCTCTTCTTCATGGACTCGACCTGTGGCTGGCTGTTCCCTTCTTTGGAAGCACTGGATGAGAACCTGAGCTTCTGCACAAGCGATTCTGCGCATAGGGCATCAAATGAACTGAACATAGACATCATCGTGATTGAAACTTGGATTAAAGAAGTAGGCTGTGTTTACTTTCTTTTCTTATATGTTACAACAACTACGCAAGCAATTAAAGATCGTCTTCTAGGGCTCAAAACAGGCTTGTTTTTGAGGTTTCAAGAAAAAGGATTTCCTCTTAGGTTTCTTGAAGGAGAAGGATTTCTTGCTTGGATTCGATACCTGAGAGAGGGAGGGAGGAGAGGTATATAAAGGGTAGGAGAAATCTCATCTTGAATGCCTAGAAATATCTGGAAAGAAACGGTGGAATGTAGGTGTAGAGGTTGGACCGAAGGATGACTTGGTCCAGTTACTGCTTGTCAACTGCCCATTGGAAGTTGAGCACCCATTGTTTGACTTATCACCTCCGTGGAAAGCTGAGATGAAGGTGGACTGACTCTCCAAATTCCAACACGGGACGTGGGGTGCTTTTGGGACTTGTCAAAACTGAGCTGGAAACTCACCTTTTGCAAGCTCAAAGAAGGTTCTTTGTTGTTGACGACAAGGCGACCCAGATAGGTACGTCTGTTGGTCCGGTTGTGTTTGGACAAGAGGTTTTACCTTACTCGGCAAGACATGTTCTAGAAATAAAAGAAAAAAAAATCAAGTTTTAATCAAGTCTTTTTCAAGTTGATTAGATGATGAGTCCACTTAAATTTTAAAACAGATTATACCGGGTTAATCCTTCTATTTTTATTAAAACTCAATATGATTTATGCCCCTGGTCACTAGAATTACGGATTAAATCACTAGAATTACGGATTACGGATTAAATCACTAGAATTACGGATTAACTCATTAAATCAAATCGGGGTTTAAAATTATAGTTTGTAAAAGGCACCTGTTAGTTAAATTTATATAAATTTATGGAGAACGGTTTTTAGAACTGTGGTTTGTACAAGCCACTTGGTAGTTAAATTTATATAAAATTGTGGAGGAGAGTGGAGATCTGACCGGTTACTTGTTCCAATTATGCGTTGGTGGCATGATTTTTTACAACATATAGTGGCGGTGTTCGTAGTGTTTTCTTGATCAAGAAAGTTTGTTTGGTGCACTTGTACATGCCATGTTGCCAGGATATATATGAGAGTAAATTATTCCTTACTCCCTCAGTTGATATATATATAAAGAGAAGTTATGTTTGAATAAAGTTAATTAAGTAATTTAATTAACTATGGACCAATCGATATTATTTTTTTATTTGGTATGAGCACAAACTATGTATTAAATAGATGGGTGCATCATGACAGGGCTAATGTTCTTGTCTTATACGTTTGAAAGTTTGGTTTAGCGGGTTCCAAGTAAGCATGCCAAAACAATGTCCAATCCTCATTTTCTATACCCCTTGCTAGTGAATTAAAGCAGTTTAGCCCAGAAAAAAATGGTTCAAATTTCTTCCAATCCAAATCTCATTTCCAATAAAGATTCACATACCATAATCCACCAATTAAAGAGACTATTTTTCCACTATAAATACCTACTTCAAGCTCTCAAGCTGAAGCACCATCTTTTTGGACTCAAGATTAGGTTCGGTTTTTGTCGAGGAGGCTAGATTTCTTCTCTGTGGTGTTTTGAAATTAGCAAAACAATCATCTCCTACCTGTTACAAGTGGAAAGATGACTGAAGTTTGAACCAAAGAGAAACCCAAGCACATGATATTAGCAATGCTACATTGCCACAGTAACGAATACAACTGGAAAACTATTGCTTAAAAAAAACTTCCATCGCGAACTGTGTTAATAGGTTTCGAAAACTTGGATAATCTCCAACACCATGAACATCAAGCATGGATACCATCCCAACTATGATAGTAAATAACAACTTAGTCGGATATATTTGAAAGTTTTGAAACAACAAAACCATTGAACTTTGATCCAACAAGTAAGACTTGTTAAGAACTGAATCATGATCGGTATAAACAAGCTAGTTATAATGCTAAAACATCAAAAATTCTTGTATTACTAGAAAGAATTCATGGTCAATCAGTCAGAAATTCTCAAATCATCAACCAAAATTTCACTAAATTGCAATTTAGGAGCCGGTCCTAATTTCATAAAGAGGCCAAAAGAGTTACAATTGATAACAATGGAAAGAAGCACCTAATCGAACAAGCTGAATCCCATGTCATCGTCACTCTCTGGAGCTTCCTCCTGCACGTAAACAAAAAACCAAATCTCAAAACAAAATACAAATTCTCTAAAATCAAATAACCCACAAAACAAAACCTGCAATTTCATTTAAAATTCCCGAGAAAATCAAACCTTGACAAATAAGCAAAACAAATCACAACAAAAACAACACACTCAATTTTAAGACTTCGACACCAAAAAAAAAAAAAGCACCATTAATTTTACCTTCTTCTCCTCAACAGCAGGAGCAGCGGCAGATGCAGCGGCAGGAGCAGAAGAAGAAACAGCAACAGGAGCGGCAGCACCACCACCAGCGCCAATATTCATGATAAGATCACCCACATTTCTCTTTTCAGCAAGCTTAGCAAAAAGACTTGGCCAGTAAGATTCCACAGTCACGTTAGCTGACTTCACAAGTGTAGCAATCTTATCTGACTGCATAATTATTACAAGAAAAAAACATTAGTTTTCTTCGCAAAAGCATAGGAAAAAAAGAACCAACAACTTGTGTTTGTGATGAGTGTTTCTTACAGTGATGGCGATGTCTTCATCGTGGAGGATGAGGGTAGCGTAAATGCAAGCAAGCTCACTACCAGCCATGATTGCTGTGATTTGCTTGGTGACCTGCTGCTGCGGAGGGAGTTTGAGGGAGTTTGATTTGTATTTATAGATAGGACTAGGGTTTCAGGAAGAGCGGCAAGAAAGAAAGAAATGGTTTTGCTTTTCATTTGTATTTTGTGGCAGCCCAAGTACGTTCAATGAGCCCTTATTGCAAGTTATTTGTGGGAGCCCAGATGGAATCCATGGCCTAATTTCATAACCGTTTGGAAATATAGTTGAAAGCGGCGTTCCAATAAAATTTTAAAAAAAATTATTAAAATTTAATACGGTTTGTATATTTTGAATTATTTTGATGTGCTGATGTCAAAAATAATTTTTAAAAAATAAAAAAAATTAATTAACATGCATTTCGGCATGAAAAGTTATTTTAAAAGTAAACACTACCACACTACTAAACTTACTCGATTCTTGGTTGATGGAGTCCATCTGTCTACGGTGGGCAAGAATCATTGTAACTTATTTCCATGTTCAAATAAACAGTAAAGAAAATAGTGTTTTGTTTTCATTTTCTTTTTTATTCTTTTCATCTCAGTTCTTTAATCCATTTTATTTTTTAATATTTACTTGATTTTAAATTTTTCTTTGTATTTTTTGTTTCAATTTGTATCTTATAAAATTATTACAATCTCAAACAAAAATCTTAATTTTTATTTTATACTTGATTTTACAAGTGTTTATTTTTTTAATCATGTTATTAAGTTGAAAATAGTTTTTTTTTAAAAAAAAATCTTAGATCTAGTAGAGTTCATCATCTAGATTACGGATTTAACAAGTTAAGCCACGAATTCTAAGCTGATCTAATACATTTACGTTTAATATTATAATAATGTCTACTTGAAAAAAAAAAAAAAGCCAAAAAACACTTTTTATAGGTATTTCAGGTTATCTTTGGACCCGTCAAGTCAATTGAATTACGTCGAAGTTCTCACGGAGTTTAATTTAAACTCAAACTAGACAGAGTTGAGTCGGGAGATTTCAAAGTTAATATATTGAATGAGGTTTAATAACAATGCTAAACAAAATCATCTTAATTTATTTATTTTTAAAAGTCAAACCATACATTTTACTAATCATCTAAATTATTTTTGGACTTGCCGAGTTGATTAAATCATATTAGGATAACTATCATATAATTTAATTTTAAACTTGAGTTAAATAAATAATTATATCATAAGTTTTAAAAGTTAAATGAATTTAATAATAATATCAAATATTATTTTATAATTTAAAATATTACATCAAAAAATATTTTTATTCCGACCACATCATTGCGACCATGTAAACTAATATCTTGAAAAAAAAAAAAAAACAAATGCTTTACCTCGAGAGTTAGGATATAACAGCCTTAACCAATGGGGTTTTGAGATGCGGGACCGAGATGGATTCTTGTGACAACATTTGGATGATATTGTGGCCATTGCCAAAAAATAGCTGCGCTTACTATTTAAATTTATTTTCTATATTAAAAATAAAAGGATTCACTCCAAAACATTTCAAGAAATTAATTGATTTTATATCTTTTATCTTTGTTTATGTAATTAAACATTTTTTTATCCTTTTTTATATCTAAAACATGCCAAACAAGGCCTTTAATTTGTACATTCACGCACATACAGGCGGTGAATGAAGAGGAGGAAACATTCACATCTGCACGCTTTCATCACCACCGGTGAGAATACTCGGTCCCATTTCATTTTCCATGGCATTTCACCACGAATGTACCACCGGTAATGGACAACAAAATGACATCACGGCACCGTCGCTTTCTACAAACAGATCAGAGCAACTGGAGTGACAAGTAACAGGTCAAACTATAGCACACTTGAATGTTCACTGATTTAAATTGATGGAAGAGAAGTATCCAAATTCAACACAAAAGTGCCCACATAAACAAATACTCGGTTTAAGCTTAAGGTAAAAATCCGCAATCCAAAATGACAAGAAACCACCAAGCCTTACACTACTAGTTCATGCCTTCATCAAAGCATTTCAAGTAACAGTCTGACTGGATATTTAGAACAACTGGCCCCTCGATATTCTTGCAGGCAGGCCTCAGAGTTTTCTTCATCGAAGAAGTTTCAGGTGACAGTCTGATTGGATACGGAGTTTAAAGCGCTCAGGCACTGCCTGACCGTGCCTGCAAAGGGAGAAGAGCTTATAATGAGTACATTATTAGACACTGTATTGAAGTCTCACGCGCACAACAAAATAATAACTAAAAATTCTTTGCCCTTTCTTTTTTGATTAACCAACCAAAGGGGGACTTGCCTTGGTGGGAGATTCAGACCTCGACCTGGACCTTGATTTTGGCCTGCGTATTCAATACAAGAGAATGACAAAAGGTGCCTTTAGCTCAAGAAAAACAGCAAATAAAATGTGATGCAGGGAAACTAATTACCTGGATGATTTGAGAGGTGAAGCAGATCTAGTTTTTGACCTTGACCTTGACCTTGACCTGGACCTCGACCTTGAAACAGATCGTTCCAATGATTTGCTGCATAAAACAGACAGCTATCACTTTATGGTGAAAAAAAAACCTTCAAAGTAGAATTCCATTGAAAAAAATAAAGCACACACACCTCCGGTTCCTCCTCGGGCTTCGGCTCCTGCTCCTGCTCCGGCTTCTGCTCCTGCTCCGCCCTCGGCTCCGGCTCCTTGATGGAGAGCCCTCATATTGCTTCACCTTTAGGAATCAGAACAAACGTGCAGAACCAAGAGCAATTATTAAATGAGCCTGGCATCTTTTAAAAAATATTTTCCTTAATATATGTCCAAAGCATCTCCATGTGGAAGATAGTGAGCTATTTTTAACTCCAAAATAGAAGGAGGAGGGAGTGAGGTAAGGATCCGCTAGGTATAATTAAAGTGAGAACAGGGCAAATTTGCATGCTTGAGACAGTTCTGCACTATAAAACCATTTTCAAATATTTGAATTAACTTACTACCACCTCAACAGATTAAATGCTGGATTTAATGGTTACCCGAATATAAGCTCTGGCCCAGGGATTTTTAAACTCAGTATCATCAAGTTTCCGAATCTGAATAACATAAACCCATGCCAGCTGTTAGATAAGAGGAAATAACAACAATCCCAAGCATATTTTTTTTTTAACCAAGAAACAACTCACGGCATATTTCATGTCTTCATGATTTGTATAATCAACAAGGCCTAAAGTTCCTGAATGTTAAGTCCAAAATTTCAATTCAGTAGCAGCATGAAGACATGCAGCTCATGAGATATTTAACACTGTGTGTTCCAATATCAGCATCCAAGCATACTTTGCACCTCACTCCAAATTGGGATGTGAAATTGAACGCCAGTTAGATGAATTTCAAGAAAAAAGCTAAAACAGGAACAGGAATGGGAAGTTACAGCATTCTAAGAGGCATACCATCACCATCACGAGTAACTTCAGCAAAACAAACATCTCCTGCTTTCCGCATATGATCCTGAAATCAATTTATCACTAAGAAGCAAGGTACATAAACAGATAAATTTTGGTTGGTCAAGCATTGGAAGTTCTCCAACCTTCAAATCTTGCCAGGAAGCAGAAGAAGGAAGACCACGAACAATAACTGCAGGTCAAATATGTGGTTTAGAATTATATCCAGGTTACTTGGAAGGAAACTAGAGCAAACCATATGCAAGAAGGGTAGTTTTTGGAAGGACAGTGTCTATTTATTGCTCTGAATCTTTTATAAAGAAAAAAAATATTCCTCCAAACAAACCTCGAAATTCAGAATGGCGTGAGATGCCAAGTCGACCCCCACCTCCACCTCCTCCTCCTCCACCTCCACCACCACCACCATACCCACCACGACGATCATTTGACGATGGTCCTCTACCACCATGGGCAAGCTCAACCTGCATTGTAACAATGAGAAATAAAAGAGGCAAGTAGTAAAAGATATATAGAGAAACAATTGGAACCAGTTAATACCCTTAAACGAGAACCGTCAAAGTTATAGCCATCACGGCCCCTTATTGCATCTTCAGCATCCCGAGCATTTTCAAACTGCAAACAAAAAACCAAGAGTCCAATGGTGAAGATTCCAGTTGTGAGAGGGGGCTCTAGGTGAGATAATGAGGATAGTTTCAGCATTTTCTCAATAAGTTGTTGCTCCCCACCCCAGACTCAAAACAACTCTACACTCTTGTTGCAACCCAAGACAACCAACAATGCACACAATGGCCCCAAAAGATAATTCAAAGCGCTCTCCTTTTTTCCATCCAGAAAATACAAGATGGATACCTAGCTCCATATGTTGCAGAGATCAAGTGTAGTAAGAGCACTACCTCGACAAAACAATAACAAGGGGGCCGAGGTGGAATCTTCAATTCAACATCCAGGATACGGCCATACTGCAAAATCAAATAACAAAATCTGGAAGCTTAGCCATACTGGTAAACCATTGGAAAGCTAAATTGCAGCTGTAAAGCAAATACTAACCATGCCATCTTTATATAAATATAAATATATATATATATATAACTGGTCTAGTAACAGCTATTTCTCTATGTTATTGTGCAAACAGCGAGCATTGCATAAGTCATACGCACACATGTTGTTCATCCTCAGAGCAGTATACAGACAAGCAATGTATTGCTTAAATTTCTCAGTATTTGAATCCACTGATCAGAAGCACAGCTGTGCCTGAATGAACTTTTGATATGTTTTGAGGCGAGCATGGGTTGCTGGAAATATATAGCATCACTCGAGGAAATAGTGATAAATAGCAAACAGGCATGTACATGCTTAATAGTAGGAAAAAATAATCATTTCTGAGACTAATAGCAATGATAATGGTGCACATATAATTAACTTAAAATGAATAAATCTCATTATTCTGCTAACAAGAAGTATAAGCTTCACATGAAAACATTTAATACAAACCTTGTAAAACAGATCTTCAACTTTCGATTCTCTTATATCTGCAGGTAAGTTGCCAACGTAGATTGTACGAGAAAAACGACCACTCATTTTTTGTATTGTAAGAATATAGCAAAGCCTTCACTGCATGATGCAAATGCATTGCATAAATAAAGGAACATTTCCAGAAACAAAAACAACTCTATCTGGTTATGTTGCGTTTATCATCAGCATGTACTATGACGATAACAAAAGTATGGCAAAACCAAAAACTATGAAGCAAACCAAGAGAGCAATCCTCCATGTGAACCATGCTCCACAAGCTCCATTGCTCATTTTCTCCAAGAAGTTCCAAAGCTATAATAAATTGGAAATATATATTTGGTCTCCTCATCATTCCACAATATTTTGCAGATGTATAGCTCTTCTGAGTGTGAGTAACAATCTCCAGTTATAAAAAATAATACTCATAAGTCCACTCCACCCTGATTTTCCCACTCCCTCTCTATATCCCTATGCATGATTGCAAAGCTCAAATTTGTCCAAGCGCTTGTCATCTATCATAAAGAAAGCATTTGTGTCAAGAGATCAAGTAACATATTTATTTATATACCTTACTCAGCTCGCTTTTCAATCAGAATTGAACAAAACAACCCTGTAAATTACAAATACACCCCCAAATTCCCCCTTTTCAAGTCGCCCTCGGGTAGAGGCTAGGGGGCATCTGGCAGTCTCAACCCACACCACACATTTCGCAACCGCAACATGAGTTTACTCCAATTAGATAGCTCGAACGGAGCATCAAAGTGTTTTCAATATGTTAAGGAGTCAGTTAATGTTACCATCTTCTCAATTTCAATCAAAACAAAAGTTAATTTTGTTTTTAATGAAAAAAACTTAAAAATACTAAAAATAAATACTCTGAAGAACACGAACAGCATTGAATAGCAATTAACAAGAAATCACAGTCGATTAATCGTAATTATTGAGCAGTAATTCAATTAGTTGCTGTAAGAATCAAGTTTTGGAAGTTGTTGGGGTTTAACAATCGAAGATTGGAATCTTGAAACCCTGAAATGAACTTGAAGAGGTTCGAGAGAGAAAGAGATGAGCTAGGTTATTGGTGATTGTACCGAGAAAGAAAGAAATGTCGATGCCGGAGCGAGCAGTTGAAGTGAGTCGGGAAGCTAGTCGCAGAGGTTTCGAGAGAGAGAACGAAGAAGCTAGCTAGGGTTTCTTGTTGTTCCTTGTCTCAAGGCTTGAAACTTTGGCCGATGCTGCGTTTTGGCTGCAATCACACGCTTAACTTTCCTAGCGTAATAATAAGCCCTTGTTATAAGACGAGGCCGGTTTGGCGATTCAACCAGTGATTGCTTGTCAGCCATTGGTTATTATAAGTGACTGTTTATTTTTTTTATTTTAAAAATATTTTGTAAAAAATTGTATTTTTAGATATGGGCTAATATCAAATATAATTTTTTAAAAATAACTTAAACACAAACTAAAGAAATTATCCAAAATCAATAAAATCAAATGAAACATATATCATTCTACTTTTTTATGTTATGAAAGGAGATGAATTCAACAAAAACATAACTACTAGTAGTATATTTTTTATTTTTGAGATAAAAAAATATTTTTGAGAAAATTAAAATTTTTATTTATTTATAAATTTTTTATATTTTAAAATAATTTTAATGTATCCATATTAAAAATTAAGTTTTAAAAATAAAAAATTAATTATTTTTAAATAAAAATATTTTAAAAAATTATTATTATTTTAATACGAAAAACAAATCCAACTTTTTAAATGACATTATTTTTTAGATTTTTTATATATATAAAAAAAAAAAAAAAAAACTTTGGTGGACACCAATCAATCCATTCGGTTGGGCACCCAATCTTGGGCTGGGTTGTATCTTATTACTACAGTGATAAGTAATCACTAGCAAGTTCAAAACTAGCTTGACCCATGAGAATATATATTGGAATAAGTTAAGACTATGATGGCAACTTTTTTTAAAAAATAAAATAAAAGGCATAAATCATTAATAAAAATCTAAAAGTATGAAATTTTTATTATGCGTATGCCATTCTTCACCCTCTCATATTTTATTATGATTTTATTATTTAAAATATAGTTTTTTTAATTTGATCCTTAATTTTTTTTTACATAATTGCATTTTTTTGGACCAAATTAAAAGGCAACTTTATCAAATTCATTGACTACTAATGAAATTAAAAAAAAAAGGACTAAAGCAGAAAAGGCGCAATAAATGAGTGATAATTTTAAAGTTCACATAAAAAGTTAATTTAGTCCTCACACTTTAAAAATTATACATATTCAATTTCTCAATGTTTTTTCAATCCAACTTCAGGATAAAAGTTCACTTTTGTCATATTCTAATTCATGATTTGAGAGATGAGAGAGCAAGGTCACCGGATTTCAAATATAGACTTGTTGACATTGATTTTGAGTATCAAAATGATCGATTTGTATGTTAAATGGTTTCATTTAATGATGTGATTTTTATTTAGGTGGTATTTTATCTTAAAATAGATATGGACTCAAGAAATTTTTTATTTTGGGTTGATTTTGAGTTTTAAGATAGTTTTTTTTATGTCATATATAGATTTATCAAGGTTTATATGGTGTTTTCTAGGTGTTTTGGGTAAAAAAATATTGAAAATGAGTTTTTGGATAAAAAAACTTAAATATTGATTTTTTAGCCATTACAATGATCAAAATATAAGGAAAATTATATGATGCATCATCTAATTTTACTTTCTTTCAAGAAGAAAGGGGGGGATTCTGGGTCTACCTAGCATGTGGGTCTACCTAGCATACCTGTATATAGACCCTAACAAAATTGGTAAAATGGGATGGATTGGCTTATCAGGTCTAATAACACTCAAGCTTTTCTTTTTTTCTTTTTTAAATTATTGTTTTTTATTTTTTTAAATCAATATTTTTTTATATGCTTTTTTTCAAGATTAATATTTTATTTATAATTAAATTAATATATTTCCTCGCTTTTATTTTGTTGATATAGCATCTTTAAAATTACAATTATTTTTTATGCATTTATTTTTTAAATATATTATTATGATTCATCTACAAATATTTTTGTGTTTTATATGAGTAAAAAAAATATTTGTTTATTTTTTATAATATTTATAACATGTGTAACCTTTTATGATATTTTTTCTTTTATTTTATTTAATTAATTTCATGTATATTTGTTTTCATTATTGTTTAATTGAATGAAAATTTGATTTTGATAAATAATGATATTCAATACAATTAGATGAAATGCATATATTATAATGTTAAAGATCTTGATTTATCTATGTTTACCGACCTTTTATTTTTGTTTTCATTTATTGCTAATAATATTTTATTTTTTAATACACATTATTCTCAATATATTTGATTATATTTATTTATAATTTTTTTATTTATATTTATTGTTTTTTTATGTACAAATACTTGTTGGAAAAACCTTTTTATATATATATATATATATATATATATATATATATATATATAATGTTTGATGCACTAGCACGTGAGAACTTTCACTTTTAATTTGCATGATAAAAGATTTGTTTTTGTCCTGGTGTTTTTTTTTTTGGTCATTTTTTTATTTGATCCTTTTAATACTGCACTGATCTTATATTGATTTTTTATGATTTGATTTTATGCCAATGATGGGACCTTTTAGTGTTGGGGAAATATTACGTGCTTGAATGACTCTCAATTAAAAAAAATCAAATTCAATTGCATTCGTATAAAAGAACTAGAAATTCAGGTTTGGAATTGAAGACTTAAATGTGCAATACCTTTTGTTTGCTAACACTGAGAATTGATTTGCAAATTCAATAAAAAATAAAATAAAATCGGTCACTCAATTTTTTTTATATATATAACTTGACCATTTCACTAATTTTTTAAAAAATTTGAGTTGGTAGTTTGCTTTAGATCCTATTTACATATACGAGGTTCTCACAATATTAGCAATGAATTGATTGCATCATTTAGCTTGCTGAATTTGTTATTGTTTTTTTAATTAATTTTTTTAATTTAATTATTTTATAGAATTATCATGTTTTTATGATCTGAATCATAGTTTTGATATGCTAATTAGGGTTGATTGGAATCATTTTTTTATAATAACAAATCATTTTTATTGTTTAATATTAAATTATATAATAATTAAATTTTATAATTTCTTTTTTTTTTATGTAATTTTTTATACAGGTCACACTAACCTTTTTTTTTTATCTTAGCCCGCAACGGCATAAGATGAACACTCTATCTAATTGAATTGAATTGAATTGAAATAAGTTACCAAATGCATAATCTCTAGCACAAGGTCTACTTTTATATGAACAAACGTTGTTATTTAAAAGAGTATTTGTCTACATTATTGTGTCTATGTTTTGCTTAAAAAGCAGATGCAATAATGTTTAGCAACAAAAAAAACACAAGTTACTATTCATGGGTCCCACCAAATTACTAGTTTTTTTTTTAATTATTTTTTTTTGAAAAAATATAATTTTTATTTTAAAAAAATTAGTTTAAGATGAATTAAATTTATTTATACTGTAATCTTAATTTTATTTTTGATAATATTTTATATAATTTTATTACACGCTCAAAAAATCATGTAAATTATAGTTTTTGTCGGATGAATTTTGTATGTAATAGAATTGTAGATAGTTTAATGGAATAATAATTTTTTTTATACAAAGTATGATTTATTTTACGATGTAATAACAATAGTTAAATCTACAATATTTAAATTAAAAAGCATAAATATTAATATATATTTTTTAAAATTATTTTATAATCTCAATTTTAAAAGTATTCTTAAACAAATACATTAAACTACTTTTTGTTCAACCTCAATTTCAACCACAGTTTTAACCAAACACTTATTTTTTCAAACTAAACTCAACTAAAAATACTTTTTATAAAATAATTTTTTTAAACTACAACCATAACAGCTATCGCAATACCAAATACATTCTAAATTAAAAAAAACCAGATGTTTGGGAGGAGAAACATGGGGAATTGTTCATGATATTAATTAAGAGCTTTTTTGAAAATGTGGACCACCTTGTATTTTTAATTTTTTTATTAAAAATTAATTTATTTTTATGTTTTGGATTATTTTAATATGTTGATTTTAAAAATAAAAAAATATAATTTTGCTATATTTACAACTAAGAGAAGTCCGGATCCTGAAAGGTTTTAGGCATTGACTTGAAGGCTGTTAGGGATAGCAAGAAACTCCAGGGCATTGGCAAGGAGAAGAAGGTGAATTTGCAGGTTCGAAACAAGAGCTCCTCAGAATGTAAATTGCAAATGGAGGAAATGAAACTGATGGAGCTGGGTAAGAGAGATGATAACAAGGTAGAGGCACGACAAGGACCTGGAAATGATCACCGAGTCAACATGGAAAGGTGAAGGGCAGCACATTGTTTCTGTGCTTGTGAAGTTTCTCTTGATTTCACTGGCTGTTCTATCATCTTCTTCATGGCCCAACCACTTTCTCGGTTTCTCCATCTCCGAAAGCATCATCAAAGTTGGTTATTTTTTTAAATAATTTTTATTTAAAAATATATTAAAATAATATTTTTATATTTTTTAAAAATTATTTTAATATTAGCATACCTAAATAATATAAAATCACTAAAAATATATTAATTTAAAATAAAAAATAAAAAAATAAATAGAGCATGTCTTCAATATATTATTATAGTATTTGAAATTGTGTTATTGATTTAAAATTATATAAAAAAATTTAAAAATATTTTATGAATACAACCATGAAGGGTTTGAGAGTGTGATAGATATTGATTTTCAAAGTATTTTTTATTTAAAAATACTTAAAAATAATTTATTTTTTAAATTTTATTTTTAACATTAATACATCTAAATAATCCAAATCTAAAAATACTAAATTGTTTTAATTTAAAAAAAAAATTCAAATTTTAACAAATATCGTAACCGAGGAAGCCCTCTCTGCATGTATGTATATAACCTCCAAAATTACTAATTTTTTGAGAAAATTTTTCTCAAGAAAAAATTTCAATGGCAAATATTAACCTGACCCAAATCACCCAATCCATATCAATAGAGGAACAGAAAACGGTGTCGTTTATATTGAAAAATATTAACGAGAATAAAAAAAGAGAAAATAAGAGAAGACAGCCTCTCTAGATAGAATCACCAAATCAGGATTCGAACTAGGGTTTTGCAGGGAATAATAAAACTCTTAATTTTCCCTCCAAATCCCAACCCCCCCCCCCCCAAAAAAAAAACCGCCTCTCTTCACTCTCCTCTAACCGTGCAGAATCAGTCAACGTCAATGGCGTCGCGATTCCAGGCGGTGGCGTTAGTGGCGTCGCCGTCGTATCCAAACTCCATTGCTTGGTCCGACGATAACTTCATCGCCGTCGCTTCCGCTCACCTCGTCACCATTCTGGTAATCATCATTCTCTAATTACTCACTCTTGCTACTAATAACAGTCTATTGAGCCAATGCAGTCTATCGAAGGTTTTTTTTTTGTTAATTAGTTACTGATTCTACTAATTAAGATCGTAATTAGAGTAGATTGTGTGGTTATTTAGTGAACGCAATGAAAAAGTTTCAAAAAGCCAATTCAGAAGGAAGCTTCTTCTTTTTTTTCGTGTTTTTGGTTTTGCTTAGCTAGTCACTATTGCTATTCGATTGCAAGAACAAAATCTGAAGCTCTTTTTTTTAACTTTAGCTTTTAATTCCTTATTTTTTCTTACTTAGTTGCTGCATATGCTAATTAGTATCGTATCTGGAGTTGATTTTGTGGTTACGTGAATGCAACTAAAAAGTTCAATTTTTTTTAGATTTTAGCTTAGCAAATTCAGTGATGGAAGTGTTTATGTTTTTGGTTTTGCATAATTAGTTAGTATTATTACTAGTAGTTGCAAGAAAAAAGCCAAGGAAATTCAACAATTTCCTTGGATAAAAGGGATATTGGTCATCATCATCGTCATAGTAAAAGGGATATTGGTGTTTTATTGTTTGGATTTTTTTGTTTCACTTGGTTGTTAGTGCTGCTTAATAAATGATACTGATAGTTACTTTAGTAATTTGGAGTTTATTATGTGTTTCTTTAGTAGATGCAATAGAAAAAGTTTGAGGCTTTTCTATTTTAGGTGTGGAAATTTGGGCTTTTATTACTATAATGTTTTAAGTTCTTAGTAATTTTTTATTGATTACTGTGATTTTGTGAGGTATAGAATCCAGCAGTGCCTTATGGACCAAGAGGTTTGATCAGAGTTCCGACATGTGAACCGTACCCAATTGGTTGTGTTAATAGGGAGGGTATGCCTTTATTACTAGTTCTTTTGAGAAATAGGTTTCGGCCTTTTGATTTACACAGTTAAACATGTTGTTTTATTATTTGGAATGCTTGCAGATTTATTCACTAACTGCATGCTGCCCGCTGCATTATCTCGAGACCGTCGTCCATGTGTTCGGTCAATTTCATGGTCCCCAATTGGAATGGCTCCAAATTATGGGTATGAATTTAAGGGTTTTGGTCGTCTGATGAGTTGTTACGAAAATGTTCACAGACTTTGCTCCTCTTGAACTAAGTTCTTTCAAAGGTTGAGCAGATCAATTTATGGTGTTCCAATTGTAATGTAATTCTATGCAGGTGCTTGCTTGCTGTTTGCACTGTAGAAGGGCGTGTTAAGATTTACCGTCCACCTTTTTGTGATTTTAGTGCTGAGTGGGTAGAGGTAATGAAGCACTTATTCATGCAATTTTCTAAATTGTAGTGAGGATTGAAAAGTCAATGAAATTTTTTTCCATTTATAACCATCATTTACTGAATGACTATCTAATAGATATGATGTTTGCATGTAATAGTGGAATATAATTTTTGGTTTGGGATGTTCATCATGTTTATATGCATTGATCACAGTTATCACTCTCGCACTTTCCTGTAGGTTGTGGATATATCAGATAGGCTATATGATTATCTTGCCAAAATCAATTTTGGGGAGTTAGATAATACCCCCTCCGAATTCTCCCATGTAAGTTCTCAGTTATTAAATCACCTGGTTTGAATTGTCTGGTTACCATTTGATTATATTCCCAGTTGCTGCATCATCCAAGGATTGTTTTTGTTATCATTATTGTTACTATCTTTAATATTTTGAGTCTTCCCCCAGGGGCAACCAATAATCCAAGGATGTGCTGATGAGCGACCAAAATCCTGTGCTAATGACTTGCCAAACTCTGGCACATTAAAGCAATACAAGCGAAGGAAAGTGAATGTTACCACTTACAAGTAAATAGTTCTTTCCCTTTTCTTACTCCCCTCATTTTTGGTTAGAAGATTCTTTTACTGCCTTAACTCTTTACTCTCTCTCAAAGTACACGACGAAAACTGCATATATGTCTTTTTGGCACCCTGTCAAGTTCACAACAAGAGAGAACTGAATAGGAAAATTTTATAGCTTCCTAATATTGCACTCTTTTGTTTATGAAGAGAAAAGTAAGGAATGGTTGAAAATGCTTTTTAACTAACATCTTTCATGTGGACCATCAAATTTCTCTCTAAAATGGGTTCAGGGATGAAAGTTGGTGCCAGGAAGAAAGGGCACCAAAATTTTCTTTTTCTTAAATCTTTCTTTCTGTTTCATCTCCACTTTCTCTATGGAACTGAGCTGACAAGAATAGAACTTTCCTTTCTTTTGTTATCACCCCAACCGGTTTTGTATTTGGCAAATGAGAACTTAGATCGAAGAATCCTTTGAGCTTGCTGTTTCCTTGGTATTTCTTTAATTTTAACTTCAACTCATTAGGTCCTTTTTCAATGACTGTACAGCATTAAGGACTCGGAAACTTTTCAGGACCAGCTATCAAATCCTATAAATAGGGGGAACACAACTGCTGGATCTGATCATGAAAATAAAATAGACAGAAGGAGGACAACTAAGGTAAGCTGTTCTCAGGAACAAAAGAAAGAAAGGAAAGGAAAGGAAAAGGGGAAAAGAAAGAAAGAATCAATTCCTTGTCTTATCCTTCTCTCCTCCCTTTCTCTAGTGATGGGAACTAAAATATGTAACTATATAGTTTGCATTTTCTTGTCCAATCTGACATGGGAAATGCCTCTTGAAACCTTGTTTCTCCCTGTTATTTAATATTCAGGTCCTTGGGAACTGCACACTCCCACTTATTACTGCAGAGAAATATGCTTCTCGCTGTGCCATGTTATCATCACTTGTTATTGCCTGGTCACCAGTACTGTGGTTGCCATCAAAAATCTGTTCAGCTCCAGAAAATGATTCATCCAATGGATTCTCTATACTTGCTGTTGGAGGGAAGTCTGGTAAAATCTCTGTCTGGAGAATTAATGTGCCACAATACTACTCTATTGAGCATAGTAGGGTCCCTACTACTGTAACATTTGTTGGACTTCTTCAAGCCCATAATTCATGGGTCACAACAATCAGTTTGGCATTACTGGGTTCCAAGTCTAATCCTCAGGTCTTATTGGCTAGTGGGAGTTCTGATGGGAGGTGAGTTAGGTATGCAAGAACATCTAATCAGTTTTTCAAGTTCTTTATAGTACCATGATAATTATATTTTTGAATACACATAAGCTATGGACCTTATGTTCTGACATCGATACGCTGGAAATGGTTTTAAACAGAATACCATTGTCCTCACTGCAAGTTTGTAGGTCATATGTCTCTTATAGAATCACTTAGTTCAATGGTGTCACCGAATCAACTTGTCTTCGTATCCCTTTTCAGAGAAAGTAAAATATCTCTGAAAGTATAGTAACTTCAACTTTAGGATGAAGAAAAGAAATTTATACAATGCCAATTGTAACTGGTGCCTAGTTGAATGGACACATGCTGATTGTGTAAGGCCATTCTTCTGAACATCTGAATAGCCAAATTCCCATTACCTTTTTACTAAGGATGACAGAACCTTTAACCCCGCTGTTTTTCTTTCTTTTCAGTGTGAGGATCTGGATTGGGAAGGGTGAGGAGTTGCTGGAGCCATCAGGGGCCAATAATGCTCCCTTTTCTCTGCTGAAGGAGGTTGGTGTTGTCATCTCCTTCAACAGTTCTGTTTGTATATTTACTCATAGCAGTGAATTCTGACATTTAAATTTCCAAGCAGGTTGTATCTGTCAATTGTGTCCCAATTTCAGTACTATCATTGGCGGTACCTATTCAAACCATGCACAAAATGCTTTTAGCAGTTGGCAAAGGATCTGGTTCATTTGAAGTATGGACAGCTGACATGTCCAGCTCCAAATTTGATAAAGCTTGTTTATATGATGCTCATGACTGTGTTGTAAGTATCTTAATATATAGTTGATCAGTCTTCTGCTGCTTTTTGATGATCCTTCATATACTTAATATTCATCAGGTCACAGGTTTAGCTTGGGCTTTTGATGGATGTTGTTTGTACAGCTGTGGCCAGGTACTAAGATTTATTATGTGCAATGCCATGGCACTTTTTGACTTTTAAGTTATCCGATTAAATGTAAGCCCATCAGTTACATAACATTGAACATTTAATGATGCAAGGAAAATTATGTCCGTGCTTGGGTTTTGCATGGAAGTGCTCTTTGTGAAGTATCGATTCCTTCAAATACTCCTGGTTTGAGGAGCTCAAATGATGTATGATGTTAACCTTTTTTCCTGTTTTTTTTTAAATTTATATATTATAACATATATACTCTAGCTCTAAAATTTAAAATTATTTGCAGCTTCCAAATGTTTTTGTTTCATGCCTTGGTGTGGCAGCATCCCCTGGAAATATTGCGCTTGCAATGGTATGTTACTTTACCTAAATTTATCACCCTCATCTCATCTACATGTTTTTAGTTGTGTACGACATCTCTATTAAAGGGCTTTATTCCCCCCTGGGAATTATCTGATTGTATTCTTAGATTTCTTACTCATTATACCCAACTGTATTGAATTATGGTTGTGACACATTTTACTTTGAGCTTCATGACATGGCTCCTTAGAAAGCTGAGTTTGAAAAATGTCACCGTCAATTTTTCCTGAACGTGGAAAGATCAAGAAAGTTCTTTCTGCACTTGATGCTTAGCTTTTACCATTCTCTTGAAAGTTTTAGTCCCCACAATAGAATGAAGGTAGATTGTCAACTGTTAACTGTTAACTAGATCATGTACTGGCCATCAGAATTCAGAACTATAAACACATTAAAATATTGAACATTTCTATTGCCTTTCGATGCACATGGTTTGAGCCTACATGTTCTCAACTTTCCTGTCATGTTCAATAATAACAAAACTCTCCTGTCTTCTCTTAACAGAAGAAATGTATTTATTATTACCGTGATGATGATGATAAGATATTATATATATGCATGCTGTAGATTAATTACCGAAACAACTGTGCTTGATATTTGCAGGTTCGTAATGTAGATGGTGATTCGTTGGATCCCATGTATGAGGGAAGGTAAGCCGAATCATTCTGCCAAAATGCTTTATCACATCCAACAATCATAAGTTCTTGCATCTTATCAGCTCTTGTGAGTGTGGATGGTGAGATATTAAGAAAAGGTCGAAAGAATCTAGTGCAACTGAATTTAATTGAAAAGGCCTTTTGACCAACTGCTAGCAGCAAAAGAATACTGAAGAGAAATAAGTCAACAAGGATAAACCAACATTTAAACATATTGTGTTGGTGCTTGTTTGCCTTTGTTCCACATAAATAATGACTTTTCTGTGGAATGTGCAGGCTTCAGAAGGCTGTCGTTGAGTTCCTCTGGATAGGTGGACAACAGAAGGATATACTGTCTCCTCCTTCCTCTGATTTCACCAGCGAAGCCTTTCTTGGTTTTTCTGCAAATGAATTGAATTGTTGGGAATCTGATATTCTATGGTATTTAACGAAATATGAAAATCTGGATAACCCTCTAGTTGTTTGGGATATAGTGGCAGCATTGTTGGCTTTCAAGCAGTCTGCACCAAAGTACATGGACCGTATACTGGTTAAGTGGCTTTCTGTGACATTTTTGGGTTCATACACAGGCCTTTCCATTGGCGAGGTTCTGAAATGCATCCCGGAGAATTTCTCAAAGATAACATCTCGACAATTGCACCTCCTTAATATCATCTGTAGACGTGTAATACTATCTGATGTGAAGGCTGAAGAAATTAATTGTAAAGTGAACTTAGGAGGTTCAGCAGCTGCCAAAGCGGAGCATCTCACTTTGTGGATAGAGCTTCTTTTTAGCAGTGAAAAAGAACTTCGTGAAAGGCTTGTGGGTTTCAGTTTGGCTACTTTTATAAATCGTTTGTCTGATTCAACCACAACGTTTTCCCGACCTGGATTTTGGTATCCTGTTGGAGTAGAACAAATGGAGCTGTGGATTGCACTTAATCATGATCATGTTAGGGATCAACTAAAAGTCCTCGCATCAGAAGTCAGAAAACATGAAATAAGGTACTCCTCACCATTTTGTTCTCAATGATGAAAGATATGCTAATTATGATATTAAAATTATTTCATCAGTTCTTCCATGGGCCAGAGATGGGGCGACTTAGAGGACAATGCGCTTTCTTGAAAAAGGAGGAAATAATAGACAACGGCATCATTTCTTGAACATGAGGAATAAGAAAGGGAACCTGTGTTGCATAATGCATTTTTTTTTAACTATCATAAATGCAAAGAGCTCCATCACCTCAAATAAAAATAAAAAGCTGAAATGACATCATTTCCTTTGTTATATCTTCTCTGTAAATTACCCCCTTTCGTGGAAGCATAAAAGGTGGGATCTGAGCCCAATTAAATAAGTCGTCACTTTTAATTGAGTGGGGTTAGTTAGCTACGATAGTTTATTCTCATGGGAGGAAATATTTGTAATTTTTTTAACACTTTCAATCTGCTAACAGTAAGTTTACAAATATACGAGGAAAACTGGTAGCAAATCAAATTTTTTTGTTATATAGATCAAAATGCACTTTGTTTCAGATGCCAAGATCAATAAAAAAGATGAATTGCTATGTGAAACATGCAGTGGATGATTTACTCTGCGAGCTTCAAATGTCTTTAGAATCAGGTCAAACTAAAAGGCTAGTCTTGGAACATAATACAATTATGGTCTGTTCCAATTTCCAAGCGCTTGCTGGCTTGCTTGCTTGCAGAGAATGGCCTAGCTGAAATGCTGATCTTTGCTATGAAGATTTAAGTTTGTCTGCGAAATGGGCGCTTCTGTTTATTATATTTGAGCCGTGCTTATTCTCTTACTATGTAATTTTTTGTTCCAACACAGGCTTCAGTCAAGTGAATATGGAGTTGAAGAGCAATGTATCTATTGTTCAGAGTCAGTTACTTTTGATTCTCCAGAAGTTGCACATTGCCACTGCTCTAACAGTACTGACGAAACTGCTCAGATCTACCATATGGCAAGATGTGCTGTTTCCATGCAGGTTTGCCCAGCTATCCCTCTATGGTTTTGCAAGTGTTGTTGTAGACGAGCTTCCAAATTGCCACCGGAGACTCTCTTTACATTGCCTGGTTATCCTTTAGATTTCAAATCCTTGACAGAATCTTCTGTTAAAGAAATCCCCACTAAACCCTTGTGTCCCTTTTGTGGGATACCTCTCCAAAGATTACAGCCAGATTTTCTACTCTCACCTTCACCGGTATAAGCTTCCATTCATCGTATATTTGTGACATCATACATGATGAGTAGTTTGTTTTACAAGCTAGAATAGCAAGAAGCTAACGGAACTCCGAACATTTAGGTTTACCAGGACCAGGAAGAAATCTGAAGTGAAGAGTTTGTCGTGCAATATAGAATAATAGGAATTTAACATGAAAAACTAGAAAGAAATTTTGAGGCGAACAATTTGGTGCTGTAATATCATGGTCGTGGTGTATGTTTTGGAAAAACTCGAGTATATACAGTAATGTATTATTGGCAGGATATGTCAAAAAACAATAATGTATAGCTTAATTTGTTTTTTTCCCTATTCTACTGTCAGAATTTTTGTTTTTGCCCTAATTGACTCGAGAAGCAGTCCAGCCATCTGACAACTTGAATTTAGGAGCTGGAAAAATTGATGTGACCAAGAGGTTTCCGACCCATGTTTAAGAAATGTCGAACAAATTTCATGGATGTAGGGTAAAAAACCCTGCAAGGACCCACAAAAAATGAGATTGGTTCCCACAAAGGTCCAATTTACAAGACAAGCAAATCATGCACCAATTTGCACGCAGCCAAGTGGAATATGGCTACTAACAAAAATTCTTGAGTCCCAAGGATAATCATGTCAGTTTTAGCTTTTTCATGCAGCCCTAGGGCCTTCTTCTGTTCTATTTGAAGTTACCAGTCAATGTCAATTTCCAACAAAAATTATGAATGTCAAGAGGTCGTTGGAATGGATTTTCAAAACCTTGAAAGTCATTTTTTGACTTCTTTATAAGAAAGTAAAAAAAAAATTAATTCAACACTTAAGCAAATGGTCAGAGATTTTGGTTTGAAAATTGAAATCCAATGCTGAATGTGAAGTTCACACCATCTAAGTTTTGTGCTTTCTTTTGTTGTTCATGATTGACGTTAAAGAATTATTTTTATATATTTTTAGATTTTATTATGATAAATACAAAATTAGGGTAAGATTGGAACTCGAAATCTATTTTTTTTCTCTATTTTTTTATGGATATTCGGATACAAGCATACATGAAATCAATCATAAGGATTTCTATGCTAAGGTGATTTTCAATTTGCGTATTAGAACAAATCAATCAACAAGGCAGGGAGTTGGAGATTTGCCACTTCAAGTACTCTTATAGCCTAATCATGCATTAATCATCGATTGTTTAAACTTGTTAAAATCTGGAACGCATGTTTGTAGTGTGCTCGATATAGTTTTTAGCAGAAAAGGACCTCTGGGCATTAATTAAAAGTGAGAGGGACATTCATCCAATATTTTTTTCTTAAGAATTGATGTGTACATGTTGCAAGTATCATACTGTTAAATTAAATATGAGTAGCTTCTTTAGCCCTTCAGAAGCAATAATAATTAATAATACATCAATTAAGATTAAGTTTTCTTTTCAGACAATTTTAAAAGTGTATCTTCACATCGATTTTGTACATTAAAAAAATAATAATTAATGAGTTCATCAACCTTGACTCTATATTGCAAGAGTATAATCTTAGATAATTATGAAATTAATTAAGGGTGAGCTCATTCAAACACTTATATTAAAAAAAAAAAAAAAAGGAAGAGAATAATCTCGGATGCAAGATTTGTTGACTTCCTTTCTATTTTAGGGAAAAAAACCCAGCCAAGAGATAATGCATGTTTGCCTAATGCCAAGAGCCGTGAAATTCGTTCACTTCAAAGATTTATGAGGATGCCCAAGAGATATATTTTCCCGTCTTTAGTTATTTTGGCTGATGTGACATGAAAACAGCAGAACAAGCGGTGTTATCAAAGCACCTCTGGTATTTATTGCATGAGGGTGGAGATCTAGCGGTGGGGGCGATAAGGATGATCTCGTTTTTTGTTTGTTTTTCAGACACTCGGAGACAGGCAAAGGGTTTCACAATCTCTCTCTGTTTCCATTTTTTAACAAGATTTTTGGGTTTGCCAATTACGTGCCCTCTTTGAATGCGTTGCCCATTGCAAGCAAGGCCTTTTCAGGCAAGGCATTGAGCCTCCCCGGTGATTGCGACCTCCGAGCACATGGGGCTGCGCAGGGCCACCATTCATAGCATCGATTTCATGCTCTGCTCCCTCAACTTGAGCAACATGTATTGGAGTCATGGCACAGATTTCAACTCTGCTGTTATTTGAGATATATAATATAGGAGTGAGCCAAAAAAAAAACAAAAAATTGATTAAATCAAGAAAATTAAAAAAAAAATTAAAAAAACCGAACCGTGAAAAAAAACCAACCGGTTCGGTTTTGGTTTTATAAGCCTAAAACAAAAAAACAAACCGAATTGAAACCGAAAAAACCGAGCCAAACTGGAAAAAATGAGCCAAAAACAAAAAAATAGAGTCAAACCGGTTTTTGTCTTAAAAAACCGAACTGAAACCAATCGATTTCGGTTTGTTTTTTGAAAAAATAAATTCGAATTGATTATTTTTTATATATATAAAAACCGAACTAAACTAAAAATGATCACCCCTAATACTATGTGTGTTTATGTTTGTTTGGTATGTAAGATAATTTTTAAAAATATTTTTTAATTGAAAATATATTAAAATAATATTTTTTTAATTTTTTCATAATACATCAAAACTATAAAAATAACCTTTAAACAATATTAATTTGATGTCTTTTTAAATATTAAAAATAATTTGAAAAGTCCTTTGAAAAATATTGAAAATAATTTGAATAGGGCTTTGAAAAATATAAACTAATACGCTACCAAATTAACACTAAAATTATATTTAATGGTTGAAATTTAAACAAATTTGAGAGGGTTGAACTTAAAAGGGAATTAAGCATTTGAATCCAATCTAATCCAAGAGTTGAAAAACAATGGTTATGTTATGCAAAAAATAACATGAAAAGGTTGTCAATTTTATGTATACATTGAAAAATTAGAAAAAATAATGATAAGAAAGTGAAATGAACATTGAAAACTACTACTTGGCTTCATTAGTCGTGGACTTTTGGTTAATTATATACAATTTTTTAGGCCTTTTCTTTTCTCCCAAGGAAAGCAGCAAATGGTATTTACGTGGCAAGAAAGTAACCATTATTCATATTTAAGGGCGGCTGAGTTAGCCTTTATTTAAAAAAAAAATATTAAAAAAATATTTTTATTTTTAAAATATTATAAAAAAAATGATTTTTTTTAAGCAAGGACAAGCCGCTTAAACGAACACCCCTGATTCTTGAAAACAGCCCATCACTCGTTCTGTCCATCACAAATCAATGGCTGAGATTTGGCAACCGAATCCATCACAATCAAGATTAGATGGGGTCCATTACCTAGAGCGCGCACTTTTCACGTTTGTTTGCTGTTTCTTCAATTTTAAAGTAGAAAACACGTTTTTTTTTTTTATAGAAAAAAGAATAGCACGTGAATTTAAAAGTTTAGGAAGAATAATATTTTTTATGAAAAAAATTAATAAAATAGCATATTCTTTTATTCTTATTAAATTTGTATGAATGAGATGTTTTAAACAGTATTGAAAATGTTGTCATTAAAGTTTGTATCGCCCTTGAAATGAAGATTTTACCCTTATAACATAAAATTATATAACTAGTTGCTGGGGGCAATTATATACTTTTACAAGAGTCCATTCATTGTTGTTAAATTTAAAAGGAGCAAATCAGTCTTTTCATGTTTTCAAGTATAATGAATTGACTATAATATACTTACAATTATTTTTTTAAAAAAAAACTAGTATGTGAGGAAGTTTTTGTATTTTTTATTTTTTAAATACATTAAAATGACTTAGATGATTTAAGAGTAGATTTTTCTTTTAACTTGTAGAGTTTTTTCGTATTTTCATTGTGTTTTTTTTAACAATCTATTTATAGAGAGACAATTTAGTAATATTATAAATATAAATATTATTAAAATTTTTGATGATATGTTTGTTGTATGTGTTGATGAGTGGATAGTGGTCACACTATTCGAACAACAAATGTAGAGTCATTCACCACTAAATATCAGCTTTAAGGGTGGTGTTCAAATTATTTTTGTGATATGTTTTGTGTTTGTTTCAATATAAATAACTTATTTTTATTTATTTTATGTAAGATTATTATGATTTTATAACTTAGATTGCAACAGAATGTAAACATTTGATCCTTATTTTATTTTTTTTAATACGCAAATCTCAACTCTTTTATTCATAATTATATTTTTCTTGACATCAAAGATACATTAACAATACTTGTGTATTTATTTTTTAGAGTTTGAAAAAAATATCTAAACTACGTTTAATAATAAACATATTAATACCTTTATTTTGTATTTATTCTTGATTTTTTTTTCAATTCATGCTTGGAACGTTGACCGTAATGTCCTATTTTAGTAAAAATAAAGGAGAAAGAAAACAAACTTTCTTGGAGTTATTTGAAAGTAAGGTAACAATTACTTATTAAAGTAATTTTTACTTGAAAATATATTAAAATAATATATTTTTTATTATTATATCAAAATAATTTAGAAACATAAAAAAATTAATTTAAAATAAAAAAATTATTACTTTTAAAACATAAAAATAAACCTTCAACCTCTACATGAAGATCACTTTTATTTGAATTTGACTACAAGGAGATTGGTATTAATCTATACAATTCAATCGAGTACCTACTCCTATTAATAACAGAGACAAAAAATCACATTGGTTGACTTAATAAAATTCGAAAACATGTACCAAAGTCCAAATAGAAAACATGGTCAAGACCTTGTCCAAATTCTCCACGTTCATCTCAGAATCAAGACAGTCTTCATGTCTATCTATATTCTATACGGTTGTTTTATGTCATGGAGAGGGATAGAACTGCCAGCACAACAAGTTCGATTCTCGAACAGTCAAATTCCATTGCAGCACCACCGCACCCTTCCTCTCTGGTGGCTTGAACAGGTAAAAGCCACCCGTTGACAACTCATTCATTGCCTCTTGTTTTTGCCCCCTCGGGTTTCCTCAGGTCAAGGTTTCTGAATCAAGATTCTATTCTCGTGTTTTCTCTGGAAAAATAACATATTTATATCATAAAAATATCTTAAATCTTATGATTCATTTTCTAACATATAAATTTAATGGGGTATAATTTAATTTATTAAATTTTAAATTTACTATTTAGAGATTACTAGTTCAAGTAAAATTTCATGTTACTAGATACTTGTATAATCGTTAATTCTAAGATCTATAAAATTAGTTGAGATTTGTATAATCTAGTCCGAACATTCGTGTTATTTTTTTTAAAATATAATTTTTATGAATGTGCCTTTAAATAATTAAAATCTATATAGTTTAACATTGCTTATAAATTAATAATCTTAATTGGATAATATATTAATTTAATCTCGACTTAAATTTAAGGTTTGGATAATATATTGATAATATGATTAATTAATAAAATTTGAATTTACTGTTTAAATGTGTTAACTTATGAAGGCTTAACTCTGTCTTAGATTCAGATTAATTAGTACGGTAAATAAGTTAGTTTCCATGTTATTTTCATAGATTCAGATTAAAAAAAAACGTAACAAATAATTTTTTATAAAACACATTAATCGGAATAAAAGCATTATTAAATCTCAGCATGGGTTGACCTTGTCAATGTCCGACGACACGATTAGCAAACAACAACGACGCAATCAACTTATTCGAAAAACCGATTTATATATATAAAAAAACTACATCAGTTTAATTTTTTAAGAAAACCATGAAATAAAACCGTTCTTATTTACCAATGTTAACCTATTTAGACGGTGTCAGGCTAGATTTAATGACGTTATAGAAGGATTTAAATCTGGTTTATTTTAAAAATATTATTTTATTTATTTATTTATTTATTTTAAATTAATATTTTTATAATTTTAAATTATTTTGGTGCGGTGATTCAAATATAGATTTTGAATAATAAAAAATATTATTGTAATATATTTTTAAATAAAAATATTTTTTAAAAAATAATTAAAACATTAACTAATATGGCCATAAAATATGGAGAAAAGTACAAAATTACCCTCACTGGCAAGGAAAAGACAAAAATAAGAGATTAGGCCAGTCAGACACCGTTTGGTATTGCGTTCCAAACGGTGTTTTGTCAAAATTTATTTTTTTTTTCTAAAATTGAGTTTGGTTTGTACTTTTTAGATCGTTTTGATGTGCTGGTGTTAAAAATAATTTTTAAAAAATTAAAAAACATTATTGGCATGTATTTCAACACGAAAAATTATTTAAAAAACAACCGCTACAACACTACCAAATACAATATCAGTCAGCAGTTGCAGTACTATTGATTTTCTAACACCAGCACAATGTGTGGGCCCGCTAGGCTCCATGGTTGTCGCCCTTCTCGAGGAGGAGATAAAAACCGATACTATCTACCTGCTCGTCACGGCGGTGCACGGTGACAGCTTTTGTGACTATCACCTAACAACCAAATGCTCGATCACACGTGGCACTTAGCGTGACGTTTCTATGGTTCTGGAGATTGGGCTCGCCCGCACGCTAGCATTTCAAGCGTTCATGGGTACATCCGATCGCATCGTGGCTTATGTGACATGCATGGATGGATGGTACATGACATGAAATGGCATGTATGGAGTTCTTTGTTATTTTTGGGGGTTTGACAGAACTGGATCGTTGGATTAAATTGAAACTAATTTGGATTTTTTGGGAAAAATGATGAGCTAATCGTGAAGGTGGGTTTTTTAAAAAAACAATAATTATGATATTTAAATGGACCAAACCAACTACATGGAAATTAATTTTCTATGGGTTTCTTGATATTGCGTGTTTATTATTATTATAAAATTTGGTTTAATTTAGTGGTTTTACTAATTCAAGATCTTGTCGAGACTTAGATTTCATTTTGAATCGAGGAGAGAGTGATTGGGTTGATACAGTTAAAATTATAATAATATTTTATCTAATTTTTAAAAAATTAAAATAATATAATTATAATTTTTAAAAAAAATATTTAAATGATATTATTTTAGATTAGATTGAGTCAAACATAATAACTCTCTTAACTTGTAAATAATATCCTGAACCAGGGCAGAGATTAAGTCCGATTTTATAAATATGGTATTGGCTAGGTGGAGAGTTTTCTACAATTAAAGTAAGAATTTTAGAATCAAATAACGAATTGAAAAAACATTTTTTTATCGTAAGCATTTGTTCTGAAGGGACAAGGATTGTTTGGTTGTACAATAAAATAAAATATTACAAGATGACATGAAATTAACACGTTTGAATTTAAAATAACTGGATGACAAGCTCTTGGTCAAAAACTTTTTTTTTAGAGAGATTAAACAAAAACAATTATGATGTTTTTTTGAAAGTTAAATTTAGCTCTGATGAGATACATGCCTATATCATCATCCGAAGCAGCAAGAAGTTCTTGGGGCAAGTAAACGTTATTGTAAAGCATTTACACGCATGTAGTTAAAAAGCTCGGAATAATTTGATAAAAAGATCTAAGATCTGGAATTGATTTAAAATCTCATACTACAGATAATAATGCATCTCGATCTTGAAAACAACTTCAAAATATAATTTTTTTTTTTGAAGCGTGACTTGAATTCTGCGAGATATATATATATATATATATATATATATATATATATATATGTGTGTGTGTTTGTTACCTTTTATTTTATTATTATTAACTTGGATCTTGGGGTCAGCTTGCATGCACCTCGAATATTTTTACGGGCCTTAAAGTTAATGACCTGTAAGCTTACAATCAGGAGCAGAGCAAGAATAAAAAATTAAAAAAGGCCAAATTCAAAGAAATATCTTCAAAAGATTAAATTTATTATTTTATATAAAAAAGGAGCTGGAAAAATTTTCCTTGCAGGGGTCGGGGCCTCTGCCAACTCCTTGCCTCCGCCACTGTTTACAATGGTCATTATATTAGTAATTATTGGGCTCAAACCTGAGATCACAGGAGAACAAATCTTTTAAACTCAAATTTTTATCAATAAACCACTTACTGGATGGAATTTATTATTTTATTCTAGAAAGTAATGAGTAAGTATGAGATAAGTTTAGGAGTTTTTTTTATATATATATATATATATTTAGGATTTTCTAGTTTTTAATTAAAATAAGATAGTTTTTTTTTTATTCAATACCAATAGGGTTTTCTAGGTTTTTTTTTTACACAAAGCTTTGTAATAGTTTTTGTTTTTTTTGACAAGTTAGGTTTGAATCGATAAGAAATAAATATTTTATATGATTTTTTTATGATTTTTTTTTAATTTTTAGGATCTGGATATGTAATAAACATCGATTTCACCTCGTGGAATAACTATAAATTACTTATAAAAACATGTAGTTAATTATTTTTAATATTTATCAAGTCATTAATTCTGAATAAGTATTTGATTTGTTGATAGATATATAGGTTAATAAGAGTAGGGGTAAGAAAAAAACCAGAAAATTGATTAAACCGAGAGAACTAAAAAAAAAACTGAAAAAACCGAACTGTTAAAAAAAAAACCCATTAAACTGATTAAAATTTTAAAAAAACTGACAGGTTTTGTTTTGATTTTATAAGTTTGAAACTGAAAAAACTGAACCAAACCAATCCCAAACAAAAAAAACTGAAAAAAAAGTCGAGCCAAACCAGAAAAAAACCGAGCCAAACTGAAAAACCAAATCGAACCGAAACCGGTTAGTTTGAACAGGTTTTAGTTTTTTTTTAAAAAAATTTTAATTTGATTATTTTTTTAAATAAAATATAAACCAAAATGAAAATATCAGCCTGAGTAAAAATGTGCAGTTAATTGTTTTTAACATTTATTTATAGCTATTAATTATGAGTAGATTTTTGAGTTGTTGATAAATAGATAGGTGGATTTGCATCATCTTTGATTAATTGTTCAATCGCGATGGATGCTTACGCTGAAGCTTTTATCTATAACCAAGTATTTTTAAACCAAATTATATAAATGCTTTAAATTAAAAATCTGTCTAGGATTGCAGCTAATCGCGTAGGTAGTGATATTACTAACCAAAACCTAAATCCAGATCTTTTGAATAAATAGAAAATAATAAAAAAATAATAAAAAAGTCATTGATGACAATAAATAAATAAACTCACGAACTCAAAAAAAGAAAAAAAAGAAGCAGATAATCCCAAGAGATTAGAATAATCAATTTCAAAAGTCAAACACTATCAAATGGTAACTGCTGATAGGAAGATAGAAATCAACGCAAACATGGTAAGCACATAAATCCACCTAACCCCCACCTTTCAAACATTTGGTGGTTGATTTTTGGGTAAGTAAATAACTATGCAAAATCAAAAGTATCATTTTATCCATCATTATTAAATCTGATTTAACAGCAGAGTTAGCATAAAATTCAGTTCATAAGTCAATTTAAATTTAATTAGATCATATTTCAATTTTTTTATATGAAACAAATCTATTAGGTGGAATTGAATTTAAAAAATTATTGAAAATATATTAAAATAATATTTATTTTAAATTATCTAGCTATCCATATATGGATATCATTGGAACCCAAAAATAGAAGAAGCATGGGTCTGGTCATTGTTATATTCATATCTTGGGCACCATAATCATCTCCTCGTCCAAGTAAAATCATAAAAAAAATAATTTTTAAAATGTAATTTAATTGATTAGATTTTAAATTTATTATTTAAATATTATTAGTTTGAGTTTTACAAATTTTAAATTAATTGAGATTTATATAGTTATTAACTTTAAAATTGATGAGATTAATGAAGTGAACTGAAACACTTATATTAATTTTAAAAATAAAAAAGAAAGAAAAAAAATGCTATATCTTAATTATCTTAAACAAGATTTTGGGAAAAGAAAGGAAATAAAAGAAAAGCAAGGTCCCAAAAGGCATAAACGGACGATCCAAAGAAGAACCCTTTTCCTTCTCTCTCTACTTGTTTCTTCCTCTCTCCAGAGCTATATCTACAGAGAGAATCATCAACACTAAAATCAATACATAAAAACTTATAGTAATCTAATAAAGTAAAAGCTACTCTTTCTGTTTTACACATCTCTAGTGGGTTTTGTTTTCTTTTATCATTCCTGTAAAGATAATCCTCAGCTGGGTTATCTCTTTAACATCTAATTGAAATTGTATAGACAACGGAAACCAGGTAGGTATGTGATTTTTTTTTTCTTTTTTTTGGTGTGTTTTTCTTTTATGGGTTTCTTTAGAATTTTCACTTCTGTAATAAAAATTGTGACTTGATTGGTTTCTGATAAAAACTTGTGAAATTTACAGAGAAATCTGAAGAAAAGAAGGCATCTGTTTGTGTTTTGGATACAAAGAGAGAGGGGAGGGGGGGCCTAGTGTTTGTCTGTTTGGTTGACTGATCATGGCTGTTGCCGAGAATGCTGGGGTTAGGAATGGAACTACTGGTCAAAACTTTGACACCACTGTAGTGTCATCAGAGACGAAAGATCTTGAGAGATCATCATCAAAACCCAGAAATGAACCAGTGGTGGTTAACAACACTAAAGAGTCAAACTTTCAAGGCCAAAACAATGATCATCAGAGTATTAATGGCATGTCTGGTGAGACCGGGGGTTTAAGCAATGGAAAGACTAATGGGACACAGATGCAAAATGGGTTTGATATGAACCAGTCTGGTGGCTATGGGGATGATCAGATTCATCATCAAAGGGCTAAATCTAACGGGGTTAATGATATGAATGATTTGGTGGAGATGCTGTCAAAGCTGAATCCTATGGCTGAAGAGTTTGTGCCTCCTTCACTAGCTAATCATCCTGGATTTTTTGGTAATGGCTTTGGCTTTAATGCTAACAATTTTGTAGTGCAAACTAATAATGGGATTGCCAATGGACAGACTAATAGAAGGGTATGTGTTATTTTCCTCTTATTTCTTGTGTTTTTGGTTGTTGTCATGTGATTGCGCGGATAAAATGGGTACTTTTTTCTGTTTTGACTGTTGCTTTTTTGTGGTTGCTGCTGAAATGGAATAGACTGATTAGAGTTTGCTGCTTTTATTTATCTCTGCTAATTTTGGTTACAGAAGAAGAACAGCTATAATCAAGGGAGGCGAAGGATGAACAACAGGACAAGTATGGCTCAGCGAGATGAGATAATCAGGAGGACTGTATATGTTTCAGACATTGATCAACAGGTAAGAAGTTGCGTTTGGCTCTGGTATTATCTTCCCCATTTAGATTTTTTATGCCTTCATTGTTGTTTGTATGCTGATTTTGGGATCATTGTTTCCATGTGATGGTATATAGGTTACTGAAGAGCAACTTGCAGGTCTCTTTATTCATTGCGGACAGGTATATGGCCATGGTCTTGTTTTCTCTCACATGTGCCTTTTTCATCTTGTTAACTGCTGATAGTGGATTGTGTTTCTTATTGATTTCCTCTCGTTTTCTGGGACAAAGGTTGTTGACTGTCGTATATGTGGTGACCCTAACTCTGTTCTCCGTTTTGCCTTTGTCGAGTTTACTGATGAAGGTAATTTCAAAAGCTCACATATCTCTTTTTCCTCAGTGGATGAGCGTAGCTATTTAACAATCAAATGTGCTTGCAGAAGGTGCAAGGACTGCATTAAGTTTGTCAGGGACTGTTCTTGGATTTTACCCGCTAAGAGTGCTGCCATCAAAAACTGCAATCGCACCAGTTAACCCAACATTTTTGCCAAGGGTGAGGACTTTCTCGGGTGCAATGGATGGTTTTTTTCAATAACCAATCATCACTTTAGAAACCTGATCAATTGAATGGTGCCTGTCTTAAATTTCTCATTCATTACCTTGCTGACATTATCATGATCCTCAGTCTGAAGATGAGCGCGAGATGTGTGCAAGGACTGTTTATTGTACAAATATTGACAAAAAGGTAATATTGGAAGATACATGATGTGTGCTAATGTTTTTAAGAGCTATATCTGGAACATGTTTCCTAATTTATTTAATTTCTATGAATGTAGATTACCCAGGCAGATGTCAGGCTCTTCTTTGAATCCTTTTGCGGAGAGGTTTGTAGTGGGATGTATAACAAAATTGCAAACATTGCCTGTCCTTGATTGCGGACCATTCCTTATTGGACATTTTGTTTTTAATAGGTTCATCGCTTGAGGCTCCTGGGAGATTATCATCATTCAACCCGTATAGCTTTTGTTGAGTTCGCAGTGGTAATTACCCCTTTACTCTTGATCTTTGTATTCTGGCTTTTAAGGATCCATATGTTGCTGGTTTTATATATATGCCATTTCTCATGTGTCTTGTTAACTTCTACTACTTTAGAACCATTCATTATGTAGAGTTGTTTTTGCAATCTCATTTGGCCTGAATTACTCCATGTTCTTAGACATTTGCTTTTCTTCACTACCGCCCCCCCCTGATTTTCCAGAATTTTGTCCGAAAAGCATGTTGTGTCATTTTTTTTCCTTGTCAAAACAATCTCTCTTTTGTTTCGCTAGTGTTTGTGCATATTTATAGCATTCAGATCTGGATCAAACTTCCTAATGTTTAATCAGGGCTTCTCATTTTGGAAATGTTCAGAAGTTGCAACATTTTTTAGAGGTTGCATGTGAACCACATATTGAGCTTCTAAATGAGAGATGTTCATGCTATGTTGGAATTGGCATTTAAAGGATTACAAGAAACACTACCTTTGATGTTAGAATTATATGGGGTTTTTGGAGAACTTTAATTTTAACCTGAGCTGCGGCAGATCAGAAACTCTAGTCAAATTTCCTTTTTGTGGTTCACTGAGGATTCTGTACCTGCTCAAAACCATATAATAATAGTTAAGACATTGATTGTGGTATCAAATAAGTTCATTCATATACCGATTGTGGAAAATGCAATTGGGTTTGATGGATTTAAAGTTCCGATTAGATCTCCAATGTAGTAGTTGTTGGTGTTCAGGTTACTAATGCTGGCTTGGGTGCAATTAAAGGTTTGGGTTTAGTGAGTAGGAAATATTGAGGCTTCCCTTTTGTTGAATCATGAGTCACTCGACAATAAAATCATGTTTTATGAGTCCATTCAGTCTTGACCACGTACCCTTTTGGTTGTCCTTCTTTGTCCTTCTATGCATAGGATGGGCACTAAAGAAGTCAGGGTGGGAAAATATATGGCTGTGGATGTTGCAGACCCTTCACATTGCTTTCTTTGGGTGTGAAACCTGGTCTTTGCCTCATATCACCATTTTTGGATCTGTTTTCTTTAGAGTTGGTTAATGTTAATTGATTTCTTGTTTTGGAACATTGTGTACCATGGGTGTGAAACCTGGTCATAGACCACCCCTTCACACTGCTTTCTTTGGTTGTGAAACATGTCTTTGCATCATATCACTATTTTCGATCTCTTTCTCCAGTGTCAGTCTTCGAGTTGATTGAGATTTCACCTTTTGGAATTTCGTGAATCATGATAATTGCACTGGTGTAGAACTTAATTTGAATCAACACCATTTAGGAGAATTGATGAGGTGGAGATCTAGTGGTGGCGTTGATTTGAAATTGAAGTTGAGACTTGTGACTTGAGGCTACTTTAGAATGAGGCACGCTATCAACATTGCCTTTATTTAGTAAGAAGATGAAATGCTGAAAACATTGTGATTAAGAGACTAATTTAATGTTGTCTATAATGTCTCAGGATAGATTTGTATAGAGGTGTCAATTCTACAACATTGGGAAGTGCCATCCCATTTGACTTTAGGGGACCCTGACTCTGTGCACGCACACTTGTGATTGAGTTGGATGGTTAGAGTACTTCATTCTAGGCAGAAATTGTTTGTGAGGCATTGTCAATCTTCTACTTTATTAGGAATGCTTAGTTTGTCTTGGTTTGCACTTAGTCCTTAAACTACCAGTCACTTTTCTTGGCTCCTTTAATCTAGTTTGTTTTGTTTCACTTCTCATTAGTCCTAAAATTCTTCATTTTGTCTTCGCACCTTTAGAATTAGCCCATCGCCCAACCTAACCCTTTCCCAGGCAATAGTTTTAAGCTTTGATAATTAATTAATTATCCATAAAAATCTTAGTTTCTTCACACTTTTATATTCAAAGATAATAGTGAAGCTTGCATGATGATTCTGGCCTTTGGGTGCTCCAGGGATCAAGCCCATGTTTACCTGGGGAAAGCAGTTCCGTTTCCACACTCGGCAAGTTCATTAGGACTGATCTTGTATTCCCCAACCAAAAACCTGGTCATGAACACATCAAAATATTTTGGTCTCATTGTATTGGATGGATCTAAAAGTAGTGGTCCTCTGTGCTCCATCCAGGTCTATAGAATCATGCCTTTTTCCAAAGCACTGGGTTTATAAACTTGGAGGGATATCTAGTGAAATGCACATATTGTTGAACATTATCACACCCACACACACCCCATATGTTTGATGTTGCTTGCTTCCGCAGTGGAACACTATGTGAAGTCATGGCCTCAGCTCACTATTTTTTATCCCTTCTTTACCATGACAGTATAGAAGTTAGGTCCAAAGATTCCAAACAGTTCAGGCTCAACTATTTGGAAATAGTTTAGGCATGATTATTTGGAAACTGTTTAGGCTTGACTGTCAGGATCTTAGCCCTTGCTTCTTTTGAAGGTGAAATGGTCATTATTTTCTTAATCTCATCGTTAATATTTATGATGTGTTTGCAATTGCTGTTGGTTATTAGTTAAGCTTCAAAATGCTAGAATATTCCCATGTCTGGGCTTGATTTTGTGGACCTGTGAGTTTAATTGGGTACTATGCAATAAGAATGTCTATAATGCTGCTCTTTCAACTCTTGCAGGCAGAGAGTGCAATTGCAGCTCTTAACTGCAGTGGTGCAGTTCTGGGATCGTTGCCAATAAGGTAACCTGTCGGATATCATTGTACCAACTGGCTTTTCACTTTCTCCATTTCCCTTACAAATTGTTCCTTGCAATTTTTTGTGTCTATAACGATCATTTGTTCTATACATGCAGGGTGAGCCCTTCAAAGACACCTGTTCGGCCTCGCCTCCCCCGTCCACCTTTCAACTGAATCATCCTGGTCTGATCAACTGCTGATAGATATATTAATATATACACATGTAGATTACTGAAATCTTTTGAAGGTGCTTGTGGCTTCTATATCTATCCTAGCATGTTAGCCCTGTATCTTTGTTACCTATAGGGGGTCGTTTATGGTTTTGTCTGCAGACTATAGAGTTGGATGGGGTTTCAAGGATATGAATGGCTTTATTTATGCTGCATGTCATGATGAATTTCTTGAGAACTCATACCATGGGAATATTTCTTTTCAATTGAGATGGATTCCTTCACAGTTTTCTCCTCCTCTTCTTACTTTTGGAGTAGTTTTGGGTTTCTTTTCTTGGCCACTGCCCCAAGTGATGGAAGTGTTTGGCATCGCTATTAGGTTTCTGGTTCTGGTTGGTTAAGTTAGGTTCTTGTTTCATTTGATTATGATGACATGTTTTTTTCCCTTCAAAATCACATCATTAAAAATTACAAAAGTTTACTAAAGCAGCATTGCTGACTTGGTGCATATATTAGAATAGTTTTTAATATATTTGATGGGAAAGTCACGGGTTGGGTTCATTTGACTTTGTAGCTTTTTCTAATGAGGAGAGGGTAAAGTTGACCAAACATAATTGATATTTCACAAACTGCAGAGAGAAGTGAGAGGTTGGCCTCTGGCAGGCTCTGAAGGGGCAATGAATATCTATAAAAAATCATGTTAGCTCACGTAATGCTTGCCATGACCACTTTGTCTATTCATTTTCATGAGCTTTGCAACACCTTGAGGTTTCAAACCAAAGCTTGGAATGCTAACAAAACACACGAGGAGGAGGAGGGATTAGAGAGAATTCTAATCTTTGTAACACACTATGCCACTATAGAGATGCATCATGCCACTATAGAGATGCATCACAACCAATCGTGAGAGAATCTGTAGATTTTTTAGTCGGGAGCGATTCATCCTGTTTGGCATTGCGGCCAAACCGGTTTTTTGAAAAAATTCAAAATTTTTTTTTTTTTTTGCTAAAATTAAGTGCGGTTTGTACTTTTTGGATCGTTTTGATGTGCTGATGTCAAAAATAATTTTTAAAAAATAAAAAAACATTATTGGCATGCTTTTCGGCACGAAAAGCTATTTGAAAAGCAACCGCTACCACACTCCCAAACACCCTCTAAGAAACAATGTTTGTTTTTGCAGTTTAGTTATATATTTAGATTATATTATTAAAACAATCAAATGACAATTATTCTTGGGATTCAAAAAATCAAAAGCCAATTACAAGGGTGTTTTGATCTTTTTATTATTCTTGGATTTTGACAGGGACAATTTGGTAATCTTATGTTTAAAGATATTATTAAAAAAAAATCACATGTGATGGTCTTGGTGCCGTTCAAGTGGGGCTTGAGAGCTTGTATAGCAATCAAAATCTTGCTTCCACTGCAGTGTTAGAAGCGGCGCGTTGTTCTTTTTTAATAGTGTGACACGTGACATGTGCTCACAAAGAAGGTTTGGTTGGACGGTGAATTTTTTTTTCTTCTCTCATTCCTCTTTCATTCCCTAGAAAATCATGTCTTAACTTTTAAAAAAACAATTGTGTCCTCTAGTATGTAATCTTATTGATTTTGATCTTTTTTTTAATTAATGTTTATTTTGTTTTTGAATCTTTTTGAAGTTTGGATTTTGTTTAATTTCATCATTTGACATTTTATTCAATTTGATTTTTTCATTCGGTTTGGTCCCTCTACTTCTAATTTCTCTATTTCTATGCTTTATACTTTTCTTGGTTATTTTTTTCTTGCAATTTCATCCATTTTCATTTTATTGCATTTGTTTATTAATTCACTTTTGGTTCTCATTTTTTTATTTGCTATATTCTTATCATTTTATTTATTTATCTTTTTTTTTGGTCTCTCAACATTTAATTTCATTTGGTTTTCTATCTAGTTTTGGTCCTAATCCTTTTAACAATTCTTTTTATCCTTTTCTTAGGTTGTTTTTTTTTTTTTTTTAATTTAGCCCCTAATTATCTTCTTTCATTTTTTATATCATTTTTGGTTTGCATTGCCTGGGCTTTAAATTGTTTTACTATTGAATATTTTACTTTGTTATTTTTTTGTGGTTTCCTTCTAACATGACAGTTCTTTATTAAAAATTAATTTTTTTTAAAAAAAATTCATCATTTACCATTTAGTTATTAACCTCTTAGCTTTATTATTTGTTGTGCTTTTTTTTTTTTATTAAGTTATTATGGTCTCATATCACAAGTAGGTTAGTAAAGTTAACTGTGGTTGCTTTAATTTTTTTTTTCTCAATTTATTTTTATGATTTTTTTATATATATAATTTCATACTTTGACGTTAAATTATTGGTTCTTGAATTACATGATTTTTTCACCTTTTTTTTTTTGGACGGGTTGACTTGGAATTTTATTTTCCTCTATTTTTTATGTTTTTTTTTAATTTCATCATTTTGCAATAAATTATTGGCCTTTGAACTGTGTCATTTTTCACTTTTTTTTTGTTCAGTTATTCCGAGAGTGGGTAGGTAAAGTTAATCCGGCTTCGCTCAGGGTTTTTTTGACATATTAAACTTTGGTTTTTTTACTAGATCATCATTTTAATATATTTTTTTTATCCCAGTCTCATTTATCCCAGTCTTATATTGCAGGTTGTTGATTCATCAAGTTATTTCAAATTGGCTCAGGTTTTCTGTTTTGGTTTTATATTTTTTTTCTTTAACATTAAATTATTAGACCTTGAACTTTATAATTTTTTTTTATTTTTTTTTTATATATTTTTTTATCCTGAATCGCATTTTCAATTATTATCGCTTGCATATATTTTTTAGTATTGAAAAACATTTGACCCGGCTGCTACGTTGCGTTGGCCACATATCTAGTATTTTTTAATCATTCTCATTTAAGGAATGAGGATGTGCCTTTGGCTTGAGGGTTAACATATCCTTAAACCATGAATCTTTTCTATGATTTCAATATCTGTGAACCCTGCATGCTGGGTTTGTTTTACAAGACTTATAAATGTTGAATCTAAGGGCTAGAAGTTCACCATGTTTCCTAAGTTTTGACAATGGGGAAAGAATCGAAAGCCTAGGTTTTCAGGGCAAGCAAAAGCCCAGCAACTCTTCTCAGCGTCTGGTTGGCTGGCTAAAATGGTCTCAATCAAGAGCTGAAAGCAATATTGTGTGTATTTTGATCTCAACTCAGCCGAATGTAATTTTAATGCAATAGGATTCATGGATGCAAACATGATTGAATTCCATATAAACTTTCAATTCCCATTTCATGTCAGAAAGGAAATTTTTTGAATCAGAAGTGAAAACACAACCGTGCTAAACCATCATTGAGAGACAAAATGTGCAGCAGCATCCTTGTTTGATCAAAATTCTGACCATACTGTATGATGGTGTGTGTCTTGAAGAAGTAAACTATACAGAACCTGTAAAAGTTTCTTCTTTCCATGGAATCTATTCTGTTACACCCTGCTGACTCTGAGATGGTGTGAACTAATAATGTTGCTATAATCAAGCCTATTTCTTCTGTTCAGATACAGTTCCTGGCACTCTCATTGCTGTTTGTTCTGCTGCCGCTGCAGGTCTTGCTTCTGCGTACATATCATGAGTGTCAATTCGGGGAAACATCAACACAAATAGTAATAACACAAAATTTCTCAAGACACTTAACTGGTAATTGGTAGTGAGGAGGAAGCTGAAGTAGGATTCGATAAGGTCCCAAGAGCTTTCTGTTGCTGAGAGTTGTGCATCATTTTTGGGTAGTGACTTGGGCTGTTTTGTCCGTGTTGAGCATAGAGTGGATAGTAATTCATGTAGACACCAGGGGAACCTGGCGCCCCGGCGGGGTAATAGAACGGAAACTGTTTCCCTCCGTATGCATTGTAAGAATTATTCTGCAAGACAAAAAAAAAAAAACAATCAAAACCTGTACACGCTTCTGCCTGTGTATGCAGGCATTTATCAGTGAGCTATCTCAGAAAAACTAACCATTGCATAAGTGTTCTGTGGGTGGATAGGATACCTGAAAGGTAAGGGGCAAGAAAATTAGAAGACAATTAAGTATTTCGACAATTCTTTTCAAATAAGATAGTTTCTTTACCCAAAAACTGAATAAGGAAATGCATATTGAGGTATTTGTTGATTGAAGTACGCAGAAGGGCCATGAGTGTTTAATGGTGTGATGGATCTTGATGCTGCAGGTCCAAGTTTATCAGTTCCCGCAGCTTTAAGGAAAAAGGGACAAAAAAACAAGGATTAGAATAAAAATCACCAACATGGAATCAAGACATAAACCAGAATTATGAACTTCCTCCTAGTGGCAAGCAATCATGGACCAGAAGCAGTTAATTAGACCTTTCTTCTGTGCACCAAAGGCTGCAAGATTGCAGTTGGCTCTCCTTCCATCAATAACAGGATATGGATTTTGACAAGCTCTTGTTGCTGAACCAGGATCCTTGAAAGTTACCTAAGAAGCACACACATGACAAAACTATAGTGAATCACATACATGATCATGCCTAATCTGCAGAAAACTTTGCTAAAAACAACAGGGCTAGCTTACAAAGCCATATCCTTTTGATCTTCCTGTGCTCCTATCAATGATCACAACTGCTTCTTTGATCTCCCCAAACTGCTCAAAATACCTGTGTAAAGAATCACTTCTAGTCTCCCACGGCAATCCTCCAACAAAAATCTTGGTGTAAGTTGTGTCACGAGTGAATTCTGAAACACTATTAGTTCCAGTGATCACCATCTTATTTTCCATAATCTCTTGAGACATCCCAATTCAGATACACTAAATCCGAACTGCCACGAGCTGCTACAAGAACTAAACAAAGAACTAGCTATATGATCCTCCCCCAGATGCCAAAATATGGTGAAAAAGAGCCAGAAAGCTGGAAAGAGCAGTCTGATCAACCAAAATCAATACCAAAACACTACTTTAATCCACACCCTGCCTTTTCTGCCACCTGTTTCTATATATAAAAAACTAGTCTGTCAGGTGGTCTTGGATTCCCCAACAAAGATACTCTTAACAAGAAAACAGTTAACTGTTTAGAAAATTAAAAGTTTTAGGCTCAAAAGAAAACGAAAAACATGAGAAAACCCTAAGCACATATGCAATATACATTTTTTGTGTGCGTGCAGACTAATATGGAAAGATAGAGAAGAAGAACAAGAGATGAATGCAGCTGTTTAGGAAATTTCCAAAGTAATAAAAAACAAATTTTTGTTTCCTTTCTTTGGAACATGCTTTAACGGGTCCAAAGTTTTTGTGCCCTAAGGTATCTTACTTCCTACCTCCCTACCAACTGTTCCTAGTTTTTCTTCCTTGCTAAGGCTCCAAGAGTGGGACCATGAAGAGATAAACCCTTTCATTTCCTTTTATTTCAGGGAACATTAATTTAATTAGCCACTTGCCCTTAATTTATACATTGATGGTGGTAAGGGCTTTAAAAATGTGAAAATGATTTATGACCTAGGTGTCCCACGCAGTGATCTATGATCATGGAAGAAGACTTTTTGTAGCATAAATATTCAAGGTGATAATCATGGTGGTGACTCAAATTGTAGATTATTTATTACAAGTAGAAAAGGCAGCATGGATGCTTTGTCCGATAGTGGACCATTTAGAGATGAAGATAAATCAAGACAATTATTCTAACGGAAAAATCAAGATTTTGTTTCATTTTCCAATGATAGAGAAGGAGAACATGTCCCTGCTTTGATTGTGCTGTGTATGGTTCAAACCTTACTCTCTTGTTGTCTTCTTTAATCGCAACTTTTCATGTTTTAGTTTCGATGGTATTTGGTGGGGGGGAACCGAGAGTTACGCCGCAGGGCTAAACTATTTTTTTTTTAGGTTTTATAGACATGTTTGGAAGAAGAAGAAAAAAAAAAGTGATTCAAGTTAGACAGCTGAATAATTAATTTTAGATTAATTAAATGATAAAAATTAAATAACGACAACATATAGATAAAAAAAAAATGATTATAATAACATGAGAAATAAACATAGTTCCAAAAGGAAATAAACAATATTGGATAAAAAACTTCCTAACAAAATTGGTTGAAGTCAACTTGAGTTGGTGTTACAAACCTGTGAATTTGAGAAATGCAAAATATTAATTAAAAAAAGATTAAAATTGAAATAAAAATATATTTTTTTATTGAAGGGTAAAATTGAAAACAAAAAATCAATTCAACAAAAAAACTATAAGAAAAAAAATAACGAGGACCAAATTGAAAAAAAAATATCCTAAATTGGGATTGGATGATTAAATTGAAAACAAATCAAAATCTTACAAAAATAGCAAAGAACAAAAAATAGAAATAAAAAGAATGTAGACCTGAATGGCAATACCTGTGAATTTGAGAACAATTCTAAAATTCTGCATGGCTAGCGTGAGTTTTTAAGGGATGAGAGAAAAAATAAAAGAAATAAAGCATCACCGATAATAAATCACCGACTGCAAGTACTGTTCCAAAAAAAAAAGGACATCACATCACTTCCAAATATATGTTGGAAGAGAGATTTTGGCTGGCGGGAGGCACTGTATTCACCACTTAAAGGGCACGAGCACCTCCCACACGTTGACGTGTGTAATTACACACTTTCCAACACCTTGGTGCGAATGTTGTATGAGCTAACCATATATATATTTAAAAAAACCATTGTGAAAATATAAAAAAAATCTCTTGATATCAATTTTAAATTTTCTACTTTCAAAGGGCCCTTCAATTGACTTGAAAATAACATAAAAATATTGTGAAAATATGAAAAAACCCTTTATTTCTAGTTTTAAAATTTTTGCTTCCAGAGGCATTCTGGTCATTTTAATTTTTTTGCTTTCAAATACTAAATTTTCCCACTAATTTGATAATTACAAAAAAAAAAAACTTTTATGAAAAATATAAAAAAACCCCTTAACGCCAATTTTAAATTTTTTACCTTCAATATATGGTGTTTTAGTCATTTCATTATGTTTTTTGTTTTTTTATATATATTTATTAAAATGCCAAGTTGTCATCAGTGACCTGATAATAACAAAAAAATCACAAAAAAAATACAAAAAAGTTTCTTGTTGTCAATTTTAATTTTTTTTTATCTATCAATAGTATTATGGAAATTTCACTATGCTTTTTAAAATGAAAAAGACTTGTTTATTTCCAATTAATTTAATAATAACTAATGAGCTTTATGAAAAAATCTCAATCCCTTTAATTACTAATTTTATGTTTTTCTGGTGAGAAGTGCAAAACTATATAAATATTTTTCTAATAAATAATATTTTCATTCATAATCTACAACTTTTCCCCATCTGCTTTAGCTTTTATTAGTGGTGGTTAATCTTGATTTTTCAGATTTAGATTTTTGAAAAGGAAAATAAACCAATCTGCCTATATATAAAACTTATATTTCGAGCATGTTGTCGGAATTCCTAGCTTAGATGAATGCATATGTTCAACATAGGTTGAAAATAACCTTGCCAAAAGTAATTAATCATAGAATTCTGCTTAATATATACAAAAATAGAGTTTTATAAAACAATGCATGGTGCAATAAAGGCAGCACTAAAATAATAGTAGCAGAAGGATTTACTAGCATAGTATTAATTATAATATCTTGATTCATACCAAATAATCTTGCCAATAATCATATGAAGTTTTTAAATAATTCACACTCAACCATTTATTCCGAAACAAATTCGTGACACCCATCCATGGTGGAGCTAGAAATTTAATCTACGGGGAGAAAAAAATTAACAAACTCTAAAAGAAAAGTTACACAAGTAATTAAGCTCATTTGTACAGCAATTAAATTTCTTTCAATTAAAAAAACCAATTGAACCCACATGAGGAGATCTTGCTAAAACCAAATAGCCATAAAAATAATAATGGGAAAATTTGGTCGTTAATTTTAGAATCTATAGAACTAGTCAAAGTACACGCAAGCTGGCCCGGATACCCACATTAATAATAATAAAAAATAATAATAATAGAGAAATTTTGAAACACTAAAAAAGATACAAATAGTTACTTTTCTCCCAGTATTTTTTCGTAATTATGAAATAATTGATGTTTTTTCAGGTTCAAGATATTGTTAAATATCAAATATTTCACTTAAAAAATATAATACTCCAATAAATATCTCAAGTGTAATTGTTATCATTCTCTAAAATTCAGGGGATATAATTTATTTACAAATATTATCAATAATTTTTCTTTGCATTTATATCTAGGGATTCTTTTTTTGACAAAGAAAGTTGTCATTCATTACCAATAATGCATATATTTAAGGGGGCAAAAATCTAGAGGGAGGGGGAGCTGCCTCTATTTAGCTTCTTGTCTTGATCATGAGACTGTAATAGTAATATGATTTACATAAAATTTTGATATAATTTATTTATATGTTTAATATTTCCTTACCTTAGATGACTTTTAAGGTTTTTATTTTTTCTTTACAAATTCTCATTGTTAATTATGTTAGTTTAACATATTAATTTAATTGTTATTTTTTATTAATTATAGGGTTGGTAATGGATTGTGTTGAAATATTATATTACATTTTTCTCACTTTATTTTTAAAGTCAGGTTAAGTTTAATTCAACTATTCAAGCATATTTTTGGACATATCATGTTGGATAAATACAGGGATGATAATAGGAATTTAAGATTCAAGTTTCTCAATATTATTATATTTATTATTATAAATAAAGAATTTTCATATTTTATTTTAAAAATTTTGAACATCCATATGAATATTTATTATCCTACTATGAAAAACCTATATCCATGCAGTTTGGAGTATCATTGAATTATTTTCCCTAGATAAATGTCGTTTCTCGGATCTATCGGATCGGGCCGAATTGCGATGGATACAGTCTTGGTCATAGCCCAAACACATGCTGGAAAGCTGGACACTTGTATACGGACGAAGACAACATAACTAACGTTAACCCAGCTCTGTTTCTCAAAGCACCAAGCCTCTTTCCCTGTCTCTCACCCTCTAGCGATTGCGTTTACAGAGAGGTTTAGCGAAGACAAAATGGAAGAGATTGAAAAGGGCAGCAAAGGAGGTAGTGAGGAGAGATGGAAAGGAGCTGTTGACAATCTAACAGAGATGACATCAAATCTTGATTCTCTTCAAAAGTTACTTGTTAAAAAAGCTGTCTTTGTTGACGACGAAACCTTCTCCAAAGCCTCCCTCACTTCTGAACAAGCCCGCACTATCAAGGTATTGATCTGGGATCTTCCTATTTCGTGCAATCTTGATCGGATTGTTGTTAAATCATGATTCTTTACGTTGGTTTCTTCCGTTTGTCATGATCTTTGACCAGTTTCATAATCTGGGTTTTACAAAGATAGTCCCCCCCCCCTCCATTTGTAGGTTTTCTGATGTAATGAATGCTTCGTTTATTTGACTATGAGTGTAAGAGTAGAATTACTGGATTTCTCCTGAACTTGTACAGTGTTGGCAATTTAAGTTAAAGTTTTCAATTGTTCTTGCTAGTTCATTCATTAGGGCACTTTGTTTGACAATTTGGAGTAAAAAAAGAGATAATTAATTTTGAATCCAAATTTCTTTGGACACCAAAATGTAACTGTTTACAGATATTTAACAAATGAAGTTATATGCGAAACGAAAATCTTTGCTAATAAATTTGACACTTGCATCATGGGCTTGCAACCTGTTGGATCATGCCTGTATAAAGCTTTTGTCTAGTGATTGAGATTTCAAGCTAGTGATGCTGGTTTGCTATTGTGTATACTTACCTCATATGCCCAATCAACATGCATCTAGAATTTATTACTGGGTAAGTTTATAAGTAGAGTTGATTACTCCTAGGTTTGTAGCATGCTGTTTGATACTGTCTTTGTATCATGTGCAATCTTTTCTCTTGTTGCCTTAATGTCTGAGTTTTCCTTTTCTTTTTATCAAGGCAGCATCAAAATCATATACAGGCTATCTGTTGTGTGTAGGTTCTTGAACAACGGGTAGAGACTTTGGAAAGGGGACTTGATGCTGCCATCTCAGCTGCTGCTCGTGCTCGTGCAGAAAAGCGACAAGCAGAGGCAGCACAAAGGGCTGCTGAATTACGTGCACAAGAGATAACAAGAGAACTTGAGAACACCACAAGTATGTATGCCAACTCTTCTTTTCAATACCCCTGGATGTCCAGTCAAATACTGCGCGCTGAGCCAGCCTTGTGCCTGGGCCTGAATGACATTTAATATAATGTAACCATATATCCTATACGTGTATTGGCTACTCGTATGCGATTTCTACTTTTAAATTTAGAGAGGGTCTTGCCTGTCTATTAGCAGGGGAGGCATGGCCAAGAAGCTGCCAGCTGACTGCCCCCTTCCACTTGGCCTTTGAAAGAAAAATTAGGAAAAGTTAGCTTCATTCCCAGGTCAATCTGAATATCTGTGTGATGCAGCCAGCAAGAGTAGCATTTGTTTTCCTATTTGATTCTAAAGCTCAGGAAGGTTTTTGTGATTAATTCGCCGGGGCACTACTGTAGTTTTCAGATTTCTGGAAATTGTAGGTCTAGATTTCTAATTTAAAGTTCAGTAGCCTTCGAATTTTTTGGTTTGGTTTGGTTTTTCCTATTCTAAGTAGAAACTATAGTGTTTTCTTATAAACAAGTTTAAATCTTTATTAGACGAGGAGTACTAAAACTTCAATGTATAGCTACGACATCTTTGGATAAGGAAAAAAGGCCATATTCTCATAGAATTGCCAACACTTATGCTCTTGTGATTGAGTGATGCAATCAATTTTTGGTGCGACTCCTAAGAACCATAGTTGAGATGATTAGGTCTCTCCCTCTTGGTGTAATTCCTAGAATCTGTACTAGCGTAAAGCTTAGTCGTTTACTTTCATCCGCGATTAAATTTCAAACCTGAAATCCTTTTCTTATTGGGTTTGCCCTAAAATGCCAATTTTCCGAACCCCAGCCCACCCTAATACATTTGTGGGACAAAAAATCAAATCTGTTTTGTGTTTTCTACTCACAGTATTTATAATTCTCCTATGTGCTTCAAAGCAGATGCCCAAAGCATGGAAACATTTTTTTGTCTGGAATTTAGATTGTCAAGAATTTGCAATTGCATCATGGCATTCCAAATTTGAAGTCGAAGATATAAGTGCAATGCTATCTGTTATCATGGTCAGTAAAATGCTAAGCAGTGTATGAGAAATGGATTGATGAAGGAGTGGAAGTAATAACAGAGTGGTAATTGAATATGATTTAAAGTGCTCACGTGGATGGTTTATTTGTTAGCTTGAAAGTACTCTCTGCGGGTGAGACAGAGAGGGTCTATATTGAGGATTACTGGAGTCTATGCAGTGCAAGCAAGGTGACAAGTGGAATTGGTTTAGGAGAAGATTGGAGCTCACCAAGCCAAAGCTAAGATACCCCATCAATCTAAGATTAATTGGAGGATTCTTCCACTAATATCTCATTTGATCGTCTTCGTCACCTGTGATAAAAATAATGTCATGATAGCCATGATAATAATTGAAAATAAACTAGTAATCTCTTCATCTGTATACATTAAAGGTTAATTTGTGCAAAAAATCTGAACAATCACTCCATCAAAGTCCTACCTTATAGAGCCTAAGCAAAGCCATGTAATACAATCCTATGCTTACTGCTACTTGCCGCACTTGGGTGTTTTTTTTATTAGTTGATACTCGAAATCAATGGGAACTTCAATGTTTTTCAATCTAACCTGTTTCTGGACATGATGATTAATCCCTTCCTTTTCAATTTTTTTTGGCAATTACTATATTAAATCTTCACTTTGACAAAATTTTAAGTACAATGTTGCTCCCCTTTTGTGCAGAGGTATTTGAATTGCACATGGAAGAGTTGCGTGCAAAGCAAGATGAGATTTCAAAGCGTGATGTTGACATTAAACTTTTGGAAGCAATAATTCAGACGCTTGGTGGAAAGGATCCCATTCTTTGAATGGGTAAACATTTTTTTTCCTTCTATTATGTAGATGAAAGTGTTCTGTAAAATGCTCTGTTTACACTGTTCATGCCTGACAAGAAAATGTTTAGGAACCTAAGAGTGTGCCCTCTTTGATACAAACATTCATTTACTTTTCGGTGTAACTCGAGAAGACAGTTTCAAAAGGTAATGCATCCTCTGGTTACATGGTAGTGGCTAATGTTTCAATCCACCCATCCTTTAACCTGTTTCATTGCAGAAGTGAGTCAGGATCAGGTCTGATACTTTGATCTCAAGTTTCATAAATAACAGTAGTGATTTTTCCAATTAAAATTGTATATGCTTTTTGCGTAACACCCTTAATTTCTCTTTCACAGTCAGTGAGCTAATGCAGCAAATGCTGCTTGAATTGGTCTGACAATTCAAAGATGGCCTAGTTCAACATTCAAGCATTATTTCCAATGGGAGACCATTTTGTTTAGTTAAGATTTGGAGCCATGATTTTTGGTTGAATTTGCAACAGGGTATTTTAAGCCATGAGTGATGGACAATTGAAGATATATCAAAAGGAATTGTGGACTTTGTTTTAGATTGTTACAAGCTAACCAAGTTTCCTGCCATGCTTGTAAACTCAGCCAATAAACACAGCAATGCAAGTTAACTATATAGGTTACAAGTATGAAACTAAAGAAAAGGAAAAATAAATCCAATCTGAGAAAAAAAATCATAATTATAAAGTTAATATAGAATCCATCCAACATTAAGATTCCTACAATATGATTACCCTTTCCTCAACTACGTCTTATATTCCAAATGCTGTATATTATTGTGAGAAATAAAAATCCTGTAAATTCTCTGATCACAGCATGGATGGCTTCTTTTGAAGGAAAAAAAAGGATTGACTTGGGTTTGCAAAAGTGGACTCGAACATATCTAGATGGAGAACCAAAAGGAGTGGGAAGACTCAAATTTCAGGGTCTCACCTCACCTTCGTGTTCATTCCAATCTTTCATTCGATGACTAAGAAGACCTGGCTAGCCAGTGCCAAAATGGAGGTTGGATCTGGTGGAGGTGTCTGCTTCAGCTGAAGAGTCAATAGATTAATTAGCAAGTCAACCACTTTCAGTGATCTTATTATAGTTAATTAATCCTTAGTACTCTGTGGATTCTAGGAAGAATTTTGTCACCATCCTTCATTTTCCACCATGAGATGATGGCATTTTCTTGGTGGAGGCTCCAACAATACCTAGCAAGATCACTTCAAGCAAGTTTAGCTCTGAAGTTATGTCATCATTAAATTCTTACCACAAGCAGATTAGCAGTAGGAGCCTGTAAATTCTGCAACTCTACGTATCATCATCTCTTGCGTCACGCTTGAGAATAAGTTCAGAAATGGATTATGAGTATGATCTTCCAAGCTCAACAAATTTGTTATTTCTTGGAGGAATTTTAGTTTACTCTAGAAATATTCATTTATCTCAAATTTCCCACTCCAAAACATCTTTGCAGAAGTTTCGTGTTGAAGTTCACAGAAATGATCCAATTGAACAAGATACACAACACGGATCGGATCTATACACGAGAAATAGGTTTTTTTACCAAATTAGTTTCTTAAATAATATAAATTATTGATGAAGTAGTTTAATTGACATTAGGAGAAATTCATTGAGATAGATATTTTAAAATGAATATGTTACCTTGACAAATATAATATTGAGATCACATAATCACTTATGGCAAACATCTTTCTAAAAGAACCAAGGGTGTGCAATATTGTTCATCAAATCCTGCCAGAAAATCTCCAGCTACGAGTTCTAGTAGTCAAGATTTCTTTTAAATGCCCTACCATGTTAAATCATCAGCCAACTTCCTGTTAGAACCACCATTATAATAGAGATTTTGTTCACCGGATCCTTGATATTATGTGTCAACTGCATATTTGCATCAGCAAATGTTTGGTCTGTAATTATTGATTCAATTGGTGTACAAACTGATCAGTTTCAGAAAAAGACACAAATAATCTTCCTCTTATTTCTGTCTATATACGACCAAATCCAACATTATATGAACCACTAATCAAATGCTTAGAATGTAATAAGTGCAGATCTAAAAATGATACGTACATTCAAATTATTAAATATTTTTTCTCCAGGTGTATTATAGTATCTTATATAAATATATTTAGTATATATATTTATATCAAGACACGTCCTACCTGTAAATTATTAAATATTTGTTCTTTGATGAGTTGGTTGAACTCATCTTTTTTATTTTAATATTATTTTAGGTTCTTTTTTTCCGTTAGCAAATTCACCTTTAATTAAGAGTTCCTGCTATTTTTTTTTATGTTGGCATGCCTTGCTTACTTCTACAAGATTTTTTTTTTATTCTTTATGGTTTAATATCCTAGACACTCCATTATCACATTATTTTCATTCAAGTTTATATTATCATTTCAAATATTAGATTTTATTTAATGTAATAAGTATTTTGAATTATGGGTTGTTTTTATTGGTTTTGAGGAATATTTTGAAAGATTATGAAACATTTTGAAATCCTTATATAGTTTGTTTTATGGTATGTATGTTCTGAGGCTTAACGTAGGTTAGATGTCCTTATGACACCGCTCCTGCATTGCCGACCCGATATTTGAGTCGTGAGATATTAGGTCCCCTAATAAGTTGGTCCAAATATAAATAAAAAATTTAAATAAAATAAGATTAAATAAATTCAACAATTTAATTTATTATCAATTCAACAATTGATTGATTTGTATTTGAAGATCAAGTATAATGTTTAGCAACTTGTCATGATCCTCTAAATATTAGAAAAGTCATAAGTGGTTTGACTTACCTTTTCATTAACTAGTTTTCGAGCGTAATTATTATCCTTCCATCAAGACTATTCTGATTTAGACATTATAGTATGAAATATGTCTGCATTGTCAAATCATGTTAGTTCTCAACATTATAATCATTGATTATTTGAATAAGATTTTGAAATTCTTTTCGAAACTCATTCAACCTTATCAAAGAATTTTACAATCAATACTATTTGAAAATAGATAAAATATTTTTTTAATTCACATAAGGTGATAAATCATCTCTCAATTACTCAAATATTTTTATATAGTTTATATTATACCCAATATCTACTTCTTTGTTACCCTTGATTAAGACCACGTATGGTTAGAATCAAAACATAATACTTCAATAACTTAATAATCTTAAGTACTCTAAGAATCACTTATACAACTATTACATGATTTTTTCTATAGACATAGTTGATATCTCCATATAGAATTCTCTTGCAAGTCAGTTTGATATACAAGTCGTCTCACAAGCATCATATTAGTTCTAGGTATCATTCATACCTTAGTTTATGAGAGAAGTTGTTTCCTTTCATAAAGGAAGAAACATAATATATATCGATCTTAACAACTTTATTTAATATCCAGTCTTAATAAAACATTGACCAGGAACATTTAAGAACAATTATTCGATTCAATAAAAATCTTATAATTATAACAACTTTATAATTTTTTTGTAAAGTATTTTTTATCCCGTGGACTATATTTTTACTCTAGTTCATTAATTAAATATTAGATTCATTAACCAAATATAAATAAATATTAAAAAAATCCTTTATTAATAATAATTATATTTTACATTAATAAAATCAGTGCTACGTGTATCCAAACGATTAACTATAAGATATATTTACTAACATTATGTTGTGCCACTTGTTTGCAGCACTGATTGTGTATTTGATATTATGGTGCATTATGTTTTTTTAAAAGTATTTTTCACTTAAAAATATATCATAATAATTTTTTTTAATTTTTAACTTTAATAAATAAAAGTTAATATTTTTTTTAATATATTTTTTTAGTGTACCTAAATGCAGTTTCAAATGCAAAAACGGTGTCTAAATCTTACATTACATCATTTTACCAATTGTAAAATTGGTAACAAAGTGAGTTTATTATTTTTAATCTTCTCAAATCATTTTACATTAATCAATATTATTTTTTTAAAATAATTTCAAAGCTATATTTTCTTACATCTGATGTATTTTAAAAAATTATATTTTTTCGACCTTCGCTTCTAGATGTATAAAATGAAAGGTAATGGCATAGAAGAAGAGCGAGACTAAAATTCCAACTTCCACTAACCGACCCTGTCTTGCATGCGTGTTGACAATTTTTATATCTATTTTGCTTTCTTAAAAAAAAAAAAATAACGTCTCATTGCTTCTCTTTTATCCTTTCTAAATTCAATTTTTCCATATCTCTCCCTTCATTGCATACAACAAAGTAGCTCTTGAAATCTTTTGAATCTTCCATGTCCATCTTTTCTTGGAGAAAAATGGGCAATTGTTTAGCTCATTGTGTTAGACCTCCCTTTATAGGTTCATGCATTAGAATTGCTGAAGCCAAGCAAGAGAAAGTTTTGCAGGTCGTGAAAACAGATGGAAAGGTTTTGGAATTCAGCACTCCAATTCTTGTGAGAGATCTCTTGGTGAACTTTTCTAGCTCAGGAATTGGGCTAACACAGGAAGGTATAGAGGAGCATCATCTGCCACCAGGTTACGAGTTAAAGCTCGGAAATGTTTACTATCTTCTTCCTTCAGCTCCGGTGATTTCACCTGTGATTGACGGAGAAGATCAAGCCAGTGGAGGTGTCAAGAGGATTAGAGTTGTTATCACAAAGCAACAGCTTCAACACCTTTTGACAAAGGAAATATCTGTTGAGGAGTTTCTGTTGGAGCTAGAGCGGAAAAGTTCTTCTCTTGATTCTCCAAGAAACTGGAAGCCATATCTGGAACCAATTCCTGAAGGGTCTGAGTAGATAGCTTCGGAATGTACACTTCAGGTACTGGATTTTCTCTTGTGTATCTAACAATTACGAAGTTACCATGCAGATGTACTTATTACTTAGCCAAAGATGGAGAAGATGTAAAAAGAATAAAAGAGAAGCAATATAGAAAGAATTCTCCAGCAGAATCTTGAATGATTCTCATCTATTCTGTTCTCAACGTGTTCTTGCTGGTTTAATTTCTTGAAATAGAAAGTAGGAGACGATTCTCTGATATATTCCTGCTATTTTCATGCTGCAAGTTTATTACCTGAGAAATATTGGTTCATCTGGCTCACATGGCCCCCCTTTACGGTGCACGATGCACACCAATGCTGTGTTTGGTTAGTGTGGACAAAAATTAAAAAAAAAAAAAAGACAGATACATGTTTTGGAGTAAATTTTATCATTTCATAACAAGACATATCTCTTTTATCTCAACATTTTACGTCGTTTTTTTCTATATATTTGAAGATAATAACCAAACATTACCTAAAATTCTGATTTAGACCATCATGGGCAGTCCTCGATCAACTAGAGGCATATTGCAAAGTAATATTATCAAGTGGGGTGAAAATGAAACGAACCTTAAAGATTGAACATTTTCAAGTGGGGTGAAAACCAAATGAAGGAAACTTTTAAGAGAAAATTGAATATTAATTACCAAGTCGTAGGTTGTCTTTCCTTCCAAGTTAAGGGACGAGAGAAGATTTTTCATGAGAAGAATTGCATTATTGTCGGTTTTTCAAGACCCATGTAGCAAGTTGAAGGCTAGAGAATCTTCATCTACTAGACATTTGCGTAAACAATGTCCAAAAATGCAGGGGCAAACCAGAATGGTAAACTCCTCTGCCCATCCCGCATTAGTTTGACTCTAGCTCGAATGGTTCCTTTCTTACTTTCGCAGAAATGTTAATTTCAAGATTTGAGCATGAGAGATGATCAAGTGTTTCATAGTTGTTCATATTGTTTGTACACTGAGTGTAAATCTATATATACCAGATTCTTATGTAACATAGATGGGTGTGCATATCCGACACAAATATCCATATCAAATTTGACTAATTTTTTAATTTCTTTTATATATTTAGAACATCAGATTAATTTCTCCTGGTATCGGATATGGTTGTCCGAGGGAAGCAACATAGGCAATAATTGAGAAAGAGAAGAAGCAAGACATTACATTTTCAAATACAATACAAGGACTGAAAGTTCTTACAAAACAAAAGCACAATACATGGTACATACTTCTTATACGATTTTTCACTGGATTTGTACATCAATGACCTTAGGTTCAACTTTGGTCTTAGGAATGTTAATGAACAGAACTCCATTTTTCAACTCAGCCTTGATCTTATCCTTTCCGCAATTATCCGGTAGCCTAAGCCGGGTATCATAAGAGCTGACGCTGCTACTAGACCATGAATCATCGCCAGTTTCTTCCTTCTTGTGCTCTCCTTTAATAACTAGCACATCATCCTCGACCGAGACCTTGACATCCTCCTTAGACAGTCCTGGCATGTCGAACCTCATCTTGATCTCATGTTCCTCGTCTTTGATTTCCCATGGTACACGCACATCTCCTCCTGTCCTGTTCCTGCTGCTAGGAATTGTCAGTGCATCATCGAACAGTCGGTCCATTGTGTCCAGCATTTGACGCATTGTCCTCATTGGTGACAATGGATCCAACAAACCTGTGATTAAGGTCAAGTTTCAAGTCATTTCAGATCGTTTTTGCCATTGCATATGTTCAACATTTATAAAAGATGGATGACTTTTACTATTAAAGAAAACTAATTAAATAGTAAAACTGAAGAGTCTTCACAACTAGGCCTGATCGAGCATATTTAAGATCGTTCGGAAAGGAGAGAAAAAAAGAAGAAGGAAAGACTACTTACCGAATGGGGAGACATCAACAACTAATTTCCGAGGCCTTCTCTCAACTGCTGTCCCTTGGTTGTTTCCTTGCTGATTGACATGCACGTCCACTGAAGTATCCTTGTGATCACCGGCAGCTTCTGCTCTCACCAAAGCCAACCTTGAAGGCTTAGCAGTACTCTTGCCAAAGCCACCCCTTGATGGAAACGACACTGAGCAAGGAGTTATTGGCTTAGTTGAAGGCACAACTTCGCCTTTGCTTGACAACAAAGGTGCAGATGACCAAGACAATATTGACGAAGCCATTGCTAAGTAAAAAAAAAAATATATGCACCAAGTGACAACCAAAGAAACTGGGGGTGGTGGAAGTGGCTGTACACAATATAGTTTGCTTTCTTGATATGCTCTGATTAAGGAGCTTTGGATTGTGAATATATAGAGCTCGAGGGAAAAAGAGAGAAGGGAAGTATGGAGAAGAGTCTTGAAAGTTTGAGGGTTCTCGAGCTAACTCAAAGAAGCACCTAGAGTTTTGTCATCATCAAACATCATCCATACTAGATTTTCTACTTCCAGTCCTTTTCTCATTCCTTCGGGAAACATCCTTGTATCTGGCTGTACATGGGCAGGCTTTGTGGGATGTAACAGTGTCTGAATTGTAGCCCAGTTGTCTTTTGTTTCATGATCCAAGCCCACATGATATTTGGACACCAGTGACATCTCTTTGAACTTGGATTCTTCCCTTGTGGTTGTTTTTGAACAAAACCTTGGCTTTGGTACACAAGAAAATGTTGGTATTCTCAGTACAGTATCCTTCACTGGATTCTCTGTTTCCTATCAGGACAGCCTACTTTATGTACAGTAGATTCTCGCTGAATATATATATAGGATCCTAAACCCTAAACACTACAAAAGAAGTCTTGAATAGTGATCCTGCCATCCCATCTTCGGACAAACTCTCACAATTAATCATTTTGAAGAGCTGTATATAACCTATTCTTTTTGGCTAAACAAGCTATTATCTTAGTTTTTTTTTTATATTTTCTCAAAATCAAAATCATCGTATAATTTTTATTTTTATTTTTATTTTTTATGATGAAAAACTTTGATACACACCCTTTGGGTGCCCATCAAGTATATTTCAAACAAATATATAGATTGTGCGAGTGAGTTCACAAGTTCTCAAGAAAGGAGATACCAATATCTATAATTGTTAGAAAAATCAGGTAAGAACGTAGGAATTGAAGCATGGTAGGAGTTAACCCTATTTCAGACTCATATATATATATATATATATATATATATATATATATATATATGCTAGTGTAGATATAATTTTAGAGGCTTCAAAAATAAATATTATAATCCTTTCTTGTTTTCATCAAAATGCCAGACATGCTAAGGGTAAAAGAGAAGCATCGACGGTAAACATGTTTTTAAAATTAAAAAAAAACATCAAATCAAATAAAGGTACTTTGAATTGTCATTTTAAATGACTTAAAACTAGGTCATATATACAGAGTTAACATTGAAGACATCCAGAAAGTGTCGACTGTCATTGTTCTTGGGCAGCAATGATGAATTCCAACCCAGTGAAATATCAGTGAATCACAAGTAAATTTATCATGTCCCACATGAGGCAATCACCCTACGAAGATCAGAGAATCCAAGGCACTTAATATTTGAGCAGCTTATGGAGTCTTATAACTCACAAGTCCCTTTCCGTGTTTGTCACCATCTTTCCCATAACCAAAATCTCCATAAATAGCTTGGCAAAGTAAAAGAAAAAGAGAAGGCTGAGAGAGGATTTATAACTGTTTGACTGGTCCATGGATATGGGACAAACAGTATCTTTCAAGCTATAAACAAGGTCTACTTCCACTACTACTATTACCCTAATCCCTATACCCATACCCTAAACTAGGGTAGGTCTACATTTGAGTCCCCAAATTCTCCACAGCCAAATCCCAATATAGCTGGTCAAAAGGGCTCTTGCCAAACTGCCTACAAAATGACCACAACAGCCCTGAAGATCCTCCTTGCTTCATCCCCATTGGAAGATCACTAGAACAAAACATATTGTTCTCCTCTTCTCCACAAATCCCAACTCCCCAAAATCAGAAATGTAATCATGTAGAAAGCAACCATGGTGGTAAATAAATAAATAAAACAAAGCAAAAGCACTGCCCACTCCTCCTCTCTTTTCTTTCACTATAGGAAACACTATCCAGCTTTCAGCGTTCTCGAGGGAGTTAATTATAAATCAGACCCTATATTTTAACAAAATAAATCGATCCATCCTCAACATTTTAGAAATTCAATATTTAATCCCTGTATATTTAAAACCATTCTTTCCCACTTTATTTCCCTTTTCTTTCTCAGGAAATGCTTGGAAAAAGAAAACACTAGATACAACGGTAATGGTGTGGTTTTTTTGGAACAAGAAGCTTATAAATTAAGCATGGTCAGTATTAGACAAAGAACTATTTATTTAGTTTTGATATTATAGGGACTAGATATTTCTTGAAATAAACTACAGGGACTAAGGTAAAATTAACACTTCTCGAGGGTACCCACTCTTTGATGTTGTCTCCAACTGTCTGACACTGAACTATTTAGGGCTCTCCATGCCACAAGAAAACACCATTTCTTTTTAGCATTGTATACTATGTCCATATTATTGTTAACCTTTTGCATTTTTGCATTATAGACAATGCACAGAACCTGTTCCCAAATGCATGGACTAGCTCTACCCTTCTTGCAGAATGCAGGCTAAATTATTTGTTCTATACATTTATTTCTCTGTGCGTCTTGCATTTAAACTTACCAACCACTCAAATCTGTGTGTGTAGCTCTAGACTATTGTTTTTTTTTTTTTGCCTTTATATCTAGCCAAGTTTTTTGCTTTAGTACTATCGTCTGCATCATGGGGAAGATTGGAGGAAGTTCTTGGCTGAGTGCAGTTAAAAGGGCTTTTTGGTCTCCTAGTAAAGAGAATGATAAGAGAAGCAGCAGAAGGAGAGAAGATCATGAACAAGAGGAGGAAGAAAAGGTGAAGATTCTTTTCTTGATTAGTAATTCCTTTTTAATACAATAGCTTATTGACATAGAAAAATGTTTATTTGTGCAGAAGAGAGGGAAAAGAAGATGGATTTTCAGGAAATTTTCAAATCAAGAAACAGTAATACACCATTGTGAAGCAAACGCCACTAACAATATTACAGCAACCACCAATGCTGCTGCTGCGGTTGCTGCTAATAATAGTACTGTTAGTTCTGAAGCTGCTGATGCTCAGCAAAGACATGCCCTTGCAGTGGCCATGGCTACAACAGCAGCTGCACAAGCAGCAGTTGCGACAGCTCAAGCAGCTGTTGAAGTTGTTAGACTCACCAGGCCTCCCCTTTTTGTAAAGCAACACTTTGCTGCCATTGCTATACAAACAGCTTTTAGAGGATATCTGGTAAGTAATTAGCAAGAGATCAGTAAAGAGAAATAATTATATATCTCTTAATCTTAAGTGCTTTTTTTTTAAATAATTGTGGTTGTGTTTTTGAAGGCAAAGCGAGCTCTTAAAGCACTTAAGGGGTTAGTGAAGCTGCAAGCCTTAGTGAGAGGCCATAATGTTAGAAAGAGAGCAAAAATGACTCTTCAGTGCATGCAAGCTATGGCGAGGGTGCAATCTCGGGTGTGTGAACAGCGTAGAAGGCTTTCCTATGAGGGCAGCACAAATTCCATCTTCAGTGATCCAAATAGCTTGCGGGGATCAAATCTTGCTGAGAGGAAATCTACTGTAAGAAATTTTGTTTAAGATATGTACATCATACTTCAGCGTCAGCTTGTTTTGATTGGGTTCTTAACAATGAACTGCAGTGTTGGGATGGAAGCAGCACTGCTGATGATTGGTTTCATTGCAATTACCATCCTAAAACACTTGAGGAAATTCAGTCAATGTTCCAGGAAACAAAGGAAGTGGTTGCCTTGAAACGTGAAAAGGCTCTTGCTTATGCTTTCTCTCAACAGGTTTTTGACCACTCCTTGCCCTTAATTTGATCTGGTTCCTTTTATTTTTGTCGGCAATGGCAAGTTATCGATCATTCGATTAAAATTCCTGCATTAATGATAGATATGGAGACCGGGAAGAGACTCGTATGCAAGTGAAGGAGAGGTAGAAAAGAACCCAAGATGGCTTGAAAGGAGGGGAACGATAAAGGAATGGGAGGGAAGAGGGATTGCATTCCGTGATCAATATCACAGCAGAGACCCTGTCAAAACTGTTGAAATGGACACCTCTAGACCTTACTCTTACTCATCACCTAATGCTCGTAAATTGCATCAACATTATCACTACCAACAGCACAGGCCTAGTTCATATTCAGTTACCTCTCCTCTTCAAAAAAACCACAACAATCTCTCACAGCCAACCACACCATCCCTATCCAAAACAAGAACACTACTTCAAGTCCATTCATCCAGTCCTCGTTTCCTAAGAGAAAGCAGAAACCGTGTAATGGGAGAAACTACCCCATCCGCTACTTCAAAGCCCAACTACATGACTGCCACTGCATCTGCCAAGGCTAGAATTCGATCACATAGCGCACCAAGGCAGAGAGCTTCAACCCCGGAAAGAGAAATATCAGGTTCAGCCAAAAAACGCCTGTCTTTTCCGGTGCCTGATCCGGCAAATAGCAATGAGGGTTCCGTGGTTAATGATTATAACCTGAGGAGCCCAAGTTTGAAGGGCATTCATGGAGCCAATATGGTAATGGAGCAAAGGTCTAACATGTCTTCTTGCTACACAGATAGCATTGATGATGAGGTCTCTCCTCCTTCAACTAATGATCTTAGCAGGTGGTTAAGGTAAGCCATTATTTGCAGTGAGTTATTCTTTAGTCCCTCCGTGTCGAATGAAGTCATAACTTAGTCCTTCATATTGAAAACATATAAAGTAGTCCCTTTGCTCCTTGTTGACCGCGACCTATCAATAGGTCTTCTCTCTAACCTCACGCTCTGCTGGTTTTTCTCTGAGAGTTTAAATTTTCAACTAGTACAATATTTGAGATTAATAAAACCGACGAACGTTTTCAATAAGAGAGAACGGTCAACAGGAGCCAAAGGATTAAGTTATAAATTTTCGAACATAAACGACTAAGTTATGATTGCATTGAAAACTTAGGGACAAAACAATGATATACCATTGAAGAACACAACAGGCTTGGCCATATTGAAGATGCTAGAACTGGAGTGAGTTGAAGTTGAAAGAGGAGAATAAAAAATGCAATATGTTCATCATCAGAATAACCCTAGTAGATGTTAAGAGAATTAAACCAATGCACACCAGTCTTTCAGCAGCTTTTTATAGCATTATGCACTGCCTTTATCAATGCTGCTGCAACCTTGAAAAAAGCAAGTACATTATTGGTTTGATGGAGACGTATCTTAAGCATCAATTTAGTCAGAGATGTCATTAAGAACTCAAAATCTCCAGCTTGACTGTAGGAACCAAATGCCCCACTTTGTCCGTTCTACTAATTAATTGCAATCAGTAATTTAGCTGGCCGACGGTGGCTGTGACTGTGAGTGCAACATTAATTAAGTTCATTGTATGATAAATTTGGCAAGTGAGTTCACTGCAACTCAGTCAATGTTATGATTTTCCTTCCTAACGGCTAACTTTCAAGGGAAACAAAATCACATATTATATTGTGTGTGTGTGTGTGTGTCTCTATATAGCTAGAGAAAAGGGAAGTTAATGCCTTGCATGTTGTTTCCTTTTTCAGTGACTTTATGTCATTGACATGCTGCACTAGGCTACAGTAGACTCTTATAATATTAAAGTGTAGGCAAGGCAAAGATTCTCTTCTCTTGGTTTTTATCCATATCAAAGTTAGAGCCATCCAAGCATGCATTAACATGAACAGGGATCCAATGTATTCCATGTTGCAAACTACAAGACGCATGCAGATATCGAAGAAACCCCTTTTAGTAGTGCTAACTGCTAAGTTTTGGTGCTCTTCACCTCTGTCTGTCACCTCCGTATAGTGTATGAAATATAAATATAACGAAGTCCCGCCTTGCAACAAAAACAAAACTCAAACAAAGGCAAGTTGAGGGACTTTGGAAAAAATAATAATAAATCATTTCAAATGTTTCAAGCTGAAATCCCACAGTTTGTTGCTAATGGTTATTATTACAGAGTCTACTTATGCTTTTCAATCTCTGGAACACAAAGAATCTCCTCCAAGGCCATCAAAATTTCTTCAATCTAAAATATCATACCATATGTTTATTTTTTAGGTATATGTGCGTTTTTTTAGTCTGAAGAAGAGACTTCATATTTGACGTAGGATTGACACAAATTATTTACATATATTTTATAAATAATTAACCCTAGGAATGATTTCATATATAAAACAATAATATACTAGAGTTAATAAACAGTTATTGCATGTCGCCTTGGGTGAAAGCAACCAATGAAAAATAAAGCATTGATAAAGATTACAGAACAGTAGCTAGCATCATCGAGCCCATCACATCTTGAGCTAGTGAACTTTAAGAACCGGACATTAATGAAAATCCACAAAACAGTGGCATCATCAAGCACATAAAAACTTGTATGTTAAGACAGGCGCATTAGAGTCTTTGAGCTCAAATATATCTGAAATTTCTAATTCTGAAGGAAGAATGTGTGCAGAGACTATGGATGAAATCAAGTTTCTAATTTCCTGACTAGTTCGTGAAATGAAACTTCAGGTCTAAGGTGACGGATGAGGACCTAGGAGGGCTAGAAAGCGGCGGCAAAGAATCGGCGGCAGCAGGAATTTCAGGCAGGAGAGGCGGTGCAGGAATCCTTGCAGGGGTGAAAATTTATGAAAGAAGTTGGAATTTTAAAACCACATGACAATTTTTTATTTATGTACAAGCACTGAATCTCAAACTTATTAATGCTTTTCCCTACTTCTAATAAATCAAGATGACTAAATTAAAAGGATCCTCTTACTTGTGAAGAAAAGAAAGAAGAACCTAGCAAGTCGGTTTAGGATTTCGGTCTGGGGCATCCTCCCCTCCTTTTTAAACCCAGGAATCTAAAGCCACGCAGCAAATCTCATTGATTGAGGTGAAAGCTTTTGCTTGAAGAAGAGTTGTCGAGATGAGCGATGAAGGAGGAGCCTTCCCAGTTGGAAGAAGTGGCAATTCCTTGCGAAGAAATCGATAAAGAAAAGGAAATAACAGCACGCAGAAGTTACTTTCTCACTGCGCTTGTCATGATGCTCCTCCTAAAGAACAGAAAAGAAAGGTTGCGCACGCCCAAAGATATATTTTATTTTATATATATCGTTGCAAGTAAGTTTTTAATTTTAAATATGAATAATTATTTAAAGATGTATCTAATTGATTCATAACAATTTTTTTAGAGAATAAAATTTAAATGTAATTTATCGAAAAAATTATGTTATTTTCCCTAACATTAAATTATTACTCACACACATGTACATCAATTGTACAATTATTAAATATCAATAGTATTTTAGTATTAGTATGCATTAAACAATTTAAGAGCAAGTTATTTCATCTACATGATTTATATCATAGTTTTTAGATACAGTCCAGTTTAAGACTAGATTTTAAGTTTTAACCGGATCATTAGGTTGCATGGATAAAAAAAAATTAAAATCAAAACAATATTGGTTTAATAATAAAAAAAACAAAAATCAATGGATTGCAACCGGTCATTGGATTGTTCGGATCAAAAAAAAATTTAAAATCAAAATGATGTTATTTTAATAATTAAAAAAACAAAAGTCAACGGATTGCAACCGGTCATTGGGTTGCCCGAATAAAAAAAAATAAATCAAAATGATGTTATTTTAGTAATAAAAAAAATAAAAGTCAACGGGTTGCAACCGGGTCTTGCCTGGTCACCGGATCACACCAGGTTTTTCCTTCCCCAATGTTTTCAACCCGGCTCAGTTCCAATTCTGGAATGGACGAATCCTAGATCGATTTGCCAAGCCAGACCGGGTTTTAAAATTATAGAATCATATCTTAAATATATTTGTTTTTATAAAAGTATTTAGAAGTTGAAAAGACCTGAAGTTTAACATTTTTTTATATATTTTTTTAATATTTTTGACATGAATATATTAAGATTATTAAAAAATAATTACTTGAAGATCATCAATTTAAACCTTTTAAGTTTAAATCCATTTAAAAAAACATTTTTAAATACAAATCAAAATATATTACGAAATACATCCTCCATCTCTAATCTCTATTTTATAAGAAATTAATTCTCACAGGTCTTCTTTGATGGCTGCAGTTTTCGAGGGCTTTTTTCCTCAACAACATGCCATGTCCGTCTTTGTTTTCTTGCGGCATAGTTTTAGCACCAAGAAATGGGCTTCCTCCCACTCCCTCTTCAAGGAAATAAAATATTGGGCCCTTTCCATTTTCTTCTTGTGTCCTTGAGGACTTCGGCGCTCAGAGCTCACAAGCTTATTGGGAAGAAAGCAGGAAAGTGTGAGGCCAAATATTTAATCCAAATCCAACTTTAGTCTCCTGACATTTTTCCTAATTATCTTCAGTAGTTTTTGGTTTTATATTTGTTTATCTTTTATTTTTATTTTTTTAAAAGTGAATGAGATGATTTTTAATATGTATATAATATAAATAAATATATATGTTAATTATAAATAAATATTTTGAAAAATTTTAAAATACTTTATATTTTAAAATAACTTGTTCTTTTGATATGTTTATTCTAAAATTTATATATATGAGATATCTTTTCAACATTGTTGCTACATTACCAACTATGAACCTACCCAATATTAAAATTTAGAGACACCACAACCCATAATGATTCTAAGCTATACAAAACTCATTTGGTAAGCTCCACATGAAACTTGTTTGGTATTATGATATTAGTTATTTTTTAAAGTATTTTTTATTTAAAAATACATTAAAATAAATTTTTAAAATTTATTTTTGGTATAATTTTTAAAATAATTTAAAAATACTAAAAAAAAAATCGTTTGAAACATTAAAACAAAAGGGTCGAAAACAAACGGGTTAGAAACAAGCAGCTAATATTAGACGCAAGAGGCACTTTTGCTTCACAAGTATGGATGAGTTAAAACTTAAAACCTAGACGATGTATTACAATTTTCCATGAAACTTTGCGTGCCCAAAAGAGAAAACATAAGCATCTCATGCTTAACATCATCCATTTGTGTTTTGTCAAGTTCCAGCCTTCCAGGCACAGTAAAGTTCGGACATCACTGATTATTTCCAATGAAGCAAGTTCGAGACTTCGCGATTCAGATGGTTTATAATAAACTTCGGATGCTCCACCATGTAAACTAAACCAAAGATAAGAAGTTTGGGAACAATATCTTGGTGCTCCACCACAAAGAATCATGGTACAACTTAATCATTAGGTAAAACAGCTTGAAAATGTGAGCACTGATGGACACAGAACAGGCGGGGGAGATGTCCTCATCATGTCAAAAAGAAGATTTTTCCATAAAAAAGAGAAGATATTTTCCGACAAAGAGGGCTAGACAAGTCTCCCTCACTAATAACAGAAGGAGAGCCCACCTTCATTTCCAAGAGCAAGAGAACAAAACATCATCAACTCTACAAACTTCTTCCTACAGCACCACACATATAATCTAAACAAAACTCCATTCAGTCGTCCAAAAGACAACTTCAAGAGGTCACAAAATAGCAACTAATTCAAGAACCACCAAAACCATAAAAATATATCAAGCTTATAGAAATATATTGCCCTTATGGCCTTGTGTGCCCTTAACTAGCTAGAGAGTGGCAAATTTAGCCTTGATTTAACCAAAGCATGGCAATTTCAGGTTTGGTCCTTGAACTGGCAAGAGTTGGACTGCTATTACCACTGCTATCAGAAAATGAGGCAAGTGTTTTCTGCAAAACCCCCGATGGAGAAGAGACTGTAGTAGCTGGAGGACTAATAGAATCACCATTTTCCATCATAGAAGAAGATTGATTGGTTCCTGTGGTGTTGCTTGTCCTCAGTTGCAACACCTCTGCCAAGGGGCCTCCTGGGGTGCTGCTGCTGTTACCACATTCTTCATTTCGATCTGATTTGATTAGGCCTAAACCCATTTGGATCTGACCCGTTTCATCATTAGTAGACCTATTGCTTCCCATTGATAGACTGAGAGGGGAAAGATGGAGCTTCCCATCTGAGGAAACAGAACTTGTGTTTCTAGAAATTGCATCATTAGACCATGCATCAATAAAACTCCTTGGAGCCTCATCAAGAAACAGACTATATTGATTGCTTTGTTGGTCTTCTCTAGCATTAAAATTTCCAAATGAGTTCAAATTCAAAGACTCTCCTTGGTAATGCTGTTTGAGAACAGAAGCACTGTTAAAGGAACCTTCAGTAGCTAGTTCAATTTCTTTGTGCACTAGATGTGGCCATTGTTGATCATTTTTGGCTATAGGACCAGCTTCCCCTTTCAACATCCAGTCCAAGCTCCTTAAGCACAAAATCACCAAAAATTAGGGACTAATCAAGGGAAAAAGAAAAAACAAACCAGTTTCGCAAATCACAGTGTAGATTTCCCTCAAAATAATGACTAATTACTAAAATCTAAAGATCAAACCAACCTGGGTTCCTTGAACGTGGAACCATAGGCTCCATTAACATCAAAAGTTGAAGTCTTCTCGCTGGTTTTGTTTACAAAAACTGGGGTCTGGATATATGGCTGAGGCATAGGCATAGACCCAAAAAACTGATCGTGAGAGGCAGAGCCACTGTTGCTGTTGTTGATAGTGGGTTTAGAAATGGCCACGGTAGCAGGAGCTTCGGGACAAATAGCAGGGTTATGGCGGTTCTTCTTGTTGTTATTGCTGCTAGCATTGAGTTCCACATGCTTTCTTGAACGGGGTCTGCCTCTATGCATATGACGCTCACAGTATTTCTGATCAGGTGCCACATCTCTTGAGCACCTCCATTTCTTCCCATCTGTTCTCCTACACCTCCCTGGCTCTAGATCTGCCCCATTTGAGAACCTTACATTCAATCCATTCCCCACTGCATGTGCTCAAAATAGCAAAAATTAACCACAAAGATTGCAACTTTGATGTACTTATGAATAACCCACCAAACCAAGAATATTCATCAAGAAAAAAAAGAAAAGATATTGAGGGGTTTAGCGTTACTTCTTGGGGTTGGAATTAGAAATTGAGGAGGCAAAGGGACTGAGGCCGTTATATAGTTGTATATCATGGCTTGTCTTTCAAGCTCTTTCCACTGTGTATTTGTAAAAGGAAACCCCAAAGACGCTGCCATATTGCCTCCTGCACTTGGCAAAAGAATTCACTGTATTTGTCAGTCCACACAAACCTTGACTCTTGCTCTCATAAAGGTCTAATCTTTGAAAGTTGAACAGAGAAAATGAGAGAGACACTAACAAGGAAAAACAGCTAGAAGTGGATAATATACTTATTGAAAGGAAAAGGAGAGAGAAATTTTTCTACAACCTGGGGATCTGAAGGCAGAAGCTGCTGTAGAGATACTTGTTTCAGAAATGTCAAAAGACTGAAAATTCCTAACCCCAACTGCACCGCCACTGGTAGCACCACCAGCAGCAACACGGTATATACGATCACTTATATAGCTCATCAAAGACTTGTTTCTATCACATGATGATGTGGGACCATTGTCAAACATTGGGCGGTGGTGATTAACAGGAACCATCATAGGAGTACTAGAAGGAAATGATTGATGATGATCAATAGGTTGATGTAGCTTCACACCAAAATCAACATTACTACTACTAGTAGTAGTGTTTATTTCCTTAGCTACCTTGTTTGAAACGTTTAAGCCATCATCTGCTGTCATCATAATGAAAAATAAAGAAGAATAATTTTTTTTTCTCAATTTAGGAAATCCCCTTTCCCATAAAACAAACCACAAGAACCTTTCTTGCTCACAAATTTCAACCTTCTCCAATTTTCTTGCTTATGGGGCTTTCTTTTTAAAGAGACCAAAACAAGCTAGACCACCTTCTTGTGCCCCATGTCTTTAATTTCAAGCATATATGGGCTTGTCTTTATTTCTGAAGAAGAAAAAAACTCTCTCTATATCTCTCTAGGGGGTGGGTGGGTGGGGTGGGGTGGAGTCATGGAGGCTTGATGTGGGATTTGATGATAGAGGAATGGGTTGCCGCCATTCTTAGCCTTTGCTTTGCTTCCGTGCTTCCAACATTCGCAATCTTGAGGCGGGCAGTAGTAGTAGACAAATTAGTAAAAGCGAACCCTCTCTCATCATTATTACCCTCTGTCGTTTTCTGCATGTAAAAGCTAGCACAGCCGTACTAAACCCATCACCTTTTCCTCTGTATTTTGGTGTTTTTCTTTTCTAATTATCCCGAAAAATTTAAAAATAAAAAATAATATTATTTTAAATTTTTTTAATAAAAAAAATTTAATTTAAAACGCAACACCTATTAAATATTATATTTTTAAAATACAACCATTACATATCACGCTTTTAGAACATTATAATTTAAAATAATGTATTTTACAAGAATGACATTAATTAAAATATAAACAAATTAAAAACAATATCGAACACACATTGTTGTTTCTTTCTTGTGAAAAATACCTTTAATGCCCTCATTTTTTTCTTAAAAAACCTATTAATCACGTGGTAAAAATAATAATTATAATTGGTTAGATCAACATAGTGATTATATATTATAGTAGGTTGCATGAAGGAATTGAATATTTATAAAGATATTTCATGTTATTATTGACAAGTACTATATGATTTGGTGCATGAGTATAACATGATGGGTTATACCTATGGATGCCAAGCAAGTTTCTCAATCTGAATATATGCAATACAAGCAACAAGATGAATATATTCATCATGTAAGTAATCAATTTTTTATGATTAATATACATTAACTTTTGAGTTTTATGTATTTATATTTTAATTTAATATTAATATTTTATTAATATTAGGTTGACTTCTTGCTACAGAAGGTCGAGAGGACGCATCTTATCCTCGTAGTATTGACAAAGAAAGCGAAGTTTACACCATATCATCCAGGTGGTTAAATGTTTATCGAATTGGACTTGAAATCTTTGAAGAGAGGCTAGCTCTTTATGATGTCATGGCAGAGGACGAGGCTACTCAAGCAGAAGTATAAGCTGGATTCGATCGTGCTCCTAATGAGTCTAAATCATCTAGTAGACGACATAGACATAGATAAATATATGAATTATGTTTATTTATTTTAAGATTATATAAATATTATATTATTGAATTGTTTTATATTTATTTTTCATGTATGTATGTATGTGTGTGTAATACATTCATAAGGCTACTTGTGATTATGAAACATGAGAATGTATTGAGTTTGGTTAGAATTTATTGATTGCAGTTATTGTAGTTTTTTGCAGAGTTTTTAAGCATGATAAAAATTCAGGTATAGTTCCTATATAGAAAAAACTTTATCTGAATTTTGATAAAATAATAAATATCTTAACTCTCTAAACTCATTAAGTAAATAAAATTTTAAATTAACAAAAACTATAATTTTATAAAAAAATTTAGGCTTAAAACACGAAAATAACACAAAATTTTACAATAGCCAAAATTGTCAAATCGTTTTGCCTACAATCTAAATGTTTTATCAAATGTTTGGTTGTTTCTTAAAACGGTCTCCTTAAAAATATTGCAGTTCAGAAATGCGACATTTCTCATTAATATCGTCATTGTGAACCATTGAAACGCAACATGTATCAAATATCATGTTTATGAATCATGACATTATTAAAATATTGTATTTCTGTACCACGATATTTTTAAATTATATTATTTTACCAAAACTTTTTCATCTTGTGCTATTTCAATATTTAATTATATTTTGGATACTAATTACCCTATTTATCCTTATATTTATATTTTTTTTATTCGGTATTTGAACACACCCACCCCATCTTCCTCCTCCATAACCTTCCACCTTTTCTTGACCACCGTTCAGCACTAGCATTGGAAATTGACATGTATCAAAAATCTTGCTTAATCAATTCTCTAAGGCTCCGTTTGTTTGCAGGAAAGTGATTTCTTTTTGGAAAGTGAATTCCGGGAAAGTATTTTCTGATGTTTGGTAGTGTTATGGAAAATGAATTGGAAAACATTTTCCAGTGTTTGGTTGTGTTATGGAAAATGAACTGGAAAATAATTTATTAATGAATTAATTTTTTTTCAAGTTTATCTAATATATATAAAATATTTAATCACTTACAATAAAAAAAAATAAAATCTAAAAAGTATAATGATTATTTTTTTTTTATTTGGGTTTTTTTTTGGTATAAAGAATTTTTTAAAAGATAAATACATACAAAAATATTTTTATGGGTTTTCCATAACAAATAATACAATAATTTATTAATGAATTCTGTATAAAAATATTAAAGGACTCAAGTTTTCTACCGAAATCAATTTATTTTTTTTAACTGTGTATAATCATCATCATCAACGCACATAATATTTCATTGTCTAATATTTCTACCCATATCAATTATTGAACAATTACTGTGATTTCTACCGAAACCAATATACTGGACATCATCTACCATTCAGTAATGCATATTTAATTAACACCCGGCTTATAGCCACTAATAAGACCATTGTCTATTTCTATTTTCTACCTAAACCATTCTACTGTGCAGCATCATCAACATCAACCGGCCTTTTCATAGTCAAGATTTCGATCGAAATCAATTCCCCCTTTCATCATCAACACAGCATCATCAACGCATCATCATCAACGCATACACATCACGCCAACAAAGCTTGTGTTGAATAATACCCTTCTGATCATGTTCAAATTATGAATCAGCTCTACTCCATGTGAGCTATATATCTTGTTGTTGAATGCGACACACCAACAAGTGGACTAGATATGATACAGAAGCTAATTTTCATTTTTATTTTGAACAAGTCCAGTGGAAATAGCTATTGTAGGGGTTGCTATTGCCATATTCAATCAAGCCTCAAAAGTCACCATATTTCCATTGGTTAGTATAACGACTTCTTTTGTAGCTGAGGAAGAAACTCTTCAAAGAAATCGCGAGGTTGAAGCAGAAAAGGCTGGGGACTTAAATAAAGATGCGGAAAGTGGTAAAGCAAAAGAGTCGGTGCCTGACGATGAAATGCTTGAGAACTTGGAAAAAGGTTCGGCCACAAACAATGAAAAGAACATTGAAAAGAAAGATTTAGTGCCAGAGCATTAATTGTTGGTGGAATTGGTAATAATGCACAAAACACAGGAACGCATATCAACAACAGAGAAGAAAAATCACATCGTGTGGAGATCGGGTGGAGAAATAATTTGTTTGGTTTCTGTGAAAAAAACACAGTAAACCTAATTTCTAGGAAAAATGGGTTTGGGTTTGCTATGTATAGATTGTTGTGTATGGGTTTGCAGTTGATCTGCATAAATTATTTGGGAGAGAAAAAGTCTTTAGGGATTTAGTTTTTTAAGACAGAGAACAAAAGGAAAGTGTTTTCCTTAGAATAAAGAAAGGAAAACACTTTCCTCCTCTAACGTTTTAATTTTTTTGTTGACTGGAATTGAGTTTCCTTTGACCATTTTTCCTTATACTTGCCAAACATGGAAAAGTAGGGAAAGTTGTTTCCAGGAAAATGAATTCCTGGAAACAAACAAGGCATAAGAAATCAAAGATTGCTTTTTGACAAAGTCGGATGATTTAAGTGTAGTTTATTAATTACAAGTTTAGCTCTTCAAGTTTTTCTAATGTTTAACGTTATTCTTTCACATTCTAATGTTTCAAATTTGAGATTTAAACCTTAATTAAATGGAAGCATACAACATTAATCATTTTTTTTTATATAGCATGTGATTTTTATCATTTTATAAAAGGAAAGATTAAAAAATTATTATTTTCTAATAGCATTAAAACTTCTTTTATATATCAAAGTGAATAAATATTTTTGACTCATCAAAATCTCATAGTTCAATATAGAGCTTAATAAGATTATCAAAGTCATATATACTTGAGCTCAACACATAGTTGAGTCCAGGGGTGATGAGTTTGACTACTTGAAGGTCCATACATGTTTGGGCTGAGCACTTGATTGAACTTAATAATGTTAGGTTTGACAATTTATAAAACTTATATATACTCGGGCTTAACACTTAGATAAATTCAAAGATATTAAGTTTAGTGGTATTTTAAATTTATATATATCTAGGCTAAGTAATTAGTTGAATTTAAAAATGTTTGGTTATTCTATTATATCTGTTTATTATTTTGAACATGCAAGTTAAACAAACATAAAATATGTATAAAATAACATCTTCCATCATCCATCAAATTATAATTCATTGACTTCTGGTCGGTCATTAAATAAAAAGAGCAACAACCTAGTAATTAAAATGAAGGGACAACAACCTAGCAATTAAAAAAAATAATGAAGGGATAGCATTTAGGCTTTTCATTTTCTCTGTGGTAAGGTCTACGTTTTATCCTGATCACAAATTTGAATTTTTTTTTATGGAGCAACATATCATAGTTTTGCATGAAAATTCTATCTTAAAACTTTGATCGGAAAAAAGGCTGTAATTTTTTAATGTTTTTTTAATTTTTTTAATATGATTATCTTAAAAATAAAAAATATTATTTTAATATATTTTTAAATAAAAATCATTTTAAAAAACAATTTCTGTTCGCTAAAGTACAAGACGAACCTCATCATCAGTATTTCTGTCGTCATAAACACCGTTAGAGGCACAGACACCACGCCTCGGGAGATGCACAAGGCCATAGAAGGGGGCCACTTCTGGGTCCATTGAATGTGATGCATTAACAAATTGTACAGCCTCCCCTCCCCTCCCCTCCCCTCCATTCCATGGCCGCACTTGATTCATGCACCGCTTGCCCTCTCCAGTAAGTGCATCCTCCATTATTATGCTCAGATTATCCATTTCTAGATAGAGGAGGAGGATGCACCCCCCTTCGCCTCCATTCAAATACATAACTTATGATATAAAAAATTATCGAGCTAAAGAGTATTATCTCCATTTTTATATTTAAAAATATTAAATATCTGTAACCTTCTTTGTACAGGTGAAAAGGCTCATGTATCTAGATAAATGAAGATGGAGCCCCACGAATACGATTGTCGTCTCTGTCAGTACCCTGGCCATGGGAGAGTGCAGTTCAACCATCACACAGAGAGTGAGGCTAGAATATCAATGTAGTGGAAATTAAGATGTGGATGTGACCAGACATGAGAGGGTGGGGCTGTGGTTGACAAAGAGAAGGAGAATTCCTGGGCTTGCGACACCGAAATTATTAGTTTTTGATTGCTGTAATCTGTGTTACAAAATAGGGTCCATTGACGAGACATGTCTTCGATTCGCTGGCTGCTTGGGGATGACTTGCAGGCTGAAACAAAACCGGCCATTAATACGCTCTCAAGCTTTCTTTATTAACTCAACTGGGTTTGATGCTGTGTGGTGATTTTGAATTACAAAAAAACATTGCTCCCATTTTCTTTGTACAGAATGGATCGTTCACGTCTTTTCAATGTACTTGTTTAGTCTACAAGTAGTCATTTCCGAAAGCTTCAGAAATTGCAATATTCATGAATCTCCCCAGTTAATCTACACAATGACCATGCATTTGTCTTTACAGAAAGAAGGTAGACAAAATTGCTAGTTGTTCCATCCCAAGTCGACCAAGATTGTTCGAAGTGTTTGATCTTACCTTTGAATCTCTCCCATCAAAGAGCAGGGGGTGAATTTTATAATAAGATTGTGTGGAAGTTGAGGCAGCAGGTTCCCAAGGAAGATTGCCAAAGGTATGGGAGGGGATAGCTTTTAAAAAGAGGGCCATGGCCATGATCATGAAGCAAGAACAAGGGCAGACATATAGCAATAACATTAATAAGGCCCTTCTCTATGGGAGGTTGGAGAAGACAGACAGAAGCAGAATCATGCAGTAAGCCAAGCCAAATAAACAGCATTCTCTTCCTCCTGGATCTTATGAAACATGGTGGTTGGTGAAGGGAGAGGTGCCTAAGCAAGGTGTGAAAGAGGACAGTATGGACCGCCTGCCTGGCTTATGCCTGTAATTAAACTCTTAAATCCTCACTTTGTTTCTTGGAGGAAGCTATTTTATTTATTTATTTTTCGTTCTCTTTGGGCATGGACTAGCCTTTCAGTCCCAAGGACCACCTAGCTCGCTAGCTGCTTGGTCAGGACCATGTAATTATTGTTGGGAGAAATAAACATATGCGTTGGTTATTTATCTTATAGGCCTAGTTACAAGACTGGTCCGGCCTTGCGGGTCAATTTATTGACTCGAGGTTTGGATTACGTTATTTAGAAGTGAACCTTTTTCTTAAAACATGATATTATTATAAGACATAACTTGAAGATCAAGCTAAAGACTTTTATGAGAAAAACACTGACTTTTTACTGTAGCTATAAAATATATGCATTATGACAACACTGTAGTGCATGTGAGGAGCATTATTATTATTATTTTTTTTTAGTCAATAAGTATTACTGGGTTGTTAGGTCCTGCTATCATCAAGAAGACCCAGGACGACCCATTAAACGGTGTTAAGTCCTGCCCCCAATAGAACCTATTTAACAGAGTTGTATGTTCTGACTATAAGTAATAATGTATGAATATATTATATACTCTCTAGATTACTTAGTGTACTCTTGTTACTAAAAATCTATCAGATTATAATGATTAACCAGGTATGTCTTTTTTTATTTACTTTTATCATTTAGTGTGTGTTTTTTCAATTCTTAAAATGTGACGCAGCAGCCAAATCCTTGCCAATCAGCTCTTTTGGGTTTCATAAGTTTAAGGTGTAATTTAATTATACCAGAGAGACTGAGAGAAGCAGGTATATTGGTAACGAGTATCCCAGTCAATTTTCTATTATATTCATACAAATTTATTTAGAAATAAATAAATAAATAATTAAATATATAAAATATGCACTATTTATTATTCAATATAAAATAAAATTATATATATAATTTTATTTTATATTGAATAATAAATAGCAGCCGGCTTCCAGTTAGGTTTCAAGACAAAACTCACACCACCTTATCCATTACTCGTCAGAATGAATGTGATCCCTGTTCTTTTCCATTATCATCTTAATTTTGCAAAGTGGAAAAAGGAGGTGCACAGAAAGAAGAGGATATTATCTATTGCCTGTTTTAGCAGCTTGAATGGTCAATTCTGAACAAACGAGTAATTCCAGCTCTACAAGAACATTGGGCAGATAAGTTTGAGATTTGTCGTTTCTTATTTGATGCTACCACTCTCTAGAGCTGAAGCCATGAAACCTTTGAAATGCAGAACAGTAATTACCAAAGACACAAAGGATGCACAATGGCCATGCTCATGTGTCAGTCCTGCCAAGAAGGCAAGGGTCTTGAATGAGTGATCTTGATCCAGTTTCAGGTTGCTGCATTTGCATTTAATTGTTCCTCCAGGACTTGAACAGCACGCTGGCACCAAGTAGTTTGAGCACATCAGTTGATTGCCCTTGTGAAGGATATCGTACCCTGCAGTACTTCCTGCCTCTAACCTGGTTACAGTCACAGAAAGCTTGTGCCCAGAGTAAGGTCGTTCAAATTTGACAAAATCTGAGCACGTGTTGTTCCAATCTGTTGGGCAATTTCAACCTGTTCCTCCAACGGGATCATCTCATAACTGCAAAATGGAACATCTCGATTTAGTTCGGTAGACAAAGTGCTCATGACAGATGACAATTCATGAGCAAATGCCAGCCTATGGATGCCTCGCATTCACTGGAATCACAGCAATGATAACTCATCCCAACATTCGAGTTATTTAATGAGATCATGTAAGAAACAGATCACAAATAGACTTGACGACATGATGTGATTGCCAATCAAAACAAAGAACCAAAACTGTATTAGTAGTAATTTATATATCTCTCATTTTCTCATTGAAGCAAATGCAAATGAGAAACTTTGACGATGGTTAGTTATGTACTTCTTATAAATGAGTATGCTTACTTTAAGACTTAGGCCTACTTATAAATTGAAAGCTTACTTGGCCTAAGATAAACAAGTTGTTAATCAGCCTTAACCACCCCCATTTAATCAGGTTGTTAACTTAACAGGAAGAACTTACTAGGAAAGCATTTCACAATCAACTATGCTTTCAGGGCCAGGTCGGTGAGCCTTTCCATCAGAGCGGAACTGGCGGAATGATTTTGGGTTTAAACCAGCTACATGGGGAACAGCATCAACAAGTTTCTTCTGCAGTGACTGCAGCCTACGAAATGTGAGCTCGTCAAGAGGTGCAATACAACCTATGCTGCCGTCCAAAGTACCAAACAGTAAAGCGAAGCGATTGGTCTTGTCAGAAACTGGAGCGGCACCACTTCGATCAAGTGTAGGGGAAAGCATTTGCAACCTCATGAACTTGGTAACAAGGGCACCAACATGAAATTCAGCCCTTGAAAGCAGTTTCTGTCCTTTCCAACTCTCAGACATCTTTGGTGCATAATAGAATATCTGTTGTCACCAAAAAAAATAATTGAAAATCAGTGAAAACAGAACCGACTTCACCCCATCCTGCTAGTCCTTGTTTCCATTCAAAAATATTCTCAAAGTAAAACTTAGCAAAAAGAATCTCTAGCAACAGAAATGCATGTAGATTGCATAGAAATCATAACAATGTGTAATCAAAATTCAAATTCATTGGCGATTTGTATATTCATGAATTCTATGGTGGCAGTAATTTAATTTCCAGCCTCGCATTTGTCACATCTTTACTTTTGGTTGCAGATATATTATGTTTGACAAAACAACTGCCCCTTCAAAATCTAAATTTGCTCAAGTTTGTACATTCATTTTCTGTTTGAGCTAAGAAACTTCACAGCTTTAAGTCAATAATGCACCCCTTAATATGGCAATGATAAGACTAGCCATGGCCTGTTAAGGGATTTCACCTGTCTAAAAATACAGTTAAAGACTTACCAGGTGAAGTGGCAAAGGTGAATACAGTATTGAAGGTCTCTCAAATTTCCAGAACAACGATGATGATTTAGTCAAAAGCAGAAGAGGAAGTTAAGATAAAAACCAACTTCATAGTAGATATTGAAGGTATCAAAATTTCTAGTCTACTTGCAAGTTTTTCATCATAATGAAATTTATAGAATTTTATCTCACCATTCTAATGCTGTCAACCAAACAATATCAATGAAAGCAACATGTGATAAAGCCCAAACCTGAACATTCTTTTGTTCATCTGAAACCACAAGGCTCAAAGTACTTCCATCAATCAAAAACTCTGTTGAGAAACAATCAAGGGAGGCAAAATCCTTCGCCAGCAAGCTGAGCTGAGCTCCCTGCTCCTTCCAACTAAGAAAGTATATGCTTTTGTGAATGTCACCCAAGAGAATAAAATTCTTCACCTGCAATTGCATGTAGAGGTATGACCATGAGGAAAAGAAAGCATTAAGCAGGTGTAAATGTTACATGAAAAAGACAGGATGCAGTGCTTCTATCAATGCTTCCACCTAACATGTTATGTTGGCGAGCCCTGCGGCAATACTGGACTAAACTTAGAAGTAACCAATCCCACTGGATAAAATTTCACAACAAAAACCATCTATTTTCCATAAATTGAGAGGGTAATAAAGACAAACCAAACACGACAGTTTTTAACAAATTCCCATCAGTGAATTTCCCCCCTCCCCTAATTTTTTATTTTTTTTCTCCTTTTGAAATGCAATAGCAACAAGCAGAAAAAAATGAATCAACTTTACAACAGATAGCTATGTAAAGAAAAGTTCAGAAGAGATGCTGCTGTTGAGTGTCACTTACAATATTTAAGCTCATGACATATAATGGTGGAGCGTCAGAAAATGCAACACCAGTCAACTCTGTACCGGTCCACTTGTGTAAAATAATTTTTGGACCAGAAGCTATCAACAGATGGCCTTGAAGTGAGGCTAAAGCAGATATAGCACCTTTCAATTCCTTAGAATAAACTTCTGAAACCTGAAGAGCACAGCGATGAAATCAATACTGATGAATGCAGATGTTTGAAAGACAGATTGGTTTAAGGGATTGCTATAGTGGATTAGTTATGTAATAACTAGGTGAACATAAAACAGCAGGATTTATAAGCAAAGAGAGAGCTATCAAAAAACATACCAAAATCTGAGAATTTTCTGGATTTTTCACTACAGAAAACAGCAGAATTCGTCCTCTAGCAGCAACATCCTCCCCTTGCACATAAGCAGTCCCAACAGCCAAAAGTGTTTCATTTTCCTTTGTACTTGTATTCTGTGTTGAGGTACTATGTGAGTGAAAAATGGATCTTATTATAATTATATTGAAAATCAGAAACAATGGCATAAGAAAACAATCTAGAGTTACAAAAGACAAGCACTGCTTAGCTGGTATGATGGTCCTTCTCTCTAAGTTTAGATATTCCATTGTGTCTTCCTTTTAACAATTCCACTCTCTAAACCTCATTTTTACCCTTGAATTTCTCTTCATGTTGTTATAGAATTTTCTTTCTTGTTTTTTATGAAAATAAACTCTCTTACTCTCTCAAAAAGTCACTCTTCCAAGGAAAGTTGCTATGTATACATGGATTATTATCCAACGAACCACACTCACACACTCCATCTCTCATAAAAAAGAAAAGATGCTAAAAAGATATAATAGCAAAGTAGCTGAAGGGATGGAAGAAGTCACTTACAAACAGTGAAACCATTCGTACAGTCAATGCATTTTCAGAAGTCTGCATTGGGATTGTAGCCTTAACTTGCCAAGGGCCATTAGATGGTTCCAAAATCCGAACCTCAAATTCATCTACACTGTAAGTTCGGTGTACTTCATCAGAACTCAAATTATGATTCTCAATCTGATGGCCAACTTCTTGATCAACCAGTGATGAAAGAACTTGATTTACTGGCTTTTGAACCTGCAGAAGAAAGTGAAAGTGGCATTACAGCTGCAGGCTGTGCTCCATTTAAAAAACAAAAAAGGCCACACAGAACTATATCATCATCAATATAATGTATAAGATGCCAGTATGACATGTTCAGGTAGAAGTTGCTACGCCACACTATAGTCGAGACTCGAATATCCATGGAGACAAACTATTTAATTTCTTCTGGCTAGTGAAACCTGGGAACTGAAGATTGAAAAATTTAACCAGATATAAAAGTTGCACTCATTCCACTTCCAAGAATGCTAAAACATCATTTCTTTAATACAGTGATTTATTTCAGAAATCAGTCTGTAAATGAAGCAAGCAATAACAGAAGTTATAAAGGAAGCAAAGCAGATGTTGATGACTCCAGAGGAACATGGATCCGAAAGGATAAGTGCACAGTGTAGGAATCAACTCTCTCCCTCTCTCCTTTCCCACTATTTTTTCTGTTTTTGGCTAGCAAACACTTTGTTGGCAGAAAGGATAAGTGCAGTGTAGGAATCAACTCATCCCAACCTTGTTTTCTTTTTTTGTTTATCTTACCCAACCTAGTATTTTAGATTTGAAGCTCGCCAGTCATAATATATGTCCCCAAAACCTTTCTGCCGCCATCCTTGCAGAGTCCCTGGCAAGTTCTCACTTCCAATCAGGCTTTTATTCTCTCTCTCTCTCTCTCTCTCTCTCTCTCTCTCTCTCTCTCTCTCACACACACACACACACACACACACACTTATCCAGTTCCCCCTTCAACAAAATTGAAGGGTCACCAAATGACCATGTGCTCCAAGATGATTCAATATGTAATTGTACTGCTATTCAGAACATGTGATGTAAAATATTTGCAAATCCACAAATCCAGTAACTATGGGAAAGACACCGTAAAAAATAAGTTAAGTAGGAAAATAGAGAATACTCCTATTAAGACTATTTTGATAACAAATAAAGCAAAATTTTCAATATGAACATTGTCTTTTATAATCAAAGACACCTTGGTAATTAACTATCAGTTCTCAAAGTTTCTCTTAGTTCTCTATCATACAATCCAAACTGAATTCCCATAACCAGCCATATATGATTTGGACCTGGCACTGTCAATGTCAGAATCATGCCCACAAAAATGCTGTTTTAACGATCTAAGAAAACATACTTCACAAAAACTAGCAAAGCAAGAAAAATTTAGATAGAAAGAGAAGACACTTACAGGAACTGAAACTATGAGAGGGTATAAATTCCTCTCTGCAAAATAAGTCACTTGATGTGGAGTTCCTTTCAAAGGAATCTAACGAAAAAACAAAATTTCTAATGAGCACATTGATGCCTGTAAGCAAATATCAACTCTCATATGGACAGAGATGATAGAGGAAACATGAATGAGAAAAGAGGAGCACCTTTTGCACTGGCCAGTAGTTGTCATAACTCGAGGCAGATGACAGGTGACAAATCTTCAAATTGCCCTGCAAGATAGGAAAGTGAAAAATGAATTCCACCAAACCTCAAAAGTTCTAATATATTCTATCAAAGCATCAAACAGAGAATAAGAATCTTATAATTGTTCAACCTGTGACGTGACATAAATGAGCCCATGATTACAATTAACAGTGTGAAGAACAGTGAAGGCAACAATAGATCCATCACATAGCTGCAAGAAAATCATATATAACAGCACGAGAGTGAGATGAAGTGAAAGAAAAACAGGCACTTATCAAGTACCATGCTTGCTTAGGCAGTAAAAATGTCAAGAGACATCAAATTTGAATCATTAGATAGCACTTCAAATTGCTGAGAGCTTACCTGTGGATGAACTCGCAGTCGCTCTCTAAATACCATAAACCAAGCTGGTCTTGATCCAGAAAGGAAAAACCCTTGATAACCACTAATATTCTTGAAAGTCGTAATCCTTTGGCATGAGGTTTCACTTGACGTTTCCTCCCTAGTATATGTGTCCAAGGGGACCCGAACGAATCGCAGATTTCTAAGTCTTGAAGCACTGATGCTGCTAGCACCAACAGAATTTTGAGCAGAAACAGAATCTTCTAGTTTAGAAGTACCATCTGGACCTTCAAACAGGTGGGCGTGGTAACAAAGAATTGTCCCATCAGTCAATATTCCAAAAAGAAAAGGGCGACTGTGACGTCCAGACCATCTCAGCATAGCCAATTCGACAACCTTCATGTTTTGAGTACTTTCTTTTCTGCCTGCACCGGCAACTTCTTCATTCACCCCCTTCATCATATCTTTAGCAGGTTCCCCCATGCAGGTATCAAGGAGATGAGTTTTTCCAGAGACAAATTTATCCACGAAGAACACAGAATTGAAATTTGGCACATCAAATATTTCAAGGGCACCAGTCTCATAACAAACAACACAGTATATATCACCCTGCTCATGAGCTCCACTGTCAGCACCATCAATAGCCTCGCTAATTCCAGTAGAAAGCCAAGCATCTGTACTTGTCTTCCGGAGCCATGGCTCTGGCCCTTTATCATGATACAGTGTGCAGGCAGATACTGATTTCGTTGAGCTCTGAAAGGCAGACGGAGTGTTTACAGAAACTGTACAAGCAGAAGGATCTGAAATTCCAAATTAAACATGTCCCTTGTTAAAAATTCCAGAAAAGAAAAATCTGTTAAACAAACAGAGCAGAAGAAAACTACAGTTTCACAATACAACAAAGGCATGCCATGCCTGTACAAAGGCATATGAAAACAGATATCATTCACCCAGATAGAATTGTTGGATCATATAGTATTATCACTGTCAATTAACATTTACAGCCACCTGACTGTAAAATCCAATACCTTGGATGTTTCAGTTCGAATTTTAAACCATAAGCAACTTGAAAAAATTAACAACAGCAGTGTCAAACTACCAGATTCTTCAAATTATTATCAATTACTGCAATTCCAGATGATATATGCCAAAACTATAGAGCACCATCGGAGGAACCTAATCTAGACAGAAGAGGTAGTTCCTACAAACTAGTCCAGACAACTGAATCAAAATGTTACTGGGATTCGGAGGGAACTTAAGGGTGAAGGAAAAGTTATGAAAGATATTGTTGTGGAAGAATGGACTGCACATGAAGAAGGATCAAACATTTCCATGTGGAAAATAATCCATATTTCACTCATGAATATTTCTGATCCCTCCACTTTGAGTAGGATCAAACTTCACGGGCCCATGAAGAAGGAAAATGTCCTTTCATTTCTTTCCCATCACTCCAACCAGCCAAACATGAAAAAAATCCAGTTCTATCCTTTTCTCCTCCCTGCAGTATAGAAGCATCATCAATATGGTTGGAGAAGAATGACAATCATGGTTGCACTTTCGAAGACTGCAAGCTTCTTTCTATATTCCTTGGTGTTGTCAAAGGCAAAAGGCAATAAAAGTGCCCAAATGAACCAAGGCGATATACTATAGATTAAAAAAAATATATATATATATATATGTATAATATTATATTATATTATATAAATCTCAAATATATACCTTCCCAATTAAGATTAGATCATTAGAAAATAAAAAGAAAATATAAAATACCATAACATAGTCATATAAAGTTATATTTTCACCCTTAAAACAAAATAAGATAATTTAAAGTAGAAAGTAGCCAAATAGATTAAAAAGCAAACTTAAAAATCATCATCATTATTCATTAATCTACAAAAACATCTTCATCCATGCTTTCATGTTCTGTAATTGTGTTGTTGTTCTCTGTTCAACACAAAGTTTGGCTAGTGTTTCTCTTCAAGTATCCTTCCTTAACTGGTATGTCTCCCACTTTAATGATTTTTTTACTGTTTTTTTCACACAAAAAAACCCCCAAAGTTGTTCTTGTGGTAAATTAAAAAATGAACAAAAAGGTCAAAACATAAATTAGTTTAAAAAATACAACAAAAAAATAAGTATTTCAATCAAGTGCTCACTTTAACACTTGACACCCACTCATGAGGCACTCGCCTAGGCAGTGCTTCATTGAAATTCATCGCCCGAGGCCAATAAAGGCAGTGTCGCCTCGCCTTGCCTTGCCTGGTGCGTCTCAGCATCTTGAAAACATTAATTCCTCCAGTACAGATATTCAACAATGCTATAAGCTTATCTATATGAAGCTAAAATAGGAATTTTATTAGATGTGACACCATCAATACATTGATAGAGGTCAGCTTTCATAGGGTTTGGGTAACTAAAACTACAATCTTAGACACGTTTTAGGACTTTATAATGTGAATCAATCATATGGCTGATGCTTTACAATCTTAGAATTGCTATAGCATGATGCTAGCAGCTAAAACAATAAGTTATACTTATTAGGTTAAGAGGCAAGGGCATTCTCGCCCACACAGTAATCTAGCATGAGAGCTCCCGAACTAGAATGGGAGGATCCAAGAACCTATCCCTAAAAATATCCACATACTTTGAGCACAAAAGAAGGGTATGAGCCTCTTCATTGAGTTACAAAATCTACGAAATGGCTTCACAATTTGACCATGTCAAAATAAAAGGAACTAAAAGAAACATTTCATGGAATGCTACCATCCATTATGGAAGCTTTCATGGAAACTTGCTTGGAAAGAGAGTTGTGAGCTAACAAAACCATATCATAAAACTAAAACAAATATGTTGAAAACTAATCCATGTCATAACATACCTCCAACAAGAATCTGAATACTCCCGTCAGCCATTCTAACTAAAACATATGGATCCACAATAGACACATGCATCACTGTGGAACTCTCAGAACGACCAGTTTCCGAGTTAGAACCTCCAAAGCTTAAATCTTGAGTCATAAAAGAACCATCTAAGATTCGAGCACCACGTTCAAACACCTGAACAACTCGACGTCTGAGAAGGGAAATAACCAAGAAGCGGGAAATTTTAGTTTCTAAGTTGATATCAAGAAAATGGAGCCAATTTCTCATCTCAAGGGAAAAGAAATAAAATGGAAAATAATTTGCGAAACATAGTCAAGCAATCAGTAAAGCAATAAAATCATTCAGTCACAATTCACAGCAAGCCTTAGATGACATGTCTTAAATCACTTATCATTCTAATTTGTATGAAAAGCCATGCATGTGCCTATAGACAACAAGAAGCATAGCAAAAATCAATGGGAAAGGTAGTTGTATAGAATTTATTGGTAACAGTTGGCATTCATGCTTTATAACAGCATAAAAAAATCAATAGAACAACACCCATTTACATTTCAGAAATTGAATGAAAAGAAAAGGTAGTCGTCTCAAAGGCAAGCCAATATAAAGAAGCAAGGAAATCAAAGCCACATTCATAAGAAAGTAAATTCAAGTCACTGAAACTAGATGAATTCTCACCTTCCAAACAAGTTCCCTGCAGCAATTGTTCTTCCTTGCACAAAATAGTCCACACTTTCAGTGACTTCTGTCAAATGATCAGCAGTTTCAAGCACCTACCCAGCATGCAAAAATAGATTGCAATTAAAGAATCAAATTACATGATATTGATAGTAAACTATACAACTAAGGAGGTGTTTTTGATAAGAAAATGACGACATTTGACACTGCAAATTAGGTTTGATTTTTAATTTTTTTCCTCCATCATCTCAGTGTACATGTAGATGACTTTCAGAGTATAAGATGCTTTGCACTTATATTTAGTCATGCTTAGGGAGAGATGCACATGTACATGATTCCATGTGCTTTAGCAAGCAAATAAAAAATAGGGGTGGCAAGCTCCTAGGGTGGACATAGAGATTACTGTGAAAAAGACATGAAATTACACCCCATAAATTATTCCAAAACTAGCAACTTATTGCCCAGTATTCATAACGAATTACTTGAATTTTGAAGATGGAGACATTCATTAAAATTACAGATAATAAACAGGATAATTCCCTATAGATGAGAACCAACAATAATAAACATTCATAGGGGAGAGAGAGAAAGAGAGAATTAAATTTCACAGATAGAGGCATTCATCGAAATTATAGATAATAAACAGGTTGATTCTATATAGATGAGAAGCACAAAGTATCAAAGTCCATAACAGTGTGTGCGAGAGAGAGAGAGAGAGAGAGAGAGAGAGAGAGAGAGAGATGGACATTTTCATTTATAGTGTTCAAACTGCCTAAGTACAAGAAGTTTGCTCATATTCTTATTATAGCTATATCCTCTATTTAAACTATGATGACATCAAGTAGAAACTCTTTGTGGTATAGCATCGATCCCATTTAATATGGGATTGTGCAAGTGCTGACCTGAACAATGTCCTAAGCTCCTATATTTATCTCAAGTCTTCTGAAAAACAATAAGGCATATTATGTGGATGTATATTTCAAACTTATTTTTGCAACTCTACTGCACTCACATATTTTACCATTTTTTTTTCTCATTTGATTCCATAACTTTCCTGACTTGCCACTTTCACTTTGCCTACTTAGCTAGACAATTCTGATAATTTTACTGAATGCAGCAAATGGTCACTTGTAGAAGAAAAAAAAGACACCAAAATGCGGTGAAAGGACTGGAAAGTCTCTTGTTCAGTTATAAAGATATTAAACATAGCTCTTTCCATATGTTTGTATTATTCCAAATAGGAAATTGCAGCGCAACTTGATATTTTAATAAAAATATTAAAAAAAAAGATGTGAAGACTTCTAACAAGTATCTTCTATGCATCAGGTCATAAGAAGTTCAACTGAGAACCACACAGTTAGCAGATTTTGCAAATAAATTCTGTTAACACAAGTTAATGAGATTACCATTGTACGTGCCTCCATACTTATGATCAAATATGCATGATATTCATCATCCGAAGCCATTTTCAATGAGTCAACACTATGACTACGTGCATTCTTGTGGTAAACAGTCCAAATTCCTTTACATCCAGGAAGTTCAACCTGTATTCAGAAACACGAGTACAAGAAAAGATGCACTTAGCCAGGAGAAAAGTTGGTCTTAACGAAGATGCAGTGCATAATTGTAAAACTGTACAGATTGAATAATGATTCCATTTACAAACTGTTTAGATAAAAGATGGTATCATGTTGCAAACTGTCAGTGGCCTAAATGTAAATATTAAATCAACAATATCATCATCAATGAGACATGAAAGTACTTGATATTAACAAACTAGGATATATAAACTTTCATCTTGATAGAGGATTCTCTGTTGTACCTGAGAAGGAAATATTATGAACAAAATGAAAAGAGTGGTGGTAAAAGTTACTGGACCTTATGGAAGTAATCACAAGAAGTTTTAAGGGGAAAGAATGATATTTTACCAGCAACAATACATTGTATGATCCAATAATAAGGACATCCAAAATAGTTAATGAAAAATATTCAAATAACAGAATCTGTATGGCATTGTAACATGTATACAACTCTACAATCCAAACAAAATCATAAGAAATTATAAAGCTCAAAGCTATTTCCCGTCTAAGAATCATAAAAATAAGATTAAGGATAAACCTCTGTAATCATTTCTGGGCGAATTGATTGCTGAAGGACACAGAGAGCGCCATTTTTACCGTGTCCGGAACAGCACACCTGAAAAGATTAACCAAGGAAAAATTAAAGATAATAGAATTTGAAACAAGAGATTTTCCATTCTGAAACTCTTGACTCAAAAAAATCCATAAATCATAACTTCTTATTTTTCTCAGTATATTCCTCTTGTAAACATGGAGCCAATTGTTAGATCTGAAGCCTGGTGGTACCAGAAATCAAATTGGGGGAGGGGGCTGAACAACTTGAGTGAACCTCAAAACTTGCAGTAACTTATTCCTGAGATTTCACTTCCTTACCTTCTAATAGGTTTTATAATGACAAATATGTAAAACATAACAAAAAAAGCAGTCTGATGTGTGAAACTAACCAATTCATAGTTGCTTTGTTTGGAGATTCCAGTTGCATTTGCATCCGCATTAATCCTTAAACCATATGCAAAGTCCTTCAAAGGGCCAACATTGGTCAACGAATCCCTCACGGTAAATGAGAAAGTTTTCTGTACCCATAAAGACAAAAATGAGGGACAGGATTATTAAAAAAAAAAAACTTATTAGGAAAAATGCTAACCAGAATAAAATTAGAATAGACAGTCAAAGCTAAAATATCACAATAATTGTGGCAAAACATTAAAAAAAAAAAAAAAAATCTGCCCAGGTAGGATTTATGGTCACGGTCATGGCAATCAAGAAACACATTTGTGTTATTTTCAGTGATAGGAAAAGGAGGATCATTTTAGATTAGCCTCTGACTTGAAAAGAAAACTAAGAAGATCAATAAGGTGCTATTGCTAAACTTAGAAGGATGGTGGAAATTGTTCAGGCTTCTTCCTCACTTTGAGTCCAACATGTTAGATGATGCGATGCGATGCGATTTATCTTACCTATGATTCAAGATCAACCCCAGTAGCTACCTCAAACTCATACTTACTTGAGTTGTAAAACTCAAATCCTTTATTCTTTAATCAAAACCCTTAAATCCCCATATTTCCAAGCCTGGCTCATCATAAAATGCTTTTAGTTGTAGGACAGAAATTCTAATCTGCCCTGCATAAGTGTTCTTGCTCCTTTATTTTTTACTTTTATAAAATGCATTGTGGATAAAGTATAAAGGAGAACAATAACCGAATACAACCTGTGATGATTCTGCATTATTTGGTGCTGAACTATACAAGGAAAGTTCCTCCCCGCTAACCATATCTTGTAAAGCATCAGAAGAGGACACCTTCAATCGCTTTGCTGAAGGCAAATCACCTTCAATATCTCCAACCTGTAGATACACAGGTAGCAGAGAAGGTTTCAGAATTATAGAAAAAAGAGAACAACAATTTCTAGAGAGAAATTTGCTTGAAAACAACTCTGGAAAAGAAATTTTTTATCAAGACCAGTTGTGAGAGGATAAAAATAATTAGTCTGACAATTTTAAGACTAAGATTTACAACATGATCCAAAGATGATTGCCAGTTGCTTGAATTTCAGAGGCAGAAAACATGTAGAATTTGATGGGCCAGAACAATTTCATTGAACTTGTCAACATTAACTTGCAAAGAGGAATGGAAGGCATCCAACACAATACCTCTTCCTTTAAACCAGGTGACAACATTGAAGATCCCAATCCAGAAGTAAACTGCACAAGCAAACTGTCTCCCAAACGACTTCCCAGAAAAAAGAACGAGTTTCCAAGTGTTGTAATATCCTGTATGAAAAAAAAATGTTTGTAGGAGAAAAACATAGTCAAGAATTATATCAATGAAAAGAATACAGAAGAAAGCTTCACATGAAAAGGAGTTTAGGCAAATAATCTGTTAGAAGTAACTAACCGAAGTAAGTACCGAAGCTTTAGACTTGGAAAGATCAAGTCTCTGCACAACCCTTCAAGGGGAGAGGAAAAAGAAACATAAAAAACATGAGCTATTCAAAATGAAACTCGATTCCAAAAGCACATGGAATATGAAAGATTCGTAACATCAGAGCAAAATGATGTGAAAAAGAAAACATATGATGCAATTTCTTAAAACATGAAAATTTTGGACCAGCAAAATTTAACCTATTGTAAGAATTGCATACCGAGCTAAACTTTCCAAAGTGTTTAGCTTCTCAAGATCATCTCTTTTCACATGTATTTCAAATCTATAAATCTATCTAGATCCAAATTTAAAATTTGATCTCTGTAGGGTAACATTGCATAGTACCAAATCCCATCACATGATTTGCAGCAATATAACAATTTCTCTAACCACCGACCACCATTGCTATTTATAACCATCATCTTGTGAAGCAAAAAAAACTCTTAGAGCATTGATAAAATATAGCAATAACTAAACTTCAAAAACTATGTCAACAACCATAAACGTGCACACAGATAAATACCCAAATAATCTAGATTGCACATCTGACAAAAACAAGAAAAAATGAAAGGAAAAAAAATCATCTCTGTGCTTTTTCATGCTTCTAGAACTCCTCATGTCAAGTAATCTTAATAGCCATAGCGGCCACTTGCTATATCACAAAAATAAACTAAATCTCAATTCAAAGACACCTCCGTCCCAAACTAGATGGATCTGCATGGCTCTGTTCCTCATCAGCTTTGTTGCTGGCTAAACTCTAGAATTTAGGATTTCAAGCAAGTTATTATTAGTAATGCAGGAACTGCTAATTGTTGCAAGAAAATAGATAAATAAAAAAGAGATGGGACACAGCTACCTTCCATCATAAACAAGGGTCAGTAACAAGAGTTCCCCAGTTTTTGTTGACAGCAAGGCTACATCTTTTGATAGCCAAGTTGCATTGGCAGCATCAAGTTCCACACTGAAAGTTGCTCTTGGCAGCTCTTGACTAATGAAAGGGGAAAAATAAAAGAAAATGCAAACAAAAAAGGCAGCATGTTTATAAGACAAACTGGAAAACTGAACAGCAGATTAATTCAATTGAAAGCTATAGTAGTGTGAAGAGGCCAATTTTCTAAAATTTTAGCACAGACCAATTGCATTCACATTTAAGGGCTTGCTATTTTACAAAACGATGACAGAAAAACACAATACAGTTCAGATATTTTATTGCTTGTCTGAAGGCATGGTTTTAGAGAGGTAGACAGAGTAAATACCTGCTATCAACAGAAGCAGCATAGCTGTTCAGAGCCAATGCACAAGAAGCTGACTGCACAAACAACATATTCGGGTGTTATTATGCTTACAGATGAAAGAATAAAACTAGAAATACATCCATAAGAAATCAGACTCTGGCAGCAGTTGAGCTTACCTCACTGTGATAATGGATAGTGTTCACACCAATCACAAGAACACCGCCAATGGGAGATGGCACTGCAAGCAGCTTATAAGCATCATGTGGGAGATTCTGAAGGAAAAAACAAATGTAAGAAAAAACTCGGCAAACTCCCAAATAATATATGAATTTTTTGGGGGGCTGTATGACGTAGTTATTGCTTGAGACAATGTCCAATAAGATGGAAAAATGCGAGACCACCAGTTTTAACCCAAAGCAAAAAACTAAGACATCTTCATTAGAGATCAGAATTATTATGATGATTTGAAAATATTTATTAAAAATGCCAAAACCTTCTATAAAGTGATGCTTTGATAATATCCATTCCCACCATGAATATATACAAGGCTAGATGTCTCAAGGTGGCACAAAGTATGGAGACCTAACTGTCAAGAAATTTAGAGAAAATTCTCTGGTATTTTTATTAAATCTAAATTATAGTCTTTATCTCCATAAAATAAACTAGACATCCCTATTTATATTAGTCCTAAAATCTTTTATAGGAAAGGATTCCTAATTAAAACTTATCTAATTAATAGAATCAATCTAGCATTACGATTCTTAAATGGTAAAATACTAATTAACTTAAAAGTCCTAATGTAAATAGGAAACAAATAATTAAAATCCAAAATTAACTAGGAAAATAATTAAAACAGGAAAATAGTAATTTCATGTTTCTTATCAAATGCTTTTGAGTTTCTTTGCAGACTTCTTTTCAGGTTTGGCCTTGTCAATCTGGTTCATAACTCCTAGGATAATTGTTCTCCATCACTAGACATATGTCTCAAGAAATAGGCCTGTATAAAATTTCATATAAAGGTGACAAAAATTTGCCAAAACACAGCTTTTCTAAAATTAATTTTTTGATTCCTTAAGGTAGTTCTTTTCGAAACATACTCCAATAGACCATATAAGGGTAGGTTGCTTCAAAGTTGTACTGATACTAAGAGCAGAAATCATGCAAGTATGATGCTTCCACACAACACGCCCAGCCCAAGTAAGCTCTCGCTCGTGAAGGACAACCACCACAGGTTCAATATAATCTGCATATTGCAACACATTAGGAAACATCAAACAGTGTCAGAAATGTAAAATGATCAAAGCTCTTGTGTACATGTTAAAATGAGAATACACAACTAGCTCATACAACATGCTAATGCCTTATGAAGAATATCATCGTATGAAGACAAGTGTGGAAAGGTAGACTACCAGATTTCAAACTTGCAATCAGCAATTTAAAATGTCAATTAAAAATATGCAGTACAAAAAGTTTGGCAAGCATATGTATCTATAATTCAGAAAAGTCTTTATCTTCAAAAATTAACCCAGAACTGGTTTGGTCTACATATTCTTCATAGGTAAGATACAAACCTTGGACCTACCCCCACCATACCCAAACTTTTTTGCCAGTGTTCACATGCTCACATATTGCAACATTCGTTTTAAACATCCATTAGCCCCAGGTTTTAGGTTCAAAGCACGGAATAGAAAAGGAAATTGGGTTCATAAACCAGACTCACCATGCACAAATATGAAATCTTTTACATGTTTCATGTCTAAATCTCTAAGATTAATGATGTAAGAAGAGGCAATATGAGCAGAGATAGCAGCTCCAGAACCAAAAGCATCTTCATCTTGAACCAAGGCAGAACCAGCCTGACAACAAAAGTTTCTGGGTCAAAATTTTCTGTCTCAAAGATTAAAGTAAAGACATTACTATTTTTAATTTCTTTTATAAGAAACCACCTCATAAATGCAGGCACCAAGGACTACCACCCATTCACAAAGCAAAAGAAACTAACAACAAAGTTCAATGACTGTAAATCAGAAAGTAAACATCTGGAACAGATAATCTATGAATTATATGATGTCTTCATTGCAAAAGAATATGCTTTCCAGCAAGCCAAAACCCAAAATTTTGGCAAGAATCCTTCAAGTAGTTGAGATGGGTAAACCTGGAAAGTGGTTTATTCTGCTTCATAGTTTGGAGGTCTACTAAGCTTGATCATGGGAAACTGTCTTCTTAAAGAAAGAATAATGTAGGTACACAAACTAAAAATAGTAGGAGTTCCCGATGCAGGGAAGATTATTCATATGGGAAAGATCCAATACCAAGCGACAGTGAGCTAGCTGTTGGTGCTATAGTCAATCTGTGGAAAGCAGTGGATTTATTAGAATCAGCACTCTTCCCCTTAAGCTCTTTCACTTTGCTCCTTGCACAAAACCCAAAATATTGTTGAAGGTAAAAACCCCAAGAGTTCTTTTTTTTTTTTTCTCTGCCTGTACAAAAACCATATCTCCAAGGGTCTGTCAAGAGTCGCTTTCTTTATTGTTTTTTATTATTTTTTTATGGTTCATTTTTTATACAGGAATGAGTTAAATGTTATGGTTCATAGTTCATTTAATTTCAGAATTAATCCCGGATGGTATCTAGGTTCATATCATATATAAAAATGTGCCTTGTGTATAATGGCAACATCCAGCTCGAGACACTTTGACATTCACAACACTAAAACAATTTAGCCATTAAAACAAAAACATTAGAACAGTTTTATGTTGTAAATCTATCAGGCATGATTACTTTACATGCTATTTACAAAAACATGATTCATCTTAAAGGAAAAAAGGGTTGAAGTAGTTGAATAACTTGGATTACAGAGAGTTAAAAGTTTGACTACATTAAGCAGGAAAAGTTACCTGAGCAGCCTTAAGTATTATCATCTGCAAATCATAAACAAGAACACCTCCGCATCTTCCTTGAGGATCAACCTTTACCAATGGACCTCTTGCAAATGATTCTCTACCTCTTTTCAAATGACGCCAGTCTGGACCTTCAAAACAATGCATAGAGCTGAAAAGGAATGAATTTTAAACAAAACAAGAAGTAAAACGTTGTCAGAAAGTCAAATAGATTTGTAGTAGCACAACTACCAAAATGCAATCAAAAGCTCCACATCAACAATGATGATAGACAGCATAAAACTTTACCTCGTGCGAAGTCCATGAATTGAATCATCAAACTCCAAAACAGAAATCTTTGCATCTTTAAATGCTAATATAATAGAATCCCTTCTCCTAGAATCATCACCACCTTCAACAGACAACACCCCCATTGACTCAACATTACCATGCAACCTGCAAAACCAATTCAACATTACCCTTCAAAAGACAAAAAAAAAAAAAAAAGACAGGAACAATGAACAATTACATTGATAACCTCGGAATAAAAATCAAGTCTCTAACTTGACCCCAACCCAAGACTACAAACACCTAAATCCACACATTCACCAGAAAATGTTAGCTAGTTTAGCTTCCAATTTACCCGAACCCAAAAAGCACAAACATCAGGTTTCCATTTTGCGCCAAACCCACAACAGATACATCTAAGACCAGCATACTGTTTAATCAGATATTTCAATGAGCCAAACCCGAGAACCTAAACCCTAAATTTCCACACACACCACTAATATCTACCTTCTTTCAATCAAATTTCCAAATTCATCCAAAACCAGCAAGCCCAACCCCTAAAACCTTCAAAACGATCGTTCCTTTTTCAAATTTACCATACCTGTAATGGCAAACAAGCTCAAGAGAAGCTCCAGCAACACCATCCATAACTCCACCACGCTTCAATTCACCCGAACTCCTCGCCCCCTCTTCTTGAACCCTGACAACATAGAGTTCAAGAACATTACCGGAAGCAACAATTAAGTTCGGAGTAGGGCCAATTCCTCCACCGCGGCGGCGGCGTGAAGGCCAGTCAGAGTCAAGATCGTCAGTGGGGAGTTGAGGAAGATGGGCTGACTCGGAACGAGAATGGGTTACGAAACCAGAGACGCACGTGTCTATGGTGGTTGGCCAGTGCATCATCTTGTAGGCAGCGTAGCTCATTGTGGTTAGGGTTTGGATTTGAGAAAATTGGGGGTTAGGGTTTGGATTTGAGAAAATTGGGGGTTAGGGCTTTTGAATTGGAGAGAAAAGAGAGGAGCTTAAACCCTTTTTGTTTGGCGGGAGGGATATGGGTGAGACAATAGTGGCAAATTGATTGTAAGATGAGTAAATTAACATTTGAGACCCTGAATTATTAACAGAATCATAACTTAGTCTTTCGTTTCTTTAAACCTTTAGATTTTAGTTGCTCGATTCTTGTTGACCTTTTTTTAATTAGAACATTATACATTTGTTACTTTTTTTTTCTTAGCAGTGATTAAAAAAACATAAATTCTTTTACCGAACTCATCTAGAAATATGAGTATTTGGATTATGGGTATGTGAAGACTCTGATGTCACATATAACATCCTAATTATAAAATTTAGTTTTAAATAAAAACTGTTTTTTATTTTAATTACAATTTTAAAAATATTTAGTTAATCAATATATATTATACAGGTAGAGCATCTCCAATCGAAAAATTAAATGAAGAGGCAAATTTAAAAACATGTTCTTTTTAACTTTTGCTTTTTTATTTTACCATTCTAACACAGCAGATAAAAGAGAAGCCAAAATAGCTATTTAATTTGGGAAGAGCTACTTCTACATGTTTTTGTAGAAATAACTAAAATGAAATTAATGTTGCCAACGGCTATTTTTATAGTCATTGGTCAACCGTGTTTTTTTAAAAAAAAAAAGCAAGGAAAGAAACTTGTTTTTTTTTTTTGAAATCTTGTATTATGCCTCACTCTTCTCTCAAATTTTAAAAAAAAATCAATTATTTCGTGGTTAATTAATAACATCAGTTGTGCTAATTAGCTAAAATTAAAAGGTATATTTATTTAAAAGCTTTTTATATTTTCTCTTTAATATCTCTTGATTTTGTAGATCTTTTGTTGTTAATTTGATATTTGTGATGATTTTAATTTCTTTGTTATTTTATGTAAGATAATAACAGTTCAAAGTTAGACAGTAATAGTTGGAAGTCAAACAGTAACAGCTCAAAGTAAAACAGTAACGGTTCAAAGTCAATAACAGTAAAATAGTAACAGTTCAAAGTCAGACAGTAACAATTCCAAGTCAAACAGTAACAATTTAAAATCAGACAGTAACAATTGGGAATCGGATAGTAATAATTCAAAATTTGACAGTAACAGTTGGAAATTGGATAGTAATAATAGACTTTCACGTGAAATATTGATTGTTTTTTTCAAAGTTTGAATTTAAATTTACTTTTAAAAAATTAAATTTTTAATAGTAACATATAAAACTGAAAATAAAAAATATTCATATAAATAAATTTTAAGTTTAATTTTAAATTATATCTTTTAATTTTCATATTATTTCATTAAATTTTATATTATTTTTATAAATTACTCATATTGATTATATAATTAATAACATCGTAATTATATTATATAAAAAATATCTAAATTAGTTATATAATTATATAAAAATGAATTTAACATAAAATATATTAAATTATAAATAGCTTTTTGAAATAGCTTTTTACTATTGGAATGCATATAATTAAAAAAACTATATTTACACTATTCAAAAAGTCATTTTATCAATTTAGCTTTTTGCATTGAAGATGCTCTTATATATCTCGAGCAATTATTTAAATAAAACCTTAACTCATTTACTCTCTATACAGTTGCATGTTCATCATTAACATAATATATCAAGCGTGTGGATTTTTGGAATTTTTACTGTAGTATTTTTTTATTGTTTTCTATCTCATAATTCATTATGGATTGTAATAGTGATTTTTTAAAAAATCTCAATTTGGTTCTTGAATCTTTTTTTTTTTTTTTGCAATATTAAACCCTTTTGAACCCTATTTGGATCCCTATTACATGTTTTTTGGGAGGTGAGAGCTGAATTGAAAGAAGCAGGGCATAAGTGAAAAACACACGTAACATAATTGGCAGCTTCACCATTTGTTCAAAAAGTTTATTTTAGTCTCTTATTCTTTTAAAACTATTAGGTGGTCGGTTTCTATAATTTCTAAAAATTACATTTTGATATAATACTTTATTTATTTGTTTTAATTATTTTTTAATGGAGAAGAGAGAAGAAGTCACCGGATTTTAGTTGAAAGAGAGAAAGTTATTGTTAGTAATGATTTTAACCACTAAAATAGTTGTTTTTTTTTTTTTTGTGTCAAATGATCTCATATAATGAGGAGAGTTAAGATTAAGTGTTTTTTAACCTTAAAAACATCCAAAAAAAGATATGGGGTTTGGAAATTTTTTTATTCAAGTTGATTATGGGTTTTGAAGCAGTTTTTTATGTTTTTTTAGGCCATTGATTAATTAAACAAGGTTTCAATGGATTGAAAAAACAAGAGTCTTGTTTTTCAGCCGTCACAGTACCAGATTTTACACAATTATAAATAATGGTTGTTTTTTTTTTCTTGGCAAATACATATGCCCCACGGACTTTAGAAAAAAAAATAAAGGCTTACAAGTGGGCTTTTTTTTATGGGTCAGACACTAGGCCTAACTTCATTTTATATATATATATTTTTTTATTATCTTGTTTTTTTATTATTAATTTTTTATATGTATTTTTTAAAATAATTTTCACATTTATTTTTTAATTAACACTCCTTTTCTATGATGTTTTTAGCTTTTTTAGCATTTTTTAAATAGCAATTATTTTTTAATTATATTGAGTATGTTTAATTTTTTTATGAGGTTGGTGTAGTTCATCTATAATTTGGAATTTTCTTTATTTTTTTTATTCAATAAATTTCATGTGTGGTTCAGTTTTTGTTGTAAATTGATTTTTATAAATATATTAATTAAACACAACTTGGCAAATGACTTGTATTACGATATTAAATATCTTGATTTATATTTGTCTCTCAAGTTTTTCCCATTATATTTTTATTTATTATTGATGGTTTTTTTTATAATTTATTTACAAAATAGTTTGTAATTTATCTGATTGGATGCGTTCATAAGTTTTTAAATTTATATTAAAAAACAATTTATGTAAAAAATATGTTTAAAAATTCTACATGTTTAATTTTTTTTTAATCTGTACTGTATCTTTAATTTGATCCTTATTTTTTTTAATTATTTTTTGATTTTTTTTTTAATTTTTTTTATATTTTTACTATTCAATCTAAGTTGATTGTGTATTGCTTTTATTATTATTATTATTATTATTATAGTCCTTATTCTTTTTATTTTTTTCTTTTGTTAATGGTTTTATTCTTTTCAATTTAAGTCTAAAATTAAAAATTAATTGTTACCTTTTGATTTATTTTTTCTTATGATTTTAATCCTTATTCTTTTAATTGTTGTTTTTTTTGGAATTTTTTTTTTCAAGTCATCCTTTAACATTTTTTTTCTAGGGATTGACCTTCATAATTTTTTCATATATAGTGCTTCTGGTACGATGACCCGGGTTATGACTTTAAAAAGTTAACAGGGATTGACATCTTTTTTTTTCTTATTTTTTTTTGATAATGTCGTTTGATTCTTTTTTTTAAATAGCTTTGTTATCTTTATTTTTTTTCTATTGAATTGTCATCTCATATTGACCTAGGATCGTTAGGTTAATCCGTACTAGCTCACCTCTTAATGTTCAGATTATATGTCTACCATACTGACTCAGATTGATTCACACCAATTTTTTATCCTTTTTTTTTTTATCATGTTTCATCATTCCATGTTTAATTGGTTAAAAATTAAACAACATTAATTTTTTAGTTTTAGATAAAAAAAAATATATTCTCATGTTATTGTGGTGACTTTATATATATATATATATATATATTTTTTTTCTATTTGTTATTTTTATATATAATTTAAATAAAACTAATTTATTTAGTTCATTGAGATTATAACCTAAGTTATTAAATTTATTTTTAAAAATAAATCACTTCCAACACTTAAATATTTTAGCGGTAAAATAATGTGTATCCACAACTTAGAACGAACGGTCATCTGATTAGATATATCCCATGTTTTGAGGTTCATCAAACAATATTATTTGTTTGAGAGCGTGATTGCTTTTCAAAGTATTTTTTGCTTATAAATGTATTAAAATAATATTATTTTTATTTTTAAAAAATTATTTTTAAAATCAGCGCATCAGAATGATCTAAAAATGCAAAAAAAAAAAAAAACTAATTTGAAGAAAAAAAATAAAAAATATTTTAATTTTTTTAAAAATATTTTTAAGACGCAAAAACAAATAGGGTATAAAACATGCTAATACCCATTTAAATATATCTTATGATATCATTATTCCAACTCAACAGTGAATCATATGTGAAAACACCAACACAACATGTTACTCAATAATATTATCACAAGAAATAAGCATAATCACGGCCACCATAATTTCCGGAGGGAGTGAAGACATGAGAGGATTTCTTATTGGGATTGAAATAATCCCAACAGGTCTAACAAATATTAGGAAACCACTAGCTTCTGTATTGCTGATCCGTCTTGAGCTGTGTTTTTATCAGTAAATTCCCATCAAAGACTATTATCTCCACTCAAATCTTGAGTTCTGCTGCTCTTGGATATGATTAATTAATTTATTGACTTCCGATGAAGACTACAGCAAGAAATATTCCCTTCCTTTTCTCCACCAGCTGGGAATGGAAAAATTTGTACATCTAGGACTCAGCTTAGTGGGGGAATCCAGGGTTCAGGCTTGATTTATTGGCAGGCTCTATATGAAACCTAGACCTTCATTCTATGTTTGTTGTTCTTCAACTTGCTTCTCCTTAAGCCTAGTCCAGGGTATCCAGGCTGTGACGACGCTGTTGATTTTTATGTTCATCCGAAAGACTTGTGGTGGCTGGCTCATCCGAAACACTGATTGTTCTCTCTGTGGGCTTTGTATCTCGTTAGGGCTTAATGTTGAATGTACAGATAGAGGAAGCTCGTTGTGACCAAGTGGATAGAAATGACAGCTGAATCTGATTATAGGAACTGGTATGGAACATGAGCACAGCATCTAGAGTCAACTATTCTTTTCAAGTCATGTATTCTTCTGGTAGGTGAAGGATTTTAGTGAAGGACAATATGATCATGTTTACTGGGAAAGGGGGGATTAATGTTCTTTAGGGAGGGCTTAATTAGCATGCGGGATTGGAATAACTATCATGTTTCTGAAGAGTGAAGACTATAGCCAGATAATTGGATGAGAGGTAGAATTACAATTGAAGTTTTCAGAAAAATCGTATTTCCATTGGTGAGCAACTGTCAGTTAGGAGGGTAGAGATTCTTCGTCTTCCTTACATGCAAATATCATCAATTTCCTCCTTCATTACAGACATATTGTCTTTCTTTTATGATCATATTTCACATTTTTTAAAATATTTTTCATCTATGCATTATGCATATCTGCATTCCATTTTTGTTTTCTTATTATTCTGCATTAACCGTACTCACTGGGAAGAATCCTAATCTACGTATCCCTTGATCTTTTAACTTTTAAAAAATATCTGCATAACATTTTTCACCTTCTCAACTAGTTTCTTGTTATCCTCCAACAGCAGACTTCAAGTCAAGGCCTTAAACCTGTCAGGATTCGGAGTTTTTGGTATCTTGAAAAATTCCATATTTCCCATCTCAAACATTTGGTCTTCGTGACCTCGGTAGAAACATTTTAGTGGAGTAATCCCCTCCCACTTGGAAACTGTGGCCGACTTCTGTATCACAATGGCTTAGGAGCTTCAATATCTGCTTAATAACATTTCTAAATGCCATTCATAGTTCTCTTTCAGGTGATGCCCCCCTTAAGGTAAGCCTTGGCAATGTAAATTAAACACAAGCATGGCTGGTGATGAAAAGAAAGACACGCAACAAACAAGCTAAAACCAAAGGTAGTTAAAGGACTCACTTGCAATTCCAAAGAGAAACGCTTTCAAGTTTTCGAACCACTAGAAATCATGACCGACCTTGTTTTTGCTTCTTTCTTCTGATCGTTCTAGTTGAGTAAATATTTTGAGAGTGTCTTCAAATATTCTCATGAGAGAGTTTCATCCCCTTAGATGTCTCTCCAGTTTAACTCAACTCTTTGGTCTCTCAACTGTAGATATTACTATCAATGCTTAGTCTTAGGGATGGAATTCTTAGCTTTTCATAGTATTCTACATGTGTTATATACTCACTTTTATAACTCTCACTTCTCTGCAGTTTCTTATTAAAGGCTGTTGGGAAAGCACTAGTTTTATTTCTCAAGTTAAGTTGCTGGTTTTCCTCCGGATACTAAGAAGATAATCCATGGAGAATGGATGTTAATTAGTAGACAACACAGTAACTTCCTATTAATGAATAGGAAAGGAAGGTGGCATGCATGCCCTACTAGGGCTACAACATAGTTATTAAACCTGAACTTATGACTTTCACTTGGAAAACTTGTGATATAGAGCTATGGGTCGGAGTTTTAATTTAAATTAAAAAACTATTGACCCAACTAAATTTAATTTACATAGCGAGTTGAACATTACTCAATTACATAACCAAATTCGATCATGAGCATTTAAAGAATTCTTTTTTTTAAACGATGACTTTGAAGAAGTTAGAAGTAGTTAATCTGGAGAAGGTCTGCGGCAATGCATTTTGCTTCAGTTATTGGGAGTAACTTGAATACTTATTCCTTGATCAAAGTTATTTTCCAACATAGATTCTTCAGAATATTGAAATATTATCTGCTCTTGAAGTTTTGCCTATCAGTAAATGTCACCTCAATGGCACCTTACTAACTCAAGATAAACTAAAAATTCTTCACCCACAATCTTGAGAGGTATGTATAATTCAACTGGTCATATCCCGAATCTGATTTTTAGAATTTATCAGTTCGAGTTCTATAAATTTCAGAATCTCTAGAGGTTTACATGGTTGTTAAATTCAGAGTTCATGGAATTAGTCGAGGTACATGCAAGATAGTCCGGGGGATTTACGTTAAAAAAAAACTCTGAATCCCACACAAACTAGCTTGCAAATACCTCCAGCTGCCTATATTTATATTGATAAAGATGCTTCCATCACTACTTTGACATGATTTGTGATGAATTGTTTAGGATGGTATGAACTGAGGAACTTGGAACAGCTAGATCTTTCTTGAAATAATCTAGGAGGTATTCTCCCAGCTTGTTTAGAAAACTTGCCATATCTACGACTATTGTCTAGAGTAAAATTAGAGCAGTTGACGACATCAGAGTTTATCAAGCTGCCAAACAACAATTTGGGTGGGCAAATACCTCCCCCACCCTCAGTTTCAAACTCTTCTACCTTGAGATCTCCCTGTATCTAAGTGGTAACAAGGAATCATGGGCGAGCTTGTAGTCTTTATGAAGGAAATAGAGTGCCCCAAATGATGCTGGTGCAGGTTTTTACGGCTTCTGGCAATTAGTGCATAATCCTACAGGCAGCAAAGCTCATTGTTGTGTACATGGTGAAATAGTAAGAATCCCAAATTGGAAATGGGACTTATCAGCAACAAATCTGGAGCAACCAACAGACCAGGAATGTCTATATTAACTAGAGAATCAGGCAAGCATTGAACATGCAAAGGATGTAATAATATAAGTTGTATCGGTAAATGATGTTTTCAAATTAGTTTTCAAATCAATCGAGATTAAATCCTCTTTTAAATTGATTTTAAGATGAATTAATAGATAACTCATTGGTGAGTGAACTTAAAAGATGGAAGACGTAGAGCCTAGAGGTTGGTGTTGTGCAACAATCCACTTGCTTAACACGAGGTTAAAATTATGAAAGCATTGAATATACGAAGGGTATAATAATTTGCTAGGGTGCCTTTGTGTATACTTCATTGATGGAGAAATGTTGAAGTAAGGTGGGCCCTAATGAGTCTTGAAAACAGCATCATTTTTATATTGGTGATGTGCATGATTCTGGCTTAAAAAAATAAGATGGCAAATGGCAAAAATCATGGTCACCTTATCTCCTCAACATGGCCCTTATTTAACTTTTCTTTTAAGCAAAGCTTCACATTCTCTCAAATATTCAAGTGTCAAAGTTGCACAAAACGACCAAAACGAACACCTTGGACCTCTTTCTTTACATCTGCTTCCACTAGTTTCCCCATAAAGAGCATTTGCCGCCCCACCTCATCTACACACATAAAGACATCAAAGTGTCATAGGAAACAGTAAAAAAACAATATAAATTCAGAAGAAAAATCATTACACAGACAGAGAATATAGCTCACAACTTCGGTACAAACCACTTCCCTTGTCATGTTTAGTTTGGTCTATGATCATTAGTTACCATGTTTCTGCTTTGCCAAAGTTTTGTTCTAATCTTTCTTACCCTTTTCCTAGCTTCTTCACCAGCCTCATTACCTTCATCAGCAATTGACCTTCTCAAGTTCCAAGATAGTCTTCCGTTACCTTCTCAAAAGCTCTTGCCATGGAACCAATCAAGCTCATCTTCCTCTCCTTGCCAATGGCCTGGAGTTTCTTGCTATCCCAACAAAAGTTTTCAAGTCAAGGCCTTAAACCTGTCAGGATATGGTCTTTCTGGTGTCTTAAACAACTCCATTACTTATCTCTGCCGCCATAAACATTTGGTCTTACTTGATCTTAGTGGAAACCATTTCACCGGTGTTATTCCTCACTTGCTTGTGAACTGTGGTCAGCTCAAAACCATTCTTCTCAATGAAAATGGCTTGGAAGGTTCAATTCCTGCTGATGTTTTCAAATCAAAGAAGCTTCTACAGTTAGACTTGGGCTACAACTCTCTTTCTGGTAATATTCCTCCTGAGGTAAGCTTTTGCACCAACCTTGAATACCTAGGGTTGTATAACAATTATTTGAGTGGAGCGGTTCCAAGTGAAATATTTTCTCTGCCAAAGTTGAATTTCCTGTATCTTAACACAAATAACCTAACAGGGTTGTTGCCAAATTTAATACCTTCCTGCGCAATCTCTGATCTTTGGATTCATGGGAATGCATTTTCTGGATCTCTTCCTTTTACTCTCAGTAATTGCCAAAACCTTACTGTGTTTATCGCCTCTCAAAACAATTTTGAAGGAGTCATTGCACCAGAGATTTTCAAGGGTCTTTTGCAACTTGAAGTTCTTTATCTTGATGGAAACAAACTTGAAGGGGAAATTCCAGAAACTTTGTGGGGTCTTGAAAATTTACAAGAGCTTGTTCTTTCAGGGAACAAGCTGAATGGCACAATATCCGAGAGGATTTCTCAATGCCCTCAGCTTATTACCATTGCTCTTTCTGGTAATAATCTTGTTGGTCATATTCCTAGATTAGTTGGAACTCTCCAAAATTTGACCAATCTAATTCTCTTTGACAACAAGCTTAATGGCTCATTGCCTGCTGAGCTTGGAAATTGCAGTTCACTTGTTGAATTTAGGCTTCAGAATAACCTTATAGGAGGGAACATCCCTCCTGAAATATGTAATCTTGAGAATCTTGAGGTTCTTTTCTTGTCCAATAATTTTATTGAAGGCCATATTCCAAGGCAGATAGGGAGATTGAGCAGCCTTAAAATATTAGCTCTGTATAGCAATAATTTGAGTGGTATAATCCCATCTGAAATCACCAATTTTACAAAACTTACCTATCTTTCATTTGCTCATAATGATCTTACTGGTGAGGCACCCTTTGATCTTGGGAAAAATTCTCCAGATCTTGATAGACTCGACCTAACCTCGAACCACCTTTATGGACCAATTCCTCCTAATGTATGCAATGGCAATAATCTGAGAGTTCTGACCCTTGGGGACAACAGGTTTAATGGGATCTTTCCGGTTGAGATTGGCAAGTGTTTGTCTCTAAGGAGGGTGATTCTTAGTAACAATCTTCTAGAGGGGAGTATACCAACCGATTTGGAGAGGAACTCTGGGATTTCCTACTTGGAAGTTAGACGAAACTTGATTGAAGGAAAAATACCTGCAGTGTTTGGTTCTTGGAGCAATCTATCAATGATTGATTTTTCAGGGAACAAATTCTCTGGCTCTATACCTCCTGAGCTTGGAAAGCTTGCAAATCTTCAAGCCTTGAGACTTTCTTCTAATAATTTAACAGGAAGCATTCCCTCTGACCTCAGTCATTGCAGAAAGTTAATTAAAATAGACTTGAGTAAGAATCAGTTGTCAGGAAAAATTCCTTCAGAAATCACTTCATTCGAAAAATTAGAAAGCCTTCTCCTTCAAGAGAACAAACTTAGTGGAGCTATTCCTGACTCCTTCTCTCCTCTTCAAGGTCTCTTTGAATTGCAGCTTAGCAGTAACATGCTTGAAGGTCCTATTCCTTGCAGTTTGAGTAAGATCAACCATTTTAGTTCAGTTCTTAATCTGAGCTATAATAAGCTTTCTGGTAAAATCCCTGGGTGCCTTGGCAATCTAGACAAGTTACAGATTCTTGATCTCTCATGCAACAGCTTCTATGGTGAGATACCGACAGAACTCAACAGCATGATCTCCCTTTACTTTGTCAACATATCATTCAATCAACTCTCTGGCAAGCTTCCAACTTCATGGATGAGAATAGTGGCTTCATATCCACGGTCTTTTCTTGGAAATCCTGAACTTTGTTTGCTAGGTAATGATGCAAGAGGCTGCAAGAATGTTAGAGAAGGCCATACAAGAAGGCTTGACCGGCATGCATTGGCTGGTGTCATTATAAGTGTTGTTATCTCTATGGCATTGCTTTGTTCTGTGGTTTACATAATAGTGGTTCGAGTCCTTCAACATAAATATCACCGTGATCAATCACTTCTGCGTGAATGTCGATCGCATACTGAAGATTTGCCAGAAGATTTACAGTTTGAAGATATAATGCGTGCTACAGAAGGCAGGAGTGAGGAATATGTAATTGGGAGAGGCAAGCATGGCACAGTTTACAGGACAGAATCTGCAAACTCCAGAAAGCACTGGGCTGTCAAGAAGGTGAGCTTATCTGGGGATAACTTTAGCCTTGAAATGAGAACTTTGAGCGTAGTCAGGCATCGAAATATCGTGAGAATGGGGGGCTACTGCATTAAAGATGGTTATGGGTTCATTGTAACTGAATTCATGCCTGGAGGAACATTATTTGATGTCCTGCACAGACATGAACCACGTATGGCTTTGGATTGGGACACCCGATATCGCATTGCTCTTGGTGTTGCGCAAGGCCTTTCTTACCTTCATCATGATTGCGTGCCACAAATCATTCACAGAGATGTCAAATCAGATAACATTTTGATGGATTCTGAATTGGAACCCAAGGTTGGAGATTTTGGGATGTCAAAAATGCTTCTTGATTCTGATTCAAGCTCGACGAGGTCTAGAATTGTAGGAACTCTAGGTTACATGGCACCAGGTAAGTCGCTTTCTACCAAGCTAAACCGTTCTTTCGGTTCATTAATCATGAAAAATTTATGTCGAAGCTCAAATGCTAATTCCTGTCTTGTGTTTCTCCTTTTTCCTTGTCCAAAATTTCAGAAAATGCATACTCAATCCGATTGACAGAGAAAGTCGATGTATACAGCTACGGAGTCATTCTGTTAGAGATTGTTTGCAGAAAATTTCCAGTAGACCCCAGCTTTGAAGGAGGTCTGGATATCGTTTCCTGGACGACGAAGAAGCTGCAAGAGAATGATGAATGTGTTTGCTTCCTTGATAGAGAAATCAGTTTCTGGGATAGAGATGAGCAACAAAAGGCTCTGAAACTGCTAGAATTAGCACTTGAGTGCACTGAATCAGTGGCTGATAAGAGACCATCCATGAGAGATGTAGTAGGTTCTCTTATAAAATTGCATGATAAGCATGAAAGAAATGTAAAAAACAGAAACATTCTAACCAAAAAATCTGATATCCTTCCTGAGTCCTGACCTGTTATAGAAAGTCAGGTTTTCATCAAGGCTCTCTTACACAGACCCTGTATTATTGCATGCTGGATATACGTGAAATATGAAGAGCTAACTTTGAACTTTGATGCTTTCCACGTGCCAAAAAAGATGATCAAGATTGATCATTAGCGCAAAACAAGCAGCTTTTTTTTTTTTTTGCTGTGTTCCTTCCAAATGCCTCTAATAACTATCGTCGAGGTGAGGTGGGAGGCTTGTCCTGCCAGAGCACAGCAAATCAAACAATATAGATGAGCCAACTAGTTCCCAGATAAAATCATATTGATTCAGGACAAGCCATGAACCAAAATGGGAGCAACACTCATCTGTGTATGCTTCCCATTTATCTCTTCCTATTGAGATAGGAAGCACAAGTAATGATTTTATCGCAGCTTACCATCATCTCAAATGAAAACTTCTATAGTTGCATCTGCAATAATGGTGTGCATTATTTACAGCAATCACATGTGACAAAAATGTCCAGTTACTAAGACGAATCCACACTCACGGATTCACGCCTTCAGATGATATGGTACACCAAATAATACGACTATCATTAGAAACTAACCATCAGTTGCTAAAAAAAACCCAGCAACTTTTAAGACATGATGTATAAATACTTTTCCAACATCTTACATAATAATATCAACCACATATAAAATTTGAATACCCATACATTGCCAATCATAATAGAGATTGCAATCTTGCCTCTTCAGGAAGACTCTTTAAACTGATTGAGTATTACCATACAGAGTTAGTAGTCATGATTATTGTTTAACAAGGAGACAAAATCCATATAGAAACCAACAGCATTATCAGAAAAACATGTCTGAAGCCACAGCATCAAACTACAGTAGAACGTCTTGAGTCTCCTATTCTGTTGCTTGCAGAGGCTGTGGAGCTTCACTTTGTTTCAACCTTTCCAATGCAGAGATCCGTCTATCAAGTGATTCATGAGCACTTTCCACCTGGAAATGAAACAGTAAATAATAGCATATGAGTAGCAAATTCACAAGTTCTCCAAACATGCACGCAAAAAGAATCTTCATGTCCCGAATTATAAACCCACTATCCTACAGCCTTGCACATTCAGAAAAACTTAAAGAAGGAAACCATGGTCCTTCCTTTGAGAATAATGCTGCAGGTAACGTCAATTGTAAAGCATGCATTTAATCCAGAAGAACAGAAAATCTTTAGGCTGGGGCTATTAACACTCCATCAATTGCAAGAGAGAAAAGTACTGTGCCATTAACACTTGATGGAGAGCTAATAACTCCACCCAAAACTTTATTTCTTTGTAAAGCAAGAGCAATATTCCTACTGTTTCTTTTACAATATCTTATGAACAGATGATAACAGAATTAGCATTCTAACATTCTTCAGTCAGTTATGCCCTTTTCCATGTTGCAACAAGAGATTAAACACTTTGATGCAGCATTAAGGGGGGCAATGCTCGAAGAATGTTATATGAATCACGAAGGTACAATCAGGAGATTAAAAATTGGATGTGCAATGGAATTTCAATTCGTGTCCTCTGATACCATTACCAGACTTGCAAATCATTCTCTTCTATTTGTATGATTTCTCTAGACAAAAGTAAACCACAGTTACTTTTTTTACTTTCGAATGCATGTTTTCCACAAATTGCATTAGTTGTGACAAATTATGATTTGATTTCTGTCTGAACAGGCGACATGGAATTCTTATCAAGAAATGCCAGTAAGTAAAGCATCCTGCGAAAAGAGCCCATTTAACCTTAAATTAACACAACCAACACCTAGTAACAAACACATAGACAGGGTAATACTGCAAAAGCGACCAACGCCAGGAGCATAAAACACGTACAGTTACCATTAACAAATTAATCTTGTAAATCTACCTTCTCAACTTAAAAGGATATACTTCTTCTACGTATTTCTCCCAAATATAACCTCTCTCCAACTAGCTTTACTGCTTCTATACCATTTTTATTGCCTCTTAGGATCCTCGAACTTCTTTAGTACTACTAAATTCCATATAAAAGAGCAATCAATACAGATGATCCGCATTCTAATTCAATCTACTAAGTGCCCAGTAAGCATATATTCTTCCACAACAAACAAAAAATCAAGAGCAAAAACCAAAACAATAAAAATAGAGAGAGAGAGAGAGAGAATTCAAAACCCATGATTAAAATTTCAGAATAAGGACTAATTGAACCTCAAGTTTCTACCTTTTTTTCTCAAATGCCAACAGACAAATACCATTCCACAACATGCACAACTCAAGCGAAGAAACACGGTGAAAAAGAGAAGATAAAAATGAAAACCCATGATTAATATGTTGCAATAAGGACCAATTGAGCCTCAAGTCGCTGCCTTTTTTCACGGATGCTAAATGGAGTGAATATTGACTGCAAAATTCAGCTTAAAAAGAGCAGTTTTTTTTTTTAGATTCTGATGATTACCTGTTGAGAGATGGCATCATGGGCAACCTTGAAATCTTTGTAAAGGAGATAGATTCCTGCAAATGATGCTGTTGCTGCTCCTGCAAAGAATGAAGCCAATCTCACTCTCAATACGTAACCCATTCTTTCTCTTCTTTTCTCTCTTCAATTCTAAAATGGTGTCAAGCCCTCTGTCTTTGCTCGCTGGTGTTCCTCCTTGTCTTGTACGACGACGTATTCTATTTTAATGGTGATATACCAATCATAAATCGAAACTTGAAATCTCTTCTATTATATTTATATTCTATTATAAATATTTAGGGCCTAAAAAGCTTAATTTTTTTTTATTCATTGTATAAATATTATTTATTATAAAATATAAAATATATGTATTTAAGGCATATACATGAATATTAAATATCAAAATCATAAATGTTATATACGTATATTATTCATCCCCCCCCCCCCCCGCCTCTTCCTTTACAAGCTTAAATAATAAAAAATAAATACAAAATAAAATTAACAAATTATAAAAGGAGAATAACTTTATTTTTTATATATCAAAGATAAGTAAATATATAACACATCAAAAAAATACAAAACTGGAAAATCAACAAATTTATATACAAGATTTATATATATAAAAAAAACATATTCCCTGAATTAGCTGATAATAGTTAGATGAGAAATCTAATTAAAAATAAAATCCTAAATTTAACATATAAGACAGTATAAACAAAGAATAAGATCTTAGCTTGTCTAAGATTTCTCTACATAACTTTTAGACACTTCATGCACATTTAAAGAAACAAATTAATTAATTTATTAATTTTCAATGTAGATAATAAATAATAATGTGGCAAGAAAATCCACCTACTACCAAACCAAACCCCCAGCCTTCCTACTCTCCTTGTCCCTTCCAGACAAAAGGGATGCTTCCATAGCTGTAAAACTTTAATAGGGAAAAGGTTTAGGTTAGAAGGATAATTTTTTAAAAAATTTTTGATTAAAATCATGATGTTTTAATAAAAAAAAAAAAATCAACAAGTGTTCAGTTTTGAATTAATTGAAAGCTTTTAATAGGTTAGCTAATTTTATTTTTTATTGTTTTCTGTATTTTTTAACTTGGATTAGTCTAGATTCCATGTTAGCCAGCCTGACAGGTCCGACGTGTCTTCCCGCACTATAAAACAACGCTTTGACGCGGCACCGTTTGGGAATCCTTGTCTTGTTACCAAATATAGCAAAAGAGAAACAAAAAGAATACATTTTTATTTTTATTTTTCTCGAGGGTCATGGTGTAACCCTCAGAATTCTCTATACAAACCTTTTCCTTTCTTTGGTTCTCTCAATCTTTTTTTTTTTATTTCTTATCTGCAGTTAGGGTTTTTGGGTTTGTTTTAAATGCAGCAGTCACCGCAACAAATGTTGAGCATCACCACTGAGCAGATTCAAAAGGTACACACACTTCATATTTTTTTTTCCAAAAAGTTAAAACGTGGGCATGCTAGATATGTTTTTTTTTTTTTTGTAATAGATTTGGCCTCTTGCATGCATTTTTTTGTGGTAAGAGTAGTAGGACTTGTTTGTCTAACTTGTGTCTATAAATCTTGGAAAATGGTGTTAGTTGATCAAGGTGTTACCTCTGAGCTTTAAAACTTGGTTTTATTGATTTTTTTTCCTTGTTGTGTTTCTGGGTTGGCAAGGTTTTCTTGTTGTTGATGGGGTTTGTTTAAAGTTAGTTCTTTGTTTGAGCATGTTTTACATGTATATATTGCTGGCCTGTTGGGAATTGTTCATATCCTCTGATTTTTGGTGTTCTTTTGAAAATAAAATGAGGTGTTAGAGTAGAGAATTTTGATTACTTCCTAACAAAAAAGGATAGCAGTTTGGCTGTCATTCTGTGATCAAATAATTGATGAGGCACGGATGGTTACAATTGTTGAGGTAATTCAGAGGATGGTACTGTGGTGGTGGTTCTTCTGTTAAAAATGAAAGGCAAGGCAGGTTTCGCCAATTAGTTAATGTTAATAAGGATTCAACATGAGTGTTCCTTTGATCTGCCTCTGGTTCTATTCTTTGTAATGGGGTTCAACATAATTATGCTTTTGTGACCTACATTGAAGCATTTGTGTCAAGTAGATTTTTCTTATTCAAAACATAGACCCTGACTACTTACTAATTACTCTAATTGATTTGATTGTTTATGATGTAGCAGACAATGCCTAAAAATTGGTTAGAAAATGAAAATCATTGTTTGATTATAAGTTTAAGACGATGATTATTTGTGATTCATGCAGTACTTAGAAGAGAACAAGCAGCTGATTATGGCTATACTGGAGAATCAGAACAAGGGAAATGTTTCTGAATGTGCTTCGTGAGTTACAAACTAACTGCAATGCCATTTATCTTGTTTGTTTCCTTTCTGGCACAAAAATGGTGTGATCTGCCTAATTTTGAACTCAAATATATTTGCTGAGAGCTTGCTGTTTCTGACTAATTCCAATATCCAAAATGTAAACCAGTCCCCCCCCCCCCCCCCACACACACACACATTTCTTACCTGCTCATGTGAATCCTTTTAATCTTCTCCTTTGTTGATGAGATTGCAAGGCTGTTCATGATATATAGATCACCGATTAGCTTCAGTGGAGTTTTTTTTTAACATGGCATCGGAAACGAAGACTGCATACATAACTGAATGTATTATACTAACTGAAAGCTAATTTGGACATTTTGCAAAACGACACTAAAAATCTCACCTCTGGCACTGCTTAATGGTGAATAGCACGTGTTGATTTGTTAAAATGTTGGTTTGTTAAAGATTTATAATTGACATCAATCCTTAGCTCAGACAAAGTGTCCATTGAGGGTGAACGGGTAGCAACAACTATGATCTAACTAATGTTTCTGAATCATCTGTGATAATAAGATAAACCTAAGTTTTTGCATCATGCTTAATCTTGCAGAATTTTTGGCTCAAAGTGAACTTGGAGCTATGAACCATTGTGAGCTTCTCTTTCAGTCTTCGGTTCATCAGCTTCATATAACTCTTATGAGCATCACCGATGAATCTTTTTCTTCCCTTACTAGTATATGTCACATTTGTGTCTTTTCTGAATAAAATTTGAAAGGCCACCTTGCCTCTAACTCTCTCTCTCTCTCTCTCTCGATGTTAAGAAAGAGAACGGAAAATTATGTTAGCTCTTATCTGCAACTTTGTGATTCATCTAGACAGGTACATATATATTCACACACTTGTTCTTGTAAAATTTGCCAATGATTCAGGTATCAAGCCCAGTTACAGCAGAACCTGATGTACCTAGCAAGAATTGCTGATGCCCAACCACAAGGAACCACAATGCCTTCTCAGGTAAAATTGCTGAACAAGACCTGAACACATTCTTTTCTTTTCTTTTTTGGGTGTGTCCCCTACAGAAATTCATTTCAGCTTTGGATAGCCTGCTGTTGAATTTGAACTGTTTCTTCTGTTGAAAAAAAAAAAACTAGATGCCCCCCCAGCAGCCCGCAGTGAAGCAAGAGCAGTACATGCAGCCATCTCAAGTTGCTATGACTCAGCAACCAATTTTCTTCAATCAGAAGCTCCCTTTCCAAACGAACTTTCAGCATGAGCAGCAGCAACAGCTGCCGCCACCACACCTCCAACAGCAACACTTCACCCAAGGACAGATGAGAATGAGACCCGGTGTCGCTGATCAAGATTCTGATGCCTAAAACCCGCAAATTCTGATTGCCCAGAATGTCTGTAGTTTAGGACTGCCTCAGAACTAGCAGTACAGGAATATCTATTTAAACTGCATTTTCTTCTGTAGGCTGTCTGGTTAATATATCCTGTAAGCATTACTAAGAGGCCTTCTCTTTTTCTTTCATGGGTGTGTATGCTCAGTAATTTCCAGGTAAATCTGCTGCTATTTTTTGAGGGGTTCAGATGGAAAAGCTCCAAACAAGTTGGAATATGGAGGTGGAGGCATTGTTTGGTTTCACTGTCAAATCTTGTTAAAGGCAGTTATTCACACAGTGCTGATGCGACATATATTAAGAACTTTAACATATCATTCAAACAATGTCAGGGTTCAGAGAAACAATGTTATGCCCATGGCCATGCGGGTATTCGCATTGCGTAGTTGGAACTTGGGTTTCAAGTCTAAGGTATGACACAGGACTGCTTTGGCGTGAAGATGCCTCTAAACCTTGATTAATTATTCTTGTTCCTTGCGTGTTTCTCAAGTTGAGAGTTGTTTTTGGATTGTAGACTACACACAGCATAAAATGGCTTAAAACAAGAAAGTAATTATTTAATTTATTTTAAAAATATATTAAATAGCTCTTACGTTCTCTCTTTTTTGCAATCGCCGCTTAATTTTGAATTGAGGGAGCACCAGCAGCCACTAACAAAAGACTCCAGCCAAAAAGCTTTGGTCCCCAACAAGGAGTGGATAATCCACGCATCTTGATGATTTCACATGACCAATCTTTATTTCCATCAAGTTAAGGAGATCAAATAGCTCTATCGCAGCCATATCTCTGATTTTCTTATAATAAAAGTCACATATATCAAGTCAATAATATATCCAATTACCCCATTTTAACAATACTTGTCACAACATTCAACGTCCATGCACCATGAAGCTATGAGAAATCCCTCTTTTTTTTTTTTGTTGGTTATTTTGATGCATTCATTTGCGGCCGAAACACTGCTCTAGTTAAAAATTTTACCAATGAAACAACTTCAAAGGGAAGAATAAAAGAGGGGTGGAGCCAAGATAATTTGCTTAGAGAAAACTCACAATGAAAGGGGCTGACAGGAGGAGGTATGGCCTATCAAATGCACAGAAGAAATTGTGTGCATGAATATCAATGCAGAAAGTTGAATGAGTTCGTCTTCGGTATCGTAAACACACACAAAAAGCAGGTTTTTTCCAAAAGCATAAAACTAAAGAGGATAAAAAAAATCAGCTAAGTCCAATGGTGGATTCTTTAAGCAAAAGATGGCTGGCAATTTCATCAAGAGCTACCACGGATCGCTCCCATAAATGCCCAATCTGCACTCCTATTAACTCCATGAATTCATTCATATGCTGGACATCGCCTCCTGCAAAATCAAATTAAAATTGATTATAAATCCATGGAAAATCACACAGAACATAGACAAGAATCCATGATCAATGAAGCCGAGAACTGGCATACAATGCAAATGCACATCTCAGATAATTATTATTACCATACTATCTTCTAGAAGTTAATGCAGCTCCGGTTGTCCTGAAAACATTCAAACACATAAAACTCAATGAGCTCTTAAACCACTGGTACACATCACTACATTATCCAACATAAATTGCAAATTCTGCAATATTTAGAAGGATTTAAACCATACCTGCTATGCTGTTTTCCAGTATAAATTGAGTTAGATGTCCCATGAATTGAGCCCTTGCTTAGAGTACTGCTTACGCTGGATCTATCAGAATCTGGCACATTTAGTTCTTGAGAATCTTTTGATTTGCTCAAAATTTTAACATTTGAGATGCCTCCCACAACCCCAAAATTGACACCATTAGAAAACTTTGATTCAATTGACGGAACCTTCTTAAGTCGCTGAGATTGTGCCATGGGAGTAACAGCCACAGAAGGCAAGAATGATGAGTAAGGAGATGATGCTGCAACAGCGGCAGCAACTTTAGCAACAGCTGCTGTAGCAGCTATCATTTCTTGAGCTCCTTCCCGAAGCTGGATATAATCACCCTCAATCAAAAACAACTGAAATCACAATGTAGAGGCTCAGATACAGTGTTACAGTCCATGTAAGCAAACATGTAAATTGAGATCCCAAAAACTCACTTCTGGGTGACCACCCACAAAGTCCTCTAGCTTTCCATATTTTTTCTTGTAATCATGCCAATGCAAAGGTGAAAGCATCTTGCCAAGTCTATTTGGTAGCTGTAATTGAAACAAATGGAAATTATCATTGCTTCTTAAAGGATTTTAAAACGAGCTAAGATGGGAATAATAAAATATTTTACTCAGTCACTAACCGTTGAATTGATCCGAATTTGGCCACCTGCTGGAATGGTGCGAACTATGCAAGTCAACAGAGATCTTTCATCAAGGAGAGGACTCTCAGAAGTTTTTCCTCCGGTAACCATATTTGTCTGCTCAGATGAGATCAATGCTTTAGTCGAAACAGCAGCAGTTCCATTGTTGATTGTGGTTTCGTTGACATTAACTGAATGCGTGGATGTTTCAGATAGTGACGCACTGGCAGCAGAACTTGCCTGCTCTTCCATCAAAGCTTGGCCATGGTTATTAAAGTTCAAAACATTTTGATCCTACACCAGTCATATATGCAACTGATTTTAGTTTCTGCCCTAATTGTCAAATGCTACTAATGGAGTGAAAACAACCCACAAAATGGAACCAGCAATGCAAAGGAACTTTCAGCAAAAACAAGCACAGACCTTCGTTTCAGTATTCCGTTCAGGAAGATTCAATCTCAAGGCATCATTAAATTGGGAAGAAATCTCTTGCAAGCTCTGCTCAGGTTGGGGATTGGCCAAGTAACCCCTGTCAATCGACTCAATAACCTGCAGAAGTTAGAATTTTTGCAGGCAGTCAATAATCATCATGAAACATAAGTTGATTGCCAGGGGCAACACTACAGCTTGTGTTGAGAGTCAATGACCCCCCTTTTTTAGAAAGTTCATTTTGGCCCTTGTATCTAAGGTGAGGCCCCTCCAAAAATTTGATAATTTTATTGATGATACATTTCTGATAATTTTATTAACGACACATTTCTTTTAGTTCATCTCATCATTGTTATTTTCATATCTCCCTCCCACCAAATTTATTTTACTATAGCTCTGCCACTATTGATTACAAAGGCAACAACTTAATATGCATAACCTGTGATTCCCCTGTGGATGATGAGATTACAGAATCTGGCTCTGCTCCTTGACTGATGTGAACATCTAGATAGTCTGGATGAAACTCGTGGCCATTAACAGACCTTTCATAGTCATACTTCCCATCTGAACTCATAAGGTTATGATCAGCTTCAGATGATGCAAGTTGATTCTGTGCAGGTGACTGTGCACTCTCTGTTACAGCCTGAATTTTTTTTTTTTAAAAAAAGGGAAGCATACAAATTGTTATCATGGTCTAGGTTAGAAAACATGTTATTGAGTGATATCAAAGAGAAATGAGCACCTGTAACATTTACAACGATAAAATCTACAATGATGAAAGAAGAAGTTTCAATTCAATATTTACCTGCCCATTCTGCCATTGCGGGACAGATAACATTGCAGGTACTGAGTGAAAATGTCCAGCATGAGATTGCGGAACATGAGATGTCATAGAATGGGGAATCCCCTGTTGATGCAGAATGAATGGGTGCAGTGCAGTCACCTGCCCAGGTGGAAGGTAGGTCGGCATCCCAAGTAAGGATGTTGGAGCCATTGGAACACCAGCAACATGGTTGGTCTATTGATCAACAGAACAGATATTGGAAGTCATGGATATAGGATTTGAACATTTAATTTTACTTCCTACTAAAAAGTATGTTTCAATTACCTACTGGCTACTGCATAACAGAAACAATTTTTTTTTATTGGGAAAAAAACTTGGAAACACCTATGACATATTTTATCTGTATGGTGTTTTCCACAGTATGAATCCTTTTGATTGCTCATATCTCAATAGGCATGACTCAGATCTCAACTCCAGGGGTATACTATGGAACCAGCCTAAAAAGGGATGGAAAAATTCAAAACTAAGCCAGAGTAATGGAGGTCATGGTGTGAGGGGAACCAGGAATATGAGGACACATGAAGTCGCATTACATATACTGAATGGCAGCAACAATGTTGTAGAATAGAAGAGCAGTCAGTATCTACAGTTCACATTGATAACTTGGAAAAGAGCAAGACTATATGCATTAAGAGATCATTCGTTTTTGTATTTCAAAAGCGTTTTTGAAAAAAATTAATTGAAAAAAAAATTGTTGGCTTCAAATTAATTATTTTTTTATGTTTTTCAGATCGTTTTGATATGCTAAAGTCAAAAATAAATTTTAAAAAATGAAAAAACATTCTTTCATGTATTTCCAAGCAAAATACACTTTGAAAAGCAACTGCTACCACAATATCAAACGGACCCTAAGATTTATGGGAAAAAAACAGCCACAGTGATAAGGAAGATACCTGATGTGCATTTCCAGTTGACGCAAAAGACTGAGCATTGTCTGCATTCCCATTTGACAGTGCTCCATTACTAGCAATGGATGCAGCAGTTCCATTTACATCAAGTTGGTTACCATTGTTCTGAATAAAGTTTGATTCATCCTTTGTGTTTGATTGAGATAGGTGCGACTCGTCTGCATAGGATCCACTCCTTTCTCTGGCATCAGCTAGCTCAAACTGAAGCTGTTGTACGGTATGCAGATGAACTCTCTCCATCTCTGCAAACTGATATCAGTGACCGCGAGGGAGGGAAAAAACAGTCAATACAAAATGTTTAACCATGGTGAACAGTAAATTGTTCTGTGATGTGAACAAAAACACACCAACGAATGAAAACTATAGTAAAATTTCAATATCTAAATGTAGAAATTGGTTTCTAAGTTGAATGAATACAGTAAAATATCACAAACAGAGATACAAGCGAACAAATGCATGCAAACAGCAAAAAAACATGCACACACATCAGGCCCAAGTGATATAAACCACGGACCGAAAAGAACTAAAAAGGGTGAAGAAAGCAAGCGACCTGTCGTTGACAGCCAAGCCAAAGCTGATTATACTGCTCTGTGCGGTCTCTCAATTCAGCTTGTAAGGAATGGCTGGCATTAGAATGCAAGGCATCCATCTCCTGAACGCGTGTGATCCAAACTTTCAATTGTTCATCCTTCAAATATATGGTCTCCTGATCAACCCTATGCTGAAAGAAAAGATCAATGTTAGACCTCCCACTCAAAACATGTTTTAAGAATTCCTTTTCTTTTCCTGATTTTAAGCTGTAACATAACAGTGTTACTTTATGTTTAAGAATTCTTGTTCGGCAATCTTATAGTAAAAACTTCCGTTTTCTATATACAGCACCTGGTCAAAACCAGAACTGTCAACTCCCACTCAACGAAAAAATGCAAGCAAATCAGAACTGAATTGATGGACAGACCTGTTCCTGCAACTCTAGAAATTGCCTTTCCTTGTCTTGAAAATGTTCTTGAAGGTCGTGCAATTGCTGCATATGTTGTGCCCTTTCAGCTTCAGAATGATCATGCTCTCTTCTGCAAAAAGAAATAGACCATCTAAATTAGCCCGTCCAGACTTAAATGACCCAACCTAACCTTAAAGAAGGGTAAAATAAATCAAAAAAGCTCAACAAATTTTTTTAAAAAAATCATTGAGACCTAAATGTATGATAGTCTATGAATTTCTCACATGCACATCTTTTAAAAGCCTTGCATGAAATTAGAAAGGTGCTTCTACCATCAAACTAAGGCATAAAACAGTGTCAAAACAATGAACAAGTGACATACCTAAATGTTGCCAGTTCTTTATTTTGTTCCCTGAGAAGATCCTCTTTAGCCCAGGCCTGTAAGAATAGACAAGAGACAGCACATGACATATGGCTTGCTGCAAAGACTTTGTCCAAAGGTACAGCGAAGAGATGAACAAACCGCTTCATTATCTAATTTAATTGCATGCAGTTCTCTATCTTTTTCTTCCATTCTCCTTTCCAAGTCATGTATGGTCTGTCCCCTTTCATGCAGTTGTTCCTGCATGGCATAGTAAGCTTTGCATTTATAAGGGAAATTGTTGCAGAAATGAGAAATTGTCGAGCAGTCACTACACAGTTTCTAAAAACTGCTTTGTGGAATAACGTAAAGACATTCAACAAAATCTATGGACCTGAACATAAGGGTTTCAGGTGAGGTCACTGTAATTGCAATACAAACCTGATCAAATTCATATAGTAGCGGTTTTACAACTTCTATCAGACTTAAACCCAGCACAATGACCAGAAAATGTTTAGTGCAATTACAAATTATTGCAATTTTTATATACAAGGAGAAGAATTCTGAGACTGTATTGATAGAAAAGTCCAAACCTGAAGCTTTGCAGCAGCATCTTCACGTTCTTTGATTTGTGCATGGAAGCTTTTCTGTATTTCCATGATCTCAGACCCTGCAATCACTTGAGCTCTGAGCTCAGTCTCAATGTGTTGCAACTCTTCTCTTTGTCTAGCAATGCTGTGAATTCGCTGCTGCAAGATGTCATCATCTAAACCCCCATCAACTGTGATCGAACAGAAGTCCACATCAACAGGCTCTCTTCCATGCTGCACCTTGATAAACATCAAACCAAGTTAACTTTATACAATCCGTTAACCAAACACCCAGCCCCAAAAACCACAACATTTACCTCATATATTGTTCTCTCATCTGATTGCCCCAACTTTGAACGTTCCAAATTCTGTGATAAAAAAACTTCCACAGTTAATGACCCAAAAACCAATCATCTAATACCCACATTGATTGCCTAGCAGATACTGAAAACTCGTAGAAATATATTTTTTGGTTTGCATTCAAACGCCCATTAACAAACACCACAGAAAAACATCTAAACAGGAAAAGAAACCCCAGTTACTAACTCTGTTCAATCTCCCCATCTTCAAATAACCAAAAAAGAGACAGCTTTCCCATAAAAAAAGCTAATAACATTTCACCCATTTACCCATGGCCTCAAAAAACAATTCAGCTTAGTCACTTCGTTTTCAAAACAAACCCTTGCTTGCTTCGAAAGCCATACAGGCCGAACATTTCACATCAAGGGTATCACCAATACATTTCTACAAACCACTATATAAGCACATTTTAACACACACAGAGAAACCCAGTTCCCTGTCTTGCATCTCAAAAACATGATAATTAAAAACCCGCATGATTCCATAAAGTCCAAATCAAAACACCAAGGTTTTCTCCTGTTTCCCATCACATTTTCCCATCAACCAAACAAACCCCGATAAAGCAAGAGATCACTCACCACCTCTTCTCCACCACCACCATTTCTATGCTGCTGCTCCGTAACCGCTCGCCACTCCTTCCTCGACAACGAACCTCGTGAGGCTGCCGCTACTCCGGCAGTCACCTCCATTTACTTCACAAATCGCCGATATCTCTCCAATTCGTAACTGCACAAGACAGAACGGAAAAAAACCCTAATTTAAAAGAAATAAAAATAAAATAAAAACCCTAGAATTGCGAAAGAGAAACTGAAATGAGGGAGGAGAAAACGAGAGTGCCTTGAGTGAAAAAATCTTGAGAAGTGGATTTAGTGAATAGATTAGGGATTTCGGGAAACTTTTTTGAGGGTTCTGAGAGGGGAGTGTCAATAGTGAAAAAAGTTGACGAGAGAGAGCTTGATAGGAAATGAAGACTCCCGCAATTTATAGGGAAACAAAAAGGCGAAACATTATTGGTATCTTTGGTCACGGCGAGTCTTTTGAGCAGTGTTGTTAAACACGCCGTAACACGTTGATTGTCAATACTTACAGGAGAAGCAGATACTTTTTGTTTTTTATGTTTTAAAAATATATTTTAAAAAAAATTAAAAAATTTCTTTAAAAAAAATTAATATTTTTATTTTAATGTAATGTTGTTAAAAATAATTTTTTAAAAATAAAAAATTTTAAAAAAATCAAACCTATACACTTTCAAATATTCTTAGGTTAAATTATGTTTTAAAATTAAATTAATTATTTTAATTATTTTAATATACTAATACTATAAATAAATTTAAAAAATTAAAAATTTACTATTATAATATTTTTACAAGTATAAAATATTTTTGAAGATAATATTTACCCATATAAACACCTAATATGAGTTGTTTTTAAAATTAAATTGAATATAATGTTAATTTATAAAAAAAAAATTATCATATTAATTTATAATGAACCGGTTCAATAAAAATTTAATTTAATTTTGATTAATTCAAAAAAAAATTATTCTAATTTTCTAAAAAATAAATCTTCAAACGAATTAACTATTCAAATTATAATTCAAGTAGTAGTGAGCTATGAATCTGTGACCATGTGTCAGAACTCAGAAGGGGTTAGCATGCTGGTACATGCTTGCACCTGCTGATCTGAATGGGGGCCCAAGTTCTTACCGGCCTAAGCCCATGTTATTACGAGCCTAAGCCCATGGATCACAAATTAGACCATCAATACGCGGATGAAGATGACCCAGCCCAACGTACAAGACCCAATTCTATTCAACGATAAGTTAGTTTAAACACTCACCATTCACAGCTGCTAGGAGAAAGGCAATTTTAAGGATTCCTGTTGTTCATTTTCAAGTTTTCAAAATTTGATTTCAGGTTGAATACCAAAGTGTGTGCTGCAGTTTTTTAAGATAGTTGGAGAAGTTTGTCACGTGATAACATCAACTAACATGTAAATATTCCCACAAAGAAAATCACAATAGAGAAAAAAAATTTAAGTTGGAAAATTAAATTGTTCTTCATTCTTGTTCAAAATAGTTTTATGTCACGTGGTTATAGACAACATCAAACTATTGATGTAAAAAAAAAATTAATTCAGTTAAACATAATACAAATATAATTTCAATTGTTGTCATTGCAAAACCTTATGGGAACGGTTTTAAGTAGATGAATGAGTTAATTAGGTTTAAAATATATTATAATCCAATTTTAGACTTCCAATTTTGTTTTATAAAAATTATATATTTTTATTTTTATTAAAAAAATAAAAAAATATTTTTTTGACACGAAGATATAAGTTTTTAAGTTACAAAAGCCTAAATTAAATACTAAAAAAATAGCTAAACAAGATGAGATGAAGAAAGGAAGAAAATTGAGGTTGAAATCCAAACTTGATCAAAGTTAGAATAATTAATTAAATCTGAGAACTTAATTAAACTTCTAGCAGGTTTAATTGATTTTTTTAAAGATTTAATTGAAGAAAAATTAAGTTTGAAAGTCGATTGAAAAAAATTAGAAAAATTAATTAAGTTCAAGGACTTAATTAAATTTCTAATAGGTTTTGTGGATTCAATCAAGAACTCAATTGAAAAAAAAATCAAGTTTGAAGACCTGATTCTTATTAATTTGTAAAACTTAAAAGTTTAGAGAGATAATTAAAATTTTAAAAACCTAAATTGGTGCAATCAGGATGAAAGAAATTTTAAGTATAAAGTTTGATTAAAGATGAAATCCTAGAATCACTTTGTAAAAAATACTGAAATTTGATGGTCCAATTAAAACAGGTTAAAGATGAAATTATAAAGAATCTAAAACATTAAAGCTAACAATATCATTGCAAAATATCAAATATTTAAGGATAAAATTAAAAATTACCATAATTTCACTATTTATTATCTTCTCTCTGAAAAAAAAAATAAAAATTGAGTGCTCACCTATCAGCTCTAATATCTCTCTCACCCTTTCATCATATTATATAAATTTTATGTCAATTTATACTATGATATTTATACTTGTCTTACGCTAAAATTTCAGCTTTTATTGCTTTAAAAACACTTGGGGATTGTCCTTCAAAAACACTATTCAGCATTATTCTACCTGCTAAAATAGCCAATGTCCTTCCTTGTCAGTTACAAAATAGAACAAGCTTTTATCCTAAACTTTAATAAATAACTGGGATCTATTCCTTAGCATCAAGCTAGAGATTCCATCATCCAACGAGTTTTAGAATCTCCCCGTTTCTCTCATAATTTTTTTTTTTAACAAAAAAAACTAACCTGAGCGGCATGGGAAAGGATGGACAATCGCAGCCATGAACACCATCTCCTAGCCATGACTACAGCAACCTTCCCCTTAATTTCCCAGCCTGAAACCAACCAAGAAGCGGCAAAATCCAGCCAAGTCATCTTCCCTAGTTGAAGCCTTCACTTTGTCTCGACCGGTTGAAAGAGCAAGGAAAAACAACAAAAAGCTGGAGGGGTGGCTGAACTGAACACCATCAACGCCGTCGCACTACATTCCAAGCATTTGTGCAAACTCTTAGCCAGGAAACATAAGCCAACCCTGAAAAAGAAGAAAAAAAAAACAGAGAGAGAGCCAAGAACACTAGCAGGGCCTTCCCCGTAACCAAAGACTCAACCTACAATCTTTACACCATCATACAGCCTCTCCCTTATCCTCGTTTCACTACCAACCCCTAGCTTCCACCATACTTGAACCAGCCCCTCTCCTCTTCCATGCCCAAAGACCCTTCATTCTCTATTCCAAGAAAAAACAAATAGACCCTATTCTCTGTACAATCCAACCAAAACATAGTAGTTCCTCCTCAGCTACAAGAACTCCTCTAGACCACCAAGATCGTCTCCCTCACGGTTCCTGTCCTGCAGAGTATCTTCATTCCATTCACAGCGGCAACAAAGTTTCTTCCTCTCGGTCACAGCAGCAGCAGTGTTGTTTTAATTAATTAAAAATAACTACAATCTAAGAGTGTCCGCTTCTTCTTCTTTTCCATTCGCAGCATCCACAGCAGTAGACTTCTCTAGCCAAAAGCATCGCAGCAATATCCACAGCAGTAGACTTCTCTATCCAAAAGCAATGACACCACTTGTGTCAGTCAAGAGCAGTAGTAGATTCCTCTAGCCAGGAGCAATAGCCTTGCTCCAGCCATGAGCATGATCAGTCTCTATTCTAACCAAGAATATTGCCATGTATTGACCACAGGGTAATGGAAATAGTTGCTACATTTTTCTTAGAATTACATCTTTCTTTTTCATGTGGTCTGGATTAATGAGGTCCAGTTTTAATGTAGAAGAAAAACGAGGGTGAAAGTGAGGAGTGAAATAACCAGGTTTCTTTTTTTTGGTAGTAAACATTAAGCCTACGATTGTTGAAGTTTTCTTCTGTTAGGCCAAAACTGAAGTATAAATCATTTATTTATTTATTTTCATAAGCTTAAACTTTCTCTTACAGTGCATTTCGGTGGTGCGGATAGAAAAAATGAAACATGTTTTATCGGTGTGGGTTGTTTTGGAAGGCAAGTTTCTTTGATTTCAGCTGTTTTGATTCTTCAAGAACAAGAAGGGTGCATTTAGTTTTGTTTGTGGGTCAAAGCCAATGTTTTTTAAAAAGGCGGGTTGTTTTCTTTTCGTGGATGCCCGTGTTTTTCTAAGCCCGTACGGTTTCCTTGGGTAGAGCCTGCGTCATCATTGGGCTTGTCTAGGAAGCCCAGTCCACCGAATTGGGCTGAGCTTAAGGCCATGTTTGTCTTGGCAAAAAATTGTCAAGGAAAGATGCATTTTTTTGGTTTTTAGGTTTTGTTTGGCAAACACGCTCCCAGCAAATTTTCAAGTATTTCTATTTTTTTTTTAACCCTATGTAATTTAATATTTAGAATTGTGACTAGTATTAAATAAATCAGTTTCGTTTCACAAAAACAACAAATACTTTTCTTTTAATAATATAATTTTTTAAAAAAATTATATATAGTCAAGTCTCTTAAAAATAAATTATATTTGTATATTTTAGTATATTAAAAAAATCATAAAAAATAATTTTTTTATTTTATATGCATATTTGATTTAATAACCAATTTATTAAAACCATTGGAACTTAGCCTACATTTTAAAAATATCAAAAAATTATTTTGTTTGTTTCAATATCAAGAATTATGAATTTATACATAAGATGTATCACCGATATTAAAAAAACACAAAAAAAATATCCTGACTCCATAATGGATAAGATAATGATCTCTTTGTCAAGAAAAACTTTTCTTAAATCTTAAACAGACCAATAATTAAAAACACACAACAATATCTTAGTTTATATAAGAAAAAATAAACAATACAATTTATTTTAGATAAGGTGTGTTATGAATGATACATTATTCATACACACAACTAGTCTATGTATTTAGATTTTAAAACCAATTAGGGTTTATAATGACCATAATATCAGGTGGCGACTCTATTTATTTTTTTATTAATAAGAAATAAGAATTCCTTGTTTTTTCCCATCATTAGAGAGATCCTAACTCAGGATGATAATTGTCGTAACACCACACAAGTACAATAAAATAGATAATAAAGCTAGTTTGCAAAAAAAAACTCGGTTATTTTAGTAATATAACATTGTAGTTTTAAGATCTGATCTAGAAGTTGATCCCATATTTTTTTAAAAAAAAAATATAATCAAAATGATAATGTTTTAACCGAAGGAAAACTTTAAAAAATAATTAACATGTCAATGACTGGATTTTTCATCCAGGATGATTTTACTAGTATTTTTTTGAAAAGATTGAAGGTTGACCTTGCTGACAAGTCCAAGTTGAACAACCATAACAAAAGTAATTATTTATTTAAAATCGCTGTTTGAATTTAGATTAACCAGCAAGTGTCTTGGTGAACTAACTTGCAATACATCTTTAATATTTTCATCAAACTGCGTGAAGTGTGAATTGATTAGATTTTCCTTTGCATCCCATACCGTTTACCAATTCTAAGATTCAGACAGGGAAACAGAACCGGCGAGCCGGAAAATATATTACAAAGGAAAAGCAAAGTCAAAGATGAGAATGTTTCCTGCATGAAAGCCTCCCTATTCATGATTGTTTGGCAACCTGAATTTTGATTATTCTAAAAACCATCCACATCTAGTTATACACGGATTTCATATATATATATATATATATATATATATATATATATATATATATATTTTAAAAATATTTTTAAAAAATAATATTTTTTATTTCAAATTAATATATTTTTGGTGATTTTAGATCATTTTGATACGCTAATATCAAAAATAATTTTTAAAAAATATAAAAAATATTATCTTAATAAATTTCTGAGTAAAAAATACTTTGAAAAGCAACTGCAATCACGCTTTCAAACAGGTTAACTTAAATTGTGTGGTTTTATTGGTTCAATTTTAAAATGATATTGTTTTAAATAAAAAAAAATAAAAATTAAATTAGTTAGAGTAAATTAGGCAAGTTAGGTATAGTGAACCTAATTTTAACGAGGAAAAACAAATTGCCTCGTTCAGATTAGAATTACTTGAAGAAAGAAATTTGATTTATGTTCATGCACTAACTTGGTACAGCAATAAATTTAATTGCCAAGGAAGAAGCAATTTAATTTATGACCTATTACTTTATATTTTCTTATGTTGCTCAAATAGTAAGAACATTTAATTGGAGATGGTGACAACATTAAACTCCCTAATGCACCCACCATGTAGTATAGCCGTATAGGGTTCTAGACTTTATTCTTGTTTCTTTTTTATTCAATAATCAAGATATTTACGAATTTTCATGCTTCGAATTAAATTTTTCATATATAATAAAATTCTAGACCAGCCATCTATCTCTAATTTGGTACATTTATAAGGGATTTTCATCATTAATTACATTATAGATTTGAATCCCAAGAGACAGATCCATTTACTAGTTTTAAAATTTCATAATTAAAGTTATTAAATCTACTATTATAAGAGGTTTAATCCGAGTTGAATAAGGTGAGTTCAAAATAGTATAATTTTATTTTTTTTAAAAAATAAAATAACATTATTTTAAATTATTATTTTTACAAATCAAATTATATTTTAATTAAATTACATGTTAATTAAGTTAATTTTTTATTAATTTAATTTAAAATCCAATTCATTACTTTACTTGTGTGTTAGGTTTAGAAAGAAAAACTTAAAAATAAATGTTTGGAAGTATGGTTATCGTTATTTTTTAAAATGTTTTTTATTCGAAAATAAATTAAAATAATATATTTTTTTATTATTTTTTTAATATCAACTCATTAAAATAATATAAAAAATATTAAATAATATTAATTTAAAACAATTTTTTTTAAGAATATTTTTAAAATATAAAAATAAACGAAAATTTTGCCATGACATCAGCCATACTTTTCAGCTTTCTAAACAAAGAAAACAAAAACAAAATCTTTCACTTTTGGATCAAAAGAACCTTGAGAAAATAATTAACGATTTTTCGAAGGGAGGATCAATGGCTTGTCCTCGTCTTCTCCTGCCTGTCCTTTTCTTTCCTAAAAAGTATCCAACTGCAGATTCACATCTGTTTCGGAGCTAGAAATTTCCTCAAGCTTCATATAATATTAAACGCAGCCTTTTCCACGAGAAAACGCGTTTTCTCACAGTCCATGATCAATAATTATATCAATAAATATAATATCATAACTTATAAACTACAATAAGTCAAGGTGTTTCCTTAACGTAAGTCAAAGAAATAATGCAATTTTTTTTTCAAAAACAAAATTATATATAAAAAAACTGTTCCGTGAAAACCTATCCATAAAATAAAACGATGGAGTTCATTATTTTGCTTACTCCTGTAATGGTTAATATGAAACCTAGCATATATATTCGTAAATGTTTGAATTAATTTGTATTGGTTATTTTTATAGATTTTAAAATTAATAATTATATAAATTTTTAATAACTATCAACTTGAATTTAAAAACATATAAAAAATAAATTCTATAATTCTATACTATTATCACTGATTACCAACTAAGGGTTAATCCTAGCATATTTTAACTCTTTAAAGAGTGGCATTCATCATGGGTAAATACACAAGGGACCCGCAGGCACCTTATGTGATAACAATAATCAGACGGTCAGAATTTGGCTTTGACCAATTAAGGCATACAATTCAATGTCACTCTATCTTCTCTCTGTCAACTTTCAAAAATATTAATAGCCCACCCCCCTCCTCCATTTCTCAACTCCTTCCTTCTTTACCTTTCCTTCTTTGTATTTCCCTCTAAATTTCCTTGCCACGGTTACTGTCTCAGCACCTGACTTAATATCACAGCCCACCGTCTGATGATCTGACTCTCTCTGATCAACAACTTCACCTCCGTATCCACCCATGGGACACTGCTGCAGCAAAGACGTGTCAGCTGTTAACAATGAAGTGATCAACTCGATCAAGCATCCTACTCCGCCGAACGCGGCGGCAGTTGAGGTGGCACCGCCTGCCACCAATGGCTACGCCAATTCATTCGCAGCCAGCCCTTTTCAGAGCCCACTTCCCGCGGGAGTCCGGCCATCGCCTTCCCCGGCGAGGACGCCGGGGAGGAAGTTCCGGTGGCCGTTGCCGCCTCCTTCTCCGGCTAAGCCGATCATGGCTATCATGAGGAGGCGGGTGCAGGGGAAGCAGCAGCCTCAGGAGGGGCAACCGATAACGGTGGATGGTGGCGGAGAGGGAGGAGGGGGAGAGAGGGTAGCGGCGGGGAGTGGGACGGGGGGTTTGGATAAGAATTTTGGGTATCCAAAGAACTTGGCGGCGAAGTTTGAGTTGGGAAAGGAGGTGGGGAGAGGGCATTTTGGGCATACTTGCTGGGCTAAAGGAAAGAAAGGAGAGCTTAAGGGACAACCTGTTGCTGTCAAGATCATTTCCAAAGCTAAGGTGCATTGTTTTCAGTGTTAGTCTTCATTGATGAATCCTGACCGTTCGTTTGCTGTTACATACGTGTGTTTTCTGTCGGTTGTTGTCAGCATTTGTCTACTTCCTCTTTGATCTGTCCAAATGCCATAATTTTCACCTACGATAACTATCATGTCTTTGAAACATGCCATATGATTGTGCCAGTGGTCTTGTTCAGTTCATGTTTCCATGTCTTGATATTGTTTAATGTCACAATGTTGCTGACCTGAGCAAGCATTATCCTTTAAACATGCTATACAATGAGTATGGGTGCCCTTAAGATCGTATTTAGTTTCTGTTGATGCATTAGCTGGATCGAGAATACCCCTTGCCGTCGAACAAAAAACGAAATCTTGATGTTGTTTAGTGTCTAGTATTGCTGACCTGAGCAAGCATTATAAGAGCTGCAATTGCCACTGGAGATGAAATCGATTGTTTTAGCTAGCTGATGTATTGTATGACTGAATCGATGTTGGGATGTTTTACTAACTAAATGGGTATTGATTGGCAGATGACAACAGCAATATCAATTGAAGACGTTCGACGGGAGGTCAAGATATTGAAAGCATTGTCGGGGCATAAGAATATAATCAAATTCTATGATGCTTTTGAGGATGAAAATAATGTCTACATAGCCATGGAGTATGTATATTCTGTACTTTTTCTTCGAAAAGATTATTTATCTTATCGGAGTTCAACCTCTCGTTTTGGATGATTTCTTTGATGTTTTATTTACACCTTCATGAATTGAGCTGATGCTTATGATGAACCTAACCCTCCATTATAAATTTAATTTGTTTACTAATGAATGGACTGAGGTTTACTTACTATGCCATCACAAAATTTCTAAATTTGTTCTCATGAGTTTTAATATCTCTTTGTTATTTGTCAGATTATGTGAAGGTGGAGAATTGCTGGACAGAATTTTATCAAGGTAGTAAAGGAGAAGGGAATACTTCCACTCCCTGTGATGCTTCAGTTTTGTAATTGCTTTATGGTTTGGACTTCAGATTTTTTGTTTGACTCTATTCCTTGTGGCTTCCGTTTTGCAGAGGGGGAAGGTACACCGAGCAAGATGCTAAAACTATTGTTGTGCAAATTCTAAGTGTAGTTGCCTATTGTCATCTTCAAGGGGTTTCTCACCGTGATCTAAAGCCAGAGGTACTTTGATAAGCATGGACACTAAAGTATGGTGTTGTTTTGTTTGGATTCTATGTTTTAAAGTAACAAACTCATGTCGTAGGACACTATGCCGCCAATTTCCTTTCCAGCTCTTAACCATGTATTCTGTGACCACTTGGCAGAATTTTCTTTTCACCTCAAGAGATGAGGATGCTCCAATGAGGATTATCGATTTTGGTCTATCTGATTTTGTTAGGCCAGGTAACATTTTCTTACCGATAAACTTATCAAAGGTTTTTCTATTTTCTCTGTGAAATTGTCCCAGTTACAATTTCATATTCACTGGGAGGTTGATTTGCTCCACAAAATAATGTCACACATAAAGCATTTTTATTGCTGGATTCAAAGGCTCAAAATCAAACTTCACCTATGTCGCGCCTCAGGAAATTCCGTGTGAAATGCAGATTTCATTTGCGTTCATTTTCCTTTCCAGTTTCTGTCAGGGCATAATATGATATTTATAAAAAGAAATACTTTTATGTACTCTTCTAATTTCTGATTTTCATTTTCTTTCAAGTTTATGCTAACAGAAGAAAAATCAATAATTAGGAATTTTTTTCACAAAAGAACAAATAGGAAATTGTGGATCAAAGGAAAATGAAATCGAGCTACATCTGACTCATGGTGTTTCCCAGCCAACCTGCATTGGTTCCTTTGTCCTCATACAAGCTTGGGTTGGCTGACTGCCAGAAACTTACATCATTGGCAATTCCATATGAATTTATTTGTTTATGACTGTGCTTTCAATTGCATTTAACTGCTTGAAGGAAAACACGGATACTTTCCATGGATTTGAATCATACAAAATTATTAGATCTTCCAGCCATCCGTGCAAATTTGTTTTTTCCTGGTTATTGCTACAACCAGTTCCCTTTAATACAGGCTAGTTATTTCCAACTGTTGTTTGAGTGCAAAACATTCAGTTCTTATACATCCGCAGATGATCGTCTCCACGATGTTGTTGGCAGTGCATATTATGTTGCACCTGAAGTGCTCCACAGATCATACAATCTCGAAGCTGATATGTGGAGTACTGGTGTGATAACATACATATTATTATGCGGAAGTAGACCTTTCTGGGCAAGAACTGAATCGGGAATTTTCCGCTCCGTGCTAAGAGCTGATCCTAACTTTGACGATTCACCTTGGCCTACTGTGTCACCAGAAGCTAAAGATTTTGTCAAAAGGCTTCTGAACAAGGACCACAGAAAAAGAATGACTGCTGCTCAGGCTCTAAGTAAGTTATTTACAAATATTTCAGAACCTCCATTACTTTAATCAGTGAACACTGAATATATAGATAATCTCTCCCTCCCTCCCTCTCTGTTCTGGATATGTATGGTTTTGTGCATCCTTTTTACTAACATTTTACGCTGTGTGTTCATCTTTGTGGAAACTAATAAAATCTCCTGCATTTGCAGCCCACCCATGGTTACGAGATTTAAATCCAGCCGTGCCTTTGGATATTTTGATCTTCAAGTTGGTCAAGTCATATGTTCGTGCCACACCTTTCAAACGTGCAGCACTGAAGGTATTTATGCATAGACACTCGTATTTTTAAAGGTATCTTTTCCCTCAAAAAGAAGGAAAGAACAGGAAAATAACGGGATTTTATCACTGTCATTGAGTAACGTGTATGTTGCTTTGCTTTATTGAGTGATGTGGCACTCGTTGTCCACCATTTGGAGCGTAGTAGCTTTCCACTGAATACTCTTTAAGTAAGATTGAGACTGGTTTTTATTTGTATTACTTTGCACCACAGCTTTCAAACACGCAACAGTGATAATAATTATACATGAACACTTGCATTCTGACTGGAACCGTTTCCCTCATAAAGAACCCTCATAAACAACGAAAAAAAGAGGAAAATAATGGGATTTTATGATTATGTCATTGAGTAATGTGTAGGTTGGTTTTCTTTCTTGAGTGATTTGAATCTAGTTGTCCACCATTTCAAGCATAGTAGCTTTCTATATAACACTCATTATCATGTAGAATTGCGATTTGGGACTGGTTTTTTACTTGTTTGACTTTTGCAGGCTCTTTCAAAAGCCATTCCTGAAGATGAGCTCGTCTATCTCAGGACTCAATTTAGTCTCTTGGAACCGAAAAATGGATCCGTATCCCTTAATAATTTCAGAGTGGTTAGTCAAAGCTTTCTTTTCTTGCTCTATCTCTCTACGTGAAATCTTGACATTTTCAAACAGAGGTTGTTAGTTTATTAAATTTTTTAGTGTAACGTGATTGATTAATGGATCCAATTTTATATTGTATTAGTTTATTTGTTTTTCAGTATATTCTTCTCACAACATATAAACTTGTGGTGAAGTGCAGGCTTTGACGAGACATGTTACTGATGCCATGAAGGAATCACGGGTTTTAGAAATTTTAAATGTGGTAAGGTTTATTTACTTATTCCGCTGGCTTCTTCCACAGCATTGTTTGTGGAGATTTTCCTGAAAGAAAAGAAAATAATAATGTTGATTCCAAAGTTCATTTGGCTATATATTTAGTACACTTGACAGTTTCCTTACTTTAATCTGTCTGACTTTATCTCGTTTAGGTTAGTGTTACGTGAGTTGTTTAACATTTTGGAGCTTGAGGTGAAATATTTGACCAACTTATTTCCTTGATAGGGACAATTGAAAAATCAACTCATCATCTGTTCTTGAGAGGGAACACCTGCAATAGTCCTCAAATTTTCCAGTTTTGTTCACATGTTTCCTTTAATAACTCTGTGCATGTGCTCGAAAGTAGGATGTAGTGAAACATGAAAAAGAACCTTGATCATAAATCGCGAATCTCTTGCCGTTGCCTTTCTCTCACAGCTATGTTCTCTAAATGGATGGCCTTGATCATCCTCTATTGGTTTTCCTCTCTACTTCTATATCATTTGGAAATCACTAAATGATATGATTTCATGTGACTCTTGCACGAGGAGCTTGCCATGCTGTGAACCACAATGGCTAAGACTAATATCTTAGCTTCCAATTTCAGATGGAACCGCTCGCTCACAAGAGAATGGGGTTCGAGGAATTCTGTGCTGCTGCAATCAGTACACATCAGCTCGAAGCCCTGGAAGGATGGGAGAACATTGCAACCGAAGCCTTTGGTTTTTTTGAACAAGAAGGAAACCAGGTCATCTCGGTGGAGGAGTTGGCACAGGTACCTGCATCTTCTGTTTTACTAGCTAGCTACCAGTTTATGTTCAATCGATCAAACACCTCCTGACAATCAAATAATTTCTGCAGGAAATGAATTTGGGCCCTACGGCTTATTCTGCAGTCAAGGATTGGATTAGAAGCTCCGATGGGAAGTTGAGTTTTATTGGATATACCAAGTTCTTACATGGCGTGACAATGCGCATCTCGAATGCAAGACATCGATGACATAGCCAATACATAATTGTAGAACTGTTACACACTATTTTTTGTACCAAGTGCATTGACTTTCTTGTTATCGCATCTGATTGGAGGTGTAGGAAGAAATGTCTAGCCAGGATCATGTCGAGATTCAATTTGTTTTGATTTAAACCCATATAGCGTGCCTCTTGTGTCAAAAATATCAACATGATTTTTCAGCTGACGTGGAGATTATCACCATGACCTTTGCTGTATAGTTGGATGTCTAGACACCACATCTTATTTTAGCCATCTTGCCTGAGCTGAGCTACGAGGTCAGAGCAAAATTCTTTTCGAAGAGAAAAAAAAAATTAGGCATTGTTATGGTGTTTTTTTTTTAATAAACAGATTTTAACCATGAATTTAAAATTAAAATGGAAATATATTAAATTTATTTGGATTAATCCGAGTTGATATGTAAAAATTATAAAAATATTTTTTTAAAAAATAAATTAAAAAGTTTAATTTTCAATTAATTTTATTTTAATTGACCTTTAAAAATAAAATTAGTAAAAATAATATTTAATTAAAAAAATTAAGTTTACTAGCTAAACTCGAAGTTATGAACATCATCAAATTAAAATAACGACATGAAATTTTAAGGGATGTAATTTAACTGGTCAGATTTTGAATTTGCTTCCCAGATATTACCAGTTTGAGTGCCATAAATTTTAGGGGCATCTGAAGATTTACATAGTCATTAATTTTAAGATCTTAAAAAATTAATCGAGGTATGTATAAGTTAACTCGCATACGCTTAAAAAAATATAAAATAACAACATGCATGTTGACAGTTTTATAAAGTGAGCACAAATGCGACAGTTCTTGGAATTACCTCGGAACACCATCAATGGCTCCGATCAAGGGGAGTCTCCGATTGGTATAAATTATGGTGTTTATCGGCATGGGATATTTAAGGGAACAACACCAAGGAAAAACCAGTCCATAATTAATATATTACTCTGTCTTTGTATTGTACAAGGCCTTGTACTCTTGTAGTTGGTTCCAACGACGTGGATCCTAGAAGCCATGGTGTGTGTCGGAATCAACTTGGTGATTTATTTAATATCTTGAATTAATGTACTAGATAATTGGTAGTCGTATACGTACGTACTAACCATTTTATTTAACGTGGCGTTTTTTCATTAGACCAGCTTGGTGGGAGCCCTGAAGGTTTGGACCATGGCAATAAAATACAGGTCATGTTAAACAAATAGCAGGTTGGGTTTGGTGATCAACAACTGATAATTTATTTAATTGCTATTTTTATTTTAAAGATTTATACAATAATAAAACACATGGAAATATTTTTTGTATTAAATATTTTTTAAGGAAAAAAAAGGTGTTAGGCGCCTAGGACTGAGATGAAAAAACAGATAATTGATAATAAATGATGATTTTTTTTTATTTTTAAATTGACAAATAAGCTATTGATAACAAATAACAAAATTGTATTATTTTAAATTGAGGGGCAAAAAATGCTTTAAATAAATAAAAAAAATTATAACATTAATGTTGTGGCTTAATCTGCTAAACCTTTAATTCGAGTTATGAACTCAATCATGTTTATTAATATCTTTCTTATAAATCTATATTTAACCTAAATATAAAATAAAAAAATAATAAAAGAAGTGCCTAGGCATTTAAAGCCCTGGCTCAACACCATAACGTCTTTGGAAGAAAGAGCTTAAACATGGTGAACCTTCAAGTCTAGGCTTGCGTGTTTGAGTTTTTTCTTTTTTATTTTTTAAAAAAGAGATGGAAAACTTGTTATTTGTTTTTTTTCAAAGAAAAGCAAACACCTTGCCACTTATTGCTAGCAAAGGACATGTCCTGATTTTAGCCACCACTATGATGTTGAAAAAACATGATAGTGAGTTTCGATCCAAAGAATCTATTTTCAATCTATTTTAGCCTAAAAACACCTTATAAATATTTTTAGAACACCTAGAAATCAACTTTTCAACCTAATAAACTAAAAAAATATTTCAAATCACAAAATTAAACAGAATAAAATTTATTATAATCAGCTTAGATTTATTTTTTTGAGCAATATCAAGGCTCAAAATAACAACTATAAGACTCTTCATATCAAATGAAACCTGTTGACATTAATTTCAACCATTTTGATAGTCAAAATAACAATGATTTTCTCTTTTTACACTGAAATTTTCAAGAGCTCTCTCTCTTCTTAAACAAATTAGAGATTAAAAAATAAAAATAATAAGGATTTTTAAAATGAATTTCTAACAACTAAAAGGATCGATTAACCTAACTAAATGAACTTTTGGTATGAAATTGGAAGTTGCCATCTATTTTAAACTCAACATTTTCTTCAAAAAAACAAAAGCAATTAGATGCAAGTCTGCCTAAAACATTTTTTCCAAGTGTTGTTTTTTTGTTTTATACACCAACCACAGACATAATTATAAGCCATGGGCTTCAACCAGCTTAAAAGATCAGGCCTGGGCCTGAACATAGCCCACAAGAGCAGTAGGAAGCCGACGTGGCTAGTGCCGAGGATTATGTTCTTCACGCATGGAAAAGATTGCTCAAATTAATTCTATCTCTAGACCAACTTACACCTCAAATCAAAATTATATTCTTTTTTAAGGACACACAAAAATTAAATAAATTCATCTGAATTTTGTTCCAAGTCTTGAACAAGAAGATTAATAAATGAAGCGTACCATCAGACCCACGCCTTGAAGTTTTAAAATTATTTGTATTTTAATTTATTCACAATTAAATGGTGTCCTGCTACCACCTAAACCATCTAAAAGAAATGCCTCGCGCATTGAAGGCTTATTTTTCTCAAGGAGAATTTAAGCTTCCAATTCTTTTTTTGGTTTTTTGAATTCGAAAAAATCTCATTTTTTAGAAAATATATTTTGTAGATTGAAATAAATGAGTAAAATCCAAGCTATTCCAGATTTTTTTTTTAAATATACATATCTTTACTTGAATTGAAGACCTATTATATAAATATCAAACTCTTTTTCATTATACCACGCCTCTTGGGACAAGCTTCCAATTCTTCCATGGCCAGCAGCTGCCATGAGTACAGAGAGTTCAATCAATATTAAAACTTGAAACTTTGGTAAATCTGCAGGCTAAAATATTGCCCACCTGCAGCCTAAAAAAGAATAAAAATGCTGTACAAGGTGGCGTGGTCCCTGAGGCCTGAGCAAGAACATGATGTTAGGTTATGGTTTCAAAATGGAGGCAGAAAATAGAAGGAAAGATGCAACTGCATTCATACAAGCAAACAGCCTTTAAAGCAAACGTCCGGCCCTTCTCCTCCCGTCGGTTTCCATGGGACCAGATTGTTTCAACTAAGCTGTGCTGTCACATGCACTTGATGATGACTTTTAAGCCTGGCACCTTTTTGCTAAATTGTTCAAGAAAACCACTCATTATCTGGGAAATTGTTAAAAAAGTGAGACACATTCCCTACGCAAAATTGGGATTGTGGTTTTGTTTTCTCACCCATTTGATATGATTTGATTTCATTTGCATGCCTTGGGCATTATATTTCCTGTTTTATTAAATCAAACCTAGTATTAGTTTGATTACAAATTAAATCAGATAAAATTTGATCTTATTAAATATGATTAATTCAGAGAATTAATCCATTACTTGTTTATCCAATTAAAATTTAATTTTATTTTAGTTTAATCCAAGTTAATTCTATAACCTAAGTCATGTATATTTTTAGTCTTTAGATTCAATATCTTGTTGAGAGCATATCGACGACTTGATTAGATCTGAGCATTAGGCAAATTAATCAACCGTCTTTAATACATGCACGATCAAGATGCTTCTATATAAATTTTAATTTCTATTGCCAAATAACTTAATTACCAGACAAAAAAACAATAAGGATGGTTCATAATTTTTAACAAGATCGATCTTGGGACAAATGCTAGAGTTTCCAAGGATTTGGTAAGAATGCGAAGTCCAAGCACTGATCTTGTATTTGAAGTGGAGAAGGAGCAGAAGCTAGAAAGAGGGTGGAGCTCCACCGAACATGCACTCCTAGGCAACCTCGACCCGGCTGAATGTTTCAAACATAAGGTTCAACCCGTGATTTTGAATTCTTAAAAGACATCGAAGAAAAGACTTGAACAACTATATATTACCATCTAGCTATAAAAATTGCAATTGGGAATAATAATAATAATTTTTAAAAAATTATCTTGGCGAAGGGACTTGATGCTTGTCTCTTCATGTATGGTTTATTTACAAGGAATATATTCCAAACAATATGAATCACAAAATGGAAAGAGAAAGTAAAAGAAAACAAAAGGATTTGTGAAAGAATCAAATCCAATGGCTCTAAGCAAACCCTCTTCCCCCTTCAAAGTTCTAGCCGTGTCCTATACGATTGCCCTTAACATGTCCTCTAGCTCTCTCCATCTAGCTACTAGTTCCATTGTCAACCGTTTCTTGTGTCCACATTAATAAGAAAGCAGCAAAACAAGCAAGCCAAAAATAAATTATGCCCAAGATATATATATATATATATATATATATATATATATATATAATGTTGCAAGAGAATATGGTTGTGATTAATTGTTCTTGAACCAAACACAATCTTCTTTCCATTCAATTTTTCGTGAGCATCAAATATACAATAATATTGAAGCGGATAGTAGTTCATCTGGTAGACAAAGGAAGATGAAAAGAGGAAACAAATGATTTTTATACAACTCCATAAATAATTAAATCAAACCCTAAAGCACAAGATATGATGGTGGTGGTGGTGTTGTTGTTGATGATGATGATCTTGGGAGGACTTTTCCTCTTCAATCATGCCTTGAACATTGCGAAACTCCTCAACATGGCAAGGAATAGTGATGGGGCCTTCTTGATCAAATCCAAACTCTTCCTCAGCTTCTTTCAATAACTGCATGAACAGCGGGTGATTTATATAAATCACAGGAATCACAAACCTCTGTTGCTCCTCACCTTGCCCTACCATGACTGCCAGACACCCTTTTGGGATATCTTTCAACTGCTTCTTGCCATGATGATCATGATGGTGGTGGTGGTGGTGGTGATGGTGGTGGTGGTGGTGATTTGGCAGGTGAATATGGAAACTCAAATGATTTTTATCTCCACTCCCCATTGTACGCTTAAACACCACAAAAAATCAAAGAAACAACAAAGAAGATCACCCTGAAAGCCTAAAGATGGGTGCAAATTCTTATACAGAATTGGTTATGAGAAAACAAGAGAGAAAGGCCAAGGGTCAGCTGCAGAAATGGCAAGCTTGAAAAGGGTGAAAGAAGAGTCTGCAAGAGATCTTGGTATATTGCTCATGATATATGAAAATCAAACAAAAACAACATAAGCACAAGAGAGAAAGATCGAGGGTTATTTTTTTTCTAGGAAGAAGAGTGGCTTACATATATATAGCGGGGAGGGAGGTAGTAGATATGGTTCAAGCTTGCTAGGATATGCTTCGGGTATACTCGTAGAGGTTGTTCTAGAGACAGAAACAGCTAGAGACGCCAAGAGTTCACATCTTAGGTAGGTTTCTATATATATTTTAATTTTTTAATAACTTTCCGTCTAAGATAAGAGAATGTAAATACAAAATTGATCATCTTATTTACAGCTGGAATTAAAACACGCTATTTACAGGATAAAGCTCGGTGGAAATTAACATTTGACTTTTCAAATAAGTAAAAAGGTCAAATATTATGAGAAAAATAAATAAACACTACTCGTTTCTAGGATTAGTGCGATAAAAAGGTCAAAAAAACAGGGCATACGCTGCTCTGATTTTGCTGAATGTGAAGATTGCGAGTGCTGCGATGGATCCTGAAATAGCTGATATTCATTATTGTGTGAATGACAACCTCGCAGCCTTTTCCAGTCAGAAAGGGGTATTATTATATTAAAAAAATAAAAATTTCTAGGTGCATAATTACCTGATAATTTTTTATTTTATTTTATTTTATTTAATGGGGTGCTTGACTTTCTCATCAACATGGCTAAAATAAATTCTAAGCATTTGGATTTCATGTAAAATATCAATTCTAATAAGAATACTATATTTCAGTTGACGGGGGTTACAAATTTTGGATAAGATTAGAAAATTATTTTTTTATTTTATTTTAACCAGGAGGGCGTCTGCCCCAGACAAACATGACGTCCATCTACAAACAATTATAAACAATTATAAGTTATTTTACTTTCTAAAAAAAAGAGATTGATTTGTTTTTTTGTTGGAATATCAATTATAATAATATTTTGTTTCTCAAAAGAGAATATTATGTCTCTGCTGATAGAGGTATAATTACTAGTAAATTCTATATCAATCTGTTTTGTATTTGAGTTTTAAAATTATTTTTTGAAAAAAGTTAATTTTTTTTTTGAAATTAATATATTTTTAATTATGTTTTTAGATAATTTTGATTTGTTGATATCAAAAATAATTTTTTTAAAAATAAAAATAAATATTATTTTAATATATTTTCAAGTGAAAAGTAAAATAAATTTTCTAATTAATATTATGATTTTGTAGGATTAAGTAATATTGATAATTTATTGTGAGATTCATGTGTTTTGATTGCCGAAATTATGACGAGGTATTTCCTTTAATTACTAATTCGTTCTCCCTTTTGGGTCATATTAGTATTCATATTTTTTAAGCTAATATTTAGCTAATAAATCAAACCAAAACCAATAAATATGGTTATAATATATTCACATATTCGCAAGCCAGTAATATTGGAAGTAGGAGGAGAGAATAAACTGCTCATAGCAATTACACCAAGCAAAGAGGATAACGATGACTCGATGGGAGGTGAAACGACGTGGGACCCGTGAACGGCCATGTAGACGTCAGCAAGAAGGGAACAACCAATAGCAAGCGTGAACTCGTCCTACCTGACATCACAAAATCTGACAAGTTAATTAATTAGCTACTAATTACTAATTACCTTGTTTTCAACGTGTGATCTTGGAACAGTTACAAAATTGCAGACAAACACGCTTAAGGCAGCCATATCAGGGGTTGTGGGTGTATTACCAATTGTACCCTTTATTTATTATTATTATTTCTTTAATGGATGACACCTTCATGGGAGCTCCTTGGTCAAGGTCTAGCCGGATGTTGCGGCTGATTTCATTGCAATTTTTTTTGTGATGCAAAGGCGTGTGTTCTTATATATATAAAATAATAATGTTATTTTTCAATTAGGTCCTTAATATTCATAAAAAATAATATATACACACACATTAAATTAAAAAAATAAATACTATATATATATATATATTAATTTAACTGCAAAAAATTGAGAAATATAAATGTTAATTTAACTGCAAAATATGGCTAGCATAGAAATTTCATGACAGCTCACCTTTTCAGCATGATAGTGCATTCGGGAGAATGGGAAAGAAAATGAAGGGTTGCGGGTTTTGGCCCACCCATAAGTTAGGAAAGGCTAAAGAAATATATGATCGTTTCAATTAGGTCCTTCTTCATTGACTTTCTATAATTTTTAATTTTCCAGCTTTATTCTTCGAACCTGCTTTAAACTTTTCAAATCAAAGATCTGCCCCCAAGATGGACGGGGAAGATAACCAGCATATATAGTGGCCAATCAAAATCCATTATAAAAGGTAAAGGATAAAGATAATTCCATTATAAAAGGTAAATGATCATAAAGATAATTCCATTATAAAAGGTAAATGATCATAAAGATAATTCCATTATAAAAGGTAGGATAATTAGGTTTTCGGTCTTTATCAAATTAAAGGGATAGATAACTATAGATATTAATTTCACCATAAATCTTATGAAGACAAAGCATCATGCTTTGTGTTGGTAATTCAAGATATTGACATGAAACTTGATTTCCATTTTCCAATATATATATTATGAGCTGAAACAACGTTGCATATATAATAAAATATATTTTTTCTTTTTTTGTCTTGGTAATATAGTGTTATTTAGTTGATTATGATTGCTTCTAGATACATGAAAAAGAAGTGTTATTAGATCAAGTTATACCTTAATCTATATCAATACTTACTCCTTGTATTAGTTTAAAAGTCTATTTGGTATTGTGATAACGGTTATTTTTTTAAATATTTTTTGTTTAAAAATACATTAAAATAATATCTTTTTATTTTTTAAAATATATTTTAATATCAATATATCAAAACGATCTAAAAAAAATTGATAAAAGAAAAAAATAAAAAAATTTCAATTTTTTAAAAATTATTTTTAAAACACAAAAACAAATAAAGAATCAAAGAGAATAGTTTCTTATGCATATATTTAGTTGATTAGTCATCAAATAATCTTAAATAAAAAGATTGAAATATCCATATACAATTAATAAGTTCTCTACCTCCTGATGTTTGGCCTCCTCAACCACTTTTCTGCCACGCACAAAGAAGGGGACGTGCCGCTAGCAACATTTCCCTGTGGGTCACACCATAATCAATTCCTAGCTTCGTGGTTCACATCGCCGATTCACGAGCAGTAATGGGTCTAGAAATGCGAAAAAAACAACTTATAAGGATCTAGAAGTTCAAATTGTTAGAAAATATTTATAAGGCTAAAACCGGTGAATTCTGAAATATGCAAGAATTCGAGGGTCAAGCACGCAATATGCCATTTGCATAAAGGAAGGGAGCGTCAAGAGAAGAATGAGAAAATTAGAAGACAAGGCACTCCAAAAGGTATGGATGAAAGAGTGGACTTTTTTGCTTTGCGGCAAAGAGAATGTGAAATGGGGCTTGATTTAGGGCTTTCCCCCCCTTTTCTTTTCCCCCAAGCAAGGTGCTTGTGTTCTTTCTTTGTTGCCCGTATATTGTTCATAAAGGTATTATTTAACTACTTAACATATTTTTCTTCTTAGAGCTTAGCTAATCTGATACGATGGTTTACCTCAGATTTGATTAGATACAAACTTAATATGAATGCATAAAATCGTGACTTAATTTAGCTAATTATTTTTTCTGAATTCTTAAACAAGCCCATCCAAACCTCTAAATTTTCTTATTAGTGTTAAAAATTTTAGTTTAGTTTGACATGTTAATTTAATGACCCACCAAACCAGAATATGATTTAAATCGAATTTCAAATTAAATTATATAGAAATTAATATAGCTGAACCTGAGTTACTCAATAAATCAACCTGCTATCTAATCAAATCAATGAAAATTTAAATTATTTTTTTTGTAAAATAATATTATTTTAAATTAATTAAAATAAATATTATATTTTTGAATTCACCTAGAAGAACTGAGGTCATGCCAACCCTAGCCTTGGGACAAGTCATGGACGAGACCGTCTTTGATAACTTCGATCATGGTTAAGGAGACTAAAGTTTAAATTTAAATATTCCATGTTTTTAGATTTTTCATCCCTTTTGAATGTATAAAAGGGACGGGGTCAAAGCAAGAGCTATGCTTGCTGACTATAGACCCGGCCTACCAGGCCGGCTGTCTTGCATTAATTTTGGAATTTACCGTAACTATCGAAAACATCTAATCCACACATTTCCTTATTTTCATGTGTAAACAACAACAACAACTACAAAAAAAAAAGTCAACCCAGATTTACATTTCAGGATTTTTAATCAGAAATCCCATAAAGAAGAAAATAATTTCATCGATCTCAGAAAGGTCAATGCTTATCAACCAATCAATTGACATGAGCATATTTTCCTGAGAGAAACTGATAGAATATTCATTAAACAATTAGCAGCTAAACTGCTGGCAGGCATGTAGAAGCTCAGGCCGGGAAGGAAGCAGGTGACCCTTACCGTGCCATTACCTCTTCTATGATTTGTAGGAGGAGGCAGGTGATGACATTTTTTATTATATGTATATATCTGTCAAGTAACCACTAAGTATTTGCATCATTTGAAGAGCTTGACTATGGAATGTCATTCTTTGAACACCATTTTTGTATAACGCCTTCCCCATGCAAATAATAATAATAAAAAAACTGGGGAAAGAGGTCTCGTGTTTACCGAGCCAACTTGATAAACTTATGCGCTTCAACTAACCATTTGGTTGGGCATTTAAAGCCTTGGGATCTCTAGCATGTCCACTAATAAGAAAAGGGCTAGCTAATTAGACATCGAAGTCGTGAAGAAGTTTATCCTCTAATGAAAAGGTACACTAATCCGAATTGGATTCAGTATTTTCAATTTATTAGCCAAGAAACAATCATAATTTAAGCTGTCAAGTCAAGACAAGACAAGAAACAAATCTCCAATGGAGGAACACGATTTTCCTTGTCCGATTGGTGCTAGAAAACCATTATAGTTCAAGGCCTAAAGTCAAGAACAAGGTTTTCCGACTGTTCTTGAACTCATGAGACAATAATGTTCTCAAAGTTTTCTTTTTACCCACTAGAATCTCTCGAAGTTAATTAATTGACACAAATGCTCATCTTGCATCCAGTAAAATTAGTTGCAAATTAAGTTGATTTTGCAACTTAAATGCCTCCAATTGCAACAGGATTTGTTGTTGCTAATCCAATTTTTTTCTTCGGTGAGATAATTCTCCAAACCATCAAAGTCGTATACCGTAGACATGGTATACTTGTATATGCAAAATCTGCTCTGTATTTACATGATAAAGGCAACAACAAGCTCGCTATATAGCACATGAATGTCAGAGTGATCAGTAACATATTATCAAGGAGAAAAAACTCATCAGATTGAGGCATTGCACAACTTGTGAGAAAATGGCCTGCTTTGCAAATCTAATTAGGGGTCTGATCAAACAATATACCAAACAACAGAATGACCTAATCTTGATTAGCATAACTTGGTCCCGTGCCATGTTGCGCATTGGCATGCGTATTTTGGTCGACTTGAAAGCCCTTCATGCACCAACAGAGTGACTACTTTGGTCCCGATCAATATCAACTTTGTATTATTACACTCAGATACCTCTGGCCAGCTTCCTGCTTCTGTGGAAACAGGGAAGTGGTTCCTCCGGCAGCCAACGAATCGATGATAGGTCTAATTATCATTATGCCCTCTCCGACGGCGGCAATAACTAATGTTGTGAAAAAAACAAGGAAAGAAAATGCGCCATATATGGTCTCCTCAGGTCTCCAAAAAGCTGACAATACAAGAAACAAGATCTCTAATGGCAACATTACCATCACCACAAAAGCTAGGCTATATATTCTAGCTCTTAACCCTTTGTTGATTGCGAGGGTGACCACCTTGAAACATGACAAGAAGAAGAACAAAGTGTACCAAACCCCAAAAGCACCAAATATGATGCAACTTATTAAAGGGTACGTGCACATCGCAATTTCCACCCCAAAATTATTCTTGAAAACAACTGAACTTCGATGAAAAATAGATGGCATCTTTACCATCGAAGTGAACACAAACACAAATTGTATGGTGAGGATGGGAATACATGCAGACCAAAGAAAGGCATGAACCCAAGTACCTCGTGGGGTTTTTCTCTTGATGGATATGTTCATAAGAAAAAGGAGGATCACCAAGAAACCAGGTTCTAATAACCCTAATGAGAGAACAACATGGACTTTGCAAAGACTTTCTTGTTGTGATAGGGTTAAAGAAGGAAAAAAAGGGTAGAGATGTTGTTTACGAAATAAGGGCAAGCGAAAAAGCTCGTTAAGACCCCAAAGTGTGACGATAAAGACAAGGAGGAATCGGACGGACCAAAGGGAGTTGAAGCTTTGTAAATGATGGGAATTTTGTGATTTGAATAGGAGATGAAATACAAAGCAAAGAGAGAAGAGGGAAAGGAGGAAGAGGGCAATGATGGAGTAGAGAATCGCCGAGTCGAAGGTGGTGTTATAGGATGGATCATAGATAGAAGAAATGTTCAACATGGCACAACCTAACAATTAATGAATTGCTATATAGATGGTGTTGGTGATGATATTGATAATGGTAATGATCGATTACATTGTTAGGTAAAGGTGGTGATGGTTTAAGAGAAATTTGGATTGGAAAATGCATAGAAATTAAAGATTTGAAGAAGAACAAGTGTTACATGTGGTGGTCGGAAGGGGAAAGGGGAGGTCAAAGAATAGATGTTACGTAGTTTTCTCTCCCCCAATTCCCAACCTGCTCATGAAACCAGGCTGGTGGACAGCTACAAAGATTAATAAGAGAAACAACAATGGGGGAGAGGAAAACAAGAGGGCAGATGGGTTGAGATGGCTGCTTTGATTTCGGGTTTGTATGGTTATGGTGCATGAATGTGTACATGCCAGAAATTTTGTTAATTTTTAGGCATGGATGATGATTTTTTATGTGATTTCTTGCAATATTTCTATCAATAGAAGCTTACGATTCTTATGTGACATATATAGATTATATATAGTATCTTGAATGAAAATAAAAAAAAAATACAGCTATATTTAGATCCTATATCGTTGTTTTTTTACTTGAAATTGTAGTGCAAATTTTGAGACAAAATGCTCACCTAGATTATTTAGGTGACAAGGTGGATGCTTGCATTGGCACAATGCATGAAAGTTGCTGTCTATATATAGTTCATGATGTTGTGTTAAGCACCAGCTAATCGACGGCCATGGACACCAACCCGACCTTCTTCAAAACCATACAAATAAAAATGGGAGCTCAAGGGTAGTTGAAAATGCAAGATATATACTACAGGCATAAATGGATATGCTATACCAAGTAAAATCTATCTGTAAATTTATTTATCTTTTATTTTATATTTATTTACATTTTAAAATTAATTTATATGTCAATAAAGATTAAATACTTTATCTGATTGATTGTAAGAGCAACATCCTTTTACCATCTTATAAATTAAGGAAGGGTTGCTATGTTAATGTATTAACATGCGGTTAATAAAACTGCTTCAAACTTGATAAGAAAATTTAATTTCTAATATGAGAATATCTTTTTTTTTTTAAAGGCTTTATTAGTATACATCATATCATTAGTGAAACTTCTTAAGGAAAAAAGAGGTATAAGTATAATTGACTAGGTCAATTTAGTAACTCATGGACTTTTAACATAACTTGGATTATATTTCAAATTAAAATAAATGAGAATTGACTACATCAAACTTGATCAATTCAAAAAAAATAATTTGATTTTTATTTTTTAAAAATAATTTGATTTTATTTTTTTTGAAATATCTTTAAATGATGTGGTTTTAATTTTCTCTTAAAAAAATTTGAAACAAAATTTTTTAAAATCGATCAAAGTTATTCATAACTCAACTTGAGTTATTCATAACACAAGTTTTAGACTAAATCATGAACTAATACGAGTTTGGTAACTTTAATTTTTTTAAAAGAAATTTAAAATGCTAAATCGTGATTTTTGAAATTAAAAAAAAAACTAACAAATATTTAACAAATGAAGCACGTTCATCCAAAATTAATGGGCTAACAAATTTTTGAACATGAAATATAATTATGTTGATCTAGGATCCGAGCACTAGCTAGGCTCATGGTCAAGGGGTTAACTCTATCCCGAGCCCCAAGTAACTCAATCACTTTGTGAGAAAACAAGTGTAAGGTAATGGTCAGTTCTAGATTTGTTCACTAAAAATCACTAGTTTGAATTTTACAAATCTCAGAGTTATTGAAAGCTTATATAATCATTAATTTGAGGACCCATGAGATTAGTCGAGCGGTTCAAACACCAACATTAATCTCAAAAAATGTAAGGAAATGTTACATGCACCCCATAGTTTCAGTCAAAGCTAGATCCAATCTTCACTGTTAAAGGGACAAAACATATGCTTGTGTGTTAAATGTGGGCATGTCTTTAATTTCAACACATGTCATTTGATTCAATATAGATGTAATGGATCATTCGAGGATTGATTCAATACTTAATTACTGGGTTGAAATACTTTTAGAGTAAAGATCTTAAGCAACCTCGTCGGTTGAGAATCAAGATCTAGCTAAGAAAGAACTGCTAATGGGCCAAGGCAGAGGCACAGTTCCATGTCTAAATGCCACAGAAGAACCCTAATGTTGATTTGCTATCATTTTACGAGTAAGATAAAACTAAGTACTATTTAAGCCGACAGACATTGCTTTTGTTTGCACTGATCTTTTACATTTTACAAGGCTAAAAAGCAGAAAAGTGGTTCAAGGTAAGATGACATTTCATCAGCTAACCTGGCGGTATGCATAAAACCTACACTTCTAGTCATCACTGTCTGTTGGACCTATAAAAGTGAAAGTCTTTCTCTTTTTACCTTTGTCTTCCTGCACTGCACACCTGCTCCCCACTACTGATAGTTAAGGCAAATATTTTTTCAAGTGCTTTACACAATTCTTGAAATATGAAGTTATTCTACCATCCCCTCTGTGGTCCAGACAGATACACACACTACAGTAGTACTCGTCCAGGAGAGAGTGCATATCCTAGATTTTGAAACATTTCTCGTGTGTGTGTGTGTATATATATATATATATATATATAGCCTTGATGAGACCTCGATATCTTGAATATAATTAACAAGATTGAGGCAATGGGATAATGGTGTGATTTGATAGAGGTTTTAGAATTGAACTTAATCCTCCCACTTCCAAGCTACATATAATCTTCCTCAAATTAATGGATAGGTTAATTATTTACCAAGTTTGGAACTTTCAAGTTGAAAATCATAGATTTAATAGCCTCTCTTCGTATAGATTCCTTAATTTTTCTTGACAAAAAACTATCGGTGCATGATCTTTTGTCTACCAAGAATCCAATGCTTGTATATGGATAGTTATTTCTAAAAAGTGAATTTATATCTTTTCAAAATAGAAAGAACAATGAAAGATGTCTTCTCTATTTTTTCTGTTTCTGCCCCAAGAGTATTATAACCAAATGTTACCTAACCAAGAAAAAAATAATTAGAAACATGGACCCAATGAAACAGATAAAAAAAAAATGCTATGAAAAAACTAAGAAACATGGTAATCGGATAATAGAAAATAATTCAAATATACAACCACCAGTCCACAGAGTCGTAGACAAGGTGATTCTTTAAACATAGGAATCACTGATAACTAATGAGTTCTAGCAAAAAAAAGACAAGGCTTTGAAGTTTGGAACTGGAATATTTTGTCATGGGGCTTTTACCAATTACAGGATCATGACAGTTGCCTTTAGTGTACCATAGCTTCTGAATTTTAGCCGGTGTTCATTACGTATGGTTTGTATTTAGGAGAGATTGTGCTGACAAAAGTGAAAAACCCAGCAGAGTAAAAGATTTTGATGCTTACAAAGGCCATATCCGGCATCATCACAGTACTTATGAATGCATCATCATTCTCATGATCAAGTAGTGAAATCATGCACTACTGCAATAAAAGAGCGAGTTAAAGTGTTGCATGGTATCCCATGTATTTCAATGATTACCTTTCCTTTCCTTTCTCATGCAAATTGGAAACCCTGTAACAATTTTCTCTAAATTTTTACCCTAACGAAGTTGCATGGAAGAAATCAGTAACTCCAGTTGTAACTTGTAATCAAAGATATCAAAATCTTCCACAATGATGTGTTACACCGATATTCTAGAGTTAGATCCCATGGTAGTTCCAGATTTGTCTATTTCACAAGAAACAAAGCACAATTAAAGAAGAAGAAGCTTCAAAGCTTCTTCAAGCCTGTATGTAAGGATTTAAAAGGTGTTCATTGCCCTTTCTAGCTCAAGTCCTGTGTTTGTCCAAAGGATAAAATCAGCTTCTTAATGTGGTGATTGAATTCTTGCATGAAGATTTGATAGACTGAAACCAGCTTGAACAAATTAAGTCAAGATTTTAGCCATATATATATATATATATATATATATATATGATTTGGAAAGGGAATAAATTGTATGGAAGGTTATTAAGTAAATTAGTTGCGTCAACAAGAAGAAAGGATTTGAAAAGATTTAAAGGTTTCAAATTAAGAGATAGAAGTAGAAATATACCTCTCTTTTAGTAAAGAAAGTGATCATGGGAATCAAATACTAGAGAACATATCCACTGCTCTATATATACTTGGCTTCAAATCTTTAGTGCAGCTGCGCTTGTCTTCCACTAAAATGTCAATGGATATATTCTCTAATGAGTTTAATTAATATAAAATGAACTGGAAGTAAAACATTGGCAAACGTAAAGAAAGCAGAGAAATATCTACATAACTCTGCAGATCCAACCACCCCATTAAGCAATGACATATAGAAAAAGCCTCGGTCTTCGAAAGGGTTTTGTTCTTTCAAGTTCTGCAGGCTAAATTTTGACAATTCTTTTATCATTTCTTTTCGCACCTCTCTGCAAGAGTGAAGAAAGTTGATCATCACATGCCTAGCATTACACTATACCTAATTAAAAAAAGGGCAGGCTGAAAAGATGACATGAAAGGAATAACATATTGGTATATATGGAGAGAGGAAGGAGATAGAGAGAGTCCAACCCTAGCTACTGCTGAAGAAGAGAGTTGCAGACACATATCTCCAGTTCCTTTGAAACAATAGTGAACATGTAAAAAATCCATCCATCCATCCATCCAATGATGAAAAACACAAAAAAGGTTATCAATTGGAAAGGAGAGAGGAGTTCTGACAAAATCTCATAGCCCCATGATAACCTAAGTTGAAAACTTAAGTACTAATTGAATAGTACTTTAGATCATACATACTCACAGCAGGAAGCAATGATTAAGATTTAAGTGTCTACCCATCGGATCACAAGACAGTCAAAATGTCTCATCATTACTCCAATCTGCTATTAATTAGTCAACAACCTTGATCTATGTGAAATTTAACTATAACATGGAATTCATCAACCAAAGAAAAAAAGCTGATTAAAAGCAAAGGGAAACCGTATAAAAAAAGAAAAAAAAAATCGTCACCTCCATATCTCGAAGTTGATCCAAACTGATCTGATCATGCATATTTGGAAGCAGTAATTGAGGGGAATGAAGCCTGGTCCGAGGACATGATATTTTAAATTCCAAAACATGGGGTGGCCAGGCCTTGAACCAAACAACATTCCCCTCAAAAGACAAGCTTCCTTTCTAACTAGCAAGCAGCTAGCTACCATCTTGCAATTTCTTGGCAAGCTTCTCTCTTTTCTTGACCATGAAGGAGTGCTCAATGCAGCCAGCTAGGTGGTGTTATAAGGGGATGGAACAGAAGGAAGCGAATAAGGGTTTTGTGCTAAATACCATGGACAAAACAACAAACATGATGATGATAAGGATAATCATTTAGTTTTATTGGAAAGAAAAAGGGGCCCCAAATGAGAGAGAAGGAAGAGAACATGGGGTCTGGCCGTCCATGAGTCGTGGTCATTTCTCTCTTTTGTCCGTGCCTCTTGAATAATTACAACAACACAATAAGAATATATTTGCCAACTGTTTCCTCTCAACTTCTACCCTTGGATTCGGACATCATGACTGATCAAACACACATATATTCTTTAAGGAAATAAAAAGGGTACATGAAAAATAAAAGTATAAGAATGTTCAAGTCTGCCTGTGAAGTCATGTTTTGTACCATGATTCAGATTCCAGGCAGCGACAGGTCTTACAACAGGAACTCTTTTCTGCAGAGTTTAATTTGAATCCAAAAAGATGATGACAGCAGAAAGAAATGAAAAAACTCAATACCAAATTTCTCTTTCTATGCTATAATCTGGGGCTCGGGACTTGTTTTGTTCAAGTTTGAAGAAAGGCAAAGTGGAAGCTCTCGAGGCTTGACCATATGAAACTTACCCTCTCCAATTTCTAATCCCAATAGCATATTTGGGCCGCCTCGATGACTGCTTCAGCTAGAAGGCTGTATTTTATAACTTTGATCTCCAGACAGATTTTGGCCCAGCCCATCGACCAGTTTCTGAAATTCTTAGTATTCTTTTCTTATTTAATTTTTTACCTTAATAAATATTTTTATTCTACCCCTATGGAATATTATATAAATTATAAATATTATTCATTTAATTTTATTTAAAAATCGTGCAAATTCACCTTAATATTTAATATATTATTCCTTGTTAATTTTTTTTTTAACTTGTTTAAAAATTTTATGTGTCAATTCAAAAAACACAATAAATTATATAAATATTCCCATTTCCTAAAAAACATTATATAGTATTTTAATTCTTGCTTCTTCCTTTTTCACTTATATTAGTTAAAAAATCAATTCCTTTTCATTATTAAAAGAATTCAAGTTTTATTAACTTATTTTATTTTCTTAAGAAAATATTAACTTAAATTATGTTGTTAAAAATACTTGTAATTTTAAAAAAATAATTGATTTACAAATAATTATATGTTAATTAATCAAAAACATTCTTTTACAGTTAAATATCTATAAATAAAACTCTTGAAATTATGAAAATTAATTAATTAATTAATCAATATACTATTTAAACTAATTAAATAATATATATATATATATATATTATTTAATCAAAGTTATTAATTTATTGAACCCATATTGTAGTTAGATGCTATTTATTTTCCTAAAGTTAAGATTTTGTTCAATTATCAACAACTATTTAATCACTTAATACAAATAATTATACTTTACATTCTACATGATCTAGTCAGTTCATGTGATATTTTTCTAGTTATAAAATTATCAATAACGTTAAATTGCTTTTATCCTTAAAAAAGAAGAAGCAAGTGCTACCCCATGAAGTTGGCAAGAAGACACATTAAATTTGTATCTATCATTTTGGTAGCTTTTGTAATTATAATTTTAAAAAATATATTAAAAAAAACAATAAATTATAGGTTTTTCATAACCATTATTTCAAAATAAAATTAATTTATGATATTCATGCAAAACTATAATATATAAACATGTACTTTCAAAACTGTGGTAAACAGAAAACTAACCTGGTTTCAATCACACACATCATATTACTAAACCTATCCAGAATCCCTCTTCCACCCAAACTTGCATTAAGATTAAGTGCACGCATCTTCTTCCTTGCAAATAAAGCACATCTAGAGCTAGCAGTATACGTGTTCTTCCTCATCCCAAATAAAAACCCTAGCCAAATGCGAGCATGGATTCTTTGACAGTAATAAAGAAGAAAGAGCTTTGCTTTTGATGAGTGGTCAAGCAAAGGACACTTAATTTGTGTAAATGGAAACATATGAGTAATCATGGCCGTTCAAAGACAAAAGACTGTCGTTTTCAGAGACAGAGTTTGATGTAGAATTGATGATACTTCACTTCACACGTAGTCTTCGAAGATAAGGGAGCTTTTTCAAGTTTCCTAGACTTGGACAGTCAATTTTTTGTCCCAGCACCTAAAACAGTGGCCATGATTCTGATGCAGCTGGCTAGCCTTTTTGGTCTCTGATGCCATCATAATTCCGTATGGAATATTCTTGTCCATGCTGTAAATGATGCAAACAACTAGAAATATATAGTTAATTAAGGTTTTTGATTGGCACTGATAATTATAATATTTTTGACAATAGTAAGTTTTACTTTTCATTATTTCAGTGGCGGTGTGTGAGAAGAAGTTTTTGGGGATTTCATGGGCGCTAGTCCTTCCCACTCTTTAAATCTTCATATCCTAGTTAGTTTTGAAAGGATTTCAACATGGAATCTTAATTTGGATAAGATTTCAAATTTAATCACAAGGATAAATTTACAGATTGGTTGACTAATTATATATGCATTTATGTTAGAAGTGGGAATTACTTGTAATCCTAGAAGACATGAGTGTGTTAGCTTTTTCTCTCTTTTTAGGGCTGCTATCCTCTCCATTATTAGGAAAAAAAAGAAGAGTCAACAATTTTTTTTTGTGGTTTAAAAAAAAATATTTAAAAAATTATATATATTTTTTAATTTTTATATATATAACTAAGATTTTATAAGAAAGTTTATAGCAGACCAATATAATATAAAATTGTAGTATATATATTAACAAAATACTTTCAAATCTATCATTAGAGTAAAACATATTTTTTATTTGGGATCCTAAACATAGTTTTAAAATCCAGAACTCGGCTTAACCGAGATCAAAACTAGGCAAATTTAAAAAAAAATAAAAAAAATAAAAGTTCATGGAACTCAATCAAAAAATTAGAACTAATTAAAGAAAATCTAGTAATTCAATCAAAATCCAATAAACCAGATGCGAGCTTTGATAACAAGTCAATCTGCAGGGTAGAAGGACACATGATCATGGAATGCATAGAAATCCACAAATTGTAAGCTTTGGCAAGTGAAAATAAACCCGTTCTGGGAAAAAAAATGTAGTGGTTTCTTAATTAGTTTCCATTTTGAAGAAGTGAGATCATCTGAGGGGAAAGTGCAAACCCTACAAAATTGACAATTGTAAGGATCCATCTTGGCTTGCAAGATTGGTCAAATCCGAGAGGCACCCTGAGAAGCATGACACTTCACCAACTACAGCACGGAGATGGCATCCAGTGGCTCATGGAGCAAATGCTGTCCTCGTAAATCACAGAGACTGACATATCATGAATCAGTTGCGTGGATAAAATATTATCCTTTAAGAGTGTCCTACCGCAGTTTTGAAACGCGGTTTGCCACATATATAGACAAACACACACTAGAGCTATGCATAGTATTGCATACATCATCTCCTAACGCCGAAACCCCAGTCGAAAACGAGATGTCTCTCTAAAAATAAATGGTATGATTGGCTATTAATGTGAAACCTGTTCATAATTAGCTTGTAGGCAAACTTCCTTTGAGAACTTTTTAGAGGTTAAAAAGAATAACATCTCGAGGAAACATTTTATTATGAGCAACCATTGATGATAGTGCTAGATAATCTTGTTTTTAAACCTCTTATTATGCACATATTAGCTCAATTTATAAGGCCGATGGAGGGCATTTGCCCCAAAAGCAAGAAATATCCCGTGATTAATAAATCAATAGTAAATAAATTATAATTAGTAGTATATGTTCCACACATATGAATCATAAAGAAAGAATGTATCTAGCTATTTTTGTGTCACCAGCACCTTTGAATCACCCATATTCAAGTCGTAAAATGATATCTTGCGGTCACCAAATTATATTAACTATAACCAGAAACTAAAACCTAAAAAAGATGTTAGAACCTTTGCTTATAGGAAATTCATATTCAATAATTGAATGTGGAAAACTATTTTTTTTTCTTCCTTAGTATGTCTCGATCTTAATTCTAATTACTCATGGACATGTTGTTCAAATAATTAAGATTAAACACAAAAAAAAGGCTAGAATTCTGAATGATCTGTATATTATGAATTTTTAGTCTTAACTTAAATATAAATAAATATATATAGGTTAAACTGGAAGTACTATTCTATCCTTAATAAATAAGACTACATAAATATTATTTAACATCTCCCCTCAAGCTCACGATGCGGCAGCTACAAGTATCGAGAGTTTGCCAACCAGAAAATAAAAATGAGAGATGGAATGCGTTTTGGTAAAGAAATATGCAATCTGCAAGGAAGAAGGAACAAAAGGTAAAGCAATGGTGCCATTCTTGAGATGATGACGAGTAAGATGACAATCGATCTTAATGTGCTTAGTTTGCTCATGAAAAATTGAGTTGTAAGCAATTTGAATAGAACTCTGGTTGTCACAATACATAGGAGTAGGATGAGAAAAAGAAACTCTCATATCAGCAAGTAACCAACGCAACCAAACAATCTCTTTGGTAGTAAGCATGCAATAGATTGTTTCTTGCTTTTCCAAGAAATAAGAGAATAACCTAAAAAGATACAAAATCTGGTAACGGACTTGCGATATGTGGGATCACTACCATGATCAGCATCAGAGTATGTACGTAACTCCAAGGAAGATGTGGATGAAAGTAAAAGACTCTAAAAAACTGTACTTCGAAGATATCGTAAAAAACAAAGAACAGGTGCCTAGTGAACAGTAGTAGGAGAAGCAACAAATTGACTAACAACATGAACAACATATGCAATAATTGGACGAGTAATGGTGAGATATACCAAACTCCCAATAATAGTACGGTATAAAGTATGATCTATTAAAGGTAAACCATAAGAAGAAGAGTACCTTACATTAACCTCAATATGAGTATCTACAGTCTTGTTATCAGTAAGTCTAGCTTGCTCAAGAATATCTGCAATATATTTCGATTGAGAAATAAGATAACCTCTAGATGAGTATGTTACCTCAATACCCAGGAAATATTAAAGATAACCTAAATCCTTCATTTCAAATCGTCTAGCCAACTCTATTTTCAAAACTGAAATACCATCAATGTCATCACCAATAATAATCATGTTATCAACATAGAAAGACAAAATAATACGACCTGCATCATTGCACTTAATAAAAAGAGCAGAATCATGACTGCTAGAAACAAAGCCAAGATACGAGATCACAGTAGAGAATTTCTCAAACCAAGCACGGGGTGCTTGTTTGAGACCATATAATGCTTTCTTAAGCTTACAAACATATCCAGAGTTATGTGAAATACCAGGAGGGGGTCCCATATAAACTTCTTCTTGAAGATCTCCATTCAAGAAGGTATTTTTAACATCAAGCTGAGAAATATGCCACTGACGAATCAAAGCTACGACAATAAGAGTACTAATAGTAGTTATTTTTGCAACCGGGGCAAATGTCTCCTTATAATTCATACTATACTGTTGAGAGTATCCTTTTCCAACCAGCCTAGCTTTGTATTGCTTAATAGACCCATCAGAATTAGTTTTGATCTTATACACCCAACAACAACCAACAACACTCTTACCAGGAAGTAGAGGAACCAGATCCCAAGTATCTGTCTTATGCAAAACAGACAGTTTCTCATCCATAACTTGCTTTAGGATTAAGCCTCGTTCTATAAAACTAGGGGTGTTCAAAAAAACCGACTAACCGATTAAACCGAAAAAACTGAGAAAAAATTAACCGAAAAAACCGAACCGATAAAAAAACCAAATAAACCAATTAAAAAATGAAAAAAACCGGCTGGTCCGGTTCAGTTCCGGTTTAAAAAAGCTTAAACCGATTGAACCGGACCAAACCGAACCGATTTAATTATATCTAAAAAAAGTATAAAAAGAAAATCCTAACCCTAAAACTAAATACCCTAACCCTCACAGCCGCCCCACTTCTTTTCACATTTCCCCTCTCCCTTTCCCTCTTCCTTTTCCCATAACCCTAACAGCCACCCCCCTCTCTTTCCCCCTTCCTTTTTCCATAACCCTAACAGCCACTCCCCTCCCTTTCTCCCTCCCCCCCTCCATTTCCCCCTTCCTTTTCCCATAACCCTTCCAGCCGCCTCCTTCGTTTCCCATTTCCCCCTTTCTTTTCCCGTAACCCTTCCAGTCGCCTCCTCCGTTTTCCCCTTCCTTTTCCCCTAACCCTTTATGATCTCAATCTTCAAGGCTTCAAGGGAACATGAATCATCTCGAAAGGTCAAATCTGAACTTTTGGTTCAGGTACATGGTGTAAACAATAGTCTCACTTGTGAAGATGGCCATTAGAAAATAGTGATTATTTTGGCAGCTACAAACTTTTCTTGAGACATAGATGAGGCACTAAGATTGTTTCATTGTCTTCTTGTAAATATTTTTGAGATTTTTTTGCTTTATGAAAGTCTTAGATTCATCCTAAATGGCAATCTATTCAAGATGTAGTACATCTCGTTCCTCCATTGGCACAAAGCCTAGATTAAGGTATACAATGGCAGCAACAAAAATGCTTCGATTTTTTCTGGTTTTGGATGTTAAAAGCCAACCCGAACCGAACAAAACCGATTCGGTTTGAACCGGTTCTCGGTTCGGTTCGGGTTATATTAACAAGGACTATTATTTTTCGGTTTGGTTGAATTTTTTGGTTAAAACCGGACCGGACCGAACCGGACCGTGAACACCCCTACATAAAACTAGCTTTGATACCATGTTAAAATAATTAAGATCAAACACAAAAAGGAGGCTAGAATTCTGAATGATCTGTATATTATGAGTTCTTTGTCTTAACCTAAATACAAATAAAGTATATATAGGTTAATGAAAGTACTATTCTATCCTTAATAAATAAGACTACATAAATATTATTTAACACATGTGATCATAAATATCGTAGAAGGATATTGCAACTATCTAATTAGAATATTTGTAACCAAGATAAACATTTTAAAAAAGAATAATAGAACCTTGGATGCTAATAAAAAAATCGTATTAAAAAATATATTAATGAGGTAAGTTTTTTTTTAAAATGACCAAATAGGACATAAAATTATTCTACATATAACATTAAACATTGAATACATATAAAAGGATTAACTGATATTATAAAAACTTCAATTATTATCCTATCAAACTTAATGCAATCCCATCATGAACACTATCCATCCATGAATGCTTGCTCCCTCCATATATTTTTTTATTACTAATATTCAAAATTGTAATACAATTCAAGATATTTTGCTTAACAATATTAAAAAAGTTGATACAATATTTTCAGGAATCAAGATATTGTGCTATCCCATCTCTAAAGAGATATATTATATATAAAAGTGAAAGCAAATTAAAGAAAGTGGCCAATTGAAGAAGGAAGGATGCAATGAACTAGCAATTAAGGTAATTAATGTACACTACAAATAGGAGGTTTCCTCTTTTTGATTAAGAAGTCATCAAGTAAACAACAAATGTCTGTCTGGACACGTGGCAGCCCTACAACACTTTCCATTTCTATTCCTGCTAACTACAAAAAAAAAAAAAAAAAGGCAGGCATCCAAAACCTGCAATAGGAGGGAAAGAAACAGAAAACGATGTGCATGCATATCCATAAGGCAGAAGAGGGTGAAAGGCATACGTTATCTAACCTCATTGGCTAGATATCCTGCACACAGCAGTACTATATACTTTCTTCTTATGCATACAAGCCATATAAATCTCCTCATGGACAGATTCTAACCTATTGCAACATGAGCTATCAAATACTGATAGAGGGAGTTGTGGATTTCGACCAGGCAGTAGCAGGAGATCATGCAGAAGCAACTGAAAGTTTTGCCTGTGTTGATGATGATGATCATCAGCAGCAGCTAGAACAAATTTCAAGGAGGAAGAAGAAGAAGAAGAAGGGCAGCAAGATGAATACTAGGAGGTTTAGTGATGAACAGGTTAGGTCACTAGAGTCGATGTTTGAGTCAGAGACAAAGCTGGAGCCAAGAAAGAAGATGCAACTAGCTAGAGAACTCGGGCTGCAGCCTCGTCAGGTTGCTATATGGTTTCAGAACAGAAGAGCTAGGTGGAAGACAAAGCAGATGGAGCAAAAGTACAAGACTTTGAAAGCTAGTTATGACAACTTAGCCTCCAGTTACGAGTCCTTGAAGAATGAAAGAGAGTCCTTACTTTTACAGGTACAGACCATTTTTTTTACTTCAGATATTTTTTTTTTCATCTTCTCAATCACCATTTTACCTCTTTCTTTTCCTTCAACAGTTGCAGACGGTAAGTAATCAGCTTGGCAACCCTTGTAAGGGATTGGAGAGAGGTGACAGAGGCATTGATGCAGTTCTTCATGATGGAATCACCAACCTTGAGGTTGAAGCGCAGCAAGGACAAGACAACAGTACTATAATGGCCAACGTGTGTGATGATATGAGCATGGGAAATGGACATTCTGGTGATCAAGAACAAGGATTTCTCTATACGGGTTCGCCAGAATACAGTGATGGGACATTAGCATCAGCCTACGAGAAGTGCTACAGCACTGATTCTGGGGCCCCGTTTGATCTATCGTGGAACAATTCGTATTGTTTTAGTTTCAGGAGTTGATAGAAATATATTTAAATAATTTCAAGACAATTAAAATTATTGGATATCTGTCTGGTGAATAGTTTCTTAGCCGCAGCACAAGTTGCCATGTTGCACATTAATGTCAATCAAGCACGTATCCATTTGTTTCAACTCTTGCAATGATTTACACCATCCAATTAAAGTAGCGTAGCTTCTTCATACACAACTTTGAAATACAAGTTTAGGGACTTGAGAGGCACTATGGAGCATGATGCTAAATACGTAATCTAGACATGTTACTATTTGTTCAACAAATTGATTGCTAGTAAAACCTGTGGATCGTAGATTATATTGTTTGGTTTAATCATAATTATTCAATCGGGTTGATATGAGAAACTAGTGGTGATTCGGGGCTTCATTCATATCAAATTTCAATTTGATTCCAGAAAAATATATTATGAATAAATTTAATTTACCCGAAAAATTTGTTTATAATCTAATTAATCTCTCAAACCCGATTTAAGTAATCAACATCAATAAATTAAAAAAAAATAACCAAGTAACTTAACATTTTTTAGTTCAGACCTGGCTGAATATGACAGCTATGATTTTTGACAAATGGTATGGGAATTCAAGGGGCGGCCATATCCATAAAGATACATGATCAACTCAATATTTGTGAAGGATGAGAATTTGGACATTTAAAAACTAGTCTTATATAAAATTTGAACAGTTCAAGGATAAAAGACAGTTTGGCCGCGTGGTCTAAGGCGCCAGATTTAGGCTCTGGTCCGAAAGGGCGTGGGTTCAAATCCCACAGCTGTCAATGTTCTTTTTGTTTTTCCTTACATATTTCTAGCTCCTGCTATGTTTAATATGGTCCCTGTACTATTTTTTCTTCATTTATATCCACCCTTGCATTCCACTACGACAAGGGATATTCTTGGGTTAAATTACTCGTCGATGGAGATTAATTTTTTTTTGTAAGAGCACTATATTTTGTCCTATAATTTCCCATTCAATTTAAAAATAATACCATTTTATTACTTACTAACCTTTTGTCAAATGTCCAATGAAAAGGCTTAAAAACACCTACCTAGCAAAGCTCTTTCAACCGTCCCACTTCCCTTCTTGCCAGAAGACTCTGCAAGAAAGCAGCCTAAAGAGAGCAACATGGCATTCTCAAGTTCTACAACAAGTTACAAACAGCCTATTTCGGCTGTTTTAACTCTTCAAACCAAACTCCCCTTCCATCTTTCCCTTTCAAGCCACTCAAATTCCCTCCACTCTGACCCTGGAAGAAGGTGAAGATGGACCCACTCACTGTGTCTCCAATGGGGTTTGGAGCATGGGCCTGGGGCAACAAGCTTTTATGGGGGTACCAAGAATCAATGGACGCTTATCTTCAACACACTTTTAACTTGGCTGTTGATATAGTATCAATCGTTTTGATAAACTGCTGATTCTTATCGAACTGGCAGGTTAAATGGCCAAAGTGAAAAGCTACTTGGCAAGTTCTTACAAGAATTTCCTGGTTGTTATTTTTTTGGTTCCATTTGTTCACTAAATCATTCATGATTCTATTCAATTGCTATAATTTTGAGCCTTTTTGCTTAATTTCTGAGAAAATTCTGTTCTTCTCGGTCCCATGATGAGTATTGAATGCAAGAATGATCTATGTAGATTGACGTCTCTACAGTTGATTTCAATCTTCATTGTTAGGATCACACTATCTGATAAAGAGAATAATCATAGAAACAATCACGCGTATACACTTGCACTTTTTAAATCTTCGTGGTTCGGCTATGCTTACGTCTACAAGAGAGCCAAGAGGATAGATTTTCACCATATCGGAACAGTAAAAGTTTGGAGAACTCTCAACCCTTCTCCCAAGCACTTCCAATTTGGCTTCCTGGAGAAAAATGCCTGACATCCTTGAGCCTAAAATTCAAGCGATACTCAACAAATATCTATTGTTTTGTTGCCCTGTTGATCAATTTATGAATGATTCCATATCCACTTGATCTCTAGACTTTTCATAATTTGAATAGTGATATTGACAAGTCCTATATAACTATTTGTTGTGAAAATGAGATAAATGATGTTAGAATATAGATTCTTTACCCTGTGATGAGATTTGAATCCTGCTTTTCATGGTCAGAGATGGGGAAAGAATCTTTGTTTTGACTGTCACAAACTTTTCAATCCAAATGGACAGTTGGCTCAAACAACAGAACAGGTCTTTACAACTTCGGCTCTGCCTAGCTTCTGGAAAAGATCCATGTTCTAGGGTTCAGGCTTGGGATTTCAGACCGTATCAACACAAAACATAATCCAAGCATATCCTTTCAGAAAAGTACATATATTGAACATTACGATCAGTAGTCTCAATTTTCTTTTCTGGATTGGCTAGGTAAGTTTGCTTGCAGGCTTGCTGTCTTCATATCATTTAGCACATCAAAAGAAAATTTGCCTCTCAGTTTCCCTAGGAATTGTTCACATGAATTTGACAACTTCAACAGTTAAAGCCTCTTATCCAACCTCTTCTCCATCTGTCATTGGAGGCAGCATTATTATCTTTAGGGGTACAAGAAGAGGCATTTCTTGATATGTTTTCTTTCTTAATTACTATTTCCTGCGAACTGATACTCCTAGGGAATACTAGGATGTTTTCAAGCTCTCAAAGTAGAGAATTATGAATTCATGATCCTTGTAAAAACTATACAGGAACAGTTCCTGAAACATGAAACGGATAGCAGTTTTTTAAAATCAGGTCCTGGAGAAAACAAATGCCGAGATTCTTCAACCTTGCTTGCTTTAGATGATTGAGCACCTAATAAGAATTTAGCATTCATTTGTTTGTAAGATTTAAAACATAAGCACACACAACACATTCTATTCATGCATAAAGATCATATATTCATGGTTACAGAATTCTGGAGTGCAGATGCATTTCTTCTCCACTTCCCTAATCTGTTTTTAAAAAATCTGCAGAGAGCACAGTTCACTGAGTATGAAAGTTTAGAATGCCGTTTATTAGTTTTTTGTTCATTACGAGGTTCGTTGGCCCTCCCCTTAAGCAGCATTTTGCAGCGAATGACTTTACCAGCTAGCTAGCTGTCACCCACCTTAAACTATTTGTTATGCTGAACCGGTTTGAACTTCTCTTTATTTAAGCACATAGCTTATTGTAAGAAGAACGCAGTCCTTTCCATGGATAATGTTAGAGTTGAAGCAACTCAAAAAGACAGTGTATGAGAGGTCATTGTCGCTGTCATTCTATCAAATTCTAGATTCACCAATTGTAACTGAACAATTTAGTGTCTACCCACATAAAATTTGTTCCAGAAGAATTTGTTACTCATGTAGTTCCTTACTGTAACTGAAAACTTAACATAAATATAAACTTGGAATGTACGAAAAGAATATAAAAGATTGTTCCTAAACTAATAAGAGAGCATTGGCAGGCTCATTCCTTTAACAAGCTTGCTGGGATTTCAAATTTTCCTCTCTTGTGCTTCTTTCTTTCCACTTCTTAATTGACTTGCTCCTACCATTCAGGTTCAGGTTGCACTCGAGAAATTTTGCATGCAACAAGGTTTTCTATCTGAACATTAACAATGTAAAGCATCATTAGACGAATTGAAGTGTACTTCCTGAAACAGATGCATTGAAATAAATAGAAGATTCATGTGAATTATACTACCTTTTCTTGAGTGCTACGGTCGTCGTCGTTAACTGGAACAAACTCGGGATTGACTCTGAACTCCTCTACCATCCATTCAGTTTCAATTCCATTAGGTGAGCTTCCTTGATAGAAATTCAGAGTCTTTACATAACCAACAACTTTTCCCTCCCATGTGATCGGGCCAGCACCTTCGGGATCGATTTCATAGTAGCCACCATCTAGTGCAATACTGTTACCATCCTTGCTTCTAGTTGAAAAGAAAAACCACTCGTTGGGCACCCCGCCCTTAAAATCATCTAAATATTCATTACACAAGTTAGATTTTAAAGCATATAACTTAATCATCTAATGTAAATTATGTTGACTTCGTTCATGCTGAAGTTGCAACTAATTAATTAATGGTGGAAACATGCATGACCGTGTGATGGGAAACATTAGAAGATCAGCTAGAAGTATAACAGATGAAGCACTAGCAGTTTAGTGTCAAGACTAAAACATCGTAGTTAAACTAATACTCCAGCATAATCTAATCCAATGTCCAGTTATGTGGCATGTAAGTGGTTGTTTGGTGATTTCATATACATGGGGTCATTGGAGATTCAAACCGCCAAACCATAAACATGTCTTAAGATAGTGTTTGGTTATTGACTCGGGAGAAAAAGTCGAGACAGAGCGGGCATGTTCATGTTCCCGTAATCGTGTTTTGTTTTGAAAGGAAATAAATTCACTTTAAAATAATTTTTTATCTGGTATCTACCACCCCTTCTTCAACTAAACATGTTTAGCTCTGTTTTGTATACCTCAGTTTTGACTTTTGTGATTTAAGATGTTAAAGCTTAATTAGCTATAACCAAACATTCATACTCAATCACGTGTCAAAAAAAATAAATTAAAAAACAATGCTAAAAAAAAACTTACCCAAGGGGAGTTTATCAGGGCTTGATGCATATACATCAGTGGTGGGAATAACATCAGCAGGAAGTTGTTGGCCCAGAATTTTTCTCTTCAAATAATAAACAATAAGATCATCATTATCAGGGCTAAATTTGTAGCCAGCAAGGAGAGTTGGCCGGTTCAAAGCTTGTCCTGAGCTAGCCATTGAGATGTTTCGAGAAACTATATAGAGAGAAGGAGTGTGATTGCAATAAGAAAAACTAAGTATTAGTCAATAAAGTAATGATTTGTTCATGGCAGAGTTGTGTATATATAGAGACTGAAATTGAGTTTGCTCCAATTTGCATGAGTAAATAAATCCTGAGGCTACAATTTAGTATTTTTCTTGTTCTGTTTGATTAGTTCACCCACTGTTAAGCGGGATTCCACCAGGAAAAAGAAAAAGGGCTCAAGCTGTTCGGATTTTGAAGGAACTAAATTCCTACTCCAAAATAGGAAAAAGAAAAATAAGAGGATGGTTTGTGATTTTATAATTCTAGACGCGATGAACCCTCACTCCTTTCTTTAGAGCATGCTCAAGTAAAGTTGATACTCATATTATGCGATGTACAGATATAAGAGGCTTTATATGTGGCAGAAACAGAGTTTTGAAGTCAGCAACTCAACCTGGCAGAACTAGGTCTCTGAGCTGAGGAATTTTGAGTTATAATTAGAATCAATTATGTTAGTTTATATCTTAGATTAGATTAGGCTTATCTTTATTAGTTATATTCAATTAAATTACTTATTAGGCTAGGAAGTAAAACTATATAAATAGCCGAATAAAAAAAAAAATGAAATCAAACACCTTCAGAAATTTTCTGAAGGACATGTGATGCAATTGGGATTGTAAAAACTAAAGGTCTTACGCATTCAAGTGAAGATCTGACAACTAGATTACTAGATGGGGATCTAATCCATGCAGATTTTATAGATAACCTAACATATATTTTTATGGACTAATAGCATAAATTAGACTCGTGAGAAAGTTTGATCGTGGTAAATTGAGTTAGCATCTTAAAACAGAGGTAGACTATATGGATAACTTAACATATGTTTTTATAGATTAATGGAGCATGTTTAAGTTCAAAAAAAGATTTGATCGTGCTAAATTATATTAGTAGCTTAAAATAGAAATAACAGGAGATCCAACTATTGAGTTTAGCTTAAATTTGTTTAGGGGATGCTACAAATAATTTTCTTATGGGTCTGTTAAATCTCTTGGGATTAGAAATCAGGCCTATAATGTTATTTAGAATAATTTTGTTCATTATTTTTTCTATGTTTTTTTTTGGATTTATTATTTAATTCAGATTTTTGTTTTAATTCCTTGGTGCTTTCGGATTTCTAATTGCTTCCTGGTACAAGGTAGGTTTTCTGACCTATATATAGATCTTGTAAAAACTTTCAGGAGACATACTTCAATAGTTATATTTTCAGATAAATAAATTTTGAATTTATATCTACAACTCTTTTTACTCAATAAATTTGTTGTGTTTTCTACGTTGTTGTTATTCTTATACCTTCCGTCTGAATCATCAACATGTGTACTAAAGTATGGAATTGAGGTGAGAGTCTTCCTCCCTGTTCGGTGCTGGCTGTCTCGTTCCTATTCCCAGTCTGCCTCGGGCTCGGCATTCTTGCAATACATGAGGACATAAGACCTGAGCAGCTAATGATTTTCATATTTTGAGGATGTTATATTTGACCAATTGTTTTGAAAAATCACAGCATTCTGATTGGAGATTGCTTTACTAGTATCAAATATTTTAAGACAAACAAAAGTTGAGAAGTATCTTAGCAGGATGAACCGCGTGTATATCCCTTGCTTCAACCAAAATTGAAAGGAGTTGCATAGATGGAGATTTGACATCATGTTTCTGGTACTGCAGAATTCCATCTCAACTGTATTTACTGATTGAAATGTGCCATTTATCTCTAATATTTTGGAAAGAAATCTGACTCTGTCATTTTAAGTCCTGATCCCTGAGCTTTCAACAGCGCAAGCAGACCTGCTCAAGCTCAGGTCATCCCAAGATCTTTGATTATTTTTATTATAATATTTATTTAATTTAATTTTTTAGATTTACAAGGATTTGTTTAGTATAGTATCATAATCCTAATTGGATTCTATTATCCATGTAACTTTCAATAAGGAATCCAATCCTTTTTTCTAAATATTTCATAGAATTAATATAAATAGAGATGTATAGCTTATTTTCATATTATTAAAGATTATTAAATTTCAGACTTTTCTGAGAAACATCAGATTCAAGCGTCATTTTATTATGCTAGCCACAAGCATACCGGTTCACTGCAATTTTTAAATATAAAATTTCAAGAACTGAAACTCTTTCATTATTTAACCTTCGGAGGGGAGGGGAGGGGAGATCAGCCACACTTCTGAAGACCAATCAACTTGGGACAATTTCTTGACGTAAACTCACGTGGTTTGGGAGATACTTCTTCAGCATTATCACCAAGACCATTTCTCCCTTCCTGCCATGTCTGCAAAGGCTGCAATCATAAGAGTCTCTAGCGTTGAACTAATTAGTCTCAGCAGACACGTCTTTCACCTCATCCAAGGCATTGATGCTCAAGTACTGTCGGAGTATTGGAAGTATCCCATTGATGGTAAAGATGTGACTTTCAGACAATCATAAAGCTTTAGCTCTACCATTTTAGTGAAAGAAGGATCTCATATCCATGGAGGAAATACCGTGCCACCGTATGTTGTAACAGAAAGCTTTCCGAGACTTTAATGAGGTCGTAATGAATCGAGGACTTGCAGCTCATCCCATGGTAAAACAACTCATTCTCATCAAATTCATATTCTCTTGGGAAAATTGTACAGAAAGAAAAGCATTGCTTCAGATGAGATGAGAAGGAAGACAACGCTAAATCAGTCTCTGAGCCGGAAAGATTAGTGGAGTACTTATTGTTTTTTGAAATTATGGGCTCTGGGGTCGACTTCAGTATAAATGGCATCGTCATCAAGTATTAAATTATTTTAAAAAAAGTAGAACTAGAGAGGCAACTGTCAGGTATTGCCATTTATTGGCAATACCCCACCACCATTGGAGTGGCCACCACCACTAGGCAAGTGGCAGCAGCCTTTGTTGAAGAAGATGGCAGCCACCTACTCCCATGTGCAGCTGCTGGAAAGAAGAAGAGAAGCCACCATTAGCCTATAAATGAGGCATGCAAAGAGAGCCAAAGTGGGAGAGAAAACGTGAGTGTGTGCAAGAGAGAAGAGAGAAAGAGGAGCTGCAATGGCAGCAGCCATTGCAGCAGCTGCAAGGCAGCAAGAGAGATGGGAGTTGAGTGATTAGATCCTCCTCCATGTATTTATTGTATTCTTTCTCAATCTCTAAATAACAATGACTCTCTCCCGTGGATGTAGGCGGTTTTGCCGAACCACGTAAAATATCGTGTCTCAGTGTGCTTGCCCCTCCGTTGAGCAATATCAGTACATCACCGGTCGCCGGATTCCGCCCAACAATTGGTATCAGAGCATATGGTTTAAGTGGTGTTTGATTTTTGCTCAAAAATGAAAGTTGTCAAAATTGTGTTTTGACCATACCACTGTGTAGAGGAGGAAGAGACGAAGCCACTGGTGAAAACCGCGTCAAAATCGGACGTCGGACATGGCCGCACTCTCCATCACTCTCCGGCAAGGCGTCTGCCTACGCGCGCAGACGCGCCCCACGCGTCTTCTTCACCCGGATGAGTTGACCCGACCCGAATACCAGTTGACCCGACCCATATGAACAGTAACATGAACAGTGACGATATCATGAACAGTAGACATGAACAGTAACATGCAGATGATGACGTCGCCCTGATGTAACGATGACATCAGCATTGAATTGACCTAGTCAACTGACATGTCAGCAAAGTGGGACCCACCTGCCACGTCATTAGCCGCGAGCCGAGCCGAGTTGAGCTGAGCCGAATGGGAGCCGAGCCGAGCCGAGCCAAAGTGGGAGAGAAAACGTGAGTGTGTGCAAGAGAGAAGAGAGAAAGAGGAGCTGCAATGGCAGCAGCCATTGCAGCAGCTGCAAGGCAGCAAGAGAGATGGGAGTTGAGTGATTAGATCCTCCTCCATGTATTTATTGTATTCTTTCTCAATCTCTAAATAACAATGACTCTCTCCCGTGGATGTAGGCGGTTTTGCCGAACCACGTAAAATATCGTGTCTCAGTGTGCTTGCCCCTCCGTTGAGCAATATCAGTACATCACCGGTCGCCGGATTCCGCCCAACAGCAACTAGCAAATTAAAGAAATTAGTGGGAATGCCGCCGTTAGCCTCAAGAGAAGAGCGTATAGACGCATCCGGTAGAGAGAGCACCGAGGTAACAGCATGCTGAGAAAATTTGAGACGGATAAGAGAAGGAGAGAGCCAAAGAGGGAGAGCTTATTGCATTGATACTAATTATTATTTTAGAAAAGTTGTGGCCATTAAAGTTGGATATCTTCAAACAATATTAATTGATTCATTTAACCAATTACATCAATAAAAAAACTCATAAACATCTGTAACTGTTCTTTACTATGAACTCATGAATCTGCAAATTGAAATCCCTGGAGTTGAACACATCAGACTTTCTTCCGCAAACAGCGAAACGCTTTGACTCGGTGAGTTTCGCGGCATTCCAACTTCGATGCCCCGGTTGCCGAAATTCAGTTGCCTTTTAATTTCGGGTGATCCCTCTTGAGCATGTATGCTTCTGCTACTTGTTCCACATCAGACTTTCTTCCGCAAACGGCGAAACGCTTTGACTCGGTGAGTTTCGCGGCATTCCGACTTCGATGCCCCGATTGCCGAAATTCAATTGCCTTTTAATTTCGGGTGATCCCTCTTGAGCATGTATGCTTCTGCTACTTGTTCTTCATCAGACTTTCTTCCGCAAACGGCGAAACGCTTTGACTCGGTGAGTTTCGCGGCATTCCGACTTCGATGCCCCCGTTGCCGAAATTGAGTTGCCTATTAATTTCGGGTGATCCCTCTTGAGCATGTATGCTTCTGCTACTTGTTCTACATCAGACTTTCTTCCGCAAACGTCGAAACGCTTTGACTCGGTGAGTTTCGCGGCATTTCGACTTCGATGCCCCGATTGCCGAAATTCAGTTGCCTTTTAATTTCGGGTGATCCCTCTTGAGCATGTATGCTTCTGCTACTTGTTCTACATCAGACTTTCTTCCGCAAACGTCGAAACGCTTTGACTTGGTGAGTTTCGCGGCATTCAGACTTCGATGCCCCGGTTGCCGAAATTCAGTTGCCTTTTAATTTCGGGTGGTCCCTCTTGAGCATGTATGCTTCTGCTACTTGTTCTACATCAGACTTTCTTCCGCAAATGGCTAAATGCTTTGACTCGGTGAGTTTCGCGGCATTCCAACTTCGATGCCCCGGTTGCTGAAATTCAGTTGCCTTTGAATTTCGTGTGATCAGTCTTGAGCATGTATGCTTCTGCTACTTGTTCTACATCAGACTTTCTTCCGCAAACGGCGAAAGGCTTTGACTCGGTGACTTTCGCGGCATTCCGACTTCGATGCCCCGGTTGCCGAAATTCAGTTGCCTTTGAATTTCGGGTGATCCCTCTTGAGCATGTATGCTTCTGCTACTTGTTCTACATCAGACTTTCTTCCGCAAACGTCGAAACGCTTTGACTCGGTGAGTTTCGCGGCATTCCGACTTCGATTCCCCGGTTGCTGAAATTCAGTTGCCTTTTAATTTCGGGTGATCCCTCTTGAGCATGTATGCTTCTGCTACTTGTTCTACATTAAACTTTCTTCCGCAAACGGCGAAACGCTTTGACTCGGAGAGTTTCACGGCATTTCGACTTCGATGCCCGGTTGCCGAAATTCAGTTGCCTTTGAATTTCCAGTGATCCCTCTTGAGCATGTATGCTTCTGCTACTTGTTCTACATCAGACTTTCTTCCGCAAACGGCGAAACGCTTTGACTCGGAGAGTTTCACGGCATTCCGACTTCGATGCCCCGGTTGCCGAAATTCAGTTGCCTTTGAATTTCGGGTGATCCCTCTTGAGCATGTATGCTTCTGCTACTTGTTCTACATCAGACTTTCTTCCGCAAACGGCGAAACGCTTTGACTTCGTGAGTTTCGCGGCATTCCGACTTCGATGCCCCGATTGCTGAAATTCAGTTGCCTTTGAATTTCGGGTGATCCCTCTTGAGCATGTATGCTTCTGCTACTTGTTCTACATCAGACTTTCTTCCGCAAACGGCGAAACACTTTGACTCGGTGAGTTTATCGGCATTCCGACTTCGATGCCCCGGTTGCCGAAATTCAGTTGCCTTTGAATTTCGGGTGATCCCTCTTGAGCATGTATGCTTCTGCTACTTGTTCTACATCAGACTTTCTTCCGCAAACGGCGAAACGCTTTGACTCGGTGAGTTTCGCGGCATTCCGACTTCGATGCCCCGGTTGCCGAAATTCGGTTGCCTTTGAATTTCGGGTGATCCCTCTTGAGCATGTATGCTTCTGCTACTTGTTCTACATCAGACTTTCTTCCGCAAACGGCGAAACGCTTTGACTCGGTGAGTTTCGCGGCATTTCGACTTTGATGCCCCCGTTGCCGAAATTGAGTTGCCTATTAATTTCGGGTGATCCCTCTTGAGCATGTATGCTTCTGCTACTTGTTCTACATCAGACTTTCTTCGGCAAACGGCGAAACGCTTTGACTCGGTGAGTTTCGCGGCATTCCGACTTCGATGCCCCTATTGCCGAAATTCAGTTGCCTTTGAATTTCGGGTGATCCCTCTTGAGCATGTATGCTTCTGCTACTTGTTCTACATCAGACTTTCTTCCGCAAACGGCGAAACGCTTTGACTCGGTGAGTTTCGCGGCATTCCGACTTCGATGCCCCGATTGCCGAAATTCAGTTGCCTTTTAATTTCGGGTGATCCCTCTTGAGCATGTATGCTTCTGCTACTTGTTCTTCATCAGACTTTCTTCCGCAAACGGCGAAACCCTTTGACTCGGTGAGTTTCGCGGCATTCCGACTTCGATGCCCCCGTTGCCGAAATTGAGTTGCCTTTGAATTTCGGGTGATCCCTCTTGAGCATGTATGCTTCTGCTACTTGTTCTACATCAGACTTTCTTCCGCAAACGTCGAAACGCTTTGACTCGGTGAGTTTCGCGGCATTCCGACTTCGATGCCCCGATTGCCGAAATTTAGTTGCCTTTTAATTTCGGGTGATCCCTCTTGAGCATGTATGCTTCTGCTACTTGTTCTACATCAGACTTTCTTCCGCAAACGGCGAAACGCTTTGACTTGGTGAGTTTCGCGGCATTCCGACTTCGATGCCCCGTTTGCCGAAATTCAGTTGCCTTTTAATTTCGGGTGATCCCTCTTGAGCATGTATGCTTCTGCTACTTGTTCTACATCAGACTTTCTTCCGCAAATGGCTAAATGCTTTGACTCGGTGAGTTTCGCGGCATTCCAACTTCGATGCCCCGGTTGCTGAAATTCAGTTGCCTTTGAATTTCGTGTGATCAGTCTTGAGCATGTATGCTTCTGCTACTTGTTCTACATCAGACTTTCTTCCGCAAACAGCGAAAGGCTTTGACTCGGTGACTTTCGCGGCATTCCGACTGCGATGCCCCGGTTGCCGAAATTCAGTTGCCTTTTAATTTCGGGTGATCCCTCTTGAGCATGTATGCTTCTGCTACTTGTTCTACATCAGACTTTCTTCCGCAAACGGCGAAACGCTTTGACTCCGTGAGTTTCGCGGCATTCCTACTTCGATGCCCCGGTTGCTGAAATTCAGTTGCCTTTTAATTTCGGGTGATCCCTTAATAAAACTAGAAAGGGAATTTCTTGATATATATATTTTTTTTGCTTAATTACTATTTCATGCTAGCCCAATACTCCTTGGGAATACTACGATGAGTTCATGCTCTCAAAGAGGAGAGTTATGAATTCCTGATCCTTGTAAAAACTATACAGGAACAGTTTCTGAAACATGAAACAGATAGCAATCAGTTTATTAAAACCAGGCACCGGAGAGATCTAATGCCGAAATTCTGCAACCTTACTTGCTTTAGATGATTAATTGGGCACTTAATAAGAATTTAGCATTCATTTGTTTGTAAAAATTCCTGATAATAACAGAGAAACAACCGTAGAAACCGAAACAATAATGGAAATCTGAAAATAATAAGAAAAATAATAAAAATTATCAAAACCAGACCTTAGGATATGATTTTTGAAATTTAAAGATTTGGCGATCGGTGTTGAAATGTAGTAGCTGTTGTAAGGAAAACAATCTTCCAAAAGTTTTGTAAAAATTTGATCGTAATCTACAATCGAATAAAAAATTATAACCCTTTTAAACTATCATTCTTGTGTGGCATGACCAAACTTACTCTTAAACCTAGACTAGTTTTACTAATCTAAAAATATATTTGCTAAGTTATTTACACTTGATTGTTTAGAATCACTTGATATCGCAAGGTCATCTGTATCTATCTCCCATCTCTCTAAAAGCTTTAGCATTACGACATTAATTTTAACTCTAAAACTTTTAATTATATAAGTTACAAGAAAATTAATCTTTCAATATGGGATTGAAGGTTTTGTAAAACATATCAAACAAGAGTGTTTTTAGATTAATTTTTTATTTACCTATAATTTATTTTAAATATATTAATATTTCATGTTAAAAAACTTGTGTTGGAGAATAATTTCTAACTAAGTTTTAACTCTAAAAGTGAGTGAGGTTGATTTTTAATTTGAACTTCACATTAATCATGATTTTTTAAAACAAATTTCTGACAAGAATGCATCATTTTGAAACTCTGAAAATTATCTTGAAATCTCCAAATGACTTTTCAAAAGAAGGAGAAGAACAACAAGAGCAAATTTTCTTGTTGTAACATGTGTATGAAATGCAACCTGCTCGCCAATTTACAATGCTTGCAAATGCTTCCCTACCAAGTAAATTTATTAGTAAACAAACGAAAGGTTGATGACATGAAACATACAACAGTTTCTAAGAATAAAATGTGGGAAGAAACTACAGCAAAAATTCCGCAGCAATGTCAGCATGAGAACAAGCATATAAAAAAAATTCTTCATAATGATTTTATTATCAATCTCATCAAAATATTTTTCCTCAGAACGTTGCCATGAAACATGCATTTGCTTTATTTGAACGTGAAGACACAAAGTATTCTTTTTTTCTTTTTTATTTTCTATATTTTTCTGTAACTCCAATGGAACTTTTCAACTCCTAATTTATGTTTCTGCACATAAACATGCTTATAAAGAAGTACTTCTTGTTCCTAAACTAATAAAAAATCATTGTTCCTAAACTCATTCCTTTAACAAGCTTGCTGGGATTCCAAATTTTCCTCTCTTGTGCTTCTTTCTTCTTCTTAGTTGACTTGCTCCTACCATTCAGGTTCAGGTTGCACTCGAGAAATTTTGCATGCAACAAGGTTTTCTATCTGAACATTAACAATGTAAAGCATCATTAGACGAATTGAAGTGTACTTCCTGAAACAGATGCATAAAAATACGGTGTAGACTCATGTGTGACTTATACTACCTTTTCTTGAGTGCTCCGGTCGTCGTCGTTAACTGGAACAAACTCGGGATTGACTCTGAACTCCTCTACCATCCATTCAGTTTCAGTTTCAGTTCCATTAGGTGAGCTTCCTTGATAGAAATTCAGAGTCTTTACATAACCAACAACTTTTCCCTCCCATGGGATCGGGCCAGCACCTTCGGGATCGATTTCATAGTAGCCACCGTCTAGTGCAATAGTGTTATCATCCTTGCTTCTAGTTGAAAAGAAAAACCACTCGTTGGGCACCCCGCCCTTGAAATCATCTAAATATTCATTACACAAGTTAGATTTTAAAGCGTATAACTTAATCATATAATGTAAATTATGTTGACTTCGTTTATGCTGAAGTTTCAACTAATTAATTAATGGTGGAAACATGCATGATAGTGTAATTGGAAACATTAGAAGATAGATCAACTGGAAGTATAACAGATGAAGCACTAGCAGTTTAGTGTTAAGACTAAAACATCCTAATTAAACTAAAACTCCAGCCTAATCTATTCTAATGTCCAGCTATGTGGCATGTAATTAGTTGTTTGGTGATTTCATATACATTGTTCATAAACATGTTTTACGATAGTGTTTGGTTACTAACTCGGGAAAGAAAGTTGAGATAGAACAGACATGTTCCCCGTTCCTCTGTTTTGAAAAGAAATAAACTCATTTCAAAATTATCTTTCACCTGGTCTCTGTATAATTAGTCCCTTCAACCAACCAAACATGTTCACGTATCACTTTTGACTTTTGTGATTTAAGATGTTCAAGCTTAATATAACCAAACATGCATAGTCAATCACGTGTCAAAAAAAATAAATTAAAAAAAAATGATAAAAAAAAAAACTTACCTAAGGGGAGTTTATCAGGGCTTGATGCATATACATCAGTGGTGGTAATAACATCAGCAGGAAGTTGTTGGCCCAGAATTTTTCTCTTCAAATAATAAACAATAAGATCATCATTATTAGGGCTAAATCTGTAGCCAGCAGGGAGAGTTGGCCGGTTCAAAGCTTGTCCTGCGCTAGCCATTGAGATGTTTCGAGAAACTATATGTAGATAGAAGAACTATAATTGTAATAAGAGAAACTAAAATACTAGTCAATAAAGTAATGATTTGTGCATGGCAGGGTAGTGTATATATAGAGACTGGAAATTGAATTTACTCCAGTTTGTATGAGTAAATAAATCTTGATGCTACAATTCATTATTTTTCCTGTTCCAATTGAATAGAATTCATCCATTGTTAAGCAGGATTCGGTCAGGAAAGGAAAAAAGCTCAAGCGGTTCGGGTCTTGAAGGACCTAAAGGCCTCCTTCAAAACAAGAAACATTATCAAAAACATTTAGACTAGTGTCAAGAAAAATAATTCATCCACCTCGACTATTATATTTAAAAAAAAAAAAAAAAACAAAACGAGAATTTTCCCATTCTAGACTACATGAAATAGCCTATAAATCCTCACTCCTTTCTTTAGAGCATGCTCATGTAAAGTTGAGACATGCAATGTATCTTTAGTTTTAGAAAATTAACCCTTCTCATTTTAGTTGTAGAAAATCTGTTCATGTTTCAGTTCAAACAAGCCAGTAGCAAACAGAGAGTTTTGGATGGAGACCCTTGGCGTTTTGACAAGTTCTTACTAGCGCGGAGGAAGACCCATGGATTTCAGTAGCCATCAGCCTTGGAACTTAGCTTTACTCCTTCTTGGATGAGAGCTTACAATCTTCTTTCCAGCATGAAAAGTACAAAGGTTGATCTTGCTCAGCAGAGTGGTAATAGAGAGGGAACTTTTCCGGAGTTAGATGGTGGTGATGATTTATTGATGGCCAAATTCATTTGTATTCTAGAATTCTCATACTCAAAGGTTAATAAAGTATTTTCTCCAGAATGAATTACAAAAACAAGTATGCCGGACGTCCACTTGTCAGTGGAGGAATATTTTATGTACTTTGACTGAGTTTTTCAGCAGGACTGTATATTCTTCTTCTGCTATGTCCTCAAGTACGATGTCCAAGCATGTCCAAAGTAATCGTCAAATGTTCGGGTGGACTTACAGTAAAACCATTTTGCTTCTTGAAGGAATGCATTGCATGAATCATCCCCCTGTATGAAATAAGAGATTATACTGGTGTTGTAAGGTATGGCAGAACCTTTTCCTCCTTTTCCTTGAGAATATCCTAGCTCTGAACTAGGAAGCACAGCTTCATGTAATTTAGAGGAAGTCCACCCGATAATAGATGAACAAAGAAAGAGGGCATTACACGGAACACGTCCATGTTGAATCGCGACTGCTATATGAGCACCACACCATCAAGAAGAGGCCCTCGAGGACAGATACAAAGCCTAGATTTATAGAATTTCTTCTGGGGAAGCGGATGTCCTTCACCAGTACATGTGCTTATCAAGTTGTTCCTAATGTGAATAGTGTCATTATTCCAGGCGTGGAACAGCTCATGTCTTACATCAGAATTGCCAGGACCTGCCCATGAAGCAATCATAGCTCTGCGGAAAAACATGCACATGCGAATTATAATATGACATGGAATTTCTTGGTTCTATTCCTGCTCCAGTATAGTCCGGCAACTTATGTCAGATAACTGTTATGGCAAAACAACGGAAGTGTCAGAACTCGCATTAATACGACAGTTCATTTGGCAGAAAAAACAGATGTGGAGTAGAGAATCTGAAGGTGCCTGTTGTGTATGTCATTTCCAGCGGCGGGTAGGTCAAATGGAAGACCACTTAGGGGGAGGGAAATATCCTTGTGAGGAACATATTCAGCATTATAAGTTGCAGAACAATCCACTCGAATTGAATTCTTCATAAGATGCAAAATTCGCTCAGTAGAAGCCACATGAAGGTCATGGCAGGAAGTAAATTTCTGTTCCGACAAGGATACATGGAAATCAAACTCTTTACGGAATCCTGGATACAAATACCCATATGAACATAAGATCCTCCCTGCATATAATAGCATCAGCATCAGAGGCTTAGCACAAAAATATCAGAAGCATGCCAACATACAATTTTGTGTCTTAAGGAGTCCGAATATTACAGATTTCACTCTAGTAGAAATCTAGAGTGTCACTTCATCAAAACTATGTATTTGTGTTCATTGTTTTTGTTAAGAATTGTTTTACTGTGTTTTGTGCAGGTGAAGGGATGCACAATCAAGAACAACAATGCTGGATATTGAAGAACACGAATTACACATAAGGTGTTTGATGAAATGTCTCAGTGAGTATTTCATTAACTGCATGTCTTTAAATACATGAGAAAACTTAACAAACCTCCCTAGTTATCAGCCACTAACTGTAGTGGACAATATGCTGCCACTAATCTCAGCAACAACTTCAAAAAAACAAGGGATTTACTTTGACAAAATCAAAACAGAAAAAAAAAAAAAAAGAAAACAGACAATACTTGATTAAATAACAATTAAACAACATGAAACACTAGAGTTAAAAAATGTCAATTGTCTAACAGTTTTCCATACATGTAAACCATCTGCAAACAATAACAGCAGCATCTTAGTCTTAGCACAACGAATTATTAAGGTTTCAATTCCATTTTGATGATAAAGAAGACAGAAAAAAAGAAGAAAAAGTAGATAGCCATCAGGCAGATGACGAACAAACCAAAAAAGATCCAAGCACAAAAGAGATAAACTAATCTATAGATGGCACAGACATGTTCATCAAGAATGGATCCATTCTGGTGCTCACAACCTCCTAAAGTCAAAGCCACCACAGAAGCAACAACGGAAAACAAAAATTGGCATCTCTCTTACAAGACAAACCAAGAAACAGAATTAAACAGAGTCCCTCTTCTCTACATATTTTTTAAACCCCGCCTAGTCCAAGGCACGGGTTTCTAGTTTTGACCGGGTCGCTTGGGTCAATTCCGATTTAAAAAAAATAACGTCATTTTAGTAAAAAAAATACATCAACGTATTGCAACCAGGTTTTTGACCGGGTCACCTCGGGTTTTGAGTTTTCATATTTTTTCTTAAACCTGGCCCGGTTTCAGCCCCTAGACGAGTGGGTTCCTGATCGACCTGTCAAGCCGGGCTGGGTTTTAAAACTATGATTTTCTATGGATTTAAACAAATAATTGAAAAGCAAAAGTAATGATATCTAGAAAATCCAAGAAGCTTGGGAATTGGGAATAAGGCTCATACGTGTGGATAGTGGGTTAATCACTTAATTAACTAATACTGACGAAAAGTGAGTATCAATACCGACAAAAAGTTATGTTGGTAAAACTGTTAAATTTGATAGTGGTCCTAACAATTTGGCATGTTTTCTCTAGTTAGCCAATATGGCTGGTAGCTGAATAAGAAAAGCCAAGGTGATTGATAGCTTATAGCTCGTGTCTGGTAAGCTAAGTACTTATAAAAGATTCTCTATAATAGATATGAGACTTTTAGATGTTTAAATAAGTATTTTTATAGTAAGAGAGAATGCAATAATATTTTAGAAAAATAAACTCTGAAAATATACATATGCAAGAGAAAATATAGAAGAATTCAAAACCTTGTACTTGGGCGGTTAAGAGAGAATTTATAGCCTTTGAACTTTATACTTTTAAAAAGTGGAGAGGCTAAAGAGTCATTTCATCTCATAAATTAATGTGGTATTTTGAGTTATATTCCATTCAAAATATTACATATTGAATTAGTATAAAATGTTAAGAAATCCATGTGAGTCTCCTAAAAATTCCTAAGAAAACCATGTGGAGTCTCAAAAAAATTAAACTAAGGGTGTTGGGCTCAAGCTCATGTCTTAAGTATGTTATGAGTGAAACATGGGCCTAGATGCATTGTGTAAGCTCATAGTTATTGGGCTCAGGCATAGCACTTGAGCTTAAGGGGCGCAATGCTATCGCTAGAGGTTTTTGGACATGTACTTGAAGCATTTGGGTTTAAGTGTTGTTTAAGCTCATTATAAGTTTGGATTCTGAGTTTGTAATTTAGAGCTTTTAAAGAATTTTTAGACTTGATAAATTCGGATCTTTAAGGGAATTTTGGGCATGTTGAATTTAGCTCGGGCTTAACAAAAATTTTATTCTGGAAACTAATAAATCTTGAACCATCAGAAAGCATAACCACGAAATCTACTAGACAAGGGGCAAGATTTTGTGGCAAACAATCTTTCCATAAAGGAAAACAAAAATGAACCAGGATCAATGATAATGCACGTTATATAAATTGGAAATCTACCAGAAACTGGTAAATCATGAAAATTTTTGTCTTGATAAATCAAGCTGGTAAATCATGTAAAAGGCATGCTTTGCATTAATAAATCATATATAAAACCCCTCTAGCATGCCCTTTATTATTCTCATTTATTATTCTCGTGGAAATAAAAGTTAAGTGTATAAACATATTTAAGATAATGAAGAAAATTAAAATAGTAATCATATTTTCAAATCTGAAAATGTGAATTTGCATCAAGATCTTCTACATGGAGGCATGTTGCGCAAATAGGGACAGTCAATCATCATTTGAGAATTCCTTCAATAACAAGGAATAGAACCCATTAGAAAGAAAGGTATCCATGGACAAGGAAATTACAGAATTAAAACGCCTTATATGTGATAGAGACAGCCTTGAATACAGCAACTCAAACCGGTCAGCACTTGGTTTCAAATCGGAATCCATTAGAGAGAATAGTATCCATGGACAAGGAAATTACAGAATTAAAACGCCTTATCTGTGGATAAGTTTTTCACAATGTGGATAAGCATTTCACAAATTCGCAACAATTTGGAGTCCACTTCTTAGTTCATAGTCCTGAAGGTCTTGGTCTAGTTTCTTCTTGAGGCAAACTTCAGATCATCTAGAGAGGTCAATATTCTAAATACAGGGAAGGTGAAAAAAGATAAAAGAACTTCATCCGGAGGATTAACATTCAAAAAAATCATTTGATCACCTTCCGTAATCTAAATCAAGTTTTAAATTCTTATCAGTCAAAGAATCATCTCAACTCATGAGTTCAAATCTGCAGATGGGTTAGAACCTTGTTAATGAAGCTTGAAATTGGCAAAATCTGCAGATGGGTTAGAGCCTTGTTAATAACGCTTGGAATTGGCAAATAAGTATACAGAAGTAACCACTGAAAACGAAAATTGATCAGTTTGTTTCCAACTCAAGAATTTGCGGAAAGTGGGAATTTTTTCCTTTTCTTTTTCTTTTCTGCACATGCCAACATTTGCATGCTCAAATCTATTTTCTAAATCTACAAGTAAGCAAAATTTATAGTCATAACATGTGTATGATGTCCAAACCGTTGGCCAATAATCAATGCTTGCAAAGCAGGCTAATGCTTAGTCTATCCACCACCATGTAAATTTAGTAAACAAAAAAAGGTTGATGACATGAAACATACAACAAATGTGAGAAGAAACTAGAGGCACTGAAAAAGAATTTGTTATTTATTTGGTTCCTTATTATAAACATATATATGAGGTTGTTCCTCGGAAGAGAGAATTTGGCATGCTCATTCCTATAAAAAGCCTGCTGGGATTTCAAATTTTCCTCTCTTGTGCTTCTTTCTTTCTTCTTCTTAATTGACTTGCTCCAACCATTCAGGTTCAGGTTGCACTCGAGAAATTTTGCATGCAACAAGGTTTTCTATCTGAACATTAACAATTTAAAGCATCATTAGACAAATTGAAGTGTACTTCCTGAAACAGATGCATTGAAATACGGTGTAGATGCATTGAAATACGGTGTAGATATATTCATGTGAATTATATTACCTTTTCTTGAGTGCTACGATCGTTGTTGTTAATTGGAACAAACTCAGGATTGATTCTGAACTCCTCTACCATCCATTCAGTTTCAGTTCCATTAGGTGAGCTTCCTTGATAGAAATTCAGAGTCTTTACATAACCAACAATTCTTCCCTCCCATGTGATCGGGCCAGCACCTTCGGGATCGATTTCATAGTAGCCGCCATCCAGTGCAATAGTGCCATCATCCTTGCTTCTATTTGAAAAGAAAAACCACTCGTTTGCCTCCCCGCCTTTAAAATCATCTAAAGATTGTCTCGGAACAAATACAGATAGTTGGAATACAGAGAATATGTCCCCAATTTGCACTCTCTTTGTTTTGAAACGAAGGTAATTCGTTTCAAAATTATCTCAAATTTATATAAATTTAACACGTCGATCCCTTCCACCAAACATGTTTTTATGTATGTCCTTTTTGTTCTAAGAAACTAACCAAACACAACCCAAGTGTTTTGTTACCAAAAGAAAAGATTTTCAAGCTTGATTAACATCCATAATCAAACATGCCTTGTCCATTATGAAGCACATAGAAATTTAGAAGGAAAAAAACAAAACTTTCTTTTGGTAATAAAAAAATATAATATATATATCTATACAATAAAGAGAAAACCTTACCTAAGGGGAGTTTATCAGGGCTTGATGCATAAACATCAGTGGTGGGAATAACATCTGCAGGAAGTTGTTGGCCCAGAATTTTTCTCTTCAAATAATAAACAATAAGATCATCATTATTAGGGCTAAATCTGTAGCCAGCAGGGACAGTTGGCCGGTTCAAAGCTTGTCCTGCGCTAGCCATTGAGATGTTTCGAGAAACTATGTAGAGAGAAGAAGAGTAATTGTAATAAGAAAAACTAAAATACCAGTCGATAAAGTAATGATTTGTGCATGGCAGGGTAGTGTATATATATGGGGACGGGAAATTGAATTGTCTCCGATTTGAAATCCTGATGCTACAATTCAGTATTTTTTCTGTTCTGTTTTAATATAATTCATCCACCGTTAAGCAGAATTCTGTGAGGAAAAGGAGAGAAAAAAAAAGGGTTCAGATTTGGAAGGAAAAATGCTACTCCAAAACGGGAAAAAAGATGGAGGTTAATTTGTGATTTTCCTATTCAAGACTAGATGATTTTACCCATGAATCCTCACTCCCTTCTTTAAAGCATATTTATAAAACCTAAGCCTGGTGTTTTTACATGTGACTGACATGGGCTGGGCTAGGTTTAGGAGAAAAATTAACCTAGTATCAGTGACTCGAAAATCATCTAATTAAAGTATTTTTTACTTTTAAAAAAATCAAAATAATATTTTAATATTTTTTAAAAATATATTTATTTTTATTAATCCAGATTAATTCATACAACTTGTAATTCAAGTTTAACTTCAAATCGAAATTGATAACTTTACTTTAGAGTATGCTAAGGCAAAGTCGAGATTCAAAACATGCAATGTAAGTTTGGTTGTAGAAACCCTACTGTCTTGCTTTCATTTTACTTGCATGTTGTAGAAAACCCTCATCCAAATTTAATTGAATCCAATCCCTTCTGATTTAGATGATATTAGATAGGTAGCTTGCACTATTTCATTGGCTAGATTAATTTTTTTAATGTAAAAAAAATAATAAAGTGACTCAAGCATCTTAAAAAAAAAAAAATTGAGGCGTCATTGACTTGGCTGGTTTTAATAAGCTTGGATAAATTAATTAATATGAATAAAAGAAATACAACAATAATAAATTAACTTTAAGAAGAAATTAACAATGAAAAAAAGGTCAAAAAACATGACTTGACCACATCTAGTTAGCATGTCAAATATACAATCTGATTATAATATAAAGGTAACCTCAATAAAAACAAGTTGAATTAAACTACAAAGCTCATTTATCAAACAATTCAATATTAAAAAAAAAATTAAAAAATTAAGTAAACTCGAGTTAAGGATGATCTAATAGAATAGAAAGTGAAAAAAAAGCTTGAAGTCCAATTTCTAAAAATTTAAATGTTAAAGGATAAAATTAAAAAAAAATTAATTTTAAAAAAGAATAAAAAAAAATAGTAATAAAAAAAAATAGAAATCAAATTTGACATAAAAATAAATAAAAATTAAATATTGAGGGATGAAATTGAAATCTAAATTTAATTAGAAAAAATATTAAAAACAAACAATACTAAAAAAAAAAGAATCAAAATTGATTTAAAAGCTAAAAAAAATTAAATAATGAGAAATAAAATTTCCAATGAAAAGAGTTACTCGTGTCATGATGGTCTTAAAATCACATCATTAGGGAAACTTCCAATGAATGGCTTGGCTCTTGAGGTCCGATGCTACTCTACTATTTTTCTAGTTATTTAGAAGTAAAGTAACTCGAAATTTTTGGAGGAAAAAAAAAAAGGAAACAGGGGGGGTCTGATAGAGTGCACAAAAGTTGCTGCATGGAGAGAACAGGAAAGAGCCGAAGAGAGAAGGTTTATTGCATTGAATAACAAGACTAGTTATTATTTTAGAAAAGTTTTGGCCATTCAACTTGGATATCTTCAAACAATATTAATTGATTCATTTTACCAACTAAATTGAACAATTAAACATTCATAAACATCTGTGACTGTTCTTTCATTAAAATCAATGCCTACATATTGAAATCCGTGGAGTTCAAATATGGGAATGCTTTGTTATAAGATTTCAACATGGTATCGAAGGCACTGCCATTAACAGAGACTGGAATCCTGGGGTTGAAATACTGTTATAAGCAGCAAAACGCTAATGTGAGTTGTGGGAAACTTGGTGAAACAATAACATCGAGTTGTTTTGAAGCTGCATCTCATACTTGACCTTATAATCAACACACTGGACATCAACTTACGATCCAGCCATGGAAGTCACTTGTCCATATCATTATTAAGGTCTCACATATAACCATTATAAAGGACAAGAAAATATTGCGTCGAGTTTGAAGCAAGCATTCAGAATAAAGATGGCGTTGTTAAAGTATTCTATAGCAAAATAACCACATAATCATAAAACACTACAATTTCAAACTGCGGCCATGGAAGTCTTAAAACCCTAACCAGCAAAATGTTCGACATAACCAGATACTAAACATCCCGTAACCTAATAGGAAGTACTGGAACTCCACCACCTGATAAACAGTCTACTTAATCTTCTTCTTTGGCCTCAGCTGCAGCACAAGAAATGAGATGTTTAAATTAATTTACAAAATAAGATGAGTTTAGCTGTATAATGGTAAAATATAAGCATAATGACAATTGACAAATGTGGTGAGATAAGATGTTCAACCTGATTGCTGTGGCCGCACTTCTTCTTCCTGCAGTTGACAGCACGAGGATGCAGGCGTGCATAGCATCTGAAACCAAATCATTCACCATTTTGAAGTGCCATGCATTGGATAGTTAATCACAAACAAATAGATTTCATCAAGTTCTAAATGAAAATATTGAACTCCTGCTTCGCATATAAACTTGCTATACAAAATCCATGCCCATTTATATGAATCAACAAAAGGACAATGCAGAACCGTGTCAAATGCTTCACAGACAATGTCTTCATCTTATTAAAAAAACAGCACATCATTCGAACTTCAAAATATAAAAATTGATATCATAATTTAAAGGAACAGGCAACTTCAAATTCAGTCAAGCATCATCTGATTACAGTAATCCTAAACACAAAAAAGCCATCAAAGAAATTAAGATGGACTTACTTGCGGCAGATCATCTTTTCCTGGTTATATTTCCTGGCCAAAGCCATCAAAGATGGCTCGATTATTCCACCACGAAGCCTCAGAACCAGATGAAGTGTTGACTCTGCAAAAATACACAGGGAATTCAAATAAGATAACCATTACACGATTCAAGACTACATATCCAAACTCTGCTTGATTGGTCACCAAACAAAAGGAAATGATCAGAGAAAAACAGATTAAAAGCTTTCTAAAACAATATTTCACATCCAAACTTAAAAAGAAGTGGTAATTTTTGTTTCTTTGCAAGTATAAATTCAAAATAGAACAGAAATAAGCATATATTTCAATGTTATTTATCAAAGATATGAATTTTTATTTATTTTAATCATTTACACTCTAAATAAAACTATAATAATCCTAATTACTCAACAAAACACCACTCTTTAGAGCACAAAAATTAAAACAAAATCCAATCGACCACTACATCTTTTACCATTAAATTTATCCATTATATCATCAAGACAATCAAAACTCGACAACAAAATCACCCTTTGAATCACAAAAATTTCATTCTACCATAATTGAGCTCAAGCAAAAACTCAATTCGACTCAAACTTTTAAACCAGACCAAACAAAAAAAAAAAAATCTTTACAAGAAACTAACCCTTCTGGATATTGTAATCAGCAAGGGTACGTCCATCTTCCAGCTGCTTGCCAGCAAAGATCAGCCTCTGCTGGTCAGGAGGAATCCCTGATAAACTCCCACAAAAAAAATCACAACCATCAGATCTTCATCTCCAAATATCAGACAAACCCCACTTCAAAAAAAAAAAAAAACTGAGAGAGGTAATGTCTTGACAAATAAATGAACTAATACCTTCCTTGTCCTGGATTTTGGCTTTAACATTGTCAATAGTATCACTAGATTCGACCTCAAGAGTGATGGTTTTGCCAGTTAGGGTTTTCACAAAGATCTGCATTGCGCCAAGAGTGAGGCCTCCATTTGAGTTTGCTTTTTTAAATAGTGAGACAGCTAGGGTTTCTCGTGTTTTTAGGCGGTGTTTGTTTTTGAGGATTGTGGGATTACTAAACCAGAATAGGATTATAGTTATTTTCTTCTACTTTTTTTTTTAAAATGTCATTAAAGTTTAATTAATTCTTGTATTTCTCAAAGTCAATTTTGTTGTGTAATATTTTTATGAAAATATTTAATATTTAGTTCTTGCAAGATTAGCATTACTCTTTGCTAATAATTCTGGTTATTTAAAATAAAATATCTTCTAATTTATTTTTCTAAAACTCCTTTAGATTTGTGCAATATAGAAATAGGATTCGCTTTGAACATAAAAATATTTTTTAAGAATTGATTTTGAAAAAAAAATTAAAAAAACTTAATATTATTTTTAGAGTTTGTTTGATATTATAGTAATTGTTATTTTTTAAAGTGTTTTTTACTTGAAATTATATTAAAATATTATATATTTTTTAAAAAATTTAATTTTGATATCACTATATTAAAATGATTTTGAAACACAAAAAAAAAATATGAAACAAGTAAAAAAAATAAAAATAAAAATAAAAATACTTTTAAAATATAAAAATAAAAAACTCTTACTAAAAATAATAATAAATCTTAATATGCATGGCTCTTACAAGATCTAGTATAATGAAACTTGTCTTCACATGTAAAAAAAAGAACTTGTTTAGCAATATCATTAATAATAAAACCTAAAAAAAAAACATTACTTTCCCATGATAAATAATAACAAAAGACTAAAAAATAACTGAAGTATGGATCTCCAATCATCAATCTAAAAGAAAATTTGTTATTTTCTTTAAATATAATGACTTCTTTTAACAATATGTTGAGAATTTTAATCAAACTTAATGGATTATTAAGGATGGAAAGTCAAAATCATAAAATACAAAGATCAAAATCATTAAATACAAAGATCAAAATCATTATGTGATAATGTAAAATTAGTATTTCTAAACTTTATCAAGTAAATAAATCTAATTACTTATTAATTTAGAGTCTAGTTCAAGATTTTTTTTAATTATAAAAAATAATTACCTACTCAAGTAATTTAATGAGTTAATTCATGATTGAAATAATACATACCAATAGTTTTTTTTTTGTTTTTTTTTTAAAAAACACCTTTGTAAATCAATGATATGAAACCTTAATCTATTAATTTAAAAATACTAAAAATATATTAATTTAAAATAAAAAAAATTAAATTTTTTTAAAAACATTTTTAAAATACAAAAACAAATAAATAATATATCATCCCAAGTTCCCTTCAGCTCTTCAATCCTCACTGACCTTCAAACTTCGACATTTTATGACCACGGCTAATGATCTACCTAATTTATTTTGCCCTTTGGAAGTGCTTGGATTGTGTTTATATTAATCAATTAATTGGAATATGTAAGATGGAAAAGTGCCCTTTGCTGTTACTGCTTGTAATTGACTATAATCCTTAAAATACGTTTTCTTTTTCTTTCCTAAACGTTCGTTTTATTTAAAAAAAAAATTGAAATATTATCATTTTTTATTATTATTCAAATCCTCTTAATCTGCTGTTCGGATTTTGTGTGGAGAGAATTTCTCGATGGAGTTTAATAACTATGACATTACTATTATTATTAAACTTGCTCTTCAATTGAAAAATTAATATTATTTATAAACAGCATACCCATACTTTTATTTATTATTCATTATTTTAAAATTAAATATTAATTAAAAATTACCAGTTTGAATTTTAAAAATTTTAAAATTATTAAAGATTTATATAATCGTTAATTTTAAAACTTATAAAATTAATCAAGATATACATAAATTTATTTGAACACAAACATTAATAAAAAAAATTAATTTTAATTACTGATGAATTCTATGTAAAGGAAAAAAAATCTTTCTATTACAGTATATGGATCTGCTCTAATGAGTAGACTTGACAATTTCATTTCAATAAAAAGTTAAAAACATGAATTTCGTACATGACCAAGATTGTGAGAATTTTTGGCATTTAGTTATTGTTGTTTTTTTGGTTCAAGTTTTAAAAAATTGTTTTTCACTTGGAGAAAATATAAAATTAATGTTTTTAAATTATTTTTTTATGATTTTAATGAGTTAATATAAAATATATTATTTTAATATATTTTTAATTAAAAAATATTTTTACAAAAATATCGTGCATAAATTTTCTTAATCATGTAAACACAACACTCATTTATGAGTCTCTCTATTATTATAAATTGTGTATATTTTGAAATCTTTTTTCTTTCTTTTTTTAAATGCTTATAATCAACTGCAATTTACTGGACCCAAATCATTAAGGACTAAATACAAGATGGTTTTTAAAGGATATTTTTTATTTAAAATATATATTTTTTATTTTTAATATTAATATTTCAAAATTAAAAAAATAAATCAAACTTAATATTTTTTATACCAAACGCATTACTCAAAGGAACCGAGTTGAGTTTTTGAGTCTTACCAAACATTCCTAATCTGTTTTCTTTCTTTCTTTTTTTCTTTTTTTGGCGAGGTTTTGGTCTTTTGGAGATCTTGGAAGGATTATATGAATCAGTTACAAGGCTCCTGTCTGTGTGTACTTGTAAGAGAAAAAACCAATCACAGCTTCCAAAACTGTCTTAGTGGGACCCACTCCATGCTCTAGTACACGTGTGACTCTATCGGCATAGTTTGTAACGCCACCTCATCAAAGAAACCCAAAACCCCAAAATCTCTCCTTCACCTACCATTAATCCCTGATCAACAGAAGAATCATCGGTGCTTCAAAGGATCAAACGGCTATAAATAAATCTCTCCCTCTTTCCATGGCTACTGCTGCTTCATCTCTTACTTTCTGCACTTCCCTGCCTAAACTGTGCAGACCCTTTTCCATTTCTATAACCCAACTACCTCAGGTATCGTTGAATTTCAAGAGACTTAATTTCTCGATCAGTTCTGCTTTAAAGATATCAAGAAGAACAGCAACAACAACAACAGCAAAGGCATCGTCCATGGCTTCTTCTGGGATCACCACCGTTGACCAGAAAAACAAGAAGGTTGTGGAAGTGTTTGATACAGAAGAAGAACTGGCTGTGTCTCTTGCAAAATACACAGCTGATTTATCTGATAAGTTTGCCAAAGAAAGAGGGTCTTTCACTGTTGTTGTGTCTGGTGGTTCTCTCATCAAGTCCCTCAGGTATTTGTCTCTGCAGTCTAGCTTGATCAAATCAGTCAAGCTCATCTTTTTTTTGTTCATTATTGGATTCATGATCATGGGTTTTGATGGTTTGTCATTTTTTGTTGCGGGGTTCAGGAAATTAGTGGAGGCACCTTATGTGGATTCAATAGATTGGTCGAAATGGCATGTATTTTGGGTGGATGAGAGAGTTGTTCCTAAAGATCATCCAGACAGTAACTACAAACTTGCTTTTGATGGTTTTCTTTCAAAGGTATGAAACTCTTTCTTCTTAGTAATATTGTAGTCTGTTTAGCTGTGTTCCTCGATGTCTACTGGCAATGATTTAGGCCCACATTGTTCAAGGAATCTGAGCATAATAAATAGATGAAACTGTGGACTTTTTTTTTTGCTTTGCCCATGAAAGTGAAAATTGCATTTTCAACATTTATTTACATTGACACATGAAAAAAAATGAAGTTCAATCACTAGGCAGGTCTAAACAAACAATGTACGGCGAGGCCATTGAAGAATTCAAGCTGCATCTACAAGTAATGTATGGGTTCAATAGCTTTGCAAATTATGATGAAGTGGTCTCAGCGTAACGATTCAAATCTCATATAAGAGTCATGTATGTTAAAAATTGATCTCCTATAAGTGTTTCTTGTGATTTAATACATGAAGCCTACATCTTTTTCTTCATGATATTTCATTTTCTATTTTAGTTTATAGTCTTGTAATATTCAATCACAAGGTAAAACCTTTTTCTTTTTGCTCCTTTAATTCTTGGCAGGTACCAATCCCCCCTGGTAATGTCCATGCGATCAATGATGCACTGTCAGCTGAGGGTGCTGCCGATGATTATGAAACTTGTCTCAAACATTTGGTTCATACTGGTGTGATAGAGAAATCTTCAGTGAGTGGGTTCCCAAAGTTCGATCTCATGCTTGTGGGCATGGGCCCTGATGGACATGTAGCCTCTCTGTTCCCTGGCCACCCACTCCTCGAGGAAAATCAGAAATGGGTTACTCACATCACAGATTCCCCAAAACCACCTCCTGGGAGAATTACATTTACCTTCCCTGTCATCAATTCATCTTCGTATATTGCTCTTGTGGTATGCGGTGCTGGTAAAGCTAGCGTAGTGCAGACAGCATTGGGAAAGAGTCAAAACTCTGACGTGTTTCCTGTTCAAATGGTTTCACCTGAAGGAGAGTTGAAGTGGTTTTTGGACAGAGATGCAGCTTCAAAGCTGTAGGAGCGCAAATGTAGCCTTGCAAGTTCATCCAAATAAGAGTTACCAGTAGCGTGGTTGTTTTCTGCTGCGTTGTCGATCAGTAGATGTGCCACTTGATGATGTAATCACAGTGATAGTTGAGGATTGAGTTTTCTTCTTGTATTTGATCAATGGAAAGACTTGTGTTATACGGAATGTCATTCAGTAGCATTTTTAAAGAGAATCATTTTTGCAGATGCAACCTCACTTGTTGTTTCACAGATTTTTAATATTCAGCTTCTTGATCCTATAGTTCCTGTTGAGTTCATGTTATTCCTTAATTAAGTGGAAGTTACTTCTCTTTCGCCATATCATCAGCGACTAGGCTCCCAAAGTTTGATCTCATGCTTCTAGGGATGGGATGGACATGTAGCTTCTCTGCTCCCTTGGTTTCCACTTGTCAAGGAAAATGAGAAATGGATTACTCACATTAGGGACTCAACAAAACCTGGTGAAGTTGCTGCAGTGCTCAAGGCATCGGGAAAGACTCAAAATCCTGCGTTGCTGCCTGTTCAAATGGTTACACCAGAAGCTGAATTGAAGTGGTTTTTGGACAAAGCTGCAGGAGTAAAATGTTCCTCTAACTTTATGAGTTCACCTTATAGCCACTAGCTTATTTGTCTTTCATGTGTGCGGTTGACATTGATGAGTAGATGTCCCACTGGATATTGTAATCTAATCTTTGTGACAAGCTAGCAGGAATGGATATTGTAATAGCCATGCATCCCTCTGAGAATTTTGAATGTATTGACATTTGGCATTGAAGGGACAATTATTTTCGCAAAAAACAGACCTTTCCATTATTCCCTTCAGATATCCAGAGAACGAAGGTGAAAATTTCCTTCCCTCCCCCTCCAAGTTTTCCAAAGATAATTTAATACCATCACTACTGTTAGCAGATCTCTATAAGCAGCTGGCATCACCAGTCCTAGGAAAACTCCAATGGATGAACAATTATGCTGTGAAATTAGTGTTGCGCGATGGTTCTTCCACCCCAGTCCTAGAAAAACTCCAAGGGATAGGGCTGGTGATTATGTGGTTTGTATTCTTCTTCTTCTTTTTTTTTATTAATTTAAATATTTAATCTTAACTAATTCTACATGTTTTAAAGTTAATGATCATATAAGCTTTTAATAATCTTAAGATTTGTATGACTTGAACTAATAATTTTTAAAAAACAAACTCAGGATTTGATTAATTGAAATATATTTTTTAGTTATATTTTGTTTTTTTATATGAGGATAGGAACCAAAGTGACAAATATTATCTTATTTATTTGAATGCGTCAATATGAAAGGAAATTAGTAACTTTATTTTGGTTGACTTGTAAACTAACATGAGGATATATCAAAGTATAGTTTTAAGATCCAATCTAAAGATTGATCTAACGGTGGGCAGAGTTTATGAGACACCATTATAATCTGCTGTAATTGTCTCATGGCTCCCTCTGGGTCTCTCATTTATTCTGCTGCAGCTCTTCCATGATTGTTAAAGATGATTGACAAAAGGTTGAAAGTGCAGGGCACAGTGCTAGATCTGTGTAAAGCCCAACATTTGATGGACAACGTTAAAGATGATCAATAATGAGCATGCGGAGAACAGCTCATCTCCATGCATGCAAGATATTTCTTTCATGTTCTTGTTTTTGTCTGCAATTGCTTGCTGCCTCTGCCAACACATGCCCGTATGATCATTCCCTTGTCTTGGAATTCCACCTCTTTTCGAGGCCCAAAATGTAAGAAAGTAAATGGTTAGGGAGAGGAGAGGGGGGAAAAGAACAGAAAGGAAAAGTAAAAGTTTGGTGAGCTATAGCCTCTGTCCCTACCGATTGCTTGTTGACTCACTCGATCTCGATTTCATTATTATTATATTTCGAATTTCTAAGGAAAACAAAAGGGAAACTTCAGATTAATCTCTAATTGTCCGGCAATTTCCAATTAGATCCCTAGCATAATTATTCAGGGATCAAATTGATACATTTTGATTTGTTTTTCTCTTAAAAATACATTAAATCGACACATTTTTAAATATTTTTTAATGATTTTAATATGATGAAGGAAGAAAAATAATAATTATTTTTTAAAAAATATCTTTTTAATGTATTTGCAATTAAAAAGAACTTTTGTAAAAGCATCATGCACCATATTATTACCGAGCACACACTTGAACTGTGTTTGTTATTGTTGCCAAAACATCGTTTTAAAAAAAAATAATTTTTTTTAAATTAATTTATTTTTGATATTCTTTAATCGTTTTAATGTATTGATGTCAAAAATAATTTTAAAAAATATTATTTTAATTTTTTTCTAGATAAAAAACATTTTAAAAAATAATTATTATTACAATATCAAATAAACTCTTAAAACATTATCGTTTTATATGTTTTTCTATTATTTTATACAATTAAACATGCCATTTTGAAGAGATTACGACCTTTGTTTATGTCAAACAACTGCGACAGCTTCAAATGAAAGGATGCAATTGAAAAACATATAAAACATGGGACACAAGATGGATAAAAAGAATTTCCAAGGGATGAAACTGAGATAAAAACGGAGTGAGATCACTAACCAACTAACAACGAAAAGATAATTGTCATCTACACTTCGGTTACGGTCTAATCTCTCATCGATCTTTTTCTGTGGTTTCTTTTTCTCTTTTTCGTGCTTTTCGTTGTCCAAAATCATTGCGCCTGATTTAGTTGACTGCTCATAGTCTCCTTCCTCTGGTTTCCTCTTCCACAAGCTAAGATTTTGGAATCTTTCCTTTTAGGCTAGCTAAGGTTGGTTGCTATCAGTTCAAGAATTAAAACCCCACAGCTACGAAACACGGCTTGTTCATGAATTCTAAATTAACTGAATTGAATAGTTTTATTATTTTATTTTTGGATAATTTCAATTAGAAAATTAAAAGAACTTAGTTTAGTTTGATTTGAAAAGGCAGAACTGAAAAAAATTGACTGAAAGACAAAACTGAATTTGAAAAAATCAAACTAAATTAAACTAAATCGAATCAAGAAAAATACACTAAAAACTAAAGTCCCATTAAGTTAAAATTTGTCAGGGACATCCTAACTAAAAAGTACATGAATTAAAATGGATTTATATATATTTTTTAAGTTAAAGTTTGGTTTTTTAATTTGGTTCGAATTTATAAAAAAATAATTAATTTGGTTAAATTTTTGTATCTAAATTGAATCATTTGAATCAATATTCTGCTCCTACTTCCCAACATTTCGACCATCACAGCTAGTATTTTACTCTTTGGAATTTCCAGTCTAGTTCCTCGTGGTTCAACCTCAAAGACTATTTGTATTGCGTGGTAGAGGGGATATTTGAGATAAAATATTTTTATTTAAAAATATTAAAATAATATTTTTTATTATTTTTTAAAACTCACTTTTAATTTAGCATATTAAATGTTACAAAATAATAATATTAACTATATCTTAAAACCTCTTCTAAAAACTTAAGTTTTTGGGATGAATTGGTTTTTTGATATAATATTAGAGTCTTGATGATAAAGTGATCACGAGTTCGAATCTCACAATTTTAATTTATTTGATAAAAATCAAGCATAAGATAATGTGAGTATGTGCAAATTTCAAGTAAAAGAGGCTTTCACTTAAAATGATGAATTAAAAAATAATATAAATCATATCTTGAAACCTCACTTAACAGCTTAAGTTATTATGTTAAATTGGTTCTTTGATATGATATTATATTCTTGATGATCAAGTGATAATAAGTTCAAATTTTACTATCCCAATTTATTTGACAAAAATCAAGCACAAAGTGGTGTGGATCTATGCAAATTTCAAATTCAAAGGGTTTTATTTGAAGATGTTTAAAATGATTTTTTGACATTAAAATATTTAAATAATAATAATAATAATTTAAAGCAAAATAAAAAAAAATATATAAAAAACTTTAAGAGAGCCAAACACCCTAGAAGCCAAGCATTGAGGATTTGTGTGAAACTTTAGCTGCAACTAGAAACACCTCCTCACAATTTTCAGCACAAAAATGTGGTTCCTCTACAGAACTTTTGACTGAGCACAAGATGCTAGCCGAAGAAAAAAGCAAGCACTATTCTCTTTTCCTCTTTTCCTTTTTTCCATGTTCGAGGGGAGGGGGGCTGCAAAGCAAGCACTTTCCTTAACGGATTCTTACATATCCAAGGGAAAATCCACTACCAGGACATAATCATGATCATTGTCGCCTAATCAAATCCATTTTGACTGTATTTGACCTCTTTTCCTTCTCCATTGAAAAGGGTCTCCAAGCGTTAATGATCATGTTAATTAGTTGACCTAGCGGGAGAAAGGGCAAATTGCTGTGCGGGCGTGCCTCAGTCATTGATGGTAATTAGTGATGGAGTTGAATCTCTTAATTACGTCTTAACCCTCACTCATCCTCATCATTGACTTGCTCATTTAATATTAAATTAACAAATCAATCAAGCTTTAACTTGAATCTCAAGCTTAAACAACACCATTGAAGTCTGAAGAAGGTGCTCAAGTGGAAAATACCTTCTTTCTTTTTCTATGAGCAGGTGGAAGTGTGGAGCGCAAACCAAGTGAAACGTTGCATTAACTTTGCCGATGCAATAATGGCGAGGGAGCTATACACTAGTGAAGTCGCCGGAATTTAAGGTTTTGCCAAACATTTCAGGCTAGCTAGAAGACACAACCTGACACGACTGATCCAATCCGATCCAACAAATTAGGTCTAGCCTGGATGATATTAGTAGAAAATCTAAAACTTTGTTTTTTCCAAGATGATTTGTTTTTTTTAAATAAAAATAAAAACAATTTCTAATTCTCCGTGTGGGGCTTTCTTTTTTTCTTCTTCGTTTGAACTTTTTATTTGGCTGAGCCATTGGAACATTGGATATACCCTTTTTTACATTCCTTGAACTCCCGCTTAAAATCCGATGAGGACCCGGGTGGACTAGAAATCAGCCGCAAAGGGAACAGCAGTAGCGGAAATCCAAGGTGGGCTGCCGGTGCTGGAAGTCATTGTGGGAGGAGGATTTTGTTAACCTATATTGACGGCAGCTGAGATAATTTCCGAGCAGCAACTGGGAGGGATGGAGGAGGAAGCATCCTACGAGGGAATGGGGAAGAAAAGTCAAGGCTTTATACGTGGCAGAAATCTTGACTAGTTCTAATTAATTACAACTATCTTGTATTATCTTTATTAGTCATTTTCCAGCGAGTAAAATACTTCTTAGGATATGATAAAAATCTATATAAATAGCCAAAGGTCTATGAAACCTTTTTTCAAGCTATAAAAACATAAACATCAAACACCTTTCAAACAAATTTTTTTAATAGTCCGTTTGAAAATCGTGAGCCAACATGTATTTTTTTAAAAAATAATTTTTTATTAAAAATTAATTTTTTATATATATTTTAAATAATTTTGATATACTAATCTCAAAAATAATTTTTTAAAAATATAAAAAATATATTATTTTAATATATAATAACCCCAACTACAATTTCAAACCAACTTTAAACCTATCTTTCCATCATATCTTACAAGTTACAGTAGTGTTATTAAACTGGCCAATCAAATTTAATAAATCAATTCAATAGTTTATAGATTCGGTCTTTGATTTAAAGTGGATTTGAAATTAAACAAGTAGGAATATTCCAAAGGATAAAACCAAGAAAAATATCCAAAAGGATCAAAACAATATGTTTGGTGGTTAATTACAGTCCTAATCACCAATATTCCTCCTAATCTCGTAAACAAATTTGTGATTACACTACTGGTCAATAGCTAAATTTGGAAAGGAATAAAACCCTATAGTACCAGTAGGTCGGTGGTAAATATAACAAGATAAGATTATTAATAAACCATACACTATAAAAAAAAGATTTGGTTTAGGCCTGACTACAAAATAATAACAATAATAAAAATAATGAGAGCACTAATTTATAAACAATCAAATTAAATTATCAAATGTATAGATATAAAAATGGGAAAGAGGTCCCCGCTTTGTGGAGAAGACCAAGATAGTCGTCAGCTTAAATAAATTAGGCATGTTTGGTTTTATCTTTTAAAAATATTTTTAATTTTTTTTATTTTAAATTATTTTAATACCCTGATATTAAAAATAATTTTTAAAAAATAAAAAAATATAATTTTTAAAAAATAAAAATAATTTTTTAATTTTTTAATATATTTTTAAATAAAAATTATTTTAAAAAATAATTACAACCTCTTTTTTAAACACGTTTTGGAGACTTGTATCTAATTTGAGAGGTATATCAATTTTTTCAAACTCAATTTTAATAATAATTCAATCAGTGGTTATTTTTGGATTGATGAATTATATGTATTATAACATATGTATATTTTGTTATGTAAGAAGTAAAAATAAAAAAATAAATTATAGAAGGTGAAGATAATAAGCTATAACTTTGTTGAACCGAATAAATTCAAAAATCAATTCTCTATAAGGGCATTTCCGTAAAATTAAAGAAAAAAAATAACAAGTTAGAAATTGAACAAGTATTTGTTTTTTTGTTACAATATACTTTTTTAAAATACTTTTTAAATTACTTTTTAGCAATAAAAAATATTAAGTTAATATTTTTAATATAATAATATTAAAAATAAAAAAAACAAAAAGGTCTATGATAAGTTTTGTCAAATATTTATCTGTATTTTTAATTGAAAAATATTTATTGTATCGTCTTGCGAAACACATTTATATATAAATCAAAAACAAATAAGGGCTAATTGATAAGTTTTGTCAAACTATAGTGACTGAGTTGTCTAATTAATTCTTCCTTCTAAGCCCCATCTCTTCTCCCTCTCTTTCTCCACAGACAGACTCCACAGGCAGACAGACAAAACAAAGCAACTCTCCCTCTCTCTCTCTAACAAGCAGCCGTAAAAGTTCAAATCCCAAGAATACCCATAAAACCAACTAAATTTCCACTCTGTTGAGCCACTCTGTTTTAAAAAACTCACAAACACAGATCAAAGCGGCAGTAGCAGCAGCAAGGTCATTTCGGTAACTTCATAGATCCCCGTGCTGTTTCCTTCTCGATGTTAATAACCAGTAATAACATTCCAGGCGGCGGAATCCAGCTCTCCGGCGGCGGCGGCGGCGGATTCTGGTCTGAACTTTTGGTCGCAACGCCGCCGTCGATCACGACCGTCGCTTTCACTGCCCTAGCCGGAACCGCGTTGTTTGCCGCCCTACTCTACACCACCAGTAGGTAATAACACTAGAAGAACCAAAAACAAACCTATTTTTTTCCAAAATATTTAAGAGAAAGTGTGAAATTATAAAGTAGATGAAAACTCTAAAACGAAGTCCAACGTCGCCGTCTTCGTCAAATTCATCTTCTCCTCCGTCGTCGTCGTCGTCAAGTTTGTCGTCTTCGTCGTGGATTCATTTGCGTTCGGTTCTCTTTGTTGTTAATTCCTCCTCACCGGCTTATTGTTCCTCCTCTTCCTCTTCTGATCGGTGAGTTCTCTCTCTGAAAAATACTCTCTTTCACTCTTCCTTGGTGATTCTAGTGATTTTGCTTTCTATCTCTGCTTTGTCCAGATCCGATCTTGAAGAAATAGTAGCTGTAGATCGTGTTTTCAGTCTCTACTACTACTTCTTACCCCACTTGTTCTTATCTCTTCATTTTTTTCTAAGTTTTTGCGTTCTTAGATGGAATTTGCGTGGCTTTGGCTTGGTCAATTTAGGGTTTCTATTTTAAAAAATGGGTTGATTTTGTTATTTTTATGGATTTTTTTTTCAGTTTTTTTAACTTTTGATATGGATTGATGTTTATTTAATGCGCAACTTGGTTTATAGTAACAATGGTGCGGATTTTCGAGTGGAAAATTGAATGTTTGTATGCTATTGCATTACATTTTTGCAAGCTACCACATCTGTCGCAAAAATCTAATTTATTTGGATTAGAGATGAGTGCTATTACAAAATCTTTTCTATCTTTTTCTTGTTTGATGGATATTTAAAGAAACTACCAAAAAGTGAGCTGCTTGATAGTGCCCTTTCGCTTTCAATGAAGTATTTTTATTCAGACATTTAACTTTCCTTGTTGGATTGTTTGTAGTCGTGTTGATTTTGTTTTTGTTGGAATTTGATCATTGTTTTTCTTTTATTGCAGGGGTCGACTGAAGTCACCATGGTCTCGAAGGAAAAGAAAACATGCCCTTACACCTAGGCAATGGAAAAGCTTGTTTACATCAGACGGGAAACCCAGAGATGGCGGGGTTAAGTTTTTGAAAAAAGTTCGAAGCGGAGTGAGTAATCATTGTGATTGCAATTTGTGTTTTGCTATGTTTGTTTGATGGGAATATTTATCTCTTATGTTTCTCTTGTAGGGTATTGATCCATGTATTAGAGCAGAGGTCTGGCCATTCCTCCTTGGAGTGTAAGTATATTGAACCTTGTTATATCTTTATTTATGTCTTTTTCTGCTGCTGCTTTCTCATCTCTTAGGATAGACCCTGTATGTGTTCTTCTGAACTTCAGGGTCCAAATTTAGGAGCTTTTGGTCTTTGGCTTACCAGGGAAAGGATTTCAATCATCTTTCCCTCCCTTAAATCCAGAGACTGTGAATCAGTGTTCAAATTTGTAAAATGACATGCTCCTGCATTTTACATTACAATCCATGCGTGCTGATTCCTGTTCATCCACTGAATTCTGATCAATGATTAATGCATCGTCTGTTGTGGTCCTTGAACCTTTTTACCAATGTTAATATGGCCCTTCAGTCCAACGTTGTTTGGTGTCGTATATCACTTTAACAAGAGACGATTGAAAATTCCACAGAAGTACCACAATTGAAACAAGGAGAAATAGAAGGAACACAGTAGAAGATATGGTAGTTGATAGACCTTTTTCCTGAATTGGGAAGTAGTTGGGTGAACAGTACTACATTTCAACTGTAAAGTTTCTGCTTTCTTACAGTGTCTGCTTTTCCTATTTATTTATTTTTGTGTCTCTGTTTGAAACCATTGAGCCGGATATGCAATTCATTAGTTTGTCAATGTCGTCAAGCCCTTTCTCAATGCATTTGCTCCTTGTTTTTCTTTCTAGAGCCTTGACCTTGATTCTCTTTTAAAGAGTCTTGTACTCTGCAATGCTTTATACTGTCATGATGTTCCTACATTGCCAACATGATGAGCGGTCTTGTTTTCTGTTTACAGATATGACTTGAATAGTTCCACAGAAGAAAGAGAGATCATCAGAACCCAGAAAAGGTACCTTCTCCATACTCAATTTATAGATTCCAACTTGGAGATTCAGACTACTTTTGAGTTTTTAATTACAGATAATTTGATTGTTGTTATTTGAGTCTCTAAATGTAAAGCCTTTCTGTCTTTCTTCAATTTCTATTCTCATGGTTCTTTTCTTTACAATCTTTGGCTGCAGAAAGGAATATGAGAAATTCCGCAGACAGTGCAGGCGATTTCTCAAACGCATCAATGAGTGCTCCAAAGGAACTAGTGAAACAAGCTGTATTGAGGATAGTGGAAGTCCCACAAAAGATTCTGACTCTTCAAGTTATGAAGATGTGGTTAGTGCTAGGGAGTCTCTTTCAAGTGAGGAAAGGAGTCCAGATGTTGAGGACTCTGATGACCCCTCCAGTGCATTGTTGGAAGGTGATGATGTTTCAGGTCAAGCCACGAACACTGATGCCTCTGCACTAAATACCGAGTCTTCTGACTCAGACTCTTCTGAAGACCCTGAAGTCATTCAGGCTTCCTCCTCATCTGAGGGCAGGGAAGAGAATGATCCTGATGTGCCTTTGAAAGAGAACATCTCTCCCTCTAGGACTGATCTCCATCCAAACCAATGCTCTGGTGAAAATTTTGCCACGTGGCAGCGGATCATTCGTGTTGATGCAGTGCGAGCCAATTCTGAATGGATTCCGTATTCCCCATCTCAGGCAACAGTTTCAGAGTTAAGAGCATGCCGTGCTGCAGAGGCTGTTGGGTTGAAGGACTATGATCACCTGGAACCCTGCAGAGTTTTCCATGCTGCAAGACTAGTTGCTATTCTCGAAGCCTATGCAGTCTATGACCCTGAAATTGGGTATTGCCAGGGCATGAGTGATCTACTTTCCCCAATAATTGCAGTGGTCACAGAGGATCATGAAGCTTTCTGGTGTTTTGTGGGTTTCATGAGGAAGGCTAGGCATAATTTTAGGCTTGATGAAGTGGGGATCCGAAGGCAACTCAATATTGTTTCCAAGATTATAAAGTGCAAAGACTCCCACCTCTACAGGCACTTGGAGAAGCTCCAGGCTGAGGATTGCTTTTTTGTTTATAGGATGGTGGTTGTGCTGTTCAGGAGAGAATTGACATTTGAACAGACAATTTGCCTCTGGGAGGTGATGTGGGCAGATCAGGCAGCTATAAGGGCTGGTATTGGAAAGTCTGCATGGAGCAGGATAAGGCAGCGAGCACCACCAACAGAGGATTTATTGCTTTATGCTATTGCAGCTTCTGTGTTACAGAAAAGGAAATTAATCATAGAGAAATATAGCAGCACGGATGAGATCTTAAGGGAATGCAATAGCATGTCCGGGCAACTTGATGTATGGAAACTTCTCGACGACGCACATAATCTGGTGGTGAACCTTCATGACAAGATAGAGACACCCTTCTGATGACTGCTCATCGACCATTTTGTCGCCCATTTATATGCTTCAATTTTTTTTTCAAGGTCTCCGTTCTGTGGAGTTATTTCCAGCCTTCTTGTGCTCTGCTCCAAACATACCCTAAGGAGGTTATCCATCTTCAGCAATGCTCCTAGCTGCTCACTTTCAAGTCCTGGTTGAAGTGGCAAGTGGCATGCTTGAAAAGATTTATTTAGCTTTATATGCGATTCACTTGACCATTTTCTTTTAATACAGAACACGATCTTCACAATCGTTGTCATATCGTATCAAGCAGGTGGGATCTGAATTTTCGATCAATGCACCCATATTGAAAATGTTGATCATTCCCAAATTGTTTCTTCAACTAGGAGGGCATCTTCTGATAGTTTCAAAAGCAAATTCAACCCAAACCAGATGGTGCCATTGTCCCGAATAGTTCGAAAATGTTGCAATTTCGCTGCAGAAATTTATTCAGATATTGCAGAGATAGTTAGAAAATGTGAAATTTATCTAGATATTGCAGAGATCCGGTTGAGACTTTTACACAGCTTTTGAAAAGAATTTCACACCCATTGCAATGCCTTCGGTTTACAAGGTACCTCCTGGTATCATGAAAACCAATATTTATCCCGTTGCTACAGAAAGAACAATGGAAAGAAAGTTTCAAAAGTGGACAGCTCCTGTTTATCAACCAACAAAATCAGACATGTCCAGTTACCACTTACAAGTGACTAACTGTTCCAAATAAATACCAATGGGTTCAATTATGGACCCCTAGCTAACTTCGGCACAAACACAATGCAAGGGAGGAACAAAACAAAAGAGTGTTTTAAGAATTAAACTGATTGAATCTCCATCTAACCCCTTAAAAGGATAGATCCTGATACATCATAGCCTCTACTCTTTCTTGGTGTAGGTTCGGACAGCAAGCGCCAAGCCCAAGATCAGGAGGGGCACAAGTAGCTGCAAGATCTTAATCAGAAACCCAGGCTTATCGTCTTTTGGGTTTGTTCCTCCCAAACCTGGTGCTACGTAAAGGCGTTTTGTTGGGACCGTTGTTACATCTACCTCACCAATGACATACTTTTCCATCATCTCTCTAGCATCATCGCTGTGACCCACATCTTCAAAATCGTTTGTTGCATCTTTCCCTGTAAAATAAATGAGAGGAGTTCATGCAAGTAACTCGGAATAGGTGGTTGAATTTGGGTTTTTATACTGTTAAGTAACACACAGAATGAGTTCAAGAGGGCAGGCATGGTTCCTCTAAAAGCTCTTCGAGCTAAAATTTAAGAGGTTTTACAGAACAGGTATCAGAACCAACCTGTTGATGACAGCAAAACCTCATCGCCTCCGGGGTGATCATCCATGAACGAGGTGACATCATACACCTAAGTATAATGCTCAAAACTTCAATAAACAATTAAAATAAAAAGAAACAAAGAATCAAGTACAGATTCCATTGCAAACACACATTGGCGTTATTTTTCATATCAATGAAAAAGAGTAGTGTGGGCAGTTCACACCCTACTGCAAAGAGTAATTACCATAACTCCAGTTTTCCATGCAAGAGATAAATTATCAGTGTATCACTAAGCAATCAGATATTGCACTGACAGATATTAAAAACAAGGTGAATGACCATGTGTATTATGTACGGGCGTTACTCTTCCAAAATCATCATAGAAGACCTAACAAAGTGATTTTGCCAAATATAATGCATGTTAGCTTCTCAAGGCCTTCCTCTTTACCCCTTCCATAAGGGAATTATTCTGTTACACACTTCACAAATTAATCTGGGATCCAAGGTTGATACAAACCATGAGATGAGAGCGCACTGGAGGATTGCTTTTTTTTAAAAAAAAAAAAAAATTATTTTGGACACCTCACATGCAAACAATCTTAAAACATTAAAAAAAAAATTCAAGAAATTTTTATTTTCTAATTTTGACGAATCCAGGTAAAACCGCGCAGCCAAACATAGCCTAAGTAATTTTTCCTTCCACAGAAGAGGTGGCACTTGGTTCATAAAGCATAATAAAGGAACAGACTTTGCAATTATAAGAAAAAAAATAAACTTTCAACTCTTTAATCATGCAATAGAAAAGATAGCACTGGTAAAGATTTAATTTTCAATTAAGAAAAAAATCCAAAGAGGCGAAACAAAAGGTCAAAGTTCCCATCTTGCAATCCCAAACAAAATTTTCTCAGCAACCAAACAGAATTTCCCTTATTAATCTCAAAAGGTACAAAAAATGAAACTTTGAGAAGGAGATCTGACCTTGCCAGAGATAATAAGCCAGCAATCCTTGGTTTTGTTGTGCTTGGAAACCTCATCAAATAAGTAAACCTTTGAAGAAGCCATATCTTTCACAAATACTGATCACAAAACCACAAAAAGCATTCAAAACCCACAAATATCTACAACCAAAACCCTTCAGATTTCCACAAAAAAGAAAGATCCACATAAAAAAAAAGGTAAAAAAAGAAGAAGACCCTTATTAATCACAGAAACCCATCACAAAAACAACGAAAGATCATCAAAACAGGCGATTAAGATTATGGCTAAAAAAAGAGACCATCAGGAATCTATGTTGCTTACATGAAAGATGTCTTGTAAGATGCAGGAGGTTGCCTCTATCTCTTGGCTTTTGACAAAAGTTTATGGAGCTCTACTAACCTTGGATTATGCTTTATAGTATTTTACAAAACTCGAGAGAGTGGCAGCTGGCAAGACGACGAATCATGGTTTGGTGGACTCTCCTATTTTAGATGCCGTATTTAGAGATTGTACACTGTATTGGAAAAAACAAAGAAGCATAATTAGGATATGATTAATTTATTAATTCGATGAATTCAGTAAGAAAATTTTTCCATCTTAATTTGCAACAAAGTTAGAAAAATTACAAATGCTATGAATATTTGCGTGTGTCGGCCACTCAAGATTTGATTGCCGCGTCCATACACATGAGATATGATAGTTTATGCTGCATAGTCCAATATTCAATGAATTTAATGAAAGTTTTTTATTTTTAATTTTAGACTTATAAATTAAAAAAATATATTTTTCTTTATAAATCTTTGGAGGGGAAAATTAGATTTGAGTTGATATGTAAATTAGTTTGAAAATACCATGATATAAAAAATAATGGTAGAAAAGAATTTGTATTATATAATCGAACCTCTATAAATTAACATTTTTGGGGTTATAAAAAATGTTGATTAATTGAGATATATCTCGGGATGATATAAAAATATTGTTTAAGAACAAATCCCTCGTCTTTGCTTAGGGTCACCCTTTTCTCCTGGAACTCCGAGTAGACTAAACCATTAATTAAATAAAAATTAAGAATCTATAAGTTTTTGTTTAGATATAGTTTAAATTTATGTTCTTAGATTATTTTGATATATTAATATTAAAAATAATAAAAATATTATTATGATGAATTTTAATAATAAAAAAATACTTTAAAAAATATATAATAAATTTGGATTTTTTGAAATTGGTAGAATCCAATGATAATGCCAAATTCGCAGATCTAGTGGCATGAAACTCGTGCAAACATGGCAGTAAATCCCTCCCCCTTGCCTATAAATAATAATAATTTAAACAAACACTTTAATCTTTCTTGGATATTTGATGTTAGGTAGAGTGAAAGCAAGATATTTTTAAATAAATTAATACATTAATTAGAATTATTTTTTTTTCCTAATTTTGTAATCCGATCATAAAACATGCATAGACAATAAATTCATATCACGCGATGAGGAAACAACTAAAAAAAGAATGATATCTAACAAACAGTTATTGTAATTTTTTTTTTATATCACGTGTTGTGACGAAAGATGCCAATGTGTTGTTTGGTATTGCAAGGTGGAAAGGTTGTTGTATATAATTTGGTGTATGTTTGTGTTGCAAAAAATTAAAAAAAATTAATTTCAACACAAGGATTTCTTGCACTAATAAATCATACTAATTCATTGCAGTCAACAAACATTATGACCATGTGATTATAATTTTAAGATTAACAAAAAAAAATAAAAATCATTTTCACTTATCCTAACTTGTATAGTTTTGAAACCCGGCTCGACAGGTCGATCTAGGGCTGGAATTGGAATAAGTTGAAAGAAAAATTAAGAAATGAAAAATCTAATATGACCTGATTGATCCGGTGACCCGGTCAAAAATCCGGTTGCATTCCGTTGATTTTTATTATATTTTTTTACTAAAACAATATTATTTTAATTAAAAAAAAAAAACTAGTTTGGGTGATCCAGTCAAAATCCGAAACCTAGATCTTAAACTAGGCCAGCTACTAGATTGGGTCTAAAAACTATGCTAACTTATCTCCAAAGGTTGATATATTCTAAAGTATTAAGTTCTAGCTACATTAATATTTAATTTAATAAAATATATCGTTTTAAAAAATATATTTTAATTTAAGTAACATAGATATTTTTATCAACAATAAAGTTATATGTATTTTTTGCATTCTCAAAACTTTTGTTGAGACTAATTTTATACGAATTAATTACCCAAATTATATATTTTGTATAATTTTTCTTAAACCTACTTTTGTATTGTCAAGATTTTTCTCAGTTCTAATTTTATCTAGTTAATTAAGATTTATTAAGGAGTTTTGAGTAAAAAAAACAAATTAATGGGGGCAGGGGACAAAGAAGGCTGTGGGCCTCACGGTGAGAAAAGCATATCGACAAGTTAACAGACTACGGAACCTGTGGCTGCCATGAAAGTTGAAACAATTGATAATTTCCAAGTTGCATCTACACACTCCCTCAGCTCACAGCAATGGATCGCCTTATACCCCGATATAGTGTATAGTTGTAATTATTTTTTTAAAATATTTTTTATTTTAAAATATATTAAAATAATAAATATATTTTTTTATTTTTAAAATTAACATATTAAAACAATTTAAAACATATAAAAAATTAATTTTTAGCATAATAATAATTTTGAAATTTTTAGAAATATTAGTTGGTCCATATTTCCAAACACTTCTTAACCAAATTCATTAATTATTTATTTGTTTTTATAGTTTTAAAATTTTTATTTTATTTAAAATTAATATTTTTAAATTATTTAAATATTAAAAATAATTTTTTAAAAATAAAATAATATTATTTTAATATATTTCAATTATTTTTAGAATGAATTGGCAGCCAGTGCCGTGGACAATGATCCACACAGCTTTGACCTCATGATATGATATGGGCAGTCGCTTACCATGCTGGATTGTCCATTATATTAATCAATTCTTTTCAATGGCTTTGAATGAAGACTGAAGAGATTTTTTAAATTATAATGCATAGTTCTATAAACTCCATCAGATCTGATTTGGTATGTTAATTTAAAGCTTTACTTAAAAATTCAGTTAATTTGATTAAATTAGAGTCAGATTTGTCCATCTCAACTTTTATTTTTATTTTTATTTTGTGTCAGAAATTATATTACTTGGAGGTTTTATTTTTTCAAAACAAATTCATTTTAATTAAAAACTCTGAAATATTGTGTTGAGATCTATTTGAAAAATATTTCATTTCTATTTATTTTTTTTATTAACATGGATGTCCAAATCAGTTTACGGGTACCTCAACTAATCTCACGGATCCCAAAATTAACAATTATATAAGCCTTTAGTAATTTTGAGACTTATGAGACTCGAGCTAATAACCTTTAGAAAACAAATTTAAAATCTGACTAATTAAATTATATTTTTCAGAATTTATTTTTATCCATATTAAATTAAAAAGTCATGATTGTTTACCCGAACATCAAGTTTGACTTTTGCATTGAATAATTTATTATTTTTTATTTCCCTTTTTTTTATTAATATTTAAGTATTTCTTGGTTTGATAAATCTTGAAATGCTGAAATTTAAAGTGAAGTGATATCACACTTTCATGAATGATAAAAGCCACCGTCTAAATTCAGCCTCATGTCAAAGTCTTGGCATGAATTTATTAATTTTTCATGTCCATTCTCATCTATTCTGCTACATATTTTCCTATTCTCTAATGCCCCTTTCCCCCCTCGAATAGATTTGTCATGCAATGAAAGTGAAGTCTACTATCTTTGTATCACATCACAAACCAAAAGTATAACCCTATTTTTTCATGAAAATCAATCTTGACAGCTTGAGGTTTTTTTTTTTCCGGCAATAAATATTTTCTCCAATCAATTTTTACATGTTTATTTTTTGTGGTGTATCGACAAGATCTTTAAATAGATATTTTTAGCTCATTCCTGTTTATTTTTGCGGTGCACTGACAAGATCTTTAAATAGATAATTTTAGCTTATTCCTTACCATCTTGGTATTTGAAAGTATTTAAAAGTTTGATAAAAATTATTTTTTAAAATGTTTTCTATTTAAAAATATATTAAAATAATATATTTTTATTTTTTAAAATTTATTTAACACCATCATATTAAAACAAACTTTTGTCAAACAGGTAGGAAATTGCATATGTTCTCCATTCAGCAAAGATGAACATGACCAATCTTGCTGCTCATTTGTCTCACCTCCTGTTGTACATGTCTCCAGTCCTGTCAGGTGCCACCAACCCCAGAAAAGTTGTGGATCTGAGCGAAGAACAGGGCATAAATGATAAAACCCTGGCAAAAACAGAAGCTGAAAAATAAGTGATGCTTCAAATGGGACACTGTTTGGAGAGAGCTGAACATTCGTGTCAGCTCAGGTAACTCTATTAGAGCTAAACTGTTTATATTATGCTATTTGACTACAGGATTATTATTACTCTACAGAGCAGCTTAGCTATAAAATTTGCTCTCCTGTTGTTAAAATTGGAAACCTCTCCAACATAGCTATACTTGTCTGATTCTGCAACCAATACTGCATGTTTGATTGGTTTTAGGTGGTTGCTAGGAAGTTCATGCAGATCGGTGGACGGATTTTGGCTAGAGCAAGGATTGATGAAGGAAGAATCCATAGCCCGTCTCCACAGATCAAACCAGAGGCCACAGCAGGAACCATCAAGCTTGCCTTCCTGCTGTTCAGCTTGTGCCAAGCAAACACAACCAAACTCCCCACACACATATCAATGGCGAAGTAGGCTCCAACGAGGAAAGGCACTGCCATGGCCATTGGAAGAGGAACATATTTTCCAATATTGTTGGGAGAAAGATCTCTCGACAAGTTGGCCAGTATAGCAAAGCCGAAAAACCCGTAACAAAGCTGCAAGCAGTGCTGGGGAAGGGCAGAGAAGCCTTCAACACCAAGAATTGCCATGTTTCTGTAGATAATGGCATAGGGAGCTTTGTATTCGCCATTGGGGTTTCCGACATCAAAAGCCTTGTAGAAGAGGAAGAACGTGACTGGAGCTACAACACAGCCTATGACAGTCCCAATGGCCTGGCTAAGAAGCATTGATCTAGGAGAAGTGAGAGTGAGATGACCAGTCTTGAAATCATGCATCAAGTCAGAAGAGATGGAAACAATGGATTTAATCAGGCCACAGCCCACCAGTCCTGCAACGACACCGTTGTTCTTACCTGCCAAGGATGCGAGTAAAAAGAGGGCCACCTTTCCATAATTGTAAGCCATGTTCATGTCAGTTAGACCAGCCCCGTAAGCATTGCAGAAGCTAAGAGAGGGAGCCAGAATGTAGGCGACAACTACATAGTACCACTTTAGCTCCGGAAACATGAGAGGGATGGCGATGATGGCAATGATGGAGAAGGTGATGTACCCTAAACATGCTACCCAAAGAGGGATGCCCTCTCTTAAGAAGATTTCATTTCTTTGAAGATCATCACGAGCTTGATTTTTGTCTTCTGCAATTGCAAGTGGAAAACGATATTAATGAAGTTTCTATGATGAACTCAACGTTATCAAAATGGGGTTTATCAACATTAGCATGTCACTGGTTGCAGCACATCAAATTACAGAATACAAGAGCATTCCGAATATCACCAAGAAATTAGAAATGAAAACTCCTGAAGTCTCTGGTCAGGTCAACGGAGGTCTTTTTAGATATAGTATGGGGGAGCTGTAACCGGAAAGGGAAGATTTAGCTATGCAATAACATGATGAACAAAATAACATCAACTCACCTGTTTTGAGTTTGTTAGCTTTTGCTCTGGCACGCATACTCCTCGCAGTGAAATAGAGTATCTTGAGAAAATTGTAGAGGCCGTCTCCTAGGATCAGAGAAATAGAAATGAAAACCTGCAACAAAAATGAATTTCTTTAAGACTTATTTCAGCAAAAACCTCTAGCACTGAGGAATAAGTGGGGGAATCTATCGACGAAATTGAGCTAAAATTTCTTAATTGCAGACCTTGTAGCCATTTAGACTCTTCATACTACTTTCTGGTAAAGTTGAAGGGAACCACTCTCCTTTAAGCCCACCTATCAACGGCCACATTAATCCCCATGAAAGCACTGCTCCGAGAAGCAAAGACAAATTCACAAGATGCGAACAGATCATTCCCGCACCGATATAAGTCATGCTGAAATCGAAGTAAAACCTGCCAAATTCAATTTCTCTAATCAATTTTGATGGAAGAATCAATCACAAGCAGGTCCACAACATGTGAAAAAAAAAAGAGCCAAGCACTCACGAATTTTTCCAAGCTTTCAACCCAAATGCAGGGAACTGAGAAAATCCACATTTTTCTCCACCAGAATAGAACCACTGAAAGAAAGCCCACAGGAAACTTAATGAAAAGAACTTCATGAACCCATGCACCTGTTTCCTGCAAGGTAATGGTTTTCTTTTTTGAGTTGTTTCGTACTCAACTTCTATCTAGTGCTAAATCAGCAAGAATCGGGAACAAGACTCATGCTTACCTAGCCATCTTGTCTCCTGTAGGAGTGTGGAACCCATTGATGAGAACTGCAGTTGCAGTTCCACTTGGATAACTCAATTTGTAATCTATTATCATGATCTGGGGCACCAAAAAATGCATGATCAGAGACCAATTCAAGCTTCATAAGTAACATACAGAAGAAGTCGAGATCACTGTTGATTAAGATTCAAATTAAGTTGAAAACTTGCAATCATCAATTCATGAAGAATTACCTCTAGAACCCCAGCACTAATAAAACATAAACAATCGATTCATCAAGAAAATTGAAGAAAACAAATTACCTTTCGCAGAGGAACTAGAGCAAGTAGCCCAACGAAGCTGCTTACAAAGAGGAAACCAGTCATCCAACCAATCCCAGGTTCCTTAGTGCTCCCAGGAGTATTCCCCTCTGTATCAACCCCAGCTTGCTCATATGTCTTCCTATTCAAACCCAGTAGATAAGATCCAAAACCACCTGCAATTCAATAAACAAATCACAATTCGGAACACATATTAAAAAGATTAGCAAAACTTGTTCAAATTATAAACAACACATGAGATCAAAGTCTCAAACCTCCAACAGCAATGCTATAACAAGCAACAGCACAAGTTTGAACTATGGTATTCTCTTGTCGGGTAAAGGGAGCGGTTACAATTCCAGCCTTTGAGAGGAGCTTAGTCCATGTTCTGAGGAACACAAATGCAAGAAGACCAGTGGTGAGATTCAGCTTCATGACTATAACACTGTATATGATCCCAATTGCTATGCTAGCAACAATTCCCCTAACTGTAATCTGTTTAGTCCATGGAGCAATCCTCTTGAAATCCTCTGGCTCATCTCTAACTTCTTCCATGCCCTCTCCCCCAACCCTCTCAATCTCTTTCATTTCTTCCATGTTCATATTCATCACAATCTTCTCACTAATACAATCAACAAACCAAACTCATCATCTTGAATCCAATAGAATGATTTACAGAAGCTAAACACACATCAAGAAAATCTGATAAAACTACAAAAAATAAAAAATTGAATAAAAACAAAACGTCATGAATTATATTACCTGATAAGCCTCCTCCTTTTTCTTGCTCCTCTTCTTCTTTCGACCACAGCTTCAAAAAGCACCCGAAGAATCCAACTTCCTCAGTCAACTACTAACAAGTCTCCATCAATCAATACAAGTAGATGCGAGAGCATATAGCTTCCTTCAGAAAGACAACAAAACATTCAAATCAACACATGGGCAAGGGCCAGCCTCTAAGTTGACTTAAGGAAACTCTCCAAGAAAAACAGACGGCAGCAGACGAACTTGATTCGAGGCCTTCAAGAAAAGCCCAAAAACCATAAATATTGCTTCTTCCAAAGCAATAATCAAGGGCATTAAATGTCAGGCCAAGAGAACAAAAACCCAAGCTTCTTATATGGCAAAAAAACACAGCAATTGTTTTTCTTATTTATACTAAATTCAAGCACCACCAGCCCAACCACCAGCATTTTCTATGTACTGCAAAGAAGTACAAGGCAAGGCTGCGTTGTAGTACAACACTCATCAGAACTCCAACGATGGCTGCTATACATTTGAACAGATGTCAGGTTCATAAATTTGATCCTCGTCTCGTTGACTTGTCAGCACCACTTTTCACTCTCTCTTCATCCTTGTAGTACAGATATAGAGAGAAGAAAAGTGGGCAGTCGTAAGCATAAAATTGCTTAAAGTGAAAAGCGAAAACGCAAGAAATGGAACTGCTAACTGGCTTGAACTGGCTACTTCGCTTGAAAGTGCCTTCCCTTTGCAGTCATAACATGTGTATGGCAAGTTAAGAGTGGATCTTGATCCCTCTACTCTTATTTCCCTTATTTTATCACCTTTGGTCTTGATATCACTATCTTTATTATATTCTTTATTTTAGTCAACTGTAGCCTAGCAGTGAGACACCTCAATGCCAACCTAACTTGTTTGGATAATTGGATTAGAACCCAAAGACTTCTTCGTTAAAGATTGATATTTATTTAATCAACTATTGTACTATACTAGGCAATGACGTCGTTTAATACTCAACATTTTCAATAGGATGTTCTCTTATCCCACGCATGAGAAAAAAAAATGTTACGAGGGATTAATTGTTAAGGGGTTATATTGAAGAATAAAATAGTATAAGGATCAAATTAAGATAGAATGTATAGTGGAAGGATAAAAAAGACAACATTAGCAAGGCGTGTGGCCAAAACATGTTAAAGTCTCAGTTAACCAGAGGAGAAAGGCCAGTTTGAGGCCAATAATATAGAAATCTCAAAAAAACGATTGATGATTGATGTAAGAGAGAGATATGATATGGATGGTGGGGTGGGCTCCAGAAATAGTGGGGATTGTATTAACCTTTAGATTGGATCACTGTTTCTCACCATTAATTTTTATAAATGTGATAAGAATAGTTATTTTAAAAAAAATTGTGTTTTGAATTTAAAAAAAAAATTAAGTTTTTTATGTGTTAATATAAAAATAAATTTTAAAAAATAAAAAATATATTATTTTAATATATTTTTAAAATAGCTCTTAAAATAATAATAGATCGAAAATAACATAGTTTGTTAAATATAATTCTTTTCATGCTATTTAAAATTTATACAGGTTTATCATTATAAAAAATAAAATTTTAAAAATAAAAAAAATATTATTTTAATATATTTTATTTTAAAAAATATTATTTTAATATATTTTTAAATAAAATATATTTTTAAAAAATAATAATTATTACAATATCAAATATATATTAATATTAATATTGCTAAAATTAATATAATTTGTTTTATAGAAAAAAGTTAAAACTTATCAACTTAACTGTACTGAGTTTAATATCTATAGAAAATTATTTTTAGTAAATTAGAGTCGGTCATAAAAATTTAGTCTATTGGTAGATGGAATAAACTACACAAGAATTCATAATATGATTGATTTACTTCATGTAATTTAAATTAAAGAAAAAAAAACACACATTTTCTTTGCCTCAAAATAAATGAAAACAAAAATAAAAACGAATTATTGAATTTCCAAGTGATTTTATTATTCCTATCTTCAAACTTGGAATGTAATAATTCCTCATCTAATTTTTTAATCGGGTGCAATAATTTATTATTTTATCTCTTAGTTTACAAAATAAGACAAAACATTTATTTCAAAGCGTAGATTTACTAATTAATCCAATTTGTTTTCTACTGTGATCACTTTGATTCTGGGATTGAGAGTGATAAAATTATCATCGAATTAATTTTGAAAATTATCATCGAATTTATCTAAAAAGGGAATTACTTAGCGTGAGTATCTCTCTTATCAAGATTGATAGTTACGTGCATTAGGGGAACCCTTTCGTCATAGCACAATCGTCCTTTCGTTCTTTTGCACCGAAAAGTCATCAAAAAATTATTCCAAAACAAACGCCACAGAGTCACAGACACCAACCCACCCTCCAAGAATCAAACAATTTTGCTGAAAGGAATATGCAATAAATATCTCCGTTTAAATCACCTTAATTCAGTGGAAAATTATGTGCGCATTATGCTATGTGCATGCATCAGAGTGTGGTTTGATTTGATTAACTACTTGACATAAATAAAATGAAAGGAGTTCTTTTGCATTTTTTAGAGAAAAAAAATTACTTTGTTATGGGCTAGAAATGTTTATGATATTTATTTTTTTCTAACATAAATTTTGTGGATACTAAGTAGAGAACATGTTGAAGTTACATCTAGATAGCAAAATCCAACTCCTTGGTTGTTAAAATTCGGTAAAAAATTTAGATCATGGGTTAAGTTTTATAAATTAAAATAATATTATTTTAATTTTTTTTAAAATTAACTTAGTTTTTAATTAGATGAACTAGATTATGAATTAATTCACCAAGTCATTTAAATTAAATTGATTCAATTTTCACTTGATTTTTTTAAAAAACCAACATGAACTAATCGAGTCTAATAGCTTGTTACTAATATATTATGCCATTTTACATTTACTAATTTTTTGGGAGTAAGAACTCAATTTTGAAAGGGACGGTGAGTTTCAATTTTGCACTTTACGAATAGATATCTATGTTGACAAATTATTTGCCACTTGAGGTTGAAGATCATGTCGTTTAAAATGAAATTAACGCATTATAAGCTAATTATGTGGATTCCAACTCATAATAATTAGTTTCATGTTAAGAGTATGATTTCATGTTTTACTTAAGAAGCATTGATTAGCACTTAGCAGCTTATTTTTAAAAAAAATATTATAAGCTTTTTTAAAAATCAAAGAATGGTTGAGTGGAGTTGGAGTTGTGGAGGTAATGGAGAACCCTAATTCTTCAATTACATGTAAAAAGTTTTAACTTGATATGAATTGATATATATGCCACTTGAAGCTGTAGGCCTTTGCATTTAAAATTAGGTTAATGCATATGGTGAGTAAGCTATATATTAATTTATTGTGGTTTCCAACTTCAAAATTCGAGAATCAATTATGTTGTGGATTAGTGATAAAATTTAAAAGAAGGAGCATTCTTGTTTTAATTTCTTTCATTTTAAAAGCATTAATTACATGTCCTGGTCTAAAAAACAAATCATGATTAATTTGTTATAGCATACTTGTTTTAACAAACAAAAAAATAGAGTTAATCATGCATTGCATGCGTGAAAAAAATATAACTATAGGTTCAAACCTATGTATCTCGTATCAATATGTTAAAATCAAAGAGGATGGAAACTAAAAAGACATTATCGCAAACAAAAAAATTTTCAATAAAATAATTATGATCAAAATTGAAAAATTAAAAAAATTATAGGGGGTGAAATTAAAAATAATTTATAGATTTAAAAATGATGAGGGTAAAATATAAAAAAAATTATTGACAGCTAACTGAATAGAATCAAATTGAGAAAAAAAAAGGTTAAAAATAGAGAATTAAACCAAAAAATATTAAAAAAAAAGGTTAAAAAAATTATAAAAAATAAGACAACATCAATTTAAAAAAAGAAAAAAAAAACAAGGCAATTCTCTTAAACCTAATCTAATCTCTAAAAGTCGCATCGCATTACATTTTTTATCTCGATTTAATCAAGAATCATAATTTTCAACTAATTTAATTGCAAAGGATGAGTTCAGTAGAAAAGTATTAATAAAAAACTTGCAAATAAACTTGCAACCTATTAAATGTTGAATCAGGTCCTATCAAAAAGTTTATTATAAGTCAATTTAAAAAACTTGTCAAAGCAAAAAAAAAAAGATATAAAAAAAAACCTAGTTGACAGCCAACTCGAGTCAATAAATCAAATACATGGTCTAAGACATGAAATTAGGATGACCATATAAATAGGAAAGCTTAAAAACACTTCCAAAAATATATATTAAAAAACACTTTTAAAAAAATGAAAGTCGAATCAAGCTAATCTTTCAGATCTATTACTTGGGTCATGAGACTAGGTGATCTCATCAAAGATAATTTTTTTTAAAAAAAAACAAAGAAGCAAGATTCTTAATTAAAGAAACTTTGAAGGATAAAAATGAAAAAAAAATCAATCAAAAAAACATTGCAGAAAAAAAAAAAGCAATTAAAAGAATTATGACTAAATTTGACATAAAAATTAAATGAAATAAAATGTTTTGGTAAAAATCAAATCAAATCAAATGTTTAGGGATGAAATTGTAAAAAACAAATCCATTAAGAAAATAATTTTAAAAATAGCAATAAAAATAAGTAAACCAAATTTGACATAAAAATAAAATGAAAATAAATGCATAGGGGTGAAATTTTAAAAGAGTAAATCAATCAAGAAAATGATTAAAAAAAAATAGAAATTAAAATAATAAGGACCGAATTTGACAACAAAATTTAAAAAAAATCAAATGACCAGAGATAAAATAAAAAATAAAACCCAATTAGAAATAATCAATGTAAATAAAACAATTACAAATAAAAGAAGAGGGACTAAATCAAAAGAAGGAATAAAATGAAGGATTGGAATGAATTTTTTCATTGCTAGCACGCAATCCAAGAAAGAAGAAAAGGAAAAGAAAGAAACAAAGGAAAAGAAAAGAAAAGTAATTTCAAGTCACATCACGCCAAACCACGATACATGCGTCATTCAAAAAGAAAGAGGATGTCAAGATGAATCAAATGATGTTGTAGAATCACGGCTACAACCACTCGAGTCAACCACACGCATTGCTAGAAGTTGAAAATATTGAAAATGTCCTTTGGACTAAACAATATTAACAAATAAACCATGGTGAAATTACAACTAAGCCCCTGAAACCAAGGTTAAAAATTGTATGGACAATGTAATAATTCAATTGCTATATAAAAAATAAAAATACAAACACATCCTTGTGCAGAAAGCATTGAATTATTTTATTCAAGGGTTAAATTAGTAATTTTTATGTGTATTAAAGAACACAATTATCAAAATAACTCCAAATAATTCTCAAATGACATTTATATCATGTGAAAATATCACGTTACTCTTGAAGCAAAGACAAAGGATAAAATAACTAAGGGATAATATAATAATTATATTATTGTAATGAATAATAATTTATGTCTCGGGAGTGTTTTGGATAATTATATAAATATTAAAATATGTATATTATATCTATAAAAAAAATAGAGATAGTGGGGCTAAATGAAATATGTTTCCATATACCTTTTTATTTTAAAACTACATAAATTTATTATCAAATTATTCTAGAGATTAATTTCTTTTTCTCCTGTTTCATACCTATTGAAAGACTGAAAAATAGTAACCAAAATTATATATATTTTTTAAATAAATGATAAATAGGTATATCTTTGTTTTTATAAAAGTAGCATAGAAGTAGAAAGAGAGCTGGGCTTTAATGAGGCTTCTCCCCAAAAATTCAGCTTGTCCTTTCCCAGCCCAACCCTAACCGCCACCACCAGGTCTACTAGCACATAAATTTACAACACAACCCCAACAAACCACCCAAAAAGAACTCCAACCCAAGGAGATTACTGTACTTTGCTTTTGCCTGAACTCCACCCAAAAAAAGAACAAAATCAGAGGGGGTTTCGTCAGAGACTATGTTTTTGCAAGAACCAGTGTTCTATGTAGCAAGTGCAGCTTTAAGGTGTTTGGTATTGTTTGCTGAGCTCCGGAAACCTGATCCGAATCGTGAAGCATCAAAGAAAGCCCTTGAACATAAGAAAGAAATCACTAAGCATTTGGGTCGTCCCTTTATCCAAACAAACCCTTATGAGGTGTGTGTGTGTGTGTGCAAAGTTTATATTTTTGCTGAAAAGATTGGATTTTTTTTTTGCATATTTTGTTTTGGGCTTTTTTTTTGGGTTTTAGAGGATTATGTGAATCTTGGTTCTAGGGGTAATTAATGGAATTTAGGTTTGTTTTGGTTTATTGTTTTCTGGAGGATTCTGTGAATTTTGGTTATATGGTCAGATAATGAAACGAATAATTTTGTGAATTTGGATTATAGGGTTAGTTTTTATTATGTGCTATAGGTTTTATTATATGCTTGAATTGTCATTTATCTGCAAAAGTTTGAGTTTTGTTTGTGATAGTGGGGTTGAGGTTGATATTGCAATAAGGGATGTGGGTGGTTTATTGTAGGGAATAGGGATTTGGGGGGGGGGGGGTCTGGGTGTTTTGATGTAGATAGGTGCTTTAATCGTTGTTTTGGATATGAGGGAGTGAATGCTTGTGCCAAATGGGATGAGATTAAGTTTCCAGTTTTGCTGTGATGAATGAAGTTGCTTTTTGGTAGTTGAAACTAAGTTCATTTCAGATTGAGTTATTTGTTGAACTTTTGAACTGATGGGTTGGAGCTTAGGCCTCTGGGTTGATGAAAAGTTCAAATTCTTGTGTGACAATGGAGATGGGGGCCATGAGATTAAGATTGCGATGAGGTATCTTGGTGGTTTAGTGGGTTATTGTATGGATTAGGGGATTTGGGTGTTTTAGTGAAGATAGGTAATTTAATCAATTTTTGGGACGGGGAGTGACTCCTTGTGCCGAATAGGGTGTGTTTAAGTTTCCAGTTCTGCTGGGATGCATGAAGTTGTCTTGTGTTGGTAGAAACTAAGTTCAATTCTGATTGAGTTGTATATTGAGCTTTTGTACTGGAGTGCTGGAGTTTAGGCCTCTGGGTCGATGTTATAGCATGCTTGAATTGTCATTTATTTGCTAGAATTTTGAATTTTGTGTGATAATAGGATGAGGACCATAAGGGTAAGACTTCAATAAGGGATGTGTGTGGTTTGGTGGGTTATTGTAGGGAACATTGATTGGAGAATTAAGGTGTTTTGGTGAAGATAGTTGCTTCCATCAGTTCTGGGGATGTTGGGGAGTGATTGCTCATGCTGAATGGGATATGATTAAATTTCAAGTTTTGTTGGATGGATGGAGTTATTTTTGGTTGGTGGAAACTGGAGACCAAGTTCGTTTCTGATATATTGGAACTTTTGTACTATTGTGTTGACCTTGGGTTGGTGTTATAGTACTGTTGTCATTGTTTATACAACCATAAACCGTTATAATATTTCCTGGTGTCTTCAAACGTGCCATATGTTTTCTAGGCTGTCTATACTTTGTTGGCTGCTACCATGCAACAAATACTCAAAGTTTCTTACATCAACTGAATACATGAAAATATCCATCAAATGGAGTACATTTGAGTCTCTTCTATATCATAAACTAATGGCACATGATTATTAGTTACATTTATATGAGTCCACCTTTTTTGAAAATGATACTATGTGAACGCCGATGGCTGCTATGGTCAGTAATAGCCTCGTGCGTGACTGACTTGACAGGTTCATAGTTGGAAGAAATTAAATTTGAAGACTTGGCCTTGAACCAATATGATTGCTATAACTGGGAAACATAGATATTAGTTCTTTCTATGCCTGATGAAATTTGGATGGAAAACCAAATTTTCAATTATGAAGCCTTCTGATGGCAATTGCTTTGTGGAAGATTTAAACTGCTTCGTAACAATCAAGCCTATCCTCTAAACACTATCCAGTATGGCCATGTTTTCATGTTGAAAATATAATTGATTGGAATAGAGGCTTTAAAATTTATGGTCGGTTTAATGGTTTATCAATATGCTGTAATTGTATATTTTTATTTTTCAATTGGATGATTGGAATCGATCAAGCAAGCTTTGTATGAACTGGTGATTCTTCCTCTGCGGAAACCTGAGCTCTTCTCACATGAGAAACTTCTTGGTCCACAAAAGGGGGTATTGTTATATGGACCTCCAGGCACCGGGAAGACCATGCTTGCAAAAGCTATTATCAGAGAGTTTGGAGCTGTCTTTATAAATATGAGGATCTCTAATCTGATGAGCAAGTGGTTCGGCGATGCACAAAAGCTCGGTGAGTATAGATCGCATTTGAATTGCCTCTCATGTGTTTGAGCTTTGTCTTGCATTTAGCAAAACAATGATGATTTAAAATTATTGCATTGTTATTCTAAAACTTGCTGCCACCCGCCGACTATGTTGAGTGAAATTTAGTTTCACTTTGATAATGGAAGCAAGGTAGTACGTTGTGAACATTCTCAACTAAGATTGAACATTCCTAACTTGTCCTTTTTGAAGATCTTTATTAGCAGCAAGATTATTTTGAATGCTCTATTAGCTTTGGATCTTACTCCGATGAATGAGATTGTGAAATGATCAAAATATCTTAATTCTTAAAATGCTACTATTCAATAGTCAAATTCTCAAATTCATAATCAAAATTATGTATAAAAAGAAAAAAAGAGAGTGAGAGAGAGAAAGGGATTGTGCTTGGACTTTGGATCCCCCAGCTCCCATTAACAATGGGTTCGTCTCACTCGTCTGCCTTTCCTTAACATCATTACAATGATATTCTGTGTTTCAAAGAAGAACCCAATAGTTTTTTTGCTATTTACTTCTTGATTTTTTCTCCTTTTAACTGCCCTAGTAATCTTTTGTTCATGATGATTATGAAAAAAACTTGTTAGACCGCTACAGTGTTCTGTCATCACAATTTCAATTTGTAAATGGATCGAGCAAAGAAACCCTACCAATCATGATTGATGTCCTGACCATAATTTTAATTTGTAAAAGGATCAAGCAAAAACATTCATGATTGATAGTTTACTTGCTTTAACTCAGACATAAACATATTAACATTACGGTTTTTTTTTTTTCAGAAAAAATATTTATTTAATATTGGTACAAACAGAGATAATTATTTTCGGTTTCGATTTGGTTTTTATCAAAACATAGTAATTAAATTGATTTAAAAAAAAATAAATCAAAACTGATTTGGCTCGGTTTTTTCTATTGAATAGTACTGCCGCATTTATGCAACATACCAAGCTACAAACTGAATAATACATACCAAGCTACAAACTGAATAATCTTGCAATGCATTGATGATTATTTACTATTGAATAGTAGCATTTAGGTCAGCATCCACAACTCTTTCTAACATGGTGAAAAAGAATAAACGCAAAGGTTGAATATGAGTTTTCCTCTCAAGACTTCATGGAAGATAAGATTTCTGGAAAATTTTCCAAAACTGACTTCTTTTTGAAAAATTATTACATGGATCACGTTCGATTGGTCGGCGAACCAGTATTGTTATTGGCGACGGAACAAACATAAATCAAGCTAGTACTATGGTGCATATCTCAGGTTCTGGTTTGCAATTCATAAATCCCTCTTTCCACTACTCTGTCTGGGGATGCTGGCAATTCCATGATGCAGAGCTATTAATGGAAAATGATTCTTTGAATTGGAGAAAAGAAAGACTTTGGTCATGAGCACAAAAATGAGATGAAGAAATTGTTGAAAGGAAATGGAAGAGAAACAAAATGAAAGAGAGGGACGGTGGTGAAAACCCCATGCTTGGCCTTACAGGATTTAGTAGTTGGGAGAGATGAGGAATAAAGAAAGGCATTGTTTGTATACTGACGAAATCAAAGTCACTGACTGACCAAATCTCAAGTACAAGAGTGAGTAATACGTGCGCAAAGCAATGGGGGCACTAAAGACTTTGCACTTATATATCGTTTCTCGTGACCCAAAAGTACTCTTTGCGTGCGCTCGGTAATGTATAACAGTTTTAAAAATCGTGACAGCTTAATTTGAATGTTCAGATATGTTTTTCCAAATTGTATTTAGCAATGAGGTTTATGCGAAGATTGCTTTGCCCACTAAAATGTAATTTCCAAGAAATTCAAGCCACAAAATCCTCAATACATAGGAAGAAAACTTCTTGATGATTCACACTAGTAGTTTTGCTCTGGTGCCCAGTTTATGAGTTTTGTTCTAATCTTAAGCAGATGCTACCATAGAATTATAGAGATTTAGGCAGTCTTTGTAGAAGAGGGGCTGCGCAAAAGTATGTTAGTTCCAATGATATTGAAGCTTTTTGTTTCTTGGAAACTAAAATTTCTAATTATACGAACACCTTAGTCAAAAGTATTTGGAGTGGGTCCAATTGCTTTAGAACATTGTTTGTACCTGTTGAGATGGTTTTATCACACTTTTTAATAGTTATTCATGTCTTACAAGTTACCAGAATTACTATATTTTACTTGCAAATATTGCTACTGTTGTGATAACAGAATCTGTCAGTCAAGTGTTCTTTTAAATTTACGAGAGTTACTTCAATCTGTTCATAACTCTGTAACTTTCAAAATACTCCCAGAAACAGAGATTGATTTAAGTGATCACGAATAAGGAAATGGAGACAAAAAAAGGACCCAAAACATAATGATTTTATAGTTAACACAAACTTGTTACATGCATGAATTCTTTTTCATAGAAGTAATGTACATTTAACCTTGAATTATGTAAACTACAAAAAAAATAAAATAAAAAATCCAATACTATGAATTTGCCACCCAATTGTTGATCCACTTGATATCTTGATTGTTCTGCAAAATTAGACAGGTAAGACTGATCAAATGAAATAGTAAAGAAAACATAGCCTAACATAAACTGTGAACATAAAATTTGAAAACTCAAATGCTTGCAAAACTTACTTGAAAATATCAATTGCATTATTTAGTTTCTTCTAGCACCATATCTGCCAGCATTCTTCTTTGTTTTTTTGCTCTGGAGATTCCATTTATCTTCAACCATCCTAAAAAACCATGAAGGCTTTTTTGTTCTTAACACAACGTATCCCGTTGCAACTCCAAAAACAAACCCGCATCCATACCCCATTGTCACAGCTTTCCATCCAAATCCTTCTCCAAACAATGTTGAATCATCTCCTTCATCAAAGCTTGATGGCGGTAATGATGGTGCCTCATCACCGTAACATTTTTTTAGTACCTGAGATCCACATAAACCCAAGTTTCCTTCAAATGAGCTTGCATCAAAGGTGTTGAATTGCTCTCCACTTGGTATGGGCCCCTCGAGATGGTTATGTGAAAGGTTTAGGATTGCAAGAAATGTTAGACCCCCCAGCTGCGTTGGAATTCTTCCGGTAAGCAAATTTGAAGATAGATCTAATGATTCCAAATTGGTTAAATTTCCTAGTGATGATTGGATATGACCTGCAAGGTAATTATGAGAAAGGTTGAGCTGTTGGAGTGCTTTAAGCTTTCCTATCACTTTTGGAATCTCTCCGGTGAAATTGTTATTTGACAAATCAAGTACTCTGATAGTACTTCGGATCTTCGTAAACTCAATTTCTACACCTTTCCATGTCATTTCTATGGAATAGACATAGCCAGTGTAATTTGTTGCACTCATGTAAATCATGTTCTGATCCGAGGTCATCATTGCTTCAAGACTATTGAAATACCCAGTAGGTAATGGCCCACTAAAATTGTTGTGAGAGATGTCAAAAATCCGTAATTTAGAGAAGGATTTATATGCAGTCGAACCCTTCACAAAACCTTGGAGTTTATTGGATTTTAGGACAAGAATTTGGAGCTGTGGAAGCGTTTCTAGAAAGTAGGGAAATGTATCCTCAATCTTATTGTTGCCAAGATCAATAACTTGCAACATTGTGCAGTTGATGATAGACGATGATATTTTCCCTTCCAATTCATTTCCATTGAGGTTGAGATATTCCAAGCTATTATCCTTTGAAAATGTTGAAGGGATAGTGCCTTGAAGATTGTTCATGCCTAGATGCAATACTGACAGCATGCTGCTGAAGTTCCCCAAACATTGTGGCACAGAACCACTCAAGCTGTTGTTGGACAAGTCCAGGACCTGAAGGTACGTCAGCTTGCAAATAGAAGAAGGAATCTCACCTGTCAAATTACTATTGGATGCAAGAATAAGGGTTGTCAAGTTCTCTAGTTTGAAAATCGAACTTGGGATTGGACCACGCAAGTGGTTATTGCTCAAATCAAGGAATCTCAAAGAATCATGCTGGAGTTCACTTACATTACCTATGAAATTATTGTTATGAAGGTCAAGATATTGTAAAGAAGGAAGAGCAAACAAAAAGGATGGAATTGTTCCATTGAACAAGTTACCATATAAAAATAGATCTCGTAGATTTGAAAGGGTATTTAATTGAGAATGGATAGGGCCTACTAGTTGATTATTTGATAAAATTAAATATGAAAGATTGACTAGGCTACCGAAAGAATCTGGAACTTGACCCATCAATTTATTATATGAGAGGTCTAAAGAGGTGAGATGTGGGAGATTACCAAGTGATGATGGGATCTGACCGCTAAAATTATTACCTGAGAGGTCTAAAGAGGTGAGATGTGGGAGATTACCAAGTGATGATGGGATCTGACCGCTAAAATTATTACCTGAGAGGTCTAAAGAGGTGAGATGTGGGAGATTACCAAGTGATGATGGGATCTGACCGCTAAAATTATTACCTGAGAGGTCTAAAGAGGTGAGTTGTGGGAGATTACCAAGTGATGATGGGATCTGACCGCTAAAATTATTACCTGAGAGGTCTAAAGAGGTGAGTTGTGGGAGATTACCAAGTGATGATGGGATCTGACCGCTAAAATAATTACGTGAGAGGTCTAAAGAGGTGAGATGTGCGAGATTACCAAGTGATGATGGGATCTGACCGCTAAAATTATTACCTGAGAGGTCTAAAGAGGTGAGATGTGTGAGATTACCAAGTGATGATGGGATCTGACCGCTAAAATCATTACGTGAGAGGTATAAAGAGGTGAGATGTGTGAGATTACCAAGTGATGATGGGATCTGACCGCTAAAATCATTATCTGAGAGGTCTAAAGAGGTGAGATGTGTGAGATTACCAAGTGATGATGGGATCTGACCGCTAAAATCATTATCTGAGAGGTCTAAAAAGGTGAGATGTGTGAGATTACCAAGTGATGATGGGATCTGACCGCTAAAATTATTACCTGAGAGGTCTAAAGAGGTGAGATGTGTGAGATTACCAAGTGATGATGGGATCTGACCGCTAAAATCATTACGTGAGAGGTATAAAGAGGTGAGATGTGTGAGATTACCAAGTGATGATGGGATCTGACCGCTAAAATTATTACCTGAGAGGTCTAAAGAGGTGAGATGTGTGAGATTACCAAGTGATGATGGGATCTGACCGCTAAAATCATTATCTGAGAGGTCTAAAAAGGTGAGTTGTGTGAGATTACCAAGTGATGATGGTTCTAGACTCCGAATGTCATTGCTAGATAGATCAAGTGAAACCAATTTGGAGAGATGAGTTATTTCAGACGGAACTTGTCTTGCAAAGATTGAGTAATTTAGGTTAAGATGTGTTAGGTTGGATAACTGGCCAAATTGAGAAGAAATATGGGAGCTTTTGAAATCATTGTCAGAGAGGTCTAGCTTTTGAAGATGATGGAGGGAGAAGAGGGTGCTATTGGGATGGAGGGTGCCATAAAGCATGCTGCAAGCAAGGTCCAGTCCAGTGACATGCCCTGTTTTCATGTCACAGGTGACGCCATCCCACAAGCAGCAGTCTGTCCCCTCTTTCCACGACTTTGTCTTGGGATGGTGGCAACGCCCTGAAGCAGAGCTATTAATGGAAAAGGACTCTTTGAATTGGAGCAAAGAAAGGCTTTGGTCAGGAGCACAGAAATGAGAAGAAGAAATAGTTGAATGGAAATGGAAGAGAAACAGAATGAAAGAGAGAGATGAAATAGGTGGAAACCCCATGTTTGGCTGGCCTTTACAGGATTCAAAGTATATTTGGGAGAGATGAGGAATGAAGAAAGACATTCTTAGTAGTATTTATACACAAACTAATCTTAAATTGTATACTGACTGACAGAGGATGTGTAAAACATGTAAAGACGAAATCAAATCTCAAGTACAAGAGTGAGTGAGTGCGTGTTGGAAACGCGGCAATATTAATTAATTAATGGAAACGCGGCAAAGTATATTAAAACAAGATTCCTTGTTGACTTCAAATTGCGCAAACTGAATTGTTGTTTCTTGGCAAAGTAATAATTACGCAAAGCAATGACTTTGTGTGCGCTCGGTAATTTCCAAGAAATTCAAAGCCACAAAATCGAAAGAAAACTTCTTAATAAACCACAAGTGGGCTTGCAGAGTTAAAGAGTCATCCTCACCTATTATGTCCATTTTAAAAAAAAATTCACAATTTTTTTTTTGTCAAAATTAATATTGAGTTAATCTTTGTCACTTTCAAAATTTTTTTCACAAAAAACAAATACAAAAAAATAATAAAATATTAATGGATAAAATTAAAAAAAATAAACTTTTAAAAAATTAATATTGATTTCCTAACTATGCTTAATTTAGTAATATGTTGTTTTTTAAAAATAATTTTCTTGCTTATCATTCTTTCAATTTATATACTTGTTTTAATTTAAGTATAGTTAATTTTAATATTAGCATGTATGCTAGGTTTTTTTAATTTTATATCAATTGCAAATTTAAATATATATATATTTAATATGCATGTTATTCTATTATTTTTTGTGTTGAAAGCAGAACTACTAATGGAAAATTCGAAGGAGAGAAAGACTTTTGGTATTTTAGTATGTAATAGTATTTTAGTTCTGGATTTTTTATTGGATCTAATCTGATATGATTTATCATATTCGATGAAAACCTAAATCTATCTCAGCTTTTAAAAAAATATGCACTTCGATTTTATTCTACGACATCACTAGGTGTACCAAAAATCTAGTGCACTGTATCACACTGAAGCCAATGTATATTCATTAGGACCATCCGATGAACTCTTAGGTTGAACCATACGTACTTGGATGATCAATCCAGAAGTAATCAAGAGGTTTACAAGCTTCAGGTGCACCAACTCACCATACTAACATCCGCACTATAGCAAATCTCAAATCTCAAATATTCTCTCTCGTAAGAGTAAAACCCATGGAAATATGTAAGGTTCTATCAAATTGACTTCAAATTGCGCAAACTAAATTGTTTATTGGCACCTAATGAGTGCGCGCCTGGTAACGTAAAGCGATGTTTTTTTAATTAAAAATATATTAATGTGATGATTTTTAAAATTTATTTTTAATTTTTAATATTAATTTATTAAAATCATAAAAAATATTAAAAAACTAATATTAATTTTCTAGATAGATTAAATAGTGTTTTAGAGGTTTCTAATATTTCTTAAATTAATTAATCCTTTTAGTTTTAAAATAACTAAATAGTTATTTGACAAATCTTGATTAGTAATATTTTGTTTTTTTTAAAACACTTTTCTTGCTTATCATTCCTTGAATTAATATACTTTGATTTTTCCTTTTTCTATTCTAAATGATAAATAATTTAAACTATGGGATTATGTATACATAATTGAAAAAATAAATGATAAACAAAGTCATCTTCACCTTCTTATGTCCAATCCGCAGCTGTACATCAAGATTAAGTAACCAATAAATTCATTTAGCTAATATATTCACACGAGGAGAAGTCCTTTAATTCACTAACACAAGTGCTAATAAATAAGGTAGTTAATTGTGAAATTTTTATAGTAAGATAAACAAAAATTAAAAATCGTGACAGCTTAATTTGAATGTTCAGAGATGTTTTTCCAAATTGTATTTACCAATAAGATTTATGCGAAGATTGCTATAATTTTCACTAAAATATAATTTCCAAGAAATTCAAGCCACAAGAGTCATCCTCACCTTCTTATGTCCACTTCAATCCAGTCTCCAGTCAACACGTTCTGGCAGTAGCTTTGTTGAAACTAGAAAACTGACAAACAATGGAGAATTAATGGAATTTGAAGATACTGTGGGATTGGTCGTCCTAAAAGGTCTTTCTCTCTCAGCATCAACAAGGGAGAACTTGGATGTATAGATATTGTCCACTCTTCATGTGGTGCTGAAGGTTCACTTGCAAATATTTCCACACAAGGAGAGCTGTGAGCGTTGGAAACACGGCAGTACTAATTTCCAAAATTGACATTTGCAGCTAATCTTTGTGCTAACAGATACACTTCATGCTCGCATGTACTGATAGATTATTATTGCTATTATTAACAAGAACAGGGGACTGTTTACTTGAAGGGTTAAACAATTTATATGTTTCTCAGAAAATAGCAATGAACATGTGCTAATTAATAGATACAGTTTGTGCTCTTCCTTTGCAGCTCGTCTGATGGGAACTGTACGTTGCTGGGGACTTCTACCACTCGTCCTCGTCTTCTACAAGACTCCATGCCAACAAAAGACAATAATGACTAAACAGAGGTGTTGGAAACACGGCAATATTAATTAATTTCCAAAATTAACATTTTTGTTGAGATCTATGCGAGTGATGTGCAGCAAGCCTATGAAAATCTGCTAAAAGAACAGCCATTCATATGGATTTTAGACCCGCTCAAGATTCTTTAAGCAGGAAGGAATGTTTCTTTTCAAATAGTTTATAGAATTTTTATAGTGGTGGTTTTAGCATTGCGGGGGTTGTGGTGATGCATATATCCCTCAATAGTACATCTTAATATTAATAAAAAATTTAAACTTTATTTTCACATACCTTTTGTTCCAAATTGGGTTAAAGAAATATTCAATTATGCATATTAATTACCTTCCAAAACTGACATTTTTGTTGAGAGTAGATAAAATCCCCTACATGCAAGTCTATGTGCTTATAGGTACACTCTGTGCTCTTCCTTCGCAGCTCGTCTGATTGGAATTGTACGTTCTTCGGGACTTCTACCCTTCTATGAAATCTGGTCTGTACAGGTTAATAATTAAGGATTTCCATAGAGCAGAGCTCGGAGAAGAAAGTCTCCATATCCATTTAAATAACAGAGCCCTGTTTTTTGACATTAGGGAGCCTATGCCAAGACCTCCTTGCTTCTTATCACGCATTCCACACTATATGAAACGTCTGATGGGTACGTTTGTTACACTTTTTAATATTTATTTATGACTTACAAGTCATCAGAATTACTTTATTTTGCTTGCAAATATTGCTGCTGTTGTGAGAATCAGTCGAGTGTTATTCTTTTAATTCATAAGAATTGTTTTAATTTGCTTGCACACTCGTAGATTTGTACAGCAATCTGTTCATAACTCTATAAATCTTAAAATACTCCCAGAAAAGGAGATTGATTTAAGTGATCAAGAATAAAAAAATGGACAAATAAAAAAAAAACCCAAAACATAAATGATTTTATAATTTCCAACAAGGGAGAATCAATCTTCTTTCAGATCAAGGAAGTCAAACCCATGAAACTCTTGAGCGATGCCAAATCCAATTTCATTTTTACTTAGATTCATGCTAGATTCAAGAGTATATAGGTCTGACAAGATACTAAATCCAACTTTCTCAAGGAAAAATCAGCAAATCTTTATTTATTAATTACTAAAGACTCAATATATACAAAGTGGAATTCTATTCATGTCTAATCTTACATCAAAATATTATAAGTTTAGTTAATACTCTATGTTATCCTTTATCTTTAATATAACATGGAGTATTCTATTTTGATAATTCAAATTTATTGAAATAATATTACTTTGAGAATGTAATTTCCAAGAAAACATCGGAAGAAAACTTGTTAATAATTTACGATCGTAGTTTACTCACAGCTGAAGCAAGTGGGCATGCAGAGTTAAAGAGTCATCCTCACCTTCTTATGTCCACTTCAATCCAGTCTCCAGTCAACACGTTCTGGCAATAACTTTATTGAACAGTTCCTAGAAAACTGACAAACAATGGAGAATTAATGGAGTTTGAAGGTTCTTGCCCTCAATTAGATGCAGTGGGATTGGTCGTCCTAAAAGGTCTTTTGTCTTTCAGCATCAACAAGGGAGAACCACTCTTCATTTGGTCTGTCCTTTACCTCCAAGTCTTCGATCGGAACTTGGATGGAAACCAAGGCAAAGTGATAATTACGCGAAGCAATGGAGCACTAATGACTTTGCACACACATATATATTGTTTTTCACGACCCAAAAAGTCTTTTTTAATTATCCAAGAGTTCCTATCAACTTTTCCTGTTTACTTGGTTGGTAATGTGAATTATCAGTGTATTTTTCTTAAATATTTTTTTTTATTATAAATATATTAAAATAATATTATTTTTTTACATTAACACATCACAATTATAAAAAATCATTTAAAAAATGAACTTAATATTTTTTTAGATAAAACAAACAAGATTAAGTAACCAATAAATTCGTTCAGTGAATATATTGCAATGACATTACTACTGGAAATTAAACAGACAAATTAAGAAGATTTGAGTTTCTTTCTCAGCATCAACCAATCTTCATTGGGTCTTTACTTTTCCAGCATGTGGACATGCAGAGTTTTAAGCACCAAAACCTGGATAAAAATAAACAAATTGATGACTTTATCCATTTCTGCCAAGTTTTGTATTAAATTTGCCGTAAAAGTATGCCTTTTTCTTATTAAAATAGGCATAGTAGATATAAAATATTAAGGAAATTGATAAAAGAATCCAATTAAGAAATGTGTGAAATATTTAGGACCTAATTAATACAAGATATTGTTTCGAGCTTAATTGAGTATTGAGATATAAGTTGAACCACAATGGGTTGCATACGTCTAGAAGTTAACCTTTATTTTTGAAAGCTTATTAGAAGATATCCTGACTCATAAATAAAAAAAATACAATGAATTATTTCTAAATAATTCATATGTCCTACATCTGTTTCACTAAAATTAATTCGCTCTAATATCAAATATGCCATTTTTTAGATGTTAGAGTGTTGGATTTCTCCCTTCATTACTTGAAAAAAACAAGTGTATCATATAGTTAGTTATTTGAAGATTATATCAATTATTTTTGACACAGAGTGGATAAAAGGATGACATTGAAAAAGTTAAGTGATGCACATTGTCAATAAGGTAATAGGACGCAAGTATTTTGTAGTTTTCTCAAAGGAAAATTAATTAAAATTTATCTTTGTAAACCAAAATAACGACAACAATAATAATATTAATAAAAATCTTGCTTTAGGGGCTAAATGGATAAAATAAAAAGATCGTTGCTGCCTCTTTTGGGATGCTAAGGAATCGTGTTGGGGTGCTTGAAAGTGGAAACGATGAACGAAGTTTATGCTCGAAACCAAACTTGAATAAATACGTTTACAACTTTGAATGTTTAGACATGCTCCTTCATGGTATGACTACTCTTTCAGACTAACTTGATTAGAATTAATAGCTTGACAAGCCTCTCTGTTTTATATATTTTTTTCTTTGTTTAAAATTTTTTTTTTAATGTTTTTAAATCATTTTAATGTATTGATATCAAAAATAAATCTTAACAATTTTTTTTTATTATTTTCAATATATTTTCAAAACCAAGCAAGTTATTGTGCTAACAGATACAGTTCATGCTCTAATTAAAACTTTCTTTGCAGCTCGTCTGATGGGAACTGTACGTTGCTGAACCATTACAGGAAAACAGAGCAGCGTACCAGAACTGACAAAGATTGGAGTTTCAAGGTTCTTGCCCTCAAGATTACCAAGTAAGTGTGGGATTGGAAAGATCTTTCTTTTCCAGCATTAACAAGGGAAAACCAATCTTCAGCTGCTCTGTCCTTTTCCTCCTTGACCTCCAAGTCTTCGCAACCATACAATTATTCAATATGGAACTGCAGGTTGAATTATTCAATTGCAAATATCTCCATACAATTAGGTCCCTTTGTTGACTATGCAAGAGTGTTGGAAACACGGCAAAATTAATTTCCAAGTTAGTGGAGGCCTAAAAGATCTTTCTTTCTCAGCATCAATAAGGGAAAATCAATCTTCATTTGGTCTGTCCTTTTCCTCCTTTACCACCAAGTCTTCGCAACCATACAATTATTCAGTATGGAACTGCAGGTTGAATTATTCAATTGCAAATATTTCCATACAATTAGGTCCCTTTTGTTGACTATGCAAGAGTGTTGGAAACACGGCAAAATTAATTTCCAAAATTGACATTTTTCCAGCAAGTCTACGTACGTGCAATTTGTGCTCTAATTATAACTTCTTTTGTGTCGCGTCCGATGACAACTGTTCTTGGAGACTTCTACCCCTGATCTATGCCTGGTTTTTCTTGGTATCATTGCATCTTTGAAGTTTGGTTTTCCTTACAATTTACTTTATCTTTCATTAGATTTCTCTATATTGTAAGAAATATTTTTAAGGGGATCATATGCCATGTCATGTTTTTAAAATAATATTAATTGTGTGTGTGTATATATATATATATATATTTATAAAATTTATAAATGATAATTAAATGCTTGGAGTCCATTGCTTTCTAATGATGAACTAAGTAAAATACATAATGGATTAGAATGAAAAAAAATCAGGATCCCTATGCTAGCCATATTAAATATTACGTAAAATCATGTAACCTCCCTCAAAATATAGAAAATCTAAAGTTTGGTATTGACGGTTCAATCATGGTATGGACTAAATCCACTTACTTGAAAAACCCAAGGATATATGAGCCCAGAAAAAGATAGTCCACGCATACAAAAACTCAAAAGAAATCAAATTTAGAAAAGTATGGTAGGATGTCAAATCTATTTTTTTTTTAATTTAGCTTTGTGTTAAGTCCAAAAGCATATAGGTTTAGTAAGAAATCAAACCCAACTTTCTCTTTATTTATTAATTACTAAAGACCCAACTCAATATATATATATATATATATATATATATATATATAGTGGAATTCTTCCATATCTAATCTTACATTATCCTATATCTTTAATATAATATGGAGTATTCTATTTTGATAAAATCAAATTTATTGAAATAATATAACTTTGAGAATGTTAGAAAACAAACTCCCTATATATCTAGGATGAGTTTACAAGATTTGTGGTTAGATAAGCATCACTTTAGATTCCATGCAAGTACTTCAGCATTGGCAATAACAGCCACTAATTACTATCTCTAGCTAGTATGAGAAAATTGCAGAAATATAGCTAGGAATATCCTCTATTAAAAGGAGCCTAGCAGGATCAAACTTTATTTTCAGAGGCGTACACACAACTCAAAGTACAACAAAGAGCGGAGTCTGAATAACAAAGAGCAGTCTATGAACAGCTTCGCAAAATGGTCATGAACATGGTACAGGGTGAAATATGTGCACCTAATCCTTTTTGGCCGTATGACCACCAGCCTCCTCCTCCTCCTCCAGCTCCACCTTTATATTAATTTATAATAAACATTATTTACTTTTAAAATTTCGTTTAATATTTTTTTGAAACACAGTCATTTTGTAATGAATATTATTTAACTTTGATTTTTTTGTTTTTGATGTTTAATATAAATTTTATTTGCATAATTGGTTTTTATTACCATTAATTTATATCATTTTATATTATGTATTCTAAATAATTTTAAAAAAACAAATTAAAAAAAAACTATTACAAAGGGATTTACCGACGGAATTCATCCGTCGGTATATTTCAAGCGGGAAACTTTTTTTTTTTGCGTGCAAATTCCGTCTGTAAAACCATCGGCAAATGATTTTTTTGTTTTTCTGACCGATATAGCGACGAAATGTGGAATCACCGACAAAAAGAAGGCCGACGGACGTATTCTGTCGGTAATATAGTCGATAAATAATTTACCGATGAACTCCTAATCACACATCGACGTAATATTTTCGTTGGTAAAACTGTGAAATCTTGTAGTGTATAATATGGAGTATTCTATTTTGATAAAATCAAATTTATTGAAATAATATAACTTTGAGAATGTTAGAAAACAAACTCCCTTTATATCTAGGATGAGTTTACAAGATTTGTGGTTAGATAAGCGCATGCATCACATTAGATTCCATGCAAGTACTTCAGCATTGGCAATAACAGCCACTAATTACTATCTCTAGCTAGTATGAGAAAATTGAAGATAGCTAGGAATGTCCTCTACTTCAGCATTTCGTATTATGAATAAAACTAAATTATCGTATTCAAAAACATAAATAATCGAAAATAATAATTAAGTCATAAATACAATTAAAACTATAGAGATTAAATGTTATATAGTTTGCAAAACCACGTCCTAGGACTAAGTTATAATTAACTCAAATACAAAAGAAATTTATGCAAATTGTATAAAAGTGATTACAATTACAGATAAACAAAATAGTAAGATTTCAGTAACTATCTTTTCAGTACAGAGTTTCTCATGTGTGGAGTAAATCAGCATAGGATCTTATAAATTATGATCTCTTATGAATGTAAATATCTGCCAACCTCTTGGTTCTTTTTACTGTAATAAGTGGTTATGGAAGAATGTCATCTCTCTCTCTCTCTGGATTCCTTGTACGCATTTCATTGTGAGATGTTTGGTGCCTCTGCTGGTAACGCTGACAGCAACAGCATGCCAAATGATGGTATGAAAGGGGAAGCTTTGATCATTCTTCAAGTTAAGACCGGAGAGGTGGTAATGCTATGTCTATTCTTCCTTGTGTATGTTCATAAACAAGAGGATGGGAGAAGGGAAGAGGTTCATAAACAAATGCCAGAGGATCTTAGCCAAGTTCCCAAAAGGAGACAAGTAAACTTGCAAGCCTTGTTCTGCTTCTCATAAATTCTCACATTACTCGATGCTTGAATTCACATGAGAGATGCATTTTTCTCTCTCTGAATGCGTTGCTGGTTTCATTTTTCCAGATCACCCGAGAAATCTAAAAAGAGTGCCTCATCTGTTATTCTTATAATAGTTATACCTAGTATCAACAAAAGTGGGAAGAATATTACCAGAAATGGATTTGTTCTAAACTCCTGAATTGATAGCTGCAAGCTGTCTGCAAGACCAAATCCTTTACATTTGTCTAGAATGCAATTGAATTTGGTGTTGGGAACTCAAGCTCCCAATTACCTCAAACCCTGATTCAAACCCTTGATTGATTGAATTAGTAAAATCCTGCCCCAGTGGTGTTTATCCATTGTTGAACCTCTTGTTGACACAACCACAGCCATGAGACCTCATGTACTGGTCTTCATCATGCCTTTCAACATGCTCTAGATGATGGAATATAAAGTGCATTATCTGATATAAACATGAGTTTTTTATCCTGAAAAACGTAGTTTTAGCAAATGAACAGTTTAGGCAGCTACTGATTTTTTTTTAAAGATTTTTGATGGCTGGGGGTTCGATTTAGTCACTCATTTACTCACAGATTATGATGGTACCCATCTCAGCTCCATATCTCTTGCAGCTTCTTTCAGTCTCTCATGAGTTCTTGAGTTTTTGCCAAATCTTAAACCATGTTGTCAGCTCCGTGGGTTCTATTTTACTAAACCTTAATCTGAGCTATAGATAAAGTTAGATGCAGGGAAGTTTAATCCTAATCACACGTGTTGTAACCCATTTTTGGGTCCCCATGAAAAATAAAATAAATAGCCAAAAGAGGTTAGAAAAAATAACAGGAGGCAGAAGCACTCAGAAAACAGTCAGGAAATTGGTCAAGGAATTTAAAAATACAAGGATTGAATTTTTGACAGTATATTCTTGAAGGATGAAAGCCCTATTGAGAAGGAAAATTTGAATTTTGAGGAGAAAAGCCCAAATTTGGATGTTTATGGACTTAATTGGATTTTTATTTGAATTTATAGAGGATTTGATTGCAAGAAAAATAAATTTTTAAGTCAATTTGGGCTTTAATTAGAAGAAATTTAAGTTCTGGGGCCAAAATATATTTTCTAGGAATTTATTGGGACAAATCAGGGGCTTAATTGCATAAATATTGAAGTTTAATGGCCAATTAAGGACTTAATTAAGAAAATCCGAAACCAGGGACCAAATTGGAAGAGGCGTTTCATATATATAATAAATAAAAAAAAAAGGACCAGAACGGTGTCGTTTTGAACGACACTGTTCATCTTCCTCCTTCCCCCCGAATTAGCAGCAACAGGAGACGAAAATTTTCAAACCTTCCGGCCTCTCTCTCCTCGCCCCCACCGAAGCCCCACAAGACCACCGAACGGGTCACTGGCCGACTAGCCGTTGCGTGATTGAAGGCACACTAGCAAAAGGCACACCGGTTTCTTTTTTTTTTTCTTATAAATAGAGAGAGACCGAAGGAGAGAGAGAGACCCGAAGATAGAGGGAGAAGAGAAATAACGCACGAAGGAGAGGGGAGAACAGAAACCAACCGAAAAGAAGGAAACCAAAACCAAAAACAGAAAGCAAACCGAGACAGAGAGCCACTGAGAACGAAAAAAAAAGGGGGAAAGGGGAGGAGGAAGAAATTTTTCGCCACTGTTAGAAACAGCAGCAACGCCGCCCGGAGCCGCCGTCCACGAGCCACGCCATCGCAGCCCCGCCAGGTACGCTCTCTCCCCTGCATTTTTTTTCTACCTGTAAGTTTCGTCTCCTGCATGCAGAATCGTTCTGCATGCAGGGGACGGGGCGGAAAATAATTTCCCCCCCCGTTCTGTCTTCTCTTTTGGGCCAGACAGTTTCTGGCCCAGAAACATGTATATGGGCCAGAAGGATTCTGGCCCAACCCGGCGGTCTGGGCCGGGTCCGGCCCAGACCAAGTTTATACCTTTCTTGGGCCGAAATCGGCCTAGTCACTTTTGGGCCGATCCCGACCCAATGACTTGTGGGGCTAAGCCCGACCCAGTTAGTTGGGCCGGCCCAGCCCCTTAATATATTAATATATTATAATTATATTATATTATGTGTGTATATCAAGGTTGTCAATTCCGTTTCGGTAGGTGTTTCGTTTTTTCAATTTGAACGAAATGTTTCAGTTTCGGAGTGTTTCGGCGTGCCGTTTCGGGGTTGTACTGTTCATATATATATATATATATTCTACAAACATAATTTAAATTCAAGATAAATTAATTATAAATTATGCAATACAAACATAATGCCAAACAAATATAATTTTCAAATTTAAAATATTTTTAAATAGTAAAGATTAAATAGATCTTTAACTTAAAATAATATAAACTATATATTAATTTTTTTAAAATAATATTTTTTGGCCGAAACGGAACAACCGAAATGAAACCGGAACGTTTCGGCCGGAATTTGGCCGAAAAATCCAGAACGGGCCGAGATTTAAAATGAGATGAAATTTGTTCCGTTTTGTTTCGTTTTTTGAATTAATATGAAATGTTTCGGCCATTCCGGGCGGAACGGAACGAAATTGATAACCTTGGTGTGTATATATATATTTTTTTTAAAAAAAAAAAATCTGAAAAATCTAAAAAATGTTGTTGTTTTCTTTTCATATATATATATATATATTTAAGGGTATATGTATTTTTTTTATATACTGTGGAGGTATAAATTAAGTATTTAAAATACCCGATTTTCGTCGAGGCACCCAAAATTTTCAAAGATAAATTTTTTTTCTAAAATTCCTTAAAAATATTGTTGATTTTTTTTTCCGTTTTTTTTTAAAATGACTTAATATTAGTTTGTATTTTTTTTATGTTGTGGAGATACAAATTCAGTATTAAAATACCCGATTTCGTCAAAAACAAATATATTGTTTACAAAAAAAAAATGTTTTCTTGCGTGCTGCATACAGCCAATACTCTAACATGTTTTGAATATTCTTTTTATAAAAAAAAATATATTGGAAGCTTCGAAAGTGTGTTTTCGCATAGATTTCTTAAACACAAATTATTTTCTTGCATTTCTGGATTTTACAACATGTTTGTAAAACTCCAAAGGGTATTGGCCAATATTCCAAAAACTATAAAAATCTTATTTTTGGGGAGAAAATTTATTTATTATTCACCGCTAATGTTTGGATAAAGAAATCCTTAGAAGGATGAATATCCAAAATATTATTGAGAGTAATAAATCCGCACACATTCTTGAAAGAAGCCTTGATTATAATCGAGGACATTTCAAAATTTTAATTTCTTTTTATTCCACGATTTATGAGTCGCAAACTTTTGAAATACTAAGGGAAAAATGAGCTTTCAAAGCACATGGAATCTCCTTAGATTTCTATCCAAAATCATTTGACGAGCCTAGAAAATACCAACACCATAGCAATTATAGAGCAAACCAAACACCAAGCAGCTTACCTTAGGTATGGCGTACTAGGGGTGCTAATACCTTCCCTTTACACAACCAGTCCCTTGCCTTAGAATCTCTGAAAGACCAGTTAGGGTTCCTAGTGACCAAAATACTAGGTGGCGACTCCAAAGAACCAAATCAACAAAACAGAACAAAACGAAAGTCGGTTCGAAAGGAAAAGGTACAAATTACAACCAAAAGCAGGTTCGGAAGGTTCAACAAAAATAACCCGCTAACAGGCTATAAGCCTGAAAAGATAAATAATGAGAGAGTAAGTTCAACAACTCAGTAAGAAGATAACGTTCAAATTCAAGGTTGTCAATTTCATTCTGTTTCGCCCGGAATGACCGAAACATTCCATGCCAATTCAAAAAACAGAACAAAACGGAACAAATTTCATCTCATTTTAAATCTCGGTTCGTTTCGGATTTTTCGGCTAAATTCCACCCGGAACGTTCCGGTTTCATTCCACATGATCCGTTCCGCTCTTGAAAAGCCATTGAATCAAATTGAATCTTGTTCAATTTAATTAATTAAACCATCCAATTATAAAAAACTCTTTTTCATTACTATTTTCAATAACAATGATATTAATAATAATATTGAAAATTATTATTACTATTTTCATTAACAATGATATTAATTTTTTAAAATTAGATTTATCACTAATATATATTGTTTATATTCATGTTGTTTTTTTCATGTTAATACTTTGTAGGAATTTGAGCAAAACAATGGATGCTTTAGATTCCATTAGGCTTAATAACATTGACCTAACTTTATATTTAAAATATTTTTGTTAAAACATTTTACTTTCATAATATTTTGATATTTTGTTTAAGTTGAATTACTTTAAGTTAAAAATCTATTTAATCTTGACTATTTAGAAATATTTTAAATCTTGAAATTATATTTGTTTGGCATTGTGTTTGTATTGCATAATTTATAATTAATTTATCTTAAATTTGAATTATGTTTGTTGAATATATATATATATATATATATGAACAATACAACCTTGAAACGGCATGCCGAAACACTCTGAAACTGAAACATTCCATTCCAATTGAAAAAACAAAACACCTACCAAAATGGAATTGACAACCTTGAGTTCAATACACACACACACACACACGAGGTAATACAACAATGATAATATATATTTAATTATGGCTCTAGGTTCTTATAGAAAGGTTTTTCAAATAGGCAATAATAAGAAGATCATATGGTAAAACTCGTCAGAAAATCAAAATGCAATGAGCATGAGGCTCCGTACTGTGGGATGATCAGTACACATAGGTTGGTGACTCCCCCGACCAACTAGGATTCAGATACGATGTGCACAAAGACTAACACTACCCTGTTAGCATGGGTATTCTAACTAACATATCATAGGTTCATAATCATAATCAAACAGACATATTCATATCTCAAGGCTCAACTCATGACATCAATCAAATAAGGATCTATCAATTTAGAAGTTAATTCAAAATATATACTGGTTCATATCAAGAATTCAGATTCAACAATTGATCATGCTTTATCATAACAAGGATAATAATCAATATATATATATATATATATATATATATATATATATATTGTCAAGAAGCATGATCAAATTCATATTAACAAATCAAATATTTATAATATTTCTCATACATATGGAAAATTATCCACTCACTTGACTGGAAAGCAAACAGAAGTCAAAAGCAAACACCGAAGAAAATCCTACTAACGTCTCGCTAGTAGAATATTAGGATTAGCTTAATACAAAAGAGACATATTTTCAAGAACGACTCGAAAGAAAATTTAACCTATTTAATACACTTAACTAAAGATGTATTCCGTAACCCTATATGTTTTTGAACCAACTAGTCAATTTTCTCAAAAACTCAAAATTTAACGGTTTTCTTGAAATTTAATCCATAATAAAACAAATAATAAAGTTGATAATAATTCACTAAATAACCCTCAACTATTCATCAACTCTTTAATTCAAAACGTTACAGGTAGTTTGATAGAGATGGATAAGGAGGTTAGTCACAACTCTGTGGACTCCACTATTGCCAACGTCAATGGAAGGTTGGAAAAATTGGCAACTTATACTGAACCCACAATAGTCTATAGCTCTGAACGTGAGGTGGCAGCTACATATCACCTTCGCAAGGTTTTAGGGATTCGTAGAGATACTAATGATGGTTTGGTTGCTGAACATATTCGGAGCCAGATTGATATGAAATATATTAAAGGAATGGTTGGACTCACTCTGGGTTCTTGCTCTGGTGCCCAGGTTATGACTTTTATTCTAATCTTAAGCAGATGCTACCATGGAATTACATAGATTTAGACAAACATCCTCAAGATGATCAATCTTAAAAAGGTCACAACTTATAAAACCCTAGTTCCGGGTCCCATTAAGAATTTTATTATAAGTCAATTTAAAAAACTTGTCAAAGCAAAAAACAAAGAGAACAAAAAAAACCTCGAATGAACTTTATAGCTAGCCCGAGTCAACAAATCAAACACATGGTCTAGGACATGAAATTGGGATGACCCTATAAATAGAAAATCTAAAAAAACACTAACAAAAAATACTTAAAATAATTTTAAAAAAGATGAAAGTTGAATTAGGCTAATTCTTCAAATCTATTACCCAAGTCATGAGACTGGGGTAACCTCATCAAAGACAAACTTGTAAAAAACAAACAAGCAAAATTCTTAATCAAAGAAACATTGAATGATGGAATTGAGAAAAAAAATCAATAAAAAAACATTTAAAAAAAAAGGCAATTAAAAGAATTAGGACTAATCTTGACATAAAAATTAAATGAAATTAAATGTTTAGGTGAAAAAACAAATCAAATCTAATGTTTAGGGATGAAATTGTAAAAAACAAATCTATTAAGAAAATGATTAAAAAAATAGCAAATAAAAGAATTATGATCAAATTTGACATAAAAATTAAATGAAATTAAATGCCTAGGGATGAGATTGGAAAAGAATAAATTAATAAAGAAATGATTAAAAATATAAATTAAAAAAATAAGGACCAAATTTGAATTTTTTTTAAAAAAAATCAAAAGAACAAGGATACAATCCAATTAGAAATAATCAATGTAAATAAAATAATTGCAAATAAGAGAAAAGTGACTAAATCAAAAAAAGAAATAAAATGGAGGATTGGTATGAATTTTTTCATGGCCATCATGCAATCCGAGTATAAAAAAAGGAAAAGAAAGAAAAGAAAAGAAAAGAAATTTCAAGTCAAATCACATCGGACCACTATACACATGTCACATAAAGAGGAAGAGGATGCCAAGATAAAATCAAATGATGTAGTGGAATCATGATTACAACTGCCTGAGTCAGCTGCACGTGCCGCTAGAAGTCAATGAAGCGTCTAACACGTGCGAGACACATGTTAGCTGCCTTTTGTTTTATATTTTTTAGTGTAATAACTGAAAATGTCCTTTTGAACTAAACAATATTAACAAACAAACCATGATGAACTTACAACTAAGCTTTGTTATATTCCCAGCTAATTCTTCAAAGTATTTTTATTGATTTGTAATATTTGCATAGAAATCCCATGCATGCCTGAGGGTGTCATGGAAAAGTTTATGTAATTGTTGCCTGTTGTGCTCTATCCAAAACCAATGACTTCCATTGCAATGGATAGAAGATAGTATGGTTCCTCATGAGAACTGGAAGAAATTAAACAAATTGTTGTTATGGACTACAAGGGATAGCTATTGGTGTCAAAATTATTATGGATTTATCTTTCCATTGTTTGAGCTTGCTGTGGATTTTTTAACCCTTTACAAGGCACCTAGGGCATTGTCCCAGTCAGACTTGCGGAGAGTTCTTGGCACATCAACTAAGACTACGGTTGCTGTAAACGGGTACAGTAAGCCAATGCTAGAATAGTCTGTTACGTGATTTACCCAACTTGATATTGTTGGATTTATTGTTACTGATTTGTTATAACTGCCTAGCTCTAGAATTTGATCATAGCAGGTTTACGGTTATACCAGCTGTCATGACAGCTGGTTTCCCCTTCTTCTGTAACCGTCTTCTAAGAAACAATATATATATATGATTTACTCTCTGGCCGTAGAGATAAGGAGAACAGAGATTCACATTCTCAAATTCTATCTTTTTGAAATGATTGTCAGAGACGTCGAGCTTTTGAAGATGATGCAGGGAGAAAAAGGGTGCAATTGGAATGGAGGGTGCCATAAGGAATGCTGCAAGAGAGGTCCAGTCCAGTGACATGCCCGGTTTTCATGTCACAAGTGACCCCATCCCACGAGCAGCAGTCTGTACTATCTATCCATGACTCTGTTTTTGGAAAAGGATATTGACAGTACTCCAATGAGGCAGATCTATTAATGGAGAAGGATTGTTTGAATTGACGGAGAGAAAGAGATTGGTGATGAGCACACAACGGAGAAGAAGAGGAGGAGGAAGAGGAGTGGAGATGAAATTGTTGAATGGAAATGGAAGAGAAACAGAATGAAAGAGAGAGATTGAGAGAGGCACAGTTGTGAAAACCCCATTACAGGATTCGAAGTATAATTAGGAGAGATGAGAAATAAAGAAAGGCATTATTAGTAGTATTTAATTATTAGTAGTGTTATCTTCAACACTATGAATCTGCCACTTTAGTGTTTTTCCAAAGCCAACTCCACTCGGTATCACTTGAGGCACAACCTTTATTGAAATAACACTGCAATAAAAACAGTATATAACTGTAGTTATGATTACTTATAAAAAATCAGAAAGGAAACAACTTACAGAACGAACTTTGAAGATACTGACTGCATTGTTTAGTTTCTTCTTGCACCATTTCTACTAGCTTTCTTCTTTGTTCGGCTTGCATTAAGACTCCATTGATCTTCAACCATTTTCAGAAACCATGCAGGTCTTCTTGTTTTAAACACAACATATCGCATTATGACTCCAAACATAAACCCACATCCATACCCAATTGCCACATCTTTCCATCCAAACCCTTCAAACAATGTTGAATCATCTCCTGCAATAAAGTTTGATGGCAGTAATGGTGGTGCCTCGCCATTGCTACATTCTTCTGGCATTGGAAATCCATGTAAAACAGAGTAATATTGTGAGAATAATTCGTTACTTCTCTATTCTTCTCAACGTTAGGAGGCCATTCTCAAGATGATGGAATATGAAGTGCATTATCTGATATAAACATGAGGGAAACAGGATCGTTCTCAAGTATCATTAGGAATTGTTTCTTGGAGGAAAAAGTATAAGGTTAGGTTTGTTAACGCCAGAGGGAGTTTGTCAGAGATAGATGAAGTATAATAAAGTTGTTTAATATATTCAAATTTTGAGATTAATATTAAAAAATATTATTAAATTACTTTGAATACATCAAATCAATTGTAATTGGGTTATTATGATGAAATTAGGATTCGAAAACCAACTTTTCAATTATGAAACCTTCTGATTGCAAATGCTTTGTAACAACATGAAGACTGAGTTCATGGCATTATGGGATGGGTTTGCTACAGATCGTGAGTTCCTACTCTTGAAACAAGTGTTGCATTTGTGTAGTCTTTTTATGCAGTAACTTGCTAGAATGTGTTTTTATGTAAGATTTGTGGAAGTGTGATTTATTCATGGGCCTGGCCTGAGTGGACTCAGTGATACTATTTTTACAGAGAACGCACAAGAGATGTTACTTGCTGCAACCAACTGACCTTAAGAACTCGATGAAGCAATCCTCCGGCGTCTTCCTCAGGCCTTTGAAATTGGGATACCTGATCAAAGAGAGAGGGCTGAGATCTTGAAGATTGTTTTGAAAGGGGAGAAAATCAAAAGCAAAATTGACTTTGACTGTATAGCAATTTTGTGTGAGGGCTCCACTGGTTCAGATCTTCTTGAACCTTGCAAGAAAGCAGCTTATTTTCCTATTAGGGACCTATTGGATGAGGAGAACAAAGGGGAAAAATCTAGTGTAAGTATATATTTATCATCGTGTTGTTCCATGCTTCCATCAGTTATTTTATACTATATTGAACAATATAGTTCTCATCTGTGATTTGTTATATTCTCAGCTAATTCTTCAAGGTATTTTTATTGATTTGTAATATTTGCATAGAAATCCCATGCATGCCTGAGGGTGTCATGGAAAAGTTTTGGTAGTTGTTGCCTGTTGTGCTTGTGAAGCCACTTAATTTCATTTAATTAAATCCACATAATTGGTGGAAAATGAGTTGTTAGACAAAAATAAGTGGAAGATAAGTTGTTGGCATAATTGATGGAGTATGATTGGAGATCAGTTGTTAGCATAATTTATGGTATAATTGGTGTCATGATCTTTGGTTTATGTCCCCTAACTCTTGCCTATAAATAGGCAATGCATCCAAGCCTTAAATGCACACTAAGATAGAGAGAAGAAGAGGAGAGTGAAGACAGAGTAATCCCACAAAGTTATGAGGTATTTAAGGGAGAGTAAGTGATGTGTTTTTTCCTAGTAATAGAGAGATTCTTAGTTGTTCTCCTATTATTTGAGAGAGGTTCTAATTCCCACATTACTTAGTAAAATTATTTTATACTTGCCTGTGGACGTAGCCTAATTGGGTGAACCACGTAAATTCTTGTATCTCATTTCTCATTTTATCATATCCCTTGCCTTTTATTTTGTCGAGTTTGCATATCAATATCCTAAGAGTGCTCTATCAAATGCCATTGTGCCAGACAGACTTGCAGAGAGTTCATGGCACACCAACTAAGACTAGGTCAAGCTCTCATTCAACTGGGTGGCCAAGGCAGTTAGATGACTATCAGGTTCAAGCCACAACTAATGGACTCTCTAAACTTGTAGTATCTCAAATCTTGAATCTTCAGTTGGATAATCAGGACCCTTGAAATATTCATTTGTTTTTCTTCTTAATATGAGGCCGAGAGAAATTGTATTTTAAATTATTTTAATTTTTTCCAATTCTGAAATGTTCTAAGTAGAATATGTTGTTTTTAGGCGACTCAGAATTGTAGATTTGTTATAGCATAGAGCTCTTAACGTGGTATTAATACCTATCTTGCTTTCTTTTGCTTTAGATATAAACTTGCCAATAAAAAATGTTGACTGATTTTGTTGATGATTTTGGTTCTGTGTAAGAGTTGTGGAACATTGTTTGTACCTTTTGAGATTGTTTGTACCTTTTGAGATGGGTTTGTTACTCTTTTTAATAGTCATTCATGACTTACAAGTTATCAGAATTACTATATTTTGCTTGTAAATATTGCTGTTGTTGTGAGAACAAAATCGATCAATCAAGTTTTGTTCTTTAAAATTTATAAGAATTGTTTTAATTCTTATAAATTTGCTTGCACACTGATAAGTTTGTAAGCAATCTGTTCATAATGACCTATTACATACATGGATTCTTTTTCATAAAAGTAACACCCAATTAACCTTGAAACTAAAAAAAGAGAGAGAAAAAAAGTAAAGGGAATATGCCACCCTGGTGTTGTTTCAATGTCAAATCCACTTGATATCTTGTTTGTACTGCAAAATTAGAAAGGTAAGACTGATCAAATGAAAGAGTAGAGAAAAGATAGCCTAGCATAAATTGTGAACATGAAATTTGAAAACTCAAATGCTTGCAAAACTTACTTGAAAATATCAATTGAATTATTTAGTTTCTTCTAGCACCATATCTGCGGAAATTCTTCTTTGTGTTTTTGCTCTTGAGATTCCATTTATCTTCAACCATCCTAAGAAACCATGAAGGTTTTTTTGTTCTACACACAACGTATCCCGTTGCAACTCCAAACACAAACCCGCATCCATACCCCATTGTCACAGCTTTCCATCCAAATCCTTCTCCAAACAATGTTGAATCATCTCCTTCATCAAAGCTTGATGGCGGCAATGATGGTGCCTCGTCACCATAGCATTCTTTTAGTACTTGAAAGCCACATAAACCCGAGTTTCCTTCAAATGATCTTGCATCAAAGGTGTTGAATTGCTTTCCACTTGGTATGGGCCCCTCCAGCTGGTTATGTGAAAGGTTTAGGGTTGAAAGAAATGTTAGATATGCCATCTGCATTGGAATCCTTCCTGTAAGCAAATTTGAAGATAGGTCTAATGATTCCAAATTGGTCAAATTTCCCAATGATGATTGGATATGACCTGTAAGGAAATTATGAGAGAGGTTGAGTTGTTGTAGTGCTTTAAGCTTCCCGATCACCTTTGGAATCTCTCCGGTAAAACTGTTACTTGACAAATCTAGTATTCTGATGGTACTTCGGATCCTCAGAAACTCAATTTCTACACCTTTCCATGTCATTTCTATGGAATGGACATAGACAATGTGATTTGTCGTGTTAAGGTAAGTCATGTTTTTATCTGAGGTCATCATTGCTTCAAGAGTATTAAAATACCTTGTTGGCAACGGCCGACTAAAATTATTGCCGGAGATGTCAAAAATCCATAATTTCAAGAAGGAATTATATGCAGTCGGACCCTTCACAAAACCTTGGAGTTTATTGGATTTTAGGACAAGAATTTGGAGCTTTGGAAGCATTTCTAGAAAGTAGGGAAATGTATCCTCAATCTTATTGTTGCCAAGATCAAGAACTTCCAACATTGTGCAGTTGATGATAGATGGTGATATTTCCCCTTCTAATTCATTTCCATTGAGGTCGAGATATTCCAAGCTATTACCCTTTGAAAATGTTGAAGGGATAGTGCCTTGAAGATTGTTCATACCTAGATGCAATACTGAGAGCTTGCTGCTGAAGTTCCCCAAACATAATGGTATAGAACCACTCAAGCTGTTGTCGGACAAGTCCAGGACCTCAAGGAATCTTAGCTTGCAAATAGAAGAAGATATCTCACCTGTCAATTTACTATTGGACACAAGAAGGAGGGCTTCTAAGTTCTCTTGTTTGAAAATTGAACTTGGGATTGTACCATGCAAGTAGTTATTGCTCAAATGAAGGTATACCAATGAATCGTGTTGGAATTCACTTATACTGCCTATGAGATTATTGTTATGAAGGTCAAGATATTGTAAAGAAGGAAGAGCAAACAAAAAGAATGGTATTGTTCCATTGAAAAAGTTATCAAATAAATATAAATATTGTAGATTTGAAAGGGTATTATTTCCAATTGACGATGGGATTTCACCTACAAAATTGTTACTTGAGAGATCTAAATAGGTTAGCTGTGTGAAACTATCAAGCAGGGCTAGATCTGACCTTATAATAATGTTACAATTACTAAGAGACATATATTTTAATGACTTTAGATTACTGATTAAGTCGTTTTCTAAATAAACCAAAATTCTTGTATTAGAAAGATCCAACAGAGAGAGGACATTACTCAAATTGGACGAAGGAAAAGAGCCAGTGAGGCCTTCGTTGGATGACAAATAGAGTGATTCAAGGTTTGGTAGGAGAAAGATGTTACCCGGGAATTTCCCCTGCAATCCACAGTTACTGAGGGAGAGAGATGACAAAGAAGAGGACAGATTCGTCAAGGAATTAGATGCAACCAAAGACATTTACAAAAGCCGAATTGACTTCTCTTAGCTTGGTTAGGTTTTGAACAATCTTGTCAAAAGAAATTGGCTCTAGACTTAGATAGAAATTTCCTGAGAGAGAAAGTGATACCAACTCAGTGAGCTGCTCAAAATCATATGGAATTGAACCAGTAAGACTGTTCCCTCCAAGATCCAAGTACCGGAGGTGCTTAAATCTTCCCATTGAGGATGGGAATTTTCCTTGCAATCTACAGTCTTTGAGTTTGAGTGATGACAGAGAAGAAGACAGATTCATCAAGGAATCAGGAACAACTAGTGACATGTTTACCCAACTCAGATAGAGTTCTCTAAGCTTGGTTAGGTTTCGAACAAGCTTGTCAAAACAAATTGGTTCTAGACTTAGACCGTAGTTGCTAGAGAGATCAAGTGAAACCAATTTAGAGAGGTGAGAGACTTCTAATGGAACTTGGCCTGCAAGATCTGAACCACTTAGGTTAAGATGTGTTAGACTGGAGAAGTGGCCAAATCGAGAAGAAATATGGGAGGTGTTGAAATCATTGAAAGAGAGGTCGAGCTGCTGAAGATTATGGAGAGAGAAGAGAGAATTATTGGGACGGAGGGTGCCGTAAAGCATGCTGCAGGAGAGGTCCAGTCCAGTGACATGCCCCGTTTTCAGGTCACAAGTGACTCCATCCCAAAAGCAGCAGTCTGTGCCCTCTATCCATGACTCTGTTTTTGGAAAGGGATATTGACAATAGTACTCCGATGAAGCAGAACTATTAATGGAAAAGGATTGTTTGAATTGAAGGAGAGAAAGAGATTGGTGATGAGCACACAAATGAGAAGACGAAGAGGAGTAATTTAAGGAGAGTGGAGATGAAATTGTTGAGTGGAAATGGAAGAGAAACAGAAAGAAAGAGAGAGATTGAGAGAGGCAAAGTGAAAACCCCATGGCTGCCTTTCAGGATTCAAAGTATAACTAACTGGGAAAGATGAGAAGTAAAGAAAGGCATTATTAGTAGTATTTATAGACAAACGCTACAGTCTTAGATTGTATACTGACGAAATCAAAGTCACATATTAATATGAATAATACCTTTTTCCAGGATTTAATAATAATAATAAAAAAGTAAGAATAAAACAAGAGAGAGACTTGAGTCAAAACATTATTAGTAATATTTTGTTTTTAAAAAAATTCTTTCCATTCCTTCAATTCATATACTTTGATTTTTCCCTTTTCTATTTTAAATAAAAAATAATTTAAAATATAATTTCCATGAAATTCAATCCACAACGTCCTCAATATATAGGAAGAAAACTTGTTAATAATTTACGATGGTAGTTTACTCACAGCTTAAGCAAGTGGGCATGGAGAGTTAAAGAGTGATCCTCACCTTCTTATGTCCACTTCAATCCAGTCTACAGTCAACACGTTCTTTATATACATTTTAGCTTTTTTTGTTATCTTGAAATTTTTTTGTTATTGTTAGTACGTACTTATTTCCAAAAGTGACATTTTTGCAGCAAGTCTTTGGGCTCACAGATAAGTGCGGAGGCATGTAAAGACTCAGGTGGATTTAAAATTTTATCAATATTATTTAACTAGTTTTATATAAAACAAATTTATAATTCTCGATTAAGGTATTAAATTTTTTTAAAAATTTACGTGGAGTCGTCTAATATGATGTTTTAGCTTAGGTTAAAATTTCATATTTTTTGAAGAAATTCAAAAATTCGATAAAACATCATAATTTGACCAGTTTTACTTTATTGAGTGTAATTTTCAATCCGAGTATCAGATTGAGCTGAAAGTTTACGAGAAATCTTAAACTATATTGAATAAAATCTAGTTAAAATTTTAGAATGAACAGAGTTCGGTAGTGCTAACAAAAAAAACCGTTAAATAAAAGCAAAACGACTAATTAAGGGTAAAATGGTTATTTGCCATTAAAAATAAAACAAATCAGGTCTTCTTTTCTTTTATATGTTGACAATCGGAAAGAAGCAGAATAGGAAAAGAAAGAAAAGAAAAGGGAGAACCAATCTTCATTTGTTCTGTCCTTGACCTCCAACTCTTCGGAACTTGGATGTATAGATATTGTCACAAGAGTAAGCGTTGGAAACACGGCAGTCTTTGAGCTAACAGATACAGTTCATGGTCTAATTAGAATTTCCTTTGCCGCTCGTCTGATGGCAGCTGTTCTCGGGGACATCAATCTACCCCGTTATTATTCCTTCCTTCGCATGCACTGATAGATTAGCTGTTGTAGTGTACTAACCGATCTTGCAGTAAAATTGGGACTCTCGTGAAGTGTCAATTTTATATGAATGTCATAAAGCAATAGGCAAAGGTCCAAAAAAGTCTTCGGAACTTTATAGGCTTATCTCTTAATTTTAATCACTAAACTTATCTCTTAATTTATTAAAAAATAAAGCATTTGTTTCAAAGCATAGATTTTGTAATTAATTCCTTTGTTTTCTACTATATCACTTTGTTTTTGGGATTGAGAGTGATAGATTATCATCTAATTAATTTTAAAAATTGAAATCATAATTATCACATATTAATTTCCTCAGCCTCAAAATAAATGAAAAAAAATGAATTATTGAATTCCTAAGTAATTTTATTTTTTTCTATTTTCATACTTCGAATATAATAATTCCTCATCTAATTTTTTTAATCGGATGCAATAATTTATTATCCCTATGAAAATGAAAAAAAAAATCACTATTATCTATATCTCTATTATCTATACGAAGCATGTTAAGAAGGGTGACATAATGGGAATCATGTACTAATAAGAAGGGTGACATCTCTTTTTAGCAAATTATATATCTCTTAATGGGAGCCAATATGAAGGCGATCGAATCAAAATTGGTTGCTTCGTGCAAAGGGGAGCCTCTCGTCATAGCACAATCGCCCTAGGAATCCCTTTCGTTCTTTTGCACCAAAAAATGATTCCAAAACAAACTCCACATACACCCTCCAAGAAGGAAACGATTTTGCTGAAAGGAATAGGCAATAAATACCTCCGTTTAAATCACTTTCAGTGGAAAATTATAAAACCTATTAATTTATTGCTGACCCTCAAATCAACGCAACCCAAAACCTATTAATTTATTTTCTCAATCAACTACGACTATTAATTATATTTGATGATAATGAATGAAATGACATCATGGTTATATAAAAAATATGTCAAAAGCTATTCTTAATAGGGTTTTTGGAATTAATTTTCTACTATAATTGAATTGTGTTTAATTTGAAATTCATTGGTATTGCTAAATATATTGAATTAACATGTTTAGAATATATAGAATTTAATTTAATTTATTTTTTATATTACCATCATAACTTTTATTTTATTCCTTCAAATGTCTTAAAAAAGGGTAAAATTCCTTATTTCTAAGATAGTAAATCATAAAGTTTGACCTCTAATTTATTTTTTCAAAATTAAATTTTATTAAATTCTTGATACTTAAAATGATTCTAAACTATGCTGCAAGATACCACTAATAGTTAACAGTGAGAACATTTTGAGTTTAAAGGTATTATCAGCATGTTCTCTTATCCCACGTTTTAAGAAAAAATAATGTTATGAGGGATTAATTGTTAAGGGGTTATATTGAAGAATAAAATAGTATAAGGATCAAATTAAGATAGATTGTATAGTGGAAGGATAAAAAAGACAACATTAGCAAAAAAAACGTGTGGCCAAAAATGTCAAAGTTAATTAACCTGAGAAGAAAGGCAAGTTTTGATGTCCCAAAAGAATCATTGTTGTAAGAGAGAGAGAGATCATGTGGATGCTGGGGTGGGCCCAAGAAATGGTGGGGATGATATTCATCGAATACTAATCTTATTATATTTAAGGTGGGATCATTGTTCTTTACCATTAATTTCCGGTTTATAGGATGATGTGATAAAAATTATTATTTTAAAAAAATTCAAAAAAATTGATTTTTATTTTATTTTATAATAATTTTTTCTTATGTTTTTAGATTTTTTTAATGTACTAATATAAAATTAATTTTTTAAAAATAAAAAATATAATATTTTAATATATTTTTCAATAAAAAATATTTTAAAAAATAATTATTAAAATAATTGTCGCACCCCAAAAAAAATCCTGGCGCGCGGCATCGGCTGGCGATTATTCGTTCTGTTTTGCTGATTTGGTTCTTTGGAGTCGCCACCTAGTAATTCATTGAGGGCTACTAGGAAACCTGATGTACTGGTCTTGTCAGAGATCGCGGGTAAGGGACTGGTTGTGGTTAGAGAAGGTATTAGCACCCCTAACGCACCCTACCTGAGGTAAGCTGCTTTGTGGACTTGATGTGTTAAAGAAGTTTTAAAAATTCTGTTCTTTCATCGAATTTTAGAAAATACAACTTACATGTAAGTTCATGATTCTTTATCCGTGATTAAATCGGAATATTAAATTCTTCTTTATTCTTGCAATTTTATCATAAAAAAACATACACACCACATTCACTTTCAAGCTTCGTGGACTTGATGTGATATTAAAAATAAAATTTTAACCCAATTCTAAGGCTTTGATAAATCAGTTATTACTTTTCCAGACTATATGTAGATACATGTTCTACATTTCCATGGAAAATTCAACATGATTTTTATCTGTCCTTTAGATATTTATGCACATAAATTAAATTCATTTTTTTTTTATTCAATAACATACATAAAAAAAATACAAGCACACACAAACATTTTTTTTTTATTATCACTTTCTCTTTTCTTTTCTTTTCCTTTTCTTTTACATCAACATTTACATAATACAAATAAAAAATTCAATACTAAATGTCGATACACGACGTCGGGCGACGGCTCCGCTTTTTTTGTTTATTTAACAAAAAAAAATTGTTTTATTATTGGGGGAAATAGATTTTATTGGAGTCGCCATCTAGTAATTTGAGGGAACTAGAAATCCCAAATTAGACACTGGTCCCAGAGATTCAGGTACTGGGTTAGTTATGATTAAGGGAAGGTAGACACCACCCTTAAAACATCCTTTCAAAAGAAAGGTTACCCTTACTTGTGTGTTTTTATATTTGATTCAAATGCTATTATATTTTGAGCTTATTTGTAATTTTTGTTTTGTTTATAAAATAGTTAACGTCGGTCCCTACAATTAGGAGACACGTTAAAAATGACATCAGTTCCTAAAAATAGGAGACTCGTCTAAGATATCGACGTTTAACCCTAAAAAGGAGATTTACGTCCGAGTTACCAAAAAAACAAAATTATGGACATAATCCATATTTGTTTGGTTTTTAAAGTTTTTATTTGACATCGGTCCTTTTCTATAAAAAGAGACGTGTCCACAAACAATATTTGTTTATAAAAACAAATATTTTGATATTGTTGAGATATGGGTATAACTATATTTGAAAATTGGGCTTTGGACCCACAAACAATAACATGATGGGATGGGCGTTGGACCCACGTCGTTATTCTTTTTATACTTGTTTTTTTGTTTTTTTATTTTATTTTACAACATGCAATAAAAATTTACAAATATTTACATAAAATAAAATGTTAGGAATTCAACAAAAATTACCTGAGTACCCCTGTATATGTAAAAGACTGAAATACCCTCGGATTTTTCAGGAATTTACGAAATTTTCCGGCGAGTTTTCTGGGAAACGAACTGTCGATCCTGGTAGATCTAAGGGAGAGGATTCTGATGGTTGTGGTCTCGACGTCCGTTGATGGCTGACGAGGGAGAATCGACGACTTGAAGCTTCGGTGGCCGGCGAGGATCGCGGCCTTTTTCCGGCCAGATGAGGCGGCGAAAACGGTTACAAACGCCGGGGTTTTGCTTTACACCAGTGGATCAACCTTTCTGCGGTGGTTCGGAGGCTGGAGGCGGCCGGAAAGTGGAGATCGGATGAGAGAGAGGACGTCGCCGGCGAGAGGAGAGAGAGAGTCCGAGATTGGGCTACGGTGTGAACGTGTGCATGGTATACCGGTACCACCGAACACTGTGCGCCGTTGGATCTCTGATGGAATGATCGGATGGCTGTGATTGGCTAGATCTGAGGTCGATCGCACGGTCTGGATGAGTCTGGGTTTAGATCCGGTGTGACGCGGTGTACCGAAATCTCGGTACACCGGATGACGTGGCTTAACGGGATTAAGTCTTGGATTATTTCAATGGCTGAGATGAGTTGGGATATATTTGGTATTTTTTAAATTGTTTTTTTTAAGAAAACAATATCCTACTCCTGCGAAGAAAAACTCAAAAAATATGCACAGTAACCATTCTTTCTCTTCTTCTCTGGCTTTGTTTTCCCGTTCCCCTCCTTCCTTTTTTTTTCTCCTTTTCCTTTTTTTTTCTTCCCCCACTTTCTGGCGATGCTCACTGCCTATTTATAGGCAGTGAACAGTAATATAAGAAATGATTTCTGCCTAAATTTGCCTAATTGTAAGGAAAAAAAAAAAAAAAAAGGTACTTGCCTAACATTACCTAATATGCCTAATATGACAAAAAAGTTTTTGTTTTATTATATATAATAATAAATATTTACATAGATAAAATTAAAAACTCAAATCAGTATTAGAAAAAGCCCGACTCAACCGCTAAAAATCAATTTTAATTACCGAAAATTATGTCGAAACATTAAAAAAAAAACTTTCAATGGGTATCAACCCGGTGAACCGGGTTTTGACCACAAAATAACAGTTTTGACCCAAAATGACCTGAAACTCATTTTTTATCCCGGTCGACATGGTTAGATCCGTATCGACCCAGTGAACTCGGTTTTGATGGAAAGATACGGTTGACTCGAGAAAAAAATATTTTTTTGAATTTTAAACTTTTTTTTATTTTTTTGGATTTTTATAAATAATAATAGAAATAAAATAACATTTAAGAAAAACTTGGTGAATCCAAAATTGGGTTACAACACTAAACAAAAAAATTACATCAACCAACTTAAAATTACAAAAACAACCCCTAAAACATCCTAAGGCTTCTGGAGTCCGCGGGAACAGTGGCGGCGGGTCCTCCCATGCGCCACCGTCAATGGCGGCGCGTGGGTTCACGCGCCGCCTCAGAAAACAAACCGAACAGGGGGGGTCTACAACGACCTCCTTCCCCTTTCTTTCCTCGCCGGCGCCGACCTGCAGTAACAACAGAAAACCCAACAAAGCAGTCGATTTTAATTTTTGTTCTTTGTTTTCAATTTATTTCTCTTCCTCTTCGTTTTAGATCTGCTTCATTGCAGATCTGTTCTTCAATGGGTTTTCTCGCCCTCCCCTCTGCTACGGGTAGCTGGCTGGTTGAAGATCTGGCGGTGGCCGGCTTGCTGTTCGGCCACCGCTGGGGAAGAAAAAAAACCGGAGGGGAAGCAGTCGTTGCTGCTGTTCGGCTTCGGCTGAGGAAGAGGGCTTGCCCGTGGGTGAGGGGAGAGTGAGCAGCTGTTGATGGCTCCGGGTGAGGCTGGTTCGGTGGTGCTGCCTGTTGGGGAAGAAGAAGAAGAGAAATGGCTACGGTGGGGGCTGATTTGTGAGAGGAGGCTGGTGTGGTTTTCGGGAGGCAGAGGGGATGGTCCGGGGGGAAGGAGGAAAAACAAAATCAGAGGCAGGGGATCGTCCGGGTTCGGTGAGAAAAAGGGAAAAAAAATTTGATGAGAGGTTGCTGTCCTTGGTGATCGGCTGGGGCGAAGTTGAAGAAGAAAAAAAAAAAATCTTTGGAGAAGGCTGTCGGCTGTGTTATGGCCGGTTGAGGGGGGGAGCCTGGCCACCGGTTGGAGAAAAAAAAATCAAGGTGGGGGAGCTGGCGGCTGACTCCTTGAGAGGAGAAAAAAAATTAAGCTTCTAGGGTTTCTGATTTTGTGTTCCTTCCCTCTAAAATTACCAAATGACCCCCCTCTTTCCTTTGAGTTTTCAACCTATATTTATAGGTAAAAGTTTGTTCAAGCCTCCAAATTGGTCCCTCAACTTTCTTGTTTTTTTTTTTCTTGTATTTTTAAAAATGAGCAAAATCAACATCAATTCTATGAGAAAAATAATGATTTTAAAATGACGCGTGAAAAGTCGAACGCGTTCGAAAAAAACAATTGAAAATTAAAATTCCTTTTATAAGACGTTGAAAATGCTAAAAACATTGCAAATATATTAAAAACATATTTTTTTGGATTTTTGTTGTTTTTCACTATTTTTGGATTTTTCGAAAAATTTATTAAAAAGGTGGGTCAAAAATTGGGTAACAACAGATGCCCCCTCTTTACAATGCTTACGAAGCAAAACTCCTCAATGTTTTGCATAGTAGGCTTTGTAAAGAAAAGAAAAAGAAAATGATCTTATTATCTTGGGCGACATGCCCCTTTTGAAGAAAAGTGGTCTATTTTCAGGGGCGACCGGCCCACACAATCACACTGGTCTACTTTCACGGGCGACCTGCCCACATATACTCAAAATGGTCTATTTTCAGGGGCGACCTGCCCACACACTCACACTGGTCTATTTTCACGGGCGACCTGCCCACACATACTCACTCTGGTCTATTTTCAAGGGCGACCGACCCACACTCTCACACTGGTCTGTTTTCAGGGGTGACCTGCCCACACATACTCACTCTGGTCTATTTTCAAGGGCGACCGCCCACACTCTCACACTGGTCTGTTTTCAGGGGTGACCTGCCCACACATACTCACTCTGGTCTATTTTCAGGGGCGACCGACCCACACTCTCACACTGGTCTGTTTTTAGGGGCGACCTGCCCACACACTCACACTGGTCTATTTTCACGGGCGACCTTCCCTTTTGATTGGGTTTACCTGAGATCCCATCTGGCGATCTAATAAGAAAAAAATCGGTGTGTAGCTCGATCAACCTGAAATCCCATCTAGTGATTCTGCGTGATTAGGCTAAACTGAGATCCCTTCGCCGATCCCCTTCAACCAGAACTAAAAATCCTTTCCAATTATGTTAAACTGAGATCCCTTTGCCGATCCCTTTTAACCATAACCAAGGTCTGTGTGGTTAGACTGAACTGAGATCCCTTCGTCGATCCCCTTCAACCAGAACCAAAATCCTTTCCAATTAGGTTAAACTGAGATTCCTTTGCCGATCCCCTTTAACCATAACCAAGGTCTTGTGTAGTTAGACTGAACTGAGATCCCTTCGCCGATCCCCTTCAATTAGGTTAAACTGAGATCCCTTTGCCGATCCCCTTTAACCATAACCAAGGTCTGTGTAGTTAGACTGAACTGAGATCCCTTCGTCGATCCCTTTCAACCAGAACCAAAATCCTTTCCAATTAGGTTAAACTGAGATCCCTTCGTCGATCCCCTTTAACCATAACCAAGGAATGTATAGGGTTGGGCTGAACTGAAATCCCTTCGTCGATCCCCATCAACCAGAACCAAGATCCTTTCCAATTAGGTTAAACTGAGATCCCTTTGCCGATCCCCTTTAACCATAACCAAGGAATGTGTAGGGTTGGGCTAGACTGAGATTCCTTTCGGCAATCCCCTCTAACCAGAACCAAAATCCTTTCCAATTAGGTTAAACTGAGATCCCTTCGTCGATCCCCTTTAACCATAACCAAGGAATGTGTAGGGTTGGGCTAGACTGAGATTCCTTTCGGCAATCCCCTCTAACCAGAACCAAAATCCTTTCCAATTAGGTTAAACTGAGATCCCTTCATCGATCCCCTTCAACCATAACCAAGGAATGTGTAGGGTTGGGCTAGACTGAGATTCCTTTCGACAATCCCCTCTAACCAGAACCAAAATCCTGTGTGGTTGGGATAGACTGAGATTCCTTTCGGCAATCCCCTCTAACCACAACCAAAAATCCTGTGTGGTTGGGATAGACTGAGATTCCTTTCGGCAATCCCCTCTAACCAGAACCAAAATCTTGTGTGGTTGGGATAGACTGAGATTCCTTTCGGCAATCCCCTCTAACCAGAACCAAAATCCTATGTGGTTGGGATAGACTGAGATTTCTTTCGGCAATCTCCTCTAACCAGAACCAAAAATCCTGTGTGGTTGGGCTAGACTGAGATTCCTTTCGGTAATCCCCTCTAACCAGAACCAAAAACCTGTGTATAGCTCGGTTAACCTAAATCCCATCTGGCGATTCCCTTTAACCAAAGCTATATGAGATCCCATCTGGCGACCTCATCCAACTGGAACTAAAAGAATGTGTAAAAAATGGTCTCATTATAATGGGTGACCTACCCAGGTAGAAATAATGTGAAGTACGGTCTCATTGTAATGGGTGACCTACCCAAAATGAAAAAAAAAAAAATGATGAAGTGGTCTCGTTGTGATGGGCGACCTACCCAAATAGAAAGAATGTGAAGTGCGGTCTCCTTGTAATGGGTGACCTACCCAAAAATGGAAAAAGTATGAAGTGTGGTCTCATTATAATGGGTGACCTACCCAGATGGAAAAAAAATGATGAAGTGCGGTCTCATTGTCATGGGTGACCTACCTGGATGGAAAAAATATGAAAAAGTGCGGTCTTATTGTCATGGGTGACCTACCCGGATGGAAATAATATGAAGTGTGGTCTCATTGTAATGGGTGACCTACCCAGATGGAAGATGTGATATGACAAGTGTGAAAAATAGGACTTACCTGGCGAAGTCCTGAGGGGATGACAGGAGAAGGGCTGGAAAACTTGGTGCTTCCTGCTAATTCCAGATCATAGGTTTTGAAAACTCAGTGTTTCCTGACTGCAATGGTTGAAAATTCGAGGCTTCCCGATTGCAAAGTTGATCTTTTCATTTCTTTGGGATTTCCCTAATGGTAGGGTTCATCCCATCTTCCCTTTTATTCCATGATCAAAACTGATTCTTTATTATCATCACCACAATGCTTCTTTCTTTTTCCACCATCTTGCTGGACCTCATTAAGGATTTTCCTGTAACAATTCAAAAATATGTGCAAATTTTTTTTTTTTTTTAGGTTAGATGACATGCATGCATCCTTACCTGATTTGAAATATAGGTCCCCCCCTCTTTGATGCTCCATCTTCATAGGGTGCATTTGTTTGCATTCCAAATCTTTTCTTGTTCTTTCGATGTATTGGCTCATTCATGTGCTAGCCATCCACTCAGTTGTAAATGCAGTGCCCATCCCGGGCTGTCTTCGACAATTACTGCTCGCATCGTTCATCAAATTTGACCCTGCTTGCAAGTGTGGTGTTGCTCGATTCATCCTGAAGGAATGGAACAAATCATTCATCTCCCATATTCTCTCAAGAATTGTCCTTTGATTTGGTTGTGCGTGCCAACGCCCATTAAAATTTTCAATCAGTCATGATCTTGCCTCCAGTTGAAACAGTACTCTTCAAGTACATGTTATCATCAACCTTCTTGGAAATCATCTAGTCATCCAGACATGCATCTCATAGCTTGCAGTACAAAGGCTCATGGTTGTATGCTCAGTGTTCTTCTTAATAGATTCACTTCAACTCTTTTAATCAGTTTGTGAAAAGAAATGTCTCGGCCTCATCAATGATGCTGCTTTTATCACCCATACTCATGCGGTGAAGTGCTCATCTGGCTTCAAAACAAATTGTCCCACACAGTCAGTCTTCGGGGTGGGTGCCTTTCTGACATTCATTCAATGCAGTTGCGTGATAACGTCTGTTGATAACCATGTTTCAAAGGATGATAATATGAGATTGTCCTTCAAGTGCAGCATTGTTCCACAGTCAGTCTTGGTGGTGTGCATATATTCGATGTTCATTCAAATGCACTCACCCGATAACATCTGTCAGGAGTCATAGCCATGTTTCAAAAGGGTGACCCAAGATGAAGATATGAAAATATCCTTCAAGTGCAGCGTTGCTCATCAATTGCTGCTGAAGTTCACTAAATCATGGATTGTCTTTGAACAACATTGCCCCTAGTTGATCTGAAAATGCTCATTCTTCTGTTTACAACCAAATGGCTTTTGTGAATGCCAGGAATGACTTTGATGGACTTTGATGACTCATCATGTGATTCTTTCTTTGCCCCCAGTTGATCTGGATACTGTTTGTTTTTCCTTTTCAAGGTCTACTGTATTGCCCCCAGCTGCTCAACTTTTCAAGGAGTGTCGAGGACTTCAATGTCATTTCATTTCTATCAATGATTTTGCATACTCAATCAATGTTCTTCTGTGTTTGATAATCTTCCTTGTTCTGAAATCAACTCTCATATTTCAAAGATCATGTCTATTCAAAGTCTAGTTTGTTAAAATGAAATCAGAGATGTCCTTTTTGAAAATCTTTTGAAAATCAAGTTTTTTTTTTTTTTTTTTTATCAAAGACCCAACACGCGTTATTCGAAATATATAGTCCTTTGATTGTCATGCATTTTGAAAACAGAAATTGACCCAATGTAGGATTAAAAATGACTTTTTCCATGGTTCTTTGTATCAATTTGAATCCTTGATATTGGGTATATCATTTGATAGTCTATGATGAGGTGACCTTTGCATGAATTTAAAAAAAAACAAAAATGCTCAAGTCAAAAACTCAGGCTTTATCAAGAAATGTTATTTCTTAGCATTTATTTTATCAGTATGCATAATAACTCATAGCTTAATTCATGAAGTCACGACCCTTATGGAAAATCTCTTCAAGTTTTGAGAGCGCCATTTATCGGTTCAAATTGCTTGCTTGATTAAAAAGGGCTTTTAAAAGCACGTAATGCAGGCTATGGTTCATGGCTATGAAAGAAAAGAAATTCACAGGCTCAAATGGTGTTTGAGGGTTTCAAAGACCTAGGATCAACATCAATTATTCATCAACTCGTTTTCTATTGTTCTTTGTAGAGGAAATGACATATAACCTTGTTAACCTCAAAGTTCAGACTTTTCTTAACATAAGTCATAATCCAAATCCCCCTTTCCTTGATGAATAATCAACCTCAATCATCTGATACACCTTAGTCTTTTTTTCTGGTATTGACTTTTGTTGTGCCTTTCCTTGATTGAAATTTCTTTTTTTTTGCTCTTCATAGACTTGATAGGCGTTCTCCTTCCTTTATCTTTGACTTGTCTTTAAGTGAAGGTAATTTCAACTTCTTCTTTTTTCATTGTTTTTTTTTTCATCATAGCCTTCCTCAAAATTTTCTTATATGCCCCCAGTCTATGTGTTTTCTTCTAGCGCTTTCTCAATCATTGGACTTTTATTCTAAGCCTTCCCCTTTATCTATTAATTATATCAATGTCTCCAACATATCTCTCATCTGCCCCAGTGTGGGGTGTGATCCTAGTCAGGGTTTCTTTTTGAAAGAAAAATATTTCACCAGGCTCAAGATGGGACTGCAAAGGATATAAATTTTTTAAAAAGTGAAGGGATATCAAAGATGGCCTTTTCTCATTTCAAGCAAGGTCGGTTAGAACCGATAAATTTTGACCCCATTCGGTGTAATGATTTGGACTTGTAAGAATCATGATTCACGAGTCCATAACTACCGAATCCACTACATGCCATTATGCATACTGCTAAAACTTAGCTATATGATGTGTGGTTTAGTTTCATGTAAGGGCTCAAAGTTTGTTTGGTCACCTCATGTCATTTCAACAAGCATCGAGTCATTTCTGTAATCAAAACACTTTTAATCTTAAGGATTGATTAACCTTTGTCGCATGTTGGAGTTTGATCAAAATATTTTGTCAGAAAAAATGCTAAACATCTGTTGATTTCAAAACAACAAAGAGACAAAAGCAAGGCATGTTTCGTTGAAGGATGAGATGTGATCCCAAAACAAAAGTGCAGAATTCCATAACAATATGATTGACTGTTCATCACCATTCTTGAATCAGCTTTTCTGGCAATATCTGTGTTTTGCCAAGCACTTTTGATCACATGTCATTCTGAAGATGTTCGGGGAACAATATAGCCAATGACAACATCCTTCACCGACTCCACTTGTCTCTTGCTCACCAACTTTTGAACTCAATTCTTGCAATTCTTGAAACTGTTCACTTGAAATGGTTGAGGACCCTACCATGACATCACATCTCTTATCTGGATTATACCACCTAGAAATTGGTGGTTGCATGGGATTTGTCGGCGTCTAGCAAAAATCTAGAATCTGGCAGATTCTAGTCGACAAACTTAAATGGCAGAGGAATGTCAATCTTGGCAAAGACATTTGAGCAATTGATGCTACCGTGAGACCTGGCTAGACCACATAATTAAGGTTTCACACTATCAAAGTCATCTCCTGATTCACCTCTCATCATTGTTCTGGAATCCATGGCAGATCCTTCAATCTTTCCTCTCTTCATAGCTTGTTCAATTCTTTGGCAAATCCTCACAACATCATTTCAATCTTCCAATGTTGTTGTGGTTGGTTGAGGATTGTTAGAAAATTTTCCCACAGCTTGGTAATCTTGGCAGCGCCCAGAAACTTGTAGTATCGCCACTACCGACACGTGGAATCATGCCTTATCTCTTCTATGGGAAAGAAAATCTATGGGAATGATGAACATGAATCTCCTCTATTTCTTCTTCGATTCCTCTTGAACGGTGCAGCAAACAAGCACCAATAGAGGGAGTTCTGCGATGTGGAAGTTTCAGTCTTCTTCATGTTTTTCAGTCTAGACATGTCTCTTCTCTCTACTTTTGTGTTTTAATACTGACACTGTTGGAGGAAAATCATAGATGATCTGAAACTACTGTATTCCTTCTTGGATTTCCCACTTGCGGATCCACAAACAGATTCCTGCCGAGAGAGCTCTGCTACGTTGAATTTTGATGTCTGCTCATATTTTTCAGACCAAATCTAGCTCTTCAACATGCTACAGTTTCTTCGTGCTGAAACTGACGAGAGAAATATGTGTAGCATATGCAATTAGTAAATCCTCTCTTGCACTCTCAACTTGCAGCATCATAAACAGAGTTTTGTAGAGAGAGCTCTGCCACGTTGAAGTTCGACGACTACTCATATTTTCAGACCAGGCCTGACTCCTCTGCTTATTACAATGTTTTGTTAGTGCCACTGGTGGGAAAAAGTTTCAAAGCATATGAAATTGATACATCCCCTTTTGCATTTCCCATTGGCAGATCCACCAATAAATCTCTACAGAGAGAGCTCGACCACGTAGAAGTTCAATGTCTAATCATGGTTTTTCAGACCAACACCTTGTGCTGCTGAACTGGAATTGAGCTCATAATTGGGGTAACTTCAAAGCAGACTAATGCACCATGAACAGGAGGCTAGTAGTCGTTTGGTTCCATTAGATGATGTGGAGGCGATGAACACTTAACAGTGCAACTGGACAGGAATCAGAGTTGTCATTAGTTGATGACTGAAGGCATTGTTGTTGTTGTTGTTCATGACTGAAAAGGAGAGACAACTTTAATTGGACGTGGACAAGCAGTGTTCCCACAGAAGACTGTGCAGACATTCTCTTTCCCTTTGATGCTCAACACTTGTTCGAGCAGATCTGAGTCTAGCTACTTCACCTTTGATGCTCTCAACCTCAATTTGATAATGATCCTCTATCTGACACCTTTCTTCACCTCTATCTGACACCTTTCTTCACCTCTATCATTTTTCTTCAATCACGTGCAGCACAGCTTGTGCAGGGGACCTACCTTTCAACCCGATACATGCATGATAAATGTATGAATATGTAATCTATATGACGAACTCGCCCTTCGAGGGGTGACATATGATCGCAACTCTTGTATGATGAAACAAGAATCTTGATTCTTGCACAAACTCTACAATGAAAATTTTCTGAGCGACGGTCATTGTGTCACCCATAAGTCTGGAGTTCAAGATGCTTCAAGAAGGGCTTGCTCGGATGCAAAACAAATATTTACGGAGCATACATCCTACAGGCAGGTTCTAATCTTTTTAAGTGAAACAAAAGGTCGGTTTACTATTTGGTCTCTAAAAAGGGGCTCTCGTTGTCCCAGTGATCGCCCTCATGGAGGCAATATGGGGGCTTGTAGGCAATGAGATGGCACGTGTCCAACTATTACCAGTCTAAGCACTCAACGAAGAGTTGGGGTTTACACAAACTTAAACCTTGACTAAAAGTCGTAAGGTAAGCTGCTAGTCACCCTCTTAACCTGAAGCTGGTGTGTGCTTTAAAAATTACAATATGTGATGCATGAAACAATTCTACAAAATGCATGAGTAAAAAAATGAAATAAGACAAAAATGCAAAAATATAAACACATCAAATATACAAAGCTTAGTCCAATAATGTTGAAAACAATACCTTCCCCAGCGGAGTCGTCATTCTGTCGCACCCCAAAAAAAAAAATCCTGGCGCGCGCGGCATTGGCTGGCGATTTTTCATTCTGTTTTATTGATTTGGTTCTTTGGAGTCGCCACCTAGTAATTCATTGAGGGCTACTAGGAAACCTGATGTACTGGTCTTGTCAGAGATCGCGGGTAAGGGACTGGTTGTGGTTAGAGAAGGTATTAGCACCCCTAACGCACCCTACCTGAGGTAAGCTGCTTTGTGGACTTGATGTGTTAAAGAAGTTTTAAAAATTCTGTTCTTTCATCGAATTTTAGAAAATACAACTTACATGTAAGTTCATGATTCTTTATCCGTGATTAAATCGGAATATTAAATTCTTCTTTATTCTTGCAATTTTATCATAAAAAAACATACACACCACATTCACTTTCAAGCTTCGTGGACTTGATGTGATATTAAAAATAAAATTTTAACCCAATTCTAAGGCTTTGATAAATCAGTTATTACTTTTCCAGACTATATGTAGATACATGTTCTACATTTCCATGGAAAATTCAACATGATTTTTATCTGTCCTTTAGATATTTATGCACATAAATTAAATTCATTTTTTTTTATTCAATAACATACATAAAAAAAATACAAGCACACACAAACATTTTTTTTTTATTATCACTTTCTCTTTTCTTTTCTTTTCCTTTTCTTTTACATCAACATTTACATAATACAAATAAAAAATTCAATACTAAACAAAAAAATTACATCAACCAACTTAAAATTACAAAAACAACCCCTAAAACATCCTAAGGCTTCTGGAGTCCGCGGGAACAGTGGCGGCGCGTCCTCCCACGCGCCACCGTCACTGGCGGTGCGTGGGTTCACGCGCCGCCTCAGAAAACAAACCGAACAGGGGGGGTCTGCAACGACCTCCTTCCCCTTTCTTTCCTCGCCGGCGCCGACCTGCAGTAACAACAGAAAACCCAACAAAGCAGTCGATTTTAATTTTTGTTCTTTGTTTTCAATTTATTTCTCTTCCTCTTCGTTTCAGATCTGCTTCATTGCAGATCTGTTCTTCAATGGGTTTTCTCGCCCTCCCCTCTGCTACGGGTAGCTGGCTGGTTGAAGATCTGGCGGTGGCCGGCTTGCTGTTCGGCCACCGCTGGGGAAGAAAAAAAACCGGAGGGGAAGCAGTCGTTGCTGCTGTTCGGCTTCGGCTGAGGAAGAGGGCTTGCCCGTGGGTGAGGGGAGAGTGAGCAGCTGTTGATGGCTCCGGGTGAGGCTGGTTCGGTGGTGCTGCCTGTTGGGGAAGAAGAAGAAGAGAAATGGCTACGGTGGGGGCTGATTTGTGAGAGGAGGCTGGTGTGGTTTTCGGGAGGCAGAGGGGATGGTCCGGGGGGAAGGAGGAAAAACAAAATCAGAGGCAGGGGATCGTCCGGGTTCGGTGAGAAAAAGGGAAAAAAAATTTGATGAGAGGTTGCTGTCCTTGGTGATCGACTGGGGCGAAGTTGAAGAAAAAAAAAAATCTTTGGAGAGGGCTGTCGGCTGTGTTATGGCCGGTTGAGGGGGGGAGCCTGGCCACCGGTTGGAGAAAAAAAAATCAAGGTGGGGGAGCTGGCGGCTGACTCCTTGAGAGGAGAAAAAAAATTAAGCTTCTAGGGTTTCTGATTTTGTGTTCCTTCCCTCTAAAATTACCAAATGACCCCCCTCTTTCCTTTGAGTTTTCAACCTATATTTATAGGTAAAAGTTTGTTCAAGCCTCCAAATTGGTCCCTCAACTTTCTTGTTTTTTTTTTCTTGTATTTTTAAAAATGAGCAAAATCAACATCAATTCTATGAGAAAAATAATGATTTTAAAATGACGCGTGAAAAGTCGAACGCGTTCGAAAAAGACAATTGAAAATTAAAATTCCTTTTATAAGACGTTGAAAATGCTAAAAACATTGCAAATATATTAAAAACATATTTTTTTGGATTTTTGTTGTTTTTCACTATTTTTGGATTTTTCGAAAAATTTATTAAAAAGGTGGGTCAAAAATTGGGTAACAACAATAATAATACACAGTAATGACATTGTATGTTAAATATGGTTATTTTCATGCCACTCGGAATTTATGCAGCTTGCTATCATAAAAAAAAAATTAAAATTTTTTTTTTAATATTTTTTAATTAAAATATATTTTTAAATGTAATTATTATTACAATATCAAATAAATATTGATATTGATCTTTCTAAATCTAAAATGATATTGTTTCTAGACTTTTTTATAGAAAAAAGTTGAAACGTTATCAACTTCTCTATTTTGTTTGAGACTCCGCCCTTAAGTATATCCGGACTGAGTTTAGTATCACATATTCTAATAATATAGGAAATTCTTTTAGTAAATTAGAGTAGGTTACAAAAAAATAGTTGATGGGTAGATGGAATAAACTATACAAGAATTTATAATATGATTGATTTACTTCATGTAATTTAAATTAAAGAAAAAAAACACACATTTCCTGTTCCTCAAAATAAATGAAAACAAAAATACAAAAGAATTATTGAATTTTCAAGTGATTTTATTATTCCTATTTTCAAACTTGGAATGTAATAATTCCTCACCTAATTTCTTTAACCGGATGCAATAATTTATTATTCCTATGAAAATGAAAAACAAAATCACTATTATTTATCTCTTAGTTTACAAAAAAAATAACACATTTATTTCAAAGTGTAGATCTTCATTGAATTAATTTTGAAAATTATCATCGAATTAATCTAGAAGAAGCATGCTAAAAAGGGAATCACTCAGCGTGAGTGTATCTATCTCTTAATGGGAGTCGATCGAGTCAAGAACTCTACATTGAATGTTACGTGCAAAAGGGGAACCCTTTCGTCATAGCACAATCGTCCTTCCGTTCTAAAAAGGGAATCACAATCGTCCTTTCGTTCTTTTGCACCAATAAAATCTTCGAAAAATTATTCCAAAACAAACACCACAGACACCAACCCACCCTCCAAGAATCAAACAATTTTGCTGAAAGGAATAGGCAATAAATATCTCCGTTTAAATCACCTTAATTCAGTGGAAAATTATGTGCGCCTTATTTGAACATTAAGCTATGTGCATGCATCAAAGTGTGGTTAATTTGATTTGATTAACTACTTGACATAAATAAATGAAGAGAGTTCTTTTACATTTTTTAGAGAGAAAAAAAGTTACCTTGTTATGGGTCAGAAATGTTTATGATATTTGTTTTTCTCTAACCCAAGTTTTGTGGATATGAAACAGAGAAGATGTTGAAATTACATCTAGACAGTAAAATCCAACTACTTGAGTATTAAAACTCCATAAAACCTAGATCACGGGTTGAGCTCCATTAATTAAAATAATATTATTTTAATATTTTTTAAAATTATTTCAGATTTTGACTATATCAACTAAATCATAAATTAATTTATCACGTCATCTAAATTATATTGATTCTACTTTCACTTAATTTTAAAGAAAACCAACATGAACTAATCAAGTTTAATAGCTTGTTACAAATAAATTACGTCATTTTACATTTACTTATTTTTTTCGGAGTAAGAACTCTAGTTTTAACGGGACGGTGAGTTTCAATTTTGCACTTTCTTTTCATCCATTGCACTTTCTTTTTACCTTTTATTGGAACTCAATATTGAAAGGGTCGGTGAGTTTTAGTTTTAATTCTAGGTGGGCTCGATTGGATTGTAAAAAGTTTAACTTGATATGAATTGATATATATGCCACTTGAAGCAGAAGGCCTTTGCATTTAAAATTAGGTTACTGCATATGGTGAGTTAGCTATTAATTTATTGTGGTTTCAAACTTCAAAATTCGAGAATCAATTATATTATGGATTAGTGATAAAATTTAAAAGAAGGAGCATTCTTGTTTTAATTTCTTTCATGTTAAAAGCATTAATTACATGTCCTGGTCTAAAAAACAAATCATGATTAATTTGCTATAGCATACTTGTTTTAACAAACAAAAAAATAGAGTTAATCATGCATTGCATGCATGAAAAAATAATATAACTATAGGTTCAAACCTATGTATCTCGTATCAATATGTTAAATAAAAAGTGTGGAATATATCTCATTTTGTTTATAACTAGATATGTTTCCCGTGTGTTGCTACTGCAGATTAAATAATTTTTTTAATGTAAAAAAAGTGATAGGTTAAAAAATATCCAAATCCCAAGTCATTGATTAAATTGATAATTTAAATATTTATAAAAATAAAACAACATCAACAAATAAACTGGAAAAAAAAAAACCATACATGAGCCTATTTAAATTATCAAATAACCTAATGCTAATCTAAGTGAAGGAAAATCCAAGAAAAAAAAAGTCAAACAAAAAAAAAACAAAAAACATTGGCTTAAAAAAGAAAGATAAAAACCAAGCAAACCTAGACAAATCTCCTAAACCTAGTCTTATCTAAAAAGTTATAATTTTTTAAATCATGAACCCTTTTTTTTTTTTGGATTCGAGGAAACCCCACCCTCCGGAAAGCGCACTTTGTGGGTCCAGGTGAGCGAGTAAAACTCTGGCTGTCTTAGGCTCTTACAAAAGGTGCACGCCTTGACTCGAATTCGAGACCTGCTGTGCAGATCTCAAACCCTTTGCCACCACACCACGCCCCTTGGGAACATGCATCATGAACTCGAGTTCAATTAAAAAACTTAAATGTCATCCAATTTAATTTTGAAAGTTGCAATTGTTGAAAAAGCTATTTATAAAAAATCTTGAAAAAACAAATAAGCAAGATTCTTAATCAAACAAACTTTGAAGGATGAAAATGAAAGAAAACAAATCAATAAAAAAACAATTGCAAAACAAAAAAAAAATGCAATTAAAAGAATTATGACTGAATGAGACATAAAAATTAAATGAAATAAAATGTTTTGGTAAAAATCAAATCAAATCAAATGTTTAGGGATGAAATTGTAAAAAAAATCCAAAAAGAAAATAATTAAAAAAATAGCAATTAAAATAATTAAACCAAATTTGACATAAAAATTAAATGAAAATAAATGCATAGGGGTGAAATTGTAAAAGAGTAAATCAATCAAGAAAATGATTAAAAAACAAATAGAAATTAAAATACTAAAGATCAAATTTGACAACAAAATTAAAAAAACTCAAATTAGTAGAGATAAAATAAAAAATAAAACTCAATTAGAAATAATCAATGTAAATAAAACAATTACAAATAAGAGAAAAGGGACTGAATCAAAAGAAGAAATAAATTGAAGGACTGGAATGAATTTTTTCATTGCCAGCACGCAATCCAAGAAAGAAGAAAAAAGAAAAAGAAAAGAAAAAAAAGAAAAGTAATTTCAGTCAAATCACGCCGAACCACGATATACACGTCATCCAAAGAGAAAGAGGATGTCAAGATGAATCAAATGATGCTGCAGAATCACGGCTACAACCGCTCGAGTCAACCACAAGCACTGCTAGAAGTTGAAAATATTGAAAATGTCCTTTGAACTAAATAATATTAACAAATAAACCATTGTGAAATTACAACTAAGCCCCTGAAGCCAAGGTTAAAAAATAAAAATTGTATGCACAATGTAGTAATTCAATTGTTTTATTTAAAAAAGATACAAAAAACCTTTGTGCAAAAGCATTGAATTATTTTATTCAAGGGTTAAATTAGTAATTTTTATGTGCATTAAAAAACATAATTATCAAAATAACCCTGCACAATTCTTAAATGATATTTATATCAGGGTAAAAATACTACCTTACCCTTGAAGTAAAGAAAAAGAATAAAATAATCAAGGGACAATATAATAATTACATTACTGTAATGAATAATAATTTATGTCTCGGGAGTGTTTTGAATAATTGCATAAATATTAAAGTATATATATATATATATAGAGAGAGAGAGAGATAGCGGGGCAAATGAGATAAGTTTCCATATACTTTTTTATTTTAAAACTACACAAATTCATTATCAAATTATTCTAGAGATTAATTTCTTTTTGTCCCATTTCATCCCTATTGGTAGATAGTAAAAAAAATGTAACCAAAATTATAAAAAATGTTAAATAAATGATAAATGAGTACATATTTGTTTTTTCTCTTGAGATCAAGTTGTTCAAAGAAAATTGATTACCAGAACCACATGGAAAGTCAATTGTAATTTTTATTATTTATAATATGATTTCTATGGAATTCTAGAAAATTTCCATACCATAAATGATATACATTGGGTTTGGAAACTATAGCCTCGTTGATTAAAATTAAATTTGGCCTTATATCATTTCTTTTTATAAAAGTATTATTATTATTATTGTTATTACTATTTCATCACAAGGCTTTTAAAGAAACTTTATTAAGATCTCGTTTGTTTGTTTGCTGGAAAATAGTTTCGTTTTGGAAAGTAAATTCAAGAAAAGTGAATTATTTTTTGATGTTTGATAGTGTAATGAAAAATAAGTTGGAAAACACTTTCTAATGTTTGGTTATGTCATGAAAAATGTATTGAAAAATAACTTATTAATGTTTTATTTTTTTCAAGTTTATTAAAATAATGAGAAACAAATCTTACAAATTAAAAAGTTGAATGATAATGAAATTGAAAAAAAAATATAATTTCATAAATTATCTCAAATAAAATAAATAATAAAGATCAAATTTAAAAAATAAAAAAATAAAAGATGAAGAAATTACAATAATAATAATTAACATTTCATAAATTATTTCAAATAAAATAATTAACAATAAAAAGAATAAGGATTAAATTTGATAAATAAAAATTTTTAATAAAAAAATGATAAGGAAAAAGTAAATAACAATTATAAAAATGAGGATTAAAGTTAATATAAAAATTAAATTTTAAAAAATAAAATTGAAAAATAAATATTCAAAACAAAATATATATAGTTATTAAAAGTTTGAGAACTAAATTTGATATAATCAGAAAATAATATGACATTTCTAAATTTTTCACAACTTCTAGTAAGTGTTTTCCACCCAAATTTTCTTGAAAAATATTTTTCTGAAAACCAAGCTATTTTTTTACTAGAAAATATTTTTTGTTAAACAACATTACTAATAATAAATAAATATAAAAAAAATTTTAATTTTGTTTTTCAAAAATTACTTTTTAAAAAACAAACATAGCCTCATCATCATAGAAGTAGAAAGAGAGCTTGGCTTTAATGAGGCTTCTCCCCAGAAATTCAGCTTGTCCTTTCCCAGCCCAACCCTAACCACCCAACATAGCTCAAACCCTAACTGCCACCACCAGGAGATTACTGTACTTTAAACACTAATTCAAAATCAGAGGGGGTTTCGTCAGAGACCATGTTTTTGCAAGAACCAGTGTTATATGTAGCAAGTGCAGCTTTAAGGTGTTTGGTATTGTTTGCTGAGCTCCGGAAACCTGATCCGAATCGTGAAGGATCAAAGAAAGCCCTTGAACATAAGAAAGAAATCACTAAGCATTTGGGTCGTCCCTTTATCCAAACAATTGAACAAACCCTTATGAGGTGTGTGTGTGTCAAAGGTTCTATTTTTGTTGAAAAGATTGGATTTTTTTTTTGCATTTTTTGATTTGGGCTTTTTTTTTTTGGGTTTTAGAGGATTATGTGAATCTTGGTTCTAGAGGTAATTAATGGAATTTAGGTTCGTTTTGGTTTATTGTTTTCTGGAGGATTCTGTGAATTTTGGTTATATGGTCAGATAATGAAACGAAGAATTTTGTGAATTTGGATTATAGGGTTAGTTAATGGCATATAGGCTTTGTTTTTATTATGTGCTATTGGTTTTATTATATGCTTGAATTGTCATTTATCTGCAAAAGTTTGATTTTTGTTTGTGATAGTGGGGTTGAGGTTGATATTGCAATAAGGGATGTGGGTGGTTTATTGTAGGGAATAGGGATTGGGGGGGTCTGGGTGTTTTGATGTAGATAGGTGCTTTAATTGTTGTTTGGGATATGAGGGAGTGAATGCTTGTGCCAAATGGGATGGGATTAAGTTTCCAGTTTTGCTGTGATGAATGAAGTTGCTTTTTGGTAGTTGAAACTAAGTTCATTTCAGATTGAGTTATTTGTTGAACTTTTGAACTGATGGGTTGGAGCTTAGGCCTCTGGGTTGATGAAAAGTTCAAATTCTTGTGTGACAATGGAGATGGGGGCCATGAGATTAAGATTGCGATAAGGGATCTTGGTGGTTTAGTGGGTTATTGTAGGGAATAGGGATCAGGGGATTTGGGTGTTTTAGTGAAGATAGGTAATTTAATCAGTTTTTGGAATGGCGGGGAGTAACTCCTTGTGCTGAATAGGGTGTGTTTAAGTTTCCAGTTCTGCTGGGATGCATGAAGTTGTTTTGTGTTGGTAGAAACTAGTTCAATTCTGATTGAGTTGTATATTGAGCTTTTGTACTGGAGCGCTGGAGTTTAGGCCTCTGGGTCGATGTTAGAATTTTGAATTTGCTAGAATTTTGAATTTTGTGTGATCATAGGATGAGGACCATAAGGGTAAGACTTCAATAAGGGATGTGTGTGGTTTGGTGGGTTATTGTAGGAACAGTGATTGGAGAATTAGGGTGTTTTGGTGAAGATAGGGTTTGGGGATGTTGGGGAGTGATTGCTCATGCTGAATGGGATATGATTAAATTTCAAGTTTTGTTGGATGGATGGAGTTATTTTTGGTTGGTGGAAACTGGAGACCAAGTTCGTTTCTGATATATTGGAACTTTTGTACTATTGTGTTGACCTTGGGTTGGTGCTATAGTACTGTTGTCATTGTTTATACAACCATAAACCATTATAATATTTCCTGGTGTCTTCAAACGTGCCATTTGTTTTCTAGGCTGTCTATACTTTGTTGGCTGCTACCATGCAACAAATACTCAAAGTTTCTAACGTCAACTGAATACATGAGAATATCCATCAAATGGAGTACATTTGAGTCTCTTCTATATCATAAACTAATGGCACATGATTATTAGTTACATTTATATGAGTCCACCTTTTTTGAAAATGATACTATGTTCAGTAATAGCCTCCTGCGTGACTAACTTGACAGGTTCATAGTTGGAAGAAATTAAATTTGAAGACTTGGCCTTGAACCAATATGATTGCTATAACTGGGAAACATAGATATTAGTTCTTTCTATGCCTAATGAAATTTGGATCGAAAACCAAATTTTCAATTATGAAGCCTTCTGATGGAAATTGCTTTGTGGAAGATTTAAACTGCTTTGTAACAATCAAGCCTATCTCTAAACACTATCCAATATGGCCATGTTCTCATGTTGATAATATAATTGATTGGAATAGAGGCTTTAAAATTTATGGTCGGTTTAATGGTTTATCAATATGCTGCAATTGTATATTTTTATTTTTCAATTGGACGATTGGAATCTATCAAGCAAGCTTTATATGAACTGGTGATTCTTCCTCTGTGGAAACCTGAGCTCTTCTCACATGAGAAACTTCTTGGTCCACAAAAGGGGGTATTGTTATATGGAACTCCAGGCACTGGGAAGACCATGCTTGCAAAAGCTATTATCAGAGAGTTTGGAGCTGTTTTTATAAATATGAGGATCTCTAATCTGATGAGCAAGTGGTTCGGTGATGCACAAAAGCTCGGTGAGTATAGATCGCATTTGAATTGCCTCTCATGTGCTTGAGCTTTGTCCTGCATTTAGCAAAACAATGATGGTTTAAAATTATTGCCTTGTTATTCTAAAACTTGCTGTCACCCACCGACTATGTTGAGTGAAATTTAGTTTCACTTTGATAATGGAAGTGAGGTAGTACTTTGTGAACATTCTTTAACTAAGATTGAACATTCCTAACTCGTCCCTTTTTTGAAGATCTTAATTAGCAGCAAGATTATTTTGAATGCTCTATTAGCTTTAAAAAACAGGGCACTGTAGCTTGCTTATCTAATGGATCTTACTCCGATGAATGAGCTTGTGAAATGATCAAAATATTGGTATTTTTGTTGCTGTGTGGTATTTTTATATATCCTGCATCAGGGATATAACAGAAGTAACTGAATGGCATACACTCTTGCAATTGTGAAAGCGGTCATTACTGTATTTTGCAACTACATCTTTGTGTTGAAACCATCCCTCATTACATTCTTTTCTGCACCTGAATCCAAGCAAGGTTAAGCCCAGTTACATGACCGGTTTTCATTCCACAGGTCACCCCATCCCACAAGCAGCAATCTGTACCCTCTTTCCACGACTCTGTCTTGGGATGCTGGCAATTCCATGAAGCAGAGCTTTGAATTGGAGCAAAGAAAGACTTTGGTCATGAGTCTTTGAATTGGAGCAAAGAAAGACTTTGGTCATGAGCACAAAAATGAGATGAAGAAATTGTTGAAAGGAAATGGAAGAGAAACAGAATGAAAGAGAGGGACGGTGGTGAAAACCCCATGTTTGGCCTTACAGGATTTAGTAGTATATTTGGGAGAGATGAGGAATAAAGAAAGGCATTGTTTGTATATTTAGTAGTATATTTATAGACAAAGCAATCTTAGATTGTATACTGACGAAATCGAAGTCACTGACCGACCCAATCTCAAGTACAAGAGTGAGTACTACGTGCGCAAAGCAATGGGGCACTAAAGACTTTGCACTTAAATATCGTTTCTCGTGACCCAAAAGTACTCTTTGTGTGCGCTCGGTAATGTATACCAGTTTAAAAATCGTGACAGCTTAATTTGAATGTTCAGAGATGTTTTTCCAAATTGTTTTTCCAAGATTTATTTAGCAATGTTCAGAGATGTTGTTCCAAATTGTTTTTCCAAATTGTATTTAAAATGTAATTTCCAAGAAATTCAAGCCACAAAATCCTCAATACAGAGGAAGAAAACTTCTTGAAGATTTACACTCGTAGTTTACTCACAGCAGAGTTAAAGACTCATCCTCATCTTCTTATGTCGACTTCAATCCAATCCAGTCAACACGTTCTGGCAATAGTTTTGTTGAACCGTTACTAGAAAACTGACAAACAATGGAGAATGGAGTTTGAAGGTTCTTGCACTCAAGATGCTGTGGGATCGGTCCTCCTAAAAGGTCTTTCTCTTTCAGCATCAACAAGGGAGAAGCAATCTTCATTTGGTCTCCAAGTCTTCGGAACTTGGATGTATAGATATTGTCCCCTCTTGGTGTGGTGCTGAATATGAAAGTGAAGGTTCACTTGCAAATATCTCCACACAAGGAGAGCTGTGAGCGTCGGTAGAATTAATTTCCAAAATTGACATTTTTGGAGCAAGTCTTTGTGCTAACAAGGTTAATGCTTTAATTAGAATTTTCTTTGTAGCTCGTCTGATGGCAGTTGTTCTTGGGACATCTACCCCGCTATTATTCCTTGCTGGCTTATAAATTTAATACTAATTGGATCCCCCTTCGCATGTACTGATAGATTATTCTTGCTATTATTAACAAGAATACGTGACTGTTTACTTGAAGTGTTAAGCAATTTATATGTTTCCCAGAAGAAGAAGAAGCATCTCATAGCTTAGAAAATAGCAATGAATATCTGCTAATAGATACAGTTTGTGCTCTTCCTTTGCAGCTCGTCTGATGGGAAGTGTAAGCTTCTGGGGACTCCTACCACTCGTCCTCGTCTTCTATAAAACTCCATGCCAACAAAAGGCAATAATGCAACCCTTGGTACAGATTTTTGCCGGATATTTCCACGCAAGGAGAGCTCCCTTAACTAGGTGATGACTAAAAAACAGTATTGGACAGAGGGAAACAGGATCGTTCTCAGGTATCATTAGGAATTGTTTCAAGGAGGAAAAAGTATAAGGTTAGGTTTCTTAATGCCAGAGGCAGTTTGACAGAGATGGATAAGGAGGTTAGTGACAACTCTATGGACTCTACTCTTGCCAATGTCAATGGAAGGTTGGAAAATTTGGCAACTTGTACTGAACCCACAATAGTCTATAGCTCTGCACGAGAGGTGGCAGCCACACATCACCTTGGCAAGGTTTTAGGGATTCATAGAGATACAAATTATGGTTTTGGTTGCTGAACATATTCGGAGGCAGATTGATACGAAATAGAAGGAATGGTTGGACTCCCTCTTAAGTTTTGCTCTGGTGCCCAGTTTATGAGTTTTGTTCTAATCTTAAGCAGATGCTACCATAGAATTATAGAGATTTAGGCAGTCTTTGAAGAAGGGGGGCTGCGCAAAAGTATGTTAGTTCCAATGATATTGAAGCTTTTTGTTTCTTGGAAACTAAAATTTCTAATTATACGAACACCTTGGTCAAAAGTATTTGGAGTGGGTCTAAATTGCTTTGGAACATTGTTTGTACCTATTGAGATGGTTTTATCACACTTTTTAATAGTTATTCATGTCTTGCAAGTTACCAGAATTACTATATTTTAGTTGCAAATATTGCTACTGTTGTGATAACAGAATCTGTCAGTCAAGTGTTCTCTTAAATTTACAAGAGTTGCTTCAATCTGTTCATAACTCTATAACTTTCAAAATACTCCCAGAAACAGAAATTGATTCAAGTGATCAAGAATAAGGAAACAGACATAAGAAAAAAGGGACCCAAAACATAAATGATCTTATAGTTAACACAAACCTGTTACATACATGGAATATTCTTTTTTTCATACAAGTAACGCCCAAATAACCTTGAATTATGTAAACTACAAAAGAACAGGAATCCAATACCATGAATCTGCCCCTCTAGTGTTGTTTCAATGTCAAATCCACTTGATATCTTGTTTGTACTGCAAAATTAGAAAGGTGAGACTGATAAAATAAATTGTAGAGAAAAGATAGCCTAACACAAACTATGAACATAAAATTTGAAAACTCTAATGCTTGCAAAACTTACTTGAAAATATCAATTGAATTATTTAGTTTCTTCTAGCACCATGTCTGCCAACATTGTTCTTTGTTTTTTTGCTCATGAGATTACTAAGAAACCATGAAGGTTGGTTTGTTCTAAACACAACGTATACTGTTGCAACTCCAAACACAAACCCCCATCCATACCTCATTGTCACAGCTTTCAATCCAAATCCATCCCTAAACAATGTTGAATCATCTTCTTCATTAAACTTGATGGCAGTAATGATGGTGCCTCATCACCGTAGCATTTTTTTAGTATATACTTGAGATCCACATAAACCCAAGTTTCCTTCAAATGAGCTTGCATCAAAGGTGTTGAATTAATCTCCACTTGGTATGGCCCCCTCGAGTTGGTTATGTGAAAGGTTTAGGATTGCAATAAATGTTAAACCCCCAGTTGCGTTGGAATCCTTCCGGTAAGCAAATTTGAAGATAGATCTAATGATTCCAAATTGGTCAATTTTTCTAATGATGATTGGATATGACCTGTAAGGAAATTGTCGCATGTCACCCGCGTGGTGATTTTTGATTGTTTGGCGATTTTTCTTTCATTTGCTTGATTAGTTCTTTGAGAGTCGTCATCTAATATTCAATTAAAGATTACTAGAAAACCTGGATTTACTGGTCTTTATTAGAGATTCGAGGGTAAGAGACTAATTGTGGCTAGGAAAGGTATTAACACCCTAACGCACCCTACTTGAGGTAAGCTGCTTTGCGATTTGATGTGATTTAAAAATTTAAAATATTAATCAAATTCTTAAGATTTTAATAAATCAATTATTAAATCCCAAAATAGATGTAGAAACATGTTCTTACATTTTCACAGGAAATACAACATGATTTTATTTATCCTCAAAACATTTAACCATATTCAAATTAAACACTTAATTCTTTTTGTTCTTTTTTATTTTTATAATTCAATAACATAAATAAATAAATAAAATACAAACACACACACACACATCTCTTTTTTTTATTATTTTTTTCCACATTTACATATTACAAATCATCACATTTTTAAAATAAAACAAAAATTACATTAAACAAATCCAAAAATTACAAAAATAGCCCCAAAACTTCAAGAATTGTTGGGAACATCTTCTGGGATCCAGCATAACAGTGGCGGCGGTGGATCTCACGCACCACCGCCACTGGCGGCGTGTGGGTTCACGCATCGCTGCGAGGAAGAAGCTGGAAACGGTGGGACCTGGCTCAGCCTCTTCTCCCCTTCCTTTCCTCGCCGGCAGTGACCTGCAATAACAACAAAAAACACAACAAAGCAGTCAATTTTAGTTTCTCTCCTTTTTTTAGATCTGTTCTCGGTCTTCCTTCTCCCTTCCGGTTCGTTTCCCTCTGTTGGTGGTAGATCCGGCCGTTGGTTCACGGTCCAGATCTGCTACGTGGGGTTGAACCGATGAAGAAGAGTGGGGGATCGCCGAGTCTTCACAAGCTGGCAGCTGGTCTAGGAGAAAGCTGGGTCTCCTGGCTTGTGGGTTGTTGTCGGTTTGAGACGGAGACACCGTTGCTGGGAGGAGGAGATGAAGACGGTGAAGATGGGGGAAACTGGAGAGGGGAGCTCCTGCGATTTCATGGTTGTTGTGGCCAGGGGAGTTGGCAGCTGGAGGAAGGAATGGTGGGGGGTCGGTCTGATTTTTCTTTGCAAAGGGAGGGGCTGGCGACCAGCCTTAACAGGGAAGGAGGGGAAAGCTCTAGCTTGCTTTTCGAAGACCAGGGGGAAGGTGGTGGCTTCTTTTTTCAAGGCTGAGGGCCGCCGGAGTGACCGAGAGAGACAGGGGCGGCTTGAGGCTGTCTTTTGGCCAGGTGAGGGAAAAGGTCGTCTCTGGTTTTTTCAAAGGGAGGGGCGGCCGACTTGGTTTCAAATGGTGGTGGCTGTTAGAGCAAGGGTTTTAGGTTTAGGTTTTTTTTTACTCCCCCCCCCCCAAAATGCTCTTCCCCCGAGTCAATTTTTCGATCCCCCCTTTTTCTTTTCACTGTAGCTTAGTATTTATAGGATAAGTTTTGCTAGGTTTCCAAACTAGTCCCCCAACTTTTCTTTTCTTTTCTTCTCTTTCTTTTTTTGTAAATTTTGATTTTTCTTATTTTTTGGTATTTTTAAAAGCAAGCAATATCAACGTCGACTCAACAAGAAAAATTAGTGATTGTAAAATTAACGCATTAAAAGTTGAACGCGTTCAAAACCTTTGAAAATTTAAATTCTTTTGAGATGACGTTGAAAATGCTAAAAACGATGCAAATACATTAAAATACATTTTTTAGGTTTTTTTTTGTTTTTTTACTATTTTTGATTTTTCTAAAAATTTATTAAAAATATAAGTAAAAAATTAGATAGCAACAGAAATTATGAGAAAGGTTGAGCTGTTGGAGTGCTTTAAGCTTTCCTATCACTTTTGGAATCTCTCCGATGAAATTATTATTTGACAAATCAAGTACTCTGATAGTACTTCGGATCTTCGTAAACTCAATTTCTACACCTTTCCATGTCATTTCTATGGAATAGACATAGCTAGTGTAATTTCTTGCCCCCATGTAAATCATGTTTTGATTCGAGGTCATCATTGCTTCAAGACTATTGAAATAACCTGTTGGCAACGGCCCGCTAAAATTATTGTTAGAGATGTCAAAAATCCGTAATTTAGAGAAGGAGTTATATGCAGTCGAACCCTTCACAAAACCTTGGAGTTTATTGGATTTTAGGTCAAGAATTTCTAGCTGTGGAAGCGTTTCATAAAGCAGGGAAATGGATCCTCAATCTTATTGTTGCCAAGATGAAGAAATTCCAACATTGTGCAGTTGATGATAGACTGTGATATTTTCCCTTCTAATTCATTTCCATTGAGGTTGAGATATTCCAAGCTATTATCATTTGAAAATGTTAAAGGGATGGTGCCCTGAAGATTGTTCGTGCCTAGATGCAATACTAAGAGCATGTTGCTGAAGTTCCCCAAACATAGTGGCATAGAACCACTAAAGCTGTTGTTGGACAAGTTGAGGACCTGAAGGAATCTCAACTCGCAAATAGAAGAAGAGATCTCAACTGTCAATTTATTATTGGACGCAAGAATAAGGGTTGTCAAGTTCTCTTGTTTGAAAATCAAACTTGGGATTGTACCGTGCAAGTGTTATTGCTCAATCAAGATATACCAATGAATCCTGTTGGAGTTCACTTATATTACCTATGAGATTATTGTCATGAAGGTCAAGATATTGTAAATAAGGAAGAGCAAACAAAAAGGATGGTATTGTTCCATTGAACAAGTTATTGGATAAAAATAGATGTTGTAGATTTTTGAAAGGGTATTTAATTGAGAATGATTATAGCCTACTAATTGATTATTGGATAAATCTAAATATGAAAGATTGACTAGTTATCCAAAGAATCTGGAACTTGACCAATAAATTTATTGGAACAGAGATTCAACTCATAGAGCTATACAAGGTTTCCAAGCGATGAGGGGATCTGACCATTAATTACCAAGTGATGATGGTTCTAGACTCAGATAGTCATTCTCAGAGAGATCAAGTGAAACCAATTTGGAGAGGTGAGTTATTTCCGACGAGACTTGACCTGCAAAGATCGAGTAATTTAGGTTAAGAAGTGTCAGGTTGGAAAAGTGGCCAAATCGAGAAGAAATATGGGAGAAGTTGAAATCATTGTCAGAGAGGTCGATCTTTTGAAGATGATGCAGGGAGAAGAGGGTGCTATTGAAATGGAGGGTGCCATAAAGCATGCTGCAAGCAAGGTCCAGTCCAGTGACATGCCCTGTTTTCATCCTTTTAGTTTTAAAATAACTAAATAGTTATTTGACAAATCTTAATTAGTAATATTTTGTTTTTTTAAAAATACTTTTCTTGCTTATCATTCCTTGAATTGATATACTTTGATTTTTTCCCTTTTCTATTCTAAATAATAAATAATTTAAACTATGGGATTATGTATACATAATTGAAAAAGAAAATGATAAACAAAGTCATCTTCACCTTCTTATGTCCAATCCGCAGCTGCACAACAAGATTAACCAATAAATTCATTCAGCGAATATTTCCCAACAAGGAGAAGTCCGTTAATTCACTAACACAAGTGCTAATTATAATAAATAAGGTAGTTTGTCGCACGTGTGCGGCGTCAAGGGAAAATATATATGGAGAGACAATGAATTCTTGTCTCTTATCAGTAAAATATAGATTGGGAGTTGCCACCTAGTATTCTGGTTACTAGGAACCCTAACTGGTCTTTAGAGATCGGGTACGGAAACTGGTTGCGTAAAGGAAAGGTATTATCACCCCAACTATGCCCTACCTAAGATAGGCTGCATTATTTTAATGTCTGATAAAATCTAGAGGAGGAGAGGGCAGAAGGCTGACCTGCGGTGGCGTTGAGGCGGCGGTGGCCGACTTTGCTATGTTTTTTTCTCTCTCTCTCTCTCTCCTCTGTTATTTTTGCTCTTTTCTGCTTCTTCTTCTTTTCGGTTTTTTCCTTCTATTCCTCTCTCTCTCTTCTCTTCTCCTCTCTCTTTCTGTTCTTTCTCTCGGTCTCTTTTTTTCTTTCCCTTCCCCTATTTTTATAGGCAAAAATAGGGGAGGGAGACGTGGCTAGGGCGACCACTGTGCTACCGCCTCGAACCTCCCAAGGGGTACGTCCCCTCCATTCATCCACTACGTGGCAAGCAAGTGGGTTGTCGGCGTCTTTTTGAGAGAGCGCTGGCGGTGGAACAGAGGAAAAAATCTTCTTCTTCTTCCCCTGCTTCGCGTGTCCAAGGGAAGAAAAAGACATGGGTGCCGTTTAAAACGGCACCGTTTCGGTCCTATTTTTTTTGTAAATAGTGCATGAAACAACACTGTTTCATTTAAAAGGATTTTTGCGCCAAAACACGTCAGATTCAAAATCAGGCCTTTAATTTGCGCGCGTTTTGCATTGTGGTCCTTGGTCTCGGATTACTTTAAATAAGTCCCTAATTGGCCATCAAAATTCAATATTTATGCAATTAAGCCCCTGATTTGACCAAATTAACTTCCAAAAATTATAATTTGACCCCAAAACTTTAATTTCTTTCAATTAAAGCCCAAATTAACTCCAAAATCAATTTCTCTTGCAATTAAAACCTCTATAAATTCAATTAAACCTCCAATAAAATTTGATTGAGTCCATAAACTTCTGATTCTGGACTTTTCTTCCTCAAATTGAATTTTCTTTATCAACGGGGCTCTCATCAGTCAATGATATACCGCCAAATTTTAATTTTTATCTTTTTGAACATCCTCAATCAATTTTTGAGCATTTTTAGGGTGCTCTGACATTTTTTTTCACTGTTATATTTTTTGATAATATATTTTTTAATTTTATTATTTTTTGTGTGGGGATCCAAAAATGGGTTATAACATAGTTAATTGTAAAATATTTGTAGTAAGATAAAAAAAATAAAAATAAAAATCGTGACAGCTTAATTTGAATGTTCAGAGATGTTTTTCCAAATTTTATTTAGCAATAAGATTTATACAAGATTGCTATGCTCACTAAAATATAATTTCCAAGAAATTCAAGCCACAAAATCGGAAGAAAACTTGTTAATAATGTAGTTTACTCGCAGCTTAAGCAAGTGGGGATGCAGAGTTAAAGAGTCATCCTCACCTTCTTAGGTCCACTTCAATCCAGTCTACAGTCAACACGTTCTGGCAATAGCTTTATTGGACAGTTACTATAAAACTGACAAACAATGGAGAATTAATGGAGTTTAAAGGTTCTTGCACTTCAATCCAGTCTCCAGTTAACACGTTTAAGGTTTTTTATTTTTTATTTTTTTCGCTTTAAATTGATTTTTTTAATATTTTTAAATCATTTTAATGTGTTGATATCAAAAATAAATCTTAACAATAAAAAATTATTATTTTCAATATATTTTTAAAAATAAAATATTTTAAAAAACAATCATTATTAAAGACTCTAAAACTAACATCAAGAGAGAGCATGCTAAGCTATTAATACGAAAAATTTAAAACATTATTAGCTGAGTGCTGACCGACCACATTTTAAACATAAGACCATAGGTCATTTGGTGTCTTTTTCATTAAAATTGATTTTTAAAGTATTTTTTATTTAAAAATATATCAAATAATATATATATTTTTAAATTTTTTTTAAGCCAACACTTCAAAACAATTTAAAAATATCAAAAAACTTAATTTAAAGCTAAACAATATTTTAAATTTGTTAAAAATACGGTTGGACTGCAATGTCAAATAAAATAATAAATAAGAGTGATGTTTAGTTTATAATAGATACAAATTATAAGTTATAAATCCAATTAAAAATATAGAGATTAAATGTTTAGTTTATAAAACCACTAGGACTAAGTTATCATTAACCCAACATAAAAAGAAATTTATGCAGATGTCAATTGCAACTCACATATCAGAGATAATATCCACGACTTCGCTAACATAAACAGACTTTGTTGATGAGCACATGATTGTTAGTATTAAAAATGCAACAGAAACATAACATGAACAATAAAAAATAAAGTAAAAATAAAATTGTGCAGAATAATGTCCCACTAATTAATTGTTGTGTCTAGACGGATGGAAACCAAGGCAAAGTAATAATTACGCCAAGCAATGGAGCAGCACTCATGACTTTGCACAATTAAATATTACGTAAGTCATGTAACCTCCATCAAAATATAGAAAATCTAAAGTTTAGTATTGGCTAAATCAACTCACATGAAAGGTCCAATGATATATATGGGCCCAGAAAAAAAAAAAACTATATATACTTGTTGCTACCCAATTTTTGACTCATGTTTTTGATATATTTTCAAAAATTTCCAAAAATAGAGAAAAACCAAGAAAATCTAAAAAAATATGTTTTTTAATATAATTTTTCAACGTCGTCTAAAAAAGAATTTAATTTTTCAAACGCGTTCGACTTTTCACGCATCATTTTTAAAATCTTTGTTTTTCCTCATTGAGTCGACGTTGATATTGCTCGTTTTCAAAAAATACAAAAAACATATATAAGAAAAATCAAAATTTACAAAAAAAGAAAGAGTTGAGGGACCAAGTTGAAAAACCTAGCAACATTTTGCCTATAAATACTGGTTTCCTCAACACAAAAGGGGGGGGCAATTTTGACAACATCTAAAAAAAAATACAGAAAAACCTAACCTAAACCCTCTCATACACAGCCGCCCCTACCCCGTGCATTTTTTTTACCCCGCCGTTTCCCATCTTCTTCGCCAACACAGCCGCCCCCCCCTTCCCCGGTTTTGAATTTTTTTAATCATTGGAACCCCCTTTTCTTCTTCTTCAGCCCCCCCGGATCCAAACAGAACGGGCCCCCCCGCCTTTACATTTGATTTTTTTTTATACCAGTCGTCGCCTCAATCTTCAACCCGGCGCCCCCCCACTCTTTTTGATTTTTTTTCCAGCCATCTGAACCTCCACCAAAACAACAGCAACCTGATCTGACTTTCATCCTCTCCCAAAACAGACACAAGCTCTTCTTCTTTCAGCCGGCCACCATCCTTTTCTTCTCCCTCAGGAGAACCGGCCGCCACCCCCTCACCCTCCTCAGCCACGGCTGCTTCCCCTTCGGTTTCCTTCCTCAGCGACGGCCGAACAGCAGCACTGGGGCAACACTTTCGCCCACTCCACTGCCTTCAACCGGCCACCGAACAACAGCTTCAGCAGCCACGGAGCAACCGCCCGATCTGCCACCCGAAGCAGAGGAGAAGAAGACGAAACCCAGCGACCACCGACAGCTCCTCCTCCACGACCGATCTGCCACCGGAGAAGAAGAAGAAAACCATAACAAACCGATCTGTAGAAGAAACAGATCCGAAACCGAGAAGAAGAAAAGGAGAAGCTGATCTGATGAAAAGAAAAAAAATTGAAACAGATTTAAAGAAAACAGAAATAAAATCTAAAATCAACTGTTTGTAGCCTTTTTTTTTGCGTTTCTTGTTGCAGGTAAAGGTAGTATTCACCGCCGGTGAGGAAGAAGGGAGGATCTCCCCTGCTGCATTGTTTTTTTTCTGGCGGTGCGTGAGCCCACGCGCCTCCAGTGGTGGTGGCGCGTGGAGCAGACGCGCCGCCAGTGGTGGTGGCGCGTGGAGCAGACGCGCCACCACCATTCAGTTGCCCTGAAAATGCTCCCAGCACTGTTTCAATGGTGCAGAAGGTGTTCCTGTGAATTCCAGATTGTTTTAGGGCTGTTATTGTAATTTTAATGTAATTTTTGTTTGATGTAATTTTTTTGTTTAGTATTGAATTTTTATTTGTATTTTGTAAATATGGATGTAAAAGAAAAGAAAAGAAAAAGAAAAGAAAAGAAACAAAAAATAAAATAGTGAAAGTGTATGTGTGTGCTTGTATTTTGTTTTATTTATTTGTATATATTTTTTTAATGATAAAATTGCGAATATATTAAAGAAGAATTTAATATTTTGATCGGATCACGGTTAAGAATTATTAACTTATACGTAAGTGATATTTCTAATTTCCGATGAAAAGACAATTATTAAAACTTCTTTAACACGTCAAAGCTACGAAGCAGCTTACCTCAGGTAGGGTGCGTTAGGTGTGCTAATACCTTCCCTAACCACAACCAGTCCCTTACCCGCGAATCTCTGACGAGACCAATACATCCGGTTTCCTAGTAGCCCGCAATCAATTACTAGGTGGCGACTCCAACGAACCAAATTGAAGCAAACAATAACAACGAGAGAAAAATCACCAGCCGATGCCGCGCGCTGATTTTTTTTGGGGTGCGATAGAATGGCGACTCCACTGGGGAAGGTACTATTTCTGACATCATTGGACTAAGCTTTGTGTATTTGATGTGTTTAAGTTTTTTGCATTTTTATCTTTTTGTTAATATTTTTTCCCATGCATTTTATAGAATTGATTCATGCATCACCTGTATTTATTTTTAAAAGCACACACAAGCTTCTAGGTTAGGTGGGGAACTAGCGATCTGCCCTAAGACTATTGGTCAGGGTTCAGATGCGTGAAACACCCAACTCATATCTGAGTGCCTGCTTGGTAATGGTGGGTATACGTGCCTTAACCATTCCTTGCAACGCCCCCATACTGTCTTTACGAAGAACGTCACTAGGCAGATATGAGACCCTTTTGAGACCAGATAGAAAACCTACCCATGTTCACATAATAAATAGAACCTGTCCTTAAGTTGTATGTGCTATCATTGTTTGCATCAGGGCAAACCCTTCTTGAAGCATCTTGAACTCAAGACTTGTGGGTGACACATTGGCCGTCACTCCGAAAATTTTCATTGTAGAGTTTGGGCAAAAATCACGATTCTTGCTCCATCATACAAGAGTTACGACCATATTGTCACCCCTCGAAGGGTAAGTTCATCATATAGATTACATGTTCATATATTTGTCATGCATGCACCAGAATGAAAAGTAGGTCCCCTACGAGTCTACAACACCGACTTTGAATGAAGAAAAACACGGAAGATGAAGAGTATGCTCGTAGTAATTTTTTAAGACATGTGTGACTTGCTTCTAGCTTACTCGAGTAGATACTGAAAAATAACTCTAGGAAAGTTCCTTCCAACCGACCTATCATCTTTGTTCAAAACCCAACAATGACTCAGCCCGAAGAAATTGGGGGCAAAATTTCTCAAGAGCCTCGGTGCAATCATGTATTTTCTGCAAAAAGCTTTGGTGGGAAGGCTAACCAAAGGGAATTACACTACCGGTGCATAATGGAGCCTATTCTGCAAAAAAAAAAAAAAAAAAAAAACACAAACCTTAGTTTGATCATGCCTGCAAAATTTCTTGATTTTTGTTTCAACCTATTCCAGTTTTTGTTGGTAACTTGGCTCAAAATTCCGCAACATTTTCCTTGTCAAATGAGCCTTTCTTATTAATAAGATCATGTGTTTTTAACATACCTTCATTTTTGTTGTTGTTTCATGCAAATAACATATTGAGCATAACCTTTAAGCATGAAACCATCACACCAACAAGAATCTTTGGGTGTGTTTCCTTCTTTTCAAAACTATGCATGATCGCACATGTTCACAAGGATTTTTGGAAATTCAAAGTTTAGTACAGAAACTGAAATCATGTTGATGTTTGTCCAAAACAAACGAGTTCTGGAAATTTAGGTGATTCCTTAGAAAGGTAACCATACACCTAGAAAAACCAAAAAAAAAAAAAAACCATGAAGTGACTTTAAAGCTGAGTTTTGATTGCATGAATAATGAGAAATCACTTTGCATACTCGCATGAAAGCAAGGTTTATCGATCCTAAATGCATGAGTTTGAAATGAAGAAAGGCCATATTTGATAATCTTTTCACGAGGCTAAAATATATCATTTGCAGTCCCTTTTTGAGCTTTATGCTTTTCTTGAGATAAATAACCTTGGCTAGGATCACACCCCACACTAGGGGCAAGTGCGATGACATAGAAAAAACCTCAATGATCGAAAGTGCCCAAGCAATACTAGGGGGCATAAAAGAAAATTCTCAATCATCAAAGGTGCCCGAACAAATCTAGAGGGACATCAAGAAAAATCCAAAGGATCAAGAGTTTTGAGCATAAAAAAAAAAAAACAATATTATGATGCTCAAAACCATATGAAGAAAACAAAAACAAAGAGAACAAGCCCAAGCCCAACACAAGGGGGCACGATAGACAATTTTCGAAAGACAGTCAAATGACAAAAGGTCAAGAAACAAGCACAAGTGATCCTTAGTCTTCAAATCCCTTAAACACCTTTTGAGCCTACAAATATCATTTTCTTCATAACCAAGAGCCCAAGCCTACATTACGTGCCTAATCAAAGGCAAGCAATCTGGATCGGTAGGCAATGCTTTCTCATGTGAACCAAATCATTATTCATGCAAATAAAATATATGATTTGAACCTCGGTTCTCAATAACCCTTAAATTGAAATTTAAACCTTTTATGACAAACCAGATGTCACTCCATATTTTGTCTACCAAAAGCCCAAAAAAAAAAAAAAAGTTTTCATCACTTTTGATAACCTCTCCATAGGAAACACTTGAATTTTTTTAGAATGAGTTTGCTTTGAATCGATGTCAAAATGACTTTTGTGTCTGGAATAGCTTTGGAATTCCAAAAATTCTGCATGAAAACACCTCCTTGTCAAACCGACCTTCACATAGCCTCATCCCCAAACCGGAATTGAACACTTGGAGGCATGATCAAGCTAGGGGGCAATAAAGAAACATATGATAGGGCAGGCTCCATGATTCCCATTCTAAGAAAATGTCGAGCAAAGTTGGCAACCCTTGAGGTAAAGGACGGAGAAAAAAAGAACTATGATGATATCAATTTCTTCCTAGAGGTCAAAATCACAAGAGATGACTCGAGTAAGCAAGAGCGAAGAAGCCATCGAAGTTCACTGCCAACACTCCAACTTTTGAGAAAAGAAACACACCATGAAGAAATGGGGACCTATTATTTCAAATCAGGTAAGGATGCATGCATATCATCTAACCTAAAAAAAAAAAAAAATTTGCACATATTTTTTAATTGTTACAGGAAAATCCTTAATGAGGTCTAGCAAGATGTTGGAAAAAGAAAGAAGCATTGTGGTGATGATAATAAAGAATCGATTTTGATCATGGAATAAAAGGACGTTGGGATGAACCCTACCATTAGGAAAATCCCAAAGAAATGAAAAGATCAACCTTGCAATCGGGAAGCCTCGAGTTTTCAACTCTTGCAGTCAGGAAACACCGAGTTTTCAAATCCTATGATCGGGAATTATCAGAAAACACCAAGTTTTCCAACCCTTCTTCTGTCATCCCTTCAAAACTTCACCAGGTAAGTCCTATTTTTCACACTTGTCATATCACGTTTTTTCCATCTAGGTAGGTCGCCCATCATAATAAGACCGTTTTTCACATTTTTTCCATCCGGGTAGGTCACCCATGACAATGAAACCGCACTTCATCATATTTTTTCCATCTGGGTAGGTCACCCATTACAATGAGACCACACTTCATATTTTTCCATTTTTAGGTAGGTCACCCATTACAATGAGACCGCACTTCACATTCTTTCTATTTGGGTAGGTCGCCCATCACAACGAGACCACTTTTTCATATTCTTTCCACGTGGGTTGGTCACCCATGACAATGAGACCGCGCTTTTCACATTTTTTCCATCCGGGTAGGTCACCCATGACAATGAGACCGCACTTCATCATATTTTTTCCATTTGGGTAGGTCACCCATACAATGAGACCATTATATTTTCTTGGGTAGGTCACCCATACAATGAGACCATCATTTTTCTTGGGTAGGTCACCCATACAATGAGACCATCATTTTTCTTGGGTAGGTCACCCATACAATGAGACCATCATTTTTCTTGGGTCGGTCACCCATACAATGAGACCATCATTTTTCTTGGTTCGGTCACCCATACAATGAGACCATTATTTTTCTTGGGTAGGTCACCCATACAATGAGACCATCATTTTTCTTGGGTCGGTCACCCATACAATGAGACCATCATTTTTCTTGGGTAGGTCACCCATTACAATGAGACCATTTTTTACACATTCTTTTGTTTGGTTAAATGAGGTCGCCAGATGGGATCTCATGTAGCTTTGGTTAAAGGGAATCGCCAGATGGGATTTCAGGTTAACCGAGTTACACATATTTCGTTCCAATTGAATGAGGTCGCTAGATGGGATCTCATGTAGCTTTGGTTAAAGGGAATCGCCAGATGGGATTTCAGGTTAACCGAGTTACACATATTTCGTTCCAATTGAATGAGGTCGCCAGATGGGATCTCATGTAGCTTTGGTTAAAGGGAATCGCCAGATGGGATTTCAGGTTAACCGAGTTACACATATGTTCGTTCCAGTTGAATGAGGTCGCCAGATGGGATCTCATGTAGCTTTGGTTAAAGGGAATCGCCAGATGGGATTTCAGGTTAACCGAGTTACACATATGTTCGTTCCAGTTGAATGAGGTCGCCAGATGGGATCTCATGTAGCTTTGGTTAAAGGGAATCGCTAGATGGGATTTCAGGTTAACCGAGTTACACATATTTTCGTGCCAGTCGAGAGGTCGCCAGATGGGATCTCATGTAGCTTTGGTTAAAGGGAATCTCCATATGGGATTTCAGGTTGACTAAGTTACACACATTCTTTGGTTTTGGTTAAAAAGGGTCGCCAAATGGGATCTCAGGATAATGAAAAAAAAAGGAAAAAAGAGAAGAACATATTAAGGTTTTTAGATGAAGTGGATATTGAGCAAACAGAAATACAAGTTTTTCTTTACAAAGCTTACTATGCAAAACATTGAGGAGTTTTGCTTCGTAAGCATTGTAAAGAGAGGGCATCTGTTGCTACCCAATTTTTGACACATGTTTTTGATATATTTTCAAAAAATTCCAAACATAGAGAAAAACAAAGAAAATCCAAAAAAATATGTTTTTTAATATATTTTTGTTATTTAGCATTTTCAACGTCGTCTAAAAAAGAATTTAATTTTTCAAACGCGTTCGACTTTTCACGCATCATTTTTAAAATCTTTGTTTTTCCTCATTGAGTCGACGTTGATATTGCTCGTTTTCAAAAAATACAAAAAAGAATATAAAAAAAATCAAAATTTACAAAAAAAGAAAGAGTTGAGGGACCAAGTTGAAAAACCTAGCAACATTTTGCCTATAAATACTGGTTTCCTCAACACAAAAGGGTGGGGGCAATTTTGACAACATCTAAAAAAAATACAGAAAAACCTAACCTAAACCCTCTCATACACAGCCGCCCCTACCCCGTGCATTTTTTTTACCCCGCCGTTTCCCATCTTCTTCGCCAACAGAGCCGCCCCCCTTTCCCCGGTTTTGAATTTTTTTAAACATTGGAACCCCCTTTTCTTCTTCTTCAGCTCCCCCGGATCCAAACGGAACGGGCCCCCCGCCTTTACATTTGATTTTTTTTTTATACTAGTCGTCGCCTCAATCTTCAACCCGGCGCCCCCCCACTGTTTTTGATTTCTTTTTCCAGCCATCTGAACCTCCACCAAAACAGCAGCAACCCGATCTGACTTTCATCCTCTCCCAAAACAGACACAAGCTCTTCTTCTTTCAGCCGACCACCATCCTTTTCTTCTCCCTGAGGAGAACCAGCCGCCACCCCCTCACCCTCCTCAGCCACGGCTGCTTCCCCTTCGGTTTCCTTCCTCAGCGACGGCCGAACAGCAGCGCCGGGGCAACACTTTCGCCCGCTCCACTGCCTTCAACCGGCCACCGAACAACAGCTTCAGCAGCCACGGAGCAACCACCCGATCTGCCACCCGAAGTAGAGGAGAAGAAGACGAAACCCAGCGACCACCGACAGCTCCTCCTCCACGACAGATCTGCCACCGGAGAAGAAAAAAAAACCCATAACAGACCGATCTGTAGAAGAAACAGATCCGAAACCGAGAAGAAGAAAAGGAGAAGCTGATCTGATGAAAAGAAAAAAAACCGAAACAGATTTAAAGAAAACAGAAATAAAATCTAAAATCAACTGTTTGTGGCCCTTTTTTTTGCGTTTCTTGTTGCAGGTAAAGGTAGTATTCACCGCCGGCGAGGAAGAAGGGAGGATCTCCCCTGCTGCATTGTTTTTTTCCGGCGGCGCGTGGAGCAGACGCGCCACCACCATTCAGTTGCCCTGAAAATGCTCCCAGCACTGTTTCAGTGCTGCAGAAGGTGTTCCTGTGAATTCCAGATTGTTTTAGGGCTGTTATTGTAATTTTAATGTAATTTTTGTTTGATGTAATTTTTTTTATTTAGTATTGAATTTTTATTTGTATTTTGTAAATATGGATCTAAAAGAAAAGAAAAGAAAAGAAACAAAAAATAAAATAGTGAAAGTGTATGTGTGTGCTTGTATTTTGTTTTATTTATTTGTATATATTTTTTTACTGATAAAATTGCGAATATATTAAAGAAGAATTTAATATTTTGATCGGATCACGGTTAAGAATTATTAACTTATACGTAAGTGATATTTCTAATTTCCGATGAGAAGACAATTATTAAAACTTCTTTAACACGTCAAAGCTACGAAGCAGCTTACCTCAGGTAGGGTGCGTTAGGGGTGCTAATACCTTCCCTAACCACAACCAGTCCCTTACCCGCGAATCTCTGACGAGACCAGTACATCCGGTTTCCTAGTAGCCCGCAATCAATTACTAGGTGGTGACTCCAACGAACCAAATTGAAGCAAACAATAACAACGAGAGAAAAATCGCCAGCCGATGCCGCGCGCTGATTTTTTTTGGGGTGCGACAATACTATCGCCCGACATCGCAGCGGCCCTAAAAATAAATTCTTGATTTATTGAAAAAAAAAACAGGTATTATGGTCACTAGGAACCCTAACTGATCAATAGAGATTCTATGGCTTGGGATTGGTTACGTAAAAGGAAAGATATTATCATCCCTTAAACGTTTTGTCTAAGGCAGACTGCATTATTGGTTTTGTCTTAAATTGCTAAATGTTTATTAGTTTATGCTATGATGATTTGTTTATAATATTCCTAACTCTGACACCAGTGAATATTCGAGCTCGAATAATTCCAAATCTGGTGTTGTTAAAAATTCATAACTACAAAAAAAAAATAGATCAATATTTTTATTCGCTACTCTATCGCCAGTGAATAAATAAATAAAAATAAATTTATTTTTACGCATGCACATATTTTTTATTTTTCTAGCTAAATAAAATAAAAATACAACGAATAAAAATAATATAAATTTATACCGGTATTTTTATTCCTGACTCTGGCGTCAGTGAATAAACCAATAAATTTACATTATTTTTATTCATGCATACACATTTTTTAAATTTTTTTCTATTTTTTTTTTTTTTACACTGGTTCAAGCCAGTGACCCGGCTGGGCAAAAATCAAAAAAGGCACGCGTGAAGAGGAAATGAGTTAGAATGTGTGAAATAAAATTCAAAGTAAACAATAGCCAGTGAATTAAAATGAAAAGCAGGGAAAAAGAAGTTTACTTACCTGGTCTGCTGCTCTTGAAGATGAAGACGCTGCTCCTGAAGATGAAGACGAAGCCGGTTCTCTCGGGTGGTTTTTCTTTTTCTAGTCACTGTTCGTCCTTCATTTTTCTGTGGTTCTTGGTCTGCTGCCTCTAGTTCTGGAGGCTGGTTGCTAAAGACTGTGAAGACGATGGTGAACGCCGGTTCTCGTCCCTGCGCTTTCGTCTGATGGGCTGAGTTTGCGTCTCCTTTGCTCCTGGTTTTAGATTCTGTCACCTTCAGTTCTGAGATGAAGGGACAAATGTGATGGTGGGGCTGCTCCTCGTCTCTGTGTCGTTCCTCTGCTTTTCTCTCCCCTCAGTTTTTTTCGTTCCCAGTCTCCTGCGTCTTCTGCCTCCTTCTTTCTCCCCAGTTTTTTTAGTTTTTTTTCTCTAGTTCTGTGATTCCCTGTCTCTGGTTTTTTCGCTGTCTTCCCCCCCTGTTGTTCGTGGCTTTCTTCTTTAGCCTTCTCTGTTTCTTTTAGAAGAAACAGAGGAACGAAAGTCTTTTATTTCTAGTCTCCCCGCCCAGTTTTTCCTCCCCAGTTTTTCTTCCTCCTCCCTCTATGACCTTTCATTCTCTGGCTTTTATAGCCAGAGAACAACCCGTTTCTTCCAACCATTGATTGCAGGTGTAATGGCGGCGGCGGGCGTCCGTTGAAGAAGATGAACAGCGTATCCACAGACGGCGTTGTTTTGAAGTTTAATGATTATTTATGTTTTGGCCCTTGAAGTTTTAAACATTTTGTAATTAAGCCCCTGGTTTAAACTGTAATTGCCCCCTGCATTTGCCCGCCATTTTCAATGTAGTCATTGGATTTTAATTTGTTGCAATCATGCCCCCAATTAACCCCAAACTTTGGTATTTCTTCAATTAAATCCTTGATTCAATTAATTTAATTAAATCCAAGTCCAATTAAGTCTCAAAACTTATCGATTCTCCAATTAAACCCTTGATTGGATTAATTAAATTAATTCCAAGCTCAATTAAGTCTCAAAACTTATCAATTCTCCAATTAAACCCTTGATTGGATTAATTAAATTAATTCCAAAGCTTAATTAAACCCCAAAACTTCCAATCATTTTGCCCTTAACCCAAATTTTAATTCATTCTTCATTTATTTTATTTTACTTGTTTTTCCATCATTATTATTTTTTTCATCATTTTTTTTTTATCATTTTCAGTAAATAAAATAATAATAATAATAATTAAAATAAAATGGTCAAAAATTGAGTTATGACATACACAAAAACTCAAAAGAAGTCAAACTAGAAAAGTATAGCAAAATGCTTTCCTAGCTTCGCTCTAGGTCTAAGAGCATATAAATTTTGAAAAATATCAGACCTAATTTTTTTGAAAAAAAAATCAGCAAATCTTTATTTATTAATTACTAAAGACGCAACTCAATATATACAAAGTGGAATTCTATTCATGCCTAATCTTACATCAAAATATTACAAGTTTTGTTAATACTCTATGTTATCCTTTATTTTTAATATAACATGGAGTATTCTATTTTGATAGTTCAAATTTATTGAAATAATATTACTTTGAGAATGTTAGAAATCAAACTAAAATTTCTATTTTGTTTCTTGGAAACTAAAATTTCTAAGTATTTGGAGAGGGTCTAAAGTTAATTAGAATGGTATAGTTTCTTAGCAATTTTAACTATGTTATTGTATGCATGCATCATTTATAAAGTATTTTTATTTTTGAACAGGATGTCATAGCATGTGATGGTAGAAATCCTGATCACATAGATGTGGAATTTGAATCAATTGGAGGATTGGAATCTATCGAGCAAGCTTTGTATGAACTGGTGATTCTTCATCTGCGGAAACTATATTACTAGCAAGATTTTGGTGGATGCTCTATTTACTTTAAAAATCAGGTCACTGTGGCTTCCTTATCTAATGGATCTTACTCCGATGAATTTGATAGAAATAGAAAGAATGAAGATAAAATTTGATAGAAATAATTCAAGGAAGATGTAATTTAATGGAAAAAAAATAAAAAATAATCCTAAAAAAAACAAATATCAATTAAAAGAATAATGATAAAATTTTAAGGATTAAAAATATAATAGGTGGTGAAATTGTAAACATCTGTAAAAACCAAGCAAACCACGACAAATATTCTCAGCATGGTCAAATCTTATAAAAAGCTCGTAACTTGTGAAATCCTAATTCTAGGTCCCATAAATTTTTTTATTATAAGTCAATTTAAAAATATAAATTTAAAAAACTTGTCAATGAAAAAAAAAGATAACAAAAAAAAAACCTCGAGTGAACTTTATAGCTAGCCCGAGTCAACAAATCAAACACATGGTCTAGGACATGAAATTTGGATGATCCTATAAATAGAAAACCTAAAAAAACACTAACAAAAAGAAAACATAAAAAATGATTGAAAAAAAGATGAAAGTTGAATCGGGCTAATTCTTTAATTATATTACTCAGGTTATAAGACTGGGGTGATCTTATCAAAGATAAACTTAAAAAAACAAATAAGTACAATTTTTAATTAAAAAAATATTGAAGGATAAAATTATAAAAAACAAATCCACTAAGGTCTTTGTAGAAGGGGGGGCTGCCTGCCTGCACAGAAGTATGTTAGTTCCAATGATATTCTTGGAAACTAAAATTTATAATTATTCGAACACCTTAGTCAAAAGTATTTGGAGTGGGTCTAATATTAACTAGAATTGTATAGTTTCTTAGCAATTTTAACTATGTTATTGTGAGCATTATTGCATGCATCATATATAAACTGATTCTTCTGATTAGTAGGATTCTGTTTTGCTTTGCAATCGAATTCGGTTGAAATATACCTGCGAACGTGGGAGGCTGCTGGCGCGTGGGAGACGCCAGTGGACTTCGTTCAGAGTGCAACGGGGTCCTCATTGTATTTTATGTGTTGAAGTTCTTGATGTGTTTTCTGATAAATGGGAAACAAACTAATAAAGTTGTTTAATATATTCAAATTTTGAGAATAATATTAAAAACATTATTAAATTACTTTGAATAGATCAAATCGATTGTAGTTGGGTTATTATGATGAAATTAGGATTCGAAAACCAACTTTTCAAGTTCACTTATAAATTCACTCTACAAATTGATTTATTTTATGGTTTTTTTATCCCTGCAATGAAAAACATTTTTATCCGTACTGAAAAAATAGTAACCAAAAACTAATGAATGTTAATGAAAATAATTTAAATGAATGATAAATGTGTCATTGAACATAAGCTAAGTGTTTGGATCGTCCTCTTATCCAGACAAACCCTTATGAGGTGTGTGTCAAAGTTTCTGTTTTTGTTGGAAAGTTTGGATTTTTTTTTTTGTAATTTTTTTTGTTTTTTTTTTTGGTAGTTTTGAAGGATTTTGTGAGTCTTGGTTTTATGGTCAGATAATGGAACGAAGAATTTTGTGAATTTTGATTATAGGGTTAGTTAATGGCATATAGATTTTGTTTTTATTATGCGCTATTGGTTTTATTAAATGCTTAAATTGTCATTTATCTGCAAAAGTTTGAATTTTGTGTGTGATAGCGGGGTTGAGGTTGATATTGCAATGAGGGATGTGGGTGGTTTATTGTAAGGAATAGGAATTAGAGGGTTTTGGGTGCTTTAATCGGTGTTTGGGATGGGATGAGATTAAGTTTCCAGTTTTGCTGGGATGAATGGAGTTGAAACAGATTGAGTTGTTCGTTGAACTTTTGAACCCAATTATGTCCATTCAATTAAGTGATCAAGAATAAGCAAATGTTCATAACTCAATAAAACATAAATGATTTTATAGTTAACACAAGCTATTGCTTGCTTTACCTATTACATACATGGAATCTTTTTCGCATAAGTAACACCCAAACCATTTGATATCTTGTTTGTAAAGGGAATCCAATACCATGAATCTGCCACTCTAGTGCTGTTTTAATGTCAAATCCACTTGATATCTTGTTTGTACTGTAAAATCAGAAAGGTAAGACTGAGCAAATAAATTGTAGAGAAAAGATAGCCTACAGAAAACATAAAATTTGAAAACTCAAATGCTCGCAAAACTTACTTGAAAATATCAATTGCATTATCTAGTTTCTTCTATCACCACAACTGCCAACATTCTTCTTTGTTTTCTTGCTCTTGAGATTCCATATATCTTCAACCATCCTAAAAAACCATGAAGGTTTTTTTGTTCTAAACAAGATGTATCCCGTTGCAACTCCAAACACAAACCCACATCCATACCCCATTGTCACAGCTTTCCATCCAAATCCATCTCCAAACAATGTTGAGTCATCTCCTTCATCAAAGCTTGATGGCAGCAATGATGGTGCCTCATCACCGCAGCATTTTTTTAGTACTTGAGATCCACATAGACCCAAGTTTCCTTCAAATGAGCTTGCATCAAATGTGTTGAACTGCTCTCCGCTTGGTATGGGCCCCTCGAGTTGGTTATGTGAAAGGTTTAGGATTGCAAGAAATGTTAGACCCTCCAGCTGTGTTGGAATCCTTCCGGTAAGTAAATTTGAAGATAGATCTAATGATTCCAAATTGGTCAAATTTCCTAATGATGATTGGATTTGACCCGTAAGGGAATTATGAGAAAGGTTCAGTTGCTGGAGTGCTTTAAGCTTTCCGATCACCTTTGGAATCTCTCCAGTGAAATTGTTTTTTGACAAATCGAGTATTCTAATGGTACTTTGTATCTTTGGAAACTCAATTTCTACACCTTTCCATGTCATTTCTATGGAATAGACATAACTAGAGTAATTTGTTGCATTCATGTAAATCATGTTGTGATCCGAGGTCATCATTGCTTCAAAACTATTGACATACCCAGTTGGAAATGACCCACTAAAATCATTGTCAGAGATGTCAAGAATCTGTAATTCAGAGAAGGAATTACGTGCAGTTGGACCCTTCACAAATCCTTGGAGTTTATTCGATTTTAGGACAAGAATTTGCAGCTTTGGAAGCGTTTCTAAAAAGTAGGGAAATGCATCCTCAATCTTGTTGTTGCCAAGATCAAGAACTTCCAACATTGTGCACCTGATGATAGACGGTGGCACTTTCCCTTCTAATTCATTTCCATTGAGGTTGAGATATTCCAAGCTATTAACCTTTGAAAATGTTGAAGGGATAGTTCCTTGAAAATTGTTCATGCCTAGATGCAATACCGAGAGCATGTCGCTGAAGTTCCCCAAACATTGTGGCGTAGAACCACTCAAGCTGTTGTTGGACAAGTCCAAGACCACAAGGAATCTCAACTTGCAAATAGAAGAAGAAATCTCACCTGTTAATTTACTATTGGACGCAAGAATAAGGGTTGTCAAGTTCTCTTGTTTGAAAATCGAACTTGGAATTGTACCTTGCAAGTGGTTATTGCTCAAATCAAGAAATAGCAATGAATTGTGTTGGAGTTCACTTATATTGCCATTGAGATTATTGTTATGAAGGTCAAGATGATATAAAGAAGGAAGAGCAAACAAAAAGGATGGTATTGTTCCATTGAACAAGTTACCATATAAACTTAGACTCTCTAGATTTGAAAGGCTACCCAAAAAATTTGGAATCTCACCTATAAAATTGTTACTTGAGAGGTCTAAATAAATGAGCTGTGTGAGATTACCAAGCAAGGATAGATCTGACCAAATAATGTTACTATTTCTGAGAAACATATATTTTAATGATTTTAGATTACTGATCAAGTCGTTTTCTAAACAAACTGAAATTCTTGTATTAGAAAGAGCCAACCAAGAGAGGACATTACTCAAATTGGATGAAGGAAAAGAGCCAGTGAGGCCTTCGTTGTATGCCAGAACTAGTGATTCAAGGTTTGGGCGGAGAAAGATGTTACTCGGAAATTTCCCCTGCAATCCACAATTATAGAGGAAGAGAGATGACAAAGAAGAGGACAGATTCGTCAAGGAATTAGGTGCAACCAAAGACATATTGACAAAACCCAAAGCGAGATCTCTAAGCTTGGTTAGGTTTTGAACAATCTTGTCAAAATAAATTGGTTCTAGAGAACCTAGATAGTTCTTGGAAGAGAGACCAAGGGAAAGCAACTCAGTGAGTTGATCAAAATCATAAGGAATCGAACCAACAAAATTGTTCCCTCGAAGACGCAAGTACTGGAGGTGCTTAAATTTCCCCATTGAGGATGGGAGTTTTCCTTGCAATCCACAGTAATTGAGTAAGAGTGATGACAGAGAAGAAGACAGATTCATCAAGGAATCAGGAACAACCAATGACATGTCTACCCAACTCAAATCGAGTTCTCTAAGCTTGGTTAGGTTTCGAACAAGCTTGTCAAAACAAATTGGTTCTAGACTTAGATCGTAGTTCCTAGAGAGATCAAGTGAAACTAATTTGGAGAGGTGAGTGATTTCCGACGGAATTTGGCCTGCAAGATCTGAACCACTTAGGTTAAGATGTGTTAGATTGGAGAACTGGCCAAATCGAGAAGAAATATGGGAGGTGTTGAAATCATTGAGAGAGAGGTCGAGCTTTTGAAGATGATGGAGAGAGAAGAGAGAATTATTGGGAAGGAGGGCGCCGTAAAGCATGCTGCACGAAAGGTCCAGTGCAGTGACATGCCCGGTTTTCAGGTCACAAGTGACCCCATCCCACAAGCAGCAGTCTGTACCCTCTTTCCATGACTCTGTTTTTGGAAAGGGATGTGGACAATAGTACTTCAAAAAAGCTGAACTATTTTGAATGGAGAAGGATTGTTTGAATTGAAGGAGAGAAAGAGATTGGTGATGAGCACACAAAAGAGAAGAAGAAGAAGAGTAATTTGAGGAGAGTGGAGATGAAATTGTTGAGTGGAAATAGAAGAGAAACAGAATGAAGGAGAGAGATTGAGAGAGGGACAGTGATGAAAACCCCATGTTGGCTGGCCTTACAGGATTCAAAGTATAATTAACTGGGAATTTAAGATGAGAAGAAAAGAAAGGCATTATTAGTAGTATTTATAGACGAAATCAAAGTCACTGGTTGAAGCATTAAACAGGTTTCCTTAGCTGAAAAAGAATCGGAGCAAAGAAAGACTAATTTGTTCATGAGCACATAATTGTTAGTATTAAAATACCTTTTTCAGGATTTAATAATTAAAAAAATAACGTAAGAATAAAAACCGATGGAAATATGCAATATGTAAGGTTCCTATCAACTTGATTCCCTGTTGACTTCAAATTGTGCAAACTGAATTGTTGTTTCTTGGCACCAATGACTTCGCACTAATATATATAACGTTTCTCATGATCCAAAAGTCTTTTCAGAATTGATATACTTTGATTTTTCCCTTTTTCAATTCTAAATAAAAAATAATTTAAACTATGGAATTATGTATACATAATTGAAATAAAAATGATAATCAAAGTCAGTGAATATTTCACGCGAGGAGAAGTCCCTTAATTCACTAATACAAGTGTTAATAAATTGAGGTGCCGACATTTATGTTAATTAAAAAAATAAGATAGTTAATTATGAAATATTTATAATAAGATATATATATATATAAGACTTATGCGAAGATTGCTTTGCCCACTAAAATATAATTTCCGAGAAATTCAAGCCACAAAATCGTAGTTTACTCACAGCTGAAGCAAGGGGGAATGCAAAGTTGAAGAGTCATCCTCACCTTCTTATGTCCACCTCACTCCAGTCTACAGTCAACACACGTTCTGGCAATAGCTTTATTGAACAGTCAACCCACTCAATTAGATGCTGTGGGATTGTTCATTCTTAAATGCAATACTAAGAGTCTTTCGCTGAAGTTTCCTAATTAAATATGCAATATTTAGTGAATGTTTATGAATAACATTATACTGAACCAGTACAGGAAAACAGAGCACAACGATGAACCAAGGAATGTTTATGAATAATATTTAGTCGTCCTCAAAGGTTGCTTTGCGCATGCCCACTAAAATATAATTTCCAAGAAATTCAAGCCTCAATATATAGGAAGAAAACTTGTTAATAATTTACGATTGTAGTTTACTCACAGCTTAAGCAAGTGGGCATGCAGAGTTAAAGAGTCATCCTCACCTTCTTATGTCCACTTCAATCCAGTCTCCAGTCAACACACGTTCTGGCAATAGCTTTATTGAACAGTTGCTAGAAAACAGACAAACAATGGAGAATTAATGGAGTTTGAAGGTTCTTGCACTCAGTTAGATGCTGTGGGATTGGTCGTCCTAAAAGGTCTTTCTCTTTCAGCATCAACAAGGGAGAACCACTCTTCATTTGGTCTGTCCTTTACCTCCAAGTCTTTGGAACTTGCAAATATTTCCATAAAAGAGTGACCGTTGGAAACACGGCAATACTAATTTCCAAAATTGACATTTTGGCAGCAAGTCTTTGAGCTAACAGATACAGTACATGCTCTAATCAGAACTTTCTTTGCAGCTCGTCTGATGGCAGCTAACAGAAAAGTCTTCGGAACTTGGATATTTAGATATTGTTTGATCTTCATGTGGTGCTGAATATGGAACTGAGGGTTGAATTATTCAATTGCGAATATTTCCTCGCAAGGATTGGTGACTAAACAGGAGCACTGAGTGTTGGAAACACGGCAATATTAATTAATTTCCAAAATTAATATTTTTGTTGAGATCAAGTCTATGTGAGTGATGTGCAGCAAGTCTATGTGCTAATTAGAACTTACTTTGTAGCTCGTCTAGCGTTAACTGTGTTCTTGACATCAATATATTAAAACAATGTAAAAATATGTTAGCAATACAAGAATGTTGATTTTTTTGTCAAAAATAAAACACATAAAAATATTATTTTAATATATTTTCAAATAAAAAAAACACTTTAAAAAGTAATTTCCACCATACTAACATTACTTTAAGAATAAAAACACAACAATATTGATTTTCTAAAAGGATTAGATAGTGTTTTAGGGGTTGCTATTTTTTCTTTAATTAACTAATCCTTTTAGTATTAAAAGTAATTAAATAGTTATTTGACCAATTTTAATCATGCTTATTTCAGTAATATTTTTTTAAAATACTTTTCTTTCTTATTAGTCTTTCAATTTATATGCTTTGATTTTTTCTTTTTTCTTTATCTATTTTAAATAAAAAATAATTTAACATTGAGATTATGTAAACAAATAATTAAAAAATATATATGCAGTAAATGACAAAAATTATAAACCCTTTACCGTAATGGTTCAAGGAGTAATTTGTTGAAGTGGAGGGCCTGAAGAGTCATTTCTTTTTATAGCAATAATAAAAAATAAATATTTCTTACTCAATATTAAATGAAAAACAAATATTTATTGTATAATATTAATAAAAAATAAATATCTGTTATAAAATATTAATAATGACAAAAATATAGTATATCTATTACTTTACAAGTTAGACTTGAATGAATTTAAGAGCAGCATATCGGAAATTAAAGAAAATATTTAGTGAAAGTTTAGGAATAACATTACTGAACCATTACCGGAAAACAGAGCCCTCAAGATTGGAGTTTCAAGGTTCTTGCGTACTAAAAGATTTTTGTTTTCCAGCATCAACAAGGGAAAACCAATCTTCATCTGCTCTGTCCTTTTCCTCCTTGACCTCCAAGTCTTCGCAACCATACAATTATTCAATATGGAACTGCAGGTTGAATTATTAATCAATTGCAAATATTTCCATACAATTAGGTCCCTTTGTTGACTATATATGCAAGAGTGTTGGAAACACGGCAAAATTAATTTCCAAAATTGACATTTTTCCAGCAAGTCTACGTACGTGCAATTTGTGCTCCAATTATAACAACTGTTCTTGGAGACTTCTACCCCTCTATGCCTGGTTTTTCTTGGTTTCATTGCATCTTTGAAGTTTGGTTTTCCTTACAATTTATTTTATCTTTCATTAGATTTCTCTACATTGTAAGAAATATATTTAAGTGGATCATATGCCATGTCATGTTTTTAAAATAATATTAATTGTGTGTGTGTATATATATTTTTATAAAATTTATAAATGATAATTAAATACTTGGAGTCCATTGCTCTCTAATGATGAACTAAGTACAATACATAATGGATGAAAGTGAAAAAAATCAGATTAAATGTCGCACCCCAAAAAAAATCAAAAATTTATATTGCGGGTTCGACTGGCGAATTTTTTTTGTTTTTGGTTCTTTGGAGTCGCCACCTAGTATTTTGGTCACTAGGAACCTAACTGGTCTCAGAGATCGGGTACGGAGACTGGTTGCGTAAAGGGAAGGTATTAGCACCCCAAATACGCCCTACCTAAGGTAAGCTGCATTGTTTTATCGTCTGATAAAAAAAACTAAAGTGTTATTGTAATTCTAGTCGTTGGTCTGTCCATGGTTCAAGAAAAAATCCTCCTCAATAAGAAGGTCTTTTATCTTATCGGATAAAATCCTAACCGTTCTAACGTCTATACCAAACTTTATTGATAATATTTAGGAATACGTTTTACGTATAAATTCGTAATCCCAAATACTAAAAGCAAACAAAAAAAATATTTTTTAGAATTTTTGAAATATTGGCCTAGTTCTCATGACTTGAATAAACTGGTTATTAAAGCCAAAATGCATGTTAATATATATATTGTTGTCGATACACGACGTCGGGCGACGGCTCCGCTCTTTTGTTTATTTAACAAAAAAAAAAAAAATTTATTGGTTGGGGGAAATAGATTTTATTTGGAGTCGCCATCTAGTAATTTGAGGGAACTAGAAATCCCAAATTAGACACTGGTCTCAGAGATTCAGGTACTGGGTTAGTTATGATTAAGGGAAGGTAGACACCACCCTTAAAACATCCTTTCAAAAGAAAAGTTACCCTTACTCGTGTATTTTTATATTTGATTCAAATGCTATTATATTTTGAGCTTATTTGCACTTTTTTTATTTGTAAAATAGTTAACGTCGGTCCCTAAATTAGGAGACACGTTAAAAATGACATCAGTCCCTAAAAATAGGAGACTCATCTAAAATATTGACGTTTAACCCTAAAAAAGGAGATTTATGTCTGAATTACCAAGAGAAAAAAAATGGACATAATCCATATTTGGTATAAATCCTTGACATCGGTCCTTTTCTGTAAAAAGAGACATGTCGACAAACCACGTTCGTAGGAGACGCGTTTAAAAAAAAAAATGACATAAGTTCCTAAAAAATAGGAAACTTGTCTAAAAATTTGACGTTTAACCCTAAAAAGGAGAAGTACGTCCGAGTTATCAAAAAAAACTATGGACATAATCCATATTTAGTTTTTAACTTTTTGACATCGGTCCTTTTCTATAAAAAGAGACGTGTCGATGAACAATATTCATTTATAAAATAAAACTATTTTGATATCATTGAGAAATGGGTATAATCATATTCGAGAATTGGGCTTTGAACCCACAAACGATAACATGATAAGATGGGTGTTGGACCCGCGTCGTTATTCTTTTTATACTTGTTTTTGTTTTTTTTTTTTACAACATGCAATAAGAATTTACAAATATTTACATAAAAAAAATAAAAAATGTTAGGAATTCAAGAAAAATTACCTGAGTACCCCTGTATGGGTAAAAGACCGAAATACCCTCAGATTTCTCAGGAATTTACTAAAATGCCACTGGTGGCGCGTGTAGCTCACGCGCGGCTACTGTTGGCACTGCCGAAATTTTCCGGCGAGTTTTCTGGGAAACGAACCGTCGATCCTGGTAGATCTGAGGGAGAGGATTCTGATGGTTGTGGTCTCGACGTCCGTTGATGGCTGACGAGGGAGAATCGACGACTTGAAGCTTCGGTGGCCGGCGAGGATCGCGGCCTTTTTCCGGCCAGATGAGGCGGCGAAAACGGTTACAAACGCCGGGGTTTTGCTTTACACCAGTGGATCAACCTTTCTGCGGTGGTTCGAAGGCTGGAGGCGGCCGGAAAGTGGAGATCGGATGAGAGAGAGGACGTCGCCGGCGAGAGGAGAGAGAAGCTCTGAGTCACGCTATGGTGTGGACGCGTGCACGATACACCTGTACTGCCAAACTCTATACACCGTAGGATCTCGGATGAATAGATCGGATGGCTGTGATTGGCTTGATCTGAGGTCGATCGGACGGTCTGGATGAGTCTGGGTTTAGATCCGGTGTGACGCGGTGTACCGAAATCTCGGTACACCGGATGACGTGGCTTAACGGGATTAAGTCTTGGATTATTTCAATGGCTGAGATGAGTTGGGATATATTTGGTATTTTTTAAATTGTTTTTTTTTTAAAAACAATCTCCTACTCGTGTGAATAAAAAGCTAAAAAATATTGAATACAGTTACAATTCTTTCTCTTCTTCTCTGTATTTCCTCCCGTCCCTCTCTTTTTTCCTTTTTTCTTTTTTTTTTCACTCGCGATTGTCACTGGCTATTTATAGCCAGTGACTAGGGACATAAGCCTAACTATTGCCTTGCCTAACTTTGCCTAATATGCCTAATATGACAAAAATGATTTTGTTTTATTATATATAATAATAAATATTTACATAGATAAAATTAAAAACTCAAATCAGTATTAGAAAAGGCCCGACTCAACCGCTAAAAATCAATTTTAATTACCGAAAATTATGTCGAAACATTAAAAAAAAAACTTTCAATGGGTATCAACCCAGTGAACCGGGTTTTGACCACAAAATAACAGTTTTGACCCAAAATGACATGAAACTCATTTTTTCATCCCGGTCGACATGGTTAGACCCGTATCGACCCGGTGAACTCGGTCTTGGCCGAAAATGACGGTTTTGACCCGAAACAGCCCGAAAACTCATTTTTTACCCTGGTCGACATGGTTTGACCCGTATTGACCTGGTGAACTCGGTTTTGATGGAAAGATGCGGTTGACTCGAGAAAAAAAAAATTTTTGTATTTTAAACTTTTTTTATTTTTTTGGATTTTTATAAATAATAATAGAAATAAAATAACATTCGAGAAAAACTTGGTGAATCCAAAATTGGGTTACAACAGTTGCCCCCTCTTTACAATGCTTACGGTGCAAAGACATTGGAAAATTCATTTTCTTTTGACTTTGCATAGTAAGTTTTGTAAAGAAAAACAATGGCGATGTTGAAAAACTGCCCGATGGTGAAAATGGAATCAAAGAATTTTGTGAGTGGTCTAATTGTTCCAGGCGACCTGCCCGATGGTGAAAATGGAAGCAAAGAATTTTGTGAGTGGTCTAATTGTTCCAGGCGACCTGCCCGATGATAAAATGCGAGGAGACTCGCAAGTGGTCAAATTGTTCCAGGCGACCTGCCCGATAAATGAAAAAAAATGCGAGGAAACTCGCAAGTGGTCAAATTGTTCCAGGCGACCTGCCCGATAAATAAAAAAAAATGCGAGGAAACTCGCAAGTGGTCTAATTGTTCCAGGCGACCTGCCCGATGATAAAATGCGAGGGAACTCGCAAGTGGTCAAATTGTTCCAGGCGACCTGCCCGATAAATGAAAAAAAATGCGAGGAAACTCGCAAGTGGTCTAATTGTTCCAGGCGACCTGCCCGATGATAAAATGCGAGGAAACTCGCAAGTGGTCAAATTGTTCCAGGCGACCTGCCCGATAAATGAAAAAAAAATGCGAGGAAACTCGCAAGTGGTCTAATTGTTCCAGGCGACCTGCCCGATGATAAAATGCGAGGAAACTCGCAAGTGGTCAAATTGTTCCAGGCGACCTGCCCGATAAAATGAAAAAAATGCGAGGAAACTCGCAAGTGGTCTAATTGTTCCAGGCGACCTGCCCGATAAAATGAAAAAAAAAAATGCGAGGAAACTCGCAAGTGGTCTAATTGTTCCAGGCGACCTGCCCGATGGTGACATGCTTGAAAGTGATTTCAGCAATGAGCTTTAAGATTGATGAAAACTTTTAAAGGAAGTCATACCTGTATGGTTGAGATCTGATTTGTAAATCGATCTCAGAGCTGATGAAAGTTCTCAAGAAAGTCTTGTATATACGATTGAGATTTGATCTGTAAATGGATCAGGAAAGCTTCTCAAGAAAGTCTTATATGTACGGTTGGGATTTGATTTGGAATTGGATCCCAAAAGATGAGGAAAACTTCCCAAGGAAGTTTTGTATCTACGGCTAAGATCTGATCTTATGTTCAAAATGATGGCAGGAGCAGATTCCCTATAAATCACGCAGTATTGGGCAAAAGACATCATCAACTTCTCGCATTTTCAATACTCTCAACGCTCTTAACTTTTAAAGTTTTAACTATGTCTTCCTCTTCTTCCAATGCTAATCCAAACCTTGTTCCTGAGGCAGAGCCTGTAGTTTGGCGTAGTACCTTTGAAGTGAATGGTCGTCCAGTTACAATAGAGGATACTGTAATGGATGATGAAGATACCGCTGTAGCTGTGGCTAGAGACATGACCCTTCCTCGTGATGAAATGATGCTGGCAGCGAGGACCGATATTGAAGCAGTGAATCAGTCACTTGCTCTCAGTATCAGAGCTACTTCGTCTTTGGTGAATGTTGCGGAGCGTCTTCATGCCAGAAGACTTGAGTTGAATACTCAAATTCCTGAGCTCCATAATCAGATTGAGAATTTAAGGAAAAGACTCCGTGATGAGAGACGTCACAGGAACGAATTGGAGAGGAGAAACCAAGAGCTCAATGCACGTGTTGACTTTTGGAGGGACTATGTTAACACCCGACACCTCGAGTTCGAGGAAGAGATGGAGCGCATGCATAAGCAATTTGAGGAGTTCCGAGGCATGATTGGCCATCAAGATGAAAATATCCCTAATCGTCCTCGCAGTGTTTAACGTTTGTACTTGTAAACCATTATGCCTATGAATAAAAATCCATCTTCTCGTCTTCATTCATGAATTTTGCCTTTGTGGAATTGCCATACTTGATATGATTTAGAAGGACGTCATTTCATCCGAGTCTCGTTGGATCCCGTGAGGAGTTTTGTTTCGTGAAATATCTGCAAAACAAATATGCAATGCTCGTGAAGTTAGATGATATGCAATGCATCTTACCTGTTTTTGAAATATAGATCCCCATCCATTGTGTTTGAGGGTCTTGACTTTGAATGAACTCTTTTGATTTACACGTACTTCAAGTCTACTCAAGCCGACCCTTGTTGTTCATTCTTCTAAGATACGTTTTGTTTAAGTTTCCCAACAGTCACTGCACTTTTCTCTATTGGTAACTTCACTGAGAAAATTAACTTCTCCCTGGCTCGACATTTTTCTATAGGCAACATTCCCATTATTGAAGATTCTTTAACCAATTCATATGGTCAATGTAAGAGGATTATCCCGCTTCACCTAGGATTTCATCTGCATTCCTCTTACTGAAGATGTACCAGTTATCTTGTTGTCTAACTGATCATATTGTGAGTGTCAACAATCTCCTTTCATGGACACTGTAAATCATACTATTTCAGCCCTCATGCTGGAAGAAGTCCACAGTTTTATCATGTGTATTTTCCACTAGGGAAGCAAATTTCTTAGTGCCATTAAGGATCTAGTAACTGCTTCTCTGCCCCCTGGGAGAATTAACTGCCTCAATTCATTTCCTCCTTTGCTCTTGTTGTCATTAGAATCCCTGATTTTCTAATGGGGCCTCGTAGTGTGCCGTATATTCATTTTTCTTACAAAGAAAACCCTTTTTTCAAAAATGATTTTTCAAAAGATCTGTTTTGTTCTCGAAAACTGAAACTCTCAATGTCTGTTTATAACAATGTTCAGGCAACTCTGGAGCTTTATGTCAAATCTCTTAGTAAAAGTAATCTAAGATGAAGGTAAGTGATGAGATGACCTTCTGCTTTGGTTTTCAAAGTGTTCAAGCGATTGCTTGAAGGTATTTTGAGAGAAAAGAAACAATTTGTCTTTTATCTTTAGAAACACTCTTTTTAACAGCATGAATAATAACGAGTAATTATTTGCTACACCATGACTCTTTATGGAAAAAGTATCTTATATTTTGAGAACGCCGTTTATTGATCTAGGTTGTTTGCTTGATTAGAAAGGACTTCAAAGGCACGTAATGTATTTCATGGCTCAAGGCTATAAAAGAAAGGTATTCCATAAGCTCAAAAAAGTGTTTAAGGGCTTATAAACTATAGATCACTATTCTCTTGTCTCGGCATTTTCTTTTGCTACCTTGACAACAAAAATGATGATAAATATTCAAATGAAGAACTTCTGTTTTCTTTTATTATTCCCATATTTGTCAGGAATTCTTTCAATTGTTTGGAGTTTTATTGAATTCTTTGTTGTCAGACTTTCTTTATAAGCTCATATGCCTTAAGACAATTTTCTTAATCATATTTCTCTTTTTGCCCCCTATTGTAGGGTGTGATCTTAGTTAAGGTTCTTGTGAAAGAAAAGGCTTTAAATAGACTCGGCTCAAATTGGGACTGCAAAGGATAATTTTAAAGAAAGTGAAAGGAATATCAAAGATGGCCTTTCCTCATTTCAAGTAAGATCAGTTAAAACCAATAAACTTTGTCCACATCCAGCGTAATGCTTTGGATTTGTAAGATACCACTTTTTGGAGTCCATGACAAATTAATGTACTACCAACCATTATTCATGCTGATAAAATGTGGATCCAAGATATAATTTGGGTGATAGTTGTTCCGATTGCATGTTTTTGACTTGTTTGGTCATCTCTTTCAAGGGAGTTGTTCTGAACATTATTCTAAACAAAATCATTGATTGATTTCATTGAAATCACAAACAAAATCAGTTCTTTTAAAACCTCATTTAAGAAGAATGGATTCTCCTGTAAAAAAAAGTTTGAAAGATCAAATTGTTGAGCCATTGAGATCATGCATGGGCTTTTTGGTGAGGTATAATGCAAAGAGAATTTCCTGGCCAAAACTTTATTGATTTGATTGGATGAAACCATCATACATAATACTTTTTCACAGAATCAGAGTTCACAGGCCTAGGTAAATCATCTCCATCCATCCTACTTAACAACAGAGCTCCTCTAGATAGTGTTTTCTTCACTACATATGGGCCTTCATAGTTTGGTGCCCACTTGCTTCGGTCTTCACTTGGTAATGGCAAGATTTTCATAGTACAAGATCCCCTTCTTTGAATTCTCTTGCATGATTGGGCAAAGAGTTGGACTTCACATTTGGTGCATCATCAAAAGATATCCATCCAGCTTTTATCAATTGCAAAAGCTTGTTCTTAAATGCATTACAACTTTCAATGTTATGCCCAGCAGCGCCAGCATGATACTCACATTTCAGATCTGGCTTATACCAATTTGGGTATGGAGGTTGCAGTGGGGTTAAGGGAATAGGGGCTATTTGCCCAATACTCAACAACTTTGAGTACATTTCTCCTAAGGGAAGTGGTAATGGTGGCAGTTGTTCTTGGGTTCTTTGAAAATTCCTTCTTGGAGGATTAACAATCTGGTTACTTTCTTGGTTATTTGGTTGATTTTGTTGGTTGGTAGGGAAATGTCTAGTGAAGTTTACACTTGCAACTTGTTGGGTGGGTATTTGGAAGTTATAATGATGGTAATTGTTTTTCATACCCTTATACACTCCTTCCACATTGTTCACATCGGCATCCTTTTTCCCAGTAAAGCCTTTCTTCTCAGTAGGCTCTGACATTCTCCCCGCTCTTATCGCTTGTTCTATTCTCTCAGCGATAGTTACAGCATCATAGAAATGCTGAGCTGAACTACCCACCAGGTGTTCAAAGTATGGAGATTTAAAAGTGTTAGAAAACAGAGTGACCATTTCTTTTTCTAACAAAGAGGGTTGCACATGCGATGCTTTTTCACGCCATCTCAAAGCGTATTCTCTTACAGTCTCTTTGCTGCCCTTCTCCATGACTAACAAGCTTGACCTGTCCGGGGCTACCTCCATGTTGAATTTATACTGCTCCACAAAGGCTTTTACCAAATCTTTCCACTTTTTGATCTTGGTGTTATCCAGCCTTGTATACCAGCTTAATGCCGATCCAGAAAGACTGTCTTGGAAGAAATGGATGAGAAGTTTCTCATCATTCACTACTTCTGCCATCTTATTGCAATAAGATTTAAGATGAGTGACTGGGCATTCAGTTCCAGTATACTTGATGAATTCTGGTACCCTAAATTTTCTGGGTACAACTACATTTGGAACTAAACACATTTCTGCAGCATAAACAGGATCATATAAGTCTGCCCCTTCTACTGCCTTCAATCTCTCTTCTAGAGCGGTCAATTTATCATAATCGATGTTTTCAGAGAATTTCATCCTTTGTGGGTCATCAGTTGCCAGGTTTACATTAACTGGCACTGGTGCTGGTGGAACATTGGCAGTGAACTGTTGTTCAAATGAAGAGGGATTAGCCCCTAAATTTTGAGACGTGAATACAACAGGAGCTGCTGGCATAGATATCGATGGAGTTGCAACTGCCGGCTGAGTAGAGGTACCTTCCCCAGACTTGGATACTAGGGCCTGCTCGAGTAGACTTGTAAGTCGTGCTATATCATTTTTCATGTTCTCCAACTCTCTTTGATAATGAGCCTCTAGGTGTGCCCTTTCTTCGTTCTCCATTATCTTCCTTCGTTGTCGAGTGTAATGAATTTTATGGTCTTTTGGGGGACCTATATTTCAACCTGAGTGAATGCAAGTAAACTAAATGAAATGCACAAATGGATGCAAACTGCCATATGCTTTATGCATGCTTATTATTGGTTTCAAATTTTTTTTTTAACTTATGACGAGGAACAGACCAGATCAGATTCTCTTAAGAAAGTTCTCACTGAGGACTCCAAACCTACAGGGACTTGAACCGATTTAGGGGAGAAATATGATGCTATATTCTGATGGCAAACAATCCTCTTCATCATATTGGTTCAATTCTGATCTGGTCAAAAATTCCTCAATAGCAATGGTTTTTTTTTTTCACCTCACACTTCCTACAAGGATCGGTGGAGATTTAATGAGAATATGAAATGTATATGAACATGTAAATGCATTGATATTTGTTTGTGTCCTAAAAGGTATATCCTAATTGATAGGATCTAGCTCATAAGATTTGGCTCAGTTGATTCTAATCTTAAATCTTTGGTTCTTAGATTGCCCCAAATTACCCAAAAGGGTAATCGGCCTCTTAACCTTATACAAGGTAAGTATGGGAAGAAAATTCCACAATACCCGTTGCATAGGGTGAGTTACAATCCAAGCGAAAGTCCAGATGAGCATCAGTGGACATAAGTCACACTTGCCACCTGAATCTTTCTTTTCTAATCTTAAAAAGGACGAGCTCGGGTCCAGAGCTTTTATGGGTTCATTGCGAAGTGTGTGAATACACAAATAAAAAACATGCATGCATGTGTAATAAAAAAATGAAATGATTTACAATTGATATTGCATAAAATAAATAGTGCAAATAAAATAAATACTCAAAAAAAAAAAATAGCAATAACAAAAAAAATGAAAAGCACACACAAGCAGTTGGTTCAACCCTAAATCCCCAGTGGAGTCGCCATTCTGTCGATACACGACGTCGGGCGACGGCTCCGCTCTTTTGTTTATTTAACAAAAAAAAAAAAAAAATTATTGGTTGGGGGAAATAGATTTTATTTGGAGTCGCCATCTAGTAATTTGAGGGAACTAGAAATCCCAAATTAGACACTGGTCTCAGAGATTCAGGTACTGGGTTAGTTATGATTAAGGGAAGGTAGACACCACCCTTAAAACATCCTTTCAAAAGAAAAGTTACCCTTACTCGTGTATTTTTATATTTGATTCAAATGCTATTATATTTTGAGCTTATTTGCACTTTTTTTATTTGTAAAATAGTTAACGTCGGTCCCTAAATTAGGAGACACGTTAAAAATGACATCAGTCCCTAAAAATAGGAGACTCGTCTAAAATATTGACGTTTAACCCTAAAAAAGGAGATTTACGTCTGAATTACCAAGAGAAAAAAAATGGACATAATCCATATTTGGTATAAATCCTTGACATCGGTCCTTTTCTGTAAAAAGAGACATGTCGACAAACCACGTTCGTAGGAGACGCGTTTAAAAAAAAAATGACATAAGTTCCTAAAAAATAGGAAACTTGTCTAAAAATTTGACGTTTAACCCTAAAAAGGAGAAGTACGTCCGAGTTATCAAAAAAAACTATGGACATAATCCATATTTAGTTTTTAACTTTTTGACATCGGTCCTTTTCTATAAAAAGAGACGTGTCGATGAACAATATTCATTTATAAAATAAAACTATTTTGATATCATTGAGAAATGGGTATAATCATATTCGAGAATTGGGCTTTGAACCCACAAACGATAACATGATAAGATGGGTGTTGGACCCGCGTCGTTATTCTTTTTATACTTGTTTTTGTTTTTTTTTTTTACAACATGCAATAAGAATTTACAAATATTTACATAAAAAAAATAAAAAATGTTAGGAATTCAAGAAAAATTACCTGAGTACCCCTGTATGGGTAAAAGACCGAAATACCCTCAGATTTCTCAGGAATTTACGAAAATGCCACTGGTGGCGCGTGTAGCTCACGCGCGGCTACTGTTGGCACTGCCGAAATTTTCCGGCGAGTTTTCTGGGAAACGAACCGTCGATCCTGGTAGATCTGAGGGAGAGGATTCTGATGGTTGTGGTCTCGACGTCCGTTGATGGCTGACGAGGGAGAATCGACGACTTGAAGCTTCGGTGGCCGGCGAGGATCGCGGCCTTTTTCCGGCCAGATGAGGCGGCGAAAACGGTTACAAACGCCGGGGTTTTGCTTTACACCAGTGGATCAACCTTTCTGCGGTGGTTCGAAGGCTGGAGGCGGCCGGAAAGTGGAGATCGGATGAGAGAGAGGACGTCGCCGGCGAGAGGAGAGAGAAGCTCTGAGTCACGCTATGGTGTGGACGCGTGCACGATACACCTGTACTGCCAAACTCTATACACCGTAGGATCTCGGATGAATAGATCGGATGGCTGTGATTGGCTTGATCTGAGGTCGATCGGACGGTCTGGATGAGTCTGGGTTTAGATCCGGTGTGACGCGGTGTACCGAAATCTCGGTACACCGGATGACGTGGCTTAACGGGATTAAGTCTTGGATTATTTCAATGGCTGAGATGAGTTGGGATATATTTGGTATTTTTTAAATTGTTTTTTTTTTTAAAACAATCTCCTACTCGTGTGAATAAAAAGCTAAAAAATATTGAATACAGTTACAATTCTTTCTCTTCTTCTCTGTATTTCCTCCCGTCCCTCTCTTTTTTCCTTTTTTCTTTTTTTTTTCACTCGCGATTGTCACTGGCTATTTATAGCCAGTGACTAGGGACATAAGCCTAACTATTGCCTTGCCTAACTTTGCCTAATATGCCTAATATGACAAAAATGATTTTGTTTTATTATATATAATAATAAATATTTACATAGATAAAATTAAAAACTCAAATCAGTATTAGAAAAGGCCCGACTCAACCGCTAAAAATCAATTTTAATTACCGAAAATTATGTCGAAACATTAAAAAAAAAACTTTCAATGGGTATCAACCCAGTGAACCGGGTTTTGACCACAAAATAACAGTTTTGACCCAAAATGACATGAAACTCATTTTTTCATCCCGGTCGACATGGTTAGACCCGTATCGACCCGGTGAACTCGGTCTTGGCCGAAAATGACGGTTTTGACCCGAAACAGCCCGAAAACTCATTTTTTACCCTGGTCGACATGGTTTGACCCGTATTGACCTGGTGAACTCGGTTTTGATGGAAAGATGCGGTTGACTCGAGAAAAAAAAAATTTTTTGTATTTTAAACTTTTTTTATTTTTTTGGATTTTTATAAATAATAATAGAAATAAAATAACATTCGAGAAAAACTTGGTGAATCCAAAATTGGGTTACAATAGTTGCCCCCTCTTTACAATGCTTACGGTGCAAAGACATTGGAAAATTCATTTTCTTTTGACTTTGCATAGTAAGTTTTGTAAAGAAAAACAATGGCGATGTTGAAAAACTGCCCGATGGTGAAAATGGAATCAAAGAATTTTGTGAGTGGTCTAATTGTTCCAGGCGACCTGCCCGATGGTGAAAATGGAAGCAAAGAATTTTGTGAGTGGTCTAATTGTTCCAGGCGACCTGCCCGATGATAAAATGCGAGGAGACTCGCAAGGGGGGGGAGAAAAGCGAACCTGGCACGGCGGAGACGGTGGCTGGCTGGTGGTGCTGCTGTGGAGGCGGTGGCGGCGTCTTAGCTCACGGCGGGTCAGGCGGTTTCTCTCTCCTCTGTTACAGTGTTTCTCTCTCTTCGTTTTTTTCGCTTTGTTTCGGGGTTCCTCCCTTTTCTTTTCTTTTTTCGTCCCGTGTTCTCCCTTTCAGTCCTCTATTTATAGAACCATGGCGCGACTTCGACGTGGACCCAGGAGCGGCGGGCCTCCCTCGGCTTCGGCCACGAGGCGGGTTGTCGGCCATTGTTTATGTCGGTGGCCCACCGGCGTGGGGTCTCTGTCGGTTGGTAAGGGGGACCTGCAAAAAGAATAAAAAAAATACAAAGTTTTTCTTCTTCCCCGCTGTAATGTTCGGGGGGAAGAAGACAGTGAACAGTGCCGTTCAAAACGGCACCGTTCGGTTTCCCCCCTTTTTTTTTTTTTTTATATGCATGAAACGGCGTTGTTTTGGACAAAACGCGCCGTTTCATTTAAAGAAAAAAAAACGCCAGAAACTTTGTTTTTAAATCAGTCCCTAATTTGTCATTTGTTCTATTAAGTCCTTCAATCGAGTCCTTTAATCAAGAATAAAATTCAATTGCGTCCTTGCCAAATTCGGTCCCTACCCCTATAATTGGCCGCGTTTTTCACTTTGATCCTTGGCCTCTGATTTTCACAATTAAGCCCTTAATTGATCAATAAACTTCCAATTTCTTCAATTAAGCCCCTGAAACAATTCCAAACAGCCCCCTCTATCTTTGCGCCTTCTCCAAATTGGTCCCTGGTTTCGGATTTTCACAATTAAGTCCCTAATTGGCCATTAAACTTCAATATTTATGCAATTAAGCCCCTGATTTGACCCAATAAATTCCTAAAAAATATATTTTGACCCCAGAACTTAAATTTCTTCAAATTAAAGCCCAAATTGACTTAAAAATCAATTTTTCTTGCAATCAAATCTTCCATAAATTCAAATAAAAATCCAATTAAGTCCATAAAAATCCAAAATGGGCTTTTCTCCTCAAAATTCAAATTTTCCTTCTCAATAGGGCTTTCATCCTTCCAGAATATACTGTCAAAAATTCAATCCTTGTATTTTTAAATTCCTTGACCAATTTTCTGACTGTTTTCCGAGCGCTTCTGCCTCCTGTTATTTTTCTAACCTCTTTTGGCTATTTATTTTATTTTTCATGGGGACCCAAAAATGGGTTACAACAGATGCCCCCTCTTTATAATACTTACGGAGCATGGGTTTTGCGCAGTAAGTGTTATAAAGATAAACCCAAAACGGAACTCTCGAAACTGATCTGGTCGAAGCTTGATTGATCTGAAACATTGTCCTTTATAACAAGCCTCCTTAGCCCCAAAAACCATGATCGAAACTTAGTCATCTCAAGATCCTTATCCAGCGATCCTCTGAATTCTTATTTTAGTTTGATCAACATGGAAATCCCTCCGAGATCCCATCTAGTGATCTCCTTTAACCTGGAATCCCATTTGGCGATTCCTTTGTTCATAACCAATACAAAAAAACGTGTGTGGTCTCATTATGATGGGTGACCTGCCCGAGGGGAAAAGGGAAAGAGTGGTCTCATTCTTTGGGTGACCTACCCAGGTAAAAAAAAAAATGGAGAATGGTCTCATTCTTATGGGTGACCTACCCAGAAAAAAAAAAACGGTCGCATTGTGACGGGTGACCTACCCAAGGAAAAAGGAAGAGTGGTCTCATTCTTTGGGTGACCTACCCAGGGGAAGGAATGGCCTCATTCTTATGGGTGACCTACCCAGATAAAAAAAATGGAGAAGGGTCTCATTCTTATGGGTGACCTACCCAAAAAAAATATGGTCTCATTGTGATGGGTGACCTACCCAAGTGGAAAAAGGAAGAGTGGTCTCATTCTTTGGGTGACCTACCCAGGGGGAGAAATGGCCTCATTCTTATGGGTGACCTACCCAGGTAAAAAAAAAAAAAAAAATGGTGGTCTCATTGTGATGGGTGACCTACCCAAGTGGAAAAGATGTGAAGTGTGGTCTCATTGTAATGGGTGACCTACCCAGATGGAAAAAATATGATGAAGTGGTCTCGTTATGATGGGCGACCTACCCAAATAGCAAGAATGTGAAGTGTGGTCTCATTGTAATGGGTGACCTACCCAGAAAAATGTTGGTGAGGGCTCAAAGGCGCACTCGAAAAGAGGTAGGGTTTAGAAAACGCACTACCCGAGAAGTGAGGGCTCAAACGGCGCATTCGAAAAGAGGTAGGGTTAGAAAACGCACTACCTAAAAAGTGAGGGCTCATACAGCGCATTATGAACAGAGATAGGGTTAGAAAATGCACTACCTGAGAAATGGTGATGAAATCCCGATCTGACAAATGTTGAAAGCAATATATTATGGTTAATATGCATGTATGTTTTTGTTACCTATCTTGGAAACATAGGTCCCCCTTTCGTCGTAAACCCCTTTGCTCTTGTTTCAAGCTTTTCTCATGAACCGAACTATCCTTCATGTCCTTTTAGTGAAGAGATCTTTGGTTCCTTATGGGGCCCTTTCTTGCTCCATTGAGTTTTGCGCCAAAGGAAAAAATTGGTTTTGTTCATGAAAACTGAAACTTTTAATGCAATTAGCAAATTTTATAAAAGATGCTTTTTTAGAAGTTATTATGATATCCCTTTTGGGCTTGGGTTTACTATAGACCCTTACGTGTACTTCGTGCACCTTTTGCCCCCTAGTGTGATGTGCAACTATATGTCAAGCAGATTTGACTTGGTTCTCCAATTGATGGAGTCATTTTCTTAGTCATGCCATAAAAAGTTCTTTTCAGCAAAAGATTTCAAATGCTATGAGATCATATGTTATTTATAAAAGGACTCTTTACAAAGAGAATTCATGGCCAAAATTTATTTTATTGACTGGGAAATTACGAAATACATCAAGCGTAGTATTTCTTTACAGAGTCGGAATTCACAGGCCTAGCTAGATCTTCTCCATCCATTCTAGACAGTAACAAAGCTCCTCCTGAGAATGCTTTCCTCACCACGTAAGGCCCCTCGTAGTTAGGTGCCCATTTACTCTGATCTTCTCCAGGTAAAGGTAATATTTTCTTTAGTACAAGATCTCCTTCGTGGAATCCTCGAGGTCGAACCTTCTTGTCATATGATTTAGCCATCCTTCTTTGGTAGAGTTGATGATGACAGATCGCGGCTATCCTCTTTTCACTGATCAGATTCAACTGTTCATATCTAACCTTTGCCCATTCTACCTCTTCCAGCTCAGAATCTAACAACACTCTCAACGATGGGATTTCCACTTCTAAAGGCATCACCGCCTCCATTCCATATACCAACATGTACGGGGTGGCTCCTGTTGAGGTTCGAACTGCGGTGCGATATGCATGAAGGGCAAATGGCAACATCTCATGCCAATCCTTATAGGTGACTACCATCTTCTGAATAATCTTTTTGACATTCTTGTTAGCAGCTTCTACCGCACCATTCATCTTTGGTCTATATGGCGAAGAATTGGAATGCTTGATTTTCCATTTAGTGCAGAGCTCTATTATCATCTTGCCGTTGAAATTCTAGGCGTTATCAGTTATAATCTTTTCTGGTGGACCATACCGACATATCAAATCTCTCTCAATAAATTTCTTCACCACTTTTTGTGTCACATGAGCAAATGACCTAGCTTCTACCCATTTTGTGAAGTAGTCGATAGCCACGAGAATAAACCTATGACCATTGCTGGCTTTTGGGTTTACCGGTCCAATTACATCAATTCCCCACATCGCGAAGGGCCATGGAGATGTTAAATTAAACAGAGGAGCCGGAGGAGCATTGATTTTGTCACTGTATACTTGGCACTTATGACATTTCCGAACATAATCGATACAATCCTTCTCTAACGTCATCCAGAAGTACCCGGCTCTTTGTATCTTCCTGGCCATCACATGTCCACTAGCATGAGTTGAGCAAATCCCTTCATGGACTTCCCGTACTGTGCTTTTTGCCTCAAATTCATCCAAACATCTCAACAAAGTCCCGTCAAATGATTTCTTATACAAAATCTCCCCATCAAGATAAAAATCCATTGCCAACCTTCTCAAGGTCTTCTTGTCGATCTTGGATGCCCCCATGGGGTATGCCTGGTTTTGGATGAAATTCTTGATATCATAGTACCACGGGTTTCCATCCACTTCTCTTTCGACTGAGTAACAATGAGCGGGGTTATTTCTGATATTGATGTGTACTGGCTGTACCTTGTGCCCAAAGTCTATCTTGGCCATAGATGCTAGTGTGGCCAAAGCATCTGCAAACTGGTTCCCTTCCCTTCCCAGATGGGTGAACTCTATTTCCTCAAATTCTTTAGCCAGCTTAGCCAGGTATTCTTGATAAGGCCTTAACTTCTCTTCTTTGGTTTGCCATTCTCCTTTCACTTGGCAAATAATCAGCATTGAGTCTCCATAAACATCTATCTTTTTTATGTTCATCTCTAATGCAGCCTCCAAACCAAGAATGCAAGCTTCATACTCAGCCGTGTTATTGGTGCACCCGAACTGCAGCTTAACTGAAACCGGATACTGCTTCTTATCAGGAGATATTATCACTGCCCCCGCTCCGTTACCACATACATTTACAGCACCATCAAAGTACATAACCCACCAATCTGATTTCTCTTCCTCGATTGCAAACACATCTTCATCGGGAAAGTCAAAGTTTAACGGCTCATAATCTTCCATAGCATGGTCAGCCAGGTGATCAACAATAACACTCCCTTTCACGGCTTTCCTTGTCATATATACTATGTCATACTCAGCCAAAAGAACTTGCCATCTTGCAATTGGGCTAGATAGATAAGGCTTTTCACAAATGTACCTTAACGGGTCTAACTTGGAAATTAACCATGTAGTGTGATACAACATATACTGACGTAATCTCTTTGTAGCCCATGCTAGTGCGCAACACAGCTTCTCAATCATAGTATACCTAGACTCATATTCCGTGAACTTCTTGCTTAGGTAATAAATTGCCCTTTCCTTCCTTCCGGTTTCATCATGTTGCCCAAGCACATATCCCATTGCTGTTTCGGTTACTGTTAGGTATAAAATCAATGGCCTTTCTGGTACGGGAGGAACAAGCAAAGGTGGATTTAGCAAGTATTGCTTGATTTTCTCAAAAGCTTTATCACACTCTTCATTCCATATTCCAGGGTTCTTCTTCCTCAACAAACAAAAGATCGGGTCACAAGTCGCGGTTAAATGAGATATAAACCGAGCGATGTAATTCAACCTTCCTAAGAACCCTCTCACCTCCTTCTCAGTCTTGGGGGGTGGCATAGATTGAATAGCTTTTACTTTTTCAGGATCCACTTCTATCCCTTTGTCACTCACCACAAATCCCAACAGCTTACCGGATTTCACCCCGAATGAACACTTTGCTGGGTTAAGCCTCAACTTATATTTCCTTAATCTTTCAAATAATTTCTTCAATACTTGGACATGATTCTCTCCCTCTTTAGATTTAGCAACCATGTCATCCACGTATACTTCAATCTCTTTGTGCATCATGTCGTGAAACAAAGTCACCATAGCCCTTTGGTAAGTGGCCCCAGCATTCTTTAAACCAAATGGTATGACTTTGTAGCAAAATGTTCCCCATGGTGTTACAAAGGTTGTCTTCTCCCTATCCTCTGGCACCATTCTTATCTGATTGTAGCCTGAAAACCCATCCATGAAGGAATAGGTGGAGCTGCGTGCTGCATTATCAACTAACATATCTATGTGTGGTAAAGGGAAATTATCTTTAGGGCTAGCCCGGTTTAAATCCCTAAAGTCCACGCAAACTCTGATTTTACCTTCCTTTTTGGGTACCACCACTATGTTTGACACCCATTGTGGATACTTCACTACTTCCAAAAAACCAGCGTCCCATTGTTTTTCAATTTCCGCCTTTACTTTGATTAAGACCTCCGGATGAGTTCTCCTTAACTTTTGCTTAATCGGCTTGCATCCTTCCATCAGTGGTATTCTATACACTACAATGTCCGTATCCAGACCAGGCATATCCTCGTAGGACCAGGCAAAGACATCCACATAATCCTTGAGCAGTGCAATCAACTCTTCCCTTGCTTCGAGGGTGATCAAAGTCCCTATCTTCAGCTCTCGCTTGATTTCTTCATTGCCTACATTTATGGTTTCAAGTTCCTCTTTAGCGGGCCTCCAAGCCTGTTCGTGTTGTTCTATTAATTTTGTGAATTCCCATATGTTTTCCTCCTCCCATTCCTCATCTTCTACAGCCACTATGTATTCTTTAGATTTTGGCCATTCATTCTCAATGTAAAATGCAGGTGTTGTTGTGGAGGATCCGCTTTCAGAGTTCCTGAAAGCGGAAAGTGATGTGTAAATGCATAGTAAGACATCAAGATGAATTTTGAAAATGCATGATCTCATTAAAAATAAAAGATCGGCTCACAATAAATAAAATCCAATTGACATCTTGAGCCTCGACTGTCAATGAATAAAAACAAAACAGAAAAAAGGCAAACAATATAGATAAAAATATAATCCAACCATCATTGTTGATTACATTTTAAAAACCAATGGAGCTTCTTGGGTCTCCCAATTCTGGAACTTCTCCCCTTCGGCTAGCTTCCGGACAAAAGTCTTGACGGTGACTTCTTCCAAAGTGTGGATGGTCAATTGTGGCAGTTCTTCAATCCTCCTTTCGGACTCGATTTTCTCAGCAATGTCCTGAACTTGATTTTCCTCCAGAGTGTTTATGTTCATTGAAGAAAGATTTTGAAAAAGGTCTCCATGTCCCCCATCAGGTTGTATCACATATGCGGCCTTTGGAAATGAAATCCTGATTGGAGGGATGACTAAGTTTTCTTCTACAGGCTTCCTTCCTTCCATCCTAGCCATTCTCTTCTCCCTTCTTGCACCAGCAGCTCGTTTGTAATCCTCTTTCTTGGGCTTATATCCAAGCCCAAACCTCTGTTCTGCAGCTTTCAATTTGATTATACCCCTCCATTCAGGCCTTCTTCGCTCCATATCGTATGGGAAGGGAATCTTGTTTTTCAAAAAGATTTTAGCGGCCATTTTAGTGGCTTCAGAGATTTCTGGCTTCCTCAACACAGTGTTCTCGGGCACCCACTCGGTATTTACAATCTCAAATGCATGAAGGTTTCCGTCCCTACAATCTTCTGCTTCAATGAATGGAACCGCCACATTTCTTACCATCGATATAGTCTCCTCAGCCTTAACAGTAACCAGGACACCGTTGGCAATGTACTTTAAACATTGATGTAGCGAAGAGGTGACAGCTCCCGCAGAATGTATCCATGGCCTTCCTAACAGCATGCTATAAGAAGGGTGGATATCCATCACTTGAAGGGTTACTAGAAAGACTTGTGGACCCACAGCTAGTTCAACATCAATTGACCCTATAGCTGGCCTTGATGAGCCATCATACGCTCTCGCCGTTATCACACTGGGTTGCATATGTGAGGGATCTATCGGCATTTCATCTAGCACATGCCTTGGTAACACATTCAGGGCCGAGCCGTTATCAATGAGAACTTTGCCGACGAGACAATCCTTGCATCGGACCGTGACATACAAGGGCTTGTTATGTCCAGTTCCTTCAGCATCAAGTTCATCTTCCGTGAAATACAAGTAATTGGAAGCATGAATCCTCCCTACTAGATGTTCCATAGTCTTTTGCTCGATATCTTGGGGCACATAGGCCTCATTTAATACTTTTTGCAAAGCATTACGATGTGGCTCCGAGTTGAGTATTAAAGACATGATGGAGATCTTAGCAGGGGTTTTCTTCAACTGATGCACTATATTGTACTCACTATGCTTCATCAGTTTCAAGAACTCATTTGTTTCTTCCTCGGTCACAGGTTTATTCACCTCAAACTCTTTATCGAGGTCCAGCACTCCTTGCCTTTAGCCTTTCTTTGTCTTTCTAGTTCTTCAGGTGTGTAACAACGACCACTCCGAGTTAGCCCACTTATCTCCGTTCGGAACAGCGGCAAAGGAGCTTCAATATTCGAGGTATAACCATAATCTCCAGGCATCGCTCCATAGTTTACTTTGCTTGCATAGGAGGGCCTAGTTAATACCAGTTTTGAGCGACCATTAGCTGTTGATTGGATTCTACATTTCTCTATCATCCCTACCTCTCCATTGTCACTTACGTCCTCAATCCTCAACTCTCCTAGAGCCAGCATTCTTGCAACTTTTTGATGAAATTCACTGCATTCATCAATGTGATGCCCTTCCTTTTTATGGAAAGGGCAAAAGTTACCTTCCCCTGTGCAGTACTCAGTCGTTTCTTCCAAATGTCCAGACTGTACCAACATCAAGTATAGCTTGGCCATGGTCACCTTCAACACCCTCTTTTTGCTACCAATCTCCATGGTATTCACTCCTCCCCTACCATCAACATGTTTAGGTAAAGGGTTTGAATTCTGATTAGGTGAATCCTCAAAAGTGACCCATCCCACTTTGATCAGTTGCAACACCTTTCTTTTAAAAGCGAAGCAAGACTCAATGCTATGGCCTGCGTGACCAGCATGGTATTCACAAGTCACCTCGGGGTTGTACCAGGCAGGGAAAGGTGGCTGCATAGGTGGTATGGGTAGGGGAGCTATCTGCCCAATACTCAACAGCTTGGCATACAACTCTTTTAAGGTTATTGGTAGAGGAGGTAGTTGTTCTTCTGCCGGTTGCTTATCCCTTCTTTGGTAATTGTTGTGGTTATTTGCAGGGAATTTTATTTGATTGGGCTGGTTTGGAGTGGGGGGTTTGAAAAAGTTAATACTAGTGACTCGGGGGGTAGGTATTTGGTAGTTTTTGTTTCTTCTTTCTAGGTTGTTCACCTCAATTTCTTTCTTCCTTCCAATGAAAACTCTCTTCTCTAGAGGTTCTGCAATTCTCCCGCTTCAGATCCCTTGTTCAATCCTCTCGGCGATCCGCACGACATCATAGAAATGTTGTGCTGAACTACCCATAAGGTGTTCATAGTATGGAGCCTTGAAAGTATTGGCAAACAAAGTCACCATTTCTGTCTCTATCAGCGGAGGTTGCACATTGATAGCTTGGTCTCGCCACCTTTGAGCATAAGCCCTCACGGACTCTTGACTTCCTTTCTCCATGCTGATCAGACTGGTCCTATCAGGAGCAATCTCTAGATTAAACTTGTATTGCTTCAAGAAAGCGTCCGCCAAGTCTGTCCACTTCCTGATCCTAATATTGTCCAACCTCATATACCAACTGAGGGCCAATCCGGTCAAGCTATCCTGGAAGAAGTAAATTAACATTTTGTCGTCGTGGATAACCTCTGCCATTTTGTTATAGTAGGAGCGGAGATGGGTCTTCGGGCATTCCATCCCAGTATACTTAACAAACTCCGGCACTCTAAACTTCTTTGGAATGACAATATTAGGTACTAAACATACCTCAGCGGCCCTAATTGGGTCAAACAAATCATTTCCTTCAATTGCCCTTAGCCTCTCTTCTAGGGCAGTCCACTTATCATCTCCTTCATGATTAGAGAATTTAAAGTCATGTGGATCTTCGTTTGTTAAATCCATTGTAATAGGGATTTGGATGGGCCGAGCAGGACTCTGCTTAGTTGGTGTATTTGCCCCTATATTTATAGGTGCGACAGGAATTTGAGATGCTGCTGGTGCTTCATTAGGTTGAGTAGATGTTCCCGCTCCATCTCTGGCTCTTAATAATTGCTCTAACATACTGGTTAGGTGCGCCACATCATTCCGAACTCCTTCTAGTTCTCTTTGGTACTAAGATTCCGGTTGTGACCTTCCTTCGTTTTCCATTCTTGCTCTTTGCCGAGTGTAGTGGACTTTGGAAGGGGGACCTATGTTTCACGATCTGGAATGCATATGATAAATTAAAAACAAAAATACGTGATGAGAATGTGATGCATATGAAATGTGTATATATGCATATTTTACGAGCTGATTCATGACTTTCGTAACCTTTAAGCAAGATTTCTGAGTTGACCCGATTACCATAAAGGAGGGTTTGCCAAGTTCTTATCATAGTGGCTTACCAAACCCATTAAGAAAGGAAATACGTCATAGACTTCTTATAAATAACAAACTTGCTCATACAAAACAATAATGGGAAAGAGAGTCCTATACATTGCTACCTCTAAAAAGCACTTCCTCTATTAGCTAAGTCCCCAATAAAACAGGCCATTGCCCCCATGTATTCTCGATACTTTGAAGCATCATTTCCGACTTGGGTGGCTTGTTGTTGCAACCTTTCTGCATAACGGGCTACTTGCTCAACCTGTTTTTCCATGTGTCTTATTCTGGCATGGAATACGGTGTTATCTTCGATTATTGCTTCGTTGCTGGCTCCTAAGGCTTCGTTGCTTCTTTCCAATACTCGCACCATACCCTCTGATTGTGCCAACTTATCTCTTGTTCTTTGTAGCTCTTCCTTTTCAATATCTAGCTCTGCTATTTTGGAATTGATCTGAACTGCAAAGCTGTCCATGTAGTCTTGGCATTCTTGACGCTCTTGCTTAGCCTTACTCATCTCTTCTTCCATCTCGAAGTAGTGGCTTCTCAACTCCCTTAACTCTTCTTCTCGTACCTCGCTCTCCGCTTGTAAAGCCCTCATCCTTCCTTTTGAAGACTCAGCTCTCTTCTGGTAATCTCTCATGTCAGACTCAGCGGCCATTCTCGCATTTCTTTCTTCCTCTAGCTGCACCATGTATTGAGCTCTAACCTTCCTTTCTTCTTCTATGTCGAGGTTGGCTAGACGATTCTTCTCCTTCTCAACTTCTATTTTCTTTAAAAGAAGTTTCCTTCCCTTCTTCAAAGAATCCATCGTCTCCTTATCAACATTCACGCCTTTTGTTGCCCTCTTAACCTTAGCCAATTCTTTTTCTGCTATCCCATTCTTCTTGACCAACTCATCATAATCGGCTATTCGATTCCTTAACTCAGCCTGGACCCCCGTTGTTATGTCTTCAGCTACCTCAGCCCTTTTCTGCCATTCCTTTAGAGACATTAGCTGCTTCTCTTGTTTTTCTAACCGCTGATTCAAGAAAACCCTCATCGTATTTTCCTCCTCTAGCTAGTTCTCTAACAATTGTTGTCGCCCCTTACTTTTGCTGAGTTCTATTTCACACTGATCTAGCTGCTTTCTTAGATCTTCTTCGTCATCCTTTCTTTTCCTTTTCTGTGTTTCTATCGCTGCCTCTGACTGTTCTTGTGTAGAGAGACCCTTTACTTCAGAAAAATCCTCATTCCTCCAAACTGTATAATTATGGCTGAATGAGGTTTCAAAACTGCTTCCTTCTTCTCTTTTCACCTTCACGGGTCTTTCTCAATCCTGTCGGATAAGCTCCATTTCTTTGATGAACGGTTGGTGCTTGAATAAACCAATGAAATCAGCTAAACCCAAGGTTCTTGGCGTATATTGCATTCCGCCTAACTGCCTTGTTACGAGGGCGGGAGCATAGCTGATGTAACCAGTTACACCAATTAAAGGAACCCATATCTTGCTTCCGCAGCTCATTGTGCAAATAGCGTTGTTCATCCACGGTGCTTTCCATTTGAAGTTGCTACTTGGCAATGCTGCATACTTATCCCTCCATGCCTTCTCATCCCAATTCTTCCAAGTCTCATCTATGGTAATCTTTAACGGCCGCAAGTCAAACCACCAAAAGTTGTTGAAGATGTCTCTTGGTGCTTCGATATGACTGATTATCCATAGGTACAACATAGGGACGCAGCACCTCATAGCTCCTTTTCCATGTGTTCGGCAGTGATTAAGAGATAACATGGTTTCCCCCAAGATGGCTGAGGAAGGATTGATTCGGTCATGCTCATATTCGATGAAGACACTCGCTGCTTCTAAACTGATGACCCCAGTTTCAGAAGGGAACAACACTAGCCCAAAAATGGCGAAGGCCACCAACCTATATCGTTCGTCTCCCAACTTGCCTTCTTCGGCATTTTTCTTCATTCGAGCTTCAATGACCTTCCATTTAAAACCCCCTTCAGCACTTCTACACTGGCTGATCTTTCCTAAGCCTAATAAACTGCCTACTTCCGAAGCTGTGTCTTCAAATCTGCGTCGGCGGTAGATTCGGCAGCTGTCATTTGGAAAATCCAGGATTCTCTCATATTCTTCCAAGGTGGGTGTCATATCGATGTTTCCAAAGGTAAAGCAACGATAACTGGGATCCCAAAAATTCAGAAGGGCTTTGATCGCTGCTGCTTGTACAGGCAACTTCATTATTTGTGCAATCCTCCCATATCGCCTTTCAAACAGGGTCTCGTCAACATATTCCATGATAGGCAATAACTTTCCTAAATCGTTTACCATGTGATTTACCTTGGTAATGCATGGTAACCCACTAGCATCGATTCTTGGACATTTTCCTTCGGCGATCTGAGCCAACTCAGACTCTTGCCCATATTCTTGGAAAGAGAGGTACTTAGTCATGATTTCAGCTCAAAACCTGAGTTGATCAAATTAACAATTAATTGTGATGCAAATGAAAATAAGATTCATAACCTAAAGACAAGCTCTATTTATTAAGTGAGAGTGGGTAGTTTTTCTATCTGGTCTCGAAGGGTCTCATATCTGCCCAGTGACGTTCTTCGTAAAGAAGTATGGGGGCGTTGCAAGGAACAGTTAAGACACGTATGCCCACCATTACCAAGCAGGCACTCAGATATGAGTTGGGTGTTTCACGCATTTAAACCCTGACCAATAGTCTTAGGGTAAATCGCTAATTCCCCACTTAACTTAAAGCTTGTGTGTGCTTTTCAAAATTAAGGCAAGTGATGCATGAAACAATTATATACAATGCATGAATAATATGCGTAAACTAAAAAATAAATACGCAAATAAAAGGAAAGGCATATTAACAATAAACACACAAAAAAAACCAACAAATCAGACAAAAACAAAGCTTAGTCTACAACGTCCCCAGTGGAGTCGCCATTCTGTCGCACCCCAAAAAAAATCAAAAATTTATATTGCGGGTTCGACTGGCGAATTTTTTTTGTTTTTGGTTCTTTGGAGTCGCCACCTAGTATTTTGGTCACTAGGAACCTAACTGGTCTCAGAGATCGGGTACGGAGACTGGTTGCGTAAAAGGAAGGTATTAGCACCCCAAATACGCCCTACCTAAGGTAAGCTGCATTGTTTTATCGTCTGATAAAAAAAACTAAAGTGTTATTGTAATTCTAGTCGTTGGTCTGTCCATGGTTCAAGAAAAAATCCTCCTCAATAAGAAGGTCTTTTATCTTATCGGATAAAATCCTAACCGTTCTAACGTCTATACCAAACTTTATTGATAATATTTAGGAATACGTTTTACGTATAAATTCGTAATCCCAAATACTAAAAGCAAACAAAAAAAATATTTTTTAGAATTTTTGAAATATTGGCCTAGTTCTCATGGCTTGAATAAACTGGTTATTAAAGCCAAAATGCATGTTAATATATATATTGTTTTGAAAATTTCTTTGTTGTGTGAAAATCTGATGTTATAATATTTATATATATATATATATATATATTGGAGATACTAGGCCGTATTTTTAAACAAAAATTTTTTTAAAAAAAAAATATTATTTTTTTATGCTTTGACGAAAATCGGGTATTTTAATACTGAGCTTATATCCTTACGGTATAAAAATACAAACCAATATTAATCCACTTTGCTAAAAATATGCAAAAAAATCAACAATATTTTTAGGGACTTTTTAGAAATTTTTTGAAAGCAAAAATGTTTTTTATTCTGAAAATCTTTGATATTTTGACGAAAACCGGGTATTTTTAACACTGGTTTTGCATCTTTATAGTATAAAAATACAAACCAACATTAAACCACTTTGACAAAAATATGCAGAAACATCACAATATTTTTCTAAGATTTTTTCAAAAATATATTTTTTCGTATATAAATATTTTATATATATATTTAACATATATACACACACACACACACACACACACACATATATATATATATATATATATATATATTATAATAATATATAATTATTATAGGGCTGGGCCGGCCAACTAAACTGGGCCGGACCCAGCCCAAAAGTCGGTGGGCCGATCTCGGCCCAACGGGGTGCTGGGCCGCTCTCGGCCCAAAGGGGTGCTGGGCCGATCTCGGCCCAACGGGGTGCTGGGCCGATCTCGGCCCAACAAACTAAATAAACTCGGTCTGGGCCGGACACAGCCCAGACCGCCGGATTGGGCCAGATCACTCTGGCCCGACCCACATAGCTCTGGGCCAGACACCATCTGGCCCAGAGGAATTAAAACAAAACGGGGGGGGAATTATTTTCCCCCCCGTCCCCTGCATGCAGAACGCCTCTGCATGCAGGGGACAAAATTTATAAATTATAAGCAAAAGAAAAAAAAAATGTGCAGGGGGGGAAGAAAAGCGTACCTGGCACGGCGGAGACGGTGGCCTGCTGGTGGTGCTGCTGTGGAGGCGGTGGCGGCGTCTTAGCTCACGGCGGGTCAGGCGGTTTCTCTCTCCTCTGTTACAGTGTTTCTCTCTCTTCGTTTTTTTCGCTTTGTTTCGGGGTTCCTCCCTTTTCTTTTTTTTTCGTCCCGTGTTCTCCCTTTCAGTCCTCTATTTATAGAACCATGGCGCGACTTCGACGTGGACCCAGGAGCGGCGGGCCTCCCTCGGCTTCGGCCACGAGGCGGGTTGTCGGCCATTGTTTATGTCGGTGGCCCACCGGCGTGGGGTCTCTGTCGGTTGGTAAGGGGGACCTGCAAAAAGAATAAAAAAAATACAAAGTTTTTCTTCTTCCCCGCTGTAATGTTCGGGGGGAAGAAGACAGTGAACAGTGCCGTTCAAAACGGCACCGTTCGGTTTCCCCCTTTTTTTTTTTTTTTTTATATGCATGAAACGGCGTCGTTTTGGACAAAACGCGCCGTTTCATTTAAAGAAAAAAAAACGCCAGAAACTTTGTTTTTAAATCAGTCCCTAATTTGTCATTTGTTCTATTAAGTCCTTCAATCGAGTCCTTTAATCAAGAATAAAATTCAATTGCGTCCCTGCCAAATTCGGTCCCTACCCCTATAATTGGCCGCGTTTTTCACTTTGATCCTTGGCCTCTGATTTTCACAATTAAGCCCTTAATTGATCAATAAACTTCCAATTTCTTCAATTAAGCCCCTGAAACAATTCCAAACAGCCCCCTCTATCTTTGCGCCTTCTCCAAATTGGTCCCTGGTTTCGGATTTTCACAATTAAGTCCCTAATTGGCCATTAAACTTCAATATTTATGCAATTAAGCCCCTGATTTGACCCAATAAATTCCTAAAAAATATATTTTGACCCCAGAACTTAAATTTCTTCAAATTAAAGCCCAAATTGACTTAAAAATCAATTTTTCTTGCAATCAAATCTTCCATAAATTCAAATAAAAATCCAATTAAGTCCATAAAAATCCAATTAATTCCATAAAAATCCAATTAAGTCCATAAAAATCCAAAATGGGCTTTTCTCCTCAAAATTCAAATTTTCCTTCTCAATAGGGCTTTCATCCTTCCAGAATATACTGTCAAAAATTCAATCCTTGTATTTTTAAATTCCTTGACCAATTTTCTGACTGTTTTCCGAGCGCTTCTGCCTCCTGTTATTTTTCTAACCTCTTTTGGCTATTTATTTTATTTTTCATGGGGACCCAAAAATGGGTTACAACATTAAATATTAAATATTACGTAATGTCATGTAACCTCCATCAAAATATAGAAAATATAAAGTTTGGTATTAACGGGTCAATCGTAACATGGGCTAAATCCACTCACTTGACGAGTGTTGATCATAATACAAATAATAATTAATTAAGTCATAAATACAATTAAAATTATAGAGATTAAATGTATAGTTTGCAAAACTACGCACTAGGTCGAACCATAATGCTATACTGATTAATTGAGTGAGAATAATACCTCTTTCAGGATTTAAAAATTAAAACAAAAAAGCAATATGTATTCCTTGTTGACTCAAAATTGTGCAAAATCATGCCGCCTAGGTAGTTGGTGCTGGATTAGGTTCTTGTTTTTAAAAGTAGTTTTAAAAAAAATTAAATTTATTTTGTTTTAAATTAATATTTTTTTTAATGTTTTCATATCATTTTGATGTGTTGATGTTAAAAATTATTTTTTAAAAAAATAAAAAAATATATTATTTTAATATATTTTCAAATAAAAATCATTTTAAAAAATAATTATAACCACATCCTTAAACATGCTTTAAAGACATCAAGGCAAAGTAATAATTACACCAAGCACTAACGACTTTGCACGAACAAAAAAGAGTACTGAAGAGTGTTAAAAATTAACATTGTTGTTAGTTATAATATGAATTATATAAAAATTATAATTTATATTATTTATTTACTTTTTCCTAACAAAAAAAATACATAAAATAAAAAAATTGTTGAAAAAAATAAATATAATATATCAGTAAGAAAAAGAAAATGCTAAAAAAATAGCAATCACTATTTACTGAAGGTAAGGTTCCTGTCACCTTTCCTTGTTGACTCAAAATTGTGCAAAAGCATGCCCCCACTAATTACGCCAAGCACTAATGACTTTGCACTTATATATCGTTTTTTACGATAACAAAAAAGTACTGAGCGTAGGAAACAGGGCAATATTAATTAATTTCTGAAATTATTTAAATAAAGGAGAGAGAAAAAGACAATTCATAAAACTAAAAAAACATTATTAGAAAAAAATCAAAAAAATATATTAGTAAAAAAGATATATCAGAATGCCAAAAAAATAAAATAAAAATAGCCATCACTATTTACAGAAATTGAGGTTCCTATCAACTTTCCTTGTTGACTCAAAATTGTGCAAAATCATGCCCCTACTAAGCAGTTATCATGCCCCTACTAAGCAATTGTTGCTAAGCTTAAGATTGTTTGGAAATATGGTTGTTATATTTTTTATAGTAATTTTTTACATAGAAAATATATTAATAATATTTTTTTTATTTTTAAAATCAGTATATTAAAATAATTTAAAAAATAAAAAATATATTAATTTAAAATAAATAAAAATTTTAATTTTTTTTAAAAATATTTTTAAAATTCAATGTCAAACAAGATCTGATGAAATGAAAGGCAAAGTAATAATATGACTTTGCACTTGTATATCGTTTTTCACGACTGAAAAAAGAGTACTGAGGAGCGTTGGAAACACGGCAATATTAATTAATTTCTGAAATTAACAAAGTCCATGTGAATGATGTGCAGCAAGTCAATGTGCTCATTCGAACTTTCTTTGTAGCTTGTTTTGTGCTAACTATATTTTTTATATTATTACATTAAAATAATGTAAAAACAAGTTAGAAACATGATAATATTTATTTTTTATTAAAAATAAATTTTAAAGAATAAAAAAATCTTTTTTAATTATCCAAAAGTTCCTATCAACCTTCCTTGTGTACTTGGTTGGTAATGTGTATCAACCCAAAAAGTCTTTGTCAGCATCAACAACGAAAACCAATCTTCATTTTCTCAGAAAGTATGGAACTGAGGGTTGAGTTATTCATTTGCAGATATCTCCACGAAGGTGAGCTCCCTTAGTTGATTACTAAACAAGAGTATAATATGTAAAAACTTGATATCAATATATTAATACGATGTAAAAACATGCTAAGAAGACGACAATATTGATTTCTTGTAAAAAATAAATTTTATAAAATAAAAAAATACAAAATATTATTTTAATTTATTTCCAAACAAAAAATACTTTAAAAAATAACTTTCACCACACTAACATACTCTAAAAATAGAAACACGGCAATATTGATTTCCTAAATGAATTAAATAGTGTTTCATGGGTTGTTAATTTTTCTTAAATTAACTAATCCTTTTAGTATTAAAAGTAATTAAATAGTTATTTTAATCATGCTTAATTCAATAATAATTGTTTAAAAAAAAAACACTTTTCTTGCTTATCAATCTTTCAATTTATATACTTTGATTTTTCCTTTATCTATTTTAAATAAAAAAATAACTTAACGATGAGATTTTGTAAGCAAATAATTAAAAAATATGTATACAATAAAAAATAAAAAATAAAGATTGAAAACCATTTACCTGTATTTATAACCCCTGAACTTTGTTATGTTAATGGAGTTGAGGGACTGGAAAGATATTTTTTTATAGCATTAATAAAAGATAAATATCTCTTACAAAACATTAAGTGATGAACAAATACCCCTTGCACAATATTAGTGAGGGATAAATATCCATTACAAAATATTAATGGCAATGAAAATATGATAGGTTTTTAGAAAACTTTTATATACCTAGGGATATAGGAAGATGAATATCCTTAACTTTAATATTTTATATTAAAAATCACAAAAATAAACAAATAAAACTTTGTAGTCTAACATAGGGCCTATAATGATCGCCATACCTAAACCCACTTTGGCTTGGCACGATGCCAAGTCCAAGAGCGGTGGGTCTAGCAACTTGCTAGATCCATATCTGTTTGGGCTCTGCAAGTAGCTGAACTCAAAGGTGTGGGGTCTAGCAACTCGCCAAAGGCTCAACAAGTAGCTAAACTCAAAAGTGTTGGGTCTGACAGCTCGTCATATTTACGTCCACTTGGGCTCATCGAGTACCTGAATTCAAGAATGTTGGGTTTAGAAGCTCGCCAAACTCATGTCCACTTAGATTAAGTGTGTAGCTGAACCTAAGGATATTTGGACTGACAACTTGTCAGATCCATGTTAATTTATGTTCAACACATAGCTTAATTTAATGATGTTGGGTTTAGTAGCTCGACAAATCCATGTTTGTTTGGGTTTAGTGCATAGCTGAACCAAGGACGTTGAGTTTAGCAAATCACCATATTTATTTTTGCTTGAGCTCACCGTGTAGTTGGGCCCAAAAATATTAGATCTGGCAACTCTCCATATCCATGTATGTTTGGAAGCTTGCTAGACTTATGCCCACTTGGATTCTGCTCTTAACCACGTTGAAAGGCATTGAGCTTTAAAATAAGCTACACTCATGTCATTTGGACTTGATATTCTTTCCTTGGGCACTCAAGCTAGAATTCCGGCAACAGCAAAAATAATTCATTGATAAATGAAACTTCCCAGGAAATCGAAGTTCATAATTGGAGCTGAGAAATGCAATTCGGAATGTTTTCCACTCCCTTCAAGTTACTTGTAACACCACTTCTAGAGTTTCGACAACTCACTTCCTCAATGGAAACACGGTGGTTTTTTTTTATATAGAAGAAACATCTCGTCTAGGTAATTAAAAGATTAACTGGTTAAGGTTAAGAGAACTTGTGAAGGAAAAAATAAAACACATACAGTACTCAAAAGTTGCACTAGATTCCATGGAGCACAAGATCAGAAGAAAAAGATCATTGATGGATGATATGTGAATCTTAGAAGCAGGCATTTCCCTCAACTGATTAAGCCCACCTCTGGATTTCGAGAAAGAGCTCTTGAAAAAATGGGAATGCTATTTGACCTGTGTTCGATCCCTTGGGAAACATCAATGGCCACAAACAATGAGAGGAAAGTTCAGTAGAGTCAGGAACTTTATAGGAAATCCGTTTCCTATCCTCCTAGAATTGTTGTGTAGATGGATCAGATAGACTGGGTGTTCTTGAAACACTATCCTTCCCTTTCTTGGCATTTGATCCCCAACTCCTCTATCATGTATTTCCAACCATCAATAGGTCTAAATATGCGAGCTTGATAAAGCTAGCTATCTGCAAGTAGTCAAAGAAAATTGCTAGTTTAACTGGAAAGAGTCGAAAGACATGATGACTAGGCTGGATAGTATATTCATTGCTTCATTATTTATCTTCTAATTTTTTACACTTCATAGAGGACCTATAACATGAGACTACCTGAATAAGCTAGCAGAAAACATTGTATCACACTGACTACAAACAAAACGCACCTGAATTCTTAGTCCATACAAATTCAAAATAGCTTTTAGGGAGCTTTGTTGGATTCTTTAATGTAGAAGAAAGGTAGCATTATTGTTTCATAATGATAAAGTGAATCACCTCCATTTTTATTTCTATCACCAGTAGAAGAATCACCTCCATTCATAATGCTATTTTCATTGCTTCAATCGCTCTCATCAGGAGAAGAATCCCCCAACATAGCATTCATAGCCTCCTCCTGCTGCTTCTCAATCTCCATGGTCCATCATCCACGACAAATTCTTTGCTTCTTCAATTTGTAATCGTTTTCCATATTCTCCAAACTATAAAGTGAATCACCTCCATTTTTATTTCTATCACCTTGTGGCTGTGGATGGATTTTCCGCCGCTCGATCCACTTATCAATCATTTCCTCTACAAAAGCCTTGGTCTCAGCGTTCTCCATCCCCGTGGAAGAAGAAAAATTCACATCCGTTTCCCATGAAGCTCTGTTCTTAACCATCAGATCCACCTACAGCAATGCCGATTCCCATGCATCATTCCATTCATCCTCCTCTGTTTTGGTGGAGAATGATTGAAAAAATCGGCCTACTCCCTTTATTCTCCATCTTTATTTTATTCCACTACAACGTGCCGCTGCTATCAGTCGAACAGAAAGCATCCTTTGGTCTCTTCACTTGACTGCAAGCAATAATAGATAAAGGCATTTAGTATTTCTAGTATCTATGACCCAATCACTGCTGCAGGTTAAGTCACTAAGCTGTTTGAAGCAAAGTGACCTTTTTCAATTGATTTTGAAGGAAAGCAATGTTCCAACTGAAAATAAATTAGGAGCACAGTGCACGAACCAAAGCTAGCATCCTTGCAGATGATCCTGAGTTCCCTTATAATGCTTTAGACTTGTTAGTATCTACTGAGGGATTAGTTAACTGGACTAATCACAGAAACGCTAGAATAAACATTATGTGGTCCATGCCAGCCATTGAAGAACTAAAATGGAATGTGGATTGTTCAGCCTTTGGCAAACCTGGTAGAACTAGAATTGGTGGGGTACTGAGGGATCATAAAGGTGTGGTTTTGTGTTCTTCAGTTAGATTGAAGAGCAATATATATTTGTGATATGGTAGCAATCTGGAAGTGTATTTAAAAAAGAAAAGTTGATACTCTGTTATTCAACGCTGCGGATAAGGGAAAGGTCAACGATGAAGATCTTGTTTGGCTGGTGTTCTTCAGTTAGATTGAAGAACAATACTGATACAAGTAACCAACCATCTTGGCTTTTCTTTGCTTGTCTACAAATTTGATGTTGCAGATTTTGCAGCCTAAAAATTCATTACTTTCACTTGAAAGGAGCACATGAATAGCCAGTTCAAAGACCAGCGTTGGCACTGCTGCTGGGGTAAAGAGCAACTCAGGAATCTGCCTATTGTATATAGATTTTTTCATTTCGATATCTAGTTCCTTCATTTTTTTTTATGGGTAGCTAGGTCCTTCGTTTTTTTAGTATGATGGAAAAAAATAATAATTTTATTAATGATAGAAGCCTAGTAAAACTAAAACACTTTCCCTAGCTATATATACAATGCAAGAACCATTAAGCACTCGATTTTTCGGTCTACTACTGTGTGATGCCGTCATTTGTTTAGTGTGATTTACAAAAATAATAATTTTATTAGTGATGGTAACCTAGTTAAACTAAAACACTTTCCCTAGCTTAATTAGCCAAAAAACAAGGCCAGCCAACATGCGTGGATGCCACGGTGACCATCTTCCACGGGCAGATAGTTTTATGACTTCCGCCGGCACCTGTACATGTCATGTTTTCTCAGCCCTCTTCACCAACTTTCCTTATAATGCCCTAATGCAATTAATCAAGCCCTTTATTTAGCCTTCTTTTTTCTACACCATCTCAAAAGGATTTGATGCAAAAATAAAAATAAAAACAGTGCCATATATATAGAATCTGAAACAAAAACAAAAGGGATTTAACCAATCCTCTCAACTCGAAATCTAACATAGAGAGGAGAGGCAGAGGCAGAGCTAGAGAATAGATGGAGGGAGGGAGGGTAAAGAATGTTTTGTCTCGTCACAAGCAGTGATGGGCATGTTGATGGTTCAAGTGATGGCAACAGGAATGCAATTGCTTTCCAAAATCATATTGAATAATGGAACATTTGTGCTTGCTCTTATGACCTATAGGCATATAGTTGCTGCCGTTTGCATGGCTCCCTTTGCTTTCTACTTTGAAAGGTATGTCATCTTGTCATCAATCAATTTCGTCTCTGTCTTTGACACCATTTTTCTCAGTTTCTTTTTATTACTGCTGTGGTTGCAGAGGCATGATCAAAAGTAAGATGAACTGGTCTGTTTTTTTCTGGCTTTTTGTTAACAAAATACTGGTAGATAAAACGAAAACAAAATAAACTGAAAAAAATCAATATTGATTTCCTAAACAATTAAATAGTGTTTTAGGGGTTGCTAATATTTCTTAAATTAAATAATCCTTTTAGTATTAAAAATAAGAAAAGAGAAACAATAAAGTTTTAAGAAGAAAGGACTCATCATTGACAATAAAATAAGATTTATATTACGTGAAAGTATTTCAGCAAGTAAATTTCTTTCTTATTTTAATTTAAACATAATTAATTTTAATATTAATATGCATGCTAGGTTTTTTTATTTTATATCAATTACAAGTTTAAATATATACTTAATACAAATGCTATTCTATTATTTTTTATTTTTTGTGTTGAAAGCAAAACTAATGAAAAATTACGATTGTTTGAATTGAATGAGAAAAAGACTTTGGTATGCTGAGCACACAAATGAGAAGAAGAGGAGGGAGGAGGAGTAATTTGAGGAGAATATTGAAGATGAAATTGTTGAATGGAAATGGAAGAGAAACAAAATGAAAGAGAGAAATTGAGAGAGGCACAGTGAAAACCCCTTAGAAATTGAGAGAGGCAATATTAATTTATGGAAAACATTGATATACCGATAAATTGAGTGAGAACTGAGAGTTTTCTTTTTTGAGTTGTTTCGTACTCAACTTCTATCTAGTGCTAAATCAGCAAGAACCGGGAACAAGACTCGTGCTTACCTAGCCATCTTGTCCCCTGTAGGAGTGTGGAACCCATTGATGAGAACTGCAGTTGCAGTTCCACTTGGATAACTCAATTTGTAATCTATTATCATGATCTGGGGCACCAAAAAATGCAAGATCAGAGACCAATTCAAGCTTCATAAGTAACATACAGAAGAAGTCGAGATCACTGTCGATTAAGATTCAAATTAAGTTGAAAACTTGCAATCATCAATTCATGAAGAATTACCTCTAGAACACCAGCACTAATAAAACATAAACAATCGATTCATCAAGAAAATTGAAGAAAACATATTACCTTTCGCAGAGGAACTAGAGCAAGTAGCCCAACGAAGCAGCTTACAAAGAGGAAACCAGTCATCCAACCAATCCCAGGTTCCTTAGTGCTCCCAGGAGTATTCCCCTCTGTATCAACCCCAGCTTGCTCATATGTCTTCCTATTCAAACCCAGTAGATAAGATCCAAAACCACCTGCAATTCAATAAACAATCACAATTCCGCACACATTAAAAAGATTAGCAAAACTTGTTCAAAACATAAACAACACATGAGATCAAAGTCTCAAACCTCCAACAGCAATGCTATAACAAGCAACAGCACAAGTTTGAACTATGGTATTCTCTTGTCGGGTAAAGGGAGCGGTTACAATTCCAGCCTTCGAGAGGAGCTTAGTCCATGTTCTGAGGAACACAAATGCAAGAAGAGCAGCAGAGACATTGAGATTTGGGACTAGACCAGTGGTGAGATTCAGCTTCATGACTATAACACTGTATATGATCCCAATTGCTATGCTAGCAACAATTCCCCTAACTGTAATCTGTTTAGTCCATGGAGCAATCCTCTTGAAATCCTCTGGCTCATCTCTAACTTCTTCCATGCCCTCTCCCCCAACCCTCTCAATCTCTTTCATTTCTTCCATGTTCATATTCATCACAATCTTCTCACTAATACAATCAACAAACCAAACTCATCATCTTGAATCCAATAGAATGATTTATAGAAGCTAAACACACATCAAGAAAATCTGATAAAACTACAAAGAATAAAAAATTGAATAAAAACAAAACGTCATGAATTATATTACCTGATAAGCCTCCTCCTTTTTCTTGCTCCTCTTCTTCTTTCGACCACAGCTTCAAAAAGCACCCGAAGAATCCAACTTCCTCAGTCAACTACTAACAAGTCTCCTTCAATCAATACAAGTAGATGCGAGAGCATATAGCTTCCTTCAGAAAGACAACAAAACATTCAAATCAACAATGGGCAAGGGCCAGCCTCTAAGTTGACTTAAGGAAACTCTCCAAGAAAAACAGACGACAGCAGACGAACTTGATTCGAGGCCTTCAAGAAAAGCCCAAAAACCATAAATATTGCTTCTTCCAAAGCAATCATCAAGAGCATTAAATACCAGGCCAAGAGAACAAAAACCCAAGCTTCTTATATGGCAAAAAAACACAGCAATTGTTTTTCTTATTTATACTAAATTCAAGCACCACCAGCCCACCCACCAGCATTTTCTATGTACTGCAAAGCAGTACAAGGCAAGGCTGCGTTGTAGTACAACACTCATCAGAACTCCAACGATGGCTGCTATACATTTGAACAGATGTCAGGTTCATAATTTTGATCCTCGTCTCGTTGACTTATCATCACCACTTTTCACTCTCTCTTCATCTTGTAGTACAGATATAGAGAGAAGAAAAGTGGGCAATCGTAAGCATAAAATTGCTTAAAGTGAAAAGCAAGAAATGGAACTGCTAACTGGATTGAACTGGCTGCTTCACTTGAAAGTGCCATCCCTTTACAGTCATAACATGTGTATGGCAAGTTAATGTTGGGCGGAATCCGGCGACCGGTGATGTACTGATAATTACTCAACGGAGGGGAAGCACACAGAGACACAATATTTTACGTGGTTCGGCAAAACCGCCTACATCCACGGGAGAGAGTCCATTTATTAGAGATGGAGAAAGGATTACAATAAATACATGGAGGAGGATCTAATCACTCAACTCCCATCTGTCTTGCTGCCCTGCAGCTGCTGCAATGGCTGTTGCCATTGCAGCTCCTCTTTCTCTCTTCTCTCTTGCACACACTCACGTTTTCTCTCACATTTTTGCTCTCAACTTGTTGCCTATTTATAGGCAAATGGTGGCTTCAATTCTTCTTTCCAGCAGCTGCACATGGGAGTGGGTGGCTGCCATCTTCTTCAACAAAGGCTGCTGCCACTTGCTTAGTGGTGGTTGCCACTTCAATGGTGGTGGGGTATTGCCAATAAATGACAATACCTAACAATCACCCCCTTTGCCATTTATCTGGGCAATTGTCCTCTTGATTCTTTAGCACCAGCTTGCATCTTGCAGCTTTTCCAAGCTTACCATTCCGAGAGCATCTATGGCCAAGTTTATAGGTACTCGCCCAACCTTTCAAACCTCACACCAAGGCTTACAACACCCCCTCAAACAGATATTTCCAAGTACGACGGTCATTATCCGAGTATCTCAATATGATCACGAGCTCACCACTCTTCCAAGAGTCTACTCATCCAGGAGTTGTGCCTGCCCTCTGTTCCACCCTAGGAACCACACCTTACTTCTCCATGAGTCTCTCGCTCTTAGTCGTAAGAGTCTAGGTAGCTCTCCACCTTTAACCATGGGGGCATCCCATTAAAGGTTGATCCATATTTGTCTTCATACTCTGAGGATTACAATGCCATCTCCGAGCTCACCACCTTGACAAGAGTCAACTTGTTCCCGGAACCTGCGCATGCCCTCTGCTCCTTCATAGCAGCCGCGTCTTAATGCTCCATAAGTCACCCACTTATTGTCCAAGGCAAATGTCTTCTAGCTCATTGATCTTTAGCATGGGGGCAATATCCATGAAAGTCAATCCTGCATTTGTCTTCATACTCATCATAGCCACTTCATTGGCTATTCATCTGTCCACTTATATCTAGCCATCACATTGGCTCTGGGGCGTTCTGAACTGGGGCTCCTATCGTGGCTTCTGAACTGGGGCTCCTATCGTGGCCCACACACCTTCTCCTGAGGTGTCTTCGCTCGTCGTCATGCGGCGGTCTGAAATGGGGCTCCTCTCATGGCCCACACCTTTTCTCTAAGGTGTCTCTGTCTGTCGTCATGAGACGGTCTGAACTTGGACTCATAACATGGTCCTCACACCTTCTCCTGAGGTATCTCCACCTGTCGTCATGAGACGACCACATCCTCCTTCATCGGGGATGTCTCCAGTGGCTCCAAGGTTCTCTACCACCATGTGGACTTGGGAGAGATTATTGCCACTGACTACATAGAAAGAGAAACTTGCGGTATACTCCTCGCAATCCTCCACCTCGATTTCTATGTTTGGAGCTTCTACGCCTTTCTGCTTGACAGCTCCATCTACATCACCTCTCTTTGGTGCCTCTGCAACAGCTCATCTTTCCATCCTTGCATGCATTGGAAAGGTCCTCGCCTGTTGTCTTCATCAAGAGCACAAGAGACTTCCTGTTGTACACAGTCTCTGCTCTGAGCTTCATCTGGGAACTCTTCTTCTCCTTGCACCTGTTGTCTCAATACAATACCTCGTTAGGATCCTACGGGTACTCCTGCATAATCTCCGTGTGCCTTCGTGCAATTTCTGTTCTCCAGATTTCTCCATATTCCTTGCTTATGTTTGATAGCAGCTCATCCCGTCACAACACCTATCCAAGTAAAAATAGGGTGCCAATCTTCATTCCCTTGCTGTATTTCTCTTCCATTATCAGGGTCTTCGTCAATTCTCCCCTCGAGAAATCACAGTCACCGAATCTTGCTTCTTTGGAGAAATCACCACTCCATCAGATCCTTGATCATGCGGAACCCAACTGTTCCCCTTTGTGTCGTCACCCTGCTAGTCTTCAACAGTTTCATTACAAACTGTTAGATATACGAAAATAGTACCGTATGGATAATCCTTCCACTAAGCAAGTTCCCAGGAAAGATTGGAGGGGTCACACTGGTCCCGCTTAAAACCCAATCTCCTAGACAGAACTTCTTAGGCCATATCTATCCATCGTACTGTCTCTCCGTATATACAACCATTTGCTAGCTTTGTTGCGGCTTTCCTTTACAAGTGATCTGGAATATACTGGTTTAATGCCTGATTTCTCAACATCTGGCGAGACTACCAGTGCTTAGATTCGTCAAGATTGGTGTTCATCAATTTCCACTCTCCACCTCAAATCGTCCACATGACCGGGTGTCCAAAGTGTCCCAATTTTGCCTTCCATCAAGGCATTTAAATTTTCCACTTTAACAGTTCAACACATGTAATTGGGAAAACATGTGCACCTTCTTTTTCATCTCCATCGACCTCCATCACGACCCTCAGATGCCTCCTAATCCGGCAATCTTTCTTTAATAATTCACCACCGCCATTTTTGGTCTCGAATCTCAACGATTGGACCGTACCATTGCATCCGAAATGATCAAATTAGCTGGAAACATGTCTTGAATCGTCCAAATCGCACTTCAGACGACTAAGTTTTGATCAAAACAATTCTGGCCTGATCAACGGCTCAGATTCAATCTCAGATCCGGTTGCACGTAGACTCTGCTGCACAGAATCCTTTCCCTCGCGGCTGATGACGTGGCAGGTGGGTCCCACTATGCTGCCATGTATGTTGACTGGTCAATGGCATGATGGCATCATCGTTACATCATGCCGACGTCATCCTCTGCATGCATTGTTCACCATGCACTGTTCATCATGTTACTGTTCATACGGTCGGGTCAACTGGTTTTCGGGTCGGGTCAACCCATCCGGGTGAAGAAGACGCGTGGGGCGCGTCTGTGCGCGTGGGCAGACGCCTTGCCGGAGAGTGATGGAGAGTGCGGCCATGTCCGACGTCCGATTTTGACGCCGTTTTCACCAGTGGCTTCGTCTCGTGCTCCTCTACATGATGGTATGGTCAAAACTTCATTTTGACAACTTTCATTTTTGAGCAAAAAATCAAACACCACTAAAACCTTCAGCTCTGATACCAATTGTTGGGCGGAATCTGGCGACCGGTGATGTACTGATAATTACTCAACGGAGGGGAAGCACACAGAGACACAATATTTTACGTAGTTCGGCAAAACCGCCTACATCCACGGGAGAGAGTCCATTTATTAGAGATAGAGAAAGGATTACAATAAATACATGGAGGAGGATCTAATCACTCAACTCCCATCTGTCTTGCTGCCCTGCAGCTGCTGCAATGGCTGCTGCCATTGCAGCTCCTCTTTCTCTCTTCTCTCTTGCACACACTCACGTTTTCTCTCACATTTTTGCTCTCAACTTGTTGCCTATTTATAGGCAAATGGTGGCTTCAATTCTTCTTTCCAGCAGCTGCACATGGGAGTGGGTGGCTGCCATCTTCTTCAACAAAGGCTGCTGCCACTTGCTTAGTGGTGGTGGCCACTTCAATGGTGGTGGGGTATTGCCAATAAATGGCAATACCTAACAGTTAAGAGTGGATCTTGATCCCTCTACTCTTATTTCCCTTAATTTATCACCTTCTGTCTTGATATCACTCTCTTTATTATATTCTTTATTTTAGTCAACTGTAGCTTAGTAGTTAGACACCTCAATCCCAACCTAACTTGTTTGGATTAGAACCCAAAGACTGCTTCGTTAAAGATTGAGATTTATTTAATCAACTATTGTACTATACTAGGCAATGACGTCGTTTAATACTAAACATTTTCAATAGGATGTTCTCTTATCCCACGCATAAGAACAAAAAAATGTTACGAGGGATGAATTGTTAAGGGGTTATATTGAAGAATAAAATAGTATAAGGATTGAATTAAGATAGAATGTATAGTGGAAGGATAAAAAAGACAACACTAGCAAAGCGTGTGGCCAAAACATGTCAAAATCAGTTAAGAAGAGGAGAAAGGCCAGTTTTGAGGCCAATAATATAGAAATCTCAAAAAAACGATTGATGTAAGAGAGAGATATCATATGGATGGTTGGGTGGGCCCTAGAAATGGTGGGAATGGTATTCATCGAATGCTGATTCTATCAGCCTTTAGATGCGATCACTGTTTCTGATCATTAATTTCTAGTTTATAAAATGATGTGATAAGAATAGTCATTTTAAAAAAAAAAATTATGTTTTGAATTTGAAAAAAACTAAGTTTTTTATGTTTTAATATAAAAATAAATTTTAAAAAATAAAAAATATATTATTTTAATATATTTTTAAAATAGCTCTTAAAATAATAATAAACTTAGGTTGTTAAATATGATTCTTTTCATGCTACTTGAAATTTATGCAGGTTTATTATTATAAAATATAAAAAATATTATTGTTATATATTTTAAAAAATAATTATTATTACAATATCAAATATCAAACATGTATTGATATTGATCTTGCTAAATTTAAGATAATATTGATTCAAGATTGCTTTTATAGATAAAAGTAAAAAGGTTATCAACTTAACCGGACTGAGTTTAATATCTATAAGAAATTATTTTTAGTAAATTAGAGTAGGTCATAAAAATTTAGTCTATTGGTAGATGGAATAAACTACACAAGAAATTATAATATGATTGATTTACTTCATGTAATTTAAATTAAAGAAAAAAAAAAGCACACATTTCCTCTGCCTCAAAATAAATGAAAAAAAAAATAAAAACGAATTATTGAATTTTCAAGTGATTTTATTGTTCCTATTTTCAAACTTGGAATGTAATAATTCCTCATCTAAAATTTTAATCGGGTGCAATAATTTATTATTTATCTCTTAGTTTACAAAATAAAAGAAAACATTTATTTCAAAGCGTTGATTTACTAATTAATTCAATTGTTTTCTACTGTGATCACTTTGATTTTGGGATTGAGAGTGATAAAATTATCCTCGAATTAATTTTGAAAATTATCATCGAATTTATCTAAAAAGGGAATTACTTAGCGTGAGTATATTTTCTTATCAAGATTGATAGTTACGTGCATAAGGGGAACCCTCCCTTTCGTCGCAGCACAATCGTCCTTTCGCACCAAAAAGTCATCAACAAATTATTCCAAAACAAACACCACAGACACCCACCCACCCACCCTCCAAGAAGCAAACAATTTTGCTGAGAGGAATAGGCAATAAATATCTCCGTTTAAATCACCTTAATTCAGTGGAAAATTATGTGCGCATTATTTGTACATTATGCTATGTGCATGCATCAGAGTGTGGTTTGATTTGATTAACTACTTGACATAAATAAAATGAAAGGAGTTCTTTGGCATTTTTTAGAGAAAAAAAAATTACTTTGATATGGGCTAGAAATGTTTATGATATTTATTTTTCTCTAACATAAGTTTTGTGGATACGAAGTAGAGAACATGTTGAAGTTACATCTAGATAGCAAAATCCAACTTCCTGGTTGTTAAAACTCGATAAAAAATTTAGATCATGGGTTAAGTTTTATTAATTAAAATAATGTTATTTTAATTTTTTTTAAATTAACTCAGTTTTTGACTAGATTAACTAGATAATAAATTAATTTATTAGGTTATTTGAATTAAGTTGGTTCAATTTTCACTTGAATTATTTAAAAAACAAACATGAATTAATCGAGTCTAATAGCTTGTTACTAATAAATTATGCCATTTTACATTTACTTATTTTTTGGGAGTACGAACTCAGTTTTGAAAGCGACAATGAGTTTCAAATTTGCACTTTACGAATAGATATCTATGTTGACAAATTATTTGCCACTTGAGGTTGAAGATCATGTCGTTTAAAATGAAATTAACGCATTATAAGCTAATTATGTGGATTCCAACTCATAATAATTAGTTTCATGTTAAGAGTATGATTTCATGTTTTACTTAAGATCAAACATTGATTAGCACCTAGCAGCTTATTTTTAAAAAAAATATTATAAGCTTTTTTAAAAAACAAAGAATGATTGAGTGGAGTTGTGGAGGTAATGGAGAACCCTAATTCTTCAATTACATGTAAAAAGTTTAACTTGATATGAATTGATATATATGTCACTTGGAGCTGTAGGCCTTTGCATTTAAAATTAGGTTAATGCATATGGTGAGTAAGCTATATATTAATTTATTGTGGTTTCCAACTTCAAAATTCGAGAATCAATTATGTTGTGGATTAGTGATAAAATTTAAAAGAAGGAGCATTCTTGTTTTAATTTCTTTCATGTTAAAAGCATTAATTACATGTCCTGGTCTAGAAAACAAATCATGATTAATTTGCTATAGCATACTTGTTTTAACCATAGTTATTAAACCCGACCCGGGTATTGACCCGGTCATGGAGCCGGGTCTCGGGTTTTATGGGTCAACCCGGGTCAACTCGGGTCAACCCGGAAAATATTAAAAAAATATATTTAAAGTTTTAATATTTTATAAAAAAAATATTAAAATTGGGAAGAGATTTTCTTAATGATATTTAACTAGAAAACATATTTCTTCCTAATAGTAAATTTGAGAAGAATAAAAGGAACATGGTTTTTTATATATATTTGAGAGCGAGAGAAAAATATATGGAACGAAATAATATCAGTTAAGGTCAGTAGAGTAATAGTTCAAGATTTATATTTAATAAAAACATTTAAAAATAAATAAAATACACTTATTAATTAATTTTTATAAAATAAAATTTATCTCTGCTTGACAAAAACTCTAAGTGCCAAATAAAGTTTTAAAAATATTTTACTATATATGTTTATTTAAAAAAAAATTAAGTTAAAAGTATAATATTTTCAGTTAACTCGTTTTCAACAATGAAGGGTTGAAAATATTTGATGTTGAGAAGAGAGCGTAAAGTATTTTCCGAATCACTCTTAACGTAAAACAAAAAATATATATATTGCTGTCTGCACCCTTCCTCTTCACTGCCTCTCCTCTTTTACGCCTTGGGCTCAAATTCTAACAGTGAAGAGAGATCAACAAGTTTTCAATCTCCAGGTAAATCTTTCCCCTCTCTTCCTCATGCTCTTTCTTTTGATTTTTTGTTGTTTGAGATTTTTCCCCTTTTTTGATTCATGATAGATCTGCGCTCCAAAACCCTCTCTTCCTTCTTGAAGATACGGATCTGAAGCTTAAGACATCGCTCACAACCAAACCATTGTTAATTTTTCAACCTCCACAGATCCAGATAGAGATAAAATCTTAAATCTACCATGGAGAGTTACCCGGGTCTCGCCCGGGTTTGCCCGGGTCATGGTTTGACCCGCCGGGTCGACCGGGTTTTGCTGGGTTGTTGCTCAGGCCGGTCTTTTGATAAACCTGAACCGGTCCAGCTAGGGTCGACCGAGTCCCGGGTCGACCCACCGGGCCGGTCCGGGTTTAATAACTATGGTTTTAACAAACAAAAAAATAGAGTTTGTTGTAACCCATTTTTGGGTCTTCACCTAAAAAAATTTCAAAAACAATTCAAAAAAAAATATATTATCAAAAAAATATAACAGTGAAAACAGAACGCCTTAAAAATATTCAAAAATTGATTGAGGATGTTCAAAAAAATAAAAATAAAAATTTGATAGTATATCATTGACTGATGCGAGCCCCGATGATAAAGAAAATTCAATTTGAGGAAGAAAAATGCAAAATTAGAAGTTTATGGACTCAATTAAATTTTATTGAAGGTTTAATTGAATTTATAGAGGTTTTAATTGCAAAAACAATTGATTTTGGAGTTATTTTGGGCTTTAATTGGAAGAAATTAATTTTCTGGGGTCAAATTATTTTTTTTAGAAGTAAATTTGGTCAAATCAGGGGCTTAATTGCATAAATATTGAAGTTTAATGGCCAATTAGGGACTAAATTGAAGAAATCCGAGACCAGGGACCAAAATGCAAAACGCGCGCAAATGGAGGGCCGAAATTTGAATCTGACACGTTTTGGCGCCTTTTTTCTTTTAAATGAAACGGCGCATTTTGACCAAAACGGCGCCGTTTCATTAACTGTTGCAACAAAAAAAAAAAAAAAAAAACAGAAGCCCAAAACGGCGTCGTTTTGACGGCACTGTAGGTCTTCTTCTTCCCCTGGACGCGCGAGGCAGGGGAAGAAGACGATTTTTCTTCTTCCTTTTCGCCTAACTTCTTTCCTCGTTTTTACGCAATAAGACGCCTACCACACCAGCCCACTTGCCACCTTTTGAACAGATAGTGGAGGGGCGGCCAACAGTGGCCGCCCCACCATTCGGCCTTCCCCTGTTTTTGCCTATAAAAACAGGGGAAGGGAACCGAAGAAAAAAAAGAAAAAAAAGAGGGGGAGAAGGAGAAGGATTGCACGATAGAAAGAGGGTAGAGAGAGACGAGAGAAACAGAAAGAAAAAGAAAAAAGAAGAAGAAAGAGAATCGACAGAAAAGAGAACAAAAAAAGAGGAGAGAGAGAGAAGGAAACCGCCGGCCACCGTGTCTCCACCGCCAGCAGCACCGCCTCAACGCCACCGCAGGTACGCCATCTCGTTCCCCACCTCTGCCTCCTTTCGTTAGCCGTTGCGCCTTCATACAGAACGTGAATTATTTCACGTTCTGCAAATAACGAAGGGCTGGTTACTGTGCTGATGCACAGTAACCAGCCCGTTTGGGCCTCTCGGCCCCGTCCATGCATTTGGGCCGGGCCAGGCCCATAATTAATTTTTTTATTTTATTTATTTATTTATTTATTTATTTTTAAATTATTTTTTTTATAATTTTTATAAATGTTTTTTTTAAGCACATTTTAATATCATTTTGTATTTTACATCATAAAAATATAAATCCGGTATTAAAATACCCGGTTTTCGTCCCACGATACTGTTCACGTCACTGTTCACCATTTGAACAAATAAAAAATATTTTACTGTTCACATGTATAAAAAATATAAAAATAAAAAATATTTGTTTCACCATTTTATAATTTTTCCGCATAGTTTTTATGTCATTTTGTTTAATATCGGGCAGTATTTTTACGTCGTAAAATACAAAATCCGGTATTGAAATACCTGGTTTTCGATTTTTAAGAATACAAAAATAAATTAAAAAAAAAAAAGAAAAAAAATATTTTTGTGCATACGGCAAAATGTCTCAAAAGTTAAAAAAATCATTTTTTGTATTTTTCATACACAAAAAAAAATGTTTTAGCATGCATTTTGGCTTTAATAACCAGTTTATTAAAGTCAAGAGAATATTGGCCAAAATTTCAAAACACACAACAAAATTTTATTTTGTTTATCTTTTAATATCCGGGGTATGAAATTATACGTAATACATATTCCGGATATTTTATTATTATTTTAATACAACTTGGGATATGACATTACATGTAATGCGTATTCCGAGCAATAATATTAAAAACCACAAACACGACCTTAGATGTTATCAGACATTAAAACAATGCAGCCTACCTTAGGTAGGGCGTAGTTGGGGTGCTAATACCTTCCCTTTACGCAACCAGTCTCCGTACCCGATCTTTAAAGACCAGTTAAGGTTCCTAGTAACCAGAATACTAGGTGGCGACTTCCAGTCCATATTTTCACATGTAGAGACAAGAATTCATTGTCTCTCCCCATTTACGAGGAATAAATATTCCGTTTTTTTCCTGAGGGTGAACGATCGCCGCGCCGCCGCACACGTGCGACAGAGTTAATCATGCATTGCATGCGTGAAAAAAAATATAACTATAGGTTCAAATCTATGTATCTCATATCAATATGTTAAAATCAAAGAGGATGGAAACTAAAAAGACATTATCGCAAACAAAAAAATTCCATTAAAATAATTATGATTAAAATTGAAAGATTAAAAAAATTATAGGGGGTGAAATTTAAAATCATTTATAGATTTAAAAATGACGAGGGTAAAATATAAAAAAAATTATTGACAACTAACTGAATAGAATCAAATTGAAAAAAAAAACAAAAGTTAAAAATAGAGAATTAAACCAAAAAATATTAAAAAAAGATAAAAAAATAAGACAACATCAATTTAGAAAAAGAAAACAAAAACAAGACAATTCTCTTAAACCTAATCTAATCTCTAAAAGTCGCATCGCATTACATGTTTTATCTCGATTCAATTAAAAATCATAATTTTCTACTAATTTAATTGCAAAGGATGAGATCAGTAGAAAAATATTAATAAAAAACTTGCAAATAAACTTGCTATTATACTTGTAAACAAGCTCGCAACCTATTAAACGTTGAATCAGTGTTCTATCAAAAAGTTTATTATAGGTCAATTTAAAAAAATTGTCAAAGCAAAAAAAAAAATATATATATATATATATATATATATATATATATAAACCTAGTTGACAGCCACCTCGAGTCAATAAATCAAACACATGGTTTAGAACATGAAATTAGGATGACCATATAAATAAAAAAGCTTAAAAAACACTTCCAAAAATATATTAATTGTGTATATATTATAAAATTTATAAATGATAATTAAATGCTTGGAGTCCAATGCTCTCTTATGATGAACCAAGTACAATACATAATGGATGTGACACGACCAAAAGATTGATGTCTTCTCCCAAGTGTAGGAGTGTCGAAGTAATAAATAACCCGGCAAGATCGGGGTCGAACCACAGAGAGGTTAATTGTATAAATTATAAATAACAAGACAACAACAACAATAATAATAACAAAAATAACAACAACAACAACAATAATAATAATAATAGTAATAGTAGTACTAGTAATAAGAATAATAATAATAATAATACTAATACTAATAATAATAATAATAATACTCAATACGTGGCGTTGTTATACTTGAGAATGATCTAAAAGATCGGGTCACACGTTTCCAGCCTATATACTGAGTTTATGAAAAGATCAAAGAGATATATTATATAATATAAACAGATTTCTGATGCAAATGAACAAGGCAAAATCAACAATATCATGATCCTTGATCAAACACAGAGCATACTTAACGTACATAAAATATAACAAGAATGTAAATAATAATAATAATACTAATAATAATAATAATAATAATAATAATAATAATAATACTAATAATAATAATAATATTAGTAATAATAATAATAATAATAATAACAATAAAAAGACGAGGAGGAGGAGGAGACAATAAAAACAACAACAATAATAATAATAATAATAACAATAATAACAATAACAACAATAATAATAACAAAAATAAGAAAAGCAGGAAGAAATTAATGAGAACTTTGAGATGGAAGATTAATGTAAGGATTAAACAATAATAAAGACAAATGTCAAGGTTAGAGGATCCACCAATGGTATTTCAAACAAGTATAGTATAAACTCTTATTACTCAATTTGGAAACCACACACGAAGGAGGTTCCAGTCGGATGATTTGTCATTAATAGCTCATTATAAATTATTAACATGATCATATTAATTATCTTATGTACATAACACCAAACTTTTAAATATTGTCAGGAATTCATGATGTTAACTGATGTTAACAACAAATCAAGTACCTTTCATAGCCCCAGGTGTAGGTAATACCATACGGTTGGGTTATGAGAGTGCCAAGCATTTGTTGTACCAAGTATTATACAACACAAATTTAGATTAACCATTTAACAAGCAAGGTATTAAGAATTAGTAAGATAAAAAGATAAGACATGTTAATATTAAACATTAAGGTCCATATTGAGTTTACACCATACTTGTTCTTACACCATTAGTGTAACCTTTTCACCTTGACATAATAAACTTAGCTAAACATAATGAAGAAGAAAAACATAAATAAATAAAACAAGAACATAAATAAAATACAAGTTAACTAAGGAAAGGAAAGGAAATGAAAAGCATAAACAAGAAATTAATAAAAGCAAAGCTTAAGAATTACAAAAAATATAAAGAGAGAAATAAAGAGCATGAACTTGATCTGAACAACCAAGCCCCTAAATACATGGCAAATGCCTCCTTTTATAGGCCAAAATTTGGAATTATTGATTTGATGACTAATTGTTGAGTGGGTGGCTACCTTTTGACTTGGTGAAAATCCTTATCTTCTTGTCTTAATAAAACAAAAATTCTAGCATCAGAACTGGGTCCAGATATCCAAATGAAAGTTCTGCGAAATTCTCTTATCTTTCCAGAAAAAAAACGATGAGGTCATTTGGACTTCTAGAACTCAAGATATGGGCTGAACACTGAATAGTGTTTGGGCTGCAGGACAGATTCGGACTTCTCCGTTGTTGCTATAATTTGGACTTGAAAACGGCCTTCTTAGATCTTGATATCCAAATGAAAGTTGTAGGCCTATGTCTTATCAAATCTCTGTAAAACGTTCAGATCATTTGGATATCTAGAACTCGAGATATGGGCTGAACACTGAACAGTGTGGGCTGCAAGACAAATTCGAACTTCTCCTTTCTAAGCTTCACCCTTCTTTATCTTCAAAATTTCAGTAGTTGAATTCATCAATCAATCCTTTGATTTATGTGATATGCCTGAATTTAAGATGAACATTTACCATATATTAGGGTATTTTATAGTATTAGACTTGTTATTATAAAACATGCTTTAGTTAAGGAGTTATTGATACTTTAAGTGCAAAATGATGATATAAACCATTGATAAACATGCACTTTTAAGTACTAATCACACCCCCCAACCAGCTTATTACTAGTCCCTAGTAATCAAAGTGTTAAAATAGAAAAACAATTTGTAAATTCCATAAAGCAAGGCATTCATCATTAAACTTCCATTAATCTATCCAGATAAACAAACTCTCATTTCTGCTTCATATTTCTTAAACAAGATATTAATAAACCTTCTTTGTATGTGCTCAATGTATGAAAACATATATGATGGGGCTATTGTTGGAAGAAAACAATATTATGTTCTAATGTTTAAGGTTAACTTCCTTGGGTTGGGATTATTTTTTTTTTTCTCTTTTTTTTTTATTTACACATACAACTTAAAACACAATGCATCTTTAACCCATGTAACGAGCTTTAGGCTAATGACTCCCAGACCAGTTGGTCTTAGGGCATTAGGTGTTGAGACACCTCTACGAGCTTAGCAACTCGGGTTGCAGATACTGATACATAGATAGTGCAATGTTTGATTCCCTTAAGCTTTTCTCCTTAACCCATGTAACAAGCTTTGGGCCAATAGCTCCCAAGTCAGTTGACTTTAGGGTATTAAGTGTTAAAACACCCCTTCGGGCTTAATTGCTTAGGTTAGGGAGGCTACGAAACCAAACTTATCTACGTTTTTATTCATCATTATTATATAAAAAAAAAGTTTTGTTTTTTTTTGTTTTTGTTTTTTTTTGTTTTTTTTTAATGCAAATTATGTACTATCCCTTTCCCTTAGTTGTTACCCTTTAACAAAAGAACATAAATAATATAATAATCCAATTGTGCAACCCACAATCATATGTTAAAGTGTGTGTATGTGAAAATGAAGATTTAAGAATACTTGTTAAATGAGCATATGAGCAGAATCAAGTGTTAACAATATGAGAGTTTGTAGACTTAGATATTTCAAGAAGTATTATGATAAACCTTGTTAAGAATGTTTACTAAGATGCGTCTCAAGAGTCACTTTAACAAAATAACTCCTTTTACTCTGCCATCCTAGTAACAACAGTTTTGCAAATAGTTTATGAAATAGAAAACACAATTTTTTTTTGTTTTTTTTTGTTTTTTTTTTTTAAAAAACTACTACCCTTTCCCCCCAACCAAAATGAGACATTGTCCTCAATGTCTTAAGGTAGAAAGATAGAGTATAGAAGACATCACCTGAAATAACGAACACTGACAAACCTGAAACACACTTACACAAATATAAGAAACAACAAAACACAATAATAAAACCAAAAGACACAAAGTTTTTACAAACTAAGGCTCAAATCCAATCTAAGCTTTTTACGGCTTTCCTTAGTTGACCAATTTATGCGACTCATGGAGGGATTAATTACAGGGATGAAAGATTGTAGTTGGCCAATCAATTGTTCAGCAGTAGCAGCAGAGATTATGATTTGTCGTGCTGATGATGTTAGAAATTCCTGTTCCACAGCATGATCAAGAAAAGACAACAACTTATCATAAAAACCATTAACATTTAACAAACCTATGGGTTTATGGTGAATGTGCAGTTGGGCCCAAGAGGAAATATGAAAGATCTCTTCCAATGTGCCCAGACCACCTGGTAAGGCAATGAAGGCATCAGCATGGTTAAACATGGTATTCAGTCGATCAGACATTGTGGGGACTTGTAATTCCTCTCCAATTGTTTTTCCAATGATGTCCCCTTGTGCTAAAGCTTTGGGGACAACCCCCAAAACTTGACTACCTCCTAAAGATGCAGCTATTGACACTCCCCCCATTAACCCAAGGCTGCCTCCTCCATACACTAAATGAATCTTTCGCTCAGCTAGTACCTGACCAAGATGATTTGCTGATTCTAAAAACTCTTTTTCTTTCCCGGGACTGGATCCACCAAAAACACAAATTTTGTTTATGTGATTACTTGAGGAACCTGCCATTTCTACACACGTCTGTATTTGATGAATGTATGGGTTGAGTAGAAATGAAGGGAAGGAAGAGAAGAATTTATAGATGAGAAATTGAAAATGCAATCATACCACCTATATGTAGGCCAGCTGTAGTCTCATACACACACACACACACACACACATACACACACACTCTCTCTCTCTCTCTTTATTAATTATTTATTTTGAAAAAGCATATGTATGTACAGGTAGTTGTGATTATGGCTCACATCTTCCCTTGGTTTTACGTCCAAGAACGGCTTAAACGCCCTCTATGGGTCGGGGATAGGCTTCCCATCCAGTTTTCTTAAAAACTGGCAAACAGGGTCTTTTTTAGTCAGATTCCCAAGACTAAGTCGAGCATGTTCTTTATGGAATTGGGGCCATAAATCATAAATTGCACGATGCACATCTCCACTAGGGTGCGTCTCAAGAGTCAATAGAAAATTATCTAAAGACCCTTTACTCAGGCCATCCTTAATGAATTGTATTTTATCTTCACGGTTTACAGATACCATTCCTAAAGAACGACATGTCGCATTACAAGTCCATCTAGCACATCGGTGACAGACTTTCAGTCGTTTTGCACGACGTTTCTTCGCAAAAGTGCTTTTACCTGTTTCAGGCATGTATGAAATGAAAGAATTGGAGGACTCACCTGATAATCGGACCTTAGCTTCAATCAGCCAACGAATATCTTCAGGAATTCCATGGTTCATTAACAACCTCAATCTTGCACATCTAGCACGGTAAATTTTTGTAATCGCATTCTGAGGCAGAGCGGGAAAATACTTTTTCAATTTTTCAAGAGTGGTGTCCATTTTCAACTGAGAATTGGGGGAGAGATTCAAAGAAAGGAGAAAGAGCAAAGAATTGCACAAATATATACACAGATATCAGTTATCATGGGAAACTGAAAGAACCGACTTAAAAGTCACGGAGTACCGTTATCCGCCATTTGACCGGGGTGAGAGACTAGTAAAACAAAAGTCACACAAAAACAATGTGAGAAAAAGAATCAATCTTTATATACAGGATCGCCCAATTCAATAGAGTCATTTTCAACTGAAAAATTGTCAAAATAAACTTTCAAACGATGGCCATTTACCTTGAAAACATTACCATTCTTTGGATTTTCGATATCACAGGCCCCATATGGATACACATGTTTCACAATAAAAGGACCACTCCATCTTGATCTTAGTTTTCCAGGAAATAAATGGAGTCAAGAATTATAAAGCAAGACTTTTTGACCAACAGTGAATGTTTTTCTCAGTATTTTCTTGTCATGAAACTCTTTGATTCTTGCTTTATGAATTCTTGAATTGTCATATGCATCATTTCTTATTTCCTCAAGCTCATTTATTTGCAATTTTCGCAGCTGACTAGCATCATCAATGTTTGAATTGAAAGCTTTAATAGCCCAATAAGCTTTATGTTCAATTTCCACAGGCAAGTGACAAGGTTTTCCATAGACTAGTCTATAAGGTGACATACCTAATGATGTTTTATATGCAGTTCGATAAGCCCAAAGTGCATCATTAAGTCTTAAAGACCAGTCTTTCCGATTAGGGTTTACTGTTTTCTCCAAGATCTGTTTGATCTCCCTATTAGCAAGTTCTACCTGTCCACTCGTCTAAGGGTGATAAGGGGTGGCAACTTTGTGTGTGATTCCGTATTTCTTCATTAAAGATTCAAATGGCTTGTTGCAGAAATGTGTTCCACCATCACTTATCATGGCTCGAGGGATTCCGAATCGACTTAAAATGTTTTCTTTCAAAAATTTTATCACTATTTTGTGATCATTGGTTCTACTTGGAATTGCCTCTATCCATTTTGAAACATAATCTACTGCGACCAATATATACAAGAAACCAAATGATGGAGGAAATGGACCCATAAAATCTATACCCCAACAATCAAAGATCTCAATGACAAGAATAGGATTTAAAGGCATCATGTGACGTTTTGAAATAGATCCCAATTTTTGACAATTTTCACAAGTCTTGCAGAACGCATGTGAGTCTTTGAACATGGTGGGCCAGTAAAATCCACTTTGTAAGATTTTTGTAGTTGTCTTTCTTGATGAGAAATGACCCCCACAAGCCTCAGAATGACAAAATTTAATGACACTACTTACCTCATTGTCAGGAATGCATCTTCGAAATATTTGATCAGGACAATATTTGAATAAATAAGGGTCATCCCAATAAAAGTTCTTCACTTCGTTCAAGAACTTTCTTTTGTCTTGGGTACTCCAATGAGTTGGCAATTGTCCTGAAACAAGAAAATTAACAATATTAGCAAACCAAGGCATCATAGAGACAGAAAATAAAGATTCATCAGGAAAGTAGTCATCGATTGGTGTGATGTCAGATCTCGAATCGGTTGTCAATCTTGACAAATGATCTGCGACAACATTTTCGGTGCCTTTCTTGTCTTTGATTGTGATATCAAATTCTTGAAGTAACAAAATCCACCGCACCAATCTAGCCTTAGAATCTTTCTTAGAGAGAAGATATTTCAATGCTGCATGATCACTAAAAATAACAACAGGTGAGCCAACAAGATAAGATCTGAACTTGTCACATGCAAATACTACTGCAAGTAATTCTTTTTCAGTGGTAGTGTAATTCATTTGAGCACTATTTAAAGTTTTACTTGCATAGGAAATCACATAAGGTTTCTTATCTTTTCTTTGTCCCAAAACAGCACCCACGACATAATCACTAGCGTCACACATTATTTCAAAAGGTAATGACCAATCAGGAGGTTGAATGACAGGAGCAGAAGTAAGCAAGCTTTTAAGTTTAACAAAGGCTTTTTCACATTGTTCAGTCCATTCAAAAACAGTTTCCTTTGATAGAAGGTTACACAATGGTTTAGATATTACACTAAAATCTTTGATGAACCTTCTGTAAAAACCAGCATGTCCTAAGAATGATCTAACATCTTTAACAGATTTTGGTGTTGGTAAGTTGGCAATTAACTCAATTTTAGATTTGTCAACCTCAATTCCTGTCGATGAAACAATGTGACCAAATACAATGCCGTTTGTTACCATAAAGTGACATTTTTCCCAATTCAGTACAAGATTCTTCTCTTCACACCTGTTCAAAACCTTTTCCAAGTTAGTTAAGCAATCATCAAATGAATCACCAAAAACAGAAAAATCATCCATAAAAATCTCAAGAAAATGTTCAACCATATCACTGAATATGCTAAGCATGCATCTTTGAAACGTAGCTGGTGCATTACATAACCCAAAAGGCATTCTTCGATATGCAAAAGTACCAAATGGACATGTGAAAGTAGTCTTCTCTTGATCTTCCAATGCAATTTCAATTTGATTGTAACCTGAATAGCCATCTAGGAAACAATAAAATTCATGACCTGCAACTCTTTCGAGGATTTGATCCATGAAAGGTAAAGGGAAATGATCTTTTCTAGTCATTGAATTAAGTTTCCTATAGTCAATGCACATGCGCCAACCAGTAATAGTCCGAGTTTGAATTAACTCATTTTTCTCATTTGTTATCACAGTGACTCCAGACTTTTTGGGTACAACTTGGGTAGGACTTACCCATTTGCTGTCAGAAATAGAATAAATGATTCCATTATCTAGAAGCTTAATGACTTCATTTTTCACTACTTCTTTCATATTAGGATTAAGTCTTCGTTGCATTTCTCTAGATGGTTTAGCATTTTCCTCCAAATAAATCCTGTGTGTGCAAATCAAAGGACTAATTCCTTTTATGTCAGCTATGGTCCATCCTAATGCATTTTTGTGCATTTTTAGAGTTTGTAATAACTTACCTTCTTGATGTGCATTAAGTTTGGAAGAGATTATTACCGGAAAAGTTTCATTTTCTCCCAAAAATGAGTATTTGAGATTGACTGGTAACGGCTTCAAATCAAGTTTTGGTGGTTGAACACTTGAAGGTATAGACTCAATTGATCGTGATGGCAATTCTTCAATTTGTGGTCTCCAATTACATGCCTTTGCTTCTTCCTGAAAATAAATCATTTGCAACTCGTCAGGTTCATCAATCTCAGTTTCACTAGAAGTGGTTTGAAATTGATCATGAACTAATTTTTCAATAAAGTCCACTTCCTGTAAATCATTATCATCTCCAGGTTGCTTGCAAATGTTAAAAATATTCATCTCCAATGTCATGTTTCCAAATGATAGTTTCATCAGTCCATTCCTACAATTAATCAATGCATTAGAAGTTGCAAGAAATGGACGTCCTAAAATAACGGGAATTGAATTACATGCTTCAACAGGTTGTGTATCCAAGACAATAAAATCTACAGGGTAAATGAATTTATCAACTTGTACTAACACATCCTCAACTATTCCTCTAGGCACTTTTACAGATCTATCAGCAAGTAAAAGAGTTACAGAAGTTGGTTTTATCTCACCTAGATTGAGACTTTGAAAAACCGAATATGGAAGTAAATTCACACTAGCTCCAAGATCAAGTAAAGCTCTTTCAATTTTATGTTCTCCAATAAAACAAGAAATGGTAGGACAACCAGGGTCTTTATATTTCAAAGCATTATTATTCTGAAGAATAGCACTTACTTGTTCGGCTAAAAAGGCTTTCTTTTTCACATTCAGTTTTCTCTTAACAGTGCATAGATCTTTCAAAAATTTAGCATAGGAAGGTACCTGTTTAATAGCATCCAACAAAGGTATATTGATCCTTACCTGTTTGAAAATTTCAAGGATTTCAGAATTGTGATTGACTTTCCTTTGTTTGGTCATGGCATGAGGAAATGGAAGTGCTGGCGGAGAATCAGTCTTTTCTTCACAATGTTCAAATTCAACCCCTTCCTTACCCTCAGAGATTGACTCATCATCTTTCTCACAAGGTTCAAGAGTGGGTTTTTCAATAACCTTACCACTGCGAAGAGTGATGACTGATTTGACTTGATCCATGTGTTGGCTTTCGGAACTACTTGCATTTGCATTGTATTGCCCCTTTGGATTTTGCTGTGGTTGAGATGGAAACTTACCTTTCTCTTGAAAACTGAGAGCAGATGTGAATTTTGCAAGAGCATCTTTAAAATTTGTCATGCTTTGAGTAAGTTGAGTGTTGATTGTCTCTTGCTTTTCAATGAATGCATGCAATGTTTCCTCAAGATTTCTTCTAGGAGGTGGAGCATAAGGAGGTGCATATCAATGAGAATTTTGGAAATTATGGTGTGCTTGAAACGGTGGTTGTGAAGTTTGTGCATTATTGTTATCACTCTTCCAACTGAAATTTGGGTGATTTCTCCAACCAGGATTGTATGTTTGCGAGTATGGGTTATGATTGGGCCTTTGGAAACTGTTTAAGGCATGGGCTTGTTCATGGAGACATTCCTTGAAAGAAGGCAAAGTTGGACAGTTATTGGTTGCATTTTCATTTGTTTCACAGATTTGACACACAATGTCTTGAACAGATTTTAATTGACCACTCTTTTTCAATTCTAGTGCCTCGACTTTTCTAGCTAAAGATGTAAACTTGGCTTGGAGGTCATGATCTTCCCTAAGGTTATACATACCTCCACCAGATGTATGAGGTTGGGTTTTACTTGGTGCCTCATAAGTGCCCTTAATGTCCTAATTTTGCGCATTTTCAGCTAGCAAGTCTAGGTACTCCATTGCTTCATTAGGGTCTTTATCTTCAAAAGTTCCATTGCACATCAATTCAACCATTTGCCTATCTTTAGGTGTTAATCCTTCATAAAATTGTGAAACCAATCTCCATGTTTCAAAACCATGATGAGGGCAAGTATTAAGCAAGTCTCGATACCTATCCCAACATTGGTAAAATGTTTCACTTGGTTTTTGAGTGAAAGTAGTGATTTGTCTTTTGAAAGAGTTGGTTCTGTGAGATGGAAAAAACTTTTTTAAAAATTGTTGTTGCATTTCATCCCAAGCACGAATGGATCCTGACCTAAGATTTTGTAGCCATGTTTTAGCTTTATCTTTTAATGAAAAAGGAAAAAGCTTTAATCTAATGGTATTCATGCTACAATTTAAGTCATTATAGGTGTTACAAACTTCTTCAAATTCTCTCAAATGCAAGTATGGATTTTCTAGATCTAAGCCATGAAAAGAAGGTAAAAGTTGAATAATGCCTGGCTTAAAATTAAAATGAGATGCATCAGGAGGGAAAACTATGCATGAGGGTGCACTTGTTCTTGTGGGATTCATGTGGTCTCTAAGTGTCCTAACACGGTTATTCTCATTATTCTCATTATTCTCATTATGAAGTAATTGGTTATCTTCTTCAGCCATATTTTCTGAAAATGATGAGGATACCCTAGAAAGTCTACCACTTAGTGTACGTGACCAAACACTCATGCACGTGTAGAAAGAGAATAAAAGGAAGAAGAAAACAAAAGAAAAAGAAACAACACAAAAGAAACAAAGTTAGATACAAGAAAAGTGAAAAGAAAAAAAATACTAAAATTTGTACAAGAATTTACCTCCCCGGCAACGGCGCCAAAAACTTGACACGACCAAAAGATTGATGTCTTCTCCCAAGTGTAGGAGTGTCGAAGTAATAAATAACCCGGCAAGATCGGGGTCGAACCACAGAGAGGTTAATTGTATAAATTATAAATAACAAGACAACAACAACAATAATAATAACAAAAATAACAACAACAACAACAATAATAATAATAATAGTAATAGTAGTACTAGTAATAATAATAATAATAATAATAATAATAATAATAATAATAATAATACTAATAATACTAATAATAATAATAATAATAATAATAATAATAATACTCAATACATGGCGTTGTTATACCTGAGAATGATCTAAAAGATCGGGTCACACGTTTCCAGCCTATATACTGAGTTTATGAAAAGATCAAAGAGATATATTATATAATATAAACAGATTTCTGATGCAAATGAACAAGGCAAGATCAACAATATCAGGATCCTTGATCAAACACAGAGCATACTTAACGTACATAAAATATAACAAGAATGTAATTAATAATACTAATACTAATAATAATAATAATACTACTAATAATAATACTAAAAATAATAATAATATTAGTAATAATAATAATAATAATAATAACAATAAAAAGACGAGGAGGAGGAGACAATAATAACAACAACAATAATAATAATAATAACAACAATAATAACAATAACAACAATAATAATAACAAAAATAAGAAAAGCAGGAAGAAATTAATGAGAACTTTGAGATGGAAGATTAATGTAAGGATTAAACAATAATAAAGACAAATGTCAAGGTTAGAGGATCCACCAATGATATTTCAAACAAGTATAGTATAAACTCTTATTACTCCATTTGGAAACCACACACGAAGGAGGTTCCAGTCGGATGATTTGTCATTAATAGCTCATTATAAATTATTAACATGATCATATTAATTATCTTATGTACATAACACCAAACTTTTAAATATTGTTAGGAATTCATGATGTTAACTGATGTTAACAACAAATCAAGTACCTTTCATAGCCCCAGGTGTAGGTAATACCATACGGTTGGGTTATGAGAGTGCCAAGCATTTGTTGTACCAAGTATTATACAACACAAATTTAGATTAACCATTTAACAAGCAAGGTATTAAGAATTAGTAAGATAAAAAGATAAGACATGTTAATATTAAACATTAAGGTCCATATTGAGTTTACACCATACTTGTTCTTACACCATTAGTGTAACCTTTTCACCTTGACATAATAAACTTAGCTAAACATAATGAAGAAGAAAAACATAAATAAATAAAACAAGAACATAAATAAAATACAAGTTAACTAAGGAAAGGAAAGGAAATGAAAAGCATAAACAAGAAATTAATAAAAGCAAAGCTTAAGAATTACAAAAAATATAAAGAGAGAAATAAAGAGCATGAACTTGATCTGAACAACCAAGCCCCTAAATACATGGCAAATGCCTCCTTTTATAGGCCAAAATTTGGAATTATTGATTTGATGACTAATTGTTGAGTGGGTGGCTACCTTTTGACTTGGTGAAAATCCTTATCTTCTTGTCTTAATAAAACAAAAATTCTAGCATCAGAACTGGGTCCAGATATCCAAATGAAAGTTCTGCGAAATTCTCTTATCTTTCCAGCAAAAAAAGGATGAGGTCATTTGGACTTCTAGAACTCAAGATATGGGCTGAACACTGAATAGTGTTTGGGCTGCAGGACAGATTCGGACTTCTCCGTTGTTGCTATAATTTGGACTTGAAAACGGCCTTCTTAGATCTTGATATCCAAATGAAAGTTGTAGGCCTATGTCTTATCAAATATCTGTAAAAATTGCAGATCATTTGGATATCTAGAACTCGAGATATGGGCTGAACATTGAACAGTGTTGGGCTGCAAGACAAATTCGGACTTCTCCTTTCTAAGCTTCACCCTTCTTTATCTTCAAAATTTCAGTAGTTGAATTCATCAATCAATCCTTTGATTTATGTAATATGCCTGCATTTAAGATGAACATTTACCATATATTAGGGTATTTTATAGTATTAGACTTGTTATTATAAAACATGATTTAGTTAAGGAGTTATTGATACTTTAAGTGCAAAATGATGATATAAACCATTGATAAACATGCACTTTTAAGTACTAATCAGGATGAAAGTGAAAAAAATCAGATTAATGAAAGGAGCCCTATGCAAGCTAGGATTAAGTTAAAAGTGCTCCTTTAATCTGATTAAATATTAATCTCTATTAAATCTGATTTTTTAATCAGATTAATTAAAATTATAGAGATTAAATGTATGGTTTGCAAAACTACGTACTAGGATTAAGTTATAATTAACTCAAATAAAAAAGAAATCTATGCAAAGGCTCGGGTTCCCTAGGTTTCAAGGACGAAGAAGTGCTTTTTAGGACCCGTTGATAGAAAACTGTATAAAAGTGATTACAATTACAGAGAAAAAAGAGAGTAAGATTTTAGAAGAATGAGTGAATTAAAAGAGGAGGAGGAGGAGTGAGAAATGGTGGATTGGTATTTTAGAAGAATTAAATGCCAATAACAGTTTAATCCTCGGAACTAGGAGAGGATAATGCATTAATCGAGATTAAGTTGTGTCTTTTTCCATCAAATAGCTAGTCCGCTTGGCAAGAACACAAGTATTAAAAAGATTAGCAAAACTTGTTCAAAATATAAACAACACACGAGCACAAGTTTGAACTTTGGTATTCTCTTGTCGGGTAAAGGGAGAGGTTACAATTCTAGCAACAATTCCCCTAACTGTAATCTGTTTAGTCCATGAAGCAATCCTCTTGATATCCTCTGGCTCATCTCTAACTTCTTCCATGCCCTCTCCCCCAACCCTCTCAATCTCTTTCATTTCTTCCATGTTCATATTCATCACAATCTTCTCACCAATACAATCAACAAACCAAACTCATCATCTTGAATCCAATAGAATGATTTATAGAAGCTAAACACACATCAAGAAAATCTGATAAAACTACAAAGAATAAAAAATTGAATAAAAACAAAACGTCATGAATTATATTACCTTATAAGCCTCCTCCTTTTTCTTGCTCCTCTTCTTCTTTCGACCACAGCTTCAAAAAGCACCCGAAGAATCCAACTTCCTCAGTCAACTACTAACAAGTCTCCATCAATCAATACAAGTAGATGCAAGAGCATATAGCTTCCTTCAGAAAGACAACAAAACATTCAAATCAACACATGGGCAAGGGCCAGCCTCTAAGTTGACTTAAGGAAACTCTCCAAGAAAAACAGACGGCAGCAGACGTACTTGATTCGAGGCCTTCAAGAAAAGCCCAAAAACCATAAATATTGCTTCTTCCAAAGCAATAATCAAGAGCATTAAATATCAGGCCAAGAGAACAAAAACCCAAGCTTCTTATATGGCAAAAAAACACAGCAATTGTTTTTCTTATTTATACTAAATTCAAGCACCACCAGCCCACCCACCAGCATTTTCTATGTACTGCAAAGAAGTACAAGGCAAGGCTGCGTTGTAGTACAACACTCATCAGAACTCCAACGATGGCTGCTATACATTTGAACAGATGTCAGGTTCATAAATTTGATCCTCTTCTCGTTGACTTATTACCACCACTTTTCACCCTCTCTTCATCCTTGTAGTACAGATATAGAGAGAAGAAAAGTGGGCAATCGTAAGCATAAAATTGCTTAAAGTGAAAAGCAAGAAATGGAACTGCTAACTGGCTTGAACTGGCTACTTCACTTGAAAGTGCCTTTCCTTTACAGTCATAACATGTGTATGGCAAGTTAAGAGTGCATTTTGGTCCCTCTACTCTTATTTCCCTTAATTTATCATCTTTTGTCTTCATATCACTCTCTTTATTATATTCTTTATTTTAGTCAACTGTAGCCTAGGGGTTAGACACCTCAATCCCAACCTAACTTGTTTGGATTAGAACCCAAAGACTGCTTCGTTAAAGATTGAGATTTATTTAATCAACTATTGTACTATAATAGGCAATGACGTCGTTTAACACTAAACATTTTCAATAGGATGTTCTCTTATCCCACGCATAAGAAAAAAGTAATTGTTACGAGGGATTAATTGTTAAGGGGTTATATTGAAGAATAAAATAGTATAAGGATCAAATTAAGATAGAGTGTATAGTGGAAGGATAAAAAAGACAACACTAGCAAGGCGTGTGGCCAAAACATGTCAAAGTCAGTTAAGAAAAGGAGAAAGGCCAGTTTTGAGGCCAATAATATAGAAATCTCAAAAAAAATCGATGATTGATGTAAGAGAGAGATATCATATGAATGGTGGGGTGGCCCCAGGAGATGATATTCATCGAATGCTGATTCTATCAACCTTTAGATGCGATCATTGTTTCTGACCATTAATTTCTAGTTTATCAAATGATGTGATAAGAATAATTTTTTTTCTTAAAAAATAAGTTTTTTATGTGTTAATATAAAAATAAATTTTTAAAAATAAAAAAATATATTATTTTTATATAAAATATATTTTTAAAATAATTGTTAAAATAATAATAGACAGTAATGACATAGTTTGTTAATATGATTCCTTTCATGCTACTTGAAATTTATACAGGTTTATTATTATAAAAAATAAAAAAATATTATTTTAATATATTTTTAAATAAAATATAGTTTTAAAAATAATTATTATTACAATTCAAACATGTATTAATATTAATATTGATCTTGCTCAATTTAAAATAATATTATTTCAAGATTTGTTTTATAAAAAAAGTTAAAACGTTATCAACTTAATCAGATTGAGTTTAATATCTATAAGAAATTATTTTTAGTAAATTAGAGTAAGTCATAAAAATTTAGTCTATTGGTAGATGGAATAAACTACACAAGAATTTATAATATGATTGATTTACTTCATCTAATTTAAATTAAAGAAAAAAAACACACATTTCCTCTGCCTCAAAGTAAATGAAAACAAAAATCCAAACGATTTACTGAATTTCAGAGTAATTTTATTATTATTCCTATCTTCAAACTTGGAATGTAATAATTCCTCATCTAATTTTTTAATCGGGTGCAATAATTTATTATTTATCTCTTAGTTTACAAAATAAAATAAAACATTTATTTCAAAGCGTAGATTTACTAATTAATTCAATTGTTTTCTACTGTGATCACTTTGATTCTGGGATTGAGAGTGACAAAATTATCATCGAATTAATCTAAAAAGGGAATTACTTAGCGTGAGTATATTTTCTTATCAAGATTGATAGTTACGTGCATAAGGGGAACCCTCCCTTTCGTCGTAGCACAATCGTCCTTTCGCACCAAAAAGTCATCAAAAAATTATTCCAAAACAAACACCACAGACTCCCACCCTCCAAGAAGCCAACAATTTTGCTGAGAGGAATAGGCAATAAATATCTCAGTTTAAATCACCTTAATTCAGTGGAAAATTATGTGCGCATTATTTGTACATTAAACTATGTGCATGCATCAAAGTGTGGTCCGATTTAACTGTATCAACTGGATTATGAACTAATTCATCAGGTCATTTAAATTATATTGGTTCAACTTCTACTTAATTTTCTTTTAAAAAACCAACATGAACTAATTGAGTTTAAAAGCTTGTTACTAATAAATTATGCCATTTTACATTTACTTATTTTTGGGAGTAAGAACTCAATTTTGAAAGGGACGGTGAGTTTCAAATTTGCACTTTCTTTTCATCCATTGCACTTTCTTTTTACCTGTTATTGGAACTCAATATTGAAAGGGACGGTGAGTTTTAGTTTTAATTCTAGGTGGGCTCGATTGGATTCCTTTGTTAAAAAAATTAATAACATGATCAGTATCTTCAAATAAACTTTAGTGATGTTCATATAACATTTTCTTGTACAATAGGATGTTTGGATAAGCTTTTGATTGCACTAAAAAAATTACATCCATGTTCGGACTTATATATTTTTCAAGAAATTAATTATTTATCGGAACAATTCGAGCATTAAAATATAAAAATATGGAGAATACTTAATATTTACCAACAAATTAAACTAAGCCTGTGAAAGTTCACTTTATACGAATATATATCTATGTTGACAAATTATTTGCCACTTGAGGTTGAAGATCATGTTGTTCAAAATGAAATTAACGCATTATAAGCTAATTATGTGGATTCCAACTCATACTTAGTTTCATGATAATAGCATGATTTCATGTTTTACTTAAGAACGCATTATAAGCCTATTTAAAAAAAAATATATTATAAGCTTTTTTTTAACAAAGAATGATTGAGTCGAAAGTTGTGGAGGTAATGAAGAACCCTAATTCTTCAATTATATGGTTATATGTGTTGTTACCCAATTTTTGACCCACCTTTTTAATAATTTTTTTAAAAAAATCCAAAAATAGTGAAAAACAACAAAAATCCAATATATATATATATATATATATATATATATATATATCTTTTTAATATATTTGCAATGTTTTTAGCATTTTCAACGTTGATTTTAAAATCATAATTTTTCAATTGCTTTTTTCGAACGCGTTCGACTTTTCACGCGTCATTTTAAAATCGTAATTTTTCTCATAGAATTGACATTGATTTTGCTCGTTTTTAAAAATACAAGAAAAAAAAAAACAAGAAAAATCAAAATTTACAAAAAAAGAAAGTTGAGGGACCAATTTGGAGGTTTGAACAAACTTTTACCTATAAATATAGGTTGAAAACTCAAAAAAAAAGGGGGGAGGGTTCATTTTGTAATTTTAGGGAGGCAATACATGGGGGAAAAACCCTAAAAAAAAGAAAACGGAACCAACTTCCTCTCCCTCATGAAGGACCAGCCGCCAGCCCCTGCTGGGTTTTGATTTTTTTTTTTGAGCCGCCGGCCACCCCCGGGGATTTTGATCTTCTCCTCACAGCCGCTTGAAAACAAAAACACAGAGACTCCCTTCTCACCCTCACGGTCCCCCTCTCTGATTTATTCCCCCCCCCCGGGGCTGTTGATTTTCGGTCTCCACAGACCCACACACTCGGCCATAACATTTTTTCTCTTCTCCGATCTGCCTCCGAATCGAAACCAAACAGCAGCCCTTCCCCTTTTGATATATTTTTTTTTCCTCAACCGGCCGACAGCCCCCCCCCAGAAAACCCCTCTGATTATTTTTTTTCTTTCTTCCTCAGCCATCCGAAGAACCCAGCGGCGCCGTCCCTCTCCATCCCCGTTGTCTTCTTCCTCATCTTCCCCGTCACCAGCAGCATCGCTCAACAGACTCGGCTAGTAGGTCCACCATCTTCTTCTTCGGTCTTCTCACAACAACCGAACAGGGACACAACATCCAGCCCTCCCCATCACCAGATCGTCTCCTCCTCTGGTTGCGCCCACAGAAACCAGCCCTCATACGGCGGCGCCCAACCGACGATCAACCACTCTCCTCCTCCACGACCGATCTGCCATCGGAGAAGAAGAAGAAGCAAGAACAGATCGGACAAGAAGAAGCAAAATCCGAAGCAGATTTGAAGGAGAAGAGAAGCAGATCTAAAATTTTTTAATTAAAATCAACTGTCATTTGAGTTTCTTGGATTTGCAAGTGGTGAGTTTTCTCACGGGCAGCAGGAGATTGAAGAGGGGAAGAAGGCGATCCAGAACCCTGCTGTTGGTTATTTTTTTTTTTTTTCTGGTGGCGGCGCGTGGATCCACGCGCCGCCGGTGTTCTGCGCCCAGAAATCCGACTGACACTGTTCCGGAGGTGCAGAAGTGGTTTTTAGATTGTTTAGGGGCTGTTTTGTAATTTAAAATTTATTTGATGTATTTTTTTTATTTGGTTTTGAATTCTTTTATTTGCATTATGTAAATGTAGATGTAAAAGAAAAAGAAAAAAAGAAAAGAAAGAGAAAGTGATAATAAAAAAAAAAAAGAAAAAGAAAAAAAGAAATGTTTGTGTGTGCTTGTATGTTTTTTTTATATGTTATTGAATAAAAAAAAAGGGAATTTAATTTATAGTCACAAATATCGAAAGGACAGATAAAAATCATGTTGAATTTTCCATGAAAATGTAGAACATGTATCTACATATAGTCTGGAAAAGTAATAACTGATTTATCAAAGCCTTAGAATTGGGCTAAAATTTTATTTTTAATATCACATCAAGTCCACGAAGCTTGAAAGTGAATGTGGTGTGTATGTTTTTTTTTTTTATGATAAAATTGCTAGAATAAAGAAGAATTTAATATTCCGATTTAATCACGGATAAAGAATCATGAACTTACATGTAAGTTGTATTTTCTAAAATTCGATGAAAGAACAGAATTTTTAAAAAACTTCTTTAACACATCAAGTCCACAAAGCAGCTTACCTCAGGTAGGGTGCGTTAGGGGTGCTAATACCTTCCCTAACCACAACCAGTCCCTTGCCCGCGATCTCTGACAAGACCAGTACATCAGGTTTCCTAGTAGCCCTCAATGAATTACTAGGTGGCGACTCCAAAGAACCAAATCAGCAAAACTAAATGAATAATCGCCAGCCGATGCCGCGCGCCAGGATTTTTTGGGGTGCGACAGAATGGTGACTCCACTGGGGAAGGTATTGTTTCTAACATTATTGGACTAAGCTTTGTGTATTTGAGGTGTTTATGTTTTTGCATTTTTGTCTTATTTTATTTTTTTGCATTTTTATCCATGCATTTTGTAGAATTATATCATGCATCATATAATTAATTTTTTTTTTTAAAAGCACACACAAGCTTCAGGTTAGGAGGGAGACTAGCAGCTTACCTTACGACTTTTAGTCAAGGTTTAAGTTTGTGTAAACCCCAACTCTTCGTTGAGTGCTTAGACTGGTAATTGTTGGACACGTGCCATCTCACTGCCTACAAGCCCCCATATTGCCTCCACGAGGGCGATCACTGGGACAACGAGAGCCCCTTTTAGAGACCAAATAGTAAACCTACCTTTTGTCTCACTTAAAAAGATTAGAACCTGCCTTTAGGATGTATGCTCCGTATACATTGTTTTGCATCCGAGCAAGCCCTTCTTGAAGCATATTGAACTCCAGACTTATGGGTGACACAATGACCGTCACTCAGAAAATTTTCATTGTAGAGTTTGTGCAAGAATCAAGATTCTTGTTTCATCATACAAGAGTTGCGATCATATGTCACCCCTCGAAGGGAGAGTTCGTCATATAGATTACATATTCATACATTTATCATGCATGTACCGGGTTGAAAGGTAGGTCCCCTGCACAAGCTGTGCTGCTCGTGATTGAAGAGAAATGATAGAGGTGAAGAAATGTGTCAGATAGAGGCTCATTATCATATTGAGGTTGAGAGCATCAAAGGTGAAGTAGCTAGACTCAGATTTGCTTGAACAAGTGTTGAGTATTAAATGGAAAGAGAATGTCTGCACAGTCTTCTGTGGGAACACTGCTTGTCCACGTCCAATTGAAGCTGCCTCTCCTTTTCAGTCATGAACAACAACAACAATGCCTTCAGTCATCAACTAATGACAACTCTGATTCTTGTCCAGTTGCACTGTTAAGTGTTCATCGGCTCCACATCATCTAATGGAACCAAACGACTACTAGCCTCCTGTACATGGTGCATTAGTCTGCTTTGAAGTTACCCTAATTATGAGCTCAATTCTAGTTCAGCAGCACAAGATGTTGGTCTGAAAAACCATGATTAAACACTGAACTTCTACGTGGTAAAGCTCTCCCTGTAGAGATTTATTGGCGGATCTACAAATGGGAAATGCAAAAGGGGATGTATTAATTTCATATGCTTTGAAACTTTTTCCCACCAGTGGCACGAGCAAAATATTGTAATAGGCAGAGGAGTCAGGCCTGATCTGAAAATATGAGTAGTCGTCGAACTTCAACGCGACATAGCTCTCTCTACAAAAATCTGTTTATGATGCTGCAAGTTGAGAGTGCAAGAGAGGATTTACTAATTGCATATGCTACAAATATTTCTCATCAGTTTCAGCACGAAGAAACTGTAGCAGGTTGAAGAGCCAGATTTGGTTTGAAAAACATGGAGCAGACATCAAACTTCAACATTGCAGAGATCTCTCGGAAGGAATCTATTTGTGGACCTGTAAATGGGAAATCCAAGAAGGAATACAGTAGTTTCAGATCATCTATGATTTTCCTCCAACAGTGCCAGTATTTAAAATGCAAAAGTAGAAAGAAGAGACATGCCTAGACTAAAAAACATGAAGAAGACTGAAACTTCAACATAGCAGAACTTCCTCTATTGGTGCTTGTTTGCTGCACCGTTCGAGAGGAATCAAAGAAGAAATAGAGGAGATTCATGTCCATCATCTTCTCCCATAGAAGAGATAAGGCATGATTCCACGTGTCAGTAGTGGCAATACTACAAGTTTCTGGGCACTGCTAAGATTACCAAGCTGTTGAAAAGTTTTCTAACAATCCTCAACCAACCACGACAACATTGGAAGATTGAGATGATGCTGTGAGGATTTGCCAAAGATTTGAACAAGCTATGAAGAGAGGAAAGATTGAAGGATCTGCCAAGGATTCTAGAACAATGATGAGAGATGAATCAAAAGAAGACTCTGACGGTGGGAAATCTTAATTATGTGGTCTAGCCAAGTCTCGCTGTATCATCGACTACTTCGATGTCTTTGCAAAGATAGACATTCATTTGCCATGTGGTATAATCTAGATAAGAGATGTGATGTGATGGTGGAGTCTTTGACCATTTCAATTGAATAGTTGCAAGAATTTCAATTGAACAGTTGCAAGAATTTCAATTGAACAGTTGCCATGTGAGTTTATTTACCAGCATCCGCTAGATTCCAGACTTTTACCTGACTCCGACAAATCCCATGCAACCACCATTTTCTAGGTGGTTTAATCCAGACAAGAGATGTGATGTCATGGTAGGGTCCTTAACCATTTCAATTCAACAGTTGCAAGAATTTCAAGAAGCGAGTCCGGAAGTTGGAGAGCAAAAGACAAGTAGAGTTTGTGAAGGAGGGTGTCATTGGCTATATTGTTCCCCGAACATCTTCAAGATGACATGTGATCGAAAATGCTTGGCAAAACACAGATATCGCCATAAAAGCTGATTCAAGAATGGTGATGAACTGTCAATCATATTGTTATGGAATTCTGCATTTTGTTTTGGGATCACATCTCATCTTTCAACGAAACATGCCTTGCTTTTGTCTCTTTGTTTGTTTTGAAATCAATAGATGTGTAGCATTTTATTCTGACAAAATATTTTGATCAAACTCCAACATGCGATAAAGGTTAATCAATCCTGAAGGTTAAAAGTGTTTTGATTGCAGAAACGACTCGATTCTTGTTGAAATGACAGGAGGTGACCGAACAAATTTTGAACTCATACCTCCTGAAACTGAACCACACATCATATAGCTAAGTTTTAGCAGTATGCATAATGACATGTAGTGGATTCGGTAGTTATGGACTCGTGAATCATGATTCTTACAAGTCCCAATCATTACACGGGATGGGGTCAAAATTTATCGGTTCTAACCGACCTTGCTTGAAATGAGAAAAGGCCATTCTTGATATCCCTTCACTTTCTAAAGATTATATCCCTTGTAGTCCCATTTTGAGCTGGATAGAATATTTTTTCATGAAAACCTTGACTAGAATCACACCCCACACTGGGGGAAGATGAGAGATATTTTGAAGAAATTGATATCATTAATGGATAAAGGGGAAGGCTTAGAACAAAGATCCAATGATTGAGAGAGAGCTAAAAGAAAACACATAGACTGGGGGCATGTAAGAAATTTTTAAGGAAGGTTATGATAAAAAAAAAAAACAATGAAAAAAGAAGAAGAAGAAGGAAATTGCCTTTACTTAAAGACAAGTCAAAGATAATGGAAGAAGAATGCCTATCAAGTCTATGAAGAGCAAAAGAAATTTCAATCAAGGAAGGACACAATAAAAGTCAATACCAGAAAAAAAAGACTAAGGTGTAAACGTGACTTTTGGTTTCTATTATAAAGCCTACGATGTTATCAGATGCTTAAGGTTGGTTATTCATCAAGGAAAGGTGGATTTGCATTGACTTATGTTAAGAAAAGTCTGAACTGTGAGGTTAACAAGGTTATATGTCGTTTCCTCTACAAAGACAACAATAAAAAAGAGTTGATGAATAGTTGATTTTGATCCTAGGTCTTTGAAACCCTCAAACACCTTTTGAGCCTTTGAAATTCCTTTCTTTCATAGCCATGAACCATAGCTTGCATTACGTGCTTTTAAAAGCCCTTTTTAATCAAGCAAGCAATTTGAAACAATAAATGGCGCTCTCAAAACTTGAAGAGCTTTTCCATAAGGGTCGTGACTTCATGAATTAAGCTATTGGTTATTATGCATGCTGATAAAACAAGTGCTAAGAAAAGAAATAACCTTTCTTGATAAAGCCTAAGTGTTGACTTGGGTGCCTTGCTTTTGAAATTCACGCAAAGGTCACCTTATCACAGACCATCAAAAGATATACCCAATATCAAGGATTCAAATTGATACAAAGAACCATGGAAAAGCCATTTTAATCCTACATTGGGTCAATTTCTGTTTTTAAAATACAATACAATCAAAGGACTATATATTTCGAATAACGTGTGTTGGGGCTTTGATCAAAAAGCTTGATTTTCAAAAGATTTTCAAAAAGGACATCTCTGATTTCATTTCAACAAACTAGACTTTGAATAGACATGATCTTTGAAATATGAGAGTTGATTCCAGAACAAGGAAGATTATCAAACACAGAAGAACATTGATTGAGTATGCAAAATCGTTGATAGAAATGTCATTGAAGTCCTCGACACTCCTTGAAAAGTTGAGCAGCTGGGGGCAATACAGTAGACTTTGAAAAGGAAAAACAAGCAGTGCTTAGATCAGCTATGAGGCAATGATTAAATGATGAATCAGTGAACTGAAGACAATGATGTGCAAAGACAGATAATCAATGAACGAGCACATTCAGATCATATTGGGGGCAATGTCATTCCAAAATGGCCCATGCTCCAGTGAACCTTGTCGGCAATGGAGAAACAAGGATGTACTTGAAGGACACTTTCATATCATCATCTTTTGAAACATGGCTAGCAATCGATGAAGATACATAGATGAATGTAATTGAATGGTGAAAAGATGCACACCACTAAGACTGACTGTGGAACAATGCTGCACTTAAAGGACAATCTCATATTGTCATTCTTTGAAACATGGTTATAGACGGATGTTATCACACAACTGCACTGAATGAATGTCAGAAAGGCACCCACCTCGAAGACTGACTGTGGGATAACTTGTTTTGAAGCCAGATGAGTGCTTTAGTGCATGAGTATGAGTGATAAAAGCAGCATCATTGATGAGGCTGAGACATTTCTTTTCACAAATCTGATTAGAAGAGTTTGAAGGGATTCTATTGAGAAGAACACTGAGCATACAACCAGGAGCCTTTGTACTGCAAGCCATGAGATGCATGACTGGATGACTGAATGAGTTCCAAGAAGGCTGATGATAACATGTACTTGAAGAGTACTGTTTCAATTAGAGGCAAGTTCATGACTGATTAACAATCTTGATGGGTAGTGGCATGATGCACACAATCAATCAGAGGATAATTCTCAGAAGAAGCTAGGAGAGAAAATCCTTCATGATGAATCAAACAGTACCACACTTGGAGGCAGGGTCAAGCTCGATGAACGATGCGAGCAGTAATTGTTGAAGACAACCCGGGATGGGCACTGCATTTACAGCTGAGTGGATGGCTAGCACATGACTGAGCCAATACATCGAAAGAACAAGGAAAGCTTTGGGATACAAACACAGGCACCCTATGATGATGGAGCATCAAAGAGGGGGGACCTATATTTCAAAATCAGGTAAGGATGCATGCATATCATCTAACCTTTAAACAAAAAAAAAAAACCATTTGCACATGTTTTTGAATTGTTACAGGAAAATCCTTAATGAGGTCCAGCAAGATGGTGGAAAAAGAAAGAAGCATTGTGGTGATGATAATAAAGAATCGGCTTTGATCATGGAATAAAAGGGAAGATGTGATGAACCCTACCATTAGGGAAATCCTAAAAAAAAAAGATCACCCTTACAGTCAGGAAACACCGAGTTTTCAAACCCTATGATCGGGGATTAGCAGGAAGCACCAAGTTTTCCAGCTCTTCTTCTGTCATCCCCTCAGGACTTCGCCAGGTAAGTCCTATTTTTCACACTTGTCACATCTTCTATTTGGGTTGGTCACCCATGATAATGAGACCGCGCTTTTCACATTTTTTCCATCCGGGTAGGTCACCCATGACAATGAGACCGTACTTCATCATATTTTTTCATCTGGGTAGGTCACCCATTACAATGAGACCACATTTCATATTTTTTTCATTTTTGGGTAGGTCACCCATTACAATGAGACCGCACTTCACCTTCTATTTGGGTAGGTCGCCCATCACAACGAGACCACTTCATCATATTTTGTCCATCTGGGTAGGTCACCCATTACAATGAGACCACACTTCATATTTTTTCCCTTTGGGTAGGTCACCCATAAGAATGAGACCACTCTTCCTCCTTTCCACTTGGGTAGGTCACCCATTGAGACCGTTTTTTCCACATTCTTTTGTTTTGATTGGATGAGGTTGCCAAATGGGATCTCATATAGCTTTGGTTAAAGGGAATCGCTAGATGGGATTTCAGGTTGACCAAGCTACACACAGGATTTTGGTTATGGTTAGAGGGGATTGCCGAAAGGAATCTCAGTCTATCCCAACCACACACAGGATTTTGGTTCTAGTTAGAGGGGATTGCCGAAAGGAATCTCAGTCTATCCCAACCACACACAGATTTTGGTTCTGGTTAGAGGGGATTGCCGAAAGGAATCTCAGTCTAGCCCAACCCTACACATTCCTTGGTTATGGTTAAAGGGGATCGACGAAGGGATCTCAGTTTAACCTAATTGGAAAGGATTTTGGTTCTGGTTAGAGGGGATTGCCGAAATGAATCTTAGTCTAGCCCAACCCTACACATTCCTTGGTTATGGTTAAAGGGGATCGACGAAGGGATCTTAGTTTATCCTAATTGGAAAGGATTTTGGTTCTGGTTAGAGGGGATTGCCGAAAGGAATCTTAGTCTAGCCCAACCCTACACATTCCTTGGTTATGGTTAAAGGGGATCGACGAAAGGATCTCAGTTTAACCTAATTGGAAAGGATTTTTGGTTCTGGTTAGAGGGGATTGCCAAAAGGAATCTCAGTCTAGCCCAACCCTACACATTCCTTAGTTATGGTTAAAGGGGATCGACAAAGAGATCTCAGTTTAACCTAATTGGAAAGGATTTGATTTTGGTTCTGGTTGAAGGGGATTGGCGAAGGGATCTCAGTTCAGCCCAACTACACATTCCTTGGTTATGGTTAAAGGGGATCGACGAAGGGATCTCAGTTTAACCTAATTGGAAAGGATTTTGGTTCTGGTTAGAGGGGATTGCCGAAAGGAATCTCAGTCTAGCCCAACCCTACACATTCCTTGGTTATGGTTAAAGGGGATCGACGAAGGGATCTCAGTTTAACCTAATTGGAAAGGATTTTAGTTCTGGTTGAAGGGGATCGACGAAGGGATCTCAGTTCAGTCTAACTACACAATTCCTTGGTTATGGTTAAAGGGGATCGGAAAAGGGATCTCAGTTTAACCTAATTGGAAAGGATTTTAGTTCTGGTTGAAGGGGATCGGCGAAGGGATCTCAGTTCAGTCTAATTACACAATTCCTTGGTTATGGTTAAAGGGGATCGACGAAGAGATCTCAGTTTAACCTAATTGGAAAGGATTTTGGTTCTGGTTGAAGGGGATCGACAAAGGGATCTCAGTTCAGTCTAACCACACAGACCTTGGTTATGGTTAAAGGGGATCGGCGAAGGGATCTCAGTTTAACATAATTGGAAAAGATTTTTGGTTATGGTTAAAGGGGATCGGCGAAGGGATCTTAGTTTAGCCTAATCACGCAGAATCACTAGATGGGATTCTAGGTTGATCGAGCTACACCGATTTTTGTTCTTGTTAGATCGCTAGATGGGATCTCAGGTAAACCCAATCAAAAGGGAAGGTCGCCCGTGAAAATAGACCAGTGTGAGTGTGTGGGCAGGTCGCCCCTGAAAACAGACCAGTGTGAGAGTGTGGGTCGGTCGCCCCTGAAAATAGACCAGAGTGAGTATGTGTGGGCAGGTCGCCCATGAAAGTAGACCAGTGTGATTGTGTGGGCCGATCGCCCCTGAAAATAGACCACTTTTCTTCAAAAGGGGCATGCCGCCCAAGATAATAAGATCATTTCCTTTTTCTTTTCTTTACAAAGCTTACTATGCAAAACATTGAGGAGTTTTGCTTCGTAAGCATTGTAAAGAGGGGGCATCTGTTGTTACCCAATTTTTGACCCACCTTTTTAATAATTTTTTTTTAAAAATCCAAAAATAGTGAAAAACAACAAAAATCCAAAAAAAAAAATATATATATCTTTTTAATATATTTGCAATGTTTTTAGCATTTTCAACGTTGATTTTAAAATCATAATTTTTCAATTGTTTTTTTCGAACGCGTTCGACTTTTCACGCGTCATTTTAAAATCGTAATTTTTCTCATAGAATTGACATTGATTTTGCTCGTTTTTAAAAATATAAGAAAAAAAAAACAAGAAAAATCAAAATTTACAAAAAAAGAAAGTTGAGGGACCAATTTGGAGGTTTGAACAAACTTTTACCTATAAATATAGGTTGAAAACTCAAAAAAAAGGGGGGAGGGTTCATTTTGTAATTTTAGGGAGGCAATACAAGGGGGAAAAACCCTAAAAAAAAAAAACGGAACCAGCTTCCTCTCCCTCATGAAGGACCAGCCGCCAGCCCCTGCTGGGTTTTGATTTTTTTTTTTTAGCCGCCGGCCACCCCTGGGGATTTTGATCTTCTCCTCACAGCCGCTTGAAAACAAAAACACAGAGACTCCCTTCTCACCCTCACGGTCCCCCTCTCTGATTTATTCCCCCCCCCAGGGCTGTTGATTTTCGGTCTCCACAGACCCACACACTCGGCCATAACATTTTTTCTCTTCTCCGATCTGCCTCCGAATCGAAACCAAACAGTAGCCCTTCCCCTTTTGATATATTTTTTTTTCCTCAACCGACCGACAGCCCCCCCCCAGAAAACCCCTCTGATTATTTTGTTTCTTTCTTCCTCAGCCATCCGAAGAACCCAGCGGCGACTGAAGAGCAGCGGCGCCGTCCCTGTCCATCCCCGCTGTCTTCTTCCTCATCTTCCCCGTCACTAGCAGCATCGCTCAACAGACTCGGCTAGCAGGTCCACCATCTTCTTCTTCGGTCTTCTCACAACAACCGAACAGGGACACAGCATCCAGCCCTCCCCATCACCAGATCGTCTCTTCCTCTAGTTGCGCCCACAGAAACCAGCCCTCATACGGCGGCGCCCAACCGACGATCAGCCACTCTCCTCCTCCACGACCGATCTGCCATCGGAGAAGAAGAAGAAGCAAGAACAGATCGGACAAGAAGAAGTAAAATCCGAAGCAGATTTGAAGGAGAAGAGAAGCAGATCTAAAATTTTTTAATTAAAATCAACTGTCATTTGAGTTTCTTGGATTTGCAGGTGGTGAGTTTTCTCACGGGCAGCAGGAGATTGAAGAGGGGAAGAAGGCGATCCAGTGGCGGTGGTGCGTGAGATCCATGCGCCGCCGGTGTTCTGCGCCCAGAAATCCGACTGACACTGTTCCGGAGGTGCAGAAGTGGTTTTTAGATTGTTTAGGGGCTGTTTTGTAATTTAAAATTTATTTGATGTATTTTTTTATTTGGTTTTGAATTTTTTTATTTGCATTATGTAAATGTGGATGTAAAAGAAAAAGAAAAAAGAAAAGAAAGACAAAGTGATAATAAAAAAAGAAAAAGAAAAAGAAAAAAAGAAATGTTTGTGTGTGCTTGTATGTTTTTTTTATATGTTATTGAATAAAAAAAAAGGGAATTTAATTTATAGTCACAAATATCGAAAGGACAGATAAAAATCATGTTGAATTTTCCATGAAAATGTAGAACATGTATCTACATATAGTCTGGAAAAGTAATAACTGATTTATCAAAGCCTTAGAATTGGGCTAAAATTTTATTTTTAATATCACATCAAGTCCACGAAGCTTGAAAGTGAATGTGGTGTGTATGTTTTTTTTTATGATAAAATTGCTAGAATAAAGAAGAATTTAATATTCCGATTTAATCACGGATAAAGAATCATGAACTTACATGTAAGTTGTATTTTCTAAAATTCGATGAAAGAACAGAATTTTTAAAAAACTTCTTTAACACATCAAGTCCACAAAGCAGCTTACCTCAGGTAGGGTGCGTTAGGGGTGCTAATACCTTCCCTAACCACAACCAGTCCCTTGCCCGCGATCTCTGACAAGACCAGTACATCAGGTTTCCTAGTAGCCCTCAATGAATTACTAGGTGGCGACTCCAAAGAACCAAATCAACAAAACTGAATGAATAATCGCCAGCCGATGCCGCGCGCCAGGATTTTTTGGGGTGCGACAATATGTAATGTAAAAAGTTTAAGATTAGGTTAATGCATGTGGTGAGTAAGCTATTAATTTATTGTGGTTTCCAACTTCAAAATTCGAGAATCAATTATATTGTGGGTTAGTGATAGAATTTAAAAGAAAGAACATTCTTGATATCTTTCATGTTAAAAGCATTAATTACATGTCCTACTTCAAAAAATAAATCATGATTAATTTGCTATAGCACACTTGTTTTAACAAAAACAAATAGAGTGAATCATGCATTGCCTGAATAAATATATTTAACTATAGGTTCAAACCTATGTATTTCATATCAATATGTTAAATAAAGAGTGTGGAATATATCTCATTTAGTCTATCACTAGATATATTTCTCGCGCGTTGTTGCGAGTCAAACAATTTTTTTTAATATAAAAAAGTGATAAGTTAGAAAAAATCCAAGTTTTAAGTTATTGGTTAAATCGACAATTTAAATATTTACAAAAAAATAATAACAACAAATAAACTGACAAAAAAACAACGAAAAAAAAATCACACTTGAATATATTCATATCATCAAATAACTTATCAATTCTAACATAACCGACGGAAAATCAAGGAAAAAAAAGGTCAAACATAAAAAAAAAATAGAAAACATTGACTTAAAAAAGAGGGGGCAAACCAAGCAAACCTAAGTGAACACCAAAAACATGGTCTAATCTAAAAAAATTACAATTTATTAAATCAGACCTGAGTTCAATTAAAAAATTTAAATGTCATCCAATTTAATTTTGAAGTATGGAATCATTGAAGAAACTATTAATAAAAAATCTTGCAACAAAAAAAAAAAGAAACAAAAAGAATAGAGCTAAAATCTAACAGGAAAAAAACCAGGGAGGATGAAATCCTAAAAAAAATATCATAAACAAAACAATTTTAATTAAAAAAATTAGGACCAAGCATGAAAGATTAAAAAAATCATAGGGGGTGAAATTAAAAAATATTTGTACTATGATAGGATATTTATAGATTTAAAAATGGTGGGGGTGAAATATATATAAAAAAATTGTTAAGGGCTAACCCGATAGAATCAACTCGAAAAAAAATAAGAAAACAAAAGTTAAAAATAGAGAATTAAACCACAAAATGTTAAAAAAAGAGGATAAAAAATAAGGGACCATCAATTTAGAAAAGAAAGGGAAAAAAAAGAGGGCAAATCTTTTAAATGTGTTCTAATCTCTAAAAGTCACATCCTGTTAAATTTTTTATCCAGATTCAATCAAGAAGCATAATTCTCAATTAATTTAATTTTTAAGGATGAGATCAATAGAAAATATTAATAAAAAACCTACAAAATAAACAAAAAGAATGATGATAAAATTTGATAGGAAAAAACCAAGGGCGATGCAATTTAATGAAAAAAATAATCCTAAATAAAATAAATATCAATTAAAAGAATATGGACCAAATTTTAAAGATTAAAAAAATTATAGGTTGTGAAAGTGTAAACATCTGTAAAAATCAAGCAAACTCGAACAAACATCCTCAACATGATCAAATCATAAAAAGCTCTCAATCATCCAATTTAATTTTGAAGGACATAATTTTTTAAGAAACTATTAATAAAAAATCTTGCAAAAAAAATAATAGAGCTAAAATCTAATAGGAAAAAAACCAGCGATGATGAAATCCTAAAAAACAATATCGCAAACAAAAAAATTTCAATTAAAAAAATTAGGACCAAACTTGAAAGATTAAAAAATAATAGGGGTGAAATTGAAAATCATTTGTAATATGATAGGAAATTTATAGATTTAAAAATGGTGGGGGTGAAATATAAAAGAAATTATTCAGGGCTAACCTAATAGAATCAAACTAAAAAAAAAAAAAGAGAGGTTAAAATAGAGAATTTAACCAAAAAAATGTTAAAAAAAGAGGATAAAAAATAAGAGAGCATCAATTTAGAGAAAAAGGGAAAAGAAAGAGAACAAATCTTTTAAACCTGCTCTAACATCCCGTTAAAGTTTTTTATACAAATTCAATCAAGAAGCATAATTCTCAATCAATTTAATTTTGAAGGATGAGATCAATAGAAAAGTATTAATAAAAAAACATGCAAAAGAAACAAAAAGAATGATGATAAAATTCGATAGAAAAAAAACCAAGGACGATGCAATTTAATGAAAAAAATAAAAAAATAATCCCAAATAAAATAAATATCAATTAAAAGAATATGAACCAAATTTTAAAGATTAAAAAAATCTTAGGTGGTGAAAGTGTAAACATCTTTAAAAATCAAGCGAACTTGAACAAACATCCTGAACATGATCAAATCTTAAAAAGCTCTTAATTATCCAATTTAATTTTGAAGGATGGAATCATTTAAGAAATTATTAATAAAAAATGTTGCAAAAAAGAAAAAGGAACAAAAAAAAAATAGAGCTAAAATCTAATAGGAAAAAAACCAGCGAGGATGAAATTCTAAAAAACAATATCGCAAACAAAAAAATTTCAATTAAAGAATCAAGGGGTGAGATTTTTCCCCAACGTAGACAAGATTGCCCTCTTCCACAGCCTATAAATAGAGTCGGATTTGATGATCTGGGGGTTGAAAAATTGGAGTCCAAAGTCAGCCAAAAACCAGCATTTTCACCCAATTTCTGCAGATTTTTCTTCTTCTTTCTTCCTCTGCAACAGGAAACCGACGCCGTCTTCCTCCAACTCCACCGCTGCAACCACCGGCTGAACCACCTTATCGCAGCAGCCACAACCCCTTCAGCCAAGTGAGCCCCTCTTCCTTTCCTCTTCCTTTCCTCCTTTTCTTCTTCTTCTTCCTCCTTACCTACTGTTCACTGCATGAACAGTAGGCGTGAAATATAATTCACGTCCTACTGTTCATGCAGGACGTGAATTATATATATATAGGTGTGTGTGTATTATTATATTATATATTATATTATATATGTATATATATATATATGTATATTTTTTCTTTAAAAAAATATATTCTGAAAAAAAAATCTTTGAAAATATTGTTGATTTTCCTGCATATTTTTGTCAAAAGGGTTTAATGTTGGTTTGTATTTTTATACCGTAAAGATATAAATCCAGTATTAAAACACCCGGTTTTCGTCAAAACATCAAAGATTTTCAAAATAAAAAATGTTTTTGCTTTCAAAAAATTCTAAAAAAAATCCTAAAAATATTGTTGATTTTTCCTGCATATTTTTATTAGGGTGGATTAATAGTGGTTTGTATTTTTATACCGTAAGAATACAAACCCAATATTAAAATACCCGATTTTTGTTAAAACATCAAAAAACAAATATTTTCCAAAAAAATGTTTTGTTTTCATGCATACGGCCTAGTCTCTCCAATATATATATATAAATATTATAACATCATATTTTCACACAACAAAGAAAATTTTCAAAACAATATATGTATTAGCATGCATTTTGGCTTTAATAACTAGTTTATTTAAGCCATGAGAACTAGGCCAATATTTCAAAAATTCTAAAAAATCTTTTTGTTTTCTTTTTAGTATTTGGGATTACGAATTTATACGTAAAACGTATTCCTAAATATTATTAATAAAGTTTTGGTAAAGACGTTAGAACGGTTAGGATTTTACCCGATAAGATAAAGATCTCCTTACCGAGGAGGACTATTCTTAAACCATACCAACAACTAGGAAAACACGAAAATACCTTAGATTTTATCAGACAATAAAACAATGCAGCTTACCTTAGGTAGGGCGTATTTGGGGTGCTAATACCTTCCCTTTATGCAACCAGTCCCCGTACCCAATCTCTGAGACCAGTTAGGGTTCCTAGTGACCAAAATACTAGGTGACGACTCCCATTCCATTTTCTACCAATAAAAGACAGTATTTTCTTGTATCCCCATAGATATAGATAGATTTACCTTGTAGATTAAGAAAATGGAACAACTATATTATTTTCGCCGCGACGCCGCACACGTGCGACAAGATCGATAGAAAAGTATTAATAAAAAAACATGCAAAAGAAACAAAAAGAATAATGATAAAATTTGATAGAAAAAAACCAAGGACGATGCAATTTAATGAAAAAAATAAAGGACTAATCCCAAATAAAATAAATATCAATTAAAAGAATGTGGAACAAATTTTAAAGATTTAAAAAAATCATAGGTGGTAAAAGTGTAAACATCTGTAAAAATAAAGCGAACTTGAACAAACATCCTCAACATGATCAAATCTTAAAAAGCTCTCAATCATCCAATTTAATTTTGAAGGATGTAATCGTTTAAGAAACTATTAATAAACAATCTTGCAAAAAAAAAGAAACAAAAAAAATAGAGCTAAAATCTAATAGGAAAAAAACCAGCGAGGACGAAATTCTAAAAAACAATATCGCAAACAAAAAAATTTCAATTAAAGAAATTAGGACCAAACTTGAAAGATTAAAAAATAATAGGGGTGAAATTAAAAATTATTTGTAATATGATAGGATATTTATAGATTTAAAAAATGGTGAGGGTGAAATATAAAAGAAATTGTTAAGGGCTAACCCAATAGAATTAAACCGAAAAAATGTTAAAAAAAGAGGATAAAAATAAGAGAGCACCAATTTAGAAAAAAAGGGAAAAAAATTGGGCAGATATTTTAAAACTGATCTAATATCTAAAAGTCATATCCCGTTAATTTTTTTATCCAGATTCAATCTAGAAGCATAATTCTCAACAAATTTAATTTTGGAGGAAGAGATTGATAGAAAAGTATAAAAAAAAATCTGTAAAAGAAAAAAAAAAGAATGAGGATAAAATCTTATAGGAAAAAAAACCAAGAAGGATGCAATTTAATGAAACACAAAATCTAAAATAAAATAAATATCAATTAAAAGAATAAGAATCAAATTTTAAAGATTGAAAAAATCATAGGTGGTGAAATTGTAAACATCTGTAAAAATCAAGCGAACCCGAACAAACTTCCTCAACATGATCAAATCTTAAAAAGCTCGCAACTTATGAAATTCTGGATCCTAGTCTCCCTTCAAGAAGTTTATTATAAGTCAATTTAAGAATATAAAACATTGGCTTGGGGGGGGGTGTGAAGCAAACCTAAGTGAACCTCCTAAACATAGTTTAATCTAAACAATTATAATTTATTAAATCATGGACCCGAGTTCAATCAAAAAGTTTAAATATCATTTAATTTAATTTTGAAGGATGAAATTGTTGAATAAACTATTAATAAAAAATCTTGCAAAAAAAAAAAAAACAAGGAACAAAAAACAATATAGCTAAAATCTAACTTGTAAATAACCAGTGAGGATGAAATCCTAAAACAAAAATATCGCAAACAAAAAAATTTCAATTAAAAAAATTAGGACCAAACTTGAAAGATTAAAAAATTGTAGGGGGTGAAACTGAAAATCATTTGTAATATGATATAATATTTATAGATTTAAAAATGGCGGGGGTGAAATATAAAAAGAAATTGTTAAGGGCTAACCCAATAGAATCAAACCGAAAAAAAATATGAAAACAAAAGTTAAAAATAGAGAATTATACCATATAAATGTTAAAAAAAGAAGAGAAAAAAATAAGACAACATCAATTTAGAAAAAAAAGAAAAAAGAAAAACAGTGCAAATCTTTTAAACCTGGTTTATTCTCTAAAAGTCACATCTTGTTAAATTTTTTACCTAGATTTAATGAAGAAGCATAATTCTCAACCAATTTAATTTTGAAGGATGAGAGCGATAGAAAAGTATTAATAAAATAACCTGCAAAAGAAACAAAAAGAATGGTGATAGAATTTGATAGAAAAAAGTCAAAGAAGACAAAAACAGGGCAAATCTTTTAAACCAGGTTTATTCTCTAAAAGTCACATCTTGTTAAATTTTTTATCCAGATTCAATCAAGAAGCATAATTCTCAACCAATTTAATTTTGAAGGATGAGATCGATAGAAAAGTATTAATAAAATAACCTGCAAAAGAAACAAAAAGAATGATGATAGAATTTGATAGAAAAAAGTCAAAGAAGATGCAATTTAATGAAAAAAATAAAATAAATAATCCCAAATAAAATAAATATCAATTAAAAGAATAAAAATCAAATTTTAAAGATTAAAAAATCTTAGATGGTGAAATTCTAAACATCTATAAAAATCAAATGAACTTGACAAAACATCCTCAACATAATCAAATCTTAAAAAGCTCGTAACATATAAAACCTTGAAACATGATCCTATCAAAAAGTTTATTATCAGCCAATTTTAGAATATAAAACATTGGCTTCTAAGGAGGGGGGGGGGGAGGGGGGGAGGGGGGGACCTAAATAAACCTCCCAAACATAGTCTTTATATTTTAGAATATAAAATATTGCAATTTATTAAATCATGGACCTGAGTTAAATATAAAAGTTTAAATGTTATTCAATTTAATTTTGAAGGATGGAATCATTGAATAAACTATTAATAAAAAGTCTTGTAAAAAAAAAGAAACAAAAAAAAAAGAATATAGTTAAATCTAACAACAAAAAAAACTAGCGAGGATGAAATCCTAAAAAACATATTGCGAACAAAAAAATTTGAAATAAAAAATCAGGACCAAGCTTTAAAGATTAAAAATTCATAGGGGTGAAACTGAAAATCATTTGTAATAAACCTCCCAAACATAGTTTTTATATTTTAGAATATAAAATATTGCAATTTATTAAATCATGGGGGGGGGGGACCTAAATAAACCTCCCAAACATAGTCTTTATATTTTAGAATATAAAATATTGCAATTTATTAAATCATGGACCTGAGTTAAATATAAAAGTTTAAATGTTATTCAATTTAATTTTGAAGGATGGAATCATTGAATAAACTATTAATAAAAAGTCTTGTAAAAAAAAAGGAACAAAAAAAAAACAATATAGTTAAATCTAACAGCAAAAAAAACTAGCGAGGATGAAATCCTAAAAAACATATTGCGAACAAAAAAATTTGAAATAAAAAATCAGGACCAAGCTTTAAAGATTAAAAATTCATAGGGGTGAAACTGAAAATCATTTGTAATATGATATAATATTTATAGATTTAAAAATGATGGTGATGAAATATAAAAAAAATTGTTAAGAATTAACCCAATAGAATCAAACCAAAAAAAATTAAAAAAAAAGTTAAAATTAGAGAATTCAATAAAAAAATATATTAAAAAACACTATTATAATAGATAGTAATTTATATCTCCAGATACAATAATTTCACTAAGAGGATTCATGTTTTGGATAAGTATGCATATTATTTAAGTATGCTTATTATTTCTAAAAAAAAATAGTGATAATGAAGCAAATGAGATATGTCTCTATATATCCTTTTATTTTAAAAGTAAATAAATTTACTCTACATATTGATTTATTTTATATTTTTTTATCCCTCCAATGAAAAATATTTTTATCCCTACCAAAAAAGCTGTAAAAAATAGTAACCAAACACTAATGAATGTGAATAATAATAAAAAGTTAAATGGGATGGTCACTAGAAAGAGTTATATATTTATTAACTTCAAAGTTCATGAGATTAATTAAGGTTCGTACAAGTTAGTCCAGATACCCACATTAATTTTTTTTTTTAAAAGAATTTAAATGAATGATAAATGTGTCATTGAACATAAGAAGGAAATCGGTAAGCGTTTGGGTCGTCCCCTTATCCAAACCATAGTTTTAAGACCCGGCCTGGTGGTCGGCCCGGTCCAAGGCCTGAGTTCCGGGTTTTGACCGGGTCAATTTTATTTTTTTTTTAAAATTCAAAACGACGTTATATGGTCAACTGGTTTGAGGCCGGGTCTTGACCGGGTTAGCCGGGTCCCGGGTCGACCGGGTCAATTCCCAACCGGGTTTTGACCTCTACCCGGACCGGTCCCATGCCCGGGTCGGCCGGGTCCCGGGTCGACCCGCCGGGTTGGTCCGGGTTTTAAAACTATGATCCAAACAAACCCTTATGAGGGGTGTGTGTGTGTCAAAGTTTCTGTTTTTGTTGAAAAGTTTGGAATTTTGTTTTTGTATTTTTTGATTTTTTTTTGGGGGTTTTGGAGGATTATGTGAATCTTGGTTCCAGGGGTAATTAATGGAATTTGGGGTTTGTTTTGGTTTATTGTTTTCTGAAGGATTTTGTGAATTCTGGTTATATGGTCAGATAATGGAACGAAGAATTTTGTGAATTTGGATTATTAGGTTAGTTAATGGCATATAGACTTTGTTTATATTATGTGCTATTGGTTTTATTATATGCTTAAATTGTCATTTATCTGCAAAAGTTTGAATTTTGTGTGTGATAACGGGGTTGAGGTTGATATTGCAATGAGGGATGTGGGTGGTTTATTGTAAGGAATAGGGATTGGGGGGTTTTGGGTGCTTTAATAGGTGTTTGGGATATGGGGGAGTAATTGCTTGTGCCGGATGGGATGAGATTAAGTTTCTAGTTTTGCTGGGATGAATAGAGTTGTTTTGTGGTAGTCGAAACTAAGTTCATTTCAGATTGAGTTGTTTGTTGAACTTTTGAACTGGTGGGTTGGAGTTTAGGCCTCTAGGTTGTTGAAAAGTTTGAATTCTTGTGTGACAATGGAGATGGGGGCTATGAGATTAAGATTGCGATGAGGGATCTTGGTGGTCTAGTGGGTTATTGTAGGGAATAGGGATTGGGGATTTGGGTGTTTTAGTGAAGGTAGGTAATTGAATCAGTTTTTGGAACGTGGGGAGTGACTCCTTGTGCTGAATAGGGAGTGTTTAAGTTTCTAGTTCTGTTGGGATGAATGAAGTTGTTTTGTGTTGGTAGAAACTAAGTTCATTTCTGATTGAGTTGTATATTGAGCTTTTGCATTGGAGCGCTGGAGTTTAAGCCTCTGGCCGATGTTATAGCATGCTTGAATTGTCATTTATTTGCAAGAAGTTTGAATTTTGTGTGATAATAATGAGGGATGTGTGTGGTTCGGTGGGTTATTGTAGGGAACAGTGACTGGGGAATCGGGGTGTTTTGGTGAAGATAGGTGCTTCGATCAGTTTTGTTGAATGGGATATGATTAAATTTCAAGTTTCGTTGGATGGATGAAGTTATTTTGGATTGGTGGATACTGGAGACCAAGTTCGTTTCGGATATATTAGAACTTTTGTACTGCTGTGTTGATCTCTGGGTTGGTGCTATAGTATTGTTGTCATTGTCTATACAACCATAGACAGTTATAATATTTCCTGGTGTCTTCAAATGCACCATTTGTTTTCTAGGCTATCTATACTTTGTTGTCTGCTACCATGCAACAAATACTAAGAGTTTCTAATGTCAACTGAATACATGAAAATATCCATCATATGGAGTGGATTTGAGTCTCTGCTACATCATAAACTAATGGCACATGATTATTAGTTTCATTTATGTGAGTCCACCTTTTTTGAAAATGATACTATGTGAACGCTAATGGCTGCTATGTTCAGTAATAGCCTCTTGTGTGACTGATTGGGACAGGTTCATAGTTGGAAGAAATTAAATGTGAAGACTTGGCCTTGAATCAATATGATTGCTATAACTGGAAAATGTAGATGTTAGTTCTTTCTATGCCTGATGAAATTTGGATCGAAAACCAACTTTTCAATTATGAAACCTTCTGATTGCAATTGCTTTGTGGAAGATCTAAACTGCTTTGTAACAATCAAGACTATCCTCTAAACACTATCCAATATGGCCATGTTCTTATGTTGAAAATATAATTGATTAGAATAGAGGCTTTAGAATTTATGGTCGGTTTAATGGTTTATCAATATGCTGCAATTGTGTTTTTATTTTTTATTTTATTTTTGAATCAATTGGAGGATTGGAATCTATCAAGCAAACTTTGTATAAACTGGTGATTCTTCCTCTGCGGAAACCTGAGCTCTTCTCACATGGGAAACTTCTTAGTCCACAAAAGGCGGTATTGTTATATGGACCTCCAGGCACCGGGAAGACCATGCTCACAAAAGCTATTGTCAGAGTCTGGAGCTGTTTTTATAAATGTGAGGATCTCTAATCTGATGAGCAAGTGGTTTGGCGATGCACAAAAGCTCGGTGAGTATGCATTTGAATTGCTTGAGCTTTGTCTTGCATTAGCAAAACAATGATGGGTTAAAATTATTGCATTGTTATTCTAAAACTTGCTGTCACCCACCGATTATGTTGAGTGAAATTTAGTTTCACTCTGATAATGAAAGCAAGGTAGTACTTTGTGAACATTCTTAACTTGTCCTTATTGACGATCTTTATTAGCAACAAGATTTTGTTGGATGAAGCAAATGAGATATGTCTTGGATAAGTATACATATTATTTAAGTATGCTTATTATTTAAGGGATTTATTAGCAATAATTTCACTAGAGGATTCATGTTTTGGATAAGTATGCATATTATTTAAGTATGCTTATTATTTCTAAAAGAAAATAGAGATAATGAAGCAAATGAGATATGTCTCTATATATCTTTTGCAGTTGCTGCTGTTTTTAGCCTGGCTTATAAACTCCAGCCTGCCTTTATATTTATTGACCAGATTGACAGTTTTATGGGGCAGCGTCGTACTACAGATCTTGAGTTCTGTATTTATGCGGTCCTCTTATGCTAGAATGTGTTTTATGTAAGATTTGTGAAAGTGTGATTTATTCATGGGCCTGGCCTGGCCGGACTCAGTTACAATATCTTACAAAAAATTATTTTAATGTTTTCCTTATCAAACATTGTTAGTATAAACCTATCTTGCTTTTTTTTTTTTTTCTTTAGATATAAACAATGCTTTAGAACATTGTTTGTACCTGTTGAGATGGTTTTATCACACTTTTTAATAGTCATTCATGTCTTACAAGTTACTTGCAAGTATTGCTGCTGTTGTGATAACAGAATCTGTCAGTCAAGTGTTCTTTTAAATTTACAAGAATTGCTTCAATTTGTTCGTAACTCTATAACTTTCAAAATACTCCCAGAAATAGAGATTGATTTAAGTGATCAAGAATAAGGAAATGGACACATAAAAAAAAGGAATCCAAAACATAAATGATTTTATAGTTAACACAAACCTGTTACATACATGGATTTTTTTTCATAGAAGTAATGTACATTTAACCTTGAATTATGTAAACTACAAAAAAAAAAAAAATCCAATACTATGAATTTGCCACCCAATTGTTGATCCACTTGATATCTTGTTTGTACTGCAAAATTAGAAAGGTAAGACTGATCAAATGAAATAGCAAAGAAAACATAGCCTAACATAAACTGTGAACATAAAATTTAAAAACTGAAATGCTTGCAAAACTTACTTGAAAATATCAATTGCATTATTTAGTTTCTTCTAGCACCATATCTGCCAGCATTCTTCTTTGTTTTTCTGTTCTTGAGATTCCATTTATCTTCAACCATCCTAAGAAACCATGAAGGCTTTTTTGTTCTAAACACAACGTATCCCGTTGCAACTCCAAACACAAACCCGCATCCATACCCCATTGTCACAGCTTTCCATCCAAATCCTTCTCCAAACAATGTTGAATCATCTCCTTCATCAAAGCTTGATGGTGGTAATGATGGTGCCTCATCACCGTAACATTGTTTTAGTACTTGAGATCCACATAAATCCAAGTTTCCTTCAAATGAGCTTGCATCAAAGGTGTTGAATTGCTGTCCACTTGGTATGGGCCCCACGAGTTGGTTATGTGAAACGTTTAGGATTGCAAGAAATGTTAGACCCCCCAGCTGCGTTGGAATCCTTCCGGTAAGCAAATTTGAAGATAGATCTAATGATTCCAAATTGATCAAATTTCCTAATGATGATTGGATATGACCTGTAAGGAAATTATGAGAAAGGTTGAGCTGTTGGAGTGCTTTAAGCTTTCCTATCACTTTTGGAATCTCTCCGGTGAAATTGTTATTTGACAAATCAAGTACTCTGATAGTACTTTGGATCTTTGTAAACTCAATTTCTACACCTTTCCATGTCATTTCTATGGAATAGTCATAGCTAGTGTAATTTGCTGTCCCCATGTAAATCATGTTCTGATCCGAGGCCATCATTGCTTCAAGACTATTGAAATACCCAGTTGGCAATGGCCCACTAAAATTGTTGTGAGAGATGTCAAAAATCCGTAATTTAGAGAAGGAATTATATGCAGTCGAACCCTTCACAAAACCTTGGAGTTTATTGGATTTTAGGACAAGAATTTGGAGCTTTGGAAGCATTTCTAGAAAGTAGGGAAATGTATCCTCAATCTTATTGTTGCCAAGATCAATAACTTGCAACATTGTGCAGTTGATGATAGACGGTGGTATTTTCCCTTCTAATTCATTTCCATTGAGGTTGAGATATTCCAAGATATTATCCTTTGAAAATGTTGAAGGGATAGTGCCTTGAAGATTGTTCATGCCTAGATGCAACACTGAAAGCATGTTGTTGAAGTTCCCCAAACATAGCGGTGTAGAACCACTCAAGCTGTTGTTGGACAAGTCCAGGACCCAAAGGTATCTCAGCTTGCAAATAGAAGAAGAAATCTCACCTGTCAAATTACTATTGGATGCAAGAATAAGGGTTGTCAAGTTCTCTTGTTTGAAAATCGAACTTGGGATTGGACCACGCAAGTGGTTATTGCTCAAATCAAGGAATATCAAAGAATCATGTTGGAGTTCACTTATATTACCTATGAAATTATTGTTATGAAGGTCAAGATATTGTAAAGAAGGAAGAGCAAACAAAAAGGATGGTATTGTTCCATTGAACAAGTTACCATATAAAAATATATATTGTAGATTTGAAAGGGTATTTAATTGAGAATGGATAGGGCCTACTAGTTGATTATTTGATAAATCTAAATCTGAGAGATTGACTAGGCTACCCAAAGAATCTGGAACTTGACCCATCAATTTATTGGAAGAGAGATACAATAAACGAAGTTGTACAAGGTTTTCAAGTGATGATGGGATCTGACCGCTAAAATTATTATTTGAGAGGTCTAAAAAGATGAGTTGTGTGAGATTACCGAGCAGGGCTAGATCTGAGCTTTTAATGTTACAATTACGAAGAAACATATATTCTAATGACTTTAGATTACTGATTAAGTTATTTTCTAAATAAACTGAAATTCTTGTATTAGAAAGACTCAGCTGAGAGAGGACATTACTCAAATTGGACGAAGGAAAAGAGCCAGTGAGGCCTTCGTTGTATGACAGAAATAGTGATTCAAGGTTTGGGAGGAGAAAGATGTTACCCGGGAACTTCCCCTGCAATCCACAACCATCGAGGAAAAGAGATGACAAAGAAGAAGACAGATTCGTCAAGGAATCGGGAACAACTAGTGACATGTTTACCCAACTCAAATCGAGTTCTCTAAGCTTGGTTAGGTTTCGAACAAGCTTGTCAAAAGAAATTGGTTCTGGACTCAGATACTCATTGTCAGAGAGATCAAGTGAAACCAACTCACTGAGTTGCTCAAAACCATATGGAATTGGACCAGTAAGATTGTTCCATCCAAGATCCAAGTACTGCAGGTGCTTAAATTTCCCCATTGAGGATGGGAGTTTTCCTTGCAATCCACAGTAATTGAGTTTGAGCGATGACAGAGAAGAGGACAGATTCATCAGGGAATCGGGAACAACTAGTGACATGTTTACCCGACTCAAATCGAGTTCTCTAAGCTTGGTTAGGTTTCGAACAAGCTTGTCAAATGAAATCGGTTCTGGAATCAAATAGTTGTTCCGAGAGAGATCAAGTGAAACCAACTCAGTGAGTTGATCAAAATCATATGGAATTGGAACAATAAGAGTGTTCCATCCAAGATCCAAGTACTGCAGGTGCTTAAATTTCCCCATTGAGGATGGGAGTTTTCCTTGCAATCCACAGTCATCTAGTTTGAGCGATGACAGAGAAGAAGACAGATTCATCAAGGAATCGGGAACAACTAGTGACATGTTTACCCCACTCAAATCGAGTTCTCTAAGCTTGGTTAGGTTTCGAACAAGCTCGTCAAAAGAAAGCTTGTCAAATAAAATCGGTTCTAGATTCACAAGATTGTAGTTCCAAGAGAGATCAAGAGAAACCATTTTGGAGAGGTGAGAGATTTCTGACGGGACTTGGCCTGCAAGATGTGAACCACTCAGGTTAAGATGTGTTAGATTGGAGAACTGGCCAAATCGAGAAGAAATATGGGAGGAGTTGAAATCATTGAAGGAGAGGTCGAGCTGTTGAAGATGATGGAGAGAGAAGAGAGAATTATTGGGAAGGAGGGCGCCGTAAAGCATGCTGCAAGAGAGGTCCAGTGCAGTGACATGCCCGGTTTTCAGGTCACAAGTGACCCCATCCCACAAGCAGCAGTCTGTACCCTCTTTCCATGACTCTGTTTTTGGAAAGGGATGTGGACAATAGTACAATAAAGCTGAACTATTTTTAATGGAGAAGGATTGTTTGAATTGAAGGAGAGAAAGAGATTGGTGACGAGCACACAAAAGAGAAGAAGAAGAAGAGTAATTTGAGGAGAGTGGAGATGAAATTGTCGAGTGGAAATGGAAGAGAAGCAGAAAGAACGAGAGAGATTGAGAGAGGGACAGTGGTGAAATCCCCATGTTGGCTGGCCTTACAGGATTCAAAGTATAATTAACTGGGAATTTAAGATGAGAAGAAAAGAAAGGCATTATTAGTAGTATTTATAGACGAAATCAAAGTCAGTGGTTGAAGCACCAAACAAGTTTCCTTAGCTGGAAGAGAATCGGAGCAAAGAAAGACTAATTTGTACATGAGCACATAATTGTTAGTATTAAAATACCTTTTTCAGGATTTAATAATTAAAAAGATAAAGTAAGAATAAAAATCGATGGAAATATGCAATATGTAAGGTTCCTATCAACTTGATTCCCTGTTGACTTCGAACTGAATTGTCGTTTCTTGGCACCAATGACTTCGCACTAATATAAAAAATAATTTAAACTATGAAATTAAAATGATAATCAAAGTCCCTTAATTCACTAATACAAGTGTTCATAAATTGAGGTGCTGGATATTCATGTTAATTAAAAAAATAAAATTATTAATTATGAAATATTTATAATAATAATAATAATAAAAAGATTTATGCGAAGATTGCTATATCAAACATATATTTTAATCCTTTTACTATTTATGAGAATGTCAAACAGATATTTTATTAATGACAATATTGATTTTCTAAATGGATTAAATATCTTTTGAGGGGTTGTTAATTTTCTTAAAATTAATTAATCCTTTTACTATTAAAAATCTTGTGGGGGATAGAAAGTTGTTGGAAGAAAAAGGATAATTATTTTCATCTGAAATCAGCTGTGCCCTTCTGTCCTTTTTCTTCCCTCTTTCGCTTCCTTTTAGGCTCCCGGCCTGTCATGCAGTTGGTGTGGGAATAATAATCCCCTTTGCATGGGACAGGCTGACTCATCAGTCCTCTCATGCATGTATATGGTGAATTGTTTTGCATGCGATTGTTCATTCTTAAATGCAAAACTAAGAGTCTTTCGCTGAAGTTTCCTAAATATGCAATGGTGGTGTAGAACCGCTCAAACTATTTTTTTACAAGTTATACTTGAAGGAATTTCAGAGCAGCGTACCGGAATATTTAGTGAATGTTTAGGAAAAACATTATACTGAACCATTACAGGAAAACAGAGCACAACGATGAACCAAGGAATGGAGTTTGAAGGTTCTTGCCCTCAAGATGCTGTGGGATTGGTCGTCCTCAAAGGTCTTTCTCTTTCAGCATCAACAAGGAAGAACCAATCTTCATATGGTCTATCGACCTCCAAGTCTTCGGAACTTGGATGTATAGATATTGTCCACTTTTCTTGTGGTCATGAATATATATGGAACTGAAGGTTCACTTGCAAATATTTCCACAAAAAAATAAGCGTTGGAAACACAGCAGTATTAATTTTCAAAATTGACATTTTGGCAGCAAGTCTTTGAACTAACAGATACAGTTCATGCTCTAATTGGAAAAAAGTACTTATTGTTATGGAACTGTATTTATAAAAATAAAAAATAAAATTCGTGACTGCTTAATTTGAATGTTCAGAGATGTTTTTCCAAATTGTGTTTAGCAATGAGATTTATGAGAAGATTGCTTTGCCCACTAAAATGTAATTTCCAAGAAATTCAAAGCCACAAAATCGGAAGAAAACTTCTTAATAAGCCACAAGTGGGCTTGCAGAGTTAAAGAGTCATCCTCACCTGTTATGTCCACGTTCTGGCAATAGCTTGTTTGAATAAAATTTGCTTCCTCTCATGTAATTAATTTAATTTAATTAAAAAAAATTATTTTTAAAAGTAAGATTCAATGAAGATCGAAATAAAAAAGTGTGAATTTCTTGAATCTTACTTTTAAGATTCAATTTTTTTTTTAATTCACCATATTAATTTTCTCGAAATAAAAAAGTGTGAATTTCTTAAATACAAAAAAATAATAAAATATTAATGGATAAAATTAAAAAAAAATACACTTAAAAACAATTAATATTGATTTCCTAACTATGCTTAATTTAGTAATATGTTGTTTTTTAAAAATAATTTTCTTGCTTATCATTCTTTCAATTTATATACTTGTTTTAATTTAAGCATAGTTAATTTTAATATTAGTATGCATGCTAGGTTTTTTAATTTTATATCAATTGCAAATTTAAATATATATTTAATATGCATGTTATTCTATTATTTTTTATTTTTTATGTTGAAAGCAGAACCACTAAGCAATAAGATTTATGCGAAGATTGCTATAATTTTCACTAAAATATAATTTCCAAGAAATTCAAGCCACAAAATCGGAAGAAAACTTAATAATTCACGATCGTAGTTTACTCACAGCTTAAGCAAGTGGGAATGCAGAGTTAAAGAGTCATCCTCACCTTCTTATGTCCACTTCAATCCAGTCTCCAGTCAACACGTTCTGGCAATAGTTTTATTGAACAGTTGCTAGAAAATAGACAAACAATGGAGAATTAATGGAGTTTGAAGGTTCTTGCACTCAGTTAGATGCTGTGGGATTGGTCCTCCTAAAAGGTCTTTCTCTTTCAGCATCAACAAGGGAGAACCACTCTTCATTTGGTCTGTCCTTTACCTCTAAGTCTTCGATCGGAACTTGGATGTATAGATAGTGTTGACTCTTCATGTGGTGCTGAATGTGGAATTGAAAGTTGAATTATTCAATTGCGAATATTTCCTTTAACATTTTTTTTGTTGAGATCAAGTCTATTTGAGTGATGTGCAGCAAGTTTGTCTGCTAATTAGAACTTTCTTTATAGCTCGTCCGACGTTAACGGTACGTTATTTATATCAATATATCAAAACGATGTAAAAACATGAGAATATTGGTTTCTTGTCAAAAATAAATTAAAAATATATAAAAATACTATTTTGATATATTTTGAAACAAAAAAACATTTTAAAAAACAATATCTACCGTACTAGCATGCTTTAAGAATACGAAACACAACAATATTGATTTCCTAAATAGATTAAAAAAATTCTTTCCATTCCTTCAATTGATATACTTTGATTTTTCCCTTTTCTATTTTAAATAAAAAATATTTGAAAATATAATTTCCATGAAATTCAATCCACAACGTCCTCAATATATAGGAAGAAAACTTGTTAATAATTTACGATCGTAGTTTACTCACAGCTTAAGCAAGTGGGCATGTAGAGTTAAAGTGAAAGAATTAAAGAAACTAACAATGGACGTTGACAGAAGATGAAGAAAAACTATATTCTCTGCATTCTATTTTATTTACAGTGTGCATATATATATGCGTACAATCTTAAAGATAGGATAAGTGCAAGTATTTGAATTTTGAAACTATTACAGATTTGAAACTATAACAGATTATCTTTATTCATCTTCTTCTGATCTTCATCTGATCTTTCTCCCATGCTTGATTCTGCTCCTGATTTTGTTGACGTTGCTATGCTATTCAATACTCTAACACCCCACCCTCAAACTGTGGGGAAGAAGACAGACACACAGTTTGTCTCTGAGAAAACAAAAATGATTTGCAGTATGACTTTTTGTAAAGACATCAGCGATTTGATCTTGGGTGGAGGTATGCAGAATTTGAACATCATGATTAACAACCTTCTCCCTGACGAAATGGTAGTCAATTTCAATGTGTTTGGTGCGTGAATGAAAGACAGGATTAGAAGCTAATGCAATAGCACTGACATTGTCACACCATAAGCTTGGAGCAGTAGATAACATGATATGCAATTCTCGAAGAAGCATGCGAAGCCAGTACAATTCAGCTGTTGTATGAGCCATGCTTCTATATTCAGCCTTTGTGCTAGATCGAGAGACAACACTCTGCTTTTTGCTGGACCAGGATATAAGATTAGAGCCAAGAAACACACCATAACCAGTGGTGCTCCGCCTGTTGTTGTAACCCATTTTTGGGTCCCCACAAAAAAAATAAAAATGATAATAAATAAATAGCCGAAGAAGGTTAGAAAAATAACAGGAGGCATAAGCGCTCAGAAAATGGTCGAAAGATTGGTCAAGGAGGTTAAAAAATACAGAGATTGGATTTTTGGCAGTATTTTCTTGAAGGATGAGAGCCCTGTTGAGAAGGAAAATTTGAATTTTTGAGGAGAAAAGCCCAAATTTGGATGTTTATGGACTTAATTGGATTTTATTTGAATTTATAGAGGATTGGAGTGCAAGAAAAATTTATTTTTAGGTCAATTTGGGTTTTAATTGGGAGAAATTTAAGTTCTAGGGCCAAAATATATTTTTTTGGAATTTATTAGGCCAAATCAGGGGCTTAATTGCATAAATATTGAAGTTTAATGGCCAATTAGGGGCTTAATTGTGAAAATCCGAAACCAGGGACCAATTTGGAACACGCGGGTAAATAGAGGGGGCTGTCTTGATTTGATCCAGGGGCGTAATTGAAGAAATTGGAAGTTTATTGATCAATTGAGGGCTTAATTGCATAAATCAGAGGCCAAGGACCAAGATGAAAAACGCGACCAACTATGGGGGCGAGGACCGAAATTGGCAGGGACGTAATTGAAAGAATCAAAAGATAATTGAGGGCTGAGTTGAAATTTTGCGTATTCTGGCACCCTTTTTTTAAATGAAACAGCGTGTTTTCCCCAAAACGACACCGTTTCATATAAAAAAAAAAGAAAAAAAAAAAGAGAAAGGACCGAACGGTGCCGTTTTGAACGGCACTGTTCCCCTTTCTTCTTCCTCCCCGAACGTGCAGCAGCATGGACGAAACCTTTGTTTAATCAGCCGGTGCCCCTCTCTCCTCGCGTGCGCTGACAGACCAAGCCCATGCACCTCGGACGACGCGAAGCCAGGAGGATCACGCCGTGATCGACCACGCTTACCGACCAGCCGACAGGCGCTGCCCCCCCCGTTGCCCAGCTCAACCCACCTTGTTCTGCTCCCCACGCTGCCCATGCAGCCCCGCTCCTTTGCCCGCCTATAAAAGAAGGGGAAAGATGTGAAGCACGGGAGGAAAAGGGGAAGAAAAAAAACCCGAGACCAAGAGAGAGAGAGATTAAAGGAGAGAGAAACAGTGGAACTAAACACCTAATACTCGAAGAAACAGCACTGGGAGGAGGGGAAGAGGACTGAAACCGTGGGAAAGCTTAGGAGAAAGGAAGACCCAGCACGACCCGAGAGATACCGGACTATTGGGAATCGTCGTTTTGAGCCGTCGACCACCGCTGCAGCACCATCAACCCGGACGTTTGACCAGCAACATCACCTCCGCCGTGCCAGGTATTCTTCTTCCCCCTGCGTGTTCATTTATTTAGATTTATTATCCTCCTGCATGCAGAATCGTTCTGCATGCAGGAGGTAGGGGAAGGGAATTATTTTCCCTTCCCCGTTTGTTTTTTACACTAGGCCGGGTTTCCGGCCCAGTTTTGTTATTAGTTTTTTTGGGCCAGACCGAGTCTGGCCCAATCCGAAGAGAAGTTTTTGTTGGGCCGAGATCGGCCCATCCTCCCTGCGGGCCGAGATCGGCCCATCCTCCCTACGGGCCGAGATCGACCCGATTCCAGCTGGGTTGGGTTCGACCCATTCATTTGGGCCGGCCCAACCCGATTTTTATTATATATATATTATGAATTATAGTATATTGTAATATATATATGTGTGTATATTGTGTATATATATTTTTACTAAAAAAAAAATATATTTTGAAAAATCTTAAAAAATATTGTTGATTTCCCTGAATATTTTTGTCAAAATGGGTTAATGTTGGTTGGTATTTTTATACTGTAAAGATACCAAACCAATGTTAAAAATACCCGGTTTTCGTAAAAATATCAAAGATTTTCCGAATAAAAAATGTTTTTGCTTTCAAAAAAACAATTTCTAAAAAATACCTAAAAATGTTGTTGATTTTTCTGCATATTTTTATTAAAGTGGAATAATATTGGGTTGTGTTTTTATACCGTAAGGATACAAGCTCAGTATTTAAATACCCGATTTACGTCAAAGCAACAAAAAAAAAAAGGATTTAATAATAATAATATTTTCAAAAATTGTTTTTGTTTTAAAATACGGCTTAGTCTCTCCAATATATATAGATATAAATATTATAACATCATTTTTTTTACACAACAAAGAAAATTTTCAAAACAATATATGTATTAGCATGCATTTTGGGCTTTAATAACCAGTTTATTTAAGCCATGAGAACTAGGCCAATATTTCAAAAATTCTAAAAAATCTTTTTGTTTTCTTTTTAGTATTTGGGATTACGAATTTATACGTAAAACGTATTCCTAAATATTATTATTTTTGGTATAGACGTTAGAACGGTTAAGATTTTACCCGATAAGATAAAAGACCTTCTTACTGAGGAGGATTTTTCTTGAACCATAGGCAGACCAACGACTAGAATGTACAATAACACCTTAATTTTTATCAGACAATAAAACAATGCAGCTTACCTTAGGTAAGGCGTATTTGGGGTGCTAATACCTTCCCTTTACGCAACCAGTCCCCGTACCCAATCTCTGAGACCAGTTAGGGTTCCTAGTGATCAAAATACTAGGTGGCGACTCCCATTCCATTTTTACCAATAAAAAATAATATTTTCTCGTATCCCCACATATATATTACTTTGTAGATTTAAAAATGGAATAAACTTAGTTTTTTTCGCCGCGACGCCGCATACGTGCGACACCTGTCATCAGGATTGCCTGCCCAATCAGAGTCACAGAAGGCATGCATTGTGATTGGTCCTGGAGAGTAAAGAAGCCCAAACTCGACAGTACCTTTAAGATAGCGCAAGACACGCTTAACAGCTACCCAGTGAAGTTCACGTGGAGAGTGCATAAACTGGCATAACTGGTTTACTGAGTAGGAAATATCGGGTCGTGTGATTGTGCAGTATTGAAGAGCCCCTACAACTCGCCGATATTCAGTTGGATTTTCCAACAGTTCACCAGCAGTAGATGAGAGTTTTGAGCCAGAAGATGATGGACAACGAAGAGGCCTTGCACCAAGCATATAGGTACTGTTGAGCAAATCAGTGATATACTTTGTCTGTCGCAGGTGTAAACCAGCTTGGTTCCTAATGGCTTCAACACCAAGAAAGAAACTTAATTCCCCCAGGTCTTTAATGGGAAACACGGTCTGTAGTTGATCAATAAAAGAATGAATTGCTTGATTGTCAGATCCTGTGATTATGATATCATCAACATATACTAACACAAAAACACATAAATCGTCAGAATTATATGTAAACAGTGAATAGTCCATCTTGGATTTTGAAAAACCAAAGTCAATCAGCTGCTGTGAGAGGCGTTTAAACCAAGCTCGAGGAGCTTGTTTGAGGCCATAAATGGACTTGTGTAGATAGCATACATGATCAGGAAAGATGTGATCTTCATAACCTTTCGGTTGTTCCATGTACACTACTTCATCGAGTATACCATGCAGAAAGGCATTGGAAACATCCAATTGCCGAATATTCCATTTGAATGAGACTGCAAGAGAGAGGATTAATCTGATGGTAGTAGGCTTTACTACTGGCGAAAAAGTATCAAAGTAATCAATACCAGGAATTTGTTCAAATCCTTTGGCTACAAGTCTTGCTTTGTAGCGATCAATACTGCCATCAGGATGTCTCTTTAGCTTATACACCCATTTATTTCTGACAACATGTGTATGTGAAGGTCTAGGACAGAGAGACCATGTGTTATTTGCTAGTAATGCATCAAATTCACGTCCCATTGCTGCTTTCCAATGTGGGTTGGATACTGCCTTTGTGAAACAAGTAGGTTCAGATTCAATGACTATACTAGATAAAACACGTAGAGGATGTCGGGTAGAATAAAAAGTTTTAAAACCAGGGAACTCTTTAGGCTTAAGACTACCCGTTTGAGATCTGGTAACCATCTGTCTAGGCAGTTCAGACGACATTGCAGGAGAAGAAACAGGATCAACTAAGGACACAGGGGCGGTAGGAGAAGGCAATATTGGAGAAGACAGGACAGGGGAGATGGCAGGACAAAAACTAGAATCAGATAATGACACATGTTCGGTGGAATAAGGTGTAGGAATTGGAGTTGCAATTGTGGAAGGTGGTAAGGATGGACTTGCAGTAGAAGGAGGACTTTCGGTTACAGTAGAATTGGAAATTATAACTGGTGGAGTAGAATTGAAATGCTGAGCATGAGAAATTAAAGGAATTAATTTGGAAGGAAGAGTAATACCTGGTGACTGGTTGCTCGTAGGAGTGGCAGAAGAATGACTTTTATCCAAGTGAGGGAAAGTGTCTTCATCAAAAACAACATGCCTGGAAATAAACACCCTGCCTGTAGCAAAATCTAAACACCGATAACCTTTTTGCTGACTGGAATATCCTAAGAAAATACATTGTTTGCTTCTAAAAGCTAACTTATGTTTTTCATATGGTCTGAGATAAGGATAACATGCACAACCAAAGGTGCGCAAGTCATAGTAACGAGGCATAGTTTTATGGAGAACAAAGTAAGGTGTGATATTATTAAGGACTTTCGTTGGTAAACGATTGATCAGGTATACTGAAGTAAAGAAGGCATCTACCCAATAACAGTTTGGAAGACAGGCTTGTGCTAATAAAGTCAATCCCATTTCTTGAATATGGCGATGTTTACGTTCAGCAATTCCATTTTGTGGGGATGTATAGGGACATGTCAAGCGATGAAATATTCCATGTTTAGCTAAAAAATTCTGAAATTCTGTTGATAAGTATTCTCCACCATTATCAGATTGTAGTTGTTGAATCGTGCAGGAGAATAAATTTTCAACAAGAACTTTATATTTTTGAAATATGGAAAAAACATCACTTTTAAAACGCATAGGATACATCCATGTAAAGCGACTAAAATCATCAATGAATAAAACATAATATCGACAGCCCCCTACTGAAGTAACAGGAGATATCCAGACATCAGTGTGAATCAAGGCTAAAGGTCTGGCCGTTTGTCTTTGAGAATCACTAAAGGGTAGTTTCTTAGCTTTTCCTAACTGACAAGGAGAACAAATACTTGATTTGCTAGGTGACTCTTTTATTGGTAGGAAAGAAGATAAATAATTTAAAATGGAATTGGAAGGATGACCAAGGCGTTTATGCCATTGATCTCTAGTTGCCTTTGTCCCTAATTTAGAAGTAAAACAACGAAATTGCTTGGTGCAATTTTTATTCCCATTGATTGGATAAATGCCATTCTCAACCAGCCCTTGGAGCAGCAGTCGGTTGGTCGTGTTTTCCTTGACAAAAAAAGAAGTTCCAGTAAGTATGAAGTAACAATTATTGTCAAGGTAGAATTGATTAATAGACAAGAGATTAGATGCAGCTTGAGGACAATACAAAACATTATTCAAACAGAAAGAATTATGTGATGTATTTAACAAGGAGGAACCGGTATTTTGAATCATCAAACCTGAACCATTTCCAACTTGGACAGTATCCATACCATCATAAGGCTGCAGGGTTGTTAGATCTGCTACATTAGCAGTAATGTGAGCATTAGCCCCACTGTCAGCATACCAAGTTTGTTGCTCAAAAGTATTATTGGCTTCAGCAGCCATGGCTGCCAATTCAGAAGGAGGTCGTCTGCCTTGAAAAGAAAAATTAAATCGCTGAAAACAATCCAATGCAGCATGACCATATTTGTCACATATTTGACATTGTGGTCTGTCATATGAAGGAACACGATCACTAGGAGGCTGAATTCTGGAAGAGCCTCGAGGTAGTGCAGAATGTGGCTGGAATTTGGCAGGAATCATTGCAGGTTTTTGTTTTTGATAATGAGATGTTTTTGCAGCAAAAGCAAAATTATGAGTTTGGATGGGATTGGAGGCTTCAAGCGATGTTTCAAAACTGAGAAGTTCATATTGAAATTCATCCAAAGATAGATCTTTATCTCTGCAAGCAAAATTATAGGACGTGATAAAGGGTGTAAAGTGAGGACGAAGACCTCCAATTAGAAATGTAATGAAGTCTTGATCGTCGACAGGTTTGCCTGCAGCAGCAAGTTGATCAGCCAACAGTTTAGCATCTTCAAGAAATGCAGAACATGGTCGGTTGCCTTGAACAAGAGTCTGAAGTTGCCTTTTAAGAAGAGCAATACGGGACCTTGAGGTAGATGAAAATCTTGCCTGAAGAGAGTCCCAAACTTGTTTGGAAGTCTTTAGATTAAAGACAGTAGAAACTAACTTCTCAGAAATGGAAGCTAGTAGCCAGCTAAGAACACAATTATCTTGTTTGAACCAAATTGCGTAAGCTGGATTAGAAGAATTATTTGAAAGAGTTCTGGTTGGTGGCTCTGCAGAACCATCAATCATACCATTGAGATCATGGCTACAAAGAAAGACTTGAAATTGAACACTCCATGGCAGGTAATTATGTCCTTCAAGTCTTTGACTGACTGGTTGTGAATTGGATTGAATCTTTTGGGGTGAAGAGAACAGGGGAAGAGTTGTAGAATCAGATGAAGTCATGGTTGATGAAAAAGAAAGAAAGAGTTGTGTTTGTGTTTAATGTGCGGAAGCTGTGGCAAATCAGGTGTTAACCTATATTTGCTCTGATACCATGAAAGAATTAAAGAAACTAACAATGGACGTTGACAGAAGATGAAGAAAAACTATATTCTCTGCATTCTATTTTATTTATAGTGTGCATATATATATGCGTACAATCTTAAAGATAGGATAAGTGCAAGTATTTGAATTTTGAAACTATTACAGATTTGAAACTATAACAGATTATCTTTATTCATCTTCTTCTGATCTTCATCTGATCTTTCTCCCATGCTTGATTCTGCTCCTGATTTTGTTGACGTTGCTATGCTATTCAATACTCTAACATAAAGAGTCATCCTCACCTTCTTGTGTCCACTTCAATCCAGTCTACAGTCAACACGTTCTGGCAATAACTTTATTGAACAGTTACTAGAAAACTGACAAACAATGGAGAATTAATGGAGTTTGAAGGTTCTTACCCTCAAGATACTGTGGGATTGGTCGTCCTAACAGGTATTTCTCTCTCAGCATCAACAAGGGAGAACTTGGATGTATAGATATTGTCCACTCTTTATGCGGTGCTGAAGGTTCACTTGCAAATATTTCCACACACGGCAGTACTAATTTCCAAAATTGACATTTTTTCAGCTAGTCGTTGTGCTAACTGATACAGTTAATGCTCTAATTAGGACTTCCTTTATAGCTCGTCTGATGGCAGTTGTTCTTGGGGACATCTACCCTTCGCATGTACTGATAGATTATTATTGCTATTATTAACAAGAACAGGGGACTGTTTACTTGAAGGGTTAAACAATTTAAACAACATCTACCTTCGTTTTGTTTTTTTGTGTTAGTACGAAGAAAAATCTGAAGGAGTGCAGTGCTTAGCTGTTGTGGCGTACTAACCGATCTTGCAGTGAAATTGGGACTCTCCTGTTCAAGGTAGAGGTGGTGAAGTGTCAATTTTATATCAAGGTCAGAAAGCAATAGGCAATGGTCCAGAAAAGTCTTCGGATATATAGATATTGTTCAATCTTGACGTGGTGCTCTACTTCCTTGACATTTTTGTTGAGATCAAGTCTATGTGAGTGATGTGCAGCAAGTACATCTGCTAATTAGAAATTTTTTTGTAGCTTGCTGGTGTTAACTATGTGTTATTTACATCAACATATCAAAACAATTTAAAAATAATATAAAAATATAATAATATTGATTTCTTATAAAAAATAAATTTTAAAAATAAAAATAATATAAAAATATTATTTTAATATATTTTCAAATGAAAAAATACTTTGAAAAACAATCTCCACCACACTAGCATGCTCTAAAAATAAAAACACGATAATATTGATTGCCTAAATGGATTAAATAGTCTTTTAGGGGTTCTTAATTTTTCTTAAATTAACTAATCCTTTTAGTATTAAAAGTAATTAAATAGTTATTTGACCAATTTTGATCATGCTCTAAAAATAAAAACATGACTTTGCACTTATGGATCATACTTTTTGTGTGCGCTTGGTAATATATAGAAGTTTAATTATTTTTCAAATGTTTTTTACTTAAAAATATATTAATATGATTTTATTAAAAAAATTTATTTTTAATTTTGAATATCAGAATATTAAAATCATAAAAAAACATTAAAAAATTAATATTAATTTCCTAAATGGATTAAATAGTGTTTTAGAGGTTGCTAATATTTTTTAAATTAATTAATCTTTTTAGTATTAAAAATAACTAAAACGTTATTTGACAAATCTTGATTAGTAATATTTTTTTTTAAATACTTTTCTTGCTTATCATTCCTTCAATTGATATACTTTGAGTTTTCCTTTTTCTATTTTAAATGAAAAATAATTAAACTATGGGATTATGTATACGTAATTGAAATAAAAAATTGATAAGCAAAGTCATCTTCACCTTTATATGTCCAATCCAATCCAAGCAATGGAGCACTAATGACTTTGCACATATATCATTTCATGACCCGAAAGTCTTTCAGTGTGATTCATAATGTTGTGCGATATATTTTTTAAATGTATATTTTAATTGAAAATATATTTAATTTGTTTTAATTTTAATATAAATACATCAAAATCATAAAAAACAATTATAAAATATTTAATTTAATGCTTTTTTAAGCAATATGTTTTTATATAAAAAAACAAAAACAAAAGCTACCACAATGTTTTATTAATGAGAATAAGAATAGAAACATGACAATATTGATTTTCTTAAAATTAATTAATCCTTTTACTATTAAAAATCTTGTGGGGGATAGAAAGTTGTTGGAAGAAAAAGGATAATTATTTTCATCTGAAATCAGCTGTGCCCTTCTGTCCTTTTTCTTCCCTCTTTCGCTTCCTTTTAGGCTCCCGGCCTGTCATGCAGTTGGTGTGGGAATAATAATCCCCTTTGCATGGGACAGGCTGACTCATCAGTCCTCATGCATGTATATGGTGAATTGTTTTGCATGCGATTGTTCATTCTTAAATGCAAAACTAAGAGTCTTTCGCTGAACTTTCCTAAATATGCAATGGTGGTGTAGAACCGCTCAAACTCATTTTTTACAGGTTAGACTTGAAGGAATTTCAGAGCAGCGTACCGGAATATTTAGTGAATGTTTAGGAATAACATTATACTGAACCATTACAGGAAAACAGAGCACAACGATGAACCAAGGAATGGAGTTTGAAGGTTCTTGCCCTCAAGATGCTGTGGGATTGGTCGTCCTCAAAGGTATTTCTCTTTCAGCATCAACAAGGGAGAACCAATCTTCATTTGTTCTGTCCTTGACCTCCAAGTCTTCGGAACTTGGATGTGAGCGTTGGAAACACGGCAGCACTAATATCTCCACACAAGGAGAGCTATGAGCGTTGGAAACACGGCAGTATTAATTTTCAAAATTGACATTTTGGCAGCAAGTCTTTGAGCTAACAGATACAGTTCATGCTTTAATTGGAAAAAGTACTTATTGTTATGGAACTGTATTTATAAAAAAATAATAAAAAATTCGTGACTGCTTAATTTGAATGTTCAGAGACGTTTTTCCAAATTGTATTTATCAAAGAAATTTATGCGAAGATTTCTTTGCCCACTAATATATAATTTCCAAGAAATTCAAGCCACAAAATCGGAAGAAAACTTCTTAATAATTTACGATCGTAGTTTACCCACAGCTTAAGCAAGTGGGCATGCAGAGTTAAAGAGTCATCCTCACCGTCTTATGTCCGCTTCAATCCAATCTACAGTCAACACGTTCTGGCAATAGCTTTATTGAACCGTTACTACAAGAAAACTGACAAACAATGGAGAATTAATGGAGTTTGAAGGTTCTTGCTCTCAATTACATGCTGTGGGATTGGTCGTCCTAAAAGGTCTTTCTCTTTCGACATCAACAAGGGAGAACCACTCTTCATTTGGTCTGTCCTTTACCTCCAAGTCTTCAGAACTTGGATGTATGGATATTGTGGTGCTGAATATGGAACTGAAGGTTCGCTTGCATATATTTCCACACAAGACTAATTTCCAAAATTGATATTTTTGCAGCAAGTCTTTGTGCTCACAGATACAGTTCATGCTCTAATTAGAACTTTCTTTGTAGCTCGTCTAATGGCAGCTGTTCTCGAGGACATCTACCCCGCTATTATTCCTTGATGTCTTATAAACTTAATACTAATTGGACCCCCCTTCGCATGCACTGATAGATTAATATTATTGCTATTATTAACAAGAACAGGTGACTATTTACTTGAAGGGTTAAGCAATTTATATGTTTCTCAGAAGAATAAGAAGAAGAAGAAGAAGCATTTCATATATAGCTTAGAAAATAGCAATGAACATGTGCTTATTAATATATACAGTTTGTGCTCCTCCCTTGCAGCTCGTCTGATGGGAAGTGCACGTTGCTGGGGACTACTACCACTCGTCCTCGTCTTCTATAAAATTCCATGCCAAGAAAAGACAATAATGACTAAACAGGAGTGTTGGAAACACGGAAGTATTAATTAATTTCCAAAATTCCATGCCAAGAAAAGACAATAATGACTAAACAGGAGTGTTGGAAACACGGAAGTATTAATTAATTTCCAAAATTAACATTTTTGTTGAGATCAAGTCTATGTGAGTGATGTACAGCAAGTCTATGAAAATCTGCTAAAAGAACAGCCATTCATATGGATTTTAGACCCGCTCAAGATTCTTTACGCAGGAAGGAATGTTTCTTTTCAAATAGTTAATAGAATTTTTATAGTGGTGGTTTTAGCATTGCGGGGGTTGTGGTGATGCATATATCCCTCAATAGTACATCTTAATATTAATAAAAAATTTAAACTTTCTTTTCACATACTTTTTGTTCCAAATTGGGTTAAAGAAATATTCAATTATGCATATTAATTACCTTGCAAAACTGACATTTTTGTTGAGAGTAGATAAAATCCCCTACATGCAAGTCTATGTGCTTATAGGTACACTCTGTGCTCTTCCTTCGCAGCTCGTCTGATTGGAATTGTACGTTCTTCGGGACTTCTACCCTTCTATGAAATCTGGTCTGTACAGGTTAATAATTAAGGATTTCCATAGAGCAGAGCTCGGAGAAGAAAGTCTCCATACCATTTAAATAACAGAGCCCTGTTTTTTGACATTAGGGAGCCTATGCCAAGACCTCCTTGCTTCTTATCACGCATTCCACACCATAAGAAACGTCTGATGGGTACGTTTGTTACACTTTTTAATAGTTATTTATGACTTACAAGTCATCAGAATTACTTTATTTTGCTTGCAAATATTGCTGCTGTTGTGAGAATCAGTCGAGTGTTATTCTTTTAATTCATAAGAATTGTTTTAATTTGCTTGCACACTCGTAGATTTGTACACCAATCTGTTCATAACTCTATAAATCTTAAAATACTCCCAGAAAAGGAGATTGATTTAAGTGATCAAGAATAAAAAAAATGGACAAATAAGAACCCAAAACATAAATGATTTTATAATTTCCAACAAGGGAGAATCAATCTTCTTTCAGATCAAGGAAGTCAAACCCATGAAACTCTTGAGCGATGCCAAATCCAATTTCTTTTTTACTTAGATGCATGCTAGATTCAAGAGTATATAGGTCTGACAAGATATTAAATCCAACTTTTTCAAGGAAAAATCAGCAAATCTTTATTTATTAATTACTAAAGACTCAATTTATACAAAGTGGAATTCTATTCATGTCTAATCTTACATCAAAATATTATAAGTTTTGTTAATACTCTATGTTATCCTTTATCTTTAATATAACATGGAGTATTCTATTTTGATAATTCAAATTTATTGAAATAATATTACTTTGAGAATGTAATTTCCAAGAAAACAGCGGAAGAAAACTTGTTAATAATTTACGATCGTAGTTTACTCACAGCTGAAGCAAGGGGGCATGCAGAGTTAAAGAGTCATCCTCACCTTCTTATGTCCACTTCAATCCAGTCTCCAGTCAACACGTTCTGGCAATAGCTTTATTGAACAGTTACTAGAAAACTGACAAACAATGGAGAATTAATGGAGTTTGAAGGTTCTTGCCCTCAAGATACTGTGGGATTGGTCATCCTAAAAGGTCTTTCTCTTTCAGCATCAACAAGGGAGAACCACTCTTCATTTGGTCTGTCCTTTACCTCCAAGCCTTCGATCGGAACTTGGATGGAAACCAAGGCAAAGTGATAATTACGCCAAGCAATGGAGCACTAATGACTTTGCACACACATATATATTGTTTTTCACGACCCAAAAAGTCTTTTTTAATTATCCAAAAGTTCCTATCAACTTTTCCTGTCTACTTGGTTGGTCATGTGAATGATGAGTGTATTGTTTTAAAATATTTTTTTATTATAAATATATTAAAATAATATTATTTTTTTACATTAACACATCATAATTATAAAAAATCATTTTAAAAAATTAATTTAATATTTTTTTAGATAAAAAAAACAAGATTAAGTAACCGATAAATTCGTTCAGTGAATATATTGCAATGAAATTTGAGTATTGAGATATAAGTTGAACCACAATGGTTAATTTGCATACGTCTAAATAATTCATATGCCATACATCTGTTTCACTAAAATTAGTTAGCTCTAATATCAAATATGCCATTTTTTAGATGTTAGAGAGTTGGATTTTTCCCTTCATTACTTGAAAAAAATTGAAGATTATATCAATTATTTTTGACACAGAGTGGATAAAAGGATGACATTGAAAAAGTGAAGTGATGCACATTGCCAATAAGGTAATAGGACGCAAGTATTTTCAAGTTTTCTCCGCACAAAAAAAAAGTTAAAATTTGTACTCGTAAACCAAAATAATATTAATAAAAAACTTGCTTTAGGGGCTAAATGGATAAAATAAAAAGATCGTTGCTGTCTCTTTTGGGATGCTAAGGAATCGTGTTGGGGTGCTTGAAAGTGGAAACGATGAACGAAAGTTCTGCTCGAAACCAAACTTGAATAAATATGTTTATAACTTTGAATGTTTAGACATACTCCTTCATGGTATCTCTACTCTTTCAGAATAACTTGTTTAGAAATAATAGCTTGACAAGTATTTTTTTTTAAAATATATTTTTTTTATTTGAAATTGATTTTTTTAATGTTTTCAAATTATTTTAATGTGTTGATATAAAAAATAAATCTTAAAAATAAAAAATTTATATTTTTAAAAATAAAATACTTTACAATATAATCACCGTTAAACAGACTCTAAAACTAACATCAAGAGAGAGCATGGTTAGCTATTGAGACGAATCCAAGCCCACTGCTGCGTAACACAGACAACACTTCTAATATAAACTATTAAAAAAACTAAAATAAACAATAACAACAATGATTTGTGTAAACAACATGTAAAATAATAGCTTAGTAGAACTGTATTTAGGCTATGCTTTTAAAGGGCATTGAGCTTGGAAATGAGCTAATCTCATATTATCTGGAATAGATATTTTGTCAAGCCTAGAATAATTTGGATATGAAGATAAACTTCACTCATACTTAAACATTAAATTATCACCCTACTTTTAAACCTTCTAAAAAATATATACTCAGGCTCAAAATTATGTTTTCAAAATATGATGTGCAGCAAGTCTATGTGTTTATAGATATAGTCTGTGCTCCTCCTTCGCAGCTCGTGTGATGGAAACTGTATGTTCTTGGGGACTTTTACCCTTCTATGCCTTGTTGGCTTATAATCTTAATACTAATAAGAATTTCTAATGATGCTTCCAGGATTAATCTGGAATTTTATTTATAATTCATTTATAATTCTGTTTAGAATCGAGGCATTAATTTGTAATTTTTTTAAAGTTCAGGGAAAAAACTATATTTAAGGAAGCTTAAGGAAACTGACTTCTTTAATTTTTCTCACTGCTGGGAAAAGCACTAAGGAAGCTTTATGCATGGGAGGGTGAAACATCCTTAGCTGAGTGCTGACCGACCACATTTTAAACATAAGACCATAGGTCATTTGGTGTTTTTTATGTAGAAATTGATTTTTAAAATATTTTTTATTTAAAAATATATCAAATAATATATATTTTTATTTTAAATTTTTTTTTAACACCAACACTTTAAAACAATTTAAAAATATCAAAAAAATTAATTTGAAACAAAAAATATTTTAAATTTTTTAAAAACATAATTGTACTGCAATATCAAACAGACTAATAAATAAAAGTGAGTGTTGAAAATACGGCAATATTAATTTGTGGAAATCATTGATATGATAAAAAGACTTAAAATACATATTAACATAGAAAGACTTTTATGTCATCAACTTCATGCAAAAAAAAAAACATCAATTCGCACAATCACAAATAACTAGTTTTTCAACATCAAAACAAAATTCACATAAACAACATGTAACGTATTCAATCATAAATAAAAAATTTAGACTGACGATTAACAAAACATAAAATTTTATAAAAAAAATTAAACTAATTATACATCTATTCAAAATTTTCATAGCATATAATAACATGTAACTATATCTAATAATCTATCTAGCTCATAAAAGGGTATGGAGCACTCATGTACAAATCTGGAGCATCACCTCAACTCTTCTAACTTGAGGACATGTTTGTCATATCCGTGTAGGTACTGTGACATCTTCCAACTTGAGGACATGTTTGTCATCATCCTCATCTTCCCCATCAACCACAACTCTATCAATATGATGCTCATCTTCATCATCACTTGGTTTAGATCGTCCATAGCAATATGGAGGAGATGTCATGCCTAACAAAGGTTCTATATTAATGATTTCCTGCATCCAGCCTTGTCTATTAACATTACAACCTAACCTAGATGGACTAGTTGTTTGTGATGACCATGTGGTTCTCTGAGAGTTACTTAAAAATCATGTCAACTCCATACTACAAGAGCTTCCTCATCTATGTCTACTATTCAAGTAGAGCTCTAGCATATTAATTCCATTGATCATCGCAAAACCAAACATTGATTTCACACTTTTGTCACTACAAATTGATATACCGACATAACGAGCTTGACTAACCCTGATTTGCAAAGTCCTTTAAGTAATTTCAACTTCTATTTTAAACATATTTCAGTCAAATCGATCACATAACATTTTTGATAATTCATTAAGGGACATGTTTGATGTAGTAGTTAGGAATTCATGGCTTCCTCTATTATAAGTGATGCAATTGTCAGTATTGACAATGATACTACCATAAAAGTATAATATTTTTAAATTATAAATATTCTTTCAAACAACATAACAAAATACAATTATAATTTATTAATATCTTAAGGTTAATCAAAGAGCATTAATTATCAACTAAAAATATAACAAATAAAGAGAAAGAGATGAGTGATGTAGAGAGAGATACGTATGGTGAGGGGAAGGGGGGTGGTTTTGAGAACTTAAAATTCAAAATGAGTCGAGGCTAGTTTTTTAATTATTTTTTTAGCCGTGTTACTTAACCCTTTATTTTAATGTGTAAAAAAACATAAAATCTCCAATAATTGAACTTTAGTTTTCGTATAATGACCGACTGTAATTTCGTCAAAAAGAATTAAAGAAAAAGAGCCTTTTCTTCGACGTTAGAATTGGAGCAGCGAAAGATCGTGTTCATGAGCTCACAATTGAGTTGAAGAGGAGAAATTTGAGGAGAAGGATCGACGATTAAATTGTTGGATTAAAGTTGTCGCATCCTATATCGCGGCGGTTTTAAAAAATTTATTATTTTGAAAAGAATAGATTTCTGGTATCTTGTTTTTTAATAGGGAATGTTCTTGTTTAAAGAGTTGCCACCTAGTATTATGGTCACTAGAAACTCTAACTGGTCAACAGAGATTTTATGATTCGGGACTAGTTACATAAAAGGAAAGATATTATCATCCCTTAAACGTCCTGCCTAAGGCAGGCTGCATTGTTGGTTTCGTCTTAAATTGCTAAATGTTTATTAGTTTATGCTATGATAATTTGCTTATAATATTCCTGACTTTGACGCCAGTGAATATTCAACTACGGATACTTCCAACTCTAGCGTCGGTAAATATCACGTAATTATAAAATAAATTAGATCAATATTTTTTTTATTCCCGACTCTAGCGCCAATGAATAAATAAATAAAAAATAAATTTATTTTTACGCATGCACATATATTTTTTTATTTTTATAGCTAAATAAAATAAAATACAACGAATAAAAATAATATAAATTTAAATCAGTATTTTTATTCCTGACTCTAGTGTCAGTGAATAAACCAATAAATTTGCATTATTTTTATTCATGCATGCACATTTTTATTTTTTATTTTTCTGCTTTTTATTTTTATTTTTAAAATGTTTTTAGGTGGTTGGGCCCAGCTCAGCCCATATGGGCTGGGCTGGACCCAGCCGGCCCAGCCTGGTCACTGGCCCAAGCCAGTGACCAGGCAATTTTCGCCTGCAGGCGTGCGTGAATTGTTCACGCACGCTTTGCCATAGCCACCCCTTAATTAAAACTCTAAAGCACCATTTAACGAATTGTTTTGCAGAGTTGAAGACACTTGCCTGGGAGCAGAATGAAGGCGATGGCGTGCTGCGTTGGACGGACGGCGCTGCCTCTTCTTGCTCTGTTTTTTCGTTTTCGTCTGTGCCTGTCCCCACTGTTTTCTTTTTTCCTTTGAGATTGTGTTTGGGAAGAAAAACTTTTAGTCGCTGCTTTCGAATTCCCCTGCTCTGGACGAAGACTATGATAGTAAGGTTCCTGGTGCTTTCTCGGGTTCTCGCCCCTACTGCCTTTCTCGTCTGTTTTTTAGTCTTTTGTGTTCTGGGTTTTTTTCTGGCTTTCGTCCAATCTCCCCTGTTTTCTTCTCTGGTTCTTGGCCTCGGTTTCCTTCCTCTCCGTTTCCAGTCACCCCCGGTCTTTTTCCCCTGATCTTCCTCTTCATTTTTTGTGTTTCGTTTCTGGTGTTTTGCTCTGTTTCGTCCCCCTGGTTCCTTCTCTGTTTTCTGGGTTTTTTCTCTGTTATTTGCTCTCCCCCTCTGTTCTGGGTTTTCTTCCCTCTTTATAGAGATCCCTAACCGCTTCCTCTAATCAGTCCTGCCTTTGCAGGACTGTTATCTTCCATGCACGAGATCGTGGGCGAGAGACGTGGTCCATGATCGGATCGAATTCGTTGCAGATCTTCAGCCTGCTGAACCGGGATGAAGAAGACGAACACGGCTGTTCCCAGCAACGGCGACGTTTCGGCAACAATGAACATTTTCACTTTGACCCCTGCTTGTTTGGAAATTCGGCAATTGGATCCCAAACAAATAAAGATTTCTTTTAATTTTGCCCCTTGGATTAATTTCAATTAAGTCCCTGAATTTATTTAATTAATTAAATCAAAGTTTAATTAAGTCCTCAAACTCATTAATTTTTTAATTAAACTCTTGATTTCATTAATTAAAATAATTTAAATTTTAATTAAATCAATTCTCCAATTAAGCCCTTGATTTAATTAATTAACCTAATTAAGAGTTTAATTAAATCTTTAAACTTCCAATTATGTTGCCCTTCTTTCTTTATTTATTTTAATTTTATTTGTTTTTCATTTTTTTTTAAATAAAATAATTAAAATTAAAAAAATTAAAAATTAGGTTATGACAAAAGTGCAAGGAAACATAATGAAAATGAGAAATATTTGAGTGAGGGATAATGAATAAAAAATAAAGTAGTTCGTAGACTTAGCTTTCTTGACTCAAAACTCAGCAAGACCACAAATTATATGTATGCAAAATAATGCAGCACTAATGACTTTTCCTATTATATATATATTTTCATGATCCAAAAGTCTTCATTGACTAGGAATGGGAACACCACTGTATTGATTTACATCATAGTTAATTGGTGTTTCTTATCATGAAGAAAATTAATTAATCATATTAAAAATAATTATATATGTAGTCATTTGACAAGTGTTGATCAGAGTACAAATAATCGAGAATAATTAAGTCATAAATACAGTTAAAATTATACAGATTTAATGTATAGTTTGCAAAACTACGTACGTACTAGGATTAACTTATAATGAACTCAAATAAAAAAGAAATTTATGCAAAGGCGCTGGTCCCCTAGCTAGGTTTCAAGGATGAAGAAGTGCTTCTTAGGACCTGTTGATAGAAAACTGTATAAAAGTGATTACAATTACAGAGAAACAAAATATTGAGATTTTAGAAGAAAGAGTGAATTAAAAGAGAAGGAGGAGGAGTGAGAAATGGTGGATTGGTATTTTAGAAGAATTAAATGCATTAATCGAGATTAAGTCTCGTCCTTGGATGATATGAGGATGCAAAACCCGTATTGGTCTGCTATGTTCAGTATTAGCCTCTTGCGTGACTGACTGGAAGGGGTTCATAGTTGGAAGGAATTAAATTTGAAGACTTGGCCTTGAACCAATATAATTGCTATAACTGGAAAATATAGATATTAGTTTTCTTTCTATGCCTGATGAAATTTGGATCAATTGGAGGATTGGAATCTATCAAGCATGCTTTGTATGAGCTGGTGATTCTTCCTCTGCGGAAATCTGAGCTCTTCTCACACGGGAAACTTCTTGGTCCACAAAAAAGGGTATTGTTATATGGACCTCCAGGCACAGGGAAGACCATGCATGCAAAACCTATTGTCGGAGACTCTGGAGCTGTTTTTATAAATGTGAGGATCTCTAATCTGATGAGCAAGTGGTTTGACGATGCACAAAAGCTCGGCGAGTATGCATTTGAATTGCCTCTCTTGTGCTTGAGCTTTGTCTTGCATTAGCAAAACAATGATGGTTTAAAATTATTGCATTGTTATTCTAAAACTTACTGTCACCCACCGATTATGTTGAGTGAAATTTAGTTTCACTCTGATAATGAAAGCAAGGTAGTACTTCGTGAACATTCCTAACTAAGATTAAACATTCCTAGCTTGTCCTTATTGAAGGATCAGCAAGATTTTGTTGGATGCTATATTAACTTTACAAGAATTGCTTCAATCCGTTTATAACTCTATAACTTTCAAAATACTCCCAGAAACAGAGATTTATTTAAGTGATTTTATAATTAACACAAACTTGTTACATGCATGAATTCTTTTTCATAGAAGTATTATGTAAACTACAAAAAAAAAAAAAGATTCCAATACTATGAATTCGCCACCCTATTGTTGATCCACTTGATATCTTGTTTGTACTGCAAAATTAGAAAGGTAAGAATGATCAAATGAAATAGTAAAGAAAAGATAGCCTAACATAAACTGTGAACATAAATTTTGAAAACTCACATGCTTGCAAAACTTACTTGAAAATATTAATTGCATTATTTAGTTTCTTCTAGCACCATATCTGCCAGCATTCTTCTTTGTCTTTCTGCCCTGGAGATTCCATTTATCTTCAACCATCCTAAGAAACCATGAAGGCTTTTTTGTTCTAAACACAACATATCCCGTTGCAACTCCAAACACAAACCCGCATCCATACCCCACTGTCACAGCTTTCCATCCAAATCCTTCTCCAAACAATGTTGAATCATCTCCTTCATCAAAGCTTGATGGCGGTAATGATGGTGCCTCATCACCGTAACATTTTTTTAGTACTTGAGATCCACATAAACCCAAGTTTCCTTCAAATAAGCTTGCATCAAAGGTGTTGAATTGCTGTCCACTTGGTATGGGCCCCTCGAGTTGGTTATGTGAAAGGTTTAGGATTGCAAGAAATGTTAGGCCCCCCAGCTGTGTTGGAATCCTTCCGGTAAGCAAATTTGAAGATAGATCTAATGATTCCAAATTGGTCAAATTTCCTAATGATGATTGGATATGACCTGTAAGGGAATTATGAGAAAGGTTGAGCTGTTGGAGTGCTTTAAGCTTTCCTATCACTTTTGGAATCTCTCCGGTGAAATTGTTATTTGACAAATCAAGTACTCTGATGGTACTTTGGATCTTCGTAAACTCAATTTCTACACCTTTCCATGTCATTTCTATGGAATAGACAAAGCCAGTGTAATTTGTTGTCTCCATGTAAACCATGTTTTGATCCGAGACCATCATTGCTTCAAGACTATTGAAATACCCAGTTGGCAATGGCCCACTAAAATTGTTGTCAGAGATGTCAAAAATCCGTAATTTAGAGAAGGATTTATATGCAGTCGAACCCTTCACAAAACCTTGGAGTTTATTGGATTTTAGGACAAGAATTTGGAGCTGTGGAAGCGTTTCTAGAAAGTAGGGAAATGCACCCTCAATCTTGTTGTTGCCAAGATCAAGAACTTCCAACATTGTGCAGTTGATGATAGACGATGGTATTTTCCCTTCCAATTCATTTCCATTGAGGTTGAGATATTGCAAGATATTATCCTTTGAAAATGTTGAAGGGATAGTGCCTTGAAGATTGTTCATGCCTAGATGCAATACCGAGAGGATGCTGCTGAAGTTCCCCAAACATTGTGGCACAGAACCACTCAAGCTATTGGTGGACAAGTCCAGGACCTGAAGGAGTCTCAACTTGCAAATAGAAGAAGAAATCTCACCTGTCAAATTACTATTGGATGCAAGAATAAGGGTTGTGAGGTTCTCTTGTTTGAAAATCGAACTTGGGATTGGACCACACAAGTGGTTATTGCTCAAATCAAGGAATCTCAATGAATTGTGTTGGAGTTCGCTTATATTACCTATGAGATTATTGGCATGAAGGTCAAGATATTGTAAATAAGGAAGAGCAAACAAAAAGGATGGTATTGTTCCATTGAACAAGTTATTGGATAAATATAGATTTTGTAGATTTGAAAGGGTATTTAATTGAGAATGGATAGGGCCTACTAGTTGATTATTGGATAAATCTAAATATGAAAGATTGACTAGGCTACCCAAAGAATCTAGAACTTGACCCATAAATATATTGAAAGAGAGATCCAAGTATTGAAGCTGTACAAGGTTTCCTAGTGACGATGAGATCTGACCGCTAAAATTATTATGTGAGAGGTCTAAAGAGGTGAGTTGTGTGAGATTACCAAGTGATGATGGGATTTGACCGCTAAAATAATTATATAAGAGGTCTAAAGAGGTGAGTTGTGTGAGATTACCAAGTGATGATGGGATCTGACCGCTAAAATTATTATATGAGAGGTCTAAAGAGGTGAGTCGTGTGAGATTACCAAGTGATGATGGGATCTGACCGCTAAAATTATTAACTGAGAGGTCTAAAGAGGTGAGTCGTGTGAGATTACCGATTGATGATGGGATATGACCGTCAAAAAAATTATCTGAGAGGTCTAAAGAGGTGAGTCGTGTGAGATTACCGAGTGATGATGGGATCTGACCGTCAAAAAAATTATCTGAGAGGTCTAAAGAGGTGAGTCGTGTGATATTACCGAGTGATGATGGGATCTGACCATCAAAAAAACTACTTGAGAGGTCTAAATAGGTGAGTCGTGTGAGATTACTAAGTGATGATAGTTCTAGACTCATCAGATCTTCATTGTAAGATAGATCAAGTGAAACCAATTTGGAGAGATGAGAGATTTCAGACGGAACTTGTCCTGCAAAGAATGAGAAATCTAGGTTAAGAAGTGTCAGATCGGAGAACTGGCCAAATCGAGAAGAAATATGGGAGGAGTTGAAATCATTGAAAGAGAGGTCGAGCTGTTGAAGATGATGGAGAGAGAAGAGAGAATTATTGGGAAGGAGGGTGCCGTAAAGCATGCTGCAAGAGAGGTTCAGTCCAGTGACATGCCCGGTTTTCAGGTCACAAGTGACCCCATCCCACAAGCAGCAGTCTGTACCCTCTTTCCACGACTCTGTCTTGGGATGCTGGCAATCCTCCAAAGAAGCATAGCTACTAATGGAAAAGGACTGTTTGAATTGGAGCAAAGAAAGGCTTTGGTCAGGAGCACAGAAATGAGAAGAAGAAATAGTTGAATGGAAATGGAAGAGAAACAGAATGAAAGAGAGAGATGAAATAGGTGGAAACCCCATGTTTGGCTGGCCTTACAGGATTCAAAGTATATTTGGGAGAGATGAGGAATGAAGAAAGACATTCTTAGTAGTATTTATAGACAAACTAATCTTAGATTGTATACTGACTGACATAGGATGTGAGTGAGTGTTGGAAACGCGGCAAAGTATATTAAAACAAGATTCCTTGTTGACTTCAAATTGCGCAAACTGAATTGTTTTTTCTTGGCAAAGTAATAATTACGCAAAGCAATGACTTTGTTCAGAGATGTTTTTCCAAATTGTATTTAGCAATGAGATTTATGAGAAGATTGCTTTGCCCACTAAAATGTAATTTCCAAGAAATTCAAAGCCACAAAATCGGAAGAAAACTTCTTAATAAGCCACAAGTGGGCTTGCAGAGTTAAAGAGTCATCCTCACCTATTATGTCCACGTTCTGGCAATAGCTTGTTTGAATAAAATTTGCTTCCTCTCATGTAATTAATTTAATTTAATTAAAAATAAAATATTTTTAAAAGTAAGATTCAATGAAGATCGAAATAAAAAAGTGTGAGTTAATCTTTGTCACTTTCAAAACCATAGAAAAATTTCACAAAAAACAAATACAAAAAAATAATAAAATATTAATGGATAAAATTAAAAAAAATAAACTTAAAAAAAGTTAATATTAATTTTCTAACTATGCTTAATTTAGTAATATGTTGTTTTTTAAAAATAATTTTCTTGCTTATCATTCTTTCAATTTATATACTTGTTTTAATTTAAGCATAGTTAATTTAAATATTAGTATGCATGCTAGGTTTTTTAATTTTATATCAATTGTAAATTTAAATATATATTTAATATGCATGTTATTCTATTATTTTTTATTTTTTGTGTTGAAAGCAGAACTACTAATGGAAAATTCGAAGGAGAGAAAGACTTTGGTATTTTAGTATCTAATAATATTTTAGTTCTGGATCCTGATTGGATCTAATCTATATGACTTACCATATTCGATGAAAATTCAAATCTATCTCAGTTTTTTTAAAAATATGCACTTTGATTTTATTTTACCACGTCACTAGGTATGTCAAAAATCTAGTGCACTGTGTCACATTAAAGCCAATATATATCTATTAGGATCGTCCGATCAACTTTTAGGTTGAGCCAACCGTAGTTGGATGATCAATCTAGAAGTAATCCAGAGGGTTACAATCTTCAGTGCACCAACTCACCATACTAACATCCGCACTATAGCAAATCTCAAATCTCAAATATTCTTTCTCTCGTAAGAGTAAAACCCATGGAAATACAAGTGTTCATTAATTCATTAATACAAGTGTTCATAAATTGAGGTGCTGGACATTCATGTTAATTAAAAAAAATAAAATTGTTAATTATGAAATATTTATAAAATAAAATAAAAAAAAGATTTATGCGAAGATTGCTATGCTCACTAAAATATAATTTCCAAGAAATTCAAGCCAAAAAATCGGAAGAAAACTTCTTAATAATTTACAATTTAGTCTACATTTCTAGTTGCACATCAGCTTTAAAGGCTATTATAAGAAACTAGGTAGGTTAGTCAAATAAATAAATAAAATAAAAATGGCTAAAATATTGATTTATTAATGAGAATGTCAAACAGATATTTTATTAATGAGAATAAGAATAGGAACATGACAATATTGATTTTCTAAATGGATTAAATATCTTTTCAGGGGTTGTTAATTTTCTTAAAATTAATCAATCCTTTTACTATTAAAAATCTTGTGGGGGGATAGAAAGTTGTTGGAAGAAAACGGATAATTATTTTCAGCTGAAATCAGTCCTCATGCATGTATATGGTGAATTTTGCCTAGAATTGTTTTGCATGCGATTGTTCATTCCTAAATGCAAAACTAAGAGTCTTTCGCTGAAGTTTCCTAAATATGCTTATTTTACAAGTTTCCTACATGTATATTGTGTAGAACCGCTCAAACTATTATTTTACAAGTTTCCTAAATATTTAGTGAACAGAGCAGCGTACAGGAAAACAGAGCACAACGAAGAACCAAGGAATGGAGTTTGAAGGTTCTTGCCCTCAAGATGCTGTGGGATTGGTCGTCCTCAAAGGTCTTTCTCTTTCAGCATCAACAAGGGAGAACCAATCTTCATTTGTTCTGTCCTTGACCTCCAGGAAAACAGAGCACAACGATGAACCAAGGAATGTTTATGAATAATATTTAGTCGTCCTCAAAGGTTGCTATGCTCACTAAAATATAATTTCCAAGAAATTCAAGCCACAAAATCGGAAGAAAACTTGTTAATAATTTACGATCGTAGTTTACTCACAGCTTAAGCAAGTGGGGATGCAGAGTTAAAGAGTCATCCTCACCTTCTTATGTCCACTTCAATCCAGTCTACAGTCAGCATATTCTTTATATACATTTTAGCTTTATATAATTTCCATGAAATTCAATCCACAACGTCCTCAATATATAGGAAGAAAACTTGTTAATAATTTACGATCGTAGTTTACTCACAGCTTAAGCAAGTGGGCATGCAGAGTTAAAGAGTCATCCTCACCTTCTTATGTCCACTTCAATCCAGTCTCCAGTCTACACGTTCTGGCAATAGCTTTATTGAACAGAATCTAGAAAACTGACAAACAATGGAAAATTAATGGAGTTTGAAGGGAGAACCAATCTTCATTTGGTCTGTCCTTGATCTCCAAGTCTTCGGAACTTGGATGTATAGATATTGTCCACTCTTCATGTGGTGCTGAATATATATGGAACTGAAGGTTCACTTGCAAATATTTCCACACAAGAGTGAGCGTTGGATACACGGCAGTACTAATTTCCAAAATTGACATTTTGGCAGCAAGTCTTTGGGCTAACAGATACAGTTTATGCTCTAATTAGAACTTTCTTTGCATTTCGTCTAATGGCAGCTGTTCTCGGGGACATCGATCTACCCCTTCGCATGCACTGATAGATTATTATTGCTATTATTAACAAGAACATGTGACTGTGTACTTGAAGGGTTAAGCAATTTATGTGTTTCCCAGAAGAAGAAGAAGAAGAAGCATTCATAGCTTAGAAAATAGCAATGAATATATATGTGCTAATAGATACAGTTTGTGCTCTTCCTTTGCAGCTCGTCATATGGATCATACTTTTTGTGTGCCAACAAAAGACAACAAAGCAACCCTTGGTACAGATTTTTGCTGGATAAATCCACCTTCGTTTTGTTTTTTGTGTTAATACGAAGAAAAATCTGAAGGAGTGCAGTGCATAGCTGTTGTAGTGTACTAACCGATCTTGCAGTAAAATTGGGACTCTTGTGAAGTGTCAATTTTATATCAAGGTCAGAAAGCAATAGGTAATTCGGACCTTAAATATATAGATTGAATTATTCAATTGCGAATATTTCCTCGCAAGGATTGGTGACTAAACAGGAGCACTGAGTGTTGGAAACACGGCAATATTAATTAATTTTCAAAATTAATATTTTTGTTGAGATCAAGTCTATGTGAGTGATGCGCAACAAGTCTATGTGTTAATTAAAACTTTCTTTGTAGCTAGACTAGCGTTAACTGTGTTCTTGACATCAATGTATTAAAACAATGTAAAAATATGTTAGCAATACAAGAATGTTGATTTTTTGTCAAAAATAAATCTTAAAAAATAAATAAATAACATAAAAATATTATTTTAATATATTTTCAAATAAAAAAACACTTTAAAAAGTAATTTCCACCGTACTAGCATACTTTAAGAATAAAAACACAACAATATTGATTTTCTAAAAGGATTAAATAGTGTTTTAGGGGTTGCTATTTTTTCTTTAATTAACTAATCCTTTTAGTATTAAAAGTAATTAAATAGTTATTTGACCAATTTTAATCATGCTTATTTCAGTAATATTTTTTTTAAATACTTTTCTTTCTTATCAATCTTTCAATTTATATGCTTTGATTTTTTCTTTTTTTCTTTTTCCTTTTTTCTATTTTAAATAAAAAATAATAATTTAACTATTAGATTATGTAAACAAATAATTTAAAAATATATATGCAATAAATGATGAAAATTATAAACCCTTTACTTTGATAGTTCAAGGAGTATTTATAACCTTTGAACTTTGTTATTTTGTTGAAGTGGAGGGCCTGAAAAGTTATTTCTTTTTTATAGCAATAATAAAAAATAAATATTTCTTATACAATATTAAACGAGAAATAAATATTTATTGCATAATATTAATAAAAAATAAATATCCATTATAAAATATTAATAGTGACAAAAATATAACATATCTATTATTTTACAAGTTCGACAATTATTCGCAACCATACAATTATCAATATGGAACTGCAGGTTGAATTATTCAATTGCAAATATTTCCATACAATTAGGTCCCTTTGTTGACTATGCAAGAATGTTGGAAACACGGCAATTTTAATTTCCAAAATTGACATCTTTCCAGCAAGTCTACGTGCGTGCACTTTGTGCTCTAATTATAACTCCCTTTTGTGTCTCGTCTGATTAAAAAGATTAGCAAATACTCCTTGAACAATCGGAACAATTCGAGCATTAAAATATAAAAATATGGAGAATACTTAATATTTACCAACAAATTAAACTAAGCCTGTGAAAGTTCACTTTATACGAATATATATCTATGTTGACAAATTATTTGCCACTTGAGGTTGAAGATCATGTTGTTTAAAATGAAATTAACGCCTTATAAGCTAATTATGTGGATTCCAACTCATAATTAGTTTCATGTTAAGAGCATGATTTCATGTTTTACTTAAAAAACATTGATTAGCACTTAGCAGCTTATTTTTTTTTAAAAATATTATAAGCTTTTTTTAAAACAAAGAATGGTTGAGTGGAGTTGGAGTTGTGGAGGTAATGGAGAACCCTAATTCTTCAATTATATGGTTACATGTAATGTAAAAAGTTTAACTTGATATAAATTGATATATATGCCACTTGAAGCTGAAGGCGTTTGCATTTAAAATTCGAGAATCAATTATATTGTGGATTAGTGAAAAAATTTAAAAGAAGGAGTGTCGCACCCCCAAAAAAATCAAGCGCGCGGCATCGGCTGGCGATTTATTTCTCGTTGTTGCGTGAACTTGATTCGGTTCGTTGGGAGTCGCCACCTAGTAATTTATTGAAGGCTACTAGGAAACCGGATGGACTGGTCTTGTCAGAGATCGCGGGTAAGGGACTGGTTGTGGTTAGGGAAGGTATTACCAACCCTAACGCACCCTACCTGAGGTAAGCTGCTTCGCGGCTTTGACGTGTTAAGGAAGTTTTAATAATTGTCTTTTCATCGGAAATTAGAAATATCACTTACGTATAAGTTAATAATTCTTAACCGTGATCCGATCAAAATATTAAATTCTTCTTTAATATATTTGCAATTTTATCATAAAAAATATATACAAATAAATAAAACAAAATACAAGCACACACATACACTTTCACTATTTTATTTTTGTTTCTTTTCGTTTTCTTTTCTTTTACATCCATATATACATAAACATAAATTACAAAAAAAAATCAAAACTAAACAAATTACATTAAACAATTCTAAAACTACAAAACAGTCCCTAAATAGTCCAAGAAGTGTAGGGAAGTCCATTTAGAACCGCAGGAACAGTGCTCGAGAAGGCTGCTGGGGAAGAAATCACGGGCGGCGCGTCTTCCCACGCGCCCCCGCCACTGACGGCACGTGGGTGCACGCGCCACCGTGAGAAGGAGCTGGAAAACAGCTGGTCCAGACAGCTTCTTCTTCTCCTGTCTTCCTAAACCATCGGTGATCTGCAGAACAAGGAAATAAACACACAACAGTCGATTTTAGTTTTTTTTTCTTTGATTTCAAATCTGTTTTTGTTCCTTTTTTAGATCTGCATCGTTTTCCCTTTTCTTTTTTTTATTTTTGATCTGCCCCGTTGCTCGGCCTCCTCCCTTCTCTGTCTCCTGCGACCGATTAGTCTTCTTCTCCTCTGTTTCGGGTTGTAGATCGGGCGGCGCTGATGGTGAATCGGTGGACGGCGCTGCTGTTGGAGGAAGCTTCGGGTTGATGGAGATGAAAAGATCGGTCTGGGTCTGTCGGATGTGGGCTGCTGGGTTGGTCTCCACTTCTGTTGGTTGCAGCGGCGGATGGCCCTGCTGCTGTTGTCTGCGTCCGGTGGAGCCGCTGTGAAGATGGAGGGGTTGCCTTGGCTTCTCGGGTTTTGGCTGCTGAATCCCCAGCGAGGACGGCTGCTCCGGGTGGTCTGTGTGGCTGAAAGGGGAGGGGGTTTCTTTGGCTGGTGAGAGGCAGCAATGGGGTTGTCAGGTTGAAGATTGAGGGGGCGGCTTCGGGCTGTTGTTTTGGATTTGTTTGTGGCCGAGAGAAAGGGAACGGCGGAGAAGAAGATGAAAACAGGGGGAGGCTGGTTCGGGTGGCCGGTTTTTGGGTCAGAAAAATCAAACCGAGGAGCAACTCCGGGAGACCAAAAATGAAAACCAGGGGGGGCGGCTGGTGTGAAGGAAAAAGTTTTTTTTTATTTAGGGTTAGGGTTTCTGTATTTTTTCTTCTAAAAGTGTCAAAATTACCCCCTCCATTGCAGGTGTTGGAAACTAGTATTTATAGGCAAAAATGTTGACAAGTTTTTCAACTTGGTCCCTCAACTTCTTTCTTTTTGTAAATTTTGATTTTTCTTATTTTTTTGTATTTTTTGAAAACGAGCAATATCAACGTCGACTCAAATGCGGAAAATCAATGATTTTAAAAATGACGCGTGAAAAGTCGAACGCGTTTGAAAATATTTTAACAATTTAAATTCTTTTTTAGACGACGTTGAAAATGCTAAAATGACGAAAATATATTAAAAAACATATTTTTTTGGATTTTCTTTGTTTTTCTCAATTTTTTTTGGATTTTTTAAAAATATATCAAAACATGGGTCAAAAATTGGGTAGCAACAGATGCCCCCTCTTTACAATGCTTACGAAGCAAAACTCCTCAAAATTTTGCATAGTAAGCTTTGTAAAGAAAACAAAAGGAAAATGATTTTATTATCTTGGGCAACCTGCGTACACATACTCACTCTAGTCTATTTTCACGGGCGACCGACCCACACTCTCCCAATAGTCTATTTTCACGGGCGACCTGCCCACACATTGGGTTTACCTGAGATCCCATCTGGCGACCTCATTCAATTGGAACGAAAATATTGTGTAACTCGGTTAACCTGAAATCCCATCTGGCGATTCCCTTTAACCAAGCTACATGAGATCCCATCTGGCGACCTCATTCAATTGGAACGAAATATGCGTAACTCGGTTAACCTGAAATCCCATCTGGCGATTCCCTTTAACCAAAGCTACCCGAGATCCCATCTGGCGACCTCATTTAACCAAAACAAAAGAATGTGTGAAAAAATGGTCTCATTGTATGGGTGACAAACCCAAGAAAAAAATGATGGTCTCATTGTATGGGTGACGAACCCCAGAAAAATGGTCTCATTGTATGCGTGACGAACCCCAGAAAAATGATGGTCTCATTGTATGGGTGACGAACCCAAGAAAAATGATGGTCTCATTGTATGGGTGACGAACCCAAGAAAAATGATGGTCTCATTGTAAGGGTGACGAACCCAAGAAAAATGATGGTCTCATTGTATGGGTGACGAACCCCAGATGGAAAAAATGTGAAGTGTGGTCTCATTGTAATGGGTGACCTACCCACGTGGAAAAAATATGAAGTGTGGTCTCATTGTAATGGGTGACCTACCCAGATGGAAAAAAATGATGAAGTGCGGTCTCATTGTCATGGGTGACCTACCCGGATGGAAAAAATGTGAAAAACAGTCTTATTATGATGGGCGACCTACCTAGATGGAAAAAATGTGATATGACAAGTGTGAAAAATAGGACTTACCTGGCGAAGTTCTGAAGGGATGACAGAAGAAAGGGCTGGAAGACTTGGTGCTTCCTGATAATTCTCGATCATGGAGTTTGAAAACTCGGTGTTTCCTGACTGCGAGGGTTGAAAACTCGAGGCTTCCCGGTTGCAAGGTTGATCTATTCATTTCTTTGGGATTTTCCTAATGGTAGGGTTCATCCCATCGTCCTTTTATTCCATGATCAAAACCGATTCTTTATTATCATCACCACAATGCTTCTTTTGTCTTTCCACCATCTTGCTGGACCTCATTAAGGATTTTCCTGTAACAATTCAAAAATATGTGCAAATGGTTTTTTTTTTTTTTTTTTTGAGGTTAGATGATATGCATGCATCCTTACCTGATTTGAAATAATAGGTCCCCCCTCTTTGATGCTCCATCGTCATAGGGTGCCCTTGTTTGTATCCCAAAGCTTTCTTTGTTCTTCCGATGTATTGGCTCATTCATGTGTTAGCCATCCACTCAACTGTAAATGCAGTGCCCATCCCGGGCTGTCTTCGACAATTACTGCTTGCATCGTTCATGAAGCTTGACCCTGCCCCCAAGTGTAGTACTGCTTGATTCATCATGAGAGATTTTCTCTCCTGGCTTCTTCTGAGAAATTATCCTCTGTTTGATTGTGTGCATCATGCCAACACCCATCACGTTTGTTAATTAGTCATGAACTTGCCTTCGGTTGAAACACCATTCAAGTATGTATGGTCACCAGCCTTCATGGAACTGCCAAGTCATCCAGACATGTATCTTATGCTTTGCAGTAAACAGCTCATCATTGTAAGCGCGATGTATTTCTCTATGGATTCCTCTTAGCTTGTCAAATCAGATCGTAAATCTGGGTGGTATGCATATGTTCGATGTTCATCCAAATGCACTCACCCGATAACATCTGTCCGGAGTCATATCCATGTTTTACAAAGTAACCTAAGATGAAGATATGAAAATATCTTTCTAGTGCAGCGTTGCTCATCAATTGCTGCTGAAGTGCACTAGATCATGGATTGTCTTTGAACAACATTGGCCTCAGTATGATCTGAAGGTTCATTCATCGGTTTATACTCAAGAAGGTTTTTCTTTGTCATTGTCAGATGCTAAACATAACTTTGACGACTCATCATCGGATTCTTTCTTTGCCCCCAGCTGATCTGGATACTGTTTGCTTTCCTTCTTAAGGTCCACTGTATTGCCCCCAGGTGGTCAACATTTCAAGGAGTGTCGAGAAATGTTGATGTCATTTTTGTCAAGAATTTTGCAAACTCAATTGATGTTCTTGTTTGAAAATCTTTCTTGTTCTGGAATCAAATCTCAACATTTCAACGATCATGTCTATTCAAGTATAATTGTTGAAATGAAATCAAAGAGATATCAGTTTTTGAAAAGTTATTTTTGAAATTCGAGCTCCTTTGGTCAAAGACCCAACACACTATTCAATGCAGTCCTTTGATTGTCTTGTATTTTAAAAACAGAAATGACCCGTTGTAAGATTTAAAATGACTTTTTCATGGTTCTTTGTGTCCACTTTAAACTCTGATTTTGGGTATATCTTTTGATGATTTATGATGAGGTGATATTTTTGTGAATTTCAAATGACTAGATGCTCAGGCTTGATAAAGAAAGGTTGTTTCTTTTCTCAGTATTTATTTTATCAGCATGCATAATAACCAGTAGCCTAATTCAATGAAGCCACGACTCTTATAGAAAAACTCTTCAAGTTTTGAGATCGCCATTTATTGGTTCAGATTGCTTGCTTGATTAAAAAGGGCTTTTTAAAAGCACGTAATGCAGGCTATGGTTCATGGCTATGAAAGAAAGGAATTCCATAGGCTCAAAAGGTGTTTGAGGGTTTCAACGACCTAGGACCAACATTAACTATTCATCGATTCTCTTTCTCTTGTCGTCATTATAGCGAGAGTGACATATAACCTTGTTAATCTTCAAATATCAGAATTCTCTTAACATAGGTCATAATGCAAATCCAACTTTTCTTTGATGAATAAACTAATCTAATTATTTTTGAAGACATTAGAGGCTCTATCCAAGACACACCGAAAGATATGAAGCATCGATTTTTCTAGTGTTGACTTTTGGCATTTGCTGTCTTTTCTCAATTGAAAACTGTCTTGCCTCTCTTAGAATTGATAGGCATTTTCTTTCCTTTCTATTTTTTTTTTTTTGCATAGCCTTCCTCAAAGTTTTTCTTGGATGGCCCTCAATCTATGGATTTTCTTCTGCTAGCCCTTTCTCAAACATTGGACTTTTGTTCTAAGCTTTTCTTTGATCCATTGATTTTATCAGTGTCTCCAAAATATTTCTCATTTGCCCCCAGTGTGGGGTGTGATCCTAGTCAGGGTTTATTTTTGAAAGAAAAAATTTCACTAGGCTCAAAATGGGACTGCAAGGGATCATATTTCAAGAAAAGTGAAAGGATAACAAAGATGGCCTTTTCTCATTTCAAGCAAGGTCGGTTAGAACCGATAAATTTTGACCTCATCTAGTGTAATGATTTGTACTTGCAAGAATCATGATTCACGAGTCCATAACTATTGAATCCACTACATGTCATTATGCATACTGCTAAAACTTAGCTATATGATGTGTGGTTCAGTTTCAAAAGGTATGAGTTCAAAATTGTTTGGTTACCTCATGTCATTTTCAAGCATATAGTCATTTCTGTAATCAAAACACTTCTAATCTTCCGGATTGATTAACCTTTATCGCATGTTGGAGTTTGATCAAAATATTTTGTCAGGATAAAATGCTAAACATCTGTTGATTTCAAAACAACAAAGAGACAAAAGCAAGGCATGTTTCGTTGGAGGATGAGATGTGATCCCAAAACAAAATGCAGAATTCCAAAACAATATGATTGACTGTTCATCACCATTCTTAAATCAGCTTTTCTGGCAATATTTGCGTTTTGTCAAGCACTTTCGATCAACATGTCATTCTGAAGATGTTCGGGGGGCAATATAGCCAATGACACCCTCCTTCACCGACTCCACTTGTCTCTTGCTCACCAACTTTCAAACTCGACTCTTGCAATTCTTGAAATTGCTCAATTGAAATGGTTGAGGACCCCATCATGACATCACATCTCTTGTCTGGATTAAACCACCCAGAAAATGGTGGTTGCATAGGATTTGTCGGAGTCAAGCAAAATTCTGGAATCTGGTAGATGCTGGTCGACAAACTTAAATGGCAGAGGAATGTCCCATCTTGGCAAAGATATTTGAGCAATTGATGCTACCATGAGACCTGGCTATACCACATAATTAAGGGCTCACACCGTCAAAGTCATCTCCTGATTCACCTCTCATCATTGTTCTAGAATCCATGGCAGATCCTTCAATCTTTCTTCTCTTCATAGCTTGTTCAATTCTTCGGCAAATCCTCACAACATTATTTCAATCTTGTTGTGGTTGGTTGAGGATTGTTAGAAAACTTTCCAATAGCTTGTTAATCTTGGCAGCGCCTAGAAACTCGTAGTACCGCCGTTACCGACGTGTGGAATCACACATTGTCTCTATTGGAAGAGCACCTGATGAATCTAAAACTCCTTTGTCCCCTCTTCAATTTCCCACTAACAGTGCAGCAAACAAACACCTATAGAGGAAGTCCTGCTCTGTTGAAGTTTCAGTCTTCATGTTTTTCAGTCTAGGCATGTATCTTCTCTCAACTTTTGCATTTTAATACTGACACTGTTGAAGGAAAATCATAGATGATCTGAAACTACTGTATTCCTTCTTGGATTTCCCATTTGCGGATCTACAAAAAGATTCCTGCCGAAAGAGCTCTGCTACGTTGAAGTTTGATGTCTGCTACGTTGAAGTTTGATGTCTGCTCGAATTTTTCAGACCAGGTTTGATGTCTCCGTGCTGAAACTGATGAGAGAAATATTTGTAGCATATGCAACTTATAAATCCCCTCTTGCACTCCCAATTTGCAGAGCCATAAATAAATCTCTACAGAGAGAGTTCTACCGCATTGAAATTCAGTGTCTGATCATGGTTTTTCAGACCAACATTTTGTGCTGCTGAACTGGAATTGAGCTCATAATTGGGGTAACTTCAAAGCAGACTAATGCACCATGAACATGAGACTAGTGGTCGTTTGGTTCCATTAAATGATGTGGAGGCGATGAACACTTAATAGTGCAACTGGACAAGAATCAGAGTTGTCATTAGTTGATGATTGAAGGCGTTGTTGCTGTTGTTCATGACGAAAAAGGAGAGATACAGCTTCAATTAGATGTGAACAAGCAGTGTTCCCACAGAAGACTGTGCAGATATTCTCTTTCCATTTGATGCTCAACACTTGTTCGAGCAGATCTGAGTCTAGCTACTTCACATTTAATGCTCTCAACCTTAATCTGATAATGAGCCTCTATCTGACACCTTTCTTCACCTCCATCACGTGCAGCACAGCTTGTGTGGGGGACCTACCTTTCAGCCCGGTACATGCATGATAAATGTATGAACATGTAATCTATATGATGAACTCACCCTTCGAGAGGTGACAATATGGTCGTAACTCTTGTATGAGGGACAAGAATCGTGATTTTTGCCCAAACTCTACAATGAAAATTTTCGGAGCAACGACCAATGTGTCACCCACAAGTCTTGAGTTCAAGATGCTTCAAGAAGGGTTTGCCCTTATGCAAAAAACGATAGCACATACAACCTAAGGACAGGTTCTATTCATTATGTGAACATGGGTAGGTTTTCTATCTGGTCTCAAAAGGGTCTCATATCTGCCCAGTGACGTTCTTCGTAAAGACAATATGGGGGCGTTGCAAGGAATTGTTAAGGCACGTATACCCACCATTACCAAGCAGGCACTCAGATATGAGTTGGGTGTTTCGCGCATCTGAACCCTGACCAATAGTCTTAGGGCAGATCGCTAGTTCCCCACCTAACCTAGAAGCTTGTGTGTGCTTTTAAAAATAAATACAGGTGATGCATGAGACAATTCTATAAAATGCATGGAAATAAATATTAAAAAAAAGATAAAAATGCAAAAACTTAAACACATCAAATACACAAAGCTTAGTCCAATAATCGAAAAAATACATTCCCCAGTGGAGTCGTCATTCTGTCGCACCCCCAAAAAAATCAAGCGCGCGGCATCGGCTGTCGATTTATTTCTCGTTGTTGCGTGAACTTGATTCGGTTCGTTGGGGGTCGCCACCTAGTAATTTATTGAAGGCTACTAGGAAACCGGATGGACTGGTCTTGTCAGAGATCGCGGGTAAGGGACTGGTTGTGGTTAGGGAAGGTATTAGCACCCCTAACGCACCCTACCTGAGGTAAGCTGCTTCGCGGCTTTGACGTGTTAAGGAAGTTTTAATAATTGTCTTTTCAACGGAAATTAGAAATATCACTTACGTATAAGTTAATAATTCTTAACCGTGATCCGATCAAAATATTAAATTCTTCTTTAATATATTTGCAATTTTATCATAAAAAATATATACAAATAAATAAAACAAAATACAAGCACACACATACACTTTCACTATTTTATTTTTGTTTCTTTTCTTTTCTTTTACATCCATATATACATAAACATAAATTACAAAAAAAAATCAAAACTAAACAAATTAAATTAAACAATTCTAAAACTACAAAACAGTCCCTAAATAGTCCAAGAAGTGCAGGGAAGTCCATTTAGAACCGCAAGAACAGTGCTCGAGAAGGCTGCTGGGGCAGAAATCACTGACGGCGCGTCTTCCCACGCGCCCCCGCCACTGTTCCAGACAACTTCTTCTTCTCTTGTCTTCCTAAACCATCGGTGATCTGCAGAACAAGGAAATAAACACACAGCAGTCGATTTTAGTTTTTTTTTTCTTTGATTTCAAATCTATTTTTGTTCCTTTTTTAGATCTGCATCGTTTTCCCTTTTCTTTTTTTATTTTTGATCTGCCCCGTTGCTCTGCCTCCTCCCTTCTCTGTCTTCGGCGACCGATTAGTCTTCTTCTCCTCTGTTTCGGGTTGTAGATCGGGCGGCGCTGATGGTGAATCGGTGGACGGCGCTGCTGCTGGAGGAAGCTTCGGGTTGATGGAGATTAAAAGATCGGTCTGGGTCTGTCGGATGTGGGCTGCTGGGTTGGTCTCCACTTCTGTTGGTTGCAGCGGCGGATGGCCCTACTGCTGTTGTCTGCGTCCGGTGGAGCCGCTGTGAAGATGGAGGGGTTGCCTTGGCTTCTCGGGTTTTGGCTGCTGAATCCCCAGCGAGGACGGCTGCTCCGGGTGGTCTGTGTGGCTGAAAGGGGAGGGGGTTTCTTTGGCTGGTGAGAGGCAGCAATGGGGTTGTCGGGTTGAAGATTGAGGGGGCGGCTTCGGGCTGTTGTTTTGGATTTGTTTGTGGCCGAGAGAAAGGGAACGGCGGAGAAGAAGATGAAAACAGGGGGAGGCTGGTTCGGGTGGCCGGGTTTTGGGTCAGAAAAATCAAACCGAGGAGCAACTCCGGGAGACCAAAAATGAAAACCAGGGGGGGCGGCTGGTGTGAAGGAAAAAGTTTTTTTTTTTTAGGGTTAGGGTTTCTGTATTTTTTCTTCTAAAAGTGTCAAAATTACCCCTCCATTGCAAGTGTTGGAAACCAGTATTTATAGGCAAAAATGTTGCCAAGTTTTTCAACTTGGTCCCTCAACTTCTTTCTTTTTGTAAATTTTGATTTTTCTTATTTTTTTGTATTTTTTGAAAACGAGCAATATCAACGTCGACTCAAATGCGGAAAATCAATGATTTTAAAAATGACGCGTGAAAAGTTGAACGCGTTTGAAAATATTTTAACAATTTAAATTCTTTTCTAGACGACGTTGAAAATGCTAAAATGACGAAAATATATTAAAAAACATATTTTTTTGGATTTTCTTTGTTTTTCTCAATTTTTTTTGGATTTTTTAAAAATATATCAAAACATTGGTCAAAAATTGGGTAGCAACAAGGAGCATTCTTGTTTTAGTTTCTTTCATGTTAAAAGCATTAATTACATGTCGAAAAAACAAATCATGATTAATTTGCTATAGCATACTTGTTTTAACAAACAAAAAAATAGAGTTAATCATGCATTGCATGCGTGAAAAAAAATACAACTATAGGTTCAAACCTATGTATCTCGTATCAATATGTTAAATAAAAAGTGTGGAATATATCTCATTTTGTTAACTAGATATGTTTCCCGTGTGTTGTTGTTGCAGATTAAAAATTTTTTTAATATAAAAAAAATGATAGGTTAGAAAAAATCTAAATCTCAAGTCATTGATTAAATTGACAATTTAAATATTTATAAAAATAAAACAACAACAACAAATAAACTGATAAAAAAAAAAAACCATACTTGAGCCTATTTAAATTATCAAATAACCTAATGCTAATATAATTGAAGGAAAATCCAAGAAACAAAAAAAAAGGCTTAAAAAAGAAAGATAAAAACCAAGCAAACCTAGACGAACCTCCTAAACCTAGTTTTATCTAAAAAGTTATAATTTTTTAAATTATAAATCTGTGCTTAAATGTCATCCAATTTAATTTTGAAAGTTGCAATCGTTGAAAAAACTATTAATAAAAAATCTTGAAAAAACAAAGAAGCAAGATTCTTAATCAAACAAATTTTGAAGGATGAAAATGAAAAAAACATGAATAAAAAACAAATTGCAAAAAAAAAAGCAATTAAAAGAATTATGACTAAATTTGACATAAAAATTAAATGAAATAAAATGTTTTGGTAAAAATCAAATCAAATCAAATGTTTAGGAATGAAATTGTAAAAAAAAATCCATTAAGAAAATAATTAAAAAAATAGAAATTAAAATAATTAAACCAAATTTGACATAAAAATTAAATGCATAGGGGTGTAATTGTAAAAGAGTAAATCAATCAAGAAAATGATTAAAAAACAAATAGAAATTAAAATAATAAGGATCAAATTTGATAACAAAATTAAAAAACTCAAATGACTAGAGATAAAATAAAAAATAAAACCCAATTAGAAATAATCAATGTAAATAGAACAATTACAAATAAGAGAAGAGGGAACTGAATCAAAAGAAGAAATAAATTGAAGGACTGGAATGAATTTTTTCATTGCCAGCATGCAATCCGAGAAAGAAAAAAAAGGAAAAGAAAAGAAAAGAAAAGAAGGAAAAGTAATTTCAATCAAATCACGTCGAACCACGATACACGCTCCATCCAAAGAGAAAGAGGATGTCAAGATGAATCAAATGATGCTGCAAAATCATGGCTACAACCGCTCGAGTCTACCACATGCACTGCTAGAAGTTGAAAATATTGAAAATGTCCATTGGACCAAACAATATTAACAAATAAACCATGGTGAAATTATAACTAAGCCCCTGAAGCCAAGGTTAAAAAATAAAAATTGTATGAACAATGTAGTAATTCAATTGTTTTATAAAAATTAAAAATACATAAACACCCTTGTACAGAAAGCATTGAATTATTTTATTTAAGGGTTAAATTAATGATTTTTATGTGCATTAAAAAACACAATTATCAAAATAACCCTGCACAATTCTTAAATAATATTTATATCATGGTAAAAATACTATCTTATCCTTGAAGTAAAGACAAAGGATAAAATAATTAAGGGATAATATAATAATTATATATTGTAATGAACAATAATTTATGTCTCGTGAGTGTTTTGTATAATTGTATAAATATTAAAGTATGTATACACACACATAAATAGAGATAGCGGGGCAAATGAGATATGTTTCCATATACCTTTTTATTTTAAAACTACACAAATTCATTATCAAATTATTCTAGAGATTAATTTCTTTTTGTCCCGTTTCATCCCTACTGGTAGACTGTAAAAGAATTGTAACCAAAATTATAAAAAAATGATAAATGGGTACATATTTGTTTTTTCTCTTGAGATCAAGTTGTTCAAAGAAAATTGATTACCAGAACCACATGGAAAGTCAATTGTAATTTTTATTATTTATAATATGATTTCTATGGAATTCTAGAAAATTTCCATACCATAAATGATATACATTGGGTTTGGTAAATATAGCCTAGTTGATTAAAATTAAATTTGGCCTTATATCATTTCTTTTTATAAAAGTATTATTATTATTATTATTATTATTATTATTGTTATCACTATTTCATCATAGGGCTTTTAAGGAAACTTCATTAAGGCCTCGTTTGTTTGCTGAAAAGTAGTTTTCTTTTGGAAAGTGAATTCAGAGAAAGTGAATTATTTTTTGATATTTGGTAGTATAATAAAAAAATAAGTTGGAAAACATTTTCCAGTGTTTGGTTATGTCATGGAAAATGAGTTGGAAAATAACTTATTAATGTTTTATTTTTCTCAAGTTTATTAAAATAATAAGAAACAAATCTTACAAATTAAAAAGTTGAATGAGAATGAAATTGAAAAAAAAATATAATTTCATAAATTATCTCAAATAAAATAAATAATAATCAAAATAATAAAGATCAAATTTAAAAAATAAAAAACATGAAAGATGAAGAAATTAAAATAATAATAATTAAAATTTCATAAATTATTTCAAATAAAATAAGTAACAATAAAAAGAATAAGGATTAAATTTGATAGATAAAAAATTTCAATAAAAAAATGATAAGGAAAAAGTAAATAACAATTATAAAAACGAGGATTAAAGTTAATATAAAAATAAAATTTTAATAGATGAAATTAAAAAATAAATATTCAAAACAAAATATATATAGCTATCAAAAGTTTGAGAATCAAATTTGATATAATCAGCAAATAATATGTCATTTCTAAATTTTTTACAACTTTCAGAAAGTATTTTTCACCTAAATTTTCTTGAAAAACACTTTTCTAAAACCAAACTAAATTTTTTCTTTATTGGAAAGTGTTTTTCGTTAATTAATTTTACTAATGATAAATAAACACAAAAAAATTTAAAAATTAATTTTTAAAAATAAATATAGCCTAAACCTAGAAGTAGAAAGAGAGCTCGGCTTTAATGACGCTTCTCCCCAAAAATTCAGCTCGTCCTTTCCCAGCCCAACCGTAACCACCCAACATAGCTCAAACCCTAATCGCAACCACCAGGTCTACTAGCATATAAATTTACGATACAACCCTAACAAACCACCCAAAAGAACTCCAACCCAAGGAGATTACTGTACTTTAAACACAAATACAAAATCAGAAGGGGTTTCGTCAAAGACCATGTTTTTGCAAGAACCAGTGTTATATGTAGCAAGTGCAGCTTTAAGGTGTTTGGTATTGTTTGCTGAGCTCCGGAAACCTGATTCGAATCAAGAAGCATGAAAGAAAGCCCTTGAACATAAGAAAGAAATCACTAAGCATTTGGGTCGTCCCTTTATCCAAACAAACCCTTATGAGGTGTGTGTGTGTCAAAGTTTCTATTTTTGTAGAAAAGATTGGATTTTTTTTGCATTTTTTGATTTGGGCTTTTTTTTTTTGGGTTTTAGAGGATTATGTGAATCTTGGTTCTAGGGGTAATTAATGGAATTTAGGTTTGTTTTGGTTTATTGTTTTCTGGAGGATTCTGTGAATTTTGGTTATATGGTCAGATAATGATACGAAGAATTTTGTGAATTTGGATTATAGGGTTAGTTAATGGCATATAGGCTTTGTTTTTATTATGTGCTATTGGTTTTATTATATGCTTGAATTGTCATTTATCTGCAAAAGTTTGAGTTTTGTTTGTGATAGTGGGGTTGAAGTTGATATTGCAATAAGAGATGTGGGTGGTTTATTGCAGGGAATAGGGATTGGGGGGGTCTGGGTGTTTTGATGTAGATAGGTGCTTTAATCGTTGTTTGGGATATGAGGGAGTGAATGCTTGTGCCAAATGGGATGGGATTAAGTTTCCAGTTTTGCTATGATGAATGAAGTTGCTTTTTGGTAGTTGAAACTAGGTTCATTTCAGATTGAGTTATTTGTTGAACTTTTGAACTGATGGGTTGGAGCTTAGGCCTCTGGGTTGATGAAAAGTTCAAATTCTTGTGTGACAATGGAGATGGGAGCCATGAGATTAAGATTGCGATGAGGGATCTTGGTGGTTTAGTGGGTTATTGTAGGGAATAGGGATTAGGGGATTTGGGTGTTTTAGTGAAGATAGGTAATTTAATCAGTTTTTGGAACGGCGGGGAGTGACTCCTTGTGCTGAATAGGGCGTGTTTAAGTTTCCAGTTCTGCTGGGATGCATGAAGTTGTTTTGTGTTGGTAGAAACTAGCTCAATTTTGATTGAGTTGTATATTGAGCTTTTGTACTGGAGCGCTGGAGTTTAGGCCTCTGGGTCAATGTTATAGCATGCTTGAATTGTCATTTATTTGCTAGAATTTTGAATTTTGTGTGATAATAGGATGAGGACCATAAGGGTAAGACTTCAATAAGGGATGTGTGTGGTTTGGTTGGTTATTGTAGGGAACATTGATTGGAGAATTAGGGTGTTTTGGTGAAGATAGGTGCTTCCATCAGTTTTGGGGATGTTGGGGAGTGATTGCTTATGCTGAATGGGATATGATTAAATTTCAAGTTTTGTTGGATGGATGGAGTTATTTTTGGTTGGTGGAAACTGGAGACCAAGTTCGTTTCTGATATATTGGAACTTTTGTACTATTGTGTTGACCTTGGGTTGGTGCTATAGTACTGTTGTCATTGTTTATACAACCATAAACCGTTATAATATTTCCTGGTGTCTTCAAACGTGCCATTTGTTTTCTAGGCTGTCTATACTTTGTTGGCTGCTACCATGCAACAAATACTCAAAGTTTCTAATGTTAACTGAATACATGAAAATAACCATCAAATGGAGTACATTTGAAACTAATGGCACATGATTCTTAGTTACATTTATATGAGTCCCACCTTTTTTGAAAATGATACTATGTGAACGCTGATGGCTGCTATGTTCAGTAATAGCCTCCTGCGTGACTAACTTGACAGGTTCATAGTTGGAAGAAATTAAATTTGAAGACTTGGCCTTGAACCAATATGATTGCTATAACTGGGAAACATAGATATTAGTTCTTTCTATGCCTAATGAAATTTGGATCGAAAACCAGATTTTCAATTATGAAGCCTTCTGATGGCAATTGCTTTGTGGAAGATTTAAACTGGTTTGGAACAATCATGCCTATCCTCTAAACACTATCCAATATGGCCATGTTCTCATGTTGAAAATATAATTGATTGGAATAGAGGCTTTAAAATTTGTGGTCGGTTTAATGGTTTATCAATATGCTGTAATTGTATATTTTTATTTTTCAATTGGACGATTGGAATCTATCAAGCAAGCTTTGTATGAACTGGTGATTCTTCATTTGTGGAAACCTGAGCTCTTCTCACATGAGAAACTTCTTGGTCCACAAAAAGGGGTATTGTTATATGGACCTCTCTGATAATTGAAGCAAGGTAGTACTTTGTGAACATTCTTAACTAGATTGAACATTCCTAACTTGTCCTTATTGAAGATCTTTATTAGCAACAAGATTTTGTTGGATGCTCTATTAACTTTAAAAAACAGGGCACTGTAGCTTGCTTCTCTAATGGATCTTACTCTAATGAATAAGATTGCAAAATGATCAAAATATTGGTATTTTTGTTGCTGTGTGGTATTTCTATATATCCTGCATCAGGGATATAACAAAAGTAATTGAATGGCATGCATTCTTGCAATTGTGAAAGTGGTCATTACTGTATTTTGCAACTAAATCGTTGTGTTGAAACCATCCCTCATTAATCATTACATTCTTTTCTGCATCTGAATCCATTCAAGTCTTGTTGGTTCTGTGCTGACTAGAAACAGACTTAGAAGTAATTAATTAAGTTTGCGTAGTTGCTTTTTTGCGCTTATTGAAGTTCTTATAATCTGATTGATGTTGATTCTCTTCTATGCTGTCGCAGTTGCTGCTGTTTTTAGCCTGGCTTATAAACTCCAGATTGACTGTATTCTGGGGCAGCGTCGTACTACAGATCTTGAGTTCTGCATTAATGCGGTGTTCTTATGCAGTGACTTGCTATAATGTGTTTTATGTAAGATTTGTGAAAGTGTGATTTATTCATGGGCCTGGCCGGACTCAGTGACAATATCTTACAAAAAAATTATTTTAATGTTTCCTTATCAAACATTGTTTGTATAAACCTATCTCACTTTTTTTTTTTTTTTTGCTTTAGATATAAACAATGCTTTAGAACATTGTTTGTACCTGTTGAGATGGTTTTATCACACTTTAATAGTCATTCATGCCTTACAAGTTACCAGAATTACTATATTTTACTTGCAAATATTGCTACTATTGTGATAACAAAATCTGTCAGTCAAGTGTTCTTTTAAATTTACAAGAGTTGCTTCAATCTGTTCATAACTCTATAACTTTCAAAATACTCCCAGAAACAGAGATTGATTTAAGTGATCACGAATAAGGAAATGGAGACGTAAAAAAAAGACCCAAAACATAAATGATTTTATAGTTAATTAACACAAACTTGTTACATGCATGAATTCTTTTTCATAGAAGTAATGTACATTTAACCTTGAATTATGTAAACTACAAAAATAAAAATAAAAAAAATCCAATACTATGAATTTGCCTCCCAATTGTTGATCCACTTGATATCTTGATTGTACTGCAAAATTAGACAGGTAAGACTGATCAAATGAAATAGTAAAGAAAAAATAACCTAACATAAATTGTGAACATAAAATTTGAAAACTCAAATGCTTGCAAAACTTACTTGAAAATATCAATTGCATTATTTAGTTTCTTCTAGCACCATATCTGCCAGCATTCTTCTTTGTTTTTTTGCTCTGGAGATTCCATTTATCTTCAACCATCCTAAAAAACCATGAAGGCTTTTTTGTTCTTAACACAATGTATCCCATTGCAACTCCAAACACAAACCCACATCCATACCCCATTGTCACAGCTTTCCATCCAAATCCTTCTCCAAACAATGTTGAATCATCTCCTTCATCAAAGCTTGATGGCGGTAATGATAGTGCCTCATCACTGTAACATTTTTTTAGTACTTGAGATCCACATAAACCCAAGTTTCCTTCAAATGAGCTTGCATCAAAGGTGTTGAATTGCTCTCCACTTGGTATAGGTCCCTCGAGTCGGTTATGTGAAAGGTTTAGGATTGCAAGAAATGTTAGACCCCCAGCTGCGTTGGAATTCTTCCGGTAAGCAAATTTGAAGATAGATCTAATGATTCCAAATTGGTCAAATTTCCTAATGATGATTGGATATGACCTGTAAGGGAATTATGAGAAAGGTTGAGCTGTTGGAGTGCTTTAAGCTTTCCTATCACTTTTGGAATCTCTCCGCTGAAATTGTTATTTGACAAATCAAGTACTCTGATGGTACTTTGTATCTTTGGAAACTCAATTTCTACACCTTTCCATGTCATTTCTATGGAATAGACATATCTAGAGTAATTTGTTGTCCCCATGTAAATCATGTTTTGATCCGAGGTCATCATTGCTTCAAGACTATTGAAATACCCAGTTGGCAAAGACCCACTAAAATCATTGTCAGAGATGTCAAGAATCTGTAATTTAGAGAAGGAATTATGTGCAGTTGGACCCTTCACAAAACTTTGGAGTTTATTCGATTTTAGGACAAGAATTTGTAGCTTTGGAAGTGTTTCTAGAAAGTGGGGAAATGCATCCTCAATCTTGTTGTTGCCAAGATCAAGAACTTCCAACATTGTGCAGTTGATGATAGAGGGTGGTATTTTCCCTTCCAATTCATTTCCATTGAGGTTGAGATATTCCAAGCTATTATCCTTTGAAAATGTTGAAGGGATAGTGCCTCGAAGATTGTTCATGCCTAGATGCAATACAAAGAGCATGCTGCTGAAGTTCCCCAAACATAGTGGCGTAGAACCACTCAAGCTGTTGTTGGACAAGTCCAGAACCCGAAGGTTTCTCAGCTTGCAAATAGAAGAAGAAATCTCACCTGTCAATTTACTATTAGACGCAAGAATAGGTTGTCAAGTTCTCTTGTTTGAAAATCGAACTTGGGATTGGACCACACAAGTTGTTATTGCTCAAATCAAGGAATATCAATGAATCATGTTGGAGTTCACTTATATTACCTATGAAATTATTGTTATGAAGGTCAAGATAATATAAAGAAGGAAGAGCAAACAAAAAGGATCGTATTGTTCCATTGAACAAGTTACCATCTAAAAATAGAAATTGTAGAATTGAAAGGGTATTTAATTGGGAATGAATAGGGCCTACTAGTTGATTATTGGATAAATATAAATCTAAGAGATTGACTAGGCTACCCAAAGAATCTGGAACTTGACCCATAAATTTATTGGAAAAGAGATCCAAGTAACGAAGTTGTACAAGGTTTTCTAGTGATGATGGGATCTGACCGCTAAAATTATTACTTAAGAGGTCTAAATAGGTGAGTTGTGTGAGATTACCAAGTGATGATGGGATCTGACCGCTAAAATTATTATATGAGAGGTCTAAAGAGGTGAGTTGTGCGAGATTACCAAGTGATGATGGGATCTGACCGCTAAAATCATTATCTGAGAGGTCTAAAGAGGTGAGTTGTGTGAGATTACCAAGTAATGATGGTTCTAGACTCAGATCGTCATTGTCAGATAGATCAAGTGAAACCAATTTGGAGAGATGAGAGATTTCCGACGGAACTTGTCCTACAAAGCCTGAGTAATTTAGGTTAAGATGTGTCAGGTTGGATAACTGGCCAAATCGAGAAGAAATATGGGAGCTATTGAAATCATTGTCAGAGAGGTCGAGCTTTTGAAGATGATGCAGGGAGAAGAGGGTGCTACTGGAATGGAGGGTGCTACTGGAATGGAGGGTGCCATAAAGCATGCTGCAAGCAAGGTCCAGTCCAGTGACATGCCCGGTTTTCAGGTCACAAGTGACCCCATCCCACAAGCAGCAGTCTGTACCCTCTTTCCACGACTCTGTCTTGGGATGCTGGCAATCCTCCAAAGAAGCAGAGCTACTAATGGAAAAGGACTGTTTGAATTGGAGCAAAGAAAGGCTTTGGTCAGGAGCACAGAAATGAGAAGAAGAAATAGTTGAATGGAAATGGAAGAGAAACAGAATGAAAGAAAGAGATGAAATAGGTGGAAACCCCATGTTTGGCTGGCCTTACAGGATTCAAAGTATATTTGGGAGAGATGAGGAATGAAGAAAGACATTCTTAGTAGTATTTATTGACAAACTAATCTTAGATTGTATACTGACTGACATAGGATGTGTAAAACATGTAAAGACGAAATCAAATCTCAAGAAACAACAAGTGAGTGAGTGTTGGAAACGCGGAAAAGTATATTAAAACAAGATTCCTTGTTGACTTCAAATTGCGCAAACTGAATTGTTGTTTCTTGGCAAAGTAATAATTACGCAAAGCAATGACTTTGTTCAGAGATGTTTTTCCAAATTGTATTTAGCAATGAGATTTATGAGAAGATTGCTTTGCCCACTAAAATGTAATTTCCAAGAAATTCAAACCACAAAATCGGAAGAAAACTTCTTAATAAGCCATAAGTGGGCTTGCAGAGTTAAAGAGTCATCCTCACCTCTTATGTCCACGTTCTGGCAATAGCTTGTTTGAATAAAATTTGCTTCCTCTCATGTAATTAATTTAATTTAATAAAAAAAAATATTTTTAAAAGTAAGATTCAATGAAGATCGAAATAAAAAAGTGTGAGTTAATCTTTGTCACTTTCAAAACCATAGAAAAATTTCACAAAAATCAAATACAAAAAAATAATAAAATATTAATGGGTAAAATAAAAAAAATAAACTTAAAAAAAAATTAATATTGATTTCCTAACTATGCTTAATTTAGTAATATGTTGTTTTTTAAAAATAATTTTCTTGCTTATCATTCTTTCAATTTATATACTTGTTTTAATTTAAGCATAGTTAATTTTAATATTAGTATGCATGCTAGGTTTTTTGATTTTATATCAATTGCAAATTTAAATATATATTTAATATGCATGTTATTCTATTTTTATTTTTATTTTTTATGTTGAAAGCAGAACTACTAATGGAAAATTCGAAGGAGAGAAAGACTTTGGTATTTTAGTATCTAATAGTATTTTAGTATCTAATAGTATTTTAGTTTTGGATCCTTGATTGCATCTAATCTGATATGACTTACCATATTTTTGATAAAAACCCAAATTTATCTCAACTTTTTAAACAATATGCACTTCGATCTTATTTTACCATGCCACTAGGTGTACCAAAAATCAAGTGCACTGTATCACACTGAAGCCAATACATGTCTATCAGGACAATCCAATCAACTTTTAGGTCGAGCCAACCGTAGTTGGATGATCAATCCAGAAGTAATCCAGAGGGTTACAAGCTTCAGGTGCACCAACTCACCATACTAAACATCCGCACTATAGCAAATCTCAAATCTCAAATATTCTCCCTCTCGTAAGAGTAAAACCCATGGAAATATGTAAGGTTCTATCAAATTGACTTCAAATTGCGCAAACTAAATTGTTTATTGGCATAGTAATAATTACGCCAAGCAATGGGGGCAACTAATGAGTGCGCGCCTGGTAATGTAAAGTGATGTTTTTTAATTAAAAATATATTAATGTGATGATTTTTAAAATTTATTTTTAATTTTTAATATTAATTTATTAAAATCATAAAAAATATTAAAAAACTAATATTAATTTTCTAAATAGATTAAATAGTGTTTTGGAGGTTGCTAATATTTCTTAAATTAATTAATCCTTTTAGTATTAAAATAACTAAATAGTTATTTGACAAATCTTGATTAGTAATATTTTGTTTTTTTTTAAAATACTTTTATTGCTTATCATTCCTTGAATTGATATACTTTGATTTTTCCTTTTTCTATTCTAAATAATAAATAATTTAAACTATGGGATTATGTATACATAATTGAAAAAATAAATGATAAATAAAGTCATCTTCACCTTCTTATGTCCAATCCGCAGCTGTACAACAAGATTAAGTAACCAATAAATTCATTCAGCTAATATTTTCACACCAGGAGAAGTCCTTTAATTCACTAACACAAGTGCTAATAAATAAGGTAGTTAATTGTGAAATTTTTATAGTAAGATTGTTAGAAACAGAAATGCAGAGAGTTTGGTTTTCAACAGTTTTGCAGTAATTAGTTTGATCAATATTCAAAGAACATAATAGCCTTTTAAAGGCTTTACAAGGTAACTGAAATGGAAACTGAACCACGATTTTACAGCACCTACAATCGTGGGAATTAACTATCTTGAACGTGCAACATTACTGCCTTAAGAACAAGAACCGTTATGCAGAAGAAACAATAAACAAAGGAAAACTGAAATAAGAGGAAATCCTAACAACTGGAAGTAAAACGTCAATTTTAACATCCTCCCTTAGACTAAATACCATCAACATTTAGTCTACTGTTGGATAAGAACAAACACCCAACATATGTCGCAGCTTTAAGAAAACATCAAGTTTCAGAGGCTTTGTAAAAATGTCTGCAATTTGCTCATGAGTTGAACACTGAACCAACTCCACAATTCCTTCCCTTGTAAGATCACGGAGAAAGTGAAAGCGAATATCAATGTGCTTACTTCGACCATGCAGAACTGGATTTTTTGAGAGCTTAATGGCTGATACATTGTCACAATATACCACTGTAGACTTGCGTTGATCATGACACAGTTCTTTTAGAATTCTTCTTAACCAGACAGCTTGGCAGGCACTATATGCTGCAGAAATAAACTCTGCCTCAGTGGTGGAAAGGGTAACCACTGGCTGTTTTTTCGAAGACCAGGACACAGCACCGGAGCTCATTAGATATACATACCCTGAAGTGCTCTTTCTGTCATTTTGATCCCCTGCGTAATCACTATCAGTGTATCCCAACAGCTCCTGATTTCCTTCTTTCTTGTAGAACACCCCAAGGCTACTGGTTCCCTTTACATATCGCAAGACTCTCTTTGCTGCCTGTAAGTGCATTTCAGTGGGATGCTCCATGTATCTACTGATCAGACTCACAACAAATGTTATATCAGGACGTGTGGCCGTCAGATACATAAGGCTGCCAACAATTTGTTTGTAGAGTGTACTGTCAATCCTTACTCCATCTTCATCCTTGCTGAGTTTATGCCCAGGAACGACTGGATTATTCACTGGATTGCATTGATCCATTTTGAACCTGTCAAGCACCTCCTGTGCGTATTTTCGTTGCCCAATGAATACACCATCTGGTTGTTGCAACACCTCAATGCCAAGAAAATACTTCATCTTTCCAAGATCAGTCATCTCAAATTCATTCATCATGGACTGCTTAAAATCTTTGAACATTGCTGCATCATTTCCAGTAAATATAAGGTCATCAACGTAAAGGCAAACAAATAATGTTGTACCTCCATCCGTTGTTTTGATGAACAAAGTGTGTTCATAGGGGCATTTTTTGAAACCTGCACTTAAGAAATAAGTCTCTATACGGCTATACCAAGCTCTAGGAGCTTGTTTAAGGCCATACAAGGCTTTCTTGAGTTTGTACACCTTGTATTCATTGCCTGTTTTCTCATAGCCAGGAGGTTGGGTGACAAATACTTCTTCATTCAGTTCCCCATTTAGAAAAGCAGACTTGACGTCTAGTTGATAGATCATCCTTTCTGAGCAGCAAGCGAAATCACAATTCGAATGGTGTCTAGCCTAGCAACCGGTGCAAATACCTCAGCATAATCTACTCCATACTGTTGGCTGTAACCTTTTGCAACGAGTCGTGCCTTGTACTTATCTACCTCCCCTTTCTCATTGAGTTTCGTCTTGTACACCCACTTTACACCGATAACTCTGCTCCCAATTGGTAACTCTGTTAGTTGCCAAGTATTATTTCTTTCTATGGCTTCAATTTCTGAGTTCATGGCCTGCCTCCATTTCACGTTCTTTACTGCATCTTCAAATGAAATTGGATCATTGTCAACAGACAATGCTAAATAAGCAATGTTAGAGACTTCTTCCTCAGAGAGACCTTGTCCACTTTCATAGTCTTGCATCCATGCTGGTGGTCTTCTTTGTCTGACAGCATGAGGTGAGTTCTCATTAGTTTCCTCCTGTGATGAGTCATTTTGAGCAGCAGCAGCACCGTGATCAACATGATCCATTTCTTCATTGTGAACTGCAATACCATGATCAGTTGCTTCACTGTCCTCACTTTCTTCATTGATGTTGCTATCGACAGATTCCTCTTCATTAGCACCATTACCTGTGATCTCTTCTTCATCTTGTTCCCACACAAGATCAGTTACAATTTCTGTTCTAGAACAGACCTCCCAATCCCAACATTGATCTTCTTGAAACACAACATCTCTGCTTACAATTATTTTATGAGTAATAGGGTCAAATAATCTGTAAGCTTTTGACTCATCACTTACCCCAAAGAAAATGCATTTTCGGCTCTTGTTGTCAAGTTTCACTCTTCTGCTATCAGGTATATGAACATAAGATATACATCCAAAAACTCTGAAATGACTTACTGATGGTTTGTTGCCGCTCCAGGCCTCTTCTGGGGTCTTATTCTTCACAGCAAATGTAGGACTTCTATTGAGAATGTGCACAGTCCAGTTAACGGCTTTAGGCCAAAATGTATTTGGAACCTGCTTCCCAGAAAGCATGCAACGTACCATATTCATAATTGTTTGATTCTTCCTTTCGGCCACGCCGTTCTGCTGGGGTGTGTATGCAGCTGTTAGTTGTCTTCGAATCCCATTCACACCACAAAAATTAGTGAAGTCTTGTGATGTGAATTCTCCTCCACGATCGGTACGTAGTGCTTTTATGCATGCATCTGTTTCTTTTTCAACCTTAGCTTTATAGTGTTTAAAAACAGCAAAGGCTTCACTCTTTTCAACCAGAAAATACACCCAAGTTTTCCGACTGAAATCATCTATGAAAGTGAGAAGATACCTCTTTTTGCTGTTTGAAATTGGATTGATTGGCCCGCAGATATCAGCATGTACCAGCTGAAGAATACCTGATGCCCTCCATGTGCTGACCTTTGGAAATGAATCTCTTCGTTGTTTTCCCACTAAGCAATCTTCACAGACTTTAGATGGGATGTTAAACTGCTGTGGCATGCCTTCTACCATCCTTTTCTGTTGAAGAACTTTGAGACCTGTCCAGCCTAGATGCCCATATCGACAGTGCCAAAGATGAGATTGGTCTGTGATAAGGGAGACAAGACACCTTTGTTCCTTTGACTCATATTTAGCAATGAGAATAAACATTCTGTTGTGTGACATGGTAGTTTCGATGATTAAGCCCCTACTTGGATGAAAAATCTTACAGGTGCCATGTTGCATGAGAACTGCAAGCCCTTTCTCTTGTAGCTGCCCAATGCTCAGTAAATTGTTCGTCAGGTCTGGCACATAAAACACCTCAGTAATCACATGTATAATCCCATCTATCTCCATTCGAATACTACCTTTTCCTTGTACTTGTAAGCTTGCATCATTTCCCAGCTTAACTGAATCTTTGAATTCTTCATTGAAAACATCAAACAAATCCTTTTTACCACACATATGATTGCTACACCCTGAATCCAGAAACCATATGCATTCACTTCTAACTTGTTTATCATCCACGTATGCCATGAGTAACATTTCTTCACTGGTCTCAGCAAAATGTGCCTGCTTCTCCTTCTTAGTACATTCCCATTGAAAATGGCCAAGTCCATGACAATTGTAACATTCAATCATGGATTTGTCAAAAAAAGACCGGCCTCGTCCTCTGCCTCTTCCTCTTCCACGACTCCAATTTCTTCCTCCTGGTTGAACTCCTCCTGGTTGGACTGCATTTGTAACTTGTAGTGCCTGTTCATCCAACGTATGTCTGCTCATTCGTTGCTCATGAACGAGCAAACTGCTTTGAAGCTCGTCAATGGACAAAACATCAATATCATTTGATTCCTCAATTGAGCACACAACATAATCAAATTTTTGAGTCATGGATCTTAAGATCTTCTCAATAACTACCACATCATTCATCTGTTCTCCATGAATTCTCATCTTGTTAATGATGGTGAGAGTTCGTGCAAAATAATCATTCACTGATTCTCCCATTTTCATGTGAAGTCCCTCAAACTCTTTGCGAAGAGCTTGCAGCTGGGCACGTTTGACTCTGGCTGTGCCTTGGTACTTCTGTTTCAAGGAGTCCCAAATGTCTTTCGATGTGTCTTTCTTCAAGATTGTCTCCAGTATCGATCGATCAATGGCTTGAAATAAGTAGTTCTTCACCTTCAGATCCTTTAGCCTATGATCTTCGATTGTCTTTCTTTGTTCTTCTGTAGGATCCATCCCTTCTGCTGCTGCAGGAATCCCAGTCGCCACCAAACTCCAGTATTCCTTGGATCGTAGGAAGTTCTCCATAAGCATGCTCCAATGATCATAATGCCCATCAAACTTAGGAATGGCTGGCTGCACAAAACTGCTTTCACTTGCCATGAATTTCTCTCGTTGACTTATGTTTTGTAAAAATTTTATCAAGCCCCGTGTGGAGGCTCTGATACCATATGTTAGAAACAGAAATGCAGAGAGTTTGGTTTTCAACAGTTTTGCAGTAATTAGTTTGATCAATATTCAAAGAACATAATAGCCTTTTAAAGGCTTTACAAGGTAACTGAAATGGAAACTGAACCACGATTTTACAGCACCTACAATCCTGGGAATTAACTATCCTGAACGTGCAACATTACTGCCTTAAGAACAGGAACCGTTATGCAGAAGAAACAATAAACAAAGGAAAACTGAACTAAGAGGAAATCCTAACAACTGGAAGTAAAACGTCAATTTTAACAAAGATAAAAAAAAATTAAAAATCGTGACAGCTTAATTTGAATGTTCAGAGATGTTTTTCCAAATTGTATTTACCAATAAGATTTATGCGAAGATTGCTATAATTTTAACTAATATATAATTTCCAAGAAATTCAAGCCACAAGAGTCATCCTCACCTTCTTATGTCCACTTCAATCCAGTCTCCAGTCAACACGTTTTGGCAATAGCTTTGTTGAAACTAGAAAACAGACAGACAATGGAGAATTAATGGAGTTTGAAGGTTCTTGCCCTCAAGATACTGTGGGATTGGTCGTCCTAAAAGGTCTTTCTCTCTCAGCATCAACAAGGGAGAACTCTTCATGTGGTGCTGAAGGTTCACTTGCAAATATTTCCACACAAGGAGAGCTGTGAGCGTTGGAAACACAGTTCATGCTCTAATTTCCAAAAGTGACATTTTTTCAGCAAGTCGTTGTGCTAACTGATACAGTTCATGCTCTAATTAGGACTTCCTTTGTAGCTCGTCTGGTGGCAGCGGTTCTCGGGGACATCTACCCTTCGCATGTACTGATAGATTATTATTGCTATTATTAACAAGAACAGGGGACTGTTTACTTGAAGGGTTAAACAATTTATATGTTTCTCAGAAAATAGCAATGAACATGTGCTAATAGATACAGTTTGTGCTCTTCCTTTGCAGCTCGTCTGATGGGAACTGTACGTTGCTGGGGACTTCTACCACTCGTCCTCGTCTTCTATAATACTCCATGCCAACAATAGACAATAATGACTAATCAGAGGTGTTGGAAACACGGCAATATTAATTAATTTCCAAAATTAACATTTTTGTTGAGATCAAGTCTATGCGAGTGATGTGCAGCAAGTCTATGAAAATCTGCTAAAAGAACAGCCATTCATATGGATTTTAGACCCGCTCAAGATTCTTTAAGCAGGAAGGAATGTTTCTTTTCAAATAGTTAATAGAATTTTTATAGTGGTGGTTTTAGCATTGCGGGGGTTGTGGTGATGCATATATCCCTCAATAGTACATCTTAATATTAATAAAAAATTTAAACTTTCTTTTCACATACCTTTTGTTCCAAATTGGGTTAAAGAAATATTCAATTATGCATATTAATTACGTTCCAAAACTGACATTTTTGTTGAGAGTAGATAAAATCCCCTACATGCAAGTCTATGTGCTTATAGGTACACTCTCTGTGCTCTTCCTTCGCAGCTCGTCTGATTGGAATTGTACGTTCTTCGGGACTTCTACCCTTCTATGAAATCTGGTCTGTACAGGTTAATAATTAAGGATTTCCATAGAGCAGAGCTCGGAGAAGAAAGTCTCCATATCCATTTAAATAACAGAGCCCTGTTTTTTTGACATCAGGGAGCCTATGCCAAGACCTCCTTGCTTCTTATCACGCATTGCACACCATAAGAAACGTCTGATGGGTACGTTTGTTACGCTTTTTAATAGTTATTTATGACTTACAAGTCATCAGAATTACTTTATTTTGCTTGCAAATATTGCTGCTGTTGTGAGAATCAGTCGAGTGTTATTCTTTTAATTCATAAGAATTGTTTTAATTTGCTTGCACACTCGTAGATTTGTACAGCAATCTGTTCATAACTCTATAAATCTTAAAATACTCCCAGAAAAGGAGATTGATTTAAGTGATCAAGAATAAAAAAATGGACAAATAAAAAAAGAACCCAAAACATAATGATTTTATAATTTCCAACAAGGGAGAATCAATCTTCTTTCAGATCAAGGAAGTCAAACCCATGAAACTCTTGAGCGATGCCAAATCCAATTTCTTTTTTACTTAGATGCATGCTAGATTCAAGAGTATATAGGTCTGACAAGATATTAAATCCAACTTTCTCAAGGAAAAATCAGCAAATCTTTATTTATTAATTACTAAAGACTCAATATATACAAAGTGGAATTCTATTCATGTCTAATCTTAATTACATCATAATATTATAAGTTTTGTTAATACTCTATGTTATCCTTTATCTTTAATATAACACGGAGTATTCTATTTTGATAATTCAAATTTATTGAAATAATATTACTTTGCGAATGTTAGAAATCAAACTCTCTTTTTTCCCCTGTATATCCAGGATAAATATTTTATTATTATTTTAAATATATTAAAATGATATTATTTTTTTACATTAACACATCACAATTATAAAAAATCATTTTAAAAAAAGTAACTTAATATTTTGGCAATAGCTTTATTGAACAGTTGCTAGAAAACTGACAAACAATGGAGAATTAATGGAGTTTGAAGGTTCTTGCACTCAATTAGATGCTGTGGGATTGGTCGTCCTTAAAAGGTCTTTCTCTTTCAGCATCAACAAGGGATAACCAATCTTCATTCTTCGAATGCCTTCGCGTATATATCCTTTTCCATGACCCTATAGTCTTCATTGATGAGACTAGTATAGGAACACGACTGTATTTGATTTCCAAACAGTTTACGGGTTGCTTATTTTTCTTAAATTAATTCATTCTTTTAGTGTTAAAAATAATTAAAATGGACTAGATATCATGCTCTATAGAGATTACATATTAATAATTTCCTGAACCAAAACTTGTCTCCTAGTATTGTTAGTATATATATGTTTGATCTTTGTCACTGGGAGAAGCATCAAACAAGTTTCCTTGGCTAGGTCCCTTCGTTGACTAAATCAAGAGTGAGGGAGTGTTGGAAACGCGGCAATATTAATTCATTAATGGAAATTAAACATGGATATATATAGACTATGAAGTTAGAGACTCAAATTTTCAGATAAAGCCTTAATTAGTGAAGTTAAGTTAGATCTTAAATCTACGATGTGCCTTTTAATCGGAGCAAAGAAAGACTAATTTGTACATCAGCACATAATTGTTAGTATTAAAAATGCAACAGAAACATAAATGAATAATAAAAAATAAAGTAAAAATAAAATTGTGCAGAATACTGTCCCACTAATTAATCGTTGTTTCGAGACGGATGGAAACCAAGGCAAAGTAATAATTACGCCAAGCAATGACTTTGCACATTTAAATATTACGTAAGTCATGTAACCTTCATGGCAAAGCAATATGGAGCACTAATGACTTTGCACACACACACACATATATATATATTGTTTCACCACCCAAAAAGTCTTTTTTAATTATCCAAAAGTTCCTATCAACTTTTCCTGTGTACTTGGTTGGTAATGTGAATGATCAGTGTATTTTTCTTAAATATTTTTTTTTATTATAAATATATTCAAATGATATTATTATTAAGAAAACTCCATAATAATTTACACTCACAGCTGAAGCAGGGGGCATGCAGAGTTAAATAGTCATCCTCACCTTCTTATGTCCCCTTCAATCCAGTCTACAGTCAACACGTTCCGGCAATAGTTTTGTTGAAACTAGAAAACTGATAAACAATGGAGAATTAATGGAGTTTGAAGGTTCTTTACCTCCAAGTCTTCGATCTCGCAATAGCTTTATTGAACAGTTGCTAGAAAAGTACAGACAAACAATGGAGAATTAATGGAGTTTGAAGGTTCTTGCTGTTGACGTTTTAGTTAATTGTTCTGTTAATAATGTCCTAGTTTCTAGGAAACTCTGTTGCTATTTGATTCAGTCTTGCTATTTGATTCAGTCTTCCATTCACTTACACGTTCCTAGGAGTGGGATACGTGGAGTTAGTTTTTCTGTTATATTTCCTTTCCTTGTAACAGGCTATATAGCCATGGTTTATGCAAACAATAAAATCATCCTTTCCAGTCATTAAAACCTGCAATATTATTCTGAGTTCTATCATTTGGTATCAGAGCCTCATCGTAGAGGCCTGATTGAGTTATTTTAAGAAACTGCAGTTTCTTGAGGCAGAAGCAAGAGTAAGAGCTTAGCAACAGCAAGAAGTGTCAGAAACTCATGGCAACAGAGAACAACAGCAGCTTTGTTCAGCCAGCAATACCAAGATTCGATGGTCATTATGACCATTGGGCCATGCTCATGGAGAATTTTCTCAGATCAAAAGAATACTGGGAATTGATAGAGAATGGGATTCCTGCAACAGTGGACGAGACAGAGCTAACAGAGGGACAACGAAAGAGTAATGATGATCAGAAATTGAAAGACTTGAAAGTCAAGAACTATCTATTCCAAGCTATAGATAGGACTATTATTGAGACCATACTCAATAAGGACACTGCGAAGGCCATCTGGGATTCAATGCGACTGAAGTATCAAGGCTCTACCAAGGTTAAACGTGCTCAGCTACAAGCCTTGAGGAGAGAGTTCGAAATTCTTGGCATGAAGGAGGGTGAAAAAGTTGATGAGTATTTTGCCAGGACATTGACTATTGCAAACAAGATGAAGGCGCATGGAGAAAGGATGGAGCAAATCATAATCATCGAAAAAATCTTAAGATCAATGACTCTCAAATTCAATTATGTCGTCTGTTCCATAGAAGAGTCCAATGACCTCTCTATCATGACTATAGATGAGCTTCAAAGTAGCTTGCTAGTTCATGAACAGAGGATGCAAGGCCAAAAGGAGGAAGAGCATGCTTTAAACATCACCAATTCAGAAAGGAGTGGAGGAAGATATGAACACAGAGTAGAAGGGAGAAGAAGATCTCGTGGAGATTTCAGAGGCAGTGGAGACTTCAGAGGCAGAGGCCGAGGCAGGGGTAGGCAATCCTTCAACAAAGCCTTGGTTCAGTGCTATAATTGCCAGAAACTAGGACATTTTCAATATGAATGTCCTAGTGGGGAGAAAGGTGCAAATTACGCTGAATTAGATGAAGAAGAAGAGATGCTTCTGATGGCATATGTGGAAGAAAACCAATCAACGAGGGAGAATGTATGGTTTCTTGACTCAGGCTGCAGCAACCACATGTGTGGAATCAAGGATTGGTTTTTTGATCTTGATGAAACGTTCAGACAATCGGTGAAGCTTGGAGATAATTCCAGGATGTTAGCTATGGGAAAAGGACATGTCAAGCTTCATATAAATGGATTAACTCAGGTGATAACCGAAGTCTATTTTATACCTGAATTAAGAAATAATCTCTTAAGCATTGGTCAGCTTCAGGAAAAGAACTTATCTATTCTCATCCAGCATGGCATGTGCAACATTTATCATCCTAGCAGAGGCTTAATTATACAAACTCAGATGTCAGCCAACAGAATGTTTGTAGTACTTGCTTCTATAATCTCTCCAACTTCAACCTGTTTTCAAATCACATCTGAAGATAACACACAATTGTGGCACTGTCGGTATGGACACTTAAATTTCAAGGGGCTGAGAACTTTACACTATAAGGAGATGGTCAGAGGTCTGCCAATGCTCAAAGCTTCATCAAAAGTGTGTGATGACTGTATGATTGGAAAGCAACATCGAGAAACAATACCAAAGAAGAGCTTGTGGAGGGCATCTAAGCAGCTACAACTGATCCACGCAGACATTTGTGGACCTATTCTACCACAATCAAACAGTGGCAAAAGGTACATAATCACTTTTATTGATGATTACAGTAGAAAGACTTGGGCATATTTTCTGTCTGAAAAATCTGAAGCATTAGCCATGTTTAAGAAGTATAAGTTATTTGTGGAGAAGGAGATTGGGAATGACATTTGCTGCTTAAGAACCGACAGAGGTGGAGAGTTTACTTCACTTGAATTCTAGAATTTCTGCAACTTACATGGAGTTAACAGACAACTTACCTCGACTTACACCCCGCAGCAGAATGGAGTTGCCGAAAGAAAGAATCGTACCATAATGAACATGGTACGCAGCATGCTAAAAAGGAAAGGAAGTACCAAAAGAATTCTGGCCAGAAGCTGTAAAATGGTCGGTTTATGTGCTGAATCGAAGTCCCACTTTAGCTGTCAAAGATATTACTCCTGAAGAAGCTTGGAGTGGAATAAAGCCTTGTGTTGATCATTTTCGTGTATTTGGATGTGTGGCTCATGTTCATGTGCCTGACAGCCAAAGAAAGAAGCTGGATAACAAGAGTTTCAAATGTGTTCTTTTGGGTGTAAGTGAGGAATCGAAAGCATACAGGCTTTATGATCCCATTTCAAAGAAGATAGTGATCAGCAGAGATATAGTGTGTGTTGAGGATGAGAAGTGGAATTGGGGTAGAAGTGCAGAAGAAATGAAACATGATGTGTTAGAATGTGAAGGTGACAATGATGATGCTGTTGTTAACAAGGATAGAGAAGGTTTTGAAAATGATTAGCCTGAACAACATGAAGACACAGATAATTTATCACAAACTGAGTTATCTGAGGGAACACCACTGAGTTTCAATCAAGGAAGGAGTCGAAGGCAGCCAGCACCACCAACTGACTTATCTGAGGAAACACCACTGAGTTCAAATCAAGGCAGAATTCGAAGGCAGCCAGCATGGTTGCAAGATTATGTAACCAGTAAGAGTTTATCTGATGATGATGAGAGGCACAGTCTGGTAATGTTTACTTCAGCTGAAGATCCAGACACGTTTGAAGAAGCATACAAGAGCATGAAGTGGAGAGAGGCAATGAATATGGAGATAGGAGCTTGTAGCCTGAGTTGCCGGCTGGAGCCAAAAGAATTGGAGTGAAATGGGTGTTCAAGACAAAGTTTAATGAAAGAGGAGATGTGGACAAGCATAAAGCCCGACTTGTAGCAAAGGGATACTCTCAACGATAGGGGATTGATTACAATGAAGTCTTTGCACCGGTGGCTAGGTGGGATACAATTAGAACAATTTTGGCTCTTGCAGCTCACAAAGGCTGGTGTGTTTTTCAGTTGGATGTCAAAAGCGCATTTCTGCATGGAGAATTAACTGAAGCAGTGTTCATTGATCAACCTCAAGGTTATGAAAAGAGAGGAGAGGAGCACAAAGTTTATAGGCTAAAGAAGGCATTATATGGGCTTAAGCAAGCCCCTCGCGCCTGGTACAACAAAATTGAGGCATACTTTGCCAAAGAAGGGTTTGAAAAATGTTTCTGTGAGCATACATTATTTATAAAGCACTGTGACAAAGAGAAGTTGTTGATTGTGAGTCTGTATGTAGATGATCTTATTTTTACAGGCAATGATGAGGAGATGTTCAGGAATTTCAAGGAGTCAATGCAGAAGGAGTTCGATATGTCTGATCTTGGTAAGATGAAGTATTTTCTGGGTGTAGAGGTGGTACAAAATTCAGATGGGATCTTCATATGTCAACGCAAGTATGCTAAAGAGGTGCTTGAAAGGTTTGGCATGGAAATGAGCAATCCTGTGAAGAATCCAATTGTTCCAGGATGTAAGCTGTCAAAACATGAAGGCAGTGCAGTAAACGTGGATGCTACAGAGTACAAGAAATTGGTTGGAAGCTTGTTGTACTTGACAGCCACAAGACCTGATCTCATGTATGTTGTTGGTCTGATCAGCAGATACATGGAGAAACTAACTGAATTACATCTGTAAGCTGGCAAGAGAATACTAAGATACTTAAAGGGGACTATGGAGCTTGGAATTGGCTACAGAAAAGGTGGTGATGGAAGCTTAATAGCTTTTGCAGACAGCGACTATGCAGGAGACATTGATGATCGAAAGAGTACATCCGGGTATGTGTTTATGCTAGGAACAGGAGCTGTTTCATGGTCTTCAAGAAAGCAGCCAGTGGTGACTTTATCTACAACAGAGGCAGAGTTCATAGCAGCAGCTTCGTGTGCATGTCAAGGGGTCTGGTTACGAAGAATTCTTGAAAAACTCTGTCATGCTCAAAGTATGTGCACTACTATCTACTGTGACAACAGCTCTGCCATTAAACTCTCAAGGAATCCAGTGTTGCATGGGCGAAGTAAACATATCGACGTGCGGTTTCATTTCTTACGTGATCTTACAAGAGATGGAGTGGTGGAATTAGTGCACTACAGTACACAAGAGCAGGTATCTGATATCATGACTAAACCTCTCAAACTAGAGGCTTTTCTGAAGCTGAGAGACAAGCTTGGGATGTGTTTAATGCCTTAAGTAAACTGAATGCACTGATGCAGTTCAGTTCAGTTCATGGGAAACTCTGTTGCTATTTGATTCAGTCTTGCTATTTGATTCAGTCTTCCATTCACTTACACGTTCCTAGGAGTGGGATACGTGGAGTTAGTTTTTCTGTTATATTTCCTTTCCTTGTAACAGGCTATATAGCCATGGTTTATGCAAACAATAAAATCATCCTTTCCAGTCATTAAAACCTGCAATATTATTCTGAGTTCTATCACTTGCACTCAGTTAGATGCTGTGGGATTGGTCGTCCTTAAGGGTCTTTCTCTTTCAGCATCAACAAGGGAGAACTGTCAAAGAACCATCTCAACCCAATAACTTAAGCTATTAGGTGAGGTTCCAGGATATGATTTATATTATTCTCTAACACACCCCCTCAAGTGAAAGCTATTTGGGCTTGAAACTTGCACAAACCCATATTATCTTGTGCATAATTTTTATCAAATAAATGAGGATGGTAGGATTCGAACTCGTGACCGCTTGGTCATTAAGGCTTTGATACCATGTCAAAAAACTATCTCAACTCAATAGCTTAATTAAGCTGTTAGGTATTCTCTAACAAGAACATATCTGCATTTTGTGATCTGTCATTGACCTCCAAGTCTTCGATCGGAACTTGGATGGAAACCAAGGCAGAGTAATAATTACGCCAAGCAATGGAGCACTAATGGCTTAGCACACATATATATTGTTTTTCACGACCCAAAAAGTCTTTTTTAATTATCCAAAAGTTCCTATCAACTTTTCCTGTGTACTTGGTTGGTAATGTGAATTATCAGTGTATTTTTAAAAAAATATTTTTTTTATTATAAATATAATAAACAATATTACTTTTTTACATTAAGAGAGAGCATGGTTACCTATTGAGACGAATCCAAGCTCACTGCGGCGTAACACAGACAACACATCTAATATAAACTATTAAAAAAACTAAAATAAACAACAAAAACAACAATGATTTGTGTAAACAACATGTAAAATAATAGCTTATTAGAACTGTATCTACTTAGGCTATGCTTTTAAAGGGCATAGAGCTTGGAAATGAGCTAAACTCATATTATCTGGAATTTATCTGGAATTGATATTTTATCAAGCCTAGAATAATTTGGATATGAACATAAACTTCACTCATACTCAAACATTAAATTATCCACCTACTTTTAAACCTTCTAAAATATATATATATACTTGGGCTCAAAATTATTTTTTCAAAATATGATGTGCAGCAAGTCTATGTGTTTATAGATATAGTCTGTGCTCCTCCTTCGCAGCTCGTCTGATGGAAACTGTATGTTATTGGGGACTTTTACCCTTCTATGCCTTGTTGGCTTATAATCTTAATACTAATAAGAATTTCTAATTATGCTCCAGGATCAATCTGGAATTTTATGTATAATTCATTTTTAATTCTGTTTGAGGTACTAATTTGTAATTTTTTTAAAGTTCAGGGACTAAATTATATTTAAGGACGCTAAAGGAAACTGACTTCTTTAATTTTTCTCACTGCTGGGAGAAGCACCAAGGAAGCTTTATGCATGGGAGGGTGAAACATCCTTAGCTGAATGCTGACCGACCACATTTTAAACATAAGACCATAGGTAATTAATTTGGTGTTTTTATATGCAGAAATTAATTTTTAAAGTATTTTTTATTTGAAAATATATCAAATAATATATATTTTTATTTTTAAAAATTTTTAACACCAATACTTTAAAACAATTTAAAAATATCAAAAAAATTAATTTAAAATAAAAAATATTTTAAAATTTTTAAAAACACGATTGTATTGAAATATCAAATAGACTAATTAATAAATAAGAGTGAGCGTTGAAAATACATCAAAATTAATTTGTGGAAATCATTGATATACTGATAAATTGAGTGAGAATAATACCTCTTTCAGGATTTAAAAATAAAAACAAAAAAGCAAAAATAAAAAACTGCAATATGTATTCTCATCACTATTTACAGAAAGTAAGGCTCCATGACCCGAAAGTCTTCATTGCCGAGACTATATGTACAGGAACGACAGTATTTGATTTCCTAATTACTGTTTACGGGTTGCTGATTTTTCTTAAATTAATTCATTCTTGTAGTGTTAAAAATAATTAAATAGTTATTTGACAAATCTTGATCATGTTTAATCTAGTAATATTTTGTTTTTTTTGTTTTTTTTAAATACTTCTCTTTCTTATCAGTCTTTCAATTTATATACTTTAATTTAGTAATATATATATATATATATATATATATATATATATATATATATATATATTTTAAATACTTCTCTTTCTATCAATCTTTCAATTTATATACTTTGATTTTTTTATTTTTTCTATTTTAAATTAAAAAATAGATAAAATTATAGTATGAAATATATAAAAATTATAAGTTATAAATCCAATTAAAAATATAGAGATTAAATGTTTAGTTTATAAAACCATTAGGACTAAGTTATCATTAACCCAAAATAAAAAGAAATGTATGCAGATGTCAATTGCAACTCGCATGCCGGAGATAATATTTACGACTTTTCTAACATAGAAAGACTTTTATGCCATCAATTTCATGCAAAAAAAAAAAACATAAATTTGCACAATCACAAATAACTAGATTTCAACATCAAAACACAATTCATATAAACAACATGTAACATATTCAATCGTAAATAAAAAATTTGGACTGACGATTAACACAACATAAAATTTTATAAAGAAATTAAACTAACAATACATCTATTCAAAAATTTCATAGCATATAATAACATGTAACTATATCTAATAATCTATCTAGCTCATAGAAGGGTATGGAGCACTCGTGTACAGATCTAGAGTGTTGCTACCCAATTTTTGACCCATGTTTTTGATATATTTTCAAAAAATCCAAAAAATAGAGAAAAACAATGAAAATCCAAAAAATATGTTTTTTTAATATATTCTCGTCATTTTAGCATTTTCAGCGTCGTCTAAAAAGAATTTAATTTTTCAAAAGATTTTCAAACGCGTTCGACTTTTCACGCGTCGTTTTTAAAATCATTGATTTTCCTCATCGAGTCGACGTTGATATTGCTCGTTTTCAAAAAATACAAAAAAAACAAGAAAAATCAAATTTTACAAAAAAAAGAAAGTTAAGGGACCAATTTTGAAAACTTGACAATATTTTTTGCCTATAAATACTGGTTTCCAACACTTGCAAGAGAGGAGGGAAATTTTGAAATTTGAGGGAGAGACAGCTGAAACCCTAATTTTAGCCTTTTCTCTCCCTCACCGAAAGGCAGCCGCCAGCCTCCCCCCTGAATTTTTTTTTTCCATCTTCCTCTTCCCCGGCTAGCTTGCCAATAGCCACAGCCTTTTCCCCCATCTCCCCGTCATCTCCCCTTGGCCATTTTCATTTTCTCTGCAGCCGACCCCCCCCTCTGGTTTTAATTTTTTTTCCAGCCGCCGGCCAAGATTTCTTCTCCTTCTTCCCCACTGAAACAACCAAGCTCAGTCCCCTCCATCACAGTTCTCTCCCGTTTTTTTTTTAGCCCTCACTGTCTCCCTCACCCCTCTCTCGGCCATGCCTCTATTTTCATTTGAAAATCAGAGGGACCTTCCCGATTCCCACAAATCTTCCCCTCTCAGCCGTTTCTCCTTCAACTGGTTAGCAGCAGCCCTTCTTCGGCCGACCAACACCAGACCCTCCCCCCTCTTAGCAGCGTCTCCTCCTCCTCCGGACCATCAATGCCATCCTCCAACAGCAGCAGCTCCTCCACAGTAGCACCCGATCTCCCCGCAACTGAAGAACCCAACGACGACTGTGTTGTGCGTTTTCTGTTATTGCAGGTAACGACAATCCTCACCGCCAGCGTTGGGAGACTGAGAAGAGGGAGTCGATCCAGCCCCCCTGTTGTTGGGTTTCCTTGCGGCGGCGCGTGAACCCACGTGCCGCAAGTGGCGGGGGCGCGTGGGAAGACGCGCCGCCACTGTTCATACACCCCCAGAAGTCCTTCCCTGCAATTTCTGGAGTTTTTAAGGACTATTTTGTAATTTTTTAATGTAATTTTTATTTATTTGTTTTGAATTTGTATTTGTATTTGTATTGTGATGTAAAAGAAAAAGAAAAAGAAAAGAAGAAAAAAAATAAATAATAAAAAGAAAGTTGTGTGTGTGTTTGCATTTTTTATTTATGTTATTGAATTATAAAAAAAAAAGACAAAAAGAATTAGTTGTTAATTTAAATATGGTTAAATATCTCAAGGACAAATAAAATCAAGTTGTATTTTCCACGAAAATGTAAGAACAAGTTTTTACATATATTCAGGGATTTAATAACTGATTTATTTAAGCCTTAGAATTTAATTAATATTTTAATTTTTCAAATCACATTAGAACACAAAGCAGCTTACCTCAGGTAGGGTGTGTTAGGGGTGCTAATACCTTCCCTAACCACAACCAGTCCCTTACCCACGATCTCTGACAAGACCAGTACATCAGGTTTCCTAGTAGCCCTCAATGAATTACTAGGTGGCGACTCCAACGAACCAATTCAAAGCAAACGCAAAAACAATGAAAAATCGCCAGCTGATGCCGCGCGCCGGAGTTTTTTGGGGTGCGACATAGAGCATCAACTTAACTCTTCTAACTTGAGGACATGTTTGTCATATCTGTGTAGGTGTGACATCTTCCAACTTGAGGATATGTTTGTCATCATCCTCATTTCCCCCCATTAACTACAACTCTATCAATATGATGCTCATCTTCATCATCACTTGGTTCAGATCTTCTATAGCAATATGGAGGAGATGTCATGCCCAATAGATGTTCCATATTAATGCTTTCCTACATCCAACCTTGTCTATTAACATTACCACCTAACCTAGATGGACTGGCTGTTTGTGATGACCGTGTTGTTCTATGGGAGTTACTTGAAAATCATGTCAACTCCATACTAGAAGAGCTTCCTCATCTATGTCTATTATTCAAGTCAAGCTCTAGCATATTAATCCCATTGATCCTCGCAAAACCAAACATTGATTTCACACTTTTATCACTACAGATTGGTATACCGACATAACGAGCTTGACTAACCCTGATTTGCAACGTCCTCCAAGTAATTTCAACTTCTATTTTAAACATATTTCAGCCAAGTCGATCACATAACATTGTTGATAATTCATTAAGGGACATGTTTGATGTAGTAGTTAGGAATTCATGACTTCCTCTATTATAAGTGATACAATTGCCAGTATTGATAGTGATACTACCATAAAAGTATAATATTTTTAAATTATAAATATTCTTTCAAACAACACAACAAAATATAATTATAATTTATTAATATCTTAAGGTTAATCAAAGTTCATCAATTATCAACTAAAAATATAACAAAAAAGAAAGAAAGAGATGAGTGATGTAGAGAGAGATGCGTGTGGTGAGGGGAAGAGGGGTGGTTTTGAGAACTTAAAATTCAAAATGAGTCGAGGTTAGTTTTTTAATTATTTTTTTAGCCGTGTTACTTTACCCTTTATTTTAATGTGTAAAAAAACAAAAAAAAAACTCCAATAATTGAACTTTAGTTTTCGTATAATGACCGGCTGTAATTTGGTCAAAAATAATTAAAGAAAAACAGCCTTTTCCTCGACGTTTGAATTGGAGCAGCGAAAGACCGTGTTCATGAGCTCATAACTGAGTTGAAGAGGAGAAATTTGAGGAGAAGGATCGATGATTAAATTGTTGGATTAAAGTGCAAGGGAAACATAATGGAAATGAGAAATATTTGAGTGAGGGATAGTGAATAAAAAATAAAGTGGTTCGTAGACTTAGCTTTCTTGACTCAAAACTCAGCAAGACCACAAATTATATGCATGAAAAATAATGCAGCACTAATGACTTTGCCTATATATATATATATATATATATATATATATATATTTTTTTTTTTTTTTTTCATGATCCAAAAGTTTTCATTGACTAGGAATGGGAACACCACTGTATTGATTTACATTATAGTTAATTGGTGTTTCTTATCATGAAGAAAATTAATTAATCATATTAAAAATAATTATATATATAATCATTTGACAAGTGTTGATCAGAGTACAAATAATCGAGAATAATTAAGTCATAAATACAGTTAAAATTATAGAGATTTAATGTATAGTTTGCAAAACTACGTACGTACCAGGGTTAACTTATAATGAACTCAAATAAAAAAGAAATTTATGCAAAGGCGCTGGTCCCCTAGCTAGGTTTCAAGGATGAAGAAGTGCTTCTTAGGACCCGTTGATAGAAAACTGTATAAAAGTGATTGCAATTACAGAGAAACAAGATATTAAGATTTTAGACGAAAGAGTGAATTAAAAGAGAAGGAGGAGGGGTGAGAAATGGTGGATTGGTATTTTAGAAGAATTAAATGCATTAATCGAGATTAAGTCTCGTCTTTGGATGATATGAGGATGCAAAACCCGTATTGATCTGGTGTATTTAGAGAAATTGACATGGATGAATCTAATCAAATTCGAATTTGAAGATAATGGAAGATATAATTTATAAAAGGGTCTAAAACACTAATCATGTTTTATTACTAATAATTTACTCTACATTGTTTAAAAGGATTACAATTCTTTTTAAACAATGTATTCATGTATTAGAATACATTACATGTTTTAAGATAAGATGACTCTTAATCTTAATATTGTATTTAAGTAGCCTAAATGTATATATGTAGTTAGTTAGCATTTATTACTTTTTAGTGATGAATTTTTTTTTTTTTTTAGATTGTTTTAGCAATACTTTTATGTTGACTTATTAATTTATATTATGAGACTTGAATATATTGGTAAGTATAAATATTGAGATATTGTTTGATGAATGATATGTGATCCAGGATGATTGGATCAAGATGAAAGTTGGAATGATATATAATAGAAGTGTTGTCGATAACTTGGTACCAACAAAAATAGAAGAAACTCTATAGAATTTTTTTTTCTTTTTTCTACAAAAATCTCATAATTTTAGACATATTATTCAATACTTGACATTAATAAAAAAATGTTTGAAATTTCATGATATTATAATTTGAGGATGTTACATCATGACTTCCTCTATTATAAGTGATACAATTATCAGTATTAAGAATGATATCACTATGAAAGTATAATATTCTTAAATTATTGATATTTTATCAAATAATACAATAAAATAAAATTTTAATTTATTAATATCTTGAGGTTAATTAAAGTGCATCAATTATCAACTAAAATATAACAAAAAGGAGAAAAAGATAGGTGATGTAGAGAGAGAGGAGTGTTTTAGAGCTATTTAGGGTATTTTTGAGGGTGAGAAGAGAAAGTACGAGAACTTAAAAATAAGTTTCAGATGGCATTTATGATATGTGAAAGTGTGTTAGTTTTTTTAATTATTATTTTTTTAACTGTGTTACTTTATCTTTTATTTAACTGTTTTAAAAAACAAAAAATCTCCAATAATAGAACTCTAGTTTTCGTATAATGACCGGCTGTAATTTAGTCAACATGATTTAAAGAAAAACTCTATTAATATCTTCGACGTTTGAATTGGAGCAGCGAAGGGCTTTGAAATTAATAATTTCCTGAACCAAAACTTGTCTCCTGGGAGAAGCATTAAACAAGTTTCCTTAGCTGGGCGACCGACCAAATTTCAAATACAAGACTATCAAGTTTCTTTAGCTGGTCCCTTCGTTAACTATCAAGAGTGAGCGAGTGTTGGAAACGCGGCAATATTAATTCATTAATGGAAATTAAACATGGATATATACATACATATATATACATATATATATATACATATATATATATACATAATGAAAATGAAGTTAGAGAATCAAATCTTCAGATAAAGCCTTAATTAATGAAATCTTCTGATCCAATGTGTAGCTAACAATTGAACTTTTCTTCATGTGCCTTTTCCTCAACTTTTGAATCGGAGCAATGAAGGACTCATTTGTTCATGAGCACATAATTGAGAGTTGAAATTGTTAGTATTAAAAATGCAACAAAAACATAAAGAAGAATACCTCATGTTTCTTTTTCAGGACTTAAAAAAAATATTCAAAACGAGTTGAAGATGGAAAAAAATTCAAAATGAGTTACAGATGGTATATATTGCGACTCGTGAAAATATATTAGTTTTTTTAATTATATTACTTTACATTTTTTTTAATTATATTAAAAACTAAAAACACTCCAATAATTGAACCTTAGTTTTCGTATAATAACAGGCTGTAATTTCGTAAAAAAAAAAGAAAGAAATCAGCCTTTCCTCGACGTTTGAATTGGAGCAGAGAAATTTGAGGAGAAGGATCGACGGTTAAATTTTTGGATTCAAGTGCAAGGGAAACAAAATGGAAATGAGAAATTGAGTGAGGGATAATGAATAAAAAATAAAGCAGTTCGTAGACCTAGCTTTCTTGACTCAAAATTCAGAAGACCACAAATTATATATATGCAAAATAATGTATAGTTTGCCAAACCACGTAATAATTTACTCTACATTGTTTAAAAAGGATTAGAAGTAGAGCTCTAGCACATTAATCACATTGATCCTCGTAAGACCAAACATTGAGTTCACACTTTTAGCATTACAATACAAATTGATATACCGACAAAAAAACTTGACTAACCCTGATTTGCAATGTCCTTTAAGTAATTTCAACTTATATTTTAAATATATTCTAACCAAGTCGATCACATAACATTTTTGATAATTCGTTAAGGGACATGTTTGATGTAGTAGTTAGGAATTCATGGCTTCCTCTATTATAAATGATATAATTATCAGTATTGATAATGATACTACCATAAAAGTATAATATTTATAAATTATAAATATTCTTTCAAACAACACAATAAAACACAATTATAATTTATTAATATCTTATGATTAATCAAAATCCATAAATGATTATTTAAAAATATCACAAGAAAGGAGAAAGAGATGGGTGATGTAGAGAGAGATGCGTGTTGCGGAAGGGGGTGGCCGGGGGGGGGGGGGGGGGGGGGTGGTTTTGAGAACTTAAAATTCAAAATGAGTGGAGGCTAGTTTTTTAATTATTTTTTTAGCCGTGTTACTTTACCCTTTACTTTAATGTGTCAAAAAACAAAAAATCTCCAATAATTGAACTTTAGTTTTCGTATAATGACCGGCTGTAATTTGGTCAAAAAGAATTAAAGAAAAACAGCCTTTTCCTCGACGTTTGAATTGGAGCAGCGAAAGACTTTGTTCATGAGCTCATAATTGAGTTGAAGAGGAGAAATTTGAGGAGACTTTGGATTAAATTGTTGGATTAAAGTGCAACGGAAACATAATGGAAATGAGAAATTGAGTGAGGGATAATGAATAAAAAATAAAGTAGTTCGTAGACTTAGCTTTCTTGACTCAAAACTCAGCAAGACCACAAATTATATGTATGCAAAATTGTTGCAACGCATTTTGGGCCCCTTACAAAAAAGAAAGAATTCAAAAAAAAATTATAATAAAAAAAATATACAAGAAATAATAGCAGTAAAAAGAGAATGTTAGAACGCTCAAACTATGGTCAAAAATTGGTCGAGAAGGTTCAAAAATACAAAAATTAAAATTTGACGATATATCATTGATCGATGAAAGCCTTGTTAATGATGAAAATTTAATTTGAAAAAGAAAAGTTCAAAATTAAATATATATAGACTCAATTAAATTTTATTGAAACAATATAACTTTGAGATTGTTAGAAATCAAACTCTCTTTTTTTCCCTATATATCCAGGATAAGTTTACAAGATTTGTGATTAGATAAGTGCATCAGATTAGATTCCATGCAAGCACTTCAGCATTGGCAATAACAGCCACTAATTATTATCAGTCCTAGTATGAGAAAATTGAAGATATCTAGCAGGATCAAACCTTATATTTCAATGCCAGATAGGTAATGCCATGTCTATTCTTCCTTGTATATGTTCATAAACAAGAGGATGAGAGAAGGGAAGAGGTTCATAAACAAATGCCAGAGGATCTTAGCCAAGTCCCCAAAAGGAGGCAAGTACACTTGCAAGCCTTGTGCTGCTTCTCATAAATTCTCACATTGCCCGATGCTTGAATTCACTTGAGAGATGCATTTTTTCTCTCTCTGAATGCGTTGCTGGTTTCATTTTTCCAGATCACCCGAGAAATCTAAAAAGAGTGGCTCATCTGTTATTCTTATAATAGTTATACCTAGTAGCAACAAATTAAAGAGGGAAGAATATTACCAGAAATGGATTTGTTCTAAAGTCCTGAATTGATAGCTGCAAGTTGTCTGCAAGATCAAATCCCTTACATTTGTCTACAATGCCTCCAGCACCTGAATTCGTTTGTCACTTACTCCCCTTTGAAAAAGGTAACAGAATTTGGTGTTTCGAATTCAAGTTCCCAATTACCAGCTCAAACCCTGATTCTAACCCTTGATTGATTGAACATGGAGCATGATCATTATTAATTGTATTGGTAAAATCCTGCCCCAGTGGTGTTTATCCATTGTTGAACCTCTTGTTGACACAACCACAGCCATGAGACCTCATGTACTGGTCTTCATCACGCCTTTCAACATTCTCCAGATGATGGAATATAAAGTGCATTATCTGATATAAACATGAGTTTTTTATCCTGAAAAATGTAGTTTTAGCAAATGAAAAGTTTAGGCAGCTACTGATTTGTTTTTTAAGATTTTTGATGGTTGGGGGTTCGATTTATTCATGGAAAAGTTTTGGTAATTGTTGCCTGTTGTGTTCTATCCAAATCCAATGACTTCCATCGCAATGGATAGAAGATAGTATGGTTCCTCAAGAGAACTAGAAGAAATTAAACAAAGTGTCTTTATGGACTACAAAAATATTATCCGGAGGATTTTATTTGTTTGAGCTTGCTGTGGATTTTTTAACCCTTTACAAGGCACCTAGGGCATTGTCCCAGTCAGACTTGCAGAGAGTTCTTGGCACATCAACTAAGACTAGGGTTGCTGTAAATGGGTACAGTACGCCAGTGCTAGAATAGCCTGTTACGTGATTTACCCAACTTGATATTGTTGGATTTATTGTTACTGATTTGTTATAACAGCCTAGCTCTAGAATCTGTTCATAGTCATGACAGCTGGTTTCCCCTTCTTCTTTAACCGTCTTCTAAGAAACAATATATATATATATATGTTTTACTCTCTGACCTTAGAGATAAGGAGAACAGTATTGAAGATAATGATCGGGAAAAGAAGGAAAGGATCTCACTCATTGATGAGGCAGAGTAACAGAATACAGTTTTTCTATTCTAGCTAGAAAATCTCGGTGTAGTTCTATAAGTCAGGGATTTCTATTTACATGTAAATAAGTTGTTAGGGTTTATTGTTGTATAAATACCCTGTAACGAGTATGTCGATACACGACGTCGGGCGACGGCTCCGCTCTTTTTGTTTATTTTAACAAAAAAAGATTTTTTATTTTTATTGGGGAAATGAAAATTATATTGGAGTCGCCATCTAGTAATTTGATGGAACTAGAAATCCCAAATTAGACACTGGTCCCAGAGATTCAGGTACTGGGTTAGTTATGATTAAGGGAAGGTAGACACCACCCTTAAAACATCCTTTCAAAAGAAAGGTTACCCTTACTTGTGTGTTTTTATATTTGATTCAAATGCTATTATATTTTGAGCTTATTTGTAATTTTTGTTTTGTTTATAAAATAGTTAACGTCGGTCCCTAAAATTAGGAGACACGTTAAAAATAACATCAGTCCCTAAAAATAGGAGACTCGTCTAAGATATCGACGTTTAACCCTAAAAAGGAGATTTACGTCCGAGTTACCAAAAAAACAAAATTATGGACATAATCCATATTTGTTTGGTTTTTAAAGTTTTTATTTGACATCGGTCCTTTTCTATAAAAAGAGACGTGTTCACAAACAATATTTGTTTATAAAAACAAATATTTTGATATTGTTGAGATATGGGTATAACTATATTTGAAAATTGGGCTTTGGACCCACAAACAATAACATGATGGGATGGGCGTTGGACCCACGTCGTTATTCTTTTTATACTTGTTTTTTTGTTTTACAACATGCAATAAAAATTTACAAATATTTACATAAAATAAAATGTTAGGAATTCAACAAAAATTACCTGAGTACCCCTGTATATGTAAAAGACTGAAATACCCTCGGATTTCTCAGGAATTTACGAAAATGCCACTGGCGGCGCGTGTGGCTCACGCGCGGCTACTGTTGTCACTGGCGAAATTTTCCGGCGAGTTTTCTGGGAAACGAACCGTCGATACTGGTAGATCTGAGGGAGAGGATTCTGATGGTTGTGGTCTCGACGTCCGTTGATGGCTGACGAGGGAGAATCGACGACTTGAAGCTTCGGTGGCCGGCGACGTTCGCGGTCTCTTTCCGGCCAGATGAGGAAGGCGAAAACGGTTAAAAACGCCGGGGTTTTGCTTTAAACCAGTGGATCAACCTTTCTGCGGTGGTGCGGAGGCTGGAGGCGGCCGGAAAGTGGAGATCGGATGAGAGAGAGGGCGTCGCCGGCGAGAGGAGAGAGAGAGTCCGAGATTAGGCTACGGTGTGAACGCGTGCATGGTATACCGGTACCACTGAACACTGTGCGCCGTTGGATCTCTGATGGAATGATCGGATGGCTGTGATTGGCTAGATCTGAGGTCGATCGCACGGTCTGGATGAGTCTGGGTTTAGATCCGGTGTGACGCGGTGTACCGAAATATCGGTATACCGGATGACGTGGCTTAACGGGATTAAGTCTTGGATTATTTCAATGGCTGAGATGAGTTGGGATATATTTGGTATTTTTTAAATTGTTTTTTTAAGAAAACAATATCCTACTCCTGTGAAGAAAAACTCAAAAAATATGCACAGTAACCATTCTTTCTCTTCTTCTCTGGCTTTGTTTTCCCGTTTCCCTTCTTTTTTTTCTTTTTCTTTTTTTCACGATTGTCACGGCTATTTATAACCAGTGAATAGTTGATTTCTGCCTAATTATTGCCTAATTGTAAAGAAAAAAAAAAAAAAAGTCTCTACCTAACATTACCTAATATTCCTAATATGCCTAATATGACAAAAAAGTTTTTTTGTTTTATTATATATAATAATAAATATTTATATAGATAAAATTAAAAACTCAAATCAGTATTAGAAAAAGCCCGACTCAACTGCTAAAAATCAATTTTAATTACCGAAAATTATGTCGAAACATTAAAAAAAAAACTTTCAATGGGTATCAACCCAGTGAACCGGGTTTTGACCACAAAATAACAGTTTTGACCCAAAATGACCTGAAACTTATTTTTCATCCCGGTCGACATGGTTTGACCCGTATTTACCCGATGAACTCGGTTTTGGTCGAAAATGACGGTTTTGACCCGAAACAGCCTGAAAACTCATTTTTTACCCTGGTCGACATGGTTTGACCCGTATTGACCCGGTGAACTCGGTCTTGGCCGAAAATGACGGTTTTTACCCGAAACAACCTGAAAACTCATTTTTCCCTGGTCGACATGATTTGACCAGTATTGACCTGGTGAACTCGGTTTTGATGGAAAGATGCGGTTGACTCGAGAACAAATATTTTTTTGAATTTTAAACTTTTTTTATTTTTTTTTGGATTTTTATAAATAACAATAGAAATAAAATAACATTCGAGAAAAACTTGATGAATCCAAAATTGGGTTACAACAGAGTACTTGATGAATAAGAAAAATTCTTCCACAAAACACAGACTTTATTATGCTATCAGAGCGCCGTTCCTCGGCCTAAAACTTTGATCAAAACACAAATCTCTCTCTCTCGGTAAAACCCTAAACACCTCACTCAAAATATCATTCTCTCCTCCTTATCTCGGTAAAATCCTAAACATCTCACCCAAAACCTCATCCTCTCTCTCGGCAAACCCTGTCCAACCATGGACAGTGATGAACTGAAAGCTCTGGCACTATTGAAGGAGAAAATTCTAAAAGAAGCAGCAGCCTCTCCTGCACGCACACATGAACCGTGGGATTATTCCAATCACCCTGTCTATCTGCATCACTCCGACCAACCAGGTGCTATACTAGTGCCTCAAACGTTGATGGAAGACAATTACGATGAATGGGCTGGATCCATGAGTGTGGCTTTGACGATCAAAAATAAGATCGTCTTTGTCAATGGCTCCAGCACTCGACCAACTGCTCAAGATGATGAGCAACATCAATGGGATCGTTGTGACACGTTGGTCAAGACTTGGCTAACTGGCTGCATGACGAAAGAAATCTCCAAAAGCGTTAAGCACTGCAAGACAGCTCGTGCAATCTGGACTGAACTCGGTCTTGGCCGAAAATGACGGTTTTTACCCGAAACAACCTGAAAACTCATTTTTTCCCTGGTCGACATGATTTGACCAGTATTGACCTGGTGAACTCGGTTTTGATGGAAAGATGCGGTTGACTCGAGAACAAATATTTTTTTGAATTTTAAACTTTTTTTATTTTTTTTTGGATTTTTATAAATAACAATAGAAATAAAATAACATTCGAGAAAAACTTGATGAATCCAAAATTGGGTTACAACAGTTGCCCCCTCTTTACAATGCTTACGGTGCAAAGACATTGGAAAATTCATTTTCTTTTGACTTTGCATAGTAAGTTTTGTAAAGAAAAACGATGGCGATGTTGAAAAACTGCCCGATGGTGAAAATGGAATCAAAGAATTTTGTGAGTGGTCTAATTGTTCCAGGCGACCTGCCCGATGGTGAAAATGGAATCAAAGAATTTTGTGAGTGGTCTAATTGTTCCAGGCGACCTGCCCGATGGTGAAAATGGAAGCAAAGAATTTTGTGAGTGGTCTAATTGTTCCAGGCGACCTGCCCGATGATAAAATGCGAGGAGACTCGCAAGTGGTCAAATTGTTCCAGGCGACCTGCCCGATGATAAAATGCGAGGGAACTCGCAAGTGGTCAAATTGTTCCAGGCGACCTGCCCGATAAATGAAAAAAAATGCGAGGAAACTCGCAAGTGGTCTAATTGTTCCAGGCGACCTGCCCGATAAAAAAAAATGATGCGAGGAAACTCGCAAGTGGTCTAATTGTTCCAGGCGACCTGCCCGATGATAAAATGCGAGGAAACTCGCAAGTGGTCAAATTGTTCCAGGCGACCTGCCCGATGCTAAAATGCGAGGAAACTCGCAAGTGGTCTAATTGTTCCAGGCGACCTGCCCGATGATAAAATGCGAGGAAACTCGCAAGTGGTCAAATTGTTCCAGGCGACCTGCCCGATGCTAAAATGCGAGGAAACTCGCAAGTGGTCAAATTGTTCCAGGCGACCTGCCCGATGATAAAATGCGAGGAAACTCGCAAGTGGTCAAATTGTTCCAGACGACCTGCCCGATGCTAAAATGCGAGGAAACTCGCAAGTGGTCAAATTGTTCCAGGCGACCTGCCCGATAAATGAAAAAACATGCGAGGAAACTCGCAAGTGGTCTAATTGTTCCAGGCGACCTGCCCGATAAATGAAAAAAATGCGAGGGAACTCGCAAGTGGTCTAATTGTTCCAGGCGACCTGCCCGATGATAAAATGCGAGGAGTCTCGCAAGTGGTCAAATTGTTCCAGGCGACCTGCCCGATAAATGAAAAAAAATGCGAGGAAACTCGCAAGTGGTAAAATTGTTCCAGGTGACCTGCCCGATGGTGAAATGCTTGAAAGTGATTTCAATATAGGTTTTGTGAAATACATGAAAGTGATTTCAGCAATGAGCTTTAAGATTGATGAAAAATTTTAAAGGAAGTCATACCTGTATGGTTGAGATCTGATTTGTAAATTGATCTTAGAGATGATGAAAGCTTCTCAAGAAAGTCTTGTATGTACGATTGAGATTTGATCTGTAAATGGATCAGGAAAGCTTCTCAAGAAAGTCTTATATGTACGGTTGGGATTTGATTTGGAAATGGATCCCAAAAGATGAGGAAGACTTCCCAAGGAAGTTTTGTATCTACGACTAAGATCTCATCTTCTGTTCAAAATGATGGTAGGAGCAGATTCCCTATAAATCACGCAGTATTGGGCAAAAGACATCATCAACTTCTCGCATTCTCAATACTCTCAAAGTTCTTAACTTTTGAAGTTTTAACCATGTCTTCTTCTTCTTCCAATGCTAATCCAAACCTTGTTCCTGAGGCAGAGCCTGTAGTTTGGCGTACTACCTTTGAAGTGAATGGTCGTCCAGTTACAATAGAGGATACTGTAATGGATGATGAAGATACCGCTGTAGCTGTGGCTAGAGACATGACCCTTCCTCGTGATGAAATGATGATGGCAGCGAGGACCGATATTGAAGCAGTGAATCAGTCACTTGCTCTCAGTATCAGAGCTACTTCGTCTTTGGTGAATGTTGCGGAGCGTCTTCATACTAGAAGACTTGAGTTGAATACTCAAATTCCTGAGCTCCATAATCAAATTGAGAATTTAAGGAAAAGACTCCGTGATGAGAGACGTCACAGGAACGAATTGGAGAGGAGAAACCAAGAGCTCAATGCACGTGTTGACTTTTGGAGGGACTATGTTAACACCCGACACCTCGAGTTCGAGGAAGAGATGGAGCGCATGCATAAGCAATTTGAGGAATTCCGAGGCATGATTGGCCATCAAGATGAAAATATCCCTAATCGTCCTCGCAGTGTTTAACGTTTGTACTTGTAAACCATTATGCCTATGAATAAAAATCCATCTTCTCGTCTTCATTCATGAATTTTGCCTTTGTGGAATTGCCATACTTGATATGATTTAGAAGGAAGTCATTTCATCCGAGTCTCGTTGGATCCCGTGAGGAGTTTTGTTTCGTGAAATATCTGCAAAACAAATATGCAATGCTCGTGAAGTTAGATGATATGCAATGCATCTTACCTGTTTTTGAAATATAGATCCCCATCCATTGTGTTTGAGGGTCTTGACTTTGAGTGAGCTCTTTTGATTTACACGTACTTCAAGTCTACTCAAGCCGACCCTTGTTGTTCATTCTTCTAAGATACGCTTTGTTTAAGTTTCCCAACAGTCACTGCACTTTTCTCTATTGGTAACTTCACTGAGAAAATTAACTTCTCCCTGGCTCGACATTGTTCTATAGGCAACATTCCCATTATTGAAGATTCTTTAACCAATTCATATGGTCAATGTAAGAGGATTATCCCGCTTCACCTAGGATTTCATCTGCATTCCTCTTACTGAAGATGTACCAGTTATCTTGTTGTCTAACTGATCATATTGTGAGTGTCAACAATCTCCTTTCATGGACACTGTAAATCATACTATTTCAACCCTCATGCTGGAAGAAGTCCACAGTTTTATCATGTGTATTTTCCACTAGGGAAGCAAATTTCTTAGTGCCATTAAGGTTCTAGTAACTGCTTCTCTGCCCCCTGGGAGAATTAACTGCCTCAATTCATTTCCTCCTTTGCTCTTGTTGTCATTAGAATCCCTGATTTTCTAATGGGGCCTCGTAGTGTGCCGTATATTCATTTTTCTTACAAAGAAAACCCTTTTTTCAAAAATGATTTTTCAAAAGATCTGTTTTGTTCTCGAAAACTGAAACTCTCAATGTCTGTTTATAACAATGTTCAGGCAACTCTGGAGCTTTATGTCAAATCTCTTAGTAAAAGTAATCTAAGATGAAGGTAAGTGATGAGATGACCTTCTGCTTTGGTTTTCAAAGTGTTCAAGCGATTGCTTGAAGGTATTTTGAGAGAAAAGAAACAATTTGTCTTTTATCTTTAGAAACACTCTTTTTAACAGCATGAATAATAACGAGTAATTATTTGCTACACCATGACTCTTTATGGAAAAGTATCTTATATTTTGAGAACGCCGTTTATTGATCTAGGTTGCTTGCTTGATTAGAAAGGACTTCAAAGGCACGTAATGTATTTCATGGCAAGGCTATAAAAGAAAGGTATTCCATAAGCTCAAAAAAGTGTTTAAGGGCTTATAAACTATAGATCACTATTATCTTGTCTTGGCATTTTCTTTTGCTATCTTGACAACAAAAATGATGATAAATATTCCAAATGAGGAACTTCTGTTTTTTTTTTTGTTATTCCCATCTTTGTTAGGAATTCTTTCAATTGTTTGGAGTTTTATTGAATTCTTTATTGTCAGACTTTCTTCATAAGCTCACAACCTTCAAGATAATTTTCTTAATCATATTTCTCTTTTTTGCCCCCTAGTGTAGGGTGTGATCTTAGTTAAGGTTCTTGTGAAAGAAAAGGCTTTAAATGGACTCGGCTCAAATTGGGACTGCAAAGGATAATTTTAAAGAAAGTGAAAGGAATATCAAAGATGGCCTTTCCTCATTTCAAGTAAGATCAGTTAAAACCAATAAACTTTGTCCACATCCAATGTAATGCTTTGGATTTGTAAGAGACCATGTTTTGGAGTCCATGACAAACTAATGTACTACCAACCATTATTCATGCTGATAAAATGTGGATCTAAGACATGATTTGGGTGATAGTTGTTCCGATTGCATGTTTTTGACTTGTTTGGTCATCTCTTTCAAGGGAGTTGTTCTGAACATTATTCCAAACAAAATCATTGATTTATTTCATTGAAATCACAAACAAAATCAGTTCTTTTAAAACCCCATTTAAGAAGAATGGATTCTCCTGTAAAAAAAAAAGTTTGAATTATCAAATTGTTGAGCCATTGAGATCATACATGGGCTTTTTGGTGAGGTATAATGCAAAGAGAATTTCCTGGCCAAAACTTTATTGATTTGATTGGATGAAACTATCATACATAATACTTTTTCACAGAATCAGAGTTCACAGGCCTAGGTAAATCATCTCCATCCATCTTACTTAACAACAGAGCTCCTCCAGATAGTGTTTTCTTCACTACATATGGGCCTTCATAGTTTGGTGCCCACTTGCTTCGGTCTTCACTTGGTAATGGCAAGATTTTCATAGTACAAGATCCCCTTCTTTGAATTCTCTTGCATGATTGGGCAAAGAGTTGGACTTCACATTTGGTGCATCATCAAAAGATATCCATCCAGCTTTTATCAATTGTAAAAGCTTGTTCTTAAATGCATTACAACTTTCAATGTTATGCCCAGCAGCGCCAGCATGATACTCACATTTCAGATCTGGCTTATACCAATTTGGGTATGGAGGTTGCAGTGGGGTTAAGGGAATAGGGGCTACTTGCCCAATACTCAACAACTTTGAGTACATTTCTCCTAAGGGAAGTGGTAATGGTGGCAGTCATTCTTGGGTTCTTTGAAAATTCCTTCTTGGAGGATTAACAATCTGGTTACTTTCTTGGTTATTTGGTTGATTTTGTTGGTTGGTAGGGAAATGTTTAGTGAAGTTTACACTTGCAACTTGTTGGGTGGGTATTTGGAAGTTATAATGATGGTAATTCTTTTTCATACCCTTATACACTCCTTCCACATTGTTCACATCGGCATCCTTTTTCCCTGTAAAGCCTTTCTTCTCAGTAGGCTCTGACATTCTCCCCGCTCTTATCGCTTGTTCTATTCTCTCAACGATAGTTACAGCATCATAGAAATGCTGAGCTGAACTACCCACCAGGTGTTCAAAGTATGGAGATTTAAAAGTGTTAGAAAACAGAGTGACCATTTCTTTTTCTAACAAAGAGGGTTGCACATGAGATGCTTTTTCACGCCATCTCAAAGCGTATTCTCTGATAGTCTCTTTGTTGCCCTTCTCCATGACTAACAAGCTTGACCTGTCTGGGGCTACCTCCATGTTGAATTTATACTGCTCCACAAAGGCTTTTACCAAATCTTTCCACTTTCTGATCTTGGTGTTATCCAGCCTTGTATACCAGCTTAATGCCGATCCAGAAAGACTGTCTTGAAAGAAATGGATGAGAAGTTTCTCATCATTCACTACTTCTGCCATCTTATTGCAATAAGATTTAAGATGAGTGACTGGGCATTCAGTTCCAATATACTTGATGAATTTTGGTACCCTAAATTTTCTAGGTACAACTACATTTGGAACTAAACACATTTCTGCAGCATAAACAGGATCATATAAGTCTGCCCCTTCTACTACCTTCAATCTTTCTTCTAGAGCGGTCAATTTATCATAATCGACATTTTCAGAGAATTTCATCCTTTGCGGGTCATCAGTTGCCAGATTTACAGTAACTGGCACTTGTGCTGGTGAAACATTGGCAGTGAACTGTTGTTCCAATGAAGAGGGATTTGCCCCTAAATTTTAAGGCGGGAATACAAAGGGAGCTGCTGGCATAGATATAGATGGAGTTGCAACTGCTGGCTGAGTAGAGGTACCTTCCCCAGACTTGGCTACTAGGGCCTGCTCGAGTAGACTCGTAAGTCGTGCAATATCATTTTTCATGTTCTCCAACTCTCTTTGATAATGAGCCTCTAGGTGAGCCCTTTCTTCGTTCTCCATTATCTTCCTTTGTAATCGAGTGTAATGAATTTTGTGGCCTTTTGGGGGACCTATATTTCAACCTGAGTGAATGCAAGTAAACTAAATGAAATGCACAAATGGATGCAAATTGTCATATGGTGTATGCATGATTGTTATTGGTTTCAAATTTTACTTTAACTTATGACGAGGAACAGACCAGATCAAATTCTCTTAAAAAAGTTATCACTGAGGACTCCAAACCTACAGGGACTTGAACCGATTTAGGGGAGAAATTTGATGCCATGTTCTGATGGCAAACAATCCCTTTTATCATGTTGGTTCAATTTTGATCTGGTAAAAAATTCCTCAATAGTAATGTTTTTTTTTTTTTTTTCACACTTCCTATAAGGATCGGTGGAGATTTAATGAGAATATGAAATGTATATAAACATGCATGTTAATGCATTGACATTTGTTTGTGTCCTAAAAGGTTATTTTAATTGATAGGATCTAGCTCATAAGATTTGGCTTAGTTTAGTCTATCCCTGAAGATATTTTTTTGGTTCTTAGATTGCCCGAATTACCCATGGGGTAGTCGGCCTCTTAACCTTATACAACATGAGTATGGGAAGAAAATTCCACAATACCCGTTATATAGGGTGAGTTACAATCCAAGCGAAAGTCCATATGAGCATCAGTGGACATAAGTCACACTTGCCACCTGAATCTTTCTTTTCTAATCTTAAAAAGGACGAGCTCGGGTCCAGAGCTTTTATGGGTTCACTGTTAAGTGTGTGAATACACAAATAAATAACATGCATGCATGTGTAATTAAAAAATGAAATAATTTACAATTGATATTGCATAAAATAAATAGTGCAAATAAAATAAATACTCAAAAAATAAATAGCAAAAAAAATGAAAAGCACACACAAGTAGTTGGTTCAACCCTGTCCCCAGCGGAGTCGCCATTCTGTCGATACACGACGTCGGGCGACGGCTCCGCTCTTTTTGTTTATTTTAACAAAAAAAGATTTTTTATTTTTATTGGGGAAATGAAAATTATATTGGAGTCGCCATCTAGTAATTTGAGGGAACTAGAAATCCCAAATTAGACACTGGTCCCAGAGATTCAGGTACTGGGTTAGTTATGATTAAGGGAAGGTAGACACCACCCTTAAAACATCCTTTCAAAAGAAAGGTTACCCTTACTTGTGTGTTTTTATATTTGATTCAAATGCTATTATATTTTGAGCTTATTTGTAATTTTTGTTTTGTTTATAAAATAGTTAACGTCGGTCCCTAAAATTAGGAGACACGTTAAAAATAACATCAGTCCCTAAAAATAGGAGACTCGTCTAAGATATCGACGTTTAACCCTAAAAAGGAGATTTACGTCCGAGTTACCAAAAAAACAAAATTATGGACATAATCCATATTTGTTTGGTTTTTAAAGTTTTTATTTGACATCGGTCCTTTTCTATAAAAAGAGACGTGTTCACAAACAATATTTGTTTATAAAAACAAATATTTTGATATTGTTGAGATATGGGTATAACTATATTTGAAAATTGGGCTTTGGACCCACAAACAATAACATGATGGGATGGGCGTTGGACCCACGTCGTTATTCTTTTTATACTTGTTTTTTTGTTTTACAACATGCAATAAAAATTTACAAATATTTACATAAAATAAAATGTTAGGAATTCAACAAAAATTACCTGAGTACCCCTGTATATGTAAAAGACTGAAATACCCTCGGATTTCTCAGGAATTTACGAAAATGCCACTGGCGGCGCGTGTGGCTCACGCGCGGCTACTGTTGTCACTGGCGAAATTTTCCGGCGAGTTTTCTGGGAAACGAACCGTCGATACTGGTAGATCTGAGGGAGAGGATTCTGATGGTTGTGGTCTCGACGTCCGTTGATGGCTGACGAGGGAGAATCGACGACTTGAAGCTTCGGTGGCCGGCGACGTTCGCGGTCTCTTTCCGGCCAGATGAGGAAGGCGAAAACGGTTAAAAACGCCGGGGTTTTGCTTTAAACCAGTGGATCAACCTTTCTGCAGTGGTGCGGAGGCTGGAGGCGGCCGGAAAGTGGAGATCGGATGAGAGAGAGGGCGTCGCCGGCGAGAGGAGAGAGAGAGTCCGAGATTAGGCTACGGTGTGAACGCGTGCATGGTATACCGGTACCACTGAACACTGTGCGCCGTTGGATCTCTGATGGAATGATCGGATGGCTGTGATTGGCTAGATCTGAGGTCGATCGCACGGTCTGGATGAGTCTGGGTTTAGATCCGGTGTGACGCGGTGTACCGAAATATCGGTATACCGGATGACGTGGCTTAACGGGATTAAGTCTTGGATTATTTCAATGGCTGAGATGAGTTGGGATATATTTGGTATTTTTTAAATTGTTTTTTTAAGAAAACAATATCCTACTCCTGTGAAGAAAAACTCAAAAAATATGCACAGTAACCATTCTTTCTCTTCTTCTCTGGCTTTGTTTTCCCGTTTCCCTTCTTTTTTTTCTTTTTCTTTTTTTCACGATTGTCACGGCTATTTATAACCAGTGAATAGTTGATTTCTGCCTAATTATTGCCTAATTGTAAAGAAAAAAAAAAAAAAGTCTCTACCTAACATTACCTAATATTCCTAATATGCCTAATATGACAAAAAAGTTTTTTTGTTTTATTATATATAATAATAAATATTTATATAGATAAAATTAAAAACTCAAATCAGTATTAGAAAAAGCCCGACTCAACCGCTAAAAATCAATTTTAATTACCGAAAATTATGTCGAAACATTAAAAAAAAAACTTTCAATGGGTATCAACCCAGTGAACCGGGTTTTGACCACAAAATAACAGTTTTGACCCAAAATGACCTGAAACTTATTTTTCATCCCGGTCGACATGGTTTGACCCGTATTTACTCGATGAACTCGGTTTTGGTCGAAAATGACGGTTTTGACCCGAAACAGCCTGAAAACTCATTTTTTACCCTGGTCGACATGGTTTGACCCGTATTGACCCGGTGAACTCGGTCTTGGCCGAAAATGACGGTTTTTACCCGAAACAACCTGAAAACTCATTTTTCCCTGGTCGACATGATTTGACCAGTATTGACCTGGTGAACTCGGTTTTGATGGAAAGATGCGGTTGACTCGAGAACAAATATTTTTTTGAATTTTAAACTTTTTTTATTTTTTTTTGGATTTTTATAAATAACAATAGAAATAAAATAACATTCGAGAAAAACTTGATGAATCCAAAATTGGGTTACAACAGAGTACTTGATGAATAAGAAAAATTCTTCCACAAAACACAGACTTTATTATGCTATCAGAGCGCCGTTCCTCGGCCTAAAACTTTGATCAAAACACAAATCTCTCTCTCTCGGTAAAACCCTAAACACCTCACTCAAAATATCATTCTCTCCTCCTTATCTCGGTAAAATCCTAAACATCTCACCCAAAACCTCATCCTCTCTCTCGGCAAACCCTGTCCAACCATGGACAGTGATGAACTGAAAGCTCTGGCACTATTGAAGGAGAAAATTCTAAAAGAAGCAGCAGCCTCTCCTGCACGCACACATGAACCGTGGGATTATTCCAATCACCCTGTCTATCTGCATCACTCCGACCAACCAGGTGCTATACTAGTGCCTCAAACGTTGATGGAAGACAATTACGATGAATGGGCTGGATCCATGAGTGTGGCTTTGACGATCAAAAATAAGATCGTCTTTGTCAATGGCTCCAGCACTCGACCAACTGCTCAAGATGATGAGCAACATCAATGGGATCGTTGTGACACGTTGGTCAAGACTTGGCTAACTGGCTGCATGACGAAAGAAATCTCCAAAAGCGTTAAGCACTGCAAGACAGCTCGTGCAATCTGGACTGAACTTAAAGAGAGATTTAGCCAGACAAATATGGCTATCTACGCTTTTATTCAACCTTGAGAATGCTATCTACGCTTGTCTACAAGGATCAGACTCGGTGACAACATTCTATACAAAGCTCAAGAGTTTGTGGGATGTGTTGTAACCCATTTTCGGGTCCCCAAATAAATAAATAAAATAAATAGCCAAAGCAGGTTAGAAAAATAACAGGAGGTAGAAGCGCTTAGAAAATGATCAGAAAAATTGGTCAAGGAGGTTAAAAATACAAAGGTGGATTTTTGACAATATATTCTTGAATGATAAGAGCCCTGGTGGATAAGAATATTTGATTTTTGAGGAGAAAAGTCCAAATTTGCAAGAAAAATTGATTTTTAAGTCAATTTGGGCTTTAATTAGAAGAAATTTAAGTTCTGGGGCCAAAATATATTTTTTCGGAATTTATTGGGTCAAATCAGGGGCTTAATTTCATAAATATTGAAGTTTAATGGCCAATTAAGGACTTAATTAAGAAAATCCGAAACCAGGGACCAAATTGGAAGAGGCGCGTAAATGGAGGGGCTGCAATTATTCGGTTCAGGGGCCTAATTGAAGAAATTGGAAGTTTATTGATCAATTGAGGGCTTAATTGCATAAATCAGAGGCCAAGGACCAAAGTGAAAAACGCGGCCAACTATGGGGGCGGGGACCGAATTTGGAGGGCTGATTTGAAGTTTGGCTCATTTAAATGAAACGGCGCGTTTTATCCAAAATGACGCCGTTTCATATATAAAAAAAAAAGAAAAAAGAAGAAGAAGAGACCGGAACGGTGTCGTTTTGAACGACACTGTTCCTCTTCTTCTTTCCCCCCCCCCCGAACCTGCAACAGAAGAAAAAACCAAACTTTTCAAACTTCCCGCCTCTCTCTCCTCGCCCCCACCACCACCACCGAACGGGTCACTGGCCGACCAGCCGTTGCGTGATTGAAGGCGCACTAGCAAAAGGCACACCGGTTTCTTTTTTTTCCTTATAAATAGAGAGAGACCGAAGGAGAGAGGGGGACCCGAGGATAGAGGGAGAAGAGAAATAACACACGAAGGAGAGGGGAGAACAAAAACAAACCGAAAACAAGAAAAACAAAACCGAAAACAGAGGGAAATAACTGAGGAGGAGAGGACCCTTGTGAACGAAAAAAACAGGAAAAGGGGAGGAGGAAGAAATTTTTCGCCACTGTTAGGAACAACAGCAACACCGCCCGGAGCCGCCGTCCGCGAGCCACGCCATCGCAGCACCACCAGCGACCGCCTCCTCCACGCCAGGTACACTTTCTTCTCCCCCTGTTTCTTTTCGTTGGTTGCAGGCGTTACCTCCTGCATGCAGGAGGCGGGGGGAAGAAAATTAATTCTTCCCCCCGCTGGGCCGTAAGGTGCTGGGCCAGCCCGATGCTGGCCCAGCCTTGCAAGTCTGGGCCGGTCTTGGCCCAGACTGTAGAAGTTCTTCGGGCCGAGATCGGCCCAATTTTGTTTCTCGGCCGAGATCGGCCCAAATTTCATTTTTTGGGCCAAGATTGGCCCAATGTCATTTCGAGCCGAGATCGGCCCGCCTATTTTTTGGGGCTGAGCCTGGCCCATTTATTTGGGCAGCCCGGCCCTATAATATATTATATATTACTATAAATTATAATATATATGTGTGTATATATGTTATATATATAAAAAAATATATTTATAAAAATATATATTTTGAAAAATCTTAAAAAATATTGTTGATTTTTCTGCATATTTTTTGTCAAAATGGTTTAATGTTGGTTTGTATTTTTATACCGTAAAGATACAAAACCAATGTTAAAAATACCCGGTTTTCGTCAAAACATCAAAGATTTTCAGAATAAAAAATATTTTTGCTTTCAAAAAAAATTCTAAAACAAATACCTAAAAATGTTGTTGATTTTTCTGCATATTTTTTTCAAAATGGTTTAATGTTGGTTTGTATTTTTATACCGTAAAGATACAAAACCAGTGTTAAAAATACCCGGTTTCCGTCAAAACATCAAAGATTTTCAGAATAAAAAATGTTTTTGCTTTCAAAAAATTTCTAAAAAATCCCTAAAAATGTGGTTGATTTTTCTGCATATTTTTATTAAAGTGGATTAATATTGGGTTGTATTTTTATACCATAAGAATACAAACTCAGTATTAAAATACCCGATTTTCGTTAAAGCATAAAAAAAATTTGTTTTTTTTTGTTTTAAAATACGGCCTAGTCTCTCCAATATATATATATAAATATTATAACATCATATTTTCACACAACAAAGAAAATTTTCAAAACAATATATGTATTAACATGCATTTTGGCTTAAATAACCAGTTTATTCAAGCCATGAAGAACTAGGCCAATATTTCAAAAATTCTAAAAAAATCTTTTTGTTTTCTTTTTAGTATTTGGGATTACGAATTTATACGTAAAACGTATTCCTAAATATTATTAATAAAGTTTTGGTATAGACGTTAGAACGGTTAGGATTTTACCCGATAAGATAAAAGACCTTCTTACCGAGGAGGATTTTTCTTGAACCATAGACAGACCAACGACTAGAAGTACAATAACACCTTAGCTTTTATCAGACAATAAAACAATGCAGCTTACCTTAGGTAGGGCGTATTTGGGGTGCTAATACCTTCCCTTTACGCAACCAGTCTCCGTACCCGATCTCTGAGACCAGTTAGGGTTCCTAGTGACCAAAATACTAGGTAACGACTCCAAAGAACCAAATCAAATAAAAAAAATTCGCCAGTCGAACCCACAATTGGATTTTTTTTTTTTGGGTGCGATAGGATGAAAGGGACTCAGTGTGTGGTCTCACGGTGTGTAACTGTGAAGATGGAATGAAACTTGGTGAATATGTCAAACACCAACAGACCATGAAATTCCTCATGGGACTCAATGAAAATTATGATGCCTTACGGAGTAATATTATCTCTATCGATCCTCTTCCTAATGTCAATAAGGCATATGCAATGGTGTTACGCCAAGAGAAACAAGTGCAAGCCTCAAGTCACAACAAGGCCTCAGATGCAGCAGCTTTCCTGGTTCACAAACCAAGCCTCATGGCTCATACAAGGGCTCCTGAGCGAGCACCTACCCGTAACAAGAAACCTGCCAATGTCACAAGGTGGTGCGACATTTGGAGTAAAGACAACCATTCCACAAAATTTTGCCGTGCACACTTAACGTGTGAATATTGCAATTGAACTGGACATGATTCTGAGCATTGTCGTAAAAGAAAAGCAGATAAGGCAGCTGCTGGAAGTTCTAGCCGAAGTAATCATGTACTTGCCGTGCCAGATTCTGAAGAAAACTTGACTTTTCCTTTCTCCAAGGAGGTTTGCAATCAGATCATGGAACTCTTGAATAAGAACAAGATCTCCACAGCTAATCAAGTTGGTAATACTCCTCCTCTTTTTGATGAAATTTCAGGTAAAGCTTTTCAACTTACTTGTAATGACCAAAACAACATTTGGATTCTAGATAGTGGTGCAAGTGATCATATTATTTGTGATAGTAGCCTACTCACCGAGTCATACGTTGCATATAATCATTTTGTCAAACTCCCAAATGGTTCTAGGGCACGAGTAAGTCATATTGGTTCAGTTACCTTCTCCTCTCAATTCACACTTCATAACGTCCTATGTGTCCCCTTATTTTATCTCAACTTGATTTCAGTTAGTAAGTTGTGTAGAGATTCCTTTTGTATCACTATCTTCCTTAAACACGTGTGTTTCATTCAGGACCTACACTCGGGGAGGATGATTGGGACGGGATCTGAGAAGGAAGGACTCTATTGCCTCAACAAAGTTCCACAAGTCACATGCAATGCCATTGACAGTAGCTCTCAAACGCTCTGGCATCAACGGCTTGGACATCCATCCTCTAGGGTTTATCCTCTATTCCCTTTCCTTTCTAATAAGTCTTGCGATTCAAGCAAGTGTTCTATTTCTCCGCTAGCCAAACAAACTCGTACTCCATTTTCTTTGAGTTCCATTTCAAGTATTTCCTCGTTTGTTTTAATTCATGTTGACATTTGGGGAAATTACCATGAACCTTCAATGTCAGGTGCTAAATATTTTCTTACAATTGTTGATGATTTTACTCGTTGCATTTGGGTCTATTTGATGGTACAAAAATCTGAAGCAAGAAAGTTTTTGATCGATTTTATACAAATGATTGAAACTCAGTTTGATACACGAATCAAGACAATTCGTAGTGATAATGGTTTTGAGTTTAACATGCCTAATTTTTACTCATCTAAAGGAATTGTGCATCAAACGAGTTGCGTTAACACACCACAACATAATGGTGTTGTTGAACGTAAACACCGTCATTTGCTCAACATGTCTAGAGCTCTTTTATTTCAAGCACAATTGCCTACATCTTTTTGGGGAGAAGCCATTCTCACTTCCACCTATCTTATTAATCGCACTCCCACTCCTCTCCTTAAAGGCAAAACTCCATTTGAAAGACTTTTCAAAAAGGCACCAACATTTGATCATCTTAAGGTTTTCGGTTGTCTTTGTCTCGCATCCACACACCCCCGCAAACCTACCAAATTTGATCCCCGGGCTACCAAATGTATGTTTCTTGGGTACCCTAATTGCCAAAAGGGTTATAAAGTTTTTGATCTTGAGACTAAGCACATATTTGTCTCTAGAGATGTGATCTTTTATGAAGACACATTCCCATACTTGTCTTCTAGACTTTCTCAGATTTCATCCCATCAATCTCTTTCGTCAACTAGAGTTTTTGATGAAGATGCAAACACTAGGGCTTCAGGTAGCACTCATGAACTTAGGGTTTTGGGGTCTAGGGTTCCCTGTCTAGATACTACTCTCTCTAATCCTACCAACTTAGAAACTCCTAGCATGCTTACCCACCTTCTGGATCCTACTCTCCCCTCCGAACTGTCTAATGTGCCTCTCAATCCTACTTCACCTCCTTTACCACCTACATTGTCTCCTCCTGCATCACCACATGCTTCCGCTATAGAAACTCGTCGCTCTACTCGTCCAACTTGTACTCCTGGTTACTTGCATGACTTTCATGTTGAGGCAACTCTCCCTTCTCGCTCTCTCCAATCAGACTCAACGCGCACAGGTATTCCTCATTCCTTATCTACTATTTTGTCTTATGATCACTTATCTCCTTCCCATCGAGTCTTTAGTGCACAGCTATCACTTTTCAAAGAACCAAACAGTTTTTCTGAAGCAGCCAAGCACAAAGTATGGCGTGATGCCATGTTCCAGGAACTTAAAGCCTTACAGGAAAATAAGACATGGAGTATAGTTCCTTTGCCTCCCAACAAACATCCAATAGGTTGCAAATGGGTGTACAAGATAAAGCTTAATCCTGATGGCACAGTTGAGAGGTACAAAGCACGGCTTGTGGCTAAAGGCTATAGTTAAGTTGAAGGAATTGATTACCGGGAGACTTTTGCCCCGGTTGCCAAACTTACCACCATTCGAGTCCTGCTTGGTCTAGCTGCTCTTCGTGGATGGCATCTCCACCAATTGGATGTCAACAATGCTTTTCTTCATGGAGATCTCACTGAAGATGTTTACATGCAATTACCACCTAGATTTGGCCGAAAGGGGGAGAATATTATATGCAAGCTGCATAAAAGTATTGCTAGTATATGTAGACGATGTTATTCTTGCAGGAAACAGTCTAGAAGACATCACAAGTACAAAGAAGTTTCTCTCAAGCAAGTTCAAATTGAAAGATTTAGGAAAGCTCAAATACTTCCTAGGAATTGAAGTGGCTAGGTCTTGACATGGCATAGCTTTGTGCCAAAGAAAGTATGCGCTTGAGATACTTGAAGACACATGTTTCTTGGCATCTAAACCTTCTCGTTTTCCACTCGATCATAATCTTGCTCTAACACAATCAGAAGGAAGTTTATTGGCAGATCCTTCACAATACAGGAGACTTGTTGGACGTATGATCTACTTAACAATCACAAGACCGGATTTGGCATATGCAGTTCATATTTTGAGTCAATTCATGGATAATCCTCGACAACCACACTTGGATGCTGCACACCAAGTTCTTCGGTACATTAAAGGAACACCAGGTCAAGGCATTCTGCTGCCTTCAATTGGAGAGCTCGAACTAACAGCCTTTTGTGATGCTGACTGGGCTAAATGTAAAGACACAAGAAGATCAATCACAGGTTATTGTATAATGCTTTGGAGAGCACCAGTCTTATGGAGAGCAAAGAAACAAACTACAGTTTCTCGATCTAGTGCAGAAGCAGAGTACAGATCAATGGCCACCACAGTTTGTGAAATTACATGGTTGAGAAATATTTTGCGAGACTTGAATGAGAAGCAGTTTTGACCAACAAAATTGTTTTGCGACAACCAAGCAACCCTTCATATTGCATCTAATCCAGTCTTTCATGAACGTACAAAGCATATAGAAATAGACTGTCATGTAGTATGAGAAAAGATGCAGCAAGGGATCATTCAAACTGCTCACATAAGAACGAAGGAACAACCGGCGGATTTGTTTACCAAACCGGTAGGTTCAGGACAATTTCAAAAGTTACTTGGCAAGTTGTATGTGATCAACATACATTCCAACTTGAGGGGGAATATTGAAGATAATGATCAGGAAAAGAAGGAAAGGATCTCACTAATTGATGAGGCAGAGTAACAGAATACAGTTTTCCTATTCTAGCTAGAAAATCTCGGTGTAGTCCTATAAGTCAGGGATTTCTATTTACATGTAAATAAGTTGTTAGCATTTATTGTTGTATAAATACCCTGTAACGAGTACTTGATGAATAAGAAAAATTCTTCCACAAAACACATACTTTATTAAACAGAGATTCACATTCTTAAATTCTATCTTTTTGAAATGATTTTCAGAGAGGTCGAGCTTTTGAAGATGATGCAGGGAGAAAAAGGGTGCTATTGGAATGGAGGGTGCCATAAGGAATGCTTCAGGAGAGGTCCAGTCCAATGACAGTCCCGGTTTTCATGTCACAAGTGACCCCATCCCACGAGCAGCAGTCTGTACTATCTATCCATGACTCTATTTTTGGAAAAGGATATTGGCAATACTCCAATGAGGCAGATCTATTAATGGAGAATGATTGTTTGAATTGATGGAGAGAAAGAGATTGGTGATGAGCACACAAATGAGAAGAAGAGGAGGAGGAGGAGGAGGAGTGATTTGAGGAGAGTGGAGATGAAATTGTTGAATGGAAATGGAAGAGAAACAGAATGAAAGAGAGAGATTGAGAGAGGCACAGTTGTGAAAACCCCATTACAGGATCCGAAGTATAATTAGGAGAGATGAGAAATAAAGAAAGGCATTATTAGTAGTATTTAATTATTAGTAGTGTTATCTTCAACACTATGAATCTCCACTTTAGTGTTTTTCCAAAGCCAACTCCACTCGGTATCACTTGAGGCACAACCTTTATTGAAATAACACTGCAATAAAAACAATATATAACTATAGTTATGATTACTTATAAAAAATCAGAAAGGAAACAACTTACAGAACGAACTTTGAAGATACTGACTGCATTGTTTAGTTTCTTCTTGCACCATTTCTACTAGCTTTCTTCTTTGTTCTGATTGCATTAAGACTCCATTGATCTTCAACCATCTTCAGAAACCATGCCGGACTTCTTGTTTTAAACACGACATATTCATTACGACTCCAAACATAAACCCACATCCATACCCAATTGCCACAGCTTTCCATCCAAACACATCTTCAAACAATGTCGAATCATCTCCTGCAATAAAGTTTGATGGCGGTAATGGTGGTGCCTCGCCATTGCTACATTCTTCTAGCATTGGAAATCCACGCAAACCCGAGTTTCCTTCGAATGAGCGATGATCAAACGTGTTGAACTGCTTTCCTTTGGGTATGGTGTTGTGCATACTAGACCGAAAGCAAACACAAAGACAAGCAGATTTACGTGGTTCCCCAAAACCGGGTACGTCCACGAAGGCAACAGATGTATATAATACTGGAGGAATAATACAAACACTCAAACTCAACCCCAATACAATCCCAAAAACCCAGTGTTTTACTCTTACACTCGGTGTTTCTCTCAAATCTGCACTTCTCTCACTCTCACAGTTGCATTATTTTCTTCTCTGCACTTGACACACTTCCACTCTTCTCTACACTCTCTTGCACTCTCTTTATAGGAGAGATGGAAGCTCTTGGTAGCAGCAGTCCATGTGCAGAACCAACTACTACAATGACAAAAGTCATGGTAGTTGTCGCACGTCGAAAAAACCCGCGCGCGGCAATCGGCTGGCGATTCATGTATCGTTGTTATATTGCTTGAATTGGTTCGTTGGGAGTCACCACCTAGTATTTAATTGAGGTTACTAGGAAACCCTGGTAGACTGGTCATGGTCAAAGATTCGCGGGTAAGGGACTAATTGTGGTTAGGGAAGGTGTTAGCACCCCTAACGCACCCTACCTGAGGTAAGCTGCTCTATGGACTTGACGTGTTAAAGAAGTTTTAAAAATTTTATCTTTTCATCGGATTTTAAAAATACAACTTCCGTACAAGTTTGTATTTCTACACCGTGATCCAATCAAAATATTAAATACTTCTTTATTCTTTGTTGTCTCATCAAAAAAACAATTCATTAAACAAATGTATACATGCATTTTTTATTATATATTTCTTTCTTTTTCTTTTTCTTTTCTTTTAATTCAATAACATACATAAAAAAAATACAAACACACACACACATCTCTTTTTTATTATTTTTTTTCTCTTTTCTTTTACATTCACCTTTACACAAAATAAATTCAAAACAAATAAATACAAATTACATTAATTAATTTAAATTTTACAAAACAGTCCCTAAAAGTCCAGAAATTGCATTGAAGGACACTGTCGGAACTGCCTGAACTCGTGGCGGCCGTCGCAAACATGCCGGAAACGGGCGGATCTGCCCTGTTTCCTCCTCCTCCTCCCTTCTCTGCTGGTGGCATCCTGCAAAACAAGAAAAAGGAAACGCAGGCAGTTCATTTTAATCCATTTCTGTCCAGTTCTTGGATTTTTCCTTTCTTCTCCATTTTGGATCTGCTTCTTTACAGATCTGTTATTTTCGTTTCCCCTTGTTCTCTGTTTTACGCTGCCGGCCGAGTGACCATAGCGCTGCTGGCGGCGTTCATGGTGGCTCGCGGGGGGTTGCTGCGATGGAAGAGGAAATCGTGGGTCTGCCACCGGTTGAAGGAGATGATGCCAGCGTTGCCCCGGCGCTGAATCTGTTCGGTCGTCGCTGCTGTGGAAGGAAACCGAAGGAGAAGCAGCCGTGGCTGAGGAGATCGTGACCTGGGAGGCGCCGGAGCTGGAAGCTGTGGGAAAGAAGAGAAAAATAAATCAAACCCGCAGGGAAGAAGAGTTGTGGCTGGTTCTCCGTGGGGAAAGGAGAGTGGTGCTGTTGGTGGGTCTGTGTTGATGACCGGGCTGTGGAGAAGGAAGGAAAATGAAGGGGAAAATGGAGATGACGGTGGGGAAATGGTCTGTCTTGGCTTCAATGGTGGCGGCTTCTTCGTGGGCTGAGTTTAGCTGGCCAGAAGAAGGAGAACCGTGGGGAGCTCCAGTGAAGAAGAAGAAGAGAAAGGGTCTGTGCCTGCTGTTTGACTTGGAGAAGGAAGACCTGCTGGCTTCTGTAGGGGAAGAAAAGGAAACGAAATGGCCGGCTAGAGAGCAGAGATGGGCTGATGGTCTTCACTCTTGCTGTCAACAGCAGTGCCTGGGCTTCTTGCTGCCGTCCGTGAGTCTTATGGAGGGAAACAGAGAGAGCTGTGTCTCTGTTCGGTCGTGTCTTGCTCCTGCAACTGCGAGGGAAGAGGAGTTGTGGCTGCTGTTTGACTTGGAGAAGGAGCCGAAAATTTAAAACCTCAAAGCAGGGGTTTCACTAGATTTTCTTTGTCGAAGGAGGGAGTATTGTTTTTTTTTTATCCGGGGGGTGAGCAGAGGCTTAAGGTGAACCGGATGAAGGAGAAGAGAAAAAAAAATCAAAAGGGAAAGTGTCTAAGGGAGCTGGCAGCTGTCATCGGAGAGGAAGGAAAAAATTTCCAAAAAAAGGGGGGGGTCTCCCCGGCGGCTGCTTTCAGCAGGGAAGAAGAAAAGTTTAGTTTTTTAGGGTTCTCTCTTTCCTTCCAAAATTACAAAATGAACCCCCCTTTACAAAATGAGTTAAAAACTGCTATTTATAGGCAAAACATTTTTTCGGGTTTCCAAATCGGTCCCCCAATTTTTTTGTGTTCAATTGACTTGGTAAAAATTAAATTTGATCTTAAAATTTTAATCTTTTCAATTCAGTCCAAATTAAGCTCCCAAACTTAATTTTTCACCAATTAAGCCCCCAAATTAATTTGACCCATTTAAAGTATAATCAAGTCCTTGCACTTAATTAAATCCTTCAATTGGACCTAAATTTATTCTCAAACATAATTAAAATTTAATTTGACCCATGATTAAATCAAATTGGCCCATTAAAAATTTAATTATGTCATTGGACTTAATTTTTATGCAAATTCATCCAATAATCATTTGATTTGACCTTCGAATATGCATTTAATTTGACCTTCGATTTTTGCCTATTTTTGCAGTCTTTTTTTATTGGATTTCTCCGCAGTGCCAGCCTTTATTTTATTTTTTATTTTTTTCATTTTAAAAAAAGTGAAATTTAGGGAATAACCCAAAATTGGGTTATGACAGTAGTAGTTGATGGTTGATGGAGAAAGGTTGACAATTGCTACAAATCTCCACCTTGGCAAGATTTTTCCATCCAATCCTCGTGATCAATCATTGCTGCCTCCAATGCGCCATATGGCGCTGCACCCTGACGGTGCTCAACATCGAGAGATGTTGATCAAGTCCAAACAATGTTGGAACTTGATCCCTGAGACACATTTTGTGAGCATGTCAGCTGGATTATCTGCGGTACCAATCTTTTGTAGCAGAATATCCCTTTCATCCACAATTTCTCGAACAAAATGAAATCGAACATTGATGTGCTTGGTGTGGGAATGATGAACCTGATTCTTTGCAAGACAAATAGCACTTTGACTATCACAATGGACATCCACGTGCTCTTGAACAATTCCCAAATCTTCAATCAACCCATGTAACCAAATAGCTTCCTTGAAAGCTTCTGTTACTGCCATGTATTCTGCCTCAGTTGTTGACAAAGCTACTGTTGATTGTAAAGTTGACCTCCAACTTACAGGCCCTTTAGCAAGTGTAAACACATAGCCTGTTGTGGAACGACGCTTGTCTAAGTCACCAGCATAATCCGAATCCACATAACCAACTAAATTTTATTCGAGTCTATCATCCCTCTCAAACTTCAAACCAATATCAGTTGTGCCATGAATGTACCGTAGAATCCACTTAACTGCCTGCCAGTGACCCTTTCCCGAATCATGCATATACCTGCTCACCATACTGACAGCATGTGAAATATCTGGTCTCGTACAAACCATTGCATACATTAATGCACCAACTGCATTTGCATACGGAATTTGAGCCATATGTTTGCGCTCTTCCTCTGTGCGTGGAGACATTGAAGCACTTAGCTTAAAATGAGGAGCTAAAGGTGTGCTTACAGGCTTGGTCTTACCATCTACTCCAAATCTCTGTAGAATTTTCTTCAAGTATTGGGTCTGTGTCAAACAGACTGTGCCTTTTCTTTTGTCTCTCTGAATCTCCATGCCAAGAATCTTCTTAGCTTCTCCAAGGTCCTTCATTTCAAACTCAGTTCTCAATTGAGCTTTCAGTCTATCAATCTCCACCTTGCTCTTTGATGCAATTAACATATCATCCACATATAAGAGCAAATAGTGAAAGAACCATCAAGAAGTCTGCGAAAATATACACAGTTGTCAAACTGACTCCGTGTGTATCCATGTTCTGTCATGAACTTATCAAATCGCTTATACCACTGGCGAGGAGATTGTTTCAAGCCATACAATGACTTCTTCAGTTTACAAGCCCAATTCTCTTTCCCAGTGACTTTGAAACCATCTGGCTGAGACATGTAAATTTCCTCTTCCAAATCTCCATGTAGGAAGGCAGTTTTCACATCAAGTTGGGCTAACTCCAAATCAAATTGTGCAACTAAGGCTAGCAAAATACGAATTGATGAATGCTTAACAACTGGAGAGAATACCTCATTATAATCTATCCCCTCCTTCTGAGCATAGCCTTTTGCTACCAATCTTGCTTTGAATCGGATGTTGTCTTTTCCAGGATTACCTTCCTTCTTGGCATATACCCACTTGCAACCAATTGACTTCTTTCCTTTAGGGAGTTGTACCAAATCCCAAGTCTGATTCTTGTGGAGAGATTTCATCTCTTCATCCATTGCCTCTTTCCATTTTGCACTTTCTACACTCTGTACTGCTTCTTTGTAGGTGTAGGGGATTCCATCATCAATCACTGGAAGTGCATAAGCCACCATGTCACAATACCGAGCAGGTTTCTTGATAACTCTTTTCGGTTTACTTGTTGCAATGGATTCTTGTTGTGTGGTTGCTGGAGTTGTTGCATCCTCTTCATCTGAACTTTCATCTGAATCTCCTTCAGTAGGGATTGTCTGAACAGTCTTTATAGGGATGACTGAAGTCTCCAACTACACCTGTTGTGCATCACCAGATTGTTTTTCCTCCTCCTGTGATTTCTCCTGCTGTAACATGCCAGACTCATCAAAAGTGACATCTCTACTCAAAATCACTTTCTTTGATTCATAACACCAGAGTCTGTAGCCTTTTACTCCTCCACTAAAGCCCAAAAATATAGCTTTCTTGGCTCTAGGATCTAGTTTGGACTCAGTAACATGATAATATGCTGAGCAACCAAATATACGCATATAGTCATAATCATTTGCAGGAGAGCCTGACCATACCTCCAAGGGGGTTCTTCTATTTAATGCTGCTGAAGGTAACCAATTAACAATATGACGGGCATAGCTTAATGCCTCACCCCAGAACACTTTGCTTAGTCCTGAATGTGATAGCATACATCGGACTTTCTCCACCAGTGTGCGATTCATGCGTTCTGCTACTCTATTTTGTTGTGGTGTTTTGTGCACAGTAAAATGTCGCTTGATCCCTTCATCCTGACAAACTTCAAAGAAAGGATCTGAAGTGTACTCACCACCATTATCTGACCGAAGAGTCTTAACTCTCCTTCCAGTTTGAGTCTCCACCATTTTCTTCCATTTTAGAAAGATATCAAGGACCGCATCCTTGTGTTTCATCATGTACACCCATACTCGTCTTGAGAAATCATCAATAAAAGTAACAAACCAACGATTACCTCCAATAGATTCATTCTTTGAAGGTCCCCATACGTCTGTGTGAACTTAATCGAGAATCCCTTTTGTGTTGTGTACTGCAGTGCCAAACTTGACCCTTGTCTGTTTTCCAAGAACACAATACTCACAGAACTCATGCTTCCCAGACTTGGCGCCTTTTAATAGACCTTGCTTGACTAGTCCTTGCAAAGCCTTTTCACCAGCATGCCCTAAGCGCATGTGCCAAAGTCTGGAATGATCTGCTTCAGCATCTTCTAAGCTTTTGGAAACAGCTGCTGTACCAGTAACAATAGATCCATCTAGGAAATATAAGTTTCCTATCCTCGTGCCTCTTAAGACAACTAATGCACCACGGATTGCTCTCAGGATTCCACCATGCATGATAATCTTATAACCACTGGATTTTAGGACTCCAAGTGAGAAGAGATTTTTCTTCAAGTCAGGTACATATCGTACCTCTGTCAGTGTCTTGACTACCCCATTATGCATCTTTAGATGGATAGTCCCAATCCCTTTGACCTCAGAAACATTATTATTGCCCATAAACACAACTCCTCCATCGAACTCCTCAAGTCTCGAGAATAAGTGCTTGTTAGGGGACATGTGATAAGAACATGCAGAATCAAGAATCCATTCACCACAATGTTTTTCTGGTGATGAGACCATGAATGCAGAGTCTCGTTCATCTTCTTCTCGTGCAACGTTCACAGTTGGTTCATCTTTTTCCTTATTTCCCTTGATTGGACAATCTTTCTTCCAGTGCCCCTTTTTGTGATAAAAGGCACACTCATCTTTTACAAGATATCGCCTGTTTGATGATTCTCCTCTAGATTTTGAGTGAGATCTCCCTCGCCCTCGAAATCTTCTAGGGTTTGTTCTGCCTCTAACTGTCAATGCTTCTAACGTTGACTCCTTGTGAACAATTTGGTCCTTCTTTCGGTACTCATTGTTCACCAAAGCATTGGACACATCAATGAATTTAATCTTTTCTTTACCATACAGTAAAGTGGTGACGAGATGTTCATATGTGTCAGGCAGTGAATTCAATAATAACAGAGCTTTATCTTCATCATCTATTTCCACATCTAAATTCTTCAAATCAGCTATCATTTTATTGAAATCATTCAGATGCTCATTCATGGAAGTACCTTTCTTGTGCTGAAAACGGAAGATTCTTTTCTTCAAGTAGAGACGATTCTCTATACTCTTCTTCATAAACTTGTCCTCCAATGCTTGCCATAATTCCTTTGCAGAGTTTTGTTCTGAAAAGGCGTACTTCTGATCCTTTACAAGACAATGTCGTATGGAACTGCAAGCTAACCGATTTATCCTCTCCCAGCTTTTCTCATCCAAATCCTTCGGTTTATCTTCTAGAGTGAAATCCAAATTCATTTGGACAAGCATATCCATAACTTCACATTTCCACATGCCAAAATTACCTTTCCCGTCAAACTTCTCCACCTCAAATTTGGTTCTCGATACCGGGATATATTGTGGAGGGATACTAGCATTCCCCGCTGATCTTTCTTCTGGAATATCAGCCATTATGACGCCTTTGGATTACAAATGGACTCCCGAAATTGTTAAAACACGCACTTTTATGCTCAAAAGAGCCAAAACAGTAACTTTGGTGTGCTGTTCCACAAAACGGAAACCACAGTTGCGTTCGGAATGGTTGAAAATGCTAGGAACAAGCTTGACTCGGCCAAAAACAGGCTCCAAAATCACTGAGTTGGCCAAAAAACCAATCTGACCGAGTTGACTCAGGAAAGAAATATTTTGTTTCTGATAAAGAATATTCTGTCAAAGCCAAGGGAATATTCTGTCACTGCCAAGAGAATATTCTGTCACTGCCAAAGGAATATTTTGTCTCTGTTAACGGAATATTCTCATTCTGTCAAGAGAAAATTCTGCCACTGTTAGGTGACGTGTCGGATGACGTGGCTATGTGGACCCCTATTGATGACGTGGATGATGACTCAGCGCCGCCGTGACGGATGTCGTGGCTGTCTTCTCAGGCTAGAATTCCGGCACTGTCTGGTTTTGCCGGCAGATTTCCGGCGAAACTTCGGCGAGCTCTACAGGGCTCGTTTTAACTCCGATTTCGATGATCTTTATATTGTCGGACTCATATCGACGAGAGGAATCTCCGTAGGTGGTCAAAATCAAGATCTGAGAACTTTGAAAATTCTGCAACTTCGAACCGAGAGCTGAAAAACGTGTTTTTTTCAGTGTTCTTGCTTCCCAAACGCTCTGATACCAATTTGTTTGCATACTAGACCGAAAGCAAACACAAAAACACAAAAACACAAAAACACAAAGACAAGCAGATTTACGTGGTTTCCCAAAACCGGGTACGTCCACGGAGGCAACAGATGTATATAATACTGGAGGAATAATACAAACACTCAAACTCAACCCCAATACAATCCCAAAAACCAGTGTTTCACTCTTACACTCGATGTTTCTCTCAAATCTGCACTTTTCTCACTCTCACAGTTGCATTATTTTCTTCTCTGCACTCTCTCTTGCACTCTCTTTATAGGAGAGATGGAAGCTCTTGGCAGCAGCAGCCCATGTGCAGAACAGCAGCAGCCTATGTGCAGAACCAACTACTACAATGACAAAAGTCATGGTAGTAGTTGATGGTTGATGGAGAAAGGTTGACAATTGCTACATATGGGTCCTTCAAGCTGGTTATGTGAAAGTTCTAAGACTTGAAGAAATGTTAGATATACCAACTGTATAGCAATCCTTCTAGTTAACAAATTTGAAGATAGATCTAATGATTATAGACTGGTCAAAATTCCTAATGATGATTGGATATGACCAGTAAGGTAATTGTAAGAGAGGTTAAGTTGTTGGAGTCCTTTAAGCTTTCCACGTTATAAATATCGGCAAAGCCATAGTAATCAAGTACTCTGAGGGATACTGATGGGGAGTGGGTCTTTATGGAATTCACCAAAGAAGAAGCTAGTGAAGTAGTAGGAATTGTTGATGATAATGGGACAAGTGGGTTATGAGGGATGTTTGGATTGCTGTAAAATGAAGGAAAATAATGGGGTTTTTCAAGAGGTTTCTATTAACAAGACAAATGGATAAGGACGCGTCTGCTAATTGATTGATAGCGAGTAACATCAAATCAAGAGCTGCTGCTGCTTCTTCTTGGGCTCTGTAAGGGCTTCATCTTGCCTTTTAATTAACATTCTCAAGATGATGGAATATGAAGTGCATTATCTGATATAAACATGAGGGAAACAGGATCGTTCTCAAGTATCATTAGGAATTGTTTCTTGGAGGAAAAAGTATAAGGTTAGGTTTGTTAACGCCAGAGGGAGTTTGTCAGAGATAGATTAAGTATAATAAAGTTGTTTAATATATTCAAATTTTGAGAGTAATATTAAAAAATATTATTAAATTACTTTGAATACATCAAATCGATTGTAATTGGGTTATTATGATGAAATTATGATTCGAAAACCAACTTTTCAATTATGAAACCTTCTGATTGCAAATGCTTTGTAACAACATGAAGACTGAGTTCATGGCATTATGGGATGGGTTTGCTACAGATCGTGAGTTCCTACTCTTGAAACTAGTGCTGCATTTGTGTAGTCTTTTTATGCAGTAACTTGCTAGAATGTGTTTGTATGTAAGATTTGTGGAAGTGTGATTTATTCATGGGCCTGGCCTGAATGGACTCAGTGATACTATTTTTTACAGAGAACGCACAAGAGATGTTACTAGCTGCAACCAACTGATCTTAAGAACTCGATGAAGCAATCCTCCGGCGTCTTCCTCGGGCCTTTGAAATTGGGATACTGATCAAAGAGAGAGGGCTGAGATCTTGAAGGTTGTTTTGAAAGGGGAGAAAATCAAAAGCAAAATTGACTTTGACTGTATAGCAATTTTGTGTGAGGGCTCCACTGGTTCAGATCTTCCTGAACCTTGCAAGAAAGCAGCTTATTTTCCTATTAGGGACCTATTGGATGAGGAGAACAAAGGGGGAAAATCTAGTGTAACTATATATTTATCATCGTGTTGTTCCATGCTTCCATCAGTTATTTTATAGTATATTGAACAATATAGTTCTCATCTGTGATTTGTTAAATTCTCAGCTAATTCTTCAAGGTATTTTTATTGATTTGTAATATTTGCATAGAAATCCCATGCATGCCTGAGGGTGTCATGGAAAAGTTTTGGTAATTGTTGCTTGTTGTGCTTGTGAAGCCACTTAATTTCATTTAATTAAATCCACATAATTGGATGGAAAATGAGTTGTTAGACAAGAATAAGTGGGAGATAAGTTGTTGGTATAATTGATGGAGTATGAGTGGAGATGAGTTGTTAGCATAATTTATGGTACAATTGGTGTCATGATCTTTGGTCTTTGTCCCCTAACTCTTGCCTATAAATAGGCAATGCATCCAAGCCTTAAATGCACACCAAGATAGAAAGAAGAAGAGGAAAGTGAAGACAGAGTAATCCCATAAAGTTGTGAGGTATTTAAGAGAGAGTAAGTGATGTGTTTTCTCCTAGTAATAGAGAGATTCTTAGTTGTTCTCCTATTATTTGAGAGGGGTTGTAATTCCCACATTACTTAGTAAAATCATTTTATACTTGCCTGTGGACGTAGCCTAATTGGGTGAACCACGTAAATTCTTGTATCTCATTTCTCATTTTATCATATTCCTTGCCTTTTATCTTGTTGAGTTTGCATATCAGTATCCTAACAGTGCTCTATCAAAGGCCATTGTGCCAGACAGACTTGCAAAGAGTTCATGGCACACCAACTAAGACTAGGTCAAGCTCTCATTCAACTGGGTGGCCAAGGCAGTTAGATGACTACCAGGTTCAAGCCACAACTAATGGACTCTCTAAACTTGTAGTATCTCAAATCTTGAATCTGCAGTTGGATAATCAGGACCCTTGAAATATTCATTTGTTTTTTTTCTTAATATGAGGCCGAGAGAAATTGTATTTTAAATTATTTTAATTTTTTCCAATTCTGAAATGTTCTAAGTAGAATATGTTGTTTTTAGGCGACTCAGAATTGTAGATTTGTTGTAGCATAGAGCTCTTAACGTGGTATTAATACCTATCTTGCTTTCTTTTGCTTTAGATATAAACTTGTCAATAAAAAATGTTGACTGATTTTGTTGATGATTTTGGATCTGTGTAAGAGTTGTGGAACATTGTTTGTACCTTTTGAGATGGGTTTGTTACTCTTTTTAATAGTCATTCATGACTTACAAGTTATCAGAATTACTCTATTTTGCTTGTAAATATTGCTGTTGTTGTGAGAACAAAATCGATCAATCAAGTTTTGTTCTTTAAAATTTATAAGAATTGTTTTAATTCTTATAAATTTGCTTGCACACTCGTAAGTTTGTAAGCAATCTATTCATAATGACCTATTACATACATGGATTCTTTTTCATAAAAGTAACACCCAATTAACCTTGAAACTAAAAAAAGAGAGAGAAAAAAAGTAAAGGGAATATGCCACCCTGGTGTTGTTTCAATGTCAAATCCACTTGATATCTTGTTTGTACTGCAAAATTAGAAAGGTAAGACTGATCAAATGAAAGAGTAGAGAAAAGATAGCCTAACATAAATTGTGAACATGAAATTTGAAAACTCAAATGCTTGCAAAACTTACTTGAAAATATCAATTGAATTATTTAGTTTCTTCTAGCACCATATCTGCGGAAATTCTTCTTTGTGTTTTTGCTCTTGAGATTCCATTTATCTTCAACCATCCTAAGAAACCATGAAGGTTTTTTTGTTCTACACACAACGTATCCCGTTGCAACTCCAAACACAAACCCGCATCCATACCCTATTGTCACAGCTTTCCATCCAAATCCTTCTTCAAACAATGTTGAATCATCTCCTTCATTAAAGCTTGATGGCGGCAATGATGGTGCCTCGTCACCATAGCATTCTTTTAGTACTTGAAAGCCACATAAACCCGAGTTTCCTTCAAATGATCTTGCATCAAAGGTGTTGAATTGCTTTTCACTTGGTATGGGCCCCTCCAGCTGGTTATGTGAAAGGTTTAGGGTTGAAAGAAATGTTAGATATGCCATCTGCATTGGAATCCTTCCTGTAAGCAAATTTGAAGATAGGTCTAATGATTCCAAATTGGTCAAAATTCCCAATGATGATTGGATATGACCTGTAAGGAAATTATGAGAGAGGTTGAGTTGTTGTAGTGCTTTAAGCTTCCCGATCACCTTTGGAATCTCTCCGGTAAAACTGTTACTTGACAAATCTAGTATTCTGATGGTACTTCGGATCCTCGGAAACACAATTTCTACACCTTTCCATGTCATTTCTATGGAATGGACACAGACAATGTGATTTGTCGAGTTAAGGTAAATCATGTTTTTATCTGAGGTCATCATTGCTTCAAGAGTATTAAAATACCTTGTTGGCAACGGCCCACTAAAATTATTGCCGGAGATGTCAAAAATCCATAATTTAAAGAAGGAATTATATGCAGTCGGACCCTTCACAAAACCTTGGAGTTTATTGGATTTTAGGACAAGAATTTGGAGCTTTGGAAGCATTTCTAGAAAGTAGGGAAATGTATCCTCAATCTTATTGTTGCCAAGATCAAGAACTTCCAACATTGTGCAGTTGATGATAGATGGTGATATTTCCCCTTCTAATTCATTTCCATTGAGGTCGAGATATTCCAAGCTATTACCCTTTGAAAATGTTGAAGGGATAGTGCCTTGAAGATTGTTCATACCTAGATGCAATACTGAGAGCTTGCTGCTGAAGTTCCCCAAACATAATGGTATAGAACCACTCAAGCTGTTGTCGGACAAGTCCAGGACCTCAAGGAATCTCAGCTTGCAAATAGAAGAAGATATCTCACCTGTCAATTTACTATTGGACACAAGAAGGAGGGCTTCCAAGTTCTCTTGTTTGAAAATTGAACTTGGGATTGTACCATGCAAGTAGTTATTGCTCAAATGAAGGTATACCAATGAATCGTGTTGGAATTCACTTATACTGCCTATGAGATTATTGTTATGAAGGTCAAGATATTGTAAAGAAGGAAGAGCAAACAAAAAGGATGGTATTGTTCCATTGAAAAAGTTATCAAATAAATATAAATATTGTAGATTTGAAAGGGTATTATTTCCAATTGACGATGGGATTTCACCTATAAATTTATTACTTGAAAGGTCTAAATAGATGAGCTGTGTGAGACTACCAAGCAGGGCTAGATCTGACCTTGTAATGTTACAATTACTAAGAGACATATATTTTAATGACTTTAGATTACTGATTAAGTCGTTTTCTAAATAAACCGAAATTCTTGTATTAGAAAGATCCAACAGAGAGAGGACATTACTCAAATTGGACGAAGGAAAAGAGCCAGTGAGGCCTTCGTTGGATGACAAATAGAGTGATTCAAGGTTTGGTAGGAGAAAGATGTTACCCGGAAATTTCCCCTGCAATCCACAGTTACTGAGGGAGAGAGATGACAAAGAAGAGGACAGATTCGTCAAGGAATTAGATGCAACCAAAGACATATTTACAAAAGCCAAATTGACTTCTCTTAGCTTGGTTAGGTTTTGAACAATCTTGTCAAAAGAAATTGGCTCTAGACTTAGATAGAAGTTTTTTGAGAGACAAAGTGATACCAACTCAGTGAGCTGCTCAAAATCATATGGAATTGAACCAGTAAGACTGTTCCATCCAAGATCAAGGTACTGGAGGTGCTTAAATCTTCCCATTGAGGATGGGAATTTTCCTTGCAATCCACAGCCTTTGAGTTTGAGTGATGACAGAGAAGAAGACAGATTCATCAAGGAATCAGGAACAACTAGTGACATGTTTACCCAACTCAGATAGAGTTCTCTAAGCTTGGTTAGGTTTCGAACAAGCTTGTCAAAACAAATTGGTTCTAGACTTAGACCGTAGTTGCTAGAGAGATCAAGTGAAACCAATTTAGAGAGGTGAGAGACTTCTAATGGAACTTGGCCTGCAAGATCTGAACCACTTAGGTTAAGATGTGTTAGACTGGAGAAGTGGCCAAATCGAGAAGAAATATGGGAGGTGTTGAAATCATTGAAAGAGAGGTCGAGCTGCTGAAGATTATGGAGAGAGAAGAGAGAATTATTGGGACGGAGGGTGCCGTAAAGCATGCTGCAGGAGAGGTCCAGTCCAGTGACATGCCCAGTTTTCAGGTCACAAGTGACTCCATCCCAAAAGCAGCAGTCTGTGCCCTCTATCCATGACTCTGTTTTGGGATATTGATCATATTGATAGTTCATAGCAAACCAAAAAGGAGAACTTTGAATGGAGAAGGATTGTTTGAATTGAAGGAGAGAAAGAGATTGGTGATGAGCACACAAATGAGAAGAAGAGGAGGAGGAGGAGGAGGAGTAATTTGAGGAGAGTGGAGATGAAATTGTTGAGTGGAAATGGAAGAGAAACAGAAAGAAAGAGAGAGATTGAGAGAGGCAAAGCGAAAACCCCATGGCTGCCTTTCAGGATTCAAAGTATAACTAACTGGGAAAGATGAGAAGTAAAGAAAGTCATTATCAGTAGTATTTATAGACAAACGCTAGTCTTAGATTTAATAATAATAATAATAAAAAAAGTAAGAATAAAACAAGAGAGAGACTTGAGTCACAACATTATTAGTAATATTTTGTTTATATAAAAAAAAAAATTACATTCCTTCAATTGATATACTTTGATTTTTCCTTTTTCTATTTTAAGTGAAAAATAATTTCCATGAAATTCAATCCACAACGTCCTCAATATATAGGAAGAAAACTTTTTAATAATTTACGATCGTAGTTTACTCACAGCTGAAGCAAGGGGGCATGCAGAGTTAAAGAGTGATCCTCACCTTCTTATGTCCACTTCAATCCAGTCTACAGTCAACATTTATATACATTTTAGTTTTTTTTGTTATCTTGAAATTTTTTTTTTATTATTAGTACGTACTTATTTCAAAAAATGACATTTTTGCAGCAAGTCTTTGGGCTCACAGATAAGTGTTGAGGCATGTACAGACTCGGGTGGATTCTAGCTCAGGTTAAGATTTTATCAATATTATTTGACTAGTTTTATATAAAAAAAAATTATAATTCTTGATTAAGATATTAAAATTTTTTAAAAATTTAGATGGAGTCGTCTAATATGATACTTTAGCTTGGGTTAAATTTTCATAATTTTTTAAGAAATTCAGAAATTCGATAAAAAATCATAATTTGACCAGTTTTACATTATTGGGTGTAATTTTCAATCCGACTATCAGATTGAGCTGAAAGTTTACGAGAGATCTTAAAATATATTGAATAAAATCTAATTAAAATTTTAGGATGAACAGAGTTCAGTAGTGCTAACAAAAAAAAACCGTCAAATAAAAGCAAAACGACTAATTAAGGGTAAAATGGTTATTTTCCATTAAAAAATAAAACAAATGATCAGTTCTTCCTTTCTTTTGTATGTTGACAATCGGACAGAAACAAAATAGGAAAAGAAAGAAAAGAAAAGGCAAGAGAGAAAAAGAGAAAAGTAAAGGGAAAACATAAAAAAAATCCAAGAAAAAAAATAAGAAAAATGAGAGAATAACCTTGTAAACTTACAAAGTCCAACTTATAAAGTACTAATATAAGGAAGAATCAAGTGAATGAAGGAGGAATTGAGAGAGGAAAAAAATTTAATTACTTTGTTTTTCAGTTGACATGAAATTATTATTTTATCTTGGTTGATGAGTTGTTACAATATTAATTCAGATTTTATTATAGATGAATTATATTCTACAAAGTCTTCATGTGGTGCTGAATATGGAACTGAAGATTCGCTTGCAAATATTTCCACACAAGAGTGAGCGTTGGAAACACGGCAGTATTAATTTCCAAAATTGACATTTGCAGCTACTCTTTGTGCTAACAGATACAGTTCATGCGCTCATTAAAACTTCCTTTGCAGCTCGTCTGATGGCAGCTATTCTCGGGGACATCGATCTACCCCGCTATTATTCCTTGCTGGCTTATAAACTTAATACTAATTGGACCCCCCCCCCCTCGCATGCACTGATAGATTATTATTGCTATTATTAACAAGAACAGGTGACTGTTTACTTGAAGGGTTAAGCAATTTATGTGTTTCCCTGAAGAAGAAGAAGCATTCATAGCTTAGAAAATAGCAATGAATATATGTGTGCTAATAGATACAGTTTGTTCTCTTCCTTTGCAGCTCGTCTTATGGATCTTACTTTTTGTGTGGCAACAAAAGTTCCATGCCAGCAAAAGACAACAATGCAAGCCTTGGTACAGATTTTTGCTGGATAAATCTGCGGTCACATGCAACATCCACCTTCGTTTTGTTTTTTGTGTTAGTACGAAGAAAAATCTGAAGGAGTGCAGTGCTTAGCTGTTGTAGTGTACTAACCGATCTTGCAGTAAATTCGGGACTCTCGTGAAGTGTCAATTTTATATCAAGGTCAGAAAGCAATAGGCAACGGTCCAGAAAAGTCTTCCGAACTGAGGGTTGAATTATTCAATTGCGAATCTTTAGATATTGTCTGATCTTCATGTGGTGCTGAATATGGAACTGAGGGTTGAATTATTCAATTGCAAATATTTACTTTTAACATTTTTGTTGAGATCTTTCTTTGTAGCTAGTCCGGCGTTAACTAAGTGTTATTTACTTTAACACATCAAAATGTTATTTAATTTGATTTTCAAAAACATACTAGGAACATGAGAATATTGAAATTTTTTAAAAAATAAATTTAAAAAAAAACACAAAAATATTATTTTGATATATATATATATTCAAACAAAAAAGCATTTTCAAAAACATGATAATATTGATTTCCTAAATGGATTAAATAGTGTTTTAGGGTTTGCTAATTTTTATTAAATTAACCAATCCTTTTAGTATTAAAAGTAATTAAATAGTTATTTGACCGATTTTAATCATGCTTATCAATCTTTCAATTTATATACTTTGATTTTTTTTTTCCTTATTCTATTTTAAATAAAAAAAAATTAACTATTACATTATGTAAACAAATAATTAAAAAATATGCATGCAGTAAAAAATAAAGATTGTAAACCTTTTACTTTGATGATTTAATGAGTATTTGTAGCCTCTAAACCTTATCATTTTGCTGGAGTGAATGACCTAAAGAGTCATTTCTTTCTTATATCAATAATAAAGGATAAATAATTCTTACATAACATTAACCGATGAATAAATATCTCTTGCACGATATTAATAAGTGATAAATATTTATTATAAAATATTAATGGTGATGAAAACATGTAAGGCTTTAGAATATTTTTATACTCCTAGGAATATTGGAAGATGTTACTTGAAACTGATGAATTAATCCCAACTATTGAACAAGATGATCATGATGTTGACATCAAAAGTTGATTTTTCAAATCAAAATTATCAATGATTTGAAATTTATTAAACATGAGATTGTGCCAAATATCTAGGAAGACTTTTATATACTTGGGGATAAATATCACTTGCACAATATTATACTTTTTTATATCAAAAGTCATAAAAATAAACAAATAAAACTTTGTAGCCCAACACGAGGCCTATAAAGCTAATTAGAACTTTCTTTTTAGCTCTTCTAGTGGTAGCTGTAAAAGCATCAAATTGATGTTTTTTATATGGTTTTCAATGTTTTTAATATGCCGATGTCATTTTTGTTTTTTAAAAACATATTATTTTAATGTATTTTTAATTAAAGATTATTTTTTAAAAAAATACTCTATAATGTATTATCAAACACATACTTAGTGGTAGATTTTGAACATGAAAGACTAAATTATAATCACATTCATAAATCAAGGAATAGACAATAATTTATTTATAAATCATCAAACATTACATTGGAATGAAAATTTGCTAAAAGAACAGCCATTTATATGGAGCTTAGACCCACTCAAGATTCTTTGAGCAGGAAGGAATGTTTCTTTTCAACTAGTTAATAGAATTTTTATAGTTGTGGTTCTATCATTTGGGAAACATTAGCAAATAAGACAAGGTTCAAATTAAGATAAAATGTATAGTGAAGGATAAAAAAGACAACATTAGCAAAAAGCATATGGCCAAAACATGTCAAGATCAATTAACTAGAGGAGAAAGAATGATTGATGGAAGAGAGAGATCATGTGGATGGTGGGGTGGGCCCCACAAATGGTGGCAAGGTAGTTGATGAATCCTGATCTTATCATACTTTAGGTGGAACCACTGTTTCTGACCATTAATTTCCAGTTTATAAAATGATGTGATAAGAATATTGTTTTAAAAAACTTTTATGTTTAATTTTTTTTAAAATAAATTTAATTTAATTCATTTTTATATTATCATCATAACTTTTATTTTATTCCTTCATATGTCTTGAGAATAGATGGGTAGAATTTCTTATTTTTAAGATAGTAAATCATAAGGGTTTCTCTAATTTATTTTTATATTATTTTGTAGAGATTAGATTTTATTTAGAATTCAATTCTGCATATTTAAAATGATTCTAAACATGAAATTTTATTGAATCCTCTGATTTAAATTTAATTCAAAAAATTCTAAACATGATATAAGATATTTTATTTTAAATTATTTTTTATATATTTTCAGATTTGATGACATTGAAAATAAATTATAAAATATATTATTTTAATATTTTTTAAATAAAAAATATTTTTAAAAATAACAGTTAACGAATTCCCTTGTTTAATACTAACCATTTTCAATAGGATGTTCTCTTATCCCACGTTTAAGGAAAAAAAAAATTATGAGGGATTAATTGTTAAGGGGTTATATTGAAGTATAAAATAGTATAAGGATCAAATTAAGATAGAATGTATAGTGGAAGGATAAAAAAAACAACATTAGCAAAAGGCGTGTGGCCAAAATATGTCGAAGTCAGCTAACCAGAGGAGAAAGGCAAGTTTTGAGGCCAATACAAAATTGATTGTATTTGATGAATGCTAATCTTAATTTTGAGACCAACATGGCGAAGTCATACTTTAAGTGGGACCGCTGTTTTTTACCATTAATTTCTGGCTTGTAGGATGATGCGATAAGAATCATGATTTTTAAGAGAGGATGTCGTTTGTTGCGTGTAAACCACGCCTCCATGAAACAGATTTGGAGAGAGATATGAATATGACTCTTTTCTTGCCACTTGGAATTTATGCAGGCTTGCCATCAATGTTATAACCCGGTCGAGTTGAAAGATATATGGGTTAATTTAGATTGATATTGATAAATTTAAAACAATATTATTTCAATATGTTATATAAAATATAGTTAAAACATTGTTGTTTTAAGTATTTTAAAAAGTTTAAATAGTGTTTGACATGATAATAGATTTAATTAGATAAACTTACTTACTTTGTTTAAGACTTAACCTTAGTTGAGTTCTAAGTTGATTAATATCACATATTCTATAATATAGGAAAAAAATTAGTAAATTAGAGTGGGTCACAAAAAATTACTTTATTGGTAAATAAAATGAACTACACAAGAGTTTATAATATGATTGATTTACTTCATATAATTTAAATTAAAAATTAAACATATATTTCCTCTACCTCAAAAAAAAAAGAAAAAAAAATACAAATTAATTATTGAATTTCTAAGTAATTTTGTTTTCCCTATTTTCAAACTTCAAACATAATAATTCCTCATCTAATTTTTTTAATTAGATGCAATAATTTATTATTCGTATGAAAAAAAAATCACTATATTTATCTCTTAATTTTGTTAAAAAATAAAGCATTTATTTCAAAGCATAGATTTTGTGATTAATTCCTTTGTTTTCTACTATGATCACTTTGTTTTTGGGATTGAGAGTGATAGATTATCATCTAATTAATTTCAAAAATTGAAATCATAATTATCACATATTAATTTCATCCGCCTCAAAATAAATGAAAAAAAAAATGAATTATTGAATTCCTAAGTAATTTTATTTTTTTCTATTTTCAGACTTCCAATATAATAATTCCTCATCTAATTTTTTAAATCGGATGCAATAATTTATTGTCCCTATGAAAATGAAAAAAAAAAATCACTATTATCTATATCTCTATTATCTATACGAAGCATGTTAAGAAGGGTGACATAATGGGAATCATGTACTAATAAGAAAGGTGACATCTCTTTTTAGCAAATTATATATCTCTTAATGGGAGCCAATATGAAGGCGATCGAATCAAAATTGGTTGCTTCGTGCAAAGGGGATCCTCTCGTCATAGCACAATCGTCCTAGGAATCCCTTTCGTTCTTTTGCACCAAAAAATCATCAAAAATGATTCCAAAACAAACACCACATATACCCTCCAAGAAGGAAACGATTTTGCTGAAAGGAATAGGCAATAAATACCTCCGTTTAAATCACTTTCAGTGGAAAATTATAAAACCTATTAATTTATTGCCGACCCTCAAATCAACGCAACCCAAAACCTATTAATTATGAAACGTATTAATTTATTTTTTCAATCAACAACGACTATTAATTATATTTGATGATAATGAATGAAATGACATCATGGTTATATAAAAAATATGTCAAAAGCTATTCTTAATAGGGTTTTTGGAATTAATTTTCTACTATAATTGAATTGTGTTTAATTTGAAATTCATTGGTATTGCTAAATATATTGAATTAACATGTTTAGAATATATAGAATTTAATTTAATTTATTTTTTATATTACCATCATAGCTTTTATTTTATTCCTTCAAATGTCTTAAAAAAGGGTAAAATTCCTTATTTCTAAGATAGTAAATCATAAAGTTTGACCTCTAATTTATTTTTTCAAAATTAAATTTTATTAAATTCTTGATACTTAAAATGATTCTAAACTATGCTGCAAGATACCACTAATAGTTAACAGTGAGAACATTTTGAGTTTAAAGGTATTATCAGCATGTTCTCTTATCCCACGTTTTAAGAAAAAATAATGTTATGAGGGATTAATTGTTAAGGGGTTATATTGAAGAATAAAATAGTATAAGGATCAAATTAAGATAGAATGTATAGTGGAAGGATAAAAAAAGACAACATTAGCAAAAAAACGTGTGGCCAAAAATGTAAAAGTCAATTAACCTGCGAAGAAAGCCAAGTTTTGATGTCCCAAAAGGGCCAAAAGAACCATTGATGTAAGAGAGAGAGAGAGATCATGTGGATGGTGGGGTGGGCCCAAGAAATGGTGGGGATGATATTCATCGAATGCTGATCTTATCATATTTAAGGTGGGACCACTGTTCTTTACCATTAATTTCCGGTTTATAAGATAATGTGATAAGAATCATTATTTTAAAAAAAATTCAAAAAAATTGATTTTTATTTTATTTTATAATAATTTTTTCGTATGTTTTAAGATTTTTTTAATGTACTAATTTAAAAATAATTTTAAAAAAATTAAAAATATAATATTTTAATATATTTTTAAATAAAAAAATATTTTAAAAAATAATTATTAAAATAATAATATACAGTAATGACATTGTAGGTTAAATATGGTTATTTTCATGCCACTTGGAATTTATGCAGCTTGCTATAATGAAAAAATTATTTTAATATATTTTAAGTAAAATATATTTTTAAAAGTAATTATTACAATATCAAATAAATATTGATATTGATCTTTCTAAATCTAAAATGATATTGTTTCTAGACTTTTTTATAGAAAAAAGTTGAAACGTTATCAACTTCTCTATTTTGTTTGAGACTCCGCCCTTAAGTATATCCGGACTGAGTTTAGTATCACATATTCTAATCATATAGGAAATTCTTTTAGTAAATTAGAGTAGGTCACAAAAAAATAGTTGATGGGTAGATGGAATAAACTACACAAGAATTAATAATATGATTGATTTACTTCATGTAATTTAAATTAAAGAAAAAAAAACACACATTTCCTCTGCCTCAAAATAAATGAAAACAAAAATACAAAAGAATTATTGAATTTTCAAGTGATTTTATTATTCCTATTTTCAAACTTGGAATGTAATAATTCCTCACCTAATTTCTTTAACCGGATGCAATAATTTATTATTCCTATGAAAATGAAAAACAAAATCACTATTATTTATCTCTTAGTTTACAAAAAATCTTTCGTCATAGCACAATCGTCCACCCGTTCTAAATAATTTATTATTCCTATTGAATGTTACGTGCAAAAGGGGAACCCTTTCGTCATAGCACAATCGTTCTAAATAGGGAATCACAATCGTCCTTTCGTTCTTTTGCACCAATAAAATCTTCGAAAACTTATTCCAAAACAAACACCACAGACACCCACCCACCCTCCAAGAAGCAAACAATTTTGCTGAAAGGAATAGGCAATAAATATCTCCGTTTAAATGACCTTAATTCAGTGGAAAATTATGTGCACATTATTTGAACATTAAGCTATGAGCATGCATCAAAGTGTGGTTAATTTGATTTGATTAACTACTTGACATAAATAAAATGAAGAGAGTTCTTTTGCTTTTTTTAAAGAGAAAAAAAGTTAACTTGTTATGGGTCAGAAATGTTTATGATATTTGTTTTTCTCTGACCCAAGTTTTGTGGATATGAAGCAGAGAAGATGTTGAAATTGCATCTAGACAGTAAAATCAAACTCCTTGATTATTAAAACTTCATAAAAACCTAGATCATGGGTCAGAAAGAAATAGGGAATGGTCCAGAAAAGTCTTTGGAACTTGGATACATAGATATTGTGTGATCTTCATGTGGTGCTGAATATGGAAGTGAGGGTTGAATTATTCAATTGCGAATATTTCCTCGCAAAGATTGGTGACTAAACACGGCAATATTAATTAATTTCCAAAATTAACATTTTTGTTGAAATCAAGTCTATGTGAATGATGTGCAGCAAGTCTATGTGCTAATTAGAACTTCCTTTGTAGCTCGACTAGTCGTTAACTGTGTTCTTGATATCAATGTATTAAAACAATGTAAAAATATATTATTTTTTGTCAAAAATAAATCTTAAAAAATAAAATAAAAAACACTGCTTATTTCAGTAATATTCTTTTAAAAAAACACTTTTCTTTCTTATCAATCTTTCAATTTATATGCTTTGATTTTTTCTTTTTTCTTTTTTTATTTTAAATAAAAAAAATAATTTAACTATGAGATTATGTAAATAAATAATTAAAAAAATATGTATGCAGTAAAGAATAAAGATTATAAACCCTTTACCTGGATGGTTCAAGAAGTATTTATAACCTTTGAGCCTTGTTATTTTGTTGGAGTAGAGAGTCTAAAGAGTCATTTTTTTTTATAGCAATAATAAAGGATAATATTTCTTACACAACATTAAACGGGGAACAAATATTTATTGCATAATATTAATGAGGGATAAATATTCGTTATAAAATATTAATGGTGATAAAAATATAGTAGATCTTTAACAGACTATTATTTTACAAGTTAAACTTAAAGGAATTTCATCTTGCAAATTAAAGAAAATATTCAGTGAATGTTTAGGAATAACATTACTGAACCATTATTGGTAAACAGAGCAGCCAGGGGAGGAGGCATGTTGAAGGCTTCGGTGGATTATAGTTCAGGTCAAGATTTTATCAATATTTTTTTATATTAATATTAAATAAGTTTATATTTAATTAAATTAGTTAAAAATTATATTTTCTGCATCAAATCAGATATTTTTTAAATTAAAATCTATATTTTTTTTTAGTTAAGAGAGTCAAAGTCAAAAACTGTATCCCCATCATGCTAGATTATATTTTGTTTTTCTTCTTTTATTTATTATACAATACTATTTATTATATAAATTTATAATTCTCGATCGGGTTATCAGAAAATATTAAAATTTTGCATGGAATCTTAAAAAATATTGAATAAAATCTGGTTAAAATTTTAGAATGAAAAAAGCTTGGTAGTGCTAAAAACAATAACCATCAAATAAAAGTAAAAAAACTTATTAAAGGTAAAATGATTATTTTTCTTTTCCAGCATCTACAAGGGAAAACCAATCTTCATCTGGTCTGTCCTTTTCCTCCTTGACCTCCAAGTAAGTAGTTATGAATATGGAACTGCAGGTTGAATTATTCAATTGCAAATATTTCCATACAATTAGGTCCCTTTGTTGACTCTGCAAGAATGTTGGAAACACGGCAATTTTAATTTCCAAGTTAGTGGAGGGCTAAAAGATCTTTCTTTCTCAGCATCAACAAGGGAAAATCAATCGTCACTTTGTCTGTCCATTTCCTCCTTGACCTCCAAGTCTTCGCAACCCAGTGAGTGCTTCTGAATATGGAACTCCAGATTGAATTATAGATCAGTTGCAAATATATTTCCACTGTTGCCTATGCAAGAATGTTGGAAACACGGCAATATTAATTTTAAAAATTATAATTTTTTTTTTAAATAAAAAAATATTATTTTAATATATTTATGAGTAAAAAAAAAAATTATCGCAACCACATTCCCAAACATGTTTTAAAGGACACCAAGGCAACGACAGGAAAAAGAGTACTGAGTACTGGAAATTAACATTGTTGTTAATTATTATATGAATTATATAAAAATTATAATTTATGTTATCTATTTATTTTGGTCATCACAAAAAAAAACAATTCATAAAATAAATAAAAAAATGTTGAAAAAAATTAAAATAATATATCAGTAAAAAAAATATATAAATGCTCAAAAAATAGCCATCACTATTTACAGAAGGTGAGGTTCCTATCACCTTTCCTTGTTGACTAAAAATTGTGCAAAATCATGCCCCCACGAGTAGTTGTTGCTAGACTAAAGGAAAGCAAGGCAAATTAATAATTACGCCAAGCACTAATGACTTTGCACTAATATATTGTTTTTCACGGCCCAAAAAAGACTACTGAGTGTTGGAAATACGGCAATATTAATTAATTTCTGAAATTAATATTTGTGTCGACATCAAGTCCATGTGAATGATGTGTAGCAAGTCTATCTGCTAATTAAAACTTTATTTGTAGCTTGTTTTCTCAGAGGGTTAAGTTATTCATTTGCAAATATCTCCACGCAAGGAGAGCTCCCTTAGTTGATTACTATACAAGAGTATAATATGTAAAAACTTATATCAATTTATTAAAACGATGTATAAACATGCTAGGAACAAGATAATATTGATTTCTTGTCAAAAATAAATTTTATAAAATACAAAATACAAGAAAATATTGATTTCCTAAATGAATTAAATAGTGTTTCAGGGGTTTCTATTTTTTCTTAAATTAACTAATCCTTTTAGTATTAAAACTAATTAAATAATTATTTGACAAATTTTAATCATTATTAATTCAATAATAATTGTTTAAAAAAACACTTTTCTTGCTTATCAATTTTTCAATTTATATACTTTGATTTTTCCTTTATCTATTTTAAATAAAAAATAATTTAACAATGAGATTATGTAAACAAATAATTGCAAAATATATACACAATAAAAAATAAAGATTGTAAACCCTTTACCTATATGGTTCAGGGAGTATTTATAACCCCTGAACCTTATCATTTTAATGAAGTTAAGAGACTGGAAAGTCATTTTTTTCTTATAGCATTAATAAAAGATAAACATCTCTTACAAAACATTAAGTGATGAACAAATACCCCTTGCACAAAATTAATGAGGGATAAATATCTATTACAAAATATTAATGGCAATGAAAATATGATAGGCCTTTAGAAAACTTTTATATATCTAGAGATATAGGAAGATGAATATCCTTAACTTTAAAATTTATATTAAAAATCACAAGAATGAACAAACGAAACCTTGTAGCCTAACATGGGGCCTATAATGATCGCCATGCCCAAACCCACTTTGGCTTGGCACAATGCCTAGTCCACGAGCGGTGGATCTGGCAGCTTGCTAGATCCATATTTGTGTGGGCTCTACAAGTAGGTGAACCCAAGAGTGTGGGGTCTAACAACTCGCCAGAGGCTCAACAAGTAGGTGAACCCGAGAGTGTTGGATATGGTAGCTTGCCAGACCCACGTCCACTTGGGCTCATCGAGTACCTAAATCCAAGAATATTGGGTTTGAAAGCTTGTCAAACTTATGTCCACTTGGACTAAGCACGTAGTTGAATCTAAGGATGTTGGGACCAACAGCTTGTAAGATCCATTTTAATTTAGGCTAAACACATAGCTTAACTCAATGATATTGAGTTTAGCGGCTTGCCAAATCCATGTTTGTTTGGCTTCAATGCATAGCTGAACGAAGAACGTTGGGTCTGGCAGATTGCCATATTTATTTTTGCTTGGGCTCACCGTGTAGCTGAGCCCAAGAACATTAGGTTTGACAGATCTCCAGACCCATATTTGTCTGGAAGCTTGTTAAACTTATATCCACTTGGGCTTTACTCTTAACCACACTGAAGGGTATTGAGCTTGAAAACAAGCTAGACATATGTCATTTAGACTTAATATTCTATCAAGCATTGGGCACTCCGAGCCAGAATTCCGGCATCAGCAAAAACAATTCATTGATAAATGAAAATTCCGGCAACAGCAAAAAAATTTGAGAAATGCAATTCGGAATGTTTTCCACTCCCTTCAAGTTACTTGTAACACCACTTCTAGAGTTTCGACAACTCACTTCCTCAATGGAAACACAGTGGTTTTTTTATATAGAAGAAACATCTCGTCTAGGTAATGAAAAGATTAACTAGTTAAAGTTAAGAGAACTTGTGAAGGAAAAAATAAAACACATACAGTGCTCAAAAGTTAGTGGAGGCCTAAAAGATCTTTCTTTCTCAGCATCAACAAGGGAAAATCAATCGTCACTTGGTCTGTCCATTTCCTCCTTGACCTCCAAGTCTTCGCAACCCAGTGAGTGGTTCTGAATATGGAACTCCAGATATTGAATTATTGATCAGTTGCAAATATATTTCCATTGTTGC